>JARKNS010000007.1:35413333-36692500 GCA_029990575.1 Petunia axillaris subsp. axillaris
AAAGAAAATTGTCAATCTTTAAAAATGGCTGCCCAGAGGAACAGGTCCTATAAACCTGTTCGAAATCCTGTGAAACAGAAGAATAGGTCCTACAAACCTGTTCAACATTCTGTAAAAAGGAGAGATGTTCACACAAAGAAACCTTTACCATTTTGGGCTAAAAGAGATCTGATTCATCCTTTTTCAAAAGGAAAGGAACCCAAACTAGTTTGGGTTCTTAAAATTAACCCCTAGTTTTCTTTTGCAGGCTAGAGTGAAGGAGACAAACCACAAATGGTACATGGACAGTGGTTGCTCAAGACATATGACGGGGCATAAGGAACTGTTCCTTTCACTCTCAGCCTTCCAAGGAGGAAGTGTTTCCTTCGGTAATGGTAAGAAAGGGGAAATTATTGGAATTGGAAAGGTAGGTAAGTCTGACTCACACTGCATAGATAATGTATTTCTAGTAGATGGACTGAAGCATTGCTTATTGAGTATATCTCAATTATGTGACAAAGGTAATAATGTTAATTTTTCATCTACTGGATGCACTGTGACTAATCAAGCTTCTGGAGAGGTTATTTTGCAGGGAAACAGACATGGAAACATCTACAAAGTAGACTTGCTGACATTATCTGATGGAAGCTTGAGCTGCTTAAGTGTGGAGCAAAATGATCCCCTCCTATGGCACAAAAGACTAGGACATGCTAGTCTTTCACAATTGAACAAACTTGTGTCAAAGGACTTGGTGATAGGTCTTCCTAACATCAGGTTTAATGATGAAAAGGTATGTGAATCTTGTGCCAGGGGGAAGCAGGTAAAATCCTCCTTCAAATCGAAGAAACAGGTAAGTACCACTAAGCCTTTGGAACTGGTCCATATGGATTTATGTGGTCCAATGAGAACAATGAGTCGTGGAGGTAAGAAGTACGTAATGGTATTGGTGGATGAGTACTCTAGATTTACATGGACTATATTTCTTACATCTAAAGAAGAAGCATTTAATGCATTTTCAATTTTTGCTAAGAAAGCTGAAAGAACACTAGACAGTCCTATTGTTGCCATTAGGTCAGATCATGGAACTGAATTTGAAAATCATATGTTTTTCAATTTTTGCAATGAAAATGGCATTAATCACAATTTTTCTTCACCTAGAACTCCACAACAAAATGGTGTAGTGGAAAGGAAAAATAGGACTCTAGAAGAAATGGCAAGAACTATGTTAATATCTGGAAATCTTCCACAAAACTTTTGGGCTGAGGCCATTAATACTGCATGCTATATAATAAATAGATGTATGACAAGGCCATTAATAGAAAAGACCCCATATGAGTTGCTTAAAGGAAGAAAACCAAACATCTCTCATCTTAGGGCTTTTGGTTGCAAGTGTTTTATACACAACAATGGGAAAGATGCCTTAGGAAAATTTGAACCTAGAAGTGATGAAGGAATCTTTGTTGGTTATTCTTCGAATAGTAAGGCATATAGGGTGTTTAACAAGAAAACTTTAAAAATTGAAGAAAGCATGCATGTAAAATTCGATGAAACTAACAGTCTCACTCAAGAACAGGTACAGGAGGATGAAGAAATTGGACTGCTGAAAGCTTATGAACTTGATCCACAAATGCAAGGTCTGGATGTGAGAACTGAACTGCAAGGAACTGTTCCTCAGAACAGAACTGAGAACAGTGGCACATATACAGGGGGAACAAATGTTAGTTCCACCTCACAAACTGGTAGTGCTACTCGATCAGGAACTGTTCCTCAGCAGAGGACTTCTGACAATGGATTGACCCCCAAGCCTTACAAGTATCAAGGGTCACATCCTGTGGATCAAATAATCTCAGACAAGAATGCAGGAATTCAAACTAGATCAGCAGTCAAAAATCACAATCTGTGTGCTTTTAGTGCGTTCCTATCTCTTGTTGAACCCAAAAATATGAAAGAAGCACTGAAGGATGCAGACTGGATAAATGCTATGCAGGAGGAATTGAATCAATTTCAAAGAAGTCAAGTTTGGCATCTAGAACCCAAGCCAAGGAACAGGTCCATAATTGGAACAAAATGGGTTTTCAGAAACAAACTTGATGAGGATGGCATGGTAACAAGGAACAAGGCCAGACTGGTTGTTCAGGGATATAGTCAAGAGGAAGGCATCGACTATGATGAGACTTTTGCTCCAGTTGCAAGATTGGAAGCAATAAGACTTCTTATAGCCTTTGCTACATACATGGATTTTACTCTACATCAAATGGATGTTAAGAGTGCATTTCTGAATGGATACTTGAAAGAAGAAGTGTATGTCAAGCAACCTCCAGGTTTTGAAAGTGAACAGTTCCCTGAACATGTTTACAAGTTGGACAAGGCCTTGTATGGGCTCAAGCAGGCACCAAGAGCATGGTATGAAAGGCTATCAAAATTTCTACTCCAGCATGGATACAAGAGAGGTAAAATTGATAGTACTTTGTTCTTAAAAGAAAAAGGTAAGGATCTCTTAATTGTTCAAATCTATGTAGATGACATAATTTTTGGTGCTACTTGTGAAAATTTAAGTAAAGAATTTGCAAACTTGATGGGGAGTGAATTTGAGATGAGCATGATGGGTGAACTCAACTTCTTTTTGGGTTTACAAATTAAGCAAACCTCAAATGGAACTATGATCCATCAACAAAAGTATGTTAAGGAATTACTTAAAAGATTTGATATGGACAATGCTAAGGGAATTGACACACCTATTGCTACTGCCACAAAATTGGATCTTGATGAACATGGAATATCAGTTGATCAAAAATTGTATAGGGGTATGATAGGTTCCTTACTTTATCTAACTGCTAGTAGACCAGATATAGTGTTCAGTGTTGGTTTGTGTGCTAGATTCCAATCAGATCCTAAGGAATCTCATTTGAAAGCTGTTAAAAGAATATTGAGGTATCTGAAAGGAACAGGTCCCTTGGGACTTTGGTATCCAAAAGGTGGTAATTTTAATCTTGTTGGATATACTGATGCTGATTATGCAGGTTTCCTTGTCGATAGAAAAAGCACCTCAGGTATGGCACATTTTCTTGGTGAGTGTTTGGTTTCTTGGGGAACCAAGAAACAAAATTCAGTGGCACTTTCCACTGCTGAGGCTGAATATGTGGCAGCTGCTTCATGTTGTTCACAGTTGTTATGGATCAAACAACAATTACAGGATTTTGGTGTTGATGTAGGAACTGTTCCTATCTATTGTGATAACACTAGTGCTATTAATATGACAAAAAATCCAGTGCATCACAAAAGGACTAAACACATTGACATAAGACATCATTTCCTAAGAGACAATTATGAAAAAGGTTTGATAACCATAGCATTTTGCCCAACTGAAAAACAAATAGCTGACATTTTTACAAAAGCTCTAGGTAGAGATGATTTTGAAAGAAATAGATTGGAGTTAGGGATGATTAAATTCACATAAAATCTTCAATGCTTTGCTTCATAATTGGCTAGAAAATTGCTCTTAAAATGAATTTTATTCAAGTCATTATGAATTATTCAGTCCAGTCTCTATACTTAAATGTATACTCTCATGCTACATACATTATTTAGAGTTGCTAAAATTGAATGATGTTACCCTTATGCTCTTAGAATTTCAGATGATCAAAAATTGCAAATTGGAAGGACACTGAATTGTGGTGTTAAAAACAGGTATGTACTCGTAATTATTCAATTAATTTAGGAGTATAAAGGCTATAGGTAACTTGTGTTTAGGATAAAATCCCACTAAGTTTCCTAACCATATCCAAACTGCAAAAGAGTCCCATCGGAGGAACAGTTCCCATTCTGAAAAGGTGTCATACAGCCTAACGGCTCTTTTTCTCCGGGAGACTCCCAAGAGTCCTTAGCCGTTGCATGTTGTGCTGAGGTAAGCTGATCGTCTCCTACTCTAATTGCACTACTTAATTCACTCTATAAATACTCTTCTTCTCCTACATTATTCTTTTACCTTGTTCATCAATTGAATTAGCAAAATTTCAGAAAGAATTGTCAATTATCTTTTAATTAGAATTGCAAACATGTCTCTTTCTTCTGATAATTCTCCATCTGCACCCACTGTTGAACAACCACAAAATCTCAACCCTCCTTCACCCATGGAAATCATCGACCCAAACCCTGAAGTTCCTGAACAAATTCCAGAAATACCTGAACCTGAGATTCAGGGGGAAGGATCAGTTCCCACGGCTGAATCCATTGCTGAGCAGGTTGAGGATCTCTCTCATGCTATGGTGTTGTATCAGTTTAAGGTAAACTACACTCACCCTCTGAATGTTGTTATTGATGAGGAAGAAGAGGGAGAAGGTTCTGAGGCTGCTCTTGAGGGGGAACTCATTAGAAGTTTGGAAGCACCGGTGCATGGGGGGTCAGGGTCTCCAGAGGTTGCTTTTAGAGCACCCATGGAAGATGTTATTGATGTTGAAGAGGCTATTAGTGATAGTGATAGGCCTTTGGTTGATTTGATAAATATTAGGAGTCTGAAAAGGAAATTGGCTAGAAAGGGACCCATTAATGATCATGAGACTGTTGAAATTGCTGCTAAATTGAAGAAGATAAGTGATAGTTATAAGCCCGGAAATAAGAAGAAAGTTGGAAGTTCCTCTAAGGCGAAAGGACCTGTTCCTTCTGCCTCAACCCCTGCATCTGGGGGTAGGAGGACAAGAAGTGCTGCTAAAGCTGCTGATGAACAACTGGCTGCTGCCTTGGAAAGGAGCAGAAAAGGGAAAGGAAAACAGGTAGTTGAGGAAGAAAAAGTGGATGATAGTGATGATTTTGATTTGGCTGATTTTTCTGAGGATGATGAGATGGTAGAGGCTGAGGAGGTGGTGCCTCAGTCAAAGAAAAGAAAGGTTCCTGAGAGAAGGGTGACAAGAAGCTCAGTTAAAGCTGCTGAGAAAATTGCTAAGAGGACCAGGTCCTCTAAAAGAGTGGTGGTTTCTAAAGACTCTGCTAGTGACAGCGATGAGTTAGTTGCTGAGGCTGAGAGTGATAGTGATGCTGAAGAAAGTGAGACTGTGCACTGTGTTCATGATGACATGCTGACTAGAAAGGTGTTGAAAGGAAGGGTTATGACTGATGTTCAAGAAGAAGGAATGGTTTGGTTGCTGCAAAAGCTACATGCTCAGGGTTGGAGGGACATGGTCCTTAAGATCTCTGGTAGATGTGCAAAGGGAATGGTGCAGGAATTCTATAAGAATTGTTCCATCCGAGGTGATCAAATCACTACATCTTTTAATGACAATATCATCATTTTTGATACAAGGGAACTTGGTGAGTTGCTGGGGATCCCTGCCTCTGGGTATGCTAGTTATGTCAAGACTGTTTGGCCTGACTTGACAAACTTGCCTACTGATCTGGAGATCACTAGGAAGTTTGCTGAGAATGATGGTGAAGAAAAACCCAGGGCAGTGCAAAAGAGTGAGATGCATCCACAGCATCAGGTTTTATTTGAATTTGTGAACAAAGTTGTGATGCCAAGGCAGGAGAAAAGAGGAGTTGCCAGTTTCATGGACCTGGTCCTTATGGAACTGTTGGACACTGAAAAGCAGATCAATTGGCCCAGCTTTATGATCCACCTGATAAAAAGGGTGATTGCTGGGAAGAGAAAACACTCCCTGCCGTTTGGTTTCATTCTGACTGATATTTTTGCCAAGTTGAAGGCTCCCTTGGAAGGGGTTGTGAAAGCTACAAAGAAGGAGAAATTTGGGTGTGCTACCTTGATAAACTGTGACTTGCCGGTTCAGGCTGATCCTCCACAGGCTGGTGTTGGGAGGCAGCCTCTGAACAACAAAGTGAGGGCACTTAGGCAACAAGTTGCTATGCAGGCTGCTGAGATTGCAAGGTTGGAAGAAGAGAGGAATTACTGGAAGGCAGAGGCCTCAAAAGCAAAAGAGACCAATGAGGGAATGCTCAAGCAGATGTTTGATCTCCTTCACAAGTCTCAGGGAACTAGTCCTTCCACATCCTGACCACCTTAGCCCTAGCCTTTAGCCATCTTTTGTCTAGTGGGATCTAGCCTAGCCTAGTGCCTTAGCCTTTATCTTCTTCTTTAGTAGTTGGATAATTTTGTAGTACTTGCTGTATCCCCTGATTTTAATATTTGGTTATATGAATTGTCTTGGATGGCTAATATCATTGTTTTGCAGTTGCTTTATTTAATTTATGTTTGTACTTTGAGTTGCCTCAATGGCTATGTGCTGATTAAATCTAACACTTGAGTTATATTTTGATATGCAACCTTTTCAATGATGCCAAAAGGGGGAAGAGTAAGGCTGATTTTGCATGATTTTATACCTAATAAAAATTTGTTCCTTAATGATGAATTAATTCTCCACTGATTGATTGTCTTTTTGAGCTTACATTGTACTTCAGGACATTAAGGAGATGAAGTTGTAAGTATGAATTTGTCATCATCAAAAAGGGGGAAATTGTTAGCTTGGAAAGCTGCTTGGAGTTTTGACTGATGACTGAGGAACGGATTCAAAGGACCTGTTCCTTTGAATTACTGAAGCAGAATAGATAATTCATGCAAAATCATTTGATTAAGATATTATTATTTATCCTAATACTGACGTATATCTTGATAATTATGCAGGCCTAATCAGATACGAAAAGATTGCATAATCCTAAAGGATAAAGGATTCGGATTCAAGAAGGTAGAATCCAATTAGGATTCAAAGTCAAGGGAGCTTTGGAATTCTAATTCATTGGGACTTCTTGGCTGCTGGAAACTATAAAACGTGGATACTATCAGCCATAGAAGGAGTACACAAATAGAGAGAGCATCGAGCAAAAGCTGAGAAGAATTATTAGCTTATTTGTGTAATCATTAGCTACAGTAGAACTAAGTAAGAACCTGTTCCTTAGATTGAGTCTTGTAAAAGTTCAAGTCTTAGTTCAATTGTAGTAAGCAAAAATCGAGTTGTAAACTGTGTAGTTCAAGTCGTGGACTTGACACAACTTCACTGATCGTGAGAAAGATCACTAAAGGATTAGAGTTAGTCCTAGGTTAGTAAGAGTGAGTCTTGTAACCAAGTGGGTCTTTTTACATAGTGAAGTTGAAATCCTACTTGAGAAGTAGGTCGTGGTTTTTTGATCCCGTGTCTAGGGGTTTTTCCACGCTAAAATCTGGTGTTCAATTACTTACAGTTTTTATTCCGCACATCGTAGAGTAAAGGAACACATTTTAAGGAACTGGTCCTTAAAACAGTAAAGTGGTGTATTTGTGGGAAATAACAGCTTCATTCCTCACATCTTAGGGCAATCCAGGTAGGAACCTGATACCCTATTCGCATACGCAATACGCAGGCCAGGCCTATATACAGGGTTTAAGGTCACATAACCAAATCCCAAATAAATTACATTTATAAGTTGCACATAACTCACTGAGCACGAATACATAATCAATTTCATTATCGGGGTCCATTTGACCCTTTAAACTATCAATTTACGTCATTAGGGCGATGTCTAATATCCCTATTTTTACCGCAAAAATATATTTAAACACACGTAATAAACTCAAATACTATATTAGGATCATTACCTGAATGTTTCAGGGTGAAAATTCTACTTTTCTCCGGCCCCTTTTCTCATTTTCTGGTATTTTTTCTTGTGCGCGTTTTTCATTTTTCTTGTCTCCTGTTTCTCGTTTTTTTTTTTAAGCTTTATGATGAAGATGCAGATATACATACATAAGCCACCGCCATGCAAACTCTTTTTCTTTCAACGTTTTGTCTTTTCTCTTTTTTTTTTATTTTCTTTTATTTTATTTTCTTAACGAAGATTAAAACGGTGCCCTACGATATTCGAAATAATTCCAACTTTTGCATACAAGTTGTACAAAATACATGTAACCTACTCGCGAAGGCGGATCTCAAATTGGGTCCCCGAAACTCAAGGTGCGAATTTAAATGGAAAAAGGTCAAATTATTTAACTTTCGGTATTTTAGCGGAAACTAGTCGAACAATATCGAAATTCACTTTCGAAAGTTTACAAAAGTCATAAATAATCATAGGAACATAACGGCGCTTTCGGATTTCAAATCAGAGCTCATTCGGAAAAAACCGAGCTCGAAAATCTCTTTTTCATATTTATCGCCAATAAAAACTGAAACCTTCTTCCGATGGCTACCAAACGAGGTCTGATTTAGCTCAAATTTTACAGACAGGTCCTAATGGATATTATGAATATTTTAAAATTATCGGCACACCAATCGGAGTCCTAACTTCCGAAACGACTGACCGAGGTCGTTTCAAGTTGTCATCTTAAATTAGTGGTTGTAATAAAGCTAAGCAAATCAAATAAAATTTCGTTATTTTGAATTTTTAGGCTTGTGTTTATTATGTTTATGCAAACGAATTGACGTGTTTGGTGCAAACATTACTTCGAATCTTCGATAGGCCTACCTCCGACACAAAAGAGTTCCCTTGCATGATAGGACGCGATTTTATTTAAAACTAACATATACTCACATTCTTGTCTTTATTTTTGATGTGTTAGAATCCCCAAGTCCCTGAAAGTTTGGTTTCTGCATTCTGGCCATGCTGCAATACCGGTTGATATCCAGAGGATCAATCTCAACACCTCTCCCTCTACCTACAAGAACAAGGACGGGACGTAATATCATGGCTGAGTTTGACAAAGTTGGAAATGGGTCTCCTAAAAAGCAAGGTGTGGTCGCCTATGAAGACTATGCTAAGTTGGAACAGAGATTGTTAAGGTAGTGCCACTGGAAGAGAAAGAAGCAATGGGGATAGAAATCTGTGAATTCTTCTCAAAAGCTCTGGGAGACATATAAGCTGGGAAGGATCTGATAGAGATGTTCGCCGCCTCCACCTATGAACCTGGTTCACAAACCTAAGGAAGAAGTCAGAGAGAAGAAGGAAAAAAAAGATATTGGAACTGATGCTTGATCTGAAGCCTCTTTGCTTGGCACATAGTCTTGTCGACTTGAGTCGAGTTGTCTTTGTTTCTGTTTTGTCGAGTTGTCATCTTAAATTAGTGGTCGTAATAAAGCTAAGCAAATCAAATAAAATTTCGTTATTTTGGATTTTTAGGCTTGTGTTTATTATGTTTATGCAAACGAAATGACGTGTTTGGTGCAAACATTACTTCGAATCTTCGATAGGCCTACCTCCGACACAAAAGAGGTCCCTTGCATGATAGGACGCGATTTTATTTAAAACTAACATATACTCACATTCTTGTCTTTATTTTTGATGTGTTAGAATCACCAAGTCCCTGAAAGTTTGGTTTCTGCATTCTGGCCATGCTGCAATACCGGTTGATATCCAGAGGATCAATCTCAACACCTCTCCCTCTACCTACAAGAACAAGGACGGCACGTAATATCATGGCTGAGTTTGGCACAGTTGGAAATGGGTCTCCTGAAAAGCAAGGTGTGGTCGCCTATGAAGACTATGCTAAGTTGGAACAGAGATTGTTCGAGTTGGAGAATAAGGTCCCTCTTGCCCGTGGTGATAAGATCATTGAACCAAACAAAACCACCAGCCCTCACGGCAAAGATCCACTATACCCTAAAAAAGACATTCCTTACCCTAGCTACGCCGCACCACCAAAAGCACCGCAAAAAAACCTACCCCCTTCACCATTGAAACAAAAACCATTGCATCACCCACCAAAGATCATGACATCTACGCATGGACAAAAGAAGACTCAGACAGCACCAAGGAGCAAGTCCAATGGTTGGTAGAGAAGTTCAAACAATTCCAAAGAACCAAAGTTCAATATGTTCGATGGCAGTGGTGACCCGATGGCTCATTTAAGGTCTTATTGTGACAAGTTGGCTTGGGTTGGACGTGATGAAAAGATCCGCATGCAATTGTTCAACCGCAGTCTGACGGGAGATACACTGGTGTGGTACTCAATGCAACAAACAAAGAAGTGGACGAGCTGGGAAGCAATGGTTGGAGACTTCGTCGACAGTTTTGGGCACAACACTGATGCCATGCCGATCGCTTCTATTTGGAGAAGTTGAAGAAGAAGCCCACCGAGACCTTTAGAGAATTTGCAACTAGGTGGAGAGCCGAAGTCGCTAAAGTCCAACCTCCTATGGAAGACGCCGACATAGTGGCAACCTTCATCCGCATACAAGAAGACGTCTACTTTGACAAGATGTTGAATCTGCAGGACAAGAAGTTTGGAGACTTAATCAAGATTGGAGATATAGTTGAAGAAGGACTGAAGACTGGTAGGATCGTTAGCTTGGCTGCACGGCAAGCCACTAACAAAGCCCTACAAGCTGGAAGCACTACTACATCAAGAAAGAAGAAAGACGATGTCTCCTTCGTGGCTGCATCGCTCGATCACTCTCCCACCCACAATCACTACTACCAAACACCTCTTCCATCATACCCATACATTCCACCCTCATCCACCTACCCAGTCTATAATACTCAACCCATGTTCCAAAACCCACCACACCAAAGACCACCATATCCACAAAGCCCTAGCTACCGAAACACCAATGCCTATTCACCAAGGCCTCACGCCAAGAATAACCCAAGACCAAAAAGAAACTATACCCCATTGGCCGAATCCTGCACTCAATTATTCGAGAGACTCAAAATAGTCGGCCATATACAACCCGTACCATTCAAAATTCCTGATAGGATGACAATTCGAAATTAAAATCTTCATATTAGACCATGGGTTGGTGGAACTTCCCCCCTCGCCATCCTCACATTGTTCGAAATTTGTGGAGATAAATTTGTTCCCAATCCCATCGGGAAATCCTCTAGCAACTTGGGAATCGCGCAACACTTGTACCTGTAGAGTGCTGGATGTGGAAAGCAGCCTATGGTCAGAGACGTTTTGAACATCGACTCCGAAAAGTTTCACATACACATTTTTTCCAATCCCTCTTCGAGCCCTTTGTATTGGGATATTGTTAACGTTCCCACTTCAATCTTGGTGGAGTGTGGTTTTCTTGAAATAGGACCGGTGATAGAGAGTGGAAGACTTGGGGCCGCGGATTCTAATATACGAGGCAGGGGTCATGCCTAACCCCAACTGAAACGGTGGCTTTGAATTTTTTTAAAAAAAAAAATCAATATTTATGGAGAATCCCCCAATGCTAGAATTAACAAACTAGGAAATTAAAGAGAAAAGAAAAAGAAAGAAAACTCGTTGTTTAAGAGCTTCAAGATGCTGCCTCCAAAACGTAAATAAAGATCCCCGTCTCAAAAGTTCATTTTGTTTATATAGTGACAGATAAAAGCCTAGGACCAAATAGTCTTTTTCCCAATAACATTAGGATTAGAAGACTTCTAATTTTCTTGCTGCCTTTCGCCAACTTCGTGCTAGGCCAAACTTTCTTTAGTTTTTTTGGACATTCTATTGAAATTATCGGTTGCTACCCCAACCTTACACTTTGATTAATTTATGTCTGTTCTTCCTTCCTCGCGTGAAGTCACTTCTTCAATATCTCTTTAGAATCAACTTCATTTTTCCTGATAAAATACCCTATTATTATAATATCAAGAACTTAGAATAATTGGGCATATTCAGTCATAATAATACACAAAGGACGGTAAAAATAAAGTGTAATTAATATTAAAATATATACAAATATGTCCGACATCAACACCCCACACTTAAACTATTGCTCGTCCTCGAGCAATCCAATCCTACAATACTTCTCAATAAAGACCAACTATACATGCGACCATGGTTGATACCAACAATTAAACCTTTTAACATGTATTTTTTCACATACTTCCTCATATTTCACAATGCCAAACAAATAATTCAAAGCAATCAAATAACATGCTCATGACATCCTAACCTCAATAACCGACTCTGTGCAACCAAGTTTCTCAAGCCCGCTCCTTACCTCGAATGAGGAGTCTAATAAAATCAACTATCCTTCATTAATCAATTGCCCTCATAACAAATCAAGAGAAGTAGTCAAATACTGACAAGATATTGTAATTAATTTCAGGACTTTAAATGTAGAAATAATTCACTGAACTCTCACAAAGAAGTTTAGATGCCACACAAGAAGTACCATAGGCTTGCCCTTTAAGTAAATCTCCACTAATGTAAGCCTGTTCGGTTCAAAATCAAATAGGGCTTATTTAAGGTTGTAATGAAGGCTGCGGATCAGGTAGGATAGATATAGTTAAAGTGACTAAACCTCCGTAAGCACTTACAAAATAATAATTAAGCACACTTCCTTCTTTTAAAAAATCCTCTTTTCAAATTCAACCATCACCCAATCTTTCCCTTTTTATTTATGCCCATAAATACTTTTCAGCTCACAAAAAGTGCTTTTTTTTTTTTTTTTTTCAGTTTCCACATTTTGTTTCTACTCGATAGTTGGCCAGACCATCAAGTATTTTTTTTCTTTCACTTTTTTTTATCACAAGCAATTTTTTCATATTCCAATTGGGACCAATCCACAATCAAACCAACTTTTTTTCCAGCTTTAGGTATTTCAGCTCATTGATCATGTAAGTATTTAAGGAGATAGGGTGTTCAAAAGAAACATCGAATTCAATTCAAAACAAGTCAAGGCTTATAATATGGCTACCAATAAACAGGATAAAGACTCAAAGGGGCTGACTAGGGACAATCAAGCAAGGGTAGGCTAGAAAAATCTCAAACGGGTCAAGGAAGGTCTATACTTATTTTCAAATTGAGAAAAATATAGGATTTCGCATCAACCACACTCTGGGCAACTTCTAGACTCAAGCAACAAATATGGAACAAAACAAATACCTCACTCACACACTGGCACATGATTCAGTCAAGATGGCTCAATTCTAACTCTCAAACCAAAGTAGTTAAAAATGCTCGAAGAATAAAGCGTAAAACACTTAGCACACAAGAGTCAAGAAACTGAGCCTAAGCGTCACAAACAAGGTTATTCATTTTTTTTTGCACAATTTATTTCAAAAACTCATAAGGAAGGCATTTCAATCTACGTGCTCAGGTCTAAATATGCGAGTATCAAACAGGTAACAAGGCACGTAGACTCTAACCCGAGTTCTTCCTTCCCTTTCTACTACTACAACGACTAAAGACTAGCTAAAAAAATAATTAAAAAAAATAAAAAGTACCCGGTTCAAGTTACATCCCATGAAAAAGAACCGATGCAAGAAGAAAAACCACGGGCGTTATTATCTACTCTAACTATGACTAAAAGACTTAAGTCTAGAACGAATACTACTCCTTTTTTTTTTTTTTGTATTTTCTTGTTTCTAATTTTTTTTAATGGGTATTAACTAAACTAAAAAGCAAGAAAATAAATAAAATAATGTCAATTGGCAAACTAAAAAAATATATAATTGATACAATAAAAATAGAAATTTCCCACCCCACACTTAAAATTGTGCAATATCCTTAATGCACTTTAAAATACAAACAAGGGTGGTAAGCAAGGTACTCAGACTTCCCTCACTAGCGCGCCAATTTCTATTTCAAGCCAACAAATGCAATAAAACCAACTAGTGCGCGCAAACGTGGTGCAAGCACCCCACACTAGTGTTAAGCTATCTCATAAAATATTTGAAATAGTTTATGAAGCACGAGAGATCTAGCAACATCAGTTAAAAGCGCATACAAAAGGAGCAGTGTAAATGGTGCACAAATGGCACTCATTGTACGCAAGTGAAGTGCATCATGTGTAAACAGCCCCAAAATTCATCTCCCATGCCATCCCGCACTTAATTTCATACCTAAACCCTAAAGAAGTTGTCAGAATACTCAGACTTCGCCTTACCTTACCAGAATTTCATTGAGGAAATTTAGCAAACAACTTGTGTGCGCTATCTAGACAGCCTGCTATAGGAGCAGTTTGTGCACTTTCAACCCTCCCAACTCTTGGGATTTAACAATTAAAGCAGAACTCATTCACCACATTTGCCATTAACAACGAAATCATGTCCAAAGTAGTAGAAATTTATCCCCTATTCGTCCAAATTGCAACAGTTTTAAGGAAAGGGGTACGTGAAAAATGCTGTAGAAGGACAGATAAAAACGGGGAGAGAGAGAGGAGAGGGGAAGAGACATACCTGGATCGATCATAAAAAAATGATGAGTAGAGGTGGTGTGTATGTGTAGTAGAGAGCCTGGGGTGTGTTTCAGATGTTGATTTTAAGAACTTACGAAAGAACATAGTTTCTGGGATGCCTATGTTCCGAAACTTTTTCCTCCAAACAGTGATGGGCGCGGTGGCCTCACTACACTGTTTTAAATTTTATTGCAACTTTATTACCTATACGGTCCATCATGTTGCGCTTTGAGGGCTGTATTGCCTGGAATTTGAAGGAAATTTTCTTGTGCATTTCTTTTCATTCCTCCAAGTAATTTCTGAATATTGATCATCTTGTTAGCCCTATATTACCTGCAAACACACTCTTTAAACAAAGTTAGTTCCAAGTACCCCTTTCTTTTTGTTTTTGTTCTTTTTTTTTTTTTAGTTATTTATTATTTATTTCTTTCAAAAATAAGAACAACCTAACTAACTAAACAAAGTAGTAAAAAAATGGGTTGCCTCCCATGGAGCTCTTCATTTAATGTCGCGGCACGACCATGATATTTATCACTTTTCTTTCCACTTCGAAGGTATAAGTTGTCTCCCCAATTTGAATTCAAGCTTATGAATATGCTCTTGGGGTGGTGTCACAAACCAAACGAAACCACAGAACAATCGTCGCATTCTGCACCTCTAAGCCTTTAAATGAGTGATGTCGTTTTGTCTTCTCGCATCACAAACTTTAGAATATAGATACCTCATTCCACCTCTCGTGACTCTTCTATTGGCTCGAAGGGCTCAATTTTCATGTCCCCATCCAAACATAATATCGAAAAGTGCATAGAATGAGGTTCAATGCGCCCCAACTCCAAGGTTGTATTACTCTTGACATCCTCATCTTTACACACACTAGACTCATCAAAAATTATATTTTTCACTTCCTCACTTGACTCTAGTGCTAATTTTTCTACTTCGGCATCATTAACTACTACTAACTAAATCAGACAATTCCTAGTTATCTAAACAAGAAGGTCTTCAGAGTTGGTAATTTATTTAACTAAAATTAACTAATTAAACTAAGAAAATAATTAACAAGTAAAGCATGAGTTGAGATTCAAGAAAGGATAATAGCCTAGGGTTATGGGATATCTGCCAATCCTATTGAATTCTTCAGTTAATCCGACTAAATAATTTATCTGGGTTACTAATCACATGGTTAATATTACTCACAGGACTCTTTCGATACCCTGCTCGCCTATTCAAGCTAACCTAATGCCTATATTTCTATGGAATCAGTATTAACAAGAATGCATTTATTTTTCCTGTATAATGTCTACGTAACTATTAGGTATATTTCTATCCTAACCGCGAAACCATTCCCTGATGCTCAAGTTCAGGAACAAGCTCTATTCAATCCTATTGCAACCTACGTTTCCACTTTCGAGTTCAACCATAGGCTCATAAATAGATTAAGCAATTAAATAATTAGGCTTAGGATATAAATAAATAACCCAATATAATAAATTAATGAAATCAAATCAACATTCATGGAGAATCCCACCATCCTAAAACTAACAAATTAGGAAATTAAAGAGAAAAGAAAAAGGAAGAAAACTCGTTGTTTAAGAGCTCCAAGCTGTTGCCTCCAAAACGTGAATAAAGTTCCCCATTTCAAAAGCTCATTTTGTTTATATAGTGACAGATAAAAGCCGAGGACCAAATAGTCTTTCTCCCAGTACCATTAGGATTAGAAGACTTCTAATTTGCTTGCTACCTTTCGCCAACTTCGTGCTTGGCCAAACTTTCTCTAGTTTTTTTGGACATTCTATTGAAATTGTCGGTTGGTACCCCAACCTTACAGTTTGATTAATTTATGTTTGTTCTTCCTTCCTCGTGTGAAGCCACTTCTTCAATATCTCTTTTAAATCAACTTCATTTTTCCTAATAAAACACTTAGTATAATATCAAGAACTTAAAATAATTGGGCATATTCAATCACAATAATACTCAAAGGACGCTAAAAATAAGGAGTAATTAATATTAAAATATATACAAATATGTCCAACATCAACAGTATATTTCTGGATTGTAGGTAATCCTTCACAACTTATGGATGAAACTTCTTCACGTTCGAAAATAAGTTGTTCACGCTGACATTTTAAAGATGCACTCGAAGAAGTGGATATAATTAAAGAAACCATTTTGCCTCACGATCTTTAGGTCAAGTTTCAATGAATAGTGAGTATTACTAGTACGTAAGCCTTTTGTCTCTAAATGGCTCACTATAGTTTAGCGTATTTTTTAATAGTGCAAAAGGTTTATTTCTGATTTGATGACTCCAAAAAGAAAAAGGTATTTGATTTGGTTTAAGAACCGTTCTTCACGTTCTACTTGACATTTTGATGACGAAACAGGCTTCTTGTCCATGATAATGGACGATTTTGGAATTTTATGGCACATTATGATCACAAAAAGGAAATTCCATGTTTAAGGACTGTAGCTTGGGACCTAGCCCGAAATGAAATTTTGTTTGATCCCTTCAAGATATATCAATTATAAGTTTGAATGATGTAGAAAATTCATTTGTCCTTTACAAGGATAATACATAATACTACATATACTAGGAGTACATAATTATCCAAATTTACAAAAACAGAGATGGGAGAGAGATGGAAACGTTATATGAGTAACTAGATAGCCTATATCGTTCTATGTAATCAACATTGTTTTGAAGTTTTCTGTCGATTAAAATCATAAAAATATTTTTAATATGGTGTGATATTGTTCGCTTCGAACCAAATCCACATGGTTTTTCTCAAAAGGTCTCACATCATTAAAAGAACATTATACTTTATATGTGGGCTTGTTTTTCTTGCCAATTTCCAATATAAAACTTGATTCGCACACTCAACAATCTCCCTGTCGAACTGACTTCCACATGACCCATTAACAAAATTGGGCTTATCTGGAGATTAGATGTATTCCACCCACATCAATCGAGTATTTGTGTATGCGTCTTTGAAGCTACGAGCAAAGTAAATCGGCCGGTAGACAGGAAAAGATAATTAACAAAAGCCCTCTCAAAGTACCAAATATTTGTGTGTGCGCCTTTGAAACTGCAGGGAAAGGCAGTAAACTGGCTGGTAGACGAGCAAAGATAATTCACCACGCTCCTCCTACGTTACGGGTAAAGGCAGCAATAATCTGGGCTGCAACGGGCGAAAGGCTAACTCAGGCCCCCCGTCATCACTCCGCCATCTTCATACTCGTTATGTTGATCCGTTAGCTCAGATACCAGTTGTTGGGCTAAAATATCTCAAAGATATTCTTATAATATCGTGTGATAATATTTGCTTTGGGCCAAGCCTGCACGATTTTTCCCAAAAGAACTCACACCATTAAGAGATCATGACTCATTGTATATATGTAGCTTATTTCCTTATCGACTTTAGATGTGGAACTTGGTTCGCACACCCAACATTTTTCAGCTTTTAACAACTGTTAAAGAAATGTAATTGGTTAAACTTTCTCCCTTTCTCTTCCATATTGTTTATGATAGAATGATGAGCAACGTTTTCTTTATTTTTTTATATAACAACCAAATAAAGAACACGAGTTACATTACATTTAGCACAATAGGCTGCAAATTACTCCCTCCGTCCCATTTTGTTTGTCGTAGTTCGGATTTCGAGGGTCAAACAAGTTTATCTTTGACCGTAATTTTTATATATATTTTTAAAATATTTTGAGTTATAATTTATTGTGACTTATAATACTTTTCATGTAGTTTTCAAATATGTAAATTTTATTTAATAAAAGTTAAAGATTTTATATCCTAATCTACAGTCAAATTTAAAAAGTTTGACTCTCGAAACAGTAACTATGACAAACAAAATGGGACAGAGGGAGTAATTACAGAACCCAACTTTGAAGCAAGTAGCCAGGCCAATTTATTTCACTTCTTAAATTTTCAATAGACCTTAAACGTCTAGTCTATTTTCAATTCTAAACAAACACGTTCGTATTGTCTAACGAAATACTAACAGAGTAACAAGATCAACAGTCTCTAGCCATCAAATAAATAGCAAGCAAAACTAATACTACCATCTTATAAAATGAGTCTGTTTAAGTAGAGCAGTAGTCTATTTCTAGTTTCATGCAACCCTCTGCTTCTTCAAATAAAACCTTGGTCCCTTTCCCTATCTCTGCTGGTTTTCTAGATGAACACGTCCGTACAAACTTTTTTCAACAAGATCCGCATACCTGAGAGAACAATCTCAATCTTCTTGAAGATTCTCAATCAGCAGTCTTAAGTACTTCTTGTTCAATATTCTAGTTTGCGTTATTCTTACATCCCTATAAAATTTTAAGAAAAGACACTATGGCATATTGTAACGTTGAGCAAGTTATTTTTCGTCGAGGAAAATTTGCCACATGTGGTGAACCAAGATTGTCATCAAACAGAAAGTGGCAAGGGAAATTTGTTGTATCGTCCGTAGCTGTTGGCCCAAGTCGTGGCACATTGACGACTGCTGATCAAGAGCAACAGTCACCATGGAAACTAGTTTACCATGAAAAAAAAGGACCATCTAGCAATGAAAAATTTGGGATTTTTGGTGGAAAATTTGTCCCGGAGACGTTAATATCGTCTTTAACAAAGCTAAATTACGAATTCAACTCGGCTTTGCATGACCCTCAGTTTCAGGTTTGTTTAATGTTCATGTACTCGTACATCCGTTGGTCCAGGAAAACAAGATACTTTTAGCACGTACCAAAATTATCCTTAAAACGTGACCTTAAAAATGCAATATTCTTTTGGGTTATGAGAGCATGTCATTAAGTAAAGTAAATATTACCGAAGTTTATATACCATTCTTGAAACGGACTAAAACGAAGATATCACTTTGTAGTAATTTTTTTTTTTTTTTCATTGCACAGTCATAAAAAGTTGTGATTAGACTTACTTTCAATGCAGATGGAGCTTGGAGTCGCACTAAGGGACTATGTAGGGCGTGAAACTCCTTTATACTTCGCCAAGAGATTGACGGAACACTACAAGAGCAGTAATATTGGAAAAGGGCCAGACATTTACCTAAAAAGGGAGGATCTCAACCATGGTGGAGCACACAAGATCAACAACGCCATTGCACAAGCTATGCTGGCTAAGCGTATGGACTGCAAAAGCATCGTAGCTGCCACCGGTGCTGGCCAACATGGTGTTGCGACGGCCGCTTCATGTGCTAAACTCTCGTTAGCGTGTACAATATTTATGGGACGCTGAGATATGGAAAGACAACCTTCTAATGTACTCTTGATGAAGCATCTTGGTGCAAAGGTACAAAAGATGCTCCTTAATTCTAAATAAGTTGACGTATTTGTTTGTTCTTTCCAAATACGACAGGCTTTTGGTGTCGATGGTACATTAGTTGAAATTGAAATAGTTGTCAATTTGACATTACATACTTAGTTTGCCTTGTATCAAATTTTTTAACGTCGTCGCTTTTTCTAAAGCTGTTATAGATATTAAAATCGAGTGCGGTGGTGAATGTTTTTTGTAGTAGTAAACTAAAAATTTCTTTACTTTCAGTTTAGGTGACAACATTTTTCGTATTAGTCCGTTCAAAAAAAAAATAATTGCTTTCTAAATTCATAAATAATTTAAGTTCAAAATTTTAACTTTATCCTTAATGAAATTGATTATAGCTACACAAATATCTGTGTGGTTTATTTTATACCACAAGTGTAAAAAATCTTTATTTCTTTTATTAAACTCAATGTGTTCAAACTTTACCACATAAAGTGTATTAGAGCGAGTAATTCTTATTAGTTGCTCATATATGCAGGTGAAATCTGTTGAAGGAAGTTTCAAAGATGCAGTATCAGATGGAATTAGATATTGGGTAAACAACTTGGACACAAGCTATTTCTTGTCAGGGGCAGCCATAGGACCACACCCATGTCCAACCATGGTTCGGGAATTCCAGTCAGTGATTGGTAAAGAAACAAGGAAGCAGGCTATCGAGAAATGGGGTGGGAAGCCAGGTGTGTTGGTGGCTTGTGTAGGGAGTGGCTCAAATGCATTGGGTTTGTTTCATGAATTCATAGAAGATGAAGATGTGAGGCTCATAGGAGTTGAGGCTGGTGGGACTGGTCTTGATTCTGGTAAACACTCAGCAACTATGGCTAGAGGTCAAGTAGGGGTGTACCATGGTGCCATGAGTTATCTATTACAAGACGAAGAAGGACAGATTAATGTACCACACTCAATAGGTGTAGGGTATGTTTTCACTTTCAAGCATACGGATTTTATTAGCACCACAACTTTCTTCAAAGTTTAACATTCAAGTTGGTAAGGCCTTGAATAAATTCAATAGGCTCAAATATATATGAGGTGATAAATGAGAATTAAATGGTAATGGCTTCGCTATAAGTGAAGAAAATATTTACTACTACTATTAGTGATAATAAAGGGTTCGCTATAATAGAAGCATGAAGGCACGTTATGGGTTTGCTATAAATATAAAGTAAATGAGAACGCATAGTTACTCGCTCTTAGTTTGAATTTATATAAACATATTTGACTATCCAAGTTTAAGTGGTAATGTACATTTTTTAAACTTGTGATATTAAATATGTAGTCATAAAACTTTTGAAAATTATGATTTAATCAAATCATAATATTTATGTGCCTATAAAGAAAAATGGGAATGTAGTATTGAATTGTTACAAATTTAAATAGGATTCAATTCCTTTTTTCTAGACCGATTAAAAATGAAATATATATGGTTACATAAACTGAAAGGAATGACAGCATTAAATAGTGGGTGCCGTTTTATTTCCTCTTTGTAGATCAACTGAATTTTCTTTTCCCCTTTCTTTTTGATTCTTCATCTATCTTGAGCAGTTAAGAAAGTAAATCTCACTTTCCTTCTTGTGCATATTGTTGAACATACAGATTGGAGTATCCAGGTGTTAGCCCTGAGCTTAGCTTTCTGAAAGATATTGGACGTGCAGAGTTTTCTAGTGTCACAGATGATGAAGCCTTGAAAGGTAAACTCAATTGTCTCAACCAAATAGTATATTTTAGAAACTGAATTATAAACATTAATTCAATACTGAAGGTTTGTTCACTTTTGTGGATGCAGCATATAAACGACTGTGCAGGCTAGAAGGGATACTTCCGGCCTTAGAAGCTTCTCGCGCTTTGGCATTTCTCGACAAACTTTGCCCTACTCTAAATAATGGCCAGAAGGTGGTTGTTAATTGCAGCGGCTGTGGAGAAAAAGATGCAGCCAGAGTCTTTTGCCATACACCAAGACATGAATGAATGACTTTAACTAACTGCTCTGCTTTTAGTATATAGATGAAGAGATACTCCAGCAGCTGGAATGGATAAGTAGAGATCACAATACTCCAAAGAATATACTGTACCTATAGATTTGTGGGTTCAAGTGACAATATATTCAGATGTGTCACTTACATTATTGTAATACAAATAATTAATTAATGATTTGGTATTGCATGCCTCTAAATTGAGATTTAGAATATAATTAAATTTATAAAGGATTACAAGCAATTTGTTGTATCACAACTGCAATAATTGGATGTTAATACGAAAATAATAACCACAAAATAGCAAGAAATGTTAGATGATTGTATTGATACGTTGAGATTACAATTGGACAGAGTTTGGACATATATTTGTGAATGTCTTTTACAATGCATATGATGCCATATTTATAGTAGCCTAAATTGGGTTGATCATGGGACATTAATGATAACGTGATCCTACGTTCTAGAAATGAGAGACCCACGATCTCCTCTTCACTTAATGATGGGGTGTGGCAGTTACATGGCCTGGCTAGAACTGATGCGTCCTCCGCACAGACACGCAGTGAGGTTTGTATGCGTGAAGCTTCATACGGAGTCATCGACAGAGATACTCAGTAAGCCGACACAGTGACATTATTACAACGGTGGAGCCAAGCTTCATCTTCTAGAACACTTATCTCACATTCCTTGTATCCGTAGCTAAATCACACCAAACAGATAATCCCCGCACTTTCCGAGTAATTGACAGAGCTGCTCGGAACGTGGAATTATTTAGGCAAGAAACAAACGTGGTTCTTTGTATGCCAAGTAATATAAAAACTGGCGGTTGTCACTTTGCATTCTCTTTACCTTATATAAACTCCTTAATCATTCATTTGATTACTCTTAGGCCTCCACTTTTGCATACAAGATCCAAGCAAATTCTTAGTATTTCTAGAATTCCAATCTCTCCAAGATTTTTGATCTTCAGCAAACTCTAATATTTTACTCAAGTGGTAATCATGTCTTCAAAGAACTCAAAGCAGTAAATGATATGTTGCTATTTTGCGCATATTTGCAACTCTTTTAGACTAGCTCTCATATCCTAAAGCTTTGTTATTTGAGTAAATCTTATATTTATCTCCATGTTTCAGGGTATCGAAGAGAAATAGTGTACAAAGGATAAAGAATGAAGAAAAGAGCAAAAACAAGTGCACATTGGCTACATTTGAAGAATAGGGAGATAGGGTAGCAGCACAATCGGCGCCTCGCGGAATCACCGGCCGAAGGAGGAGAGATTTCAAGAGCTCAATACATTTCATGAAGCAAAGAGGCGGACCGCCGGATGAAGTATTGAATGCACTCGGCGACGCAGCAGAGGAAGATGCGGCTCCACCGGCAACCACAGAGAACTCAGAAAATCTGGACAATGAAGTTGTCCGCCGCTTGAATAGCGACTCCGTCGAACCTGCACTTCAGAACAAGACAAAAGAAAGAGTTAGACTTGTCTTAGACGACCGAACACTTTAATAGGCGGTCTGCCGAATAACTGGCGGTCTACTGTAAAACAGGGCAAAATGAAAAACTTGTATTTATTAGCCTAGTTTTCAAACCCATGCCTATAAGTAGGTTGTTATGCCTCCGAGGAAATTATTTCTTTTTCATCTTAGAATGCACTTTTTACACTTTTAAATATTCTTGGAGGCTAAGGAAGGGTTCTAACTTGAATCTTTTGTGAGGATTTCATTTCTTATTCTATTTCTTTACATGATTCTTGACGTTACATCTCTTACCATGTTTGTGTTAGACCCTAGTATGAGTATCTAAACTCATACTAAGGGTTTATTCATGATGACTTGATTGTTTTAACATAAACCTTTTTTTTAAATCTTATAAAGTCTATGGGTTAAGGTGAATCTAGTTCTGTACTTTTCTTAACTAGGATTTAAGCCACGACCGAACTTGAACCTAACCCTACTTCGTTTTCATCACCCTAACAGTGTTGTAGGTGTAGGTTAATGGAATGTAGCGAGCATTTGGGTTACATTGGCTACGGCCTACCCCATCTAAAGAGAAAAGACCTAAAAAGGTCATTCCCGCTCGGGTCTTCAGACTAGGGTTTCTTGCGCCCCATTATTGACCCTAACAGGGTTGATAAGGTAAATCCTTCTTATCCCTAACAGATTTTGAGGAATACAATTGTGGTCCCACCATTGATGCTGCCCATATGATTTGTAAGATTAAAGCAAGAGTTTAGTTAAAGGAATCTTGTCGAAATGAGTAAACGCCTAGCACATTCTCCATATTTAAAAATATTCAAAAGTGTTGAGTGAATTTTATGCTCTTGGTGTTAATAGTTAGTCGTAGTTGTAGTTAATTCAATTTCTATCAATTTATAGTTAGGAATAAGCGAACAATTCATAGAACTCGTTACTATTCCATCTAAGACTAATATATTGCAAGCTAGCTCCCTGAGGAAATCGAACCCAACTCCTAGTTGAGTACTACTATCTTTGACGATCGCCCCACACCTTTATAGGTGAGTGGATTGAGCGTGGATCAGTAAACTATTTCACAAACTGAGACGAGTATTGCTGCATCTGGTTCCGGCGCTGCCGCCAATACTGCTGCTCTACCACCCAAAGTATCATGGCACGAGTATTGCTGCATCTGGTTCCGGCGCTGCCGCCAATACTGCTGCTCTACCACCCAAAGTATCATGGCATTTATTTCTTTCCCAAAATCGATCCACTAATAGGTAGCGGTAGAGGAGATCCATTATGGTGGGATGCATGCGTCTAGTTTTGGGGTGACACTCTATTTTTTTACTCTTTTTGGGGCGAGAAACTTTAGATCTGCAGGGGCAAGAGATGCCCAGCCACAAGCTGCTTCTTCTTCTAAGAGAAGTAAAAGTAAGAAATCCAAAGAGTAAAAAAACCACCATGGCGGACATAGTTCTCGTGGCTTTTAGCATAAAGATGGACTTTGCTATTTATGAACAACCCCAAGACCAGAAGGATAAGAATCTCAACGTCTCTATTGAATTGGTCCCAAGCTTAATTCAGGAACGACATTTGAAGCGTATCCGTTTTTTTGTAATTAGAGTGAAGAGAAAATCGGTGTTGTGATGCTGTGTTACCCGATTTTAGACTCAGCTCGGAGCGAGCCGGGTTCCGGATTTGACTGGGTAACTCGTTTGAGTTCAAGAGTTGGAGTCGCCACCTAGTATAGTTTTCTAAAGTGTATTAGGCCACCTAAGCATCTAAGGTTGAGTTTAATTATTATACTAGTCTGGTTTCACAGATTCAATGGGTAAGAAGTCCAAATGACTTGGGGGCGAAGGTATTAGGCACTCTCTCGAGTCCCACGAAAGGTGGTTCCCGCCCAAGTCTATATTTTGGGATGTGAACATTATCATATGTAATACTAACTTGGGGAGGTCAATTTCATATTCAATTTATGAAATTAAATATATCTATGCAAGTTCAAATAACACATACACAAATGGGCTTCAAGTTTTACACATACGGCCTATATTTTACGGCTAATCGCGTTTCAAGGCCTCTAACACAAATGCCTAATTGCAAGTCAGGTTAAATCTGAAAAAGGTGCAACAATTCACCTTATTTATGCAATTTCAACCCTTTAATCAATTTTGCACAGATAGGCAGTTTTGCAAAAATAGTCACTTTTGTAAACAATTTCAGATTTCGATCAAAACCAAATGGGTGTTGTTTTTAAAATAAAATATTAGCCATTTAGGGTCGGTGTGACTCGTTATTAATTATCGAGCCCTAACCTTAATGGCTATTTTTTGATGTAGGGGTCTGTTTTGGAAAAAAGATATAGATAAGTGGGCTATTTTCAAAAAGCGGGTTTCACAGAAGCACATAAATTCAAACAAAGGGGCTGCCACACATAGATATAGGTATATGCATTCAGATACATGAGTAATTAACAGTATTAGGCTTTAGAAAAATTTGTATAATCGTATAGTCGACCCTAAGTCACTTATACACCCCTATACACTATTTAGTGTATAGGAGTAATAAAAATAGTTTTCACACATAGAGGCCGTGTTTAAAATAGTTTCTGCGCCTGTATCATTTATGCAAAGAGGGGAGTCTTAGATTTTACATAAACAGTCCCGTTTTCAGCAGTCATAGCACAATTAGCCCCCTGTTTTAAAATTTCAGATTTACACAAAAAGAATTTCAAATGTTATGGTTTAAAACATTAAAACCTGTTCATGCTAGTGATGTTCAGACTCTAATTAAGACAAGTAAACCCAGAATTTTGACATAAGATTTCACTTCTCATCGGGTGATTATCATGCAGATTTTAGGCAACAAAGTTATGATTTTAGGATGGTTGATGCAGCATATAGGAGAATAAGGTTAGAAATGGCTCCTGGATAGCCATATTTGCAGTCTTAATGACTGCATACCCTGTTTTAAAACAAGTACAAGCAGGAGTCCTAACAAATATACACCAATAGGGACAGTTTCTAAGGGGAAAGAGCTGAGGAGAAGTAGTGGCTAGATAACGCCCTGTGTGTGCCCCAAGTAGGGCCGGTTTAGGCCTAGGTTATCCAGAATGGGGGAAGCCCTTATAGGGCATCTAGAAACCCGCAATTTGAGACATGGTATTGCCCCTAAGGCCATCCTCACAGACTGCAAGAAAAGGGTTAGCAGGGGAGGGTATACAGCCCTCCAAACAAATCACACATATAGACACTGATCATATATGAAGAGTGGACACACAGGCAGATCAAGTGCAAAGAAGATAAAGGGATACAATAATAAATTATACCTTGCTAGGAAGTGTAACAAACAAAGAGTAACACTGGAACAATGCAGCTTGTAAACACAGAATGAGGAGCAAGAATTTTTCCTGTTGTAAGAAGTAATCAGAAGAGAAAAAATAAGGCAGAGAATGATGTTTATGTGTTGTTGTCTTTCTGTATTAATCACTGTGTCCTAGAGAAGTGAAATCAGTCGACCTTATATAGGAATGAGAGATGTGGTTAGAATTAAAGAGGGTAGTCACCTAAAAAAGGCAGGGCAATATTTTCCAAGAATCAGGGGGTACAATTAGGTGTATTTTCCAAAAATTAAGCCAATAAGCCCCAAAGTTGAAACAAAACCAATCTTAAAACAAATTTGGATTCATTCCCTTTAACTTTATCATATTCTGGGTTCAAAATCAGCTAATTAAGCCTATTTTGAGCTCAGAATCAATGAACATTCCCCATTGAATCTTGGATCAATTAAATAAACTATTACTCTCTCAAACATCAATTAGAATCTCTCCCTAACCAAATCAGATTCTTCTAATCATGCAGGACAAGCTACTCATTCAATGTAATTATGAAAATTAAGCACTCAGGCATAAGGAACAGGCTAGGTACATCACAACAGACATTAATCTAAACCAAATAGGCCCTTCATCCTTTAGGTAATAACATAACCAGGTTCAAAATTAGCACAAAAAGGGTGTCTCAAACTAATTTAGGTTCAAAAAGAAATCAAACGACAATTTAGCAAGTTTTAAACAGGACTCTATGGTTACTATGTCAGTTACTGGAATAACTTCCATTCAAATTGTAATCAGTAAACCAAATTGAACCTAATCATGCTCAAATCATGTTCATCAAATCATCCTTTAAGTTTTACAGGTAAAATCACGATAAACAATGTGTCTTGATAAAACAAAGAAATATATACACTGTGAAACATGGATAATAATGATCAGTTCATAAACCAATATTGACTCTTTTAAGACTAACAGAGATAACCTAAGATACTCAATCGTGCAAAGATTCACAGTAATGAATTAGTGAACTAACCAAAGTTTAATAACCATACGAACTTTTCTCCTAATTAACTTAACATGCAGAAATTAGTCGACTAAGCATGTTAACACACTGACATCGTGTAGATTAAAGAAAGATAAATAGGGGAAATGGGTTACCTGTTTTAGTTGTAGTCGGGTCAGTCGCGACCAATCTCTGATTGTGCATGAACGAGGGTTTTCCCTTCCATTAGGTTGTAGAGCTCAGGTCTCACCCAAATCCTCACCGGTATTTCTTCTCCAACGATAGTGACGGATTTCCCAAAGAGTCATATTCTCTACCCCACCATTTAGGGTAACCAGCATAGGGGTTTTGTTGCGGACATTAAGAGGAGTGCGGAGGTGTAATTTGTTTTGGATTTGGCCGGTTGAAATGGCCATAATCGCCATCGACGGTGGAGACGTAGAGAGAGATAGAGGCAGTCGCGAAGGGGAGAGAATGAGAAAGGGGAATAGGGTTTGGGGGTGTCTTTGGGGAATAAAAATGGAAACTTGATCCTCTGCCGTCGGATTGTACACGTGGACGGCTAAGATGAAGCCATGTTGGCGATGAGGTGTAAAAAGTGGGCTGATGTGTGGGTATACATGTGTATATATATATTTGTGAGTATGGCGTCTAAATAGTGTATAAAAGCGTATAAACCCTGTATAAATGCGTGGGAAAAATTATGTAAAATATTTATAAATATTATAAAACACGAAAAATAATTACTAAAGCTGAATAATTAAGAAAATCTATTATATTACGTTTTAAAATAATTTAGGTGTCTTCCTTAAAACAGAAAAAATTGTGAAAAATGTTGACAAGATATGCATGCTTTATAAAAATGCGATCGTTCGTGCAAATGCTTCTAAAATAGCCTAATAGGTGTACGTGCATGAGATAATGACTCAAGATAGGAGTAAGTGTAGGCTAATTATGTGGTTGTCAATGCAATTTGTCGGAATAATGGCTATTGAGACAAGAGAGGCAAAATTTGGTGTCAACAGCTGCCCCTCTATGCCCGGGGATGATGAAAGAGTCTTTGGGCAAAGACATTGATAGAACGACTAATTTTGGCACGACTCTAGAAGAGTTCTTATGACTTATGGGAATTGTTGAGGGGTTAGGTTGTAATGTTCGCATTGTTCGAGTGTATATTCTGCAATAATGATGAGTCTGCAAAATAATGTATGTATAAGCTAATGTAGAATCTACCTCCCCATCGGGCTGGATCGTCTTTCAAGGATTCTTTACTGTACTCAGGTATGTCTGCTATGCTTGACTGTGTGTCCTTTATTGTGCCAAATGTTAGATTCGACATCGGGCTATGTACCCTCACTCGATGCATTGGGCTGTGTACCCTCCGCAAGGAATTAAAATGACAAATCGACATCGGGCTGAGTACTCTCAGTCGGCGCCTCAGCCTGTGTACCCTAAGAAAATTTAAACGACAAATCGATATCGGGTTGTGTACCCTCAATCGACGCTTCGGGCTGTGTACCCTCAGCAAATTTAAATGACAAATCGATATCGGGCTATGTACCCTCAATCGATGCTTCGGGCTGTGTATCCTCAGCAAATTTAAATGACAAATCGATATCGGGTTGTGTACCCTCAATCGACGCTTCGGGCTGTGTACCCTCAGTAAATTTAAATGAAAAATCGATATCGGGCTGTGTACCCTCAGTAAAATAAAATGACAAATCGATATCGGGTTGTGTACCCTCAATCGACTCTTCGGGCTGTGTACCCTCAGCAAAATTAAATGACAAATCGATATCGGGCTGTGTACCCTCAGCAAATTTAAATAACAGATCAATATCGGGTTGTACCCTCAATCAACACTTCAGGCTGTATACCCTCAGCAAATTTAAATGACAAATCGATATCGGGTGGTGTACCCTCAATCGACACTTCAGGCTGTGTACCTTCAGCAAATTTAAATGCAGTGAGAGGAATTGGATAACATTTGTCAAAACGTGTTCGTCATATGTTGCCGAGTTATTTATTTTTTGTGCCTGCATCCAAAGAAAGATTGGTGAGTTTTGCGGGGTGGTTTGGTTTGTGCATTCTTTGCCTGCTTCCCGCTTGCTACACATGAGTGCCGGAACCTTGGCCGAGCTGATAGGGATATGTATAAAGTAGTAAATAATGCGAATGTTTTGAAAAAAATTTATGAGAAAGAAGTGAAGTTAAATATTTTATCCCATTGAGTCACGAGTCGCGTTGTGCAAATCCATAGTGGTCGCTCTTCATGCTGCTCCATACTCCATCAAATGAATTTTGAGGGCGACCTCAAAATTTTGCCCCAGTTTGTGTTTGAAATTTTTGAGGGGGTCTCAAAAATTTCTGCCCCAGTGTCAACTATGTTTATCTTTTAAGAATATTTGAGAGTTCCTCAAAAATCTGCCCCAGTATTTGCTTTATGGAAAAAAATAAATTTTTTGTATTTATGAGACCGAACCTTGAGATTAGATGATGTATTGAGATTACATGATGTATTGCGGAATGACGAAATCACTAACTAGTACAAGCTCTTATACATAGTATCTTTTGACGGCGTCTGAGCTGATCGGCTTCAGCCAAACTTCTCCGTCCATTTCTGCCAGTATCAGTGCTCCTCCATTCACAACTCCGTGAACCATGTATGGCCCTTGCCAATTTGGTGCAAATTTGCCCTTTTCCTCTTCTTGATTGGGAAATATCTTCTTCAGTACAATTTGTCTGTCATCTTGCGTAATATCCTCTTGATATTTTTGTTGGCCGCCTCGACCGCACCATTCATTTGGGGTATTGACACGACCCGAAATCCGGTTAGGTCGTGCGAGCACCCGACATCTTCCCCTAGACCCGTCGGGCGAACCCTTACCAATTAAATTAGGAAAATAAATATAATAATTCATAAATAAGGACAAGACTTTAAAAATTTACAGACATACTGATACCTCTAAGCTGTACAACAGAAATTGCAGCTGACTACCCAACATGCTAGGTTTAGGGCTATCCAGACCAGACATCTAAGAGTACAAAAGAAGACAAATACCTCCTGAAGGGAGCAAACTGCAACTGAAATGATAACCAATAAACTGGTGGCCATTCGAAATAAAAGCTGGCTCACCCTGACAGCTGAAGTCGTCTACGCTCCTTCACAACGTGGCGAACTCAATCCTGGAGCGAACCTGCCGAAACGAAATAGATAGACAAGAAACAAACAACAAACAAGGGTGAGTCAAAAGGACTCAATAAGTGGGGCAGACTAGCCACCTCAAAGAATAGGATAGCTAGCCAGGGAGAAAAGAAACAAATAAACCAGATTTCTCTTATTTAAATTATGAAAAGGCAGAGCCAGATAATAATTAGAAACACGTATGGAATCGCAAACTATTCAATAACCAGGAACGCAATACAGCCAGAACATATAGGTATCCCGAACACATCAACAATCAGAAATACATCTTGTTGCGGCGTGCAACCCGATCCATATAGTCATCCTGTTGCGGCATGCAACCCGATCCATATATTCATACCGCTGCGACGTGCAACCCGATCCATATATTTATACTGTTTCGGCGTGCAATCCGATCCCCGCAACTTAGAATACGAGCCAAAAATATATAGGCAAACTGTAATATGTCCACAACATGGTGTACATACCGCATACATAAAACACAATATAATACACACAATAGTCAGTATGCGGTGCAATGAGATGGGATGAATGCGGCATGATGCAATGCAGTCACATACTCTCGATACCTATCTCCGGCGCGGGACTCTCATCGTCTACCAGGAGATATATGCAATAATGACCCTTCACCGGCTCGGGACTCTCATCGATTACCGGGAAGTATATGCAATGATGACCCTTCACCGGTGCGGGACTCTCATCGCCAACCGGGAAGTATATGCAATAATGACCCTTCGCCGGTGCGGGACTCTCATCGCCAACCGGGAAGTATATGCAATAATGACCCTTCGCCGGTGCGGGACTCTCATCGCCAACCGGGAAGTATATGCAATAATGAACCTTCGCCGGTGCGGGACTCTCATCGCCAACCGGGAAGTATATGAAATAATGACCCTTCGCCGGTGCGGGACTCTCATCGCCAGCCGGGAAGTAGATGCCAACTCAAAGCCAAAGTACAATACTCAGATTCTCAATGCAATACCAATAACAGGACATAACATATAATATAGAATGTAAATCCAAAGCTAAGGCGTAATGAGTACGCCTATCGGCAGCTACACACGTAAGGAACACGTGGTAGAAAATCCACGAGGCCAGGTGCCTCCAACGAAATGGATATAAACACTTACCGTATTCCAAAGCTAGCCCTGTTACTCAACCACTGCTTTTTTCCTTTGGATTAACTGCCAAACGATCCCACTGTGGTCAATAAGCAGAAAAATATATCACATTAGGCTAAAGGCTTCATTCCTCACATCTTAGGGCAATCCAGGTAGGAACCGGATACCCTATTCGCATACGCAATACGCAGGCCAGGCCTATATACAGGGTTCAAAGTCCCATAACTAAACCCTAAATAAATTATATTTATATGTTGCCCATAATTCACTGAGTACGAATATATAATCATTTCCATCATCGGGGTCCATTTGACCCTTTAAACTATTAATTGAACTTATTAAAATGATGTCTAATATTCTAAATTTTACCATTAAAATATATTCAAACACACGTAATAAACTCAAATAATATATTAGAATCATTACCTGAATGTTTCGGGGTAAAAATTCTACTTTTCTCCGGCCCCTTTTCTTATTTTCTGGCATTTTTCCCACGGAATCATTTCATTTTCACGGTTTTAATGTTTCTGTTCCATCCTAATCATATATAGATTAGGACCCCACCGACCTTTACTTTTGCAATTTTGTCTTTTTCTCTTTTATTTTTTTTTTGTTTTCTTTTATTTTTTTTTTCTTAACGAAAATTAAAATAGTACCCTACGATATTCGAAATATTTCCAACTTTTGCATACAAGTTATACAAAATATATGTAACATACCCGCGAAGGCGGATTTCAAATCGGACTCCCGAAACTCAAGATGCGAATTTAGATGAAAAGAAGTCAAATTATTTAACTTTCGGCATTTTGGCGGAAACTAGCCGAACAACATCGAAATTCACTTTCGAAAGTTTACAAAAATCATAAATAATCATACGAACCTAACGGCGCTTTCGAATTTCGAATCGGAGCTCATTCGGCAAAACCGAGCTCGAAAATCTCTTTTTAATATTTATTGCCTATACAAACTGAAACCTTCTTCCGATGCCTACTAAACGAGGTCTAATTTAGCTCAAATTTTACAGATCGGTTCTAATGGATATTATGAATATTTTAAAATTATCGGCACGCCAATCGGAGTCCTAACTTCCGAAACAACTGACCGAGGTCGTTTCATTCTCCTCCACTTAAACTCTCGTTCGTCCTCGAACGAGCCTACGTCTAAAGAAAAATTCGCACAGATAGCAAAAGAACTTGCACGACCTTTATAAGCTACTCCACGGATATTGTTTCCTGATTACAGGATCAGAATTGTAACACGCATATCGAACTTTTGGAACAAAATATATCTGGATAATATGATAACACCATTGCCCAACGTATTTTGACTAAACTGACCCTTCCTCGATCACGAGAGGAGATTTTTACTTTTTCGGAACAAAAATACATGAAACCTTGAATAGGTTAACACGATTCAGTCGATAATCACCTCTTCGATATACCTTTCAATATAGAACAAGTCGATGAAATAAAGAATTAGCTTACGCTTCAGCAACGCCTTAGAGATTTAATATTACGATTCGGTATTTTGAAGGAAGACTCCTCCACTTAAAGCACAAACTCATGCAGCTAATTGAATAGGAATAATCATCCCCGCACAACCTGCTGGACTAAAGAAGATTTAGCTAAAACAGAATGCGGCTCCGACCTGAGCTACCAACTACCCTTTCGAGTTGCCAAACAGCTGCAACTCTCAAGTTCACAACTCCATACCTTTGCCGTAAACACCACCGCCTGATGGATGGTACTTTTATAAAAATTTCGGCAGAGTTTCCCCTGAAACTGGATGATCCGCAAAAACAGAACCAGCACTATACTATACATGGGAATGGATACCCGGATAAACTGATATCCAAAACAATAATATGCTTACCCGGTTACAATAACACGTACTCTAGCTCAACACAGGGAACATCACAAGCGGCTACTAACTGCCCAAGCTTACCAGTGCCGAACAAAGAAGAGATGGCAATGGACTGAGGATAGAAATAATTAGAGCTTCAGGAAGATCATCTTTTTATTTGCTTGGCTCCCAGAGCTACACTACTTCCGAGTTAGGCTAACCCAAAAATCATAATTGAAGAAATAGACACTAAATAAGCTTTATGGAAAAACATCCATACCAACTTAACCTCCCAATAAGAAGGAAACTCTGACAATTTACTAGAATACCCTTTTTAATAACCCAGATAAGCTTATGGGATAACATGACTGTACTAGCGTCTTGAACCAAGAGGAGATACGTAGATCGAGCATTATTTACCAGCCACTTTACACCGAAAGAAACAACGACACTTCCTGATGGTGACGAACAAGAATCCCATCATCCTACCAACACTGATTTCCGAGGAGAGAGGTAAAATGACTTGACATTATAACAGAATGAGGCGCACAAGATGCCAAGCAACAATACCGATACTCACTGTCAAATTTCTCATATTTAACCAGATAAATTAGTAGGGTCTCACAATTTCTAGGAATAAATCATACTAGAAGCTCGCCCCTCTACCACAGCCAATTCTTAATCAAAACGACATCCAAGGAAACCGTCGAAACATGATAAGACACACCATTTCCAGATCGATCGGAAAGATAAATCTTACTTACAGATAAGGGAAGAAGAAACACACGGGTTTACTACATCGGATGCCTCAACATCCTGCCAGACTAGCAGTTCATAGAATTGCCTCTGCAGCTGAGTCGAGCCACTACCCTGGTAATTACTTCTAGAAGAACCACTACCACCATGCTCTCGACCTCTACTGGATGGTGGCATTTCTCTGATTGATTAAAATTTAAATGAAATTCCTGCGACTGTGCAGGTGCCTGAGGGCAAGAAGAAGGACGATTGTCTACTTGCTGGAGTAAGGAAAAACTACTCAAAAGGATAACCAGACTCATGACAGTGATAACAGATTTTCATTGAAAATGGAAGCTGGACATATTGTCGATAGCTATAAAGAGAAGAACTGGGTCTAATCTTGATGAACTACTCGCGCACTCTGAAAAACACGCTCTACAAGCTGAGATAACCCGGAAGGTGACTTCCAAAAATAATCAGAACTTTTATCTCCAAATGAGGTACCATGGTTACCCACCAGGGCCGTGGGATCTCTTACTTTCCCGCTCTAACTCTTCCCGCTCTAACTTATGGTATGCCTCGAATCTTCGAGCAATATCAACAACAATATCAAATGAAATCCCGAACTCAATCTCTCGAGCCATCTGGGATCTCAAGGAAAAAGAAAGGTCATCAATAGATCTTTGAATCTCTCGAAAGGTTCATGGACTAGTTCTAATGCATATCCAGCCATTCTATAGAATTCATTTTCATATTCTGAAACACCAACAGGCTAACCGCCAGGCTACCCTGTCCAATCCACTAAAACTGGAAACACTTTTCATCTCGCTCGCTACTCGAAAGGAACTTTTCCACGAATCTAGAGGAAAAACCGAATCAAGTTAACTAATAAGAGAGCAGCCCACAAATTCAAGGCTGGACCCCTGAAACTGGAAAGAAGAATAATCAACACCATACCGCTTGATATAATCAAGAGCCTGAAGGATATGCTGACACCATTTTATTTTAAAAAGAATCACGGGGTTTATCTTATGCATTGCTTAAGAATATCGGAAGGTTCAACCGCGTAAAATAATGGAACCTCTTTGGGCGCTCGGACCGAAATGTTACCTCGGTTGGCTAACCAGCCGGAACAATTAGAGGTACAATACATGCTGCATTGGGAACAATATATTGGAACAACATCAACGATTGCAACGGAGCTCCCTAAGACCAAACATCTGCATCTGCGGCAACCTGATATGCTGCCTAGCGAATAATAGGTTATTGTGGTATCTGTCGCCAAGATTCTCGTAAAAGTATCGTAGAGAGCCAAGGGAACCACCAGGCCCTGCTCCCTTGCCCATCGCGAGCTCGTACGGCTGGGACCTCGTAACTAGTTCGTCAGCACGATCAAAACTCTCGGAGCTTCGTCAGTGTTAGCCCCAGGCTAGACTGCTTCGTCTTGAACTCATACCGTTTGCTGATTTGTCGCACGAGGGTTCACAATTACCACAAAGGAATTAACGAATTAACGAAAATACTTTTGAATCCTAGACCGACGCACGATCAGAAATGAAGGAAGTGAAACTTCCTAAATGCCATCATAGCCCCTCGTAGATAAGTACGGACGTCTACGTACCCATCACCGAGACTCTACTAGACACTGTCTTAGTCTGGATAGACTCTAAACTGGGCTCTGATACCAACTGACATGACCCGAAATCCGGTTAGGTCGTGCGAGCACCCGACATCTTCCCCTAGACCCGTCGGGCGAACCCTTACCAATTAAATTAGGAAAATAAATATAATAATTCATAAATAAGGACAAGACTTTAAAAATTTACAGACATACTGATACCTCTAAGCTGTACAACAGAAATTGCAGCTGACTACCCAACATGCTAGGTTTAGGGCTATCCAGACCAGACATCTAAGAGTACAAAAGAAGACAAATACCTCCTGAAGGGAGCAAACTGCAACTGAAATGATAACCAATAAACTGGTGGCCATTCGAAATAAAAGCTGGCTCACCCTGACAGCTGAAGTCGTCTACGCTCCTTCACAACGTGGCGAACTCAATCCTGGAGCGAACCTGCCGAAACAAAATAGATAGACAAGAAACAAACAACAAACAAGGGTGAGTCAAAAGGACTCAATAAGTGGGGCAGACTAGCCACCTCAAAGAATAGGATAGCTAGCCAGGGAGAAAAGAAACAAATAAACCAGATTTCTCTTATTTAAATTATGAAAAGGCAGAGCCAGATAATAATTAGAAACACGTATGGAATCGCAAACTATTCAATAACCAGGAACGCAATACAGCCAGAACATATAGGTATCCCGAACACATCAACAATCAGAAATACATCTTGTTGCGGCGTGCAACCCGATCCATATAGTCATCCTGTTGCGGCATGCAACCCGATCCATATATTCATACCGCTGCGACGTGCAACCCGATCCATATATTTATACTGTTTCGGCGTGCAATCCGATCCCCGCAACTTAGAATACGAGCCAAAAATATATAGGCAAACTGTAATATGTCCACAACATGGTGTACATACCGCATACATAAAACACAATATAATACACACAATAGTCAGTATGCGGTGCAATGAGATGGGATGAATGCGGCATGATGCAATGCAGTCACATACTCTCGATACCTATCTCCGGCGCGGGACTCTCATCGTCTACCAGGAGATATATGCAATAATGACCCTTCACCGGCTCGGGACTCTCATCGATTACCGGGAAGTATATGCAATGATGACCCTTCACCGGTGCGGGACTCTCATCGCCAACCGGGAAGTATATGCAATAATGACCCTTCGCCGGTGCGGGACTCTCATCGCCAACCGGGAAGTATATGCAATAATGACCCTTCGCCGGTGCGGGACTCTCATCGCCAACCGGGAAGTATATGCAATAATGAACCTTCGCCGGTGCGGGACTCTCATCGCCAACCGGGAAGTATATGAAATAATGACCCTTCGCCGGTGCGGGACTCTCATCGCCAGCCGGGAAGTAGATGCCAACTCAAAGCCAAAGTACAATACTCAGATTCTCAATGCAATACCAATAACAGGACATAACATATAATATAGAATGTAAATCCAAAGCTAAGGCGTAATGAGTACGCCTATCGGCAGCTACACACGTAAGGAACACGTGGTAGAAAATCCACGAGGCCAGGTGCCTCCAACGAAATGGATATAAACACTTACCGTATTCCAAAGCTAGCCCTGTTACTCAACCACTGCTTTTTTCCTTTGGATTAACTGCCAAACGATCCCACTGTGGTCAATAAGCAGAAAAATATATCACATTAGGCTAAAGGCTTCATTCCTCACATCTTAGGGCAATCCAGGTAGGAACCGGATACCCTATTCGCATACGCAATACGCAGGCCAGGCCTATATACAGGGTTCAAAGTCCCATAACTAAACCCTAAATAAATTATATTTATATGTTGCCCATAATTCACTGAGTACGAATATATAATCATTTCCATCATCGGGGTCCATTTGACCCTTTAAACTATTAATTGAACTTATTAAAACGATGTCTAATATTCTAAATTTTACCATTAAAATATATTCAAACACACGTAATAAACTCAAATAATATATTAGAATCATTACCTGAATGTTTCGGGGTAAAAATTCTACTTTTCTCCGGCCCCTTTTCTTATTTTCTGGCATTTTTCCCACGGAATCATTTCATTTTCACGGTTTTAATGTTTCTGTTCCATCCTAATCATATATAGATTAGGACCCCACCGACCTTTACTTTTGCAATTTTGTCTTTTTCTCTTTTTTTTTTTTTTTTGTTTTCTTTTATTTTATTTTTTTTTCTTAACGAAAATTAAAATAGTACCCTACGATATTCGAAATATTTCCAATTTTTGCATACAAGTTATACAAAATATATGTAACATACCCGCGAAGGCGGATTTCAAATCGGACTCCCGAAACTCAAGATGCGAATTTAGATGAAAAGAAGTCAAATTATTTAACTTTCGGCATTTTGGCGGAAACTAGCCGAACAACATCGAAATTCACTTTCGAAAGTTTACAAAAATCACAAATAATCATACGAACCTAACGACGCTTTCGAATTTCGAATCGGAGCTCATTCGGCAAAACCGAGCTCGAAAATCTCTTTTTAATATTTATTGCCTATACAAACTGAAACCTTCTTCCGATGCCTACTAAACGAGGTCTAATTTAGCTCAAATTTTACAGATCGGTTCTAATGGATATTATGAATATTTTAAAATTATCGGCACGCCAATCGGAGTCCTAACTTCCGAAACGACTGACCGAGGTCGTTTCAGGTATATATGCAGTGGAATTGTGGTGCTTGATCTTGAAAACCTCGCAGGTTGCTTTCATTAGGTCACTATTGAGATTGGACCCATTGTCAGAGATGATGGATTCAGGAATTCTGAATCGACAAATCATTTTTTCACGGACAAAGTTTGACATCACTTTCTTTGTCACTGACTTGTAAGATGCAGCTTCTACCCAATTGGTAAACTAATCAATGGCTGCCAATATGAAATGATATCCTTTGGAGGGAGCTGGCTCGATGGGTACTATGACATCTATCCCTCAAGCAGCGAAAGACCTAGGTGATCCCATGATGTTTAATTCATTAGAAGGCACTCGAATCATATCTCCATGGACTTGGCATTGGTGACACTTCTTTGCGTGCCTTATGCAATCATGCTCCATTGTCATCCAGAAATAGCCGGCCCTCAAAATCTTCTTTGCAAGCACGAAACCGTTCATATGTGGGCCGCACGTCCCAGAGTGTATTTCTTCCAACAACTTAGTAGCTTCTTTGGCGTCCACACATCTCAGCAATCCCAAATCATGTGTCCTTTTGTACAAAACTTCTTCATTCAAAAAGAAACCATTTGCTAACCTGCATCATCTTTTGGAGACTTGTTACATCCATTAGGTAAATGTCGTCTTTGGGAAACCCTTTGATGTCGTAGAACCATGTTTTACCGTCTGATTCTTCTTCTTTATGATAACAATATGCTGGTTGCTTCCTCACTTCCACGGGTATTGAGTCAATGTAGTTCTTGTCGGGATGTTTGATCATGGAAGATATGGTAGCCAAAGCATCCACGGACTCATTTTGCGACCTGGGTACACGCCGGAACTCTATCTTGGTGAACCTTTTCTTTAGCTCTTTTATGCTCTCGAGGTATGGCAATATCTTGGAGTTCTTTGCTGTCCATTTTCCTCGGACTTGGTAAATCAATAAGTCTGAATCTCCAATTGCTAGCAACTCTTGTATGTTCATATCTACCGCCATTCTAAGACCCAAGATGCAGGCTTCATACTTTGCATGTTGTTGGTATAAGGAAACCTTAGTTTGGCTGTGACGGGATAATGTTGGCCGGTCTCCGAAACCAACACCACTCCAATGCCGACTCCTTTGAAATTCACTGCTACATCGAAGAAAAGCCTCCAACCATCATACTCCTCAGTGATATCTTCGCCTACAAACATGACTTCTTCGTCGGGGAAATAGGTGTGCAATGGCTCATAGTCATCTCTTACTGGACTCTCGGCCATATGATCAACCAAGGCCTGAGCTTTTACCGCCTTTTGGTGACAAAAGTAATGTCGAATTCACTGAGCAGCATTTGCCACTTTTCCAGTTTTCCAGTAGGCATTGGTTTTTGAAAAATATACTTGAGGGGGTCCATCCTTGATATCGGCAAGGATGAGTAGGACGTCAAGTAGTGCCTCAGCTTTTGTGCTATCCAAGTCAGCGCGCAACACCTGCGTTCTAGCAATGTGTACTTGGCTTCGTAAGGAGTGAATTTCTTGCTCAGATAATATATTGCTTGCTCCTTTCTTCCAGTTGAATCATGTTTCCCCAATACACAACCAAATGCCGAGTCTGCCACGGACAGGTACAAGATCAAAGGTCGCCCAGGCTCGGGAGGAACCAGCACAAGTGGGCAAGACAAGTACTCCTTTATCTGATCAAATTTTTTATTTACAGTCCTCCATCCACTCAATTTCTGCGTCTTTCTTCAGTAGTTTAATGATTGGCACACGGATGACAGTGGATTGTGCTATGAACCGACTGATGTAGTTGAGCCTTCCCAAGAAGCTCATGACCTCTTTCTTTCTTTTTGGCGGCAAGAACTTTTTGATGGCTTTGATCTTGGATGGATCCAGCTCGATATCCCTTCTACTGACGATGAAACCCAAAAGCTTCCCTGCTGGAACTCCAAAAGCACACTTTGTTGGATTTAGCTTTAAATTATACTTTCGCAAGCGATTGAAAAATTTGTGCAAGTTGTCAAGGTGCTCTGAACTCTTATTTGATTTGATGATCACATCATCCTCGTAGACTTCAATTTCTTTGTGCATCAAGTCATGGAACATAGTTGTCATTGCCCTCATGTAAGTTGCCCCAGTATTCTTCAACCCAAACGGCATAACCTTGTAGCAATAAGTTCCCCAAGAGGTAGTGAAAGCTGTCTTCTCGGCATCCTCCTCATCCATGAGCACTTGATGGTAGCCGGCGAAACAATCCACGAAAGACTATAGTTCGTGTTTCGCGCAATTATCAATTAGGATGTGTATATTTGACAAAGGAAAATCGTCCTTCGGGCTTGCTATTCAGATCCCTGTAGTCCACACAAACTCGGAGTTTCCCATCTTTCTTCGGCACTGGGACAATGTTAGCTAACCAAGTTGTGTATTTGACTGTTTTCAAGATTCTTGCATGAGCTGCTTGGTTGCCTCCTCCCCAATTTTCAACAGAACCGACGATTTGAAAGTTCGGGCTTTTTGTTTGACCTGAGGAAAGCCCAGATTGATAGTTAATTTATGAGCTACCACATTCGTGCTTATGCCAGTCATGTCATCATACGACCAGGCGAATACGTCCTTATATTCTTTAAGAAACTTCGTGCACCGCTTTTTATCTTCGGTGGTGAGATGCACACTGATCCTGGTCTCCTTTACGGTTTCTTCATCTCCCAGATTTATCACCTCAGCTTCGTCTAGGTTTGGCTTAGGCTTAGGCTTTTTTTCAAACCTTTCAATTTCTTCTTGTGTGATTTCATCAAAATCATCATAATCAAACCCAGTTTCTTTAAGTTCAATTGTTTCATTGCACGTCGCGATTGTGGACTCAATGGGATTATTAGTTTGAATGCAAGGTCCATGATAAGCTCGGGCACGATTGCTGATCCAACTGTTTAATGTAGCTCCAGATTCAGCCTTTGTCAGTCTAGGAGGTTCAACATGTTTGTTGAATGATGAGTTTTGAAGATGACAAAGGACCTGGTACTAAGTGGACCATGAAAAGGTTCACAGTTGATTTGAGAAGACCAGCTGTTCAACGAGACGATCAAGTCAAAGTTGAAAAAGGAAAGAAGAGAACGGCTGGAGTCAAAGTTCCAATCCTACCGGAAGTAGAAAAAGCTAGAGGCGGTGCTGAGAAGGACGCGGCTCCTAAACGACGATGGATTGGAATATAAGGCAAATTAACTTAGGTTTTAAATAAGGAAATATGGGTAACCTTGTTTAAGCTGATTTCAAAGAGGAAAAGGATTCCTAAACTTAGTTGGATCCGGCTAAGTCTAGTTCCTATATATACGAGTTAATTTGGCCAGAATCGGGACGCACAAAAGACATCTTAACAGAGCATATTAAGTACAATCGGATCGTGAGAAGCTTTGTGTGCAAGAACAAAGGCTGAGTAGCAGAACCTTACGAAGGAGCAGTTTCATAGATAAGTCTGTTGTTTTAGTTTCTTTGTTATAGGCTATTGAGTTGTAATCTATTTGCTTGTTTAGAAGCATATAGTAGATATTACTTTTGAGGTTAAGTAGAGGTAACCTTACCAGCTAACGTGTGGCTTGGAAGGTTCTAGGTACTAGGGGGTTCTAGTTCCTTGATTACATTACGTTGTAGTCTAAAACATGCTCGAGTTTTCCTTTAGTGGAAGAGTGAAATCCCAAGAGTTTAGGTCGTGGTTTTTTATCCCTTGAGTAACGATTTTTCCACGTAAAAATCTCTGTGTTCTTTACGTTTCCGCAATTTGCTTAGGTTCAGAGATATGTGAAACTTGCAACGAACCTGGTTCTTAGTGAGTTAGGTGCAGAAAGTCAAAAGCGAGTTTTAGAATTTGAAAATCGGGTAAGGACACTATTCACCCCCCAGTGTCTTACGAAGGTGCGCCAAGTGCAACAAGTGTTATCAGAGCAGGTTCTCTCGAAGAAAGATTAACATCTTGAGAAGGATCTGAACAATGAGTGCACCACCGATAATCACCAAAGGACAATCTGTCATCAGGCCTCCTCAATTCAATGGCCAATACTATGGATGGTGGAAAGGCAGAATGGAAGACTTTATTTAGGCTGAAGACTTTCAGCTATGGATCATTACTAAGGATGGACCATTTATTCCAAGCAAAACTGTTGGACAGCCACCCAATCAGCAAACTGTTCCCAAAGAGATATATGAGCATACTGATGCTGATTTCAAGATAGTGGAGAAGAATGCAAAAGCTAAGAGGCTCATCATATGTGGACTTGGTCCTGATGAATACAACAGAGTTTCTTCATACAAGACTGCCAAAGAAATTTGGGATGCTCTACAAATTGTTCATGAAGGAACTTCACGTGTAAAGAAGTCAAGGATCTAGATACTGAAAAGAAAGTTCGAGTTGTTTGCTATGGGTGAATCTGAGTCCATCCAGGATACGATGACCAGGTTCACAATCATAACAAACAAGATGAAGTCACTAGGTATGGTTCTAATTAATGAAGACTTGGTCGGAAAAGGTGATCAGGATTCTACCTGATTCATGGGAATCAAAGGTTACAGCTATCATTGAGTCCAAGGGACTGCACAAGATTGAGCTAGATGAACTCGCTGGTAGTCTGAAAACCCATGAGCTTATGAAACAATCAAGGATGAAGGTGGAACTCAAGAAGGAGAAGAACCTAGCTCTAGAGGTTACTGGAGGTTCTAAGTATGAAGTATCTGAGCATGAGATGGCCTTGGTAAATGCAGTACGAAAAACCCTAAGCTTCGAAAGAAGAAGAACCAAAGCCACTCCTGCCAAGAACAACATAATTGAAAATCTTGACAACTCAGGGTGTTTTAAGTGTAACAAGAAGGATCATGCTATAAAGGACTGCCCATTGTCGGATATTGAGTGGAAAAGGTCTGGGGCTTCAAAGGAGAATGAACCTAAGAAGAACAAACGTCCTCCCAACTTCAGAGCATTAAGGAGAAAAAAGAAAGAGGCGTTTTATGCAAGATGAGGACCTTCTGAAAGCGAAAGTGATGAAGAAGAAGAAGAACCAGAAGATGATTCTCCTTTGGCACTAATGGCTGATAATGAACCTTCGATTGATGATACAGCTGAGGTAAGTCTCGATGAACTAAAACCTAGACTTCAAAATTGTTCTCCCATGGAATTAAATTTTCTTTCCCTGACTTTAATTGAAGAAAATGAAAATTTGAGGTCTGAGAAGGAACAAGCACTTTCTGAGAAGGACCATGTAATGTCAGCTGCGTCTGAGTTTTCAATGAAAAATAAAAACTTGGAAAAAGCTAAATCTGATCTTAAAAAGGAATTAATTGCTAGTGAAGCCCAAGTTTTGGAACTAAATCAGAAAGTCTCAGCCCTTGAATTAGAAAGTCTTCAATTGAAGGAACATGTGCGTTATGAGAAAAAGCTAGTTTCTGCACTCGAACTTGAAAAGCAAAAATTGAAAGAAGTGTCTGGTAAGCAAGGAGTTAGTGAGGCTCAAAAACAACCTTGAAGCTGAGCTTGAAAAGAAAAAATAGGCTCTGTATCAGAAAACTGAGAAGAACCGGGTTCTTCAGGAGAAGGTTGAAAAAGATAGCTCTGAGCTCACCAGACTCACTAAATGGAACAAGTCTTCTGAAGCTTTGAATTGGTTGCATGAAAATCATAATAGAGGTAAAACTGGATTAGGACATAGGATACCTTTACCTGCTTGTAACCCTAATAGTAAATATGTAGGACTTCCTTGCAACAAACTCTTCTTCTTCTTCTGTGGTAAGACTGGACATATGAAGAATGAATGCAGTGTTGCAAAAGATGCAGTGAAAAAGAATAAAAAATCAGTTTACCTTATTGGGCTAGAAAAGATTTGATTCATCCATTCGATAACAAAAAGGGACCCAAGCTAGTCTGGGTTCCTATTACTAACCCTTGATTTTCTTTTGCAGGCTGGAGTGAGATGGAATAACATAAGCTGGATTCTTGATAGTGGGTGTTCCAGGCACATGACAGGAGATAGAAGAAACTTTCTCTCACTCACATCATTTCAAGAGGGTAGTGTGGCTTTTGGAGGAGGCAAGAGCGGTGAAATTGTTGGTATTGGAAAAGTTGGGAGATCTCTCAATCATGCAATTGACAATGTACTCTGTGTGGATGGATTGAGGCACAATCTTCTAAGTATCTCTCAACTATGTGATAGAGGAAACTCAGTGAATTTCACATCTGTAGGTTGAACTATGAAGAACCTGCATACTGGTGAAGTTATAATGGAAGGGAAACGAGCTAATAATGTGTACAAGGCAACATTAGGGTCTCTTCCTGAAGAAAAATTTGACTTGTCTGAATGTGCTGGAGAATGATAGTCAGTTGTGGCACAAGAGACTAGGACATGCAAGCTTGACTCCAATGAATAAGTTGGTGTCAAAGGACCTTGTTCGTGGAATGCCAAGCAAGAGGTTCAATGACATCAAGATTTGTGATGCTTGTGTGAGGGGGAAACATGTAAGATCTTCATTCAAATCAAAGAAAGTGGTTAGTACTTCTAAACCACGTGAGCTGGTTCACATGGATTTGTGTGGACCAATGAGGGTAAGGAGTAGAGGAGGTAAGAGATTCGTAATGGTAATAGTTGATGACTACTCCAGATACACATGGACCTTGTTCCTCAGATCTAAGGATAAAGCATATGATATGTTCGAGGACTGGGTCAGAGTTAATCAGAACAAATTGGGGCTTCAACTAGTGAGTACAAGGTCCGACCATGGTACAGAATTTGAGAATTCTAAGTTTGCTGAATATTGTAACAAACATGGTGTGGATCACAACTTCTCTGCACCAAGGACCCCTTAGCAGAATGGCGTAGTTGAAATGAAGAACAGGTCCATGGAGGACATGGCTAGAACAATGTTGCTGTCAAGCGGTTTATCAAAGAAATTTTGGGCTGAAGCAGTCAACACCACTTGCTACTTGCTGAATCGATGTTCTATCCGTCCTTTGCTAGTGAAAACTCCCTATGAGCTGAGGCAGGAAACCTAATATTGCACATCTCAGAGCTTTTGGGTGCAAGTGTTTCGTGCACAACAATAGGAAAGAACCTCTAGGGAAGTTTGATGCTAGAAGTGATGAAGCCATCTTCTTACGATTGTTTTCACAAAGTAAAGCTTATAAAGTGTTCAACAAGAGGACCTTGACTGTAGAAGAAAGTGTGCATGTGGTATTTGATGAATCTGAAAGTGTTACAAACAGACAAGAAGATTACGATCATGAGATCGTTCTTGCAAGAGATGAACTTGCTGAAGACCCTGAGAATTTGAATGGAGTTAAAAGTAATCAGGATGATAAGGATCAAACTCAGAGGGAACTAGAAGGCAATCAGACAGGGGGAACTGAAGAGCAAGATGAAGAAGAGTTAGATGGCTCGGATCCTCCTGGTAATGACACTCAGCATATTCAGCCTAAGCCTTGGAGATATCAAAGTTCTCATCCACTGGAGAACCTCATGTCTGATCTAAACACTGGAGTTGTTACCAGAAGAGCTTTGAAGAACTTCTGTGCATTCTTTGCGTTTCTGTCCTCAATAGAACAATAGAATGTACATGAATCACTTGAGGATCCAGACTAGGTGATTGCGATGCAAGAGGAACTTCATCAGTTTGAACGAAGTAAGGTATTGCACCTGGTCCCTCGACCAACGGACAGGTCCATCATTGGTACTAAATGGGTATTTAGAAACAAACTGGATGAACATGGCATAGTGACAAGGAACAAAGCAAGACTGGTGGTTCAAGGTTATAGTCAAGAAGAAGGAATAGATTATGATGAAACTTTTGCACCTGTTGCTAGAATGGAAGCCATTAGGATGCTTATTGCTTTTACAACTTACATGGAGTTTAAGTTGTACCAGATGGATGTGCAGAGTGCATTCCTTAATGGTTATTTGAATGAAGAGGTGTATGTTGTTCAACCACCTGGCTTTGAAAGTACAGAGTTTTCTGATCATGTCTACAAACTTGATAAGGCATTGTATGGGTTGAAACAGGCTCTTAGGGCTTGGTATGAAAGGTTGTCTGGGTTCTTATCGAAGAATGTGTTTACAAGAGGTAAGATAGACAATACTTTGTTTTTAAGGAAGAAAGTAAAGGACCTGCTGATTGATCAAGTATATGTAGACGACATCATCTTCGGTGCTACTAATGAGAACCTCTGCAAGGAGTTTGTCGACCTGATGGGAAGTGAATTTGAGATGAGTATGATGGGTGAGCTAAATTTCTTCTTAGGCTTACAAATCAAGCAATCTCAGGAAGGCACAATGATCCACCAGCAGAAGTACATCAAAGAGCTGTTAAGGAAGTATGATATGAAATCTGCTAAGGATATGAATACACCCATTGCTCCTTGAACGAAGATAGATCTGGATGAAACTGGTGCTTAAATCGATGAAACTAAGTACAGAGGAATGATTAGTTCTTTGCTGTATTTAACTGCAAGTCGTCCAGATATTGTTTATAGTGTGGGATTGTGTGCAAGGTTCCAGTCAAAATCAAAGGAGTCACACTTAACTGCAGTCTAGAGAATCTTGAGATATTTGAAAGGAAATCAAGATCTTGGCTTATGGTACCCAAAAGGTGGAAGTTTTGAACTAATTGGGTATGCAGATGCTGACTATGCTGGTCACTTGGTTGATAGAAAAAGTACATCTGGGATGGCACACTTCCTAGGTCCTTGTTTAGTTTCATGGGCTACAAAGAAACAAAATTCTGTGGCATTATCCACAGCTGAAGCTGAATATGTAGCAGCTGCTTTATGTTGTTCACAGTTATTATGGATCAAGCAGTAGCTGAAGGAGTTTGAAATCAAGTATGGACCAGTTCCAATCTTTTGTGACAACACCAGTGCAGTCAATATTGCCAAGAACCCGGTCCAGCACAAGAGAACAAAACACATTGATATTAGGCATCACTTTCTAAGGGACAATGTTGAGAAAGGCCTAATTACTATGAAATTTTTCAGGACTGAGGACCAAATTGCTGATATCTTCACTAAGGCATTGAACAGGGTACAATTTGAAACGAACAGGCTTGAGCTAGGAATGACCAAGATACAGTGAACGAAGCCACTCCTGGTTCTCCCAATGATTGGCTAGTGAAGTTTTCTTGTTTTTACTTAGCTTAACTTTTTTTGGTTGATTCTAAATGTGAAAACTTAATTATTTTGCTTGCTAACCTATTTAGAACCTATTTTCATGACTTAGATACTAGCGAATCTGAAATAAAGGATATTGGTGAAGAAACTGGTGCATGGACTTTCAGGAACACATTCTATGTTACTTACTGAATATAAGTATTGTCTTACGTGGCCTAATTTGTTACCAATCACCCTCACTTGGCGCCGGATTAGTGTACAAATTTTAAAATTCAAATACTTTGAACCATGATAGCGTCAGCTCCTATGCATCATAAGTAGTAGCAGCTTTTTCCGATCCCATCAACCCGTTCCCCTACCCGATAAAACTTAACCCTTCATTATTCCACTTCTTGATCAAAGACATTGTTTCTATCGGCTGAAAAAATTTAAGAACTCTCTCAAACTATTTTCTCTCTCTAAAACACAATTCTTTGAAAAAAAAATGTCGACTAGTTCAAAAGTTGATTCTCAACTCTCTTCTCCAAAACTCAAAATGTCTAAACTAAATCAAAGGGCAATGCAACTAGCAGCGAGTTATTCTGTGGCTATGGCGAGAAAATTTGCAAAACTGAGACAAAAGAAGTTGTCGGAGGAAGTAACTAGTAAGGGGGAAAGTGTTCCAGAAACTGGTACGGAGGAAGTGATCATGGAGATGGTTCAAGAAATCATTCAAGATACTGAAAAAGTAAACCCTAGCTCTCCTACTGGTACTATAGTCGTCGATACTAGTTTACCATCTATGCCTGTAGATTTAAAAGAACATGCTGTGAATGAAGTAGGAGATAAGGAGAAGGTAGTTGTAGATAATCCTGAGAAAGTTGTCGAAACAGAGGCTGTTGTTGTTGTTATTAAAGAAACTGAGAACACTGTTGAGGAACCTGTTCCTGAGACAGTTCCTATGGAAGAAAAAACTGTTAGTGACAAGGGAGAAGGAAAATCTGCTGAACTTTCTAAGGAACCTGAGAAAGAGCCTGGTTCTGTAGCAGGTAATGACGCAGATCTGAGAGATATTGATGATTTTGTGGAAGAGAATGCAGGTTTTACTGAGCCTTTAGATGCTGTGTTGCCTGAGCCCAATCCCACTCCTCAAGTTAGTGAAGCTTTCTCCAGTGAGACTGATATTGTGGTGGTGGAGAAGCAGAGGAGATTGGGAAAGAGGCCGGTGGTTCAGGAACAAAAAAAAACTTTGAAGAAGAGAAGGCTAGTAAAGAGAGGAGAATTTGTAGGTAGTTGCAAAATGGGAAGTTCTGGAGATGCAGAGAGTATGGGAGAAAGTAGTAGGAAAACAGGGAGTCATGTGAGATGACCTGCGAGTCGTGGTTCTGTGAGAGAGCAGCAGGAGAAGATTGTGGAGGAACCTGAGGTTTGCAGGAGAGGTTCCAAATCAAAGTTGATGATTGGTGATGATAAAGAAGACAAGAAGAGGAGGGTGGCCTACTTTAGAGGTCTATGAATGGTGAAGGGTAAAATTCTAACCGATCTGGAACCAGAGGGTATGACTCAACTTGGTGCTAAGTTGAGAGCGCAAGGTTGGTTGAACCTATTCAGTGATGGTGCTAGACACCTGAGGGAGCAAGAGGTTCGAGAATTTTATTCCAATTGCACAGTGAGTGAAGGTATTGTGACAACCATAGTCAAGGGGCTGGTAATCCAGTTTGATAGTATGGAACTTGGTGAGATTTTTGGTGTTCCCTTTCAGGGCTACAACGAGTACATGAGGAACTCGTGGCCGGCTAGAGGAGATGGTGTGTCTGCTTTGGAGGTGACCCGCAAATTTGCAGGGAGACCTAGACTGGCAAGGGCTACACAAGTTAAGAAGAAGGCAATACAACCCTTCTACCAGTTGCTTTTTGAATTTGTGCTGAAGAACCTGTTGCAGAGGTCAGAGAGGAGGAGTGAGGCCAACATTCTGGATATGACCTATATGGACCTGCTAGATCGAGAGGTTCGTATTAATCTGCCTGAATTGATGATCAAGCACATTGGAAGATTAACTGATATAGGGTTAGGCAAACATGCGCTGGTCTATGGGTTTCTTCTGGGAAGGTATTTGATTTATTTGGGGTTCCTGCGGGTTAGTGGACTGAGCCGGACCATAATGACTTGTTTGAGAGGAACATTATAAAATCCTGTGACTATATCTTGGATGGTGAACCTGTTGATGAACCAGAGCATATGGAGGATGATGCTGAGGGAAGGAGGAATAACATAGTAGACAGGAGAATTAAGGGATTCAGGAGGCAGCTTGAAAGGCAAAATGATGAGCTGGCCTGGATGAATGCTGAAAACACAAGGCTGGATGCAGAGCTGGAGCGTGAAAGAGAAGGAACCTCGCGTCGCCTCGCCTTGCTTCTTGCTCGCTTTAACATCCCTGATATTCCCCAATTCTGAATCAGTTCCTTTCCCTAGTTCCCTCCTGGTTCTTTTTATTTTGCCTGTTTTAAGATAATCTTATGTTTTGGTTTGTAATATTTGAATGCGTCTTTGGATGTTTAAGCCGGTTTGGCACGTATGCTGATATAAATATCCTATCTGCTAGTATTTACTGTCTGAAATAAGCTCCTAATGTTTAAAGGTTGGCTTGCTGCCTTTGGCACTAGAGTCAACTAGACTTAATTTAAGTTGAGAAAGTTCTGACAACTGTGAAACTTTTCGATGATGCCAAAAGGGAGAAGTTAGTTGTATGTTAGTCCATTGTATATTTGTGACCTATTTTTCGCCTAACTGTTATTACCCTGGTTCGTGGTTAGTGTTTGATTTTTACAGGTTCTTGAGAGTATAAACCCTCGGTGACACAACATGGTTAGTCATCATCAAAAAGGGAAAAATTGTTGAAGGATGAGTTTTGAAGATGACAAAAGACCTGGTGCTAAGTGGACCATGAAAAGGTTCAGAGTTGATTTGAGAAGACCAGCTGTTCAACGAGATGATCAAGTCAGAGTTGAAAAAGGAAAGAAGAGAACGGCTGGAGTCAAAGTTCCAATCCTACCGGAAGTAGAAGAAGCTAGAGGCGGTGCTGAGAAGGACGCGGTTCCTAAATGACGATGGACTGGAACATAAGGCAAATTAAATTTGGTTTTAAATAAGAAAATATGGGTAACCTTGTTTAAGCTGATTTCAAAGAGGAAAAGGATTCCTAAACTTAGTTGGATCCGGCTAAGTCCAGTTTCTATATATACGAGTTAATTTGGCCAGAATCGGGACGCACAAAAGATATCTTAATAGAGCATATCAAGTACAATCGAATCGTGAGAAGCTTTGTGTGCAAGAACAAAGGCTGTGGAGCAGAACCTTACGAATGAGCAGTTTCATAGATAAGTCTGTTGTTATAGTTTCTTTATTATAGGCTATTGAGTTTTAATCTATTCGCTTGTTTAGAAGCATATAATAGAGATTACTTTTTGAGGTTAAGTAGAGGTAAATTAACAAGCTAATGTGTGGCTTGGAAGGTTCTAGGTACTAGGGGGTTCTAGTTCCTTGATTACATTACGTTGTACTCTAAAACTTGCTCGGGTTTTCCTTTAGTGGAAGAGTGAAATCCCAAGAGTTTGGGTCGTGGTTTTTTATCCCTTGATCAAGGATTTTTCCACGTAAAAATCTCTGTGTTCTTTATGTTTCAGAGATAGGTGAAACTCGCAAGGAACCTGGTTCTTTGTGAGTTAGGCGTAGAAAGTCAAAAGCGAGTTTGAGAATTCGAAAATCGGGTAAGGACACTATTCACCCCCTCCAGTGTCTTACGAAGGTGCACCAAGTGCAACAATGTTCTTCTAGGATCACACAACAGTCTTCATCAGATATGATCAGATTTTGCACTCCGGCCAGCAGGTCCTCTTCAGCATCAACTATCTTTATCTCAACTCCTTGCGCTGCAGATACCTCCCCCTTTCGGCCATCCAAGTATCTAGACGAGACAAAAATATGTAGGATAGTCTTGGTGCTTTTCTTATAGAATTTGAAGTCCAGTGATGTTTCTTCCATGCTCTTCTCGTAGGTCACAATGTACCCTACGCCTGCCTTCTCATTGTCGGGCCACATCACAATTTTAATCGGCTCAACCATGCCATCCAGGTTCTTGCCCAAACCTTTACCAGGTTCATAGCCTTGCTTTATCTTGATGCCTACGACCCAGTCTCCCGGCCATTTTGCCGGTTGTGGGAGTACATATAGTTCTTCAATCACTACCTCCATAGGTTCGGGTGCTTTAGGTAGCCGTACTTGCATTCCCTTTATTTCTTCAGAGATGCGCTTCCAATTGGGGGCGAGCATTAGGTGAGTACGTTGGTCGCATCTCTGTCTTAGCCGGTAAGGTCTCACAAAAGTCACGTGAGGGCACACCGCAATCAGATATGACTGGTTCCCAGACTAAATTTCTCCCTTCATAGCCTTTGCCTCAGCCATCCCAGTAGGCGTTATAAAAGTTTCTATTCCTTTCTTCAATCGCAGGCGGTGTGTTGACCAACTTGGGAGCGAAATGTGCAGTATAACCTCCTTGGATTGTGTCTGTGGAATTCTAACTCGGGTTATAGTGTTTGCGACATCTTCCTCGAGTACCTTGCACTGCTCTCACGAGCTCTAGAGTATAGAAAGTCTGCCAATCAGGAGCATTCCCTTCAATTGCTGGTATGATTTGTTCATTGTAATGGAGTTGTTTCCTTCGCCGAACACCACCACCTCTTTGTGGTCCCACTCGAACTTCACTGTTTGGTGCAATGTAGAAGGCACTGCTCCAGCCATATGAATCCAAGGTCTTCCCAGCAGCAGGTTATAAGAAGCAGAGATGTCCATGACATGAAATTTGGCAGTGAAATCCACGGAACCGACGTCAATAGCCCCAATGGTGCTCCTTTGCGATCCACAAACGCTTTGACCTTCATGTCGCTCTCTCTTATCTTGCTTTGATCAATTCCCATTCTTTTCAGAGTGATGAATGGGCATATGTTCAAACCGGAACTTCTATCGATCAAAACTCTTCCTACGAACCAATCTTTGCATTTGATAGCGACGTGCAAAGCCATGTTGTGGCTTATTCTTTCAGGTGGCAGCTCATCTTCATGAAAAGCGATTCGGTTGGCCTCTATGACTTGTCCGACCATGCTAGCCAGGTTTTAAACCGAGGTATCCACTGGAACATATGCTTCATCCAACACTTTCATCAAAGTGTTTCGGTGACTCTGCGATTTGAGGAGTAAAGCTAAGAGAGAGATTTGCGCGGTAGTCTTGACCAAGTGTTCAACCACGGAGTATTCCTTTACTTGTACTTTCTTCCACAATTCTTCAGACTCCTCCTCCTTGATGACTCGTCTACCTTGATCAAGATGCTCGGGAGTATAAATCCTCCCCCTTCTAGTCATTCCTTGTGCAGAAACAGTCTCAACTGTTGATTTTTTCTTCTTCTCCTTTTCGTAGTCCCATGGTACCGCCTTGTTACTTTACGGGGGAACTACCTCAACATAGAACTTTGGAGCCACTTCTACCTCGATTGGCTCTGGTGCTGTAGCGACTTGAGCAACTGAGGCAAGTGCTGGTGTATCTCCCTTTGCTTTAACAATAGTTCTCAAGGCTGCATTCTTCATCTAACTCGATCATATTCACCCTATTGACTCTGTGGTTAGGCAGGGGATTGTTGTGCACATTTGGAGTTTTCAAGTGTATCACCTTTTGATCGATCAAGTTTTGTATCTTGTCCCTCAAAGCATAGCACTTTTTAGTACCGTGACCAGGTCCTCCAAAGTGATAACACAGTTTTTGGTTTGGTGAAATAGGGTGTCATCCTATTACGAATTTTGAATGGTACGGGTTGTATATGGCCGACTACTTTGAGTCTCTCGAACAATTGAATGCGGGATTCGGCCATTGGGGTGTAGTTTCTTTTGGGTCTTGGGTTGTTGTTGGCCTGAGGCCTTGGTGAATAGGAATTGGTGTTTCGGTAGCTAGGGCTTTGTGGATATGGTGGTGTTTGTTGTGGTGGGTTTTGGAACATGGGCTGAGTATTATAGACTGGGTAGGTAGATGAGGGTGGAATGTATGGGTATGATGGAGGAGGTGTTTGGTAGTTGTGATTGTGGGTGGGAGAGTGATCGAGCGATGCAGCCACGAAGGAGACATCGTCTTTCTTATTTCTTGATGTAGTAGTGCTTCCAGCTTGTAGGGCTTTGTTAGTGGCTTGCAGTGCAGCCAAGCTAATGATCCTACCAGTCTTCAGTCCGCCTTCAACTATATCTCGAATCTTGATCAAGTCTCCAAACTTCTTGTCCTGCAGATTCAACATCTTGTCAAAGTAGGCGTCTTCTTGTATGCGGATGAAGGTTGCCACTATCTCGGCGTCTTCCATAGGAGGTTGGACCTTAGCGACTTCGGCTCTCCGCCTAGTTGCAAATTCTCTAAAGGTCTCGGTGGGCTTCTTCCTCAACTCCTCCAAATAGAACCGATCGGGCATGGCATCAGTCTTGTTCCCAAAACTGTCGACGAAGTCTCCTGCCATTGCTTCCCAGCTCGTTCACTTATTTGTTTGTTGCTTTGAGTACCATACCAGCGCATCTCCGGTCAAACTGCGGTTGAACAATTGCATGCGGATCTTTTCATCATGTCCAACCCCAACCAACTTGTCACAATAAGACCTCAAATGAGCAATCGGGTCACCACTGCCATCGAACATATTGAACTTGGGCGTCTTATAGCCTTCGGGCAGCTTCAAGTCAGGGTACATGCGGAGATCCTCATAATCTAACCCTCGGGTTCCTTTGGTGCTTTGGAATTGTTTGAACTTCTCTACCAACCATTGGACTTGCTCCTTGGTGCTGTCTGAGTCTTCCTTTGTCCATGCGTACATGTCATGATCATTGGTGGGTGATGCAATGGTTTTTGTTTCAATGGTGAGGGGGGTAGGTTGTTTTGCGGTGCTTTTTGTGGTGCGGCGTAGCTAGGGTAAGGAATGTCTTTTTCAGGGTATAGTGGATCTTTGCCGTTAGGGCTGGAGGTTTTGTTTGGTTCAATGATCTTATCAGTATGGGCAAGAGGGGCCCTATTCTCCAACTCGAACAATCTCTGTTCCAACTTAGCATAGTCTTCATAGGCGACCACACCTTGCTTTTCAGGAGTCCCATTTCCAACTTTGTCAAACTCAGCCATGATATTACGTCTCGTCCTTGTTCTTGTAGGTAGAGGGGGAGGTTTTGGGATTGATCCTCTGGATATCAATCAGTATTGCGGCACGGCCAGAATGCACAAACCAAACTTTCAGGGACTTATTGATTCTAACACATCAAAAACAAAGACAAGAATGTGAGTATACGTTAGTTTTAAATAAAATCGCGTCCTATCATGCAAGGGACCTCTTTTGTGCCGGAGGTAGGCCTATCGAAGATTCGAAGTAATGTTCGCACCAAACACGCCATTTCGTTTGCATAAACATAATCAACACAAGCCTAAAAACCCAAAATGACGAAATTTTATTTGATTTGCTTAGCTTTATTACAACCACTAATTTAAGATGACAACTCGACAAAACAGAAACAAAGACGACTCGATTCAAGACGACCAGACTATGTGCCAAGCAAAGAGGCTTCAGATGAAGCATCAGTTCCAACATCTTCTTTTTCCTTCTTCTCTTTGACTTCTTCCATAAGTTTGTGAACCAGGCTCATAGGTCGAGGAGCGGCGAACATCTTTATCAGATCCTTTCCAGCTTACATGTCTCCCAGAGCTTTTGAGAAGTATTCACAGATTTCTATCCCCATTGCTTCTTTCTCTTCCAGTGGCACTGCCTTAAAATACTCTCCCCATCCTTTGAGCAAATATTGTAGGTTTCCAGCAGCTTGCCTCACAGCCATGACCTTGCCTGTCCAATACTTGATTTCATCTTCTTTTACCTTATCCTTGTATTGTGTCCTCATCTCCCTCTCTTGTATTACCCTTAACTCCTTTTTACCTTGGTCGAACTCATGTCGCAGCTTCTTGTATTTCTCAGTGACACTCGGAGCTTTGGTTTCCCTTTTCAGTGCAGTCTTTGATCGGAATCTCCCCTTATCTTTGCTGAGCCATTGAGGATAAGCCAGAGTAGCTGCGGGGTTCACCCTACTGTCTCGACCACAAAAAAATTGCATAGTAAGCCTCTTCTCCCATATTGACAATATAGTGCCAACCATCGGATGCTCAATGTCCCTTATGTCAACGTTGAAGCTTCCTCCTTCAGTCAACTGCAGAGTTGATTGTGTCATCCCTACTTGCCGGAGGATCCTTAGAGGAACATAGTGGTGAGTTCCTCTGAATCCAATCAATGTCAAGAAAGTGATGTCTTGACCTTGTATGGAAACAACGAAGCCAGCACAGTTTTCAATCACCCATTGTACCTCTTGCAACTCTTCAAGCTTGGTGTACCATCTTTCCATATTTGCAGGGTCCTCCCGTGCCGCTATTCTAGCCATGCGGGTGCTATGTGAGCGGATCCCTCCTTTCCACGACGGTTTTGGCACCACCGGACTGACAGGGACACTGTGTAAATGCTCTATCAACCATATTTGTAGCAACAAGTTGCACCCCTCGAAAAAGTCTCCTCCTCTTCTAAATTTGGTTAGAGCACTATAAACTTCCCCCAGAATCATTGGAACCAAGCTTACTTGACGTTTGTGAACTCCCTTGTGTAATCCCTCTCCTACTCTTCCAAACCTTATGTCGATCTTTCCTTCCTTTTCGGGCAAAACCATGCTTCCCAGAAAAGCAACGATGAAAGTATTAGATTCAGTCCACTCCCAATCATGAATTTCCCATGCCCCAGTGCACTCATGTCTAAGTGTTGGATCTCCAGATCTAGAATGCAAGTACTCCAAAGTGACTTTTCCATCATGCACTCCCTCGACGTATGGATCATAAGGAGTTGTCAATAGTTCAATGAACTCCTTAGGATCCATGTCTCGGGGATAAATCATAGTCTCGGGCCCAGGCTCTAACCCTGCTAGTCCTCCAAATTCCTCCATTATCGGTGCAAACTCCAAACCGTTGAAATGAAACACAACCCTTTTATAGTCCCAGAAATGTGTAGCAGCTTTAACCAAACCAGGCATGGTAGTGTAGGCCTTGAGAGCCACAAATTCTCCCAACACCTTTTGAACGTGAGCCTTGCTAACAACAACAAAATATTCGCACCAGAATCTGATCAAGTGAGGAGGTCGGGAAACAATCTCGCATTGAAGTGTACCTCTTGCAGCCATAGTCTGAAAACAAAACAAGAAAAGGTAAAAACCAAAACATTCTTATAGTCTTGATCATGTTTAAGCAAACGATCAATTTTGCTATTTTTTGGGTTAAGAACCCTTTCGATATTTGGATGTGGGCTTACTAATAGACTATTACGTACCGAGGACGTATAGCCTTCCTAAGCTTGTCATGATGCAAAGAAAATAAATACGCATTTTGTTGCCAATTATTCTCATAAATTCCAAAATCCATTTTGAAATTCAGTACATGGGGACTTTTAGAAATAAAAATATAAAAGAAATGAAAATGACCTTTTGACTAGGCAATACGCTCCTACTCAGCCTGGCCCTCTTTGCTTCTCATGTAATCTCCTTCACTTCTTCCATAGCTTTGGTTAAGTATCCCTTAGCCGCAAGTAAGTGTAAGATGTCTATCTCTACACACTCTGAATTCCATCATTCAAGCTTCGTCTCCAACGCCCTTATCTTTCCCTCTAGCTCTAATATATGTTTTCTCCATACTTCTATCTCTTCTTTGTTTTCTTTGTCCATCTCAACAGCTTTCAGCATGAATTCTCGGTATCGGATTTGAGCCTCCGCCTCACGATCTCTTATGTTATTCCCTCGACTAGGCCCCACTACCGCATTTCCTTTTATGCTAGAGCATAACCAGCTTTTTTAGTTTGGTTCGCATCCAGCGTTGTATCTGTCTGATGCTAGCGATTCTTCTCCCATGACTTGTCTTCCTACCCGGATTTTCTAATACTCTTAATTCTTGGAACAACATCTCCAGTATAATCAAACTGATAGTCCCTCGTGTCTGATATCAATGGTATGATTTGCTTCCTCCCTGCTTGCCTCATCACCCTCGATGGTTGGTAAGGTTGGAGACCTCTCAATCCCATAAGTATCACAAAGGGTTCCTTCTCAGAACTAATGATGTAGTCTGATGAAGGAAACTAAGTGAACATCCACTTAATTGAGTCCTCCGTTATGTTTTTCAAACAATTTGATCCATTTCTCTGTGCTGCTTGGCTGCTTGAATTTTGGAACCCCGTATCGCTCTCCAGCGAAGTAATTGGAACCAGTTGGCTCAGACAATTCTTGTACACCTCTCGTTTTCCTCAAATGCTATTTGAACCATGCTTGTAGTAGAAGATTGCAACCTTGGAAATATTTGGCTCCTCTCTTGCAACAACCTAAAACCAAATAAATGTCCGCCACTATCATAGGAACTATAGTATAATGATAACCATCAATTCCATTGAATACCGAGTCGGCAACCATGACAATTCTCGAACATATATCGTGACTCGAGCTTTCAGGGAATGCCATTACTCCTAAGAAACAAATAATAAATGCACGTAGTCTAGCTCTCCTCCAATCAGTGTAGGACTTGAACTCTTTCTTACGGTTGTCGAATGCACTCAAATACCTAAACCAGTTGTAGAAGTAGGAAAAAGGTATTTTCTTTTGTTGTAAAAATTCTACACTCACACTTGCCACCATCCCGAACTTTTTACGAAACTCTTCAGCTGTGGGGACGCTAGGTGCTAGCATGCGACCCCCTTGAAAATGATGTTTTTCTAACCCCGAGTGTGACATGAACCCTTCTATTTCTTCCAACAAGGGTGTTAACTTAACATCTCTAAATCTAAACACATTCAGTTCTTCATCCCAATATGACACCGACGCTTAAATCATCTCTCTACATGGCTCCATTTCTAATAGGGAAACCAAATGACCCAAAAGTTGACGTACTTCGGTTTGCTCACCCAATGACAAATTGTTCCACCAACTAGCTAACAGAGGAGGTGCGCCCATAGTCATTCCAAAACGGTGAAATTTTTTACTTGTGATCTATAAAGAAAAAGAAAAAGTAAAGGATTAAAACCCCCTCCCCTTTTTGAGAATAATTGCGCAAATCAAAATGCGTTTTTATACTCGTCTTACTTTTTTCACTCTTTTTTTCTTTTCTTTTCTCTCAAATGCACATAAGCATGTCCAAACGTCCCTTCGTGGTTAAGAACCCGTTAGGTAGTTTGGGCAAGTTGAAAACTAGCCAGCTCATGGGGAGCCCTTCCTATGCATGATGTATGCTCATTACATTCAAAGAGTGGTGTAATTCTAGACACGGTTCCCCAAGGTAGACGGCCTAGGGGTGGGATCATTTGAAAATGTTGGTTGTACCACAGACCAACTATATTCGAAAATGTCCCTCCTAAAAGGTTTTTTTTTGCGGTGAAGTGACCGTGGGATCCACATAATCGCCCGTGTCTGTGCAAAGTGTCGTTTCTCAGGAGTGGGGAGTATGAGTGAAATATGCCAAGTTATATCAAATTCAAATTCATACATATAAATAAATAAAGGAAAAAAAAAAAGAAAAACAAAAAGAAACCAAGTTAGTAAAATTATAATAATAAGAATAACAAGAAAATAATCAAATAAATCCAAAAATCAAAGACTCGTTATGGTTAGGACTTTGAATATCCCCACCGGAGTCGTCATTCTGTCATACCCGATTTTAGACTCAGCTCGGAGCGAGTCGGGTTTCGGATTTGACTAGGTAACTCGTTTGAGTTCAAGAGTTGGAGTCGCCACTGAATATAGTTTTCTAAGATGTATTATGCCACCTAAGCATCTAAGATCGAGTTTAATTATTATACTAGCCTGGTTTCAGAGATTCAGTGGGTAAGAAGTCCAAATGACTCGGGGGAGAAGGTGTTAGGCACTCCCCCGAGTCCCACGAAAGGTGGTTCCCGGCCGAGTCTATATTTTGGGATGTGAACATTATCATATGAAATATTAAAGTGGGGAGGTCAATTTCGTATTCAATTTATGAAATTAAATCTATCTATGCAAGTTTAAATAACACATACATAAATGGGCTTCAAGTTTTACACATACAACCTATATTTTACGCCTAATCGCGTTTTATGGCCTCCAATACAAATGTCTAATCGCTAGTAAAGTTAAATTTGCAAAAGGTGTAACAATTCAGCTTATTTATGCAATTTCAACCCTTTAATCAATTTTGCACAGATAGGCAGTTTTGAAAAAAAAGATACTTTTGTAAACAATTTCAGATTTCGGTCAAAACCAAATAGGTGTTGTTTTTAAACAAAATGTTAGCCATTTAGGGTCAGTGTGACTCGTCATTAATTGTCGAGCCCTAAACTTAATGGCTATTTTTTGATGTAGGGGTCTGTTTTGGAAAAAAGATATAGATAAGTGTGCTGTTTTGAAAATGCGGGTTCCACAGAAGCACATAAATGCAAACAGAGGCGCTGCCACACATAGATATAGGTATAGGCATGCAAATACATGAGTAATTAATAGTATTAGGCTTTAGAAAACTTTGTATACTCTTATAGTCGACCCCAAGTCACTTATACACCCCTATACAATAAAGATAGTTTTGACACATAGAGGACGTGTTTAAAACATTTTCTACGCTTGTATCATTTATGCAAAGAGGGGATGTCTTAGATTTTACATAAACAGTCCCATTTTCAGTTAGAACAATTCGCACCCTGTTTTAAAATTCCACATTTACACAAAAAGAATTTCAAATGTTACGGTTTAAAACATTAAAACCTATTCATGCTAGCATTATTCAGACTCTAATTAAGACAAGTTAACCAAGAATTTGGACATCAAGTAGTGCCTCAGCTTTTGGGCTATCCAAGTTAGCACGCAGCACGTGCGTTCCAGCAATGTGTACTTGGCTTCGTAAGGAGTGAATTTCTTGCTCCTTTCTTCCAGCTGAATCATGTTTGCCCAATACACAACCAAATGCTGAGTCTACCACGGACATGTACAAGATCAAAGGTCGCCCATGCTCGTGTGGAACCAGCACAAGCGGGCAAGATAAGTACTCCTTTATCCGATAAAATGCGTTTTGACATTCCTTCGTCCACTTGATCGCTGCGTCTTTCTTCAGTAGTTTATTGATTGGCTCGCAGATAACAGTGGATTGGTGATGTTTGGCATTTTATGCCTATATTTCCTTTATATTTCCTCACGTTTGAGTATTTTATTCGCCCGTCTTCTAGTTAATGAATGTGATTTTGCACTGATATTGTGTCGTAAGTGTGTAGGTCATTATGAAGTGCAACTGGAGCTTTAAAGAGCATGATCGAGCAAGAAAAGTTTGGAAGTTGATGGAGGATTGGATCGAGCACATGAAGGCATGACACGAAGCGAGCTGCGGAGCAAGGAGAAGCCGAAACTGCCTAGCGCGGTTCGTGGCACGCCGCGCCCCTATGGCTCCCAGCCTTCTGGCGCGTTTTTCAGCACGGGGCGTGGCTATTGCTCGTGGATTTCGACGGGATTTTGTGTAGTTTGCGGTACATGACTACTGTTCTGCTTATATGTTCATTGCTTATTTGTTGATATGTTTCTGGTACGCATCCTTGGTTGAGTTTATAAGTTTCTTACGTGTTTCCGATTGTTATCTGGCTCTGCCTTTTTATAATTTAAATAAAAAGAATTCGGTCTATCTATTTCTTTTCTCCCTGCCTAGCTATCCAATTCTTTGAGATAGCTAGTCTGCCCCACTTATTGAGTCCTTTTGACTCACCCTTGTTTGTTGTTTTTTTTTGTCTATCTATTTCATTTCGGCAGGTTCGCTCCAGGATTGAGTTCGCCACGTTGTGAAGGAGCGAAGACGACTTCACCTGCCAGGGTGAGCCAGCTTTTATTCCGGATGGCCACCAGTTTATTGGCTATTATTTCAGTTGCATTTTGCTCCCTTCAGGAGGTATATGTTTTCTTTGTACTCTTAGATGTCTAGTCTGGATAGCCCTAAACCTAGCATGTTGGGTAGTCAGCTGTAATTTCTTTTGTACAGCTTAGAGGTATCAGTAGGTCTGTGTTTTTATTTTAAGTCTTGTCCTTATTTATGAATTATTATATTTATTTTCCTAATTTAATTGGTAAGGGTTCGCCCGACGGGTCTAGGGGAGGATGTCGGGTGCCCGCACGGCCTAACCGGATTCCGGGTCGTGTCACTAACTGAGGTAATTATTGGGTCCGAGTGCTCAAAGAGGTTGCATTATTTTACGCGGTTGAAAATCCCGATATTCCCAAGCAATGCATTAGATAATCCCTGTGCAAGTTTTCTTTTAAAATAAAATGATGCCAGCATATCCTTCAGGCTTTTGATTATATCAAGCGTTATGGTGTTGATTATTCTTTTTTTCCAGTTTCAGGGTCCAGCCTTAAATTGGTGGGCCGCTCTCTTATTAGCTGACTTGGTTCAATTTTTCTTCTAGATTCATAGAAAGGTTCCTATCGAGTAGCAAACGAGATAAATAGTGTTGCCAGTTTGAATGGATTGGACAGGGTGGCATGTCGGTTAGCCTGTTGGTACTTCAGAATATGAGATTGAATTCTATATAATGGCTGAATATGCATTAGAACTAGTCCATGAGCCTTTCGAGAGATTCAAAGATTTATTGATGACTTTTCTTTTTTTCTTGAGATCCCAGATGGCTCGAGAGATTGAGGTCGGGATTTTATTTGATGTTGTTGATATTACCCGAAGGTACGAAGCATACCATAAGTTAGAGCGGGAAGAGTTAGAGCGGGAGAGCAAGAGATCCCGTGGTCCTAGTGGGTAACCATGGTACCTCATTTGGAGGTGAAAGTTCTGATTATTTTGGGAGGTCACCTTCCAAGTTATCTCAGCTTGTGTGCGCCAGTAGCTCGTCAAGATCAGCATCAGTCTTTTCTTTATAGCTATAAACAATCTTTCCAGCTTCAACTTTTCGGCGAAAATGTGGTATCATTATCGTGAGTCTGGCTATTTTTTGAGGATTTTTAATTACTTCGACAAGTAGGCAGTCGTCTTTTCTCTCGTTATTAGGCATGCGCAGTCGCAGGGGATTTTATTTAGATCTCAATCATCCAGAGAAATGCCACCATCCCATTGAGGTCGAGAGCGTGGTGGCAGTGGTTCTTCAGGAGGTGATTACGAGGGTAGTGGCTCAGCTCAGCTGTAGAGGCACTTTGATGAACTGTCAGTCTGGCGGGATGCTGAGGTATCCGATATAGTAGATCCTGATATTTCTTCTTCTCTTAAATGTGAGTAAGATTTGATTCTTTCAATCGATCTGGAAATATTGTGTCTTATCATGTTTTGATGGTTTCCTTAGATGTCGTTTCTATTAAGAATCGGTTGCGATAGAGGAGTGAGCTTCTGATATGATTTATTCCTGGCATTTATGATGACCCTACTAGTTTATCTGGTTTAAATGTGAGAGTTTTGTGAGTGAATATTGGTATTGTTTGCTTCGTATCTTGTTGTGCCTCATTCTGTTATAATGTCAACTCAGTCTACCTCTCTTTGGAACTCAGTGTTGGAAGGATGATAGGATTCTTATTCATCACCATCAGAAAGTATCATTATTTCTTCCGATGTAAAGTTATTAGTAAGCAATACTCGATCTATGTGTCTTCCTTTGGTTCAAGATGCTTGTAGAGTCATATTATTCCATGAGCTTGTCTCGGTTATAAAAGGGTTTTTTGACAAATTGTCAGAGTTTCCTTCTTATTGGGAGGTTAAATTGGAATATATGTCATTCCATAAAGCTTATTTAATGTCTATCTCTTCAATTGCGATTCTTTGGTTAGCTTGACTCGGAAATAGTTTAGCTCTCGGAGCCAAGCAAATAAGAATAAGAGCTTCTTAAAACTCTAATAAATTCTATCCTCGGTCCATTTCGATTTTTTTTCTTCATCCGGCACTAGTGAGCTTGGGCGGTTGGTAGCCGCTTGTGATGTTCTCTGTGTTGAGCCAGAGTACGTGTTATTGTAGTCGGGTAAGCATATTATTGGTTTTCAAGGCTTCTAAGGGTAATAGAAGTATCATCCATCAGGTGGTGGTTTTTACGGCAAAGGTATGGGGTTGTGAACTCGAGAGTTGCAGCTGTTTGGAAACTCGAAAGGGTAGTTGGTAGCTTAGGTCGGCCTACGTTCAATTTTTAGCTAACTCTTCTTTAGTCCAGCAGACTGTACGGGGATCGTTATTCCAATTCAAATAGCTGCATGAGTTTGTGCTTTAAGTGGAGGAGTCTTCTTCCAAATACTGAATAGTAATACTAAATCTCTAAGGCGTTGATACCACTTTTGTCACGACCCAACCTAAGGCCACGACAGAAACCTACAATGAGTGTCGATCATTGCTAACCCACTTATAATCTATTTGTTACACCCCGTACGTCTAAATTGACGTATATCATTATAATATCATGTTAAGAATGATTTAAGTGAGTTTAAAGTAATAATATGACCATATATGATGTTTATATGTTGAATATAAAGTTTGGGAAAAATCAGATTTAAGCTGCGGAAAAACCGACAAAGGAATTGCCTTGTAACAAAGCTTTTTCAGCAATTAATTTAATGTGTTATATGAAGTCTTTTGGGGACATATCATATACCAAATTGAAGGTCTTGGAGTGTAGTTTCCAACACTTTTAACCGGTTTCTCATATAACTTATAGATAAAAAGATATGAGCGTCAGAAGTCAGACCAGAAAAAGGGACATAAACGCAAAAGAGTGCTGGAACTGAAATATTTCGAGTATAAAAGGAAAAATATGTATTATCTTCGTCATTTCGAGAACATACACCATATAAACAGTTCTCTCTTGAGTTTGAAGCTGATTTTTAGGATTTTGAAGAAACAACATCAATCTTAACTCGAAATTGAAGACGGATTGCGTCAAAACGCTCTACGCGATTAGGGTAACATTATGCTACCTTCAATTTCTTCTATAGTTTGAGTTTTAGAATTACTTCATGGCTAAGTAAAGTACCTAATTGTTGTATTATAGCTTGTTTAAGCTTTAGAAGGTGTTGAATTCAAGGGAAACATGGTCTAGAAGCAAGAAACATCAAAGGTATGTAAGGCTAAACCTTTCTTTTGGCAAGGCATGTATCTTTTAGATTTTGAAGCTTTTATTAGTTTTAAACTTAGTTTTTCTTGTAAGAAACTTTTAAGGTACCAAGGAAACCTTGTATATACTTAATTTGGTTCTAAAATCCAAGGTGAAAGACGTCCAAATCAGAAAGACAAAACGTTTCAAAATCTGGAAAATTGTTTTGAACTTTGGACAGTTGTTAGTATATTGATCTTAACTCCTTGTACAAAATTGATATTTAGATTATTTAAGAATCCCCAGAACCCTAAGACATATATCTACAACTTTTATGAAGACTATGAGGTCTATAACGTTTATCTGCACCCTCAAAACTATGATGCAATACAGGACGCTGGTATTGTCTAGAAATTCTGTACATCCGTGGAATTGTTACGCCACTCTCATCTTGTTATCCAGTTAATTTGTTTATGTTATCAGTTTATCCGTGTATCCATTCCCGTGTATAGTATAGTGCTGGTTCTGTTTTTGCGTATCATCCAGTTTCAGTGGAAACTCTGCCGAAATTTTTATAAAAATCAAAGAGTGAGACAAATTCTAAGTTTCAGGTTGTGTCTACAATTTCATCCAGAGTTTTCTTATCATTCCTTTGAGTCCATATATATTGTTTCCACATGTGTTATGCCTCATACATGCTTATGCTTATATTGTGATCATGTTATGTGTGATTTGGAGTCCCCCATAGAGGCTGGACATTGGACACACAGTCCGGTCGCGTGTGATACTACCCGTCTGGGGGATACAGCCCCTCTGGTTCAGGCGGGAGTTGAAACACCTAGTGTGACCGGGTGTCATTCACACACTCTGACCAGAGAGACTAGATATTACTGGCTGGGGGGGGATATAGCCCATAAAACCCACCAGGTTTGTTATATATGCGTATATAGCCACAGTATGCACTGCATGATTATACATGAGGCTAATTCTGGTTTTCAGTTACCTGATTTGGGGGGATACAGCCCATAACACCAGACAGGTACTAGTTCAGATGTTCAGTTACCTGATTTGGGGGGATATAGCCCATAACACCAGACAGGTACCAGTTCAGATAACAGTTCAGTTTTAGCTCAGTACCAGTTATCAGTTCTCAGTTATCAGCCACCAGTTCTTAGCGTCAGTATCAGTTGACAGTTATCAATTCCAGTTTCTAGTAACCAGCTATCAGTCATATTACAGTTATTTATCAGTATAGTTCAGCTCAGTCTTCAGTTCCAGATTCAACTAGACATCAGTTTATATTCAGATCATGTTTAGTACATTCTTCAGATTTCCAGCTATATTGCTATGCTCCAGCTCATATTTACATATTTATATTCCAGCCTTACAGTTTCATTCAGCTATGATATATTATATGCTCATGCCTTACATACTTGGTACATATCGTACTCACGCCCTTTTCTGGGGTGCTGCGTTTCATGCCGCGCAGGTGCAGATAGATCAATGCTTGGACCACGTTAGTAGGCCATCTATCAGCTACTGGAGTCACTCTACTTACTCCCGGAGTTACTTATCTTTTGGTATGTGTACAATCAGCTAGCTTGGGTATGGCGGGGCCTTATCTCGTCCTTTGTATATTCAGTTCATCACTCTTAGAGGCCTGTAGATATGTCCCTATGTGGTGCAGTCAGTATGCTATGTATGTAAGCTTATGTTAGCCTTGTCAGCTTTTTGCATTGCATACTCCTTATCAGCTAGGTTTATGCTTATTCTGTTTATCAGTTATAATGGTTAGCATATTATCAGTAGGATTAGTGATGATTGACACTTAGTGTTGGTCATCCGTCGCAGCCCTAAGTTGGGTCGTGACAAAAGTGGTATCAGAGCAGTTCAATCCTAGGGTGTCTACAGGCCGTGTCTAGTAGAGTCTTGTTTAGGAGTATGTTGCGCGCCATACTTTTGAACAGGAGGCTACAAGGCACTTCAGGACAGTTGTCTTTCTTTCTTCTCTAGATCGTGCGATAGAGCCATGATTATAAAATTCAGCCCTCTAACAATAGTAATTTCAGCAAAGCGATGCCGCCAAAGAAATTAACAGCTGCCCAGAAGGGCAAGGTTATTGCCGGCCAGGGTATTAGTAGAGTGCCACCTAAGGTGGATGAGAGTGAGGAGTCCAGACCTGAGGCTCCATCTGAGGCCTCACAGATCCTATCAGTTCAGGGTGATATTAGAGGTACTGCAGCTACTATACCTCCACATTCTCAGCCTGATAGTCAGGGGCAGGAAATGAGGGATGCCATCAGATTATTGACCAGTGTTGTAGTTGCTTAGACTAGACAACACAGTGCAGATCCCTAGGGAGATGTTGGATCCAGGATCAATGATTTTATCAGGCTAGAGCCTACAGTCTTTACCAGATTCCGTACAGGAGAAGACCCTCAGGATTTTCTATTGAGGATAGCCAGAGTGTTGAGGGTTATGCACGTGTCAGGCACAGAGTGAGTAGAGTTGGCTGCATTCAGATTGCATAACCTAGCAGCAGGGTGATATCAGACATGGGAGCTATCTAGACGGCCTGATGCTACTCCCACGACTTGGAAGGAATTCTCAGATACCTTCCTTTATCAGTATATGCTTATAGAGACATAGGGAGCCCGTGCTAATCAGTTCCTGACCTTGAGACAGTGAAGTTTGAGTGTAGAAGAGTATAATTATTGCTTTAGTTCTTTAGCATGGTTTGCCCCTACGGTGGTAGTGAGTATGGAGGATAGAATTCACAGGTATATAGTGGGACTAGCTCCACACCTAGTGAACGAGCGTATGACAGTTGCTATGCAGTCATGTATGAATATAACATTCAGGCATTTGCTTTGTTACTTGAGGAGAGGAAGCAGAAATAGAGAGCCGACAGGGATAAAGTGCTAGACAAGAGGGGCAGATTTTCTGGTTCGTTTGGAGAGACGTCTGGAGCAAGTAGATAGCAGAGTGTTAGACAACAACCAGCTAGTATACCTACATAGTCTCGTGGCTTTAGATCTGATAGACCTCCTCAGTCCAGATCTAGTCACACATCACTGACTTCAAGATTAAAGTGTCGTGGTACTTCTATACCGGTCAGTCAGACATATTCCAGATGTTCAGATTGTGGTAGACGCCACTTGGGTCCATGTCAGTTAGGAGTTGATACTTGTTATATTTGTCGCGAGGCAGCTATTTCATGAAAGGTTGCCCGCCTAGGGGTGGCAGTTGTACAGCCCAGCCAGCTAGATCACCAGTTGCTTGCTCAGCATCAGCACGCAATCAGGGGCATGTTCTTCAGGATGGTACCTGTATAACAGAAAGAATTTAAGGAGCAATTGAAGGATTTGTTAGATAAAGGCCTCATCAGACCCAGCATTTCCCCATGGGGAGCCTCGATATTATTTGTAAAAAAAGAAAGATGGCTCTCTACGCATGTGCATAGGTTACAGACAGCTGAATAAAGTCATTATTAAGAATAAATACTCTCTGCCCAGGATTGATGTCTAGTTTGACAAGCTCCAGGGTGCCAAGTGCTTCTCGAATATAGATTTGCGATCAGGCTACCATCAGGTTAGAGTTAGAAAATTTGATATACCTAAGACTGCATTCATGACTAGGAATGGCCATTATGAGTTTTTAGTGATGTTGTTTGGACTCACTAATGCCTTTGCAGTATTTATGGATCTAATGGACAGCGTATTCAGGCCTTATCTAGATTTATTTGTGATTATATTTATTGATGATATTCTCATCTATTCAAAGTCTGGATCAGAGCATGCAGAGCACCTACGCACAATATTGGATACATTTTGGGACCAATAATTATATGCTAAGTTCTCAAGTGTGAATTCTGGATAGATTCAATGGCATTTTTTGGCCATATAGTTTCAGCAGAAGGAATTAAAGTAGATGACCAGAAGATCGAGGCTGTGAAGAATTTGCCCAGACCTACGATGCTAACTGAAGTACGTAGTTTTTGGGTTTGGAAGGTTATTACAGGAGGTTCATAGAAGGTTTTTCCTTCATTGCAGCTCCACCAAATTGACACAGAAAATAGCTAAATCTCAGTGGTCTGATTCTTGCGAGCACAGTTCCAAGAACTAAAGAACAGGTTGGTAAGAGCTCCAGTACTTACACATCTAGAGGGATCTGAGGGCTATGTCATTTACTGTGACGCTTCTCGAATTGGTCTTGGTTGTGTTTTGGTGCAGCACGGTAGAGTTATTGCCTATGCTTCTAGGCAGCTGAAAAGGCACGAGCATAACTACCATACCCATAATTTAGAGCTTGCAGCAGTCATTCATGCATTGAATATTTGGAGACATTATTTGTACGGTATTCATGTTGATATTTATACGAACAACAAGTGCGTCCAATATATATATTTAAGAAGAAGGAGCTAAACCTACAACAGAGGCGGTCGCTAGAGTTGTTGAAGGACTATGACATGGACATTCTTTATCATCCGGGTAAAGCGAACGTTGTTGCTGATTCCCTTAGTCGCAAGCCTATGGGTAGTCTATCTTATTTACAACCAGAGAAAATAAAGTTAGCTCATACACTCCACCAGTTGGCCAGCATGGATGTCAGATTAATAGATTCAGATGACGCAAGAGTTACAGTTCAGAACGCAACCACTACTTGCCTAGTGACATAAGTAAAGCAGCGCCAGTATGAGGATCCAGTTCTAGTTGAATACAGACAAATAGCCAGAAGAAAATTGGAGTCGCCATACAAGGTTACTAGTGGCGGGGTTCTCATGTATAAAGATAAACTTTGTGTTCCTGATATTGCAGATTTACGTGGACAGATTATGACTGAGGCACACTATTCCAGATACACTATTCACCCAGATATGACTAAGATGTATCATGACCTTAAGCAGTTTTACTGTTGGGACGGAATGAAGCGTGGCATAACAATATTTGTGGCTCAGTGTCCTAACGGCCAGCAGGTTAAAGTCGAGCATCAAAAACCTAGTGGCTTGTTATAGGAAATAGAGATTTCATTATGGAAATGGGAAACAGTAAATATGGACTTCATTACAGGCTTGCCCCGCACGCGGAGCAGCTGTGACTCTATTTGGGTTACAGTTGACAGGCTTACTAAATCAGCTCATTTCTTGCCTGTTAGAACTACTTATACAGCAGGGGATTATGCCAGACTTTATATCAGAGAGATAGTGCGCCTACATGGTATTCCAGTATTTTTTATTTCAGACGGGGGCGCACAAGTTTACAGCTAATTTCTATAGATCGTTCCAGACAGGTTTAGGGACACAGGTGTATCTGAGTACAGTATTTCATCCATAGACAGACAGACAAGCTGAGCGGACCATTCAGACATTAGAAAATATGCTCAGAGCTTACGTGTTAGATTTTAGAGGCAGCTGGAGTGATCACCTACTGTTGATAGGGTTTGCATATAATAATAGCTATCATTCTAGCATACAGATGGTGCCATATGAAGCTTTGTATGGGCACAAATGCAGGTTTTCTATATGATGGTTCAAGGTTGGCGAGTCTCAATTGATAGGTCCAGACTTAATCCAACAAGTAATTGATAAAGTCAAGTTGATCAGGGAAATATTATTAGCAGTGCAGAGCAGACAGAAGTCCTATGCAGATAATCGACATTGAGATTTAGAATTTCATATTGGCGATTAGGTATTCCTGAAAGTATCACCTATGAAAGGCGTTATGAGATTTGGAAAGAAGGGAAAGCTTAGCCCTAGATTTATTAGTCCATATCAGATTATCAGGCGAGTTGGGCGTGTAGCCTACGAGTTAGACCTTCAAGCAGACCTTCAGGAGGTACATCCAGTATTCCATGCTCAGAAAATGTGTCAGAGATCCTTATAGAGTTGTACCAGTAGAGGATGTATAGATCACAGAGCAGTTGACTAATAAGGAGGTGCCAGTTGCAATTTAAAGAGGCAGATTCGTCGACTAAGGACGAAAGACATTCCTTTAGTTAAGATGCTATATTAAAGCAATAATATAGAAGAAATAACGTGGGAAGATGAAAATGACATGAGGGCCAAATATACACATCTCTTCATTACTTCGAGTATATAACAGATCGTTGCTTAATGCTTCTACATACTTCATTTAACATTCGAGGACGAATGTTCCTAACGGGGGAATATTGTTACACCCCGTACGTCTAAATTGACGTATATCATTATAATATCATGTTAAGAATGATTTAAGTGAGTTTAAAGTAATAATATGACCATATATGATGTTTATATGTTGAATATAAAGTTTGGGAAAAATCAGATTTAAGCTGCGGAAAAACCGACAAAGGAATTGCCTTGTAACAAAGCTTTTTCAGCAATTAATTTAATGTGTTATATGAAGTCTTTTGGGGACATATCATATACCAAATTGAAGGTCTTGGAGTGTAGTTTCCAACACTTTTAACGGTTTTCTCATATAACTTATAGATAAAAAGATATGAGCGTCAGAAGTCAGACCAGAAAAAGGGACATAAACGCAAAAGAGTGCTGGAACTGAAATATTTCGAGTATAAAAGGAAAAATATGTATTATCTTCGTCATTTCCAGAACATACACCATATAAACAGTTCTCTCTTGAGTTTGAAGCTGATTTTTAGGATTTTGAAGAAACAACATCAATCTTAACTCGAAATTGAAGACGGATTGCGTCAAAACGCTCTACGCGATTAGGGTAACATTATGCTACCTTCAATTTCTTCTATAGTTTGAGTTTTAGAATTACTTCATGGCTAAGTAAAGTACCTAATTGTTGTATTATAGCTTGTTTAAGCTTTAGAAGGTGTTGAATTCAAGGGAAACATGGTCTAGAAGCAAGAAATATCAAAGGTATGTAAGGCTAAACCTTTCTTTTGGCAAGGCATGTATCTTTTAGATTTTGAAGCTTTTATTAGTTTTAAACTTAGTTTTTCTTGTGAGAAACTTGTATGGTACCAAGGAAACCTTGTATATACTTAATTTGGTACTAAAATCCAAGGTGAAAGACGTCCAAATCAGAAAGACAAAACGTTTCAAAATCTGGAAAATTGTTTTGAACTTTGGACAGTTGTTAGTATATTGATCTTAACTCCTTGTACAAAATTGATATTTAGATTATTTAAGAATCCCCAGAACCCTAAGACATATATCTACAACTTTCATGAAGACTATGAGGTCTATAACGTTTATCTGCACCCTCAAAACTATGATGCAATACAGGACGCTGGTATTGTCTAGAAATTCTGTACATCCGTGGAATTGTTACGCCACTCTCATCTTGGTATCCAGTTAATTTGTTTATGTTATTAGTTTATCCGGGTATCCATTCCCGTGTATAGTATAGTGCTGGTTCTGTTTTTGCGTATCATCCAGTTTCAGTGGAAACTCTGCCGAAATTTTTATAAAAATCAAAGAGTGAGACAAATTCTAAGTTTCAGGTTGTGTCTACAATTTCATCCAGAGTTTTCTTATCATTCCTTTGAGTCCATATATATTGTTTCCACATGTGTTATGCCTCATACATGCTTATGCTTATATTGTGATCATGTTATGTGTGATTTGGAGTCCCCCATAGAGGCTGGACATTGGACACACAGTCCGGTCGCGTGTGATACTACCCGTCTGGGGGATACAGCCCCTCTGGTTCAAGCGGGAGTTGAAACACCTAGTGTGACCGGGTGTCATTCACACACTCTGACCAGAGAGACTAGATATTACTGGCTGGGGGGGGGATATAGCCCATAACACCCACCAGGTTTGTTATATATGCGTATATAGCCACAGTATGCACTGCATGATTATACATGAGGCTAATTCTGGTTTTCAGTTACCTGATTTGGGGGGATACAGCCCATAACACCAGACAGGTACTAGTTCAGATGTTCAGTTACCTGATTTGGGGGGATATAGCCCATAACACCAGACAGGTACCAGTTCAGATAACAGTTCAGTTTTAGCTCAGTACCAGTTATCAGTTCTCAGTTATCAGCCACCAGTTCTTAGCGTCAGTATCAGTTGACAGTTATCAGTTCCAGTTTCTAGTAACCAGCTATCAGTCATATTACAGTTATTTATCAGTATAGTTCAGCTCAGTCTTCAGTTCCAGATTCAACTAGACATCAGTTTATATTCAGATCATGTTTAGTACGTTCTTCAGATTTCCAGCTATATTGCTATGCTCCAGCTCATATTTACATATTTATATTCCAGCCTTACAGTTTCATTCAGCTATGATATATTATATGCTCATGCCTTACATACTTGGTACATATCGTACTCACGCCCTTTTCTGGGGCGCTGCGTTTCATGCCGCGCAGGTGCAGATAGATCAATGCTTGGACCACGTTAGTAGGCCATCTATCAGCTACTGGAGTCACTCCACTTACTCCCGGAGTTACTTATCTTTTGGTATATGTACAATCAGCCAGCTTGGGTATGGCGGGGCCTTATCTCGTCCTTTGTATATTCAGTTCATCACTCTTAGAGGCCTGTAGATATGTCCCTGTGTGGTGCAGTCAGTATGCTATGTATGTCAGCTTATGTTAGCCTTGTCAGCTTTTTGCATTGCATACTCCTTATCAGCTAGGTTTATGCTTATTCTGTTTATCAGTTATAATGGTTAGCATATTATCAGTAGGATTAGTGATGATCGACACTTAGTGTTGGTCATCCGTCGCAGCCCTAAGTTGGGTCGTGACACTATTAATGCTAGAGATAAGCTAGCAACCTGATCATATATACGTACCTATCTGCTGAAAGTACAAAGTTTGGAAAGATGACACGACTTTGACTTGCTGGCAATTACAGCACTGAGCCACAAATTCTGCTATGTCACGCTTTATTCCGTTCCACCAATAAATCTGCTTAAGATCATGGTACATCTTAGTCAAACCTGGATGGACAGTGTCCACGTAAATCTGCAACATCAGGAACACAAAGTCTATCTTTATACATGAGAAAACCGTTAGTAGTGACCCTATATGGTGACTCTGGTTTTCTTCTAGCTATCTATCTGTATTCAACTAGAACTGGATCCTCAAACTGACGCTGTTTTACTTCATGGAAATTTAAAGTTAAAGGTCTAGTGCGGCTTGTCGACAATCCATCATTGGTATGTATATCTCTTTCACACCTCAACTCTTTGAGAAGTTACTTTAGCGTTGTAAGTGCTCATGTAATCAACTTTGTTGCTGGTATTCTGTCTTAACTCATGGTCCAACTACATGTCTCTTTTATTTTTACTTTTTCGAGTCATAATATACCAATTCAAAGACAATACCCTGAAGCAGATGTTTAGTCTGAAGATCATTGCTAGTCTGCATCATACTATCCAGTAGTATTTGAATGATCTTTATCCTTATATGATAGACCCTATTCAGATGAACCTTTGACATACATTAGGATATGAGTAACTACATTCCCACAAGGAGCTTGCAGAATAACACTAACATCAACTGAGATGTTGCATAGTGCATTCGTAAAAATAATATAGCTTGCATCGAATCTTCTATAGTGTGTACTGACAAGGCACTTCAAAAGCTTTCCTTATTGCATCAAGCGTGAGCTAATTCTTAGTTCCATCGCCCTGTCTATATCGAAAGGTATATCAAAGAGGTGATTATCGGCTAAATCATGTTAACCCATTCAAAGTTCCGTGTATCTTTGCTTCAAAAATATAGAACTCTCCTCTCGTGATCGAGGAAGAATCATCTTAGTCAGAATAATCCGGGCAATAGTATTATCATATTATCCAGATATGTTTTATTCCAAGAGCTCGGTGTTCGTGTTATAATTTTGATTCTGAAATCATGAGATAATGTCCGCAGAGTAGCTTATGAAGGTCGTGCAAGTTCTTTTGTTATCTGTGCGAATTTTTCTTTAGACTTAGGCTCGTTCGAGGACGAACGAGAGTTTAAGTGGAGGAGAATGAAACGACCTCGGTTAGTCGTTTCGGAAGTTAGGACTCCGATTGGCGTGCCGATAATTATAAAATATTCGTAAGGTTCATTGGGACTTGTCTGTAAAATTTGAGTTAAATCAGACCTTGTTTGGTAGGCATCAGAAGAAGGTTTCGATTTTTATTATCGATAAATATTAAAAAGAGATTTTCGAGCTCGGTTTTGGCGAATGAGCTCCGATTTGAAATCCGAAAGTGTCGTTAGGTTCGTATAATTATTTCTGACTTTTGTGAATTTCGATGTTGTTCGGCTAGTTTCCGCTAAAATGCCGAAAGTTAAGTAATTTGATCTTTTTTTCATTTAATTTGCATATTGAGTTTCGGGAGTCCGATTTGAGATCCGCCTTCGCGAGTATGTTACATATATTTTGTATAACTTGTATGCAAAAGTTGGAATTATTTCGAATATCGCAAGGTACCGTTTTAATTTTCATCGCGAAAAAAAAATAAAAGAAAAGAAAAAGAGGAAAAAAACAAAAAAAATGAAAAAGGAAAAGAAATGAATGGCGGTTGGGGTGAGATTATAAACTAAACAAGATCAAAAAGCAGCAAAGACGAGATAGAGAAGCGAGATCAGATAAAATGAGATAACTCAGTAAATAAAAATGCGAGAAAATGAGAAAAGGGGCCAGAGGAAAGTAGAATTTTCACCCTGGAACATTCAGATAATGATCCTAATATATTACTTGAGTTTATTACGTGTGTTTGAATATGTTTTAGCGATAAAAATTAGAATATTAGACATCGTTTTAATAAGTTCAATTAATAGTTTAAAGGATCAAATGGACCCCGATAATGAAATTGATTATATATTCGTACTCAATGAGTTATGGGCAACATATAAATGTAATTTATTCAGGGTTTGTGTTATACGATTATGAACCCTGTGTATAGGCCTGGCCTGCGTATTGCGTATGCGAATAGGGTATCAGGTTCCTACCTGGATTGCCCTAAGATGTGAGGAATGAAGCTTTTAGCCTAACTTGATATATTTTTCTTCTTATTCAATAGAGTGGGATTGTTTGGCAATGAAACCAAACGATAAAGCGGTTATTGATTAGCAGAGCTAACTTTTGGAAGAGGTAAGTCTTTATATCCATTTCTTAGCAGGCTCCTGGCCTCGTGGATTTTCTACCACGTATTCCTTACGTGTGTAGCATCCAATAGGCGTACTCCTTATGCCTTAGCTTTGGATTTACATTGCATATTATATGTTATGTCCTGTTGTTGGTATTACATTAAGGATCTGAGCATTGTACTCTGGCTGTGAGTTGGCATCTAATTCCCGGTTGTCGAAGAGAGTCCCGCGCTGGTGAAAGATTATTATTGCATCACATTGCATTCATATGCATTATATGTCATTCATATGCATTACATTGCATATCATATTGGGTGCAGGTGTATTCCACCCCAGAAGCAGGAGTATTCCGCTCCATTGTATCATATTGAGAGTAGGAGTATTCCGCCCTAGGAGCAGAAGTATTCCACTCCATTGTATCATATTGAGGGTAGGAGGATTCTGCCCCAGGAGAGTGCAGGACTATTCTGCCTCAGCTTTACGTTATATCGGGTGCAGGAGTATTCTGCCTCAGCTTTACATTATATCGTGTGCAGGAGTATTCCGCCACAAGTGAGTGCAGGAGTATTCCACCTCTGGTTTATATTATATCGGGTGCAGGAGTATTCCGCTCCAGGAGCAGGAGTATTCCGCTCCAGTTGGTTATCAGATTGGATTCCCCTCAAATGCAGGAGTATTCCGCTTCGAGATGGGATGACGGGCACATGTGACCCTTTGCATCAGATTTCATTTCATTTCTTTTCATACCATTGTGTAGACTTGTGGTACTTAACTACTGTTCTGCTTATACGTGCATTGCTTATTTGTTGATATGTTTCTGGCTCGTATTCCTGTCTGAGTTTATGGTTTCATACGTGTTTCCGGTTATTATCTGGCTCCGCCTTATTATAATTTAAATAAGAGGAATTTGGTTTATCTGTTTCTTTTCTCCCTGGCTAGCTATCCTATTCTTTGAGGTGGCTAGTCTGCCCCACTTATTGAGTCCTTTTGACTCACCCTTGTTTGGTGTTTGTTTCTTGTCTATCTATTTCGTTTCGGCAGGCTTGCTTCAGGATTGAGTTCGCCACGTGGTGAAGGACCGGAGACGACTTCAGCTGTCAGGGTGAGCCAGCTTTTATTCTGGATGGCCACCAGTTTATTGGTTATTATTTCAGTTGCATTTTGCTCCCTTCAGGAGGTATCTGTCTTCTTTTATACTCTTAGATGTCTAGTTTGGATAGCCCTAAACCTAGTATATTGGGTAGTCAGCTGTAATTTATTTTGTACAGCTTAGACGTATCAGTATCTCTGTGTTTTTTAGTCCTGTCCTTATTTATGGATTATTATATTTATTTTCCTAATTTAATTGGTAAGGGTTCGCCCAACGGGTCTAGGAGAGGATGTCGGGTGCCCGCACGGCCTAACCGGATTCCGTGTCGTGTCAACTACAATAACTCTTTCGCATATATTGAGAACCTATTTTTTCCATAGTTGACACAATTTTTTTATTAGACTATTCATAAAAGAATCGCACAATACTAACTTACTACTCTACCTATAATGAGATATTTTATAGTTACGCATTTACTATGACTTATTTTATGGAGTACTACAAATTTTGAAAGCTTTCTCTTATTTTTTAAATTTTGATCCAAGTCAAAATAAGATATCGTTTTGTAGAAAAGAGGGAGTACTAGTATTTACCAATTTATTTGATGGCTAGAGATTATTGGTCTTGTTTCTCTGTTATTTTATTGGTCACATACGAATGTGTTTTGTTTGCAGCCTATTTTGCTAAATGTAACGGTGACTCGTGTGTTCTTTATTTCAATTTTGCATAAAACGCGGATTTTTATGCTCCAATATGAAATACTCATTTTGAATAACATTACACTACTTGAGTCTAAGTTTACACTTCTATCCCATAGTGAGGTTTTTCTATACGAATCTAGATTAATTGGACACCAAAACATGTATTGAATAGTGATGGGAAACAAAAAAGAAAAAAAGACAAAAGAATAAGATTATACTCCACAAATGTTTAGAGCAAAATATTTGTAAAAATACCAAAATTATATATTTATATAGAGTATACAGGAATGCACTTTGTATAAACATGAGGTATACAGTTCACAGTTCACTTTGTATATCTTCATGGTTAATAATATGATTCAAATCTTTGGTATACTTTCATGGTACTCAATAATGTCATTCAACAGTACTTCGTTTAAATATGGGGCCATACAATGATATTTTGTATTCCTTCATAGTATAAGGTATCATATGCGAACTTTTAAGGTACAAAATTTGCAAATCTATATTAACACATATTTTGCCGCGTGGGTACTTCAGAAAATGGACCTTAAAAAGCTCAAAAGAGTTTACCAAAATTTTGGCAGGATGAATTGTTCATATAACAAAGTGTAATTTAGAGCTAGACCTTCAATATTTGAACAACTGATAAGAATATTAATCTTTTAAAATTAAAAATAATGTTACCCATAACTTTGTTATTAATAATATGGAAGGGAAAGGGAGAGAGCTTGATCAATTTCATTTCCTTAATAGTTGTTAAAGGCTGGAAAATGTGGGTTGTGCAAATCAAGTCTCACATTGAAAATTGGCAAGAAACATAAGTTATGTATAAAGTGCAGTGATCTCTTAATGGTGTGAGACATTATCGAAAAAATCGTGCAGTTTTGACCCAATACATACAGCATCATACCATGTTAAAAGTATTTTTGGGATGTTTTAGCCAACAAATCAGCACTACGAGTATGAATATGGTGCAGTGATGATGTGGGGCCTGATTAAGCCTCTACCCGCTACGGCCCAGATTATTGCTGGCTTTACCCGTAATATTGGAGGGGCCTAGTTAATTGTCTTTGCCCGTCTACAAACCGGTTTACTACTTTTACTCGTAGCTTCAGAAACACACACACAAATATTCCGTCCTTTGAGTATTATTATGATTTAATATGCCAAATTATTCTAAGTTCATGATATTATACTAATAGCATGTTTTACTAGGAAAAATGAAGTTGATTTAGAAGAGATATTGAAGAAGTGGCTTCACGTGAGGAAGGAAGACAGACATAAATTAATCAAAGTGTAAGGTTGGGGTAGCAACCGACAATTTCAATAGAATGTCCAAAAAAACTAAAGAAAGTTTGGCCTAGCACGAAGTTAACGAAAGATAGCAAGCAAATTAGAAGTCTTCTAATCCTAATGTTATTGGGAGAGAAACTATTTGGTCTTAGGCTTTTATATAAAAAAAAATGAGCTTTTGAGACAGGGAACTTTATTCACATTTTGGAGGCAGCAGCTTGGAGCTCTTAAACAACGAGTTTTCTTCCTTTTTCTTTTCTCTTTAATTTCCTAATTTGTTAATTCTAGCATTGTGGGATTCTCCATGAATGTTGATTTTTTATTTTTTATTTTAAATTCAAAGCCACCGTTTTAGTGGGGGGTTAGGCATGAACCCTACCTCGTATATTAGAATCCAAAAAGCAAATACATGTACAAGAGGTATATGCATCCTAACCTCTTCAAAAGTTAGATTGGATGTGGATTTATCCACTCCTAAATTAATGTTGATTTGATTTCATTAATTTATTATATTGGATTATTTATTCATATCCTGAGCCTAATTATTTAATTTCTTGATCACCAATTGAATACTTTTTATGAGCCTATGATTGAACTCAAAAGTGGGAACCGTAGGTTGGAATAGGATTAAATAGAGCGTGTTCTTGAACCTGGGCATCGGGGAATGATATCGTGGTTAGGATAGAAATATACCTAACAGTCACGCTGTCACTATATAGGCGTTGGGTTAGCTTGAATAGGCGAGCAGGGTATCGAAAGAGTCCTATGATGAATATTAACCCTGTGATTAGTAACCTAGATAAATTATTTAGTCGGATTATTTGAAGAATTCAACAGGACTGTCAAATATCCCATAACCCTAGGCTATTATTCTTTCTTGAATCTCAACTCGTGCTTTACTTGTTAATTATTATTTTAGTTTAATTAGTTAATTTTAGTTAAATAAATTATCAATTATGAAAACCTTCTTGTTTAGATAACTAGGAATTGTCTGATTTAGTTAGTAGTTGATCAATAGTCCTCGTGGGAGCGATACTTTACTTATCACTTTATTACTTGATCGACTGCGTATACTTGCGTGTGCGTTTGGAGCGACAACAGTTTGCTCCAAGATCACCGCATTTATTTCACTTGTCAGGGATGCACTCACATGTATAAAACACGAACTAAGCCATAAGAGTTCACACTCTAAGGTCGTACTTTTTACAGAAGACTGTTCCAATTCGTAGAGGATCGCGTCGTTCTTCTCGAGAATCTACCATATCAGTTCTTCACATAGAATAAGGGTAGTTGTAATTTGTTTGTCAGGGGAAGACAAATTGATGTTCTTTTTGTTACAAAGAAGAAGTAATGAAAGGGGAGAAGGATTAGCCTTAGTATCTGTTTAACAGACACTATTTATAATCCTTAATGGACATAACCTTTATGAATAATCCTAATATTTGTGTCTCTTCCTTTTATTTATTTATATTTTAATATATATTACAAATAATATATATTTATTTAGTTAGACATGGATTTTGGGTTGACCCACACGGGTGCCCAGAATTCAAATTTCCAACATCTCACACTCACACATCGTGGGTCAACACTCATTCCTAATCGGTAACTTCCATACTTAACGAATAGACAGTGTGACCAATGCATACTTCGAGAGCTTAGTTGTTGTATATCTGTTAGAAATATATAACATCTCGATTAAAAGAACCTTGGAGTAGATTACATTATGCAGTACCCTAGATCATTTATCACATTCACATCTCTCACAATCTTTTTGTATTAATTTGAGTTCATCATTATATTATTATGTTCTTGTCTCAAAGACAAACATAATGGGTGCACCAATTAACGTAACACAATTAATGTGATTATATTCAATGATCTTCCTCATCTCCGGAATCTCGTAATCTCAATCTGACTTGCTTTTCTAGAAATGTCCTGCCAGATCGAATAATCCATGATCTCTTGGCAACACGCTAAGATAGCAAACATCAAACTGAATATTGAGAAACTGGTCAAAGTTATGAGGGTACAAAGAAAAGAAAATTACTCATAATCTTCAGGTTTTCACACGATAAACAAGAAGAGATTTAAACTAATATCACCCATAGGTCATTTTATGCATACGTGGTACGAATTACGTATCACAGTATTGACTCCTTTTCTGTGGAGCGTATGCCTTTCACAAATAAAAAATATTGTGTAGATGATAGTACAGACAACGCATGTCTGACTTTAAGTTCACACATCTACCATATCTCGCATTAAGATAGACTACCATATTTAATCATAATCCACACGGCATTATATTATTAACTTCTAGCTAGCCCTCTATTATTATCACTTCTAATAATAAGTTTATAACTGTCTTATCCCTATTAGTCAACTAGATAATAGAGGTGATTGCATATGTGAATAGGCCAATCATTTTTTCTATCCGACATACTTCTGATTTATGTACTAAACATAAAAATATTTTATGTACTTGTACAACAATAAGCAATTTTAGGCTTCAACTACATTAACTCCAATATGCAGTTTTATGTGAACATGATTGGAAAAATTAATACATAAATACATCTACATCTACACAAACTCAATGTCTTAACATATCATTCATAAACACCAAATGCTATAAGTTTCATTATCGGATCGACTATCATATGATGTGTAGAGATGTATTTATTGTTCACTTTTCTATGTACAACTATGTCTCTGAAGAATTATGCTTTATATCAATATAGTTTGTGTTCCGATGATACTTGAGATCTCTTTGTGTAAGCGATTGAGACTAGACTATCAGACTTGATTTTCGTTAATTCAATAGCACTATAAAATACATCGAAATTTATCAGAAAGACGTTTAAGCCAAATATCTTCTTGTACATTTGCTGAAAATGCTACAAATTCAGATTTCTTTAAAAATAAGGCTGATGATTGTTTCTTGCTACACAAACAATATACACATCACTATTTTTAGCAAAGAATACATACTTAGATTTAAATTTTCTCTCATCTAAATCTTCTTTTCAATAATCATATGTATAGCCTTTAAATTGCAGATCGTTTCCTTAACAACACAAGGATAATGGAATGTGCCTTTGAGATACCTCAGTATCCTTTAACTGCTTTCCAGTATTCCTTTTCTAAGTTTGATTAATGTCTGTTAAATAAACTAACAGATTCAAGTATTATGACCCAAATCATATTTTTATGGGTACACGATGACACATCCTCTAACTAAACCCTTTGGCTTTAGTAATAGGAGTAGTATGCACTCCTCCATATTAAATCGTTCAAGAAAATTTCTTAGTACAATATTCTTGTGAAAGAGACAACGATATCTTGGAACGAATTCTTGAAATCTCAACTTCTAGAATTCACCCATATTTCTCAATACTACAATAACTCTTTCGCATATATTGAGAGCCCACTTTTTACATCGTTGACACAATTTTCTTATTAGTCTATTCATAAAAGAATCGCACAATACTAACTTACTGCTCTACCCATAATAAGATATTTTATAGCTATGGATTTACTATGGCTTATTTTATGGAGTATTGCAAATTTCGAAAGTCTTCTCTTACTTTTTAAATTTCGATCCAAGTCAAAATAAGATATCGTTTTGTAGAAAAGAGGGAGTACTAGTATTTACCAATTTAGTTGATGGCTAGACTATTGGTCTTGTTTCTCTGTTATTTCGTTAGTCATATACGAACGTGTTTTGTTTACAGCCTATTTTGCTAAATGTAGCGGCACCTCGTGTATTCTTTATTTCATTGTTGAATAAAACCCTTTTCCTTTTGTTGTTCTTGAACCTATGTGACATCTATGGTTAAATTTGCCTAGTCTTAGCATGTCTGGTTGTTACTTATTAACTAGTTGAGGTGAAAATTCACATGATTGATAATTTGTGTTAGTTCACTAATTAAGATTGCTTTGAACCTCTTAGTATGCCTGAAGTTTGATATGCGTGTTAGTATGGGTTCCCAGTCATCTTCATCAGTGCAAGTTTAGAATCCATGATTAGATGAAAATTGGTTGTGTTCCTGTTTTTAGTCATCCATCCTATTCAAATGCACCATTTTCATGAACGTGTAATTTGCTTAGACTGAAAATTGAATGGTGATCTGTTTCACATGATTAGGGGGCCTTGATTTGTTCAATTTGAACTCTTTGATTGAAATTCGAACAGAAATTTGTTTCTGTAATTAATACGGTATCAATTAGAGTGTGATTGAAACTTGGGTTAGATGTTTCCTTTCAGAGACAAGCTGCTAAATTCCTTTTGGATGGAAGCACTTAACACTGCGGCTTATATTATCTATTTATATCCTACTATTGCTTTGTATGACGATGTCCCTGACATAGTTTGATTTGGTAAGGATGTTGATCATTTGTGAGTATTTGGCTGTAAAGCTTTTTTCTGTATGTCCCTTAAAATGAAGGTCAAAGCTGGATTTTATAACTAGGTAGTGTATCTTAACTGATCATGGTTAATACGAATTTGGCGATCATTTCTATGATCTAGTTCAGAAGAAACTTGTTAAAAATCGTGATGTTTTGCTCTTTGAAGACCAGACAATTCACGATTTTTACAAAGCTGAGAAAGTTGACTCTCAGAGCAGTGAGAGCTTAGTTGATGTTGATAAAGTTTCTCTGACTATTGCACCTGAAGAAAATTCTAAAAATATTGAAATTAAGGTTCATAATGATGTTGATGATTATGTTCAGAATGACCAGCATGTGGATGAAATAGTTGATGCTCCAGCTGATGATAATGTGGTTGGCCAGCAATCAATCATTGTTGATGCTCTAAAAAGTTCACTTAGAAGAACTTCTAGAGTAAGTATACCTTTATCTCAGTATCCTTTCAATTACTGGGCACTCTTGACTAAGGGGGAGGGGGGGACCTGAATATTTTGAAGAGGCCAAGGAAAGTGAAGAAAAAGAAAAGTTGTTTGATGCTATGCAATATGAGATGAATTCCATGCATGATATTCATACCTTTGATATTGAAAAACATGTGGGTTTTTAGGGTGAAACATGAAGACAGTAACCTAGTTCCACGATACAAGGTCAGATTGGTCGTCAAGGGCTTTAATCAGAAAAAAGGCAGTTGATTTTAGTGAGATATTTGCTTTTGTTGAAAAGATGTAATCCATTTGTGTTGTTCTAAGTTTCGCTGCAGGTCTAGAGTTAGAGGTTGAGCAAATGGACGTTAAAACTGCTTTTCTCGGTGGTGATATAGATGAAGAAATTTATATGGAGCAGCCTGAAGACTTTGAAGTCAAAAGAAAAGAGAGTTATGTTTGCAAATTGAAGAAGAGCGTGTATGGCTTGAAACAAGCTCCGAGGCAGTGGTACATGAAGTTCGGGTCTTTTATAAAACATTAGGGTTTCAAGAAGACTTCTTCAGACCATTGTGCTTTTGTGCATAAATTTATTAACAATGACTTTATTATTTTATTTCTTTATGCTGATGACATGCTTGTTGTTGGTCTTAATGTTTGCAGGATTCAGAAGGTTAAGCAAGAGTTGAACAAGTCTTTTGTCATGAAAGACTTAGGACCAGCGAAGCACATTCTTGGCATGCAGATTATTCATGACTGAAAGGCCAAGAAATTATGATTATCACAAGAGAAGTACATTCAGAAGGTACATTGTAGATTCAGCATGGATCAAGCTAAGGCTGTCAATACACCATGATCTATGCACTTCAAGTTAAGAGAAAGCAGTATTCTTCCAGTGTTGATGAGAAGGATGATATAAAGAAAGTTCCTTATGCCTCAGCTGTTATTGATCATATTTTTGGTATTGTTAGCCATTATATTTGTAATCCAAGAAGAGAGCATTGGAATGCAGTGAAGTTGAAAAGGAGATATCATGGTGACACTACTAGTAAGAGTTTGTATTTTGGTTTAGGAAAACCTATCCTTTGTGGTTGCACTAATTCAGACATGGCTGGTGATTTTGATACTCGCAATTCTACTTTGGGCTACTTGATAACTTAAGAAGTGGGAGCCGTGTCTTGAAAATCTAGGTTGCAGAAATGTATTGCTCTATCTACCAAAGAAGTGGAGCTTATTGCTGTCGTGAAAAGTTATAAAGAGTTTCTTTTGATGAAGCGTTATTTGACGAAACTTGGTTTTGCTTAGAAAAATATGTGCTATATTGTGATAGTCAGAGTGTTATTCATCTTGGCAAGAATTCTATATTTTACAGTAGGTCGAAGCATATTAATGTGAGATACCATTGGATTCAGGATGTGTTGGATGCAAAGTTGCTTTCACTTGCGAAGATCCACACTAATGATAATATTTCATACATGCTTACTAAATCTTTGCCATTAGTGAAGTTTGATCGCCGGTATGGTGGTCGCCTTCATATAGTCGGGAGGAAGAGAGTTGTTGGGGTTTTGGGTCTTTTTCCTTTCTATGTGGATAAATAGAATACCTTTTAGACCTAGCTAACTTATGCCCTAAGCCCACTAATATTTTCACATATAAAAGATCAACTTTATTTGAGGAGTTCGAGTTGCCATAGTTGCCCGAGATGTCCAGAATCTTCGTTCGAAGCAGATTCCGATGGTTTGAGTGCGATGGCACAACCGTCCTCATGAGGACACTTGGGAGCTTGAGTCGAGCATGTGTGAGAGATATCCTCATCTCTTCGATGACTCAGGTAGGATCTTAATTTCTAAAGGTTACAGGCAAATTCCAAGGCTGAATGGTACCTGAGGAGAGGACTTACCTATGAAGTGCTTGCAAGGATACTTGAATGCAAGTCTGCCGAGGAAATCTGGAAAAGACTGAAGGAGTTGTACACAGATGACAACCAAAAGAAGGACTCCACCCTTATGGCAACTGATGGAGCTGAAGGTGCTCATTCAGCAGAGGTATGTCTATCTGATCTTAAGGAAACCTTGCATACATACTCTTCTGAAAATTTGATTCTAATCACTGCCACCTTGATTGAGGGTTATGAAAAAGAAAAAGTTGAAAAGGATAAATTAACTGAAGAGTTAAGTGATCCAAGAACCAAGCACAAGAGCCTGCTAGAACAAAACATTGAACTGGAAGAAATCAATGTCATCCTAAAAGGGCAAGCACTTGTGTCAAACTCTAAGATCACTGAACTAGAATTGAATTGCAATCAGTTAAGAGAGAGTATAAATGGTAAGCAAGTAATAAGTGAAGTCCAAATCTTTCTGGAAAATGAACGGAAAAGAACAAATGAGATTTTGTATCAGGAAACTGAAAAGAACAGAATTTTAAACCAAAAGATAGAAAAATCTGAATTTGAGCTTACCACATTAACTAAATTAATCATCGGAGGCAATGAACTGGGTTCTTGAAAATCAAAACAAATGAAAACAAGGGCTAGGATTCAAGAAACCATTGCCTCCATATAATCCTAAGAGCAAGTATGTTGGGTTGCCTTGCAACATGTTGTGCAGCTTTTGTGGTGAGACTGGACACTACAAAAAAAAGTGCATGAACGCTAGCAAGACAAAGGCCAAGAATAAAAGTAAGTGTTCTACTTAGATGGGCTAAACAAGATTTGATTTATCCATTTTCCCGTAAGAAGGGACCCAAGCTTGTCTGGGTTCCTAAAACTAACCTCTAATCTGTTTTGCAGACTGGAGTGAGGGAGAACAACCCAAGCTGGATACTTGATAGCGGTTGTTCAAGGCACATGACAGGAGACAGAAGAAACTTTCTCTCACTCGCAGCATTTCAAGGAGGCGGTGTGGCCTTCGGAGGAGGTAAAAGTGGTCAAATTGTGGGAATTGGAAAGATTGGGAGAACTCTGGATCATGCAATTGAAAACCTTTTGCTGTGTTGATGGTCTCAGACACAATCTGCTGAGCATCTCCCAACTATGTGATAGAGGTAATGAAGTAAGTTTCTCATCTGTAGGATGTGTTGTGAAAAATCTACAGAGTGGAGAAATTGTTATGGAAGGAAAGAGGGTGAACAAAGTATACAAAGCATTGTTGAAGTCATTACCTGAAAACAACTTGACATGCTTGAATGTGCAAGAAAGTGACTCGCAGCTGTGGCACAAAAGGATGGGTCATGCAAGTCTCTCGCAACTGAACAAGCTTGTATCTAAGGAGCTGGTGCGTGGATTTCCAAGCAAGAGATTTGAAAACATAAAAATGTGTGATGCCTATGTAAGGGGGAAGCATGCGAGATCATCTTTTAAATCCAAAAAGGTGGTAAGTACATCAAAGCCACTGGAGCTACTGCATATGGATCTGTGTGGACCTATGAGAGTCAGGAGTAGAGGAGGAAAGAGGTTCGTGTTTGTAATTGTTGATGACTACTCTAGGTACACATGGACCTTGTTCTTGGCATCTAAAGATGAAGCCTTTGGAAGCTTCAAAGACTGGGCTGGTGTAGTACAGAAAAGGTTAAGTCTAGAACTCATCAGCATCAGATCTGATCATGGAACTGCGTTCGAAAACTCAAAATTTTCTGAGTATTGTGCAAAGAACAGCATAGATCATAACTTCTCTGTACCAAGGACTCCCCAACAAAATGGTGTGGTTGAAAGGAAGAACAGGTCCCTGGAGGATATGGCAAGAACTATGTTGTTGTAAATTGGGCTTGCAAGAAACTTCTGGGCTGCAGCAATAAACACTGCATGCTACTTGCTGAACAAATGTTCCATTAGAGCAATTCTTGACAAGACCCATATGAGCTACTCAGAGGAACAAAACCAAATATTGCTCACCTGAGACCCTTTGGTTGTGAATGTTTTGTTCACAACAATGGCAAGGAACCCTTGGGGAAGTTCGACGCTAGGAGTGATGAAGCAATATTCCGTAGTTATTCCACTCAAAGCAAAAAATACAAAGTGTTTAACAAAAGAACACAGACAGTGGAAGAAAGTATGCATGTTGTATTTGATGAATCAGATAAGGCATTGGGAGAAACTGAGATAAATGATCAAGTGATTGGCCTAAGTCGGGAAGAAGGTGTAGATGAACTGGAAGACTCAGAAGAAAATGAGACATCAGGTGAAAATCCAAGCACACTAGAACAAGGAGTCAACTTGACAGGGGGAACTTCTGATGAAGCTGATGATCCAGCAAGTCACGAAGAACCTCTCCAAGATAATGCCGCAGGTTCTCCCAGTCATATTCAACTCAGGCCATGGAAACATCAAAGCTCTAACCCTTTTGAGAATGTCCTATTTGAACTGGATATAGGAATCATAACCAGGTCAGCCTTGAAGAACTTCTGTGCATTCTTTGCTTTCCTTTAATCTTTGGAACGAAAGAATGTAAAAGAAGCTTTAGAAGATCCAGATTGGATTCTAGCCATGCAGGAGGAACTTCATCAATTCAAAAGAAGCAAAGTGTGGCACCTAGTTCCTAAACCGAAGGACAGATCAATAATTGGAACAAAATGGATTTTCAGGAACAAACTGGATGAGCATGGTATAGTGACAAGAAATAAGGCAAGGTTAGTAGCTCAAGGTTACAGTCAGGAAGAAGAAATAGACTATGATGAAACCTTTGCGCCAGTTGCAAGGATGGAGGCCATCAGAATGTTGATTGTCTTTGCTACATATATGGAGTTCACGCTATATCAGATGGATGTAAAGAGCGCCTTCCTGAATGGCTACCTAAATGAAGAGGTCTATGTGATACAGCCACCTGGCTTTGTGAACAATGAATTTCCTGATCATGTCTACAAACTGGACAAGGCTCTATATGGATTGAAGCAAGCCCCTAGAGCCTGGTATGAAAGACTCTTAGGATTCCTGCTGAAGAATGGTTTCTCGAGAGGAAATATTGACAACACGCTATTCCTCAAGAAGAAAGGAAAGGATTTGTTGGTGGTTCAAGTGTATGTCGATGATATCATCTTTGGAGCCACTGATGAGAAGCTATGCAAAGGATTTGCTGATCTGATGGGAAGTGAATTTTAAATGAGCATGATGGGTGAACTAAATTTCTTCCTTGGGTTGCAGATAAAGCAAATGCCTGAAGGGACTATGATTCGTCAACAAAAGTATGTCAAGGAACTTCTGAAGAAATTTGACATGGATGGAGCAAAAGAAATGACTACCCCTATTGCTCCTCGAACCAAGCTGATATGGATGAACTAGGTCCTTCAACAAACGAGACAAAATATAGAGGAATCATAGGTTCACTCCTCTATCTCACAGCTAGTCGACCTGATATAGTATACAGTGTGGGATTGTGTGCTAGATTTTAGTCCAAGCCCAAGGAGTCACATCTGACAGCTGTGAAGAGGATCCTGAGATACTTGAAAGGAACTCAGGACCTCTGTCTTTGGTACCCAAGGGGAGGTACTTTTGAACTAATTGGTTTTTCTGATGCAGATTATGCAGGACATTTGGTGGATAGGAAAAGCACTTCATGAATGGCACAATTTCTTGGTCCCTGTTTGGTCTCTTGGGCTACAAGAAAGCAAAACTCAGTTGCCCTGTCTACTGCAGAAGCCGAGTATGTAGCAGCTGCATCATGTTGCTCACAACTGCTATGGATCAAACAACAACTGGAGGACTTTGGTTTCAAATGCGGAGCAGTGCCATTTTCTATGATAACACTAGTGCAGTGAATATTGCCAAGAACTCAGTCCAACACAAAAGAACCAAGCACATTGATATTAGACACCATTTTCTTAGAGATAATGTGGAAAAGGGCCAAATTACTATGAATTCTTGCATGACTGAAGATCAAATTGCTGACATATTTAGCAAAGCATTGAACAAGGTACAGTTTTAAAGGAACAGGTTGGAATTAGGGATGACCAAAATATACGGATGACCCAACAGGTAGTCCCTCAATATTCGGTTAGTTAAGTATTCAATTATCTGTGTGTAAAACTCTGTTACTACTGTTCAGTCTAATCTTGTGAGGATAATATGATCCCATGAAGAACCTACTATGTACTGAGAAGGAACCGACTAAAGCATGAGGAATCATGTCCAGGTACAGTCACACTACCCTGCATGATAGAAGTCATAACTGAAATTAAAATGTCAATTATACGTGTATCAAGGGAGATTCTCCATGTTCCTGTAACTGTCCTAAATTATAGGAACACATTCCTTTTTGGGATAGAATTCTATTTGACTTGTTTGGACCCCACTACTTGAAAAGGCTAAATCAATTGAGTCCATAACCGTCAAATCCATAACTCTTCCCGATTTTCAAAAATTTCAAAACGCTGCTTTTCTCCTTTTATCCCATTACTTTCTTTGTCTTCCCTAGAAACTGTCTAATCACCAAAACCTTTTCCCTTGTCAATACACACAAAACTCACACACTCAACTACTTCGCCTCTTCCAATCAACATCCTCTCTCAAAAAACTAAAACTGAAAAAAAAAATCTTGAAATCTCAGTCTAAAATCCATTAAACCTTCATCATGTCTCAAGTACAATCTTCATCCGCTTCACCCACAAAGGCTGTCAAGAAATCATCTACAAAACCACCCCCATCCACTCTCGCACAAAGAATTGCTAAGGCCATGATAAAATTTCTCCAAAAGGGCGACAAGAAATTGGTCAAGAAGATGATGTCAAGAGCCTTGCCTACTACGCCCATTGCACCAAGTTCGTCAGAACCACCTTCTGAAGTAATCCCTGATCCTATTACTTCTACTCCTGTTGGTTTAGAAGAAATAAAAAGCCCTGGTACAACGGATACTGAAACCCTAGTAACAGGATTAGATGAAATTATAGGAGTAGTAGAGTCTGATGACAAAACAGATAGGGGGAACCTAGTTGAAACAGAGCAAAAGTGTGGTCAGGAAGAACTTACGGAAAGCTTGCATGTGCCTTTAGTAGAAAAGACTGATGTGGGGTTGGATGTAGCAGAGAGAGTGATAGAACAATTAAGGGAACAGGATCTTGTTGAGTCCCTTAAGGAAAGGATAAATGAATCAAGTATAAATGTTGTGGGTGTGGAGAAGAATGAAGGAGCATCTGTTCTTAAAGGTCCAGCTGTTGGAGGACCTATACTTGCTGAGGCCTCACAGGATTTTGGTCAAGAGCCTGTCTATTGCCCAGATCCTACTGAGGCTGATGATGAAAAACTAAATTGGACAGATTCAGAAGAAGAGAAAAATAAAGAGGTTGTGACAGAAAAAGCTGAAAGTGAAGGGGTTTCCAAGAAATCAGAAGAATCAAAGAGGAAAAGAAAGTTTGGTGAGGAGGATGAGAAACTGGAGTGTGAGGAAGAAGAAGAAGAAGAGGTAGTATTTGTCAAGGAAAACAGTGTAGAGCCGGAAAAGAGGAGAAGAATGGTGCAAGGGGGAAAGTTAGTGACAAAAAACAAGTTGGTTGATGAATTGAGTGAAGATAGTGGAGATAAACCTGTTGCTGAGCCTACTGTCAGGAGAGTTGGCACTAGGTCTGCCTTGAAGCAACAATTGGAGAAGGTAGGAAAGCTGGAGAGAACAATTACACATGTGAGAGACAGGGAGGCAAAGAAAAAGGTGGAAGAAAAGAGAACTGAGGAGATAGAATAAGAGAGTGATGATGTTGGTAGTTATGTTGAGCCGAGTGACTCTAAAACAGATAGTGAAGCTGAGAACGGGAAGAGAAGGAGAGGTAGTGAAGAAGAAGTTGACAGAGTGGCCTTCTTTTCAAAGCATCAGGTGTTGCCTGGCAGCATCTTGCATGATGAGAAATAATTTCACATGAAACCACTGTTGAGAATAATTCGTGGCCAAGGATGGCTTGGTTTGTTTGCCAACAAAGAGAGGAGGTTGTTTTTTGATGAGATCGGGGAGTTCTATACCAACTGTAGAGTCAATGCCAGGAGAGTGTTCAGCACTGTGAAGGGAGTTGAGATAGAATTTGGGAGATCTGAGCTTAGAGTGATTCTTGACATACCTGCTGAAGGTTATTGCAGGTATATAAAATTGAAGTGGCCCAAGAGGACTGATGGAGTGACCCCTCTGAATGTGGTCAAGAAATTCTCAGGAAAACCCAAGCTAAGGAAGGAGAGGAAGGTAGATAAAAAGGAGATGTAACCTGCACACCAGTTGCTGTTTGAGTTTGTGCACAGGATTCTTCTGCCTAGAGGAGAAAGAAACATTGAAGCTATTGCTCTAGACCTGACATATATGGACTTGCTGGATAAGGGGTAGAAATCAATTTAACTAGGCTAATCATTAGACATATCAAAAGGATTACTGATACAGATCAGAAGCCACATTCTCTGGTGCATTCCTATATCCTCCAGCAAGTACTTGAGCATTTTGGGATTCCCCTGGAAGCTGGGAAGAAGCCAACCATTCATCAGATGTTTGGGCACAATGTGCTTAAAAATTGTGACTTCTTCAAGGAGATGAGAGCTTCTAAGAAACCTATGCAGGTCAAGCAAGAGCTAGCTGAGGAGAGTGAGGACTATGGACCTGAGGAGGCCATTGATGCTGTGAAGGAGCTGGAAAGTCATGTTATTAAAGTGAATACAGAAAATGCAGAGCTTCATAGACAGCTGAAGTTGAAGGATCAAGAAATCGATCATTTGAAGATAGACTGCCACAAGTATGAGGCCGAGCTGGTAATGGAAAGGGCAAAAAATACGAAGCAGCTTGAGGCACTTGTCAAACTCTTCAACCTTAAGCCCTGAGTCCTCCTGTCCCATCCTCATATCCCTTCTCCTACGTGTTGTCAATTCCTTCCATTTCTCCCCTGCACATGTGTTGGTTGTTTCAAACAATTTATTTCTCAGTTGTGTACTAATTGATAGGGTTGTACTGCTGTCAAACCCTGGATAATGGTTTTAAAATTCCTTATGTTTATGACTGTTTACTTTAAAGTAATTGGTTCTTGATTGGGCCCTTATTCTTGCTTCTGTGTGTTTTGTTGTTGACTTGTTGCCTTGTGCTTTAGACTGGATAGTATTGACAGGTTCATGCAGGTATTTGAATCTTTTTGATGATGCCAAAAGGGGGAAGAAGGAAATGTTAGGGTGTTTGTGACCAAATTCATCTGGTTGATTTTTTTCTTGAAGTTGTTACTTTTGTTTCTGTGTTTTTGGGAATTTTGTTTATTCAGGTTCTTGGGCAACATTTGTGTGTCATCGTCAAAAAGGGGGAATTTGTTGAGTGTTGGTTTTGAAGAATGACAAACGTAAAGGACTCAGTGGTCTTAGAGAAGAACCTAGTCCTTGTATAGAAGGGCACGACCGATCGAAAAGAGCTGCGGGTTGCAAATCGCTCCGGAACTAGGAATAGTGGCACGTGAATGAATATGCATCCTAGTCAGACTAAAAGAGGCGGTGCCCAGGCTGTGTCTTCGAAGTGTGAATAGGAGTTGGACTTCAACAAGGAAAAGAGTTACTAGGAATCCCGTCTTACCATAATTACAAGGATTCCTTGTAGGACTCACCTAGGGTTACAAGACCTGTATAAATACAAGTAGTTGATGTAGCCGAAATTCAGTTATTCACAAATAGAGAGTTGAGAGCATACAAAGGCGATTCAGCATCTTTCTACGTGAGTAAACTGAAGAAGAAAACTAGTGTGCTTGAGTTGATTGAATCTGGATATTCTGTTTAGGTTCATTGAGTTGGAAGTTGTCTTAGTTTGAGCGTTCATTGTTTTTACCTATTGGCTTATTGTAGAAGCATATGTATTAGGTGAACTTGTGAGAAATTTCTTGAAAAGCTAGAGCTTAGCTTTGAGTAGTGATTAGGGTCTAGAGTGTAGCCCCTTGGTTACAGAGTTTGTAATCAGAAAATTGCTCGTTGTGTTAGTGGATTCAGTTCTCAAATCCCAGAGTGTGGGTCGTGGTTTTTCTCCCTTGAGCAAGAAGTTTTCCACATAAAATCGTGGTGGTCTCTGTGTGTGTGTTTGGCGTGAGTTGCAGTGGTTGAAACAACAGAATTGCAAAGGCGAGAACTAGGTTCTTAATTCAGAAGAACCGGGTTCTCGAAACGAAAATCGATAGACACTATTCAACCCCCTTCCCCTCTAGAGTCTTTAGGAGGTGCTTAGATTATAACAAGAGGGATGCCAGCAAGACACACATTTCCATTAGATTAGAATGGCACCCCCCTGAACAAGGGTTCCTTAAACATATTATTGATGGAGCCTTTACCGATACAAACACAAAAGGAGGAATTCGAGTAGTTCATACATATTTAGAAGGAAAATGGATTGGGGAATTCCAAAAGCCTGGTGGATGTTCTGAGCCATACATAGGTTGAACTTCTGGTACATCAAAAGGGACTGCACACATCCTTGGAGTTTGTCCATGGAGCACTAATAATAGAAATAGACTCAATGGAGATCATTACTCTATTAGAATTATATGACATACAAATATTAACTCGCATTTTCTCTAACTGCAGGTACTTTTTGAACAACTTGAAGATTCCAGTGATCCAGCATAATTTTCGGGAGGCAAATAGGGTAGCACATCTTTTGGTAAAGGAAGGATATAAGTTAACCAATCCTATTTCTTATCTGCAATCCACCACCAAAATCAGTTGAAGCTGCTATTCAGGCAGATAAAAGTGGAGCACTTTATATTAGGACCTTATCAACTAGTATTTGTAGTAATTTAGTTAAACTTGGAAACCACAGTGCAACTGTATTATCTAGTTATGCTGTGAACAATGATCATTGATCTAGTACTTATGATCATAATGTTGTAATGCCTATCTAGTATCTATAATATTATAGTTTATCATCGAAAAAAAAAAAATAGAAACATTTACACAGTTGGGTCGCATTTACTTTTATTTTTATCAAAATTTCACTAAGCAGCTAGCAAGGCAGAATAACGGGTTTGGTGCCAAATATTGCCGATTAACAGGTATGAATACGAGGAGCTTATGAGGTATTAATCTACTTAGCATAGATGATGAAGTACGAGATGTTGGTTAGCTTATCTTTAGATTTGGTTTGAAAATAAACAAAAGTTTTGATTGAAAAGCATAAAGGCAAGTTTGTTTTCATATGAGCTTAACGATTAGGGATGTATTCTTCATCTAATTGTGCCCCTCGTGGTACCTAGCTCTAAGCAAATAGATTGCTGGTCACACTTTAGGACGGAATCTTGTACGCCCAATATATCCCTTTCGGTAATTGATGGGACTAAGACTTTTATTCCCTTTTTCTATCAATAAGTATTGCATGACACAAGTGTATGTTCCAGTTAGGGTTGTCCTCCTTTTGGGTCCAAACCCGTTAATCAAAAGTAACCGCAACCACACCTACCTTAGATTCCCCTCACTACCTTATCCTTTCCCAATACTACTCTTTTGATATAGATTAGGTACAAAAGGTTTGAACTTATATCGATCACCACAAGTTTTGAGGATTGAAAGCATGAAAATAGTGAAAAATGAGATTCACAACTTGTCTCAGGCTTAACTAGTTAGACCTATTAGGTTAACAATATAGGTTTTGAGTACAAACTCAGGTTATGATTCAGCTACTCCTGAAATGAAAAGAATAAACACATTCAAATATAAATAATGTGATAATGAAAAAAAGTATATGAATATTATTACAAATGAATGTTTAGATCTGCCAATGCGGAGAAAACATACTCAAGAAGTCAAACGAACTCTAAAAACTGTTCTACAAATAAAATGATAATCAAATTAACCTTGAACAAATTAGTTTTAGCAGCTACAAAAGTTAATGCCTAAACTACCTTTCTCTGTTTAGGTTGGCGTATAATTAGCAGGTGTTAGCCAATTGATTTGACTTGGCAGGTGAGGTAGAGTGTATCATTCAAGAGTTGAACGCATATTATTGAAGTCTAGATTTGGATTGCCGCCCTTTTTGATGGGTGGATACCTATTCATGGACCTTAGGAATATGCGACCATGATATACATTAGGTGGTCAACTGTTCATCCATTTGGCTGTTACACTTTCAGGGTAGGTGGCGGCCCTTTTGGCCATTCTTAAAAAAGAGCTCTCTACTTTTCTCGTTATGCAGCCTCCCTTAGACTTGGTGGAAGCCTTTCCTGCTTTTTCTCTTTTTGCACAACTTAGCTTGTATCTAAGCTTTTTTTGTCTCTGTCTCTTCATATACCCTGTTTAATCTAAAACCAAGTAAAATACATAAATTTAGCTAAAAAATAACACTTTAAGACTCAAAGTAATTTAATAGTAACTTAATGTCGAAAAATTGTCAACTTGTCAACTCCCACAAACATAAGCCTTTACATGTCCTCAAGAAAGTTAAAAATAAATACAAGACCAAGTGTAACTTTTCTATTCATGCTCGAGAAGAAGTCAAGTCCCAACTTCTCAAAATAGTTTGGCCCTCATGAATCAGTTGGTACTAACAAGCAACTATCACTCACGTGCATTAAGTCATTCCATGACAAAGGACACGAAAGAGCCTAAAAGGTTTCTTCAAATTTTTCAACCAACCTTAAGCATTCATACAACCTCATTGTAAGTCTACACTCAAAGCAACCCAAGTCTCACTTGCAACCTTCATAAGAATGATTATAGTCGAATTTCACACAAAAATTGGTGTTTCAAATGAGGAAATGAGAAGAAAATCTCAAGACTCATCTTCTTCAGCTTCAGGCTCCCATGTTTTGGTTACTGGAGACAAGGGGAAAAACAAGTCCTGGGGCTAGAGCAATAGAGGCCAAGTAGAAGCAAGTCGACGTCCAGGTATAAAAATCTTACATATGATCATTGTGGCATCTGAGGGCATATTAAGAAGTTTCGTTACAAATTTAGAAAGAATTGAGACAACAAAAGAAAGAGGGCGACGATAAAAATCGTGTTGTTACTGTTGTTAAAGATGATCTTCTTTTTCCCTGTGATAAAAATGTCATTGATTTGATTCCCATGAGACTAGCTAGGTGGCGGATACAGGTGACTCTTACCACGTCACGTTAAAGAAAGAGTTATTTTCTACACATACTCGGGGTAATTTTTGAATATTAAAAAAGAGCAATGATCATGAAACTGAGGTTATTTGCATTAACATTGTATTCTTGAAAACTAATAATGGTTCGAGGTTAGTTCTTAAAAATGTCTAACATTTTCCAAATATCCCATTGAATTTGATCTCTGCATGAAAGCTTGATGATTTATGGCTATTGTAGCACTTTTTGTAATGGCCAATGGAAGCTGACTAAAGATTCTATGATTGTGACTCAAGGTAACAAATCTAGTAACTTGTATTCTATGTAGGGCTCCACTTCTAGCGACTCAGTAAATATGGTGGAGAGTGATTATTCATCAGAGTTATGGGATAGAAGGCTAGGTCATCTGAGTGAATTGGGATTGACTGTTTGTCTAAGAAGAATTTCCTTTGTTGAGTGAAATAAATAAAATTGAAAAAATGTGTTAATTGATTAGCCAGTAAACAGAGAAGAGTTTCTTTTCAGAGTCATCCTCCTTCAAGAAAACCTTATTTGCTGGAGTTGGTGCATTCTAATTTTTGTGGTCGTTTTAAAGAAAGATCTAAAGATGTTGCACTTTACTTTGTTACTTTTATTGATGATAAATCTCGCAATCTGTGGGTGTTTTTTTTGAAGTCCAAGGATCAAGTACTTGATGTGTTCAAGCATTTTCAGGACTTTCTCGTGAGATAGAAATAGAAGAAATTGAAATACATCTACACTGACAACGGTGGTTAATATATTGGTCTTTTTGATAACTATTGCAGAGTGCAGGGTATTCAACACTAGAAAACTCATCTTAAGACTCTTCAGTTAAATGGCTTAGGAGAGAGGATAAACAGAACACTTGTTGAGAGGGTTAGATGTTTCCTTTCAGAGACAAGCTGCTAAATTCCTTTTGGACGGAAGCACTTAACACTGCGGCTTATATTATCTATTTATATCCTACTATTGCTTTGTATGATGATGTCCCTGACATAGTTTGATTTGGTAAGGATGTTGATCATTTGTGAGTATTTGGCTGTAAAGCTTTTTTCTGTAAGTCCCTAAAAATGAAGGTCAAAGCTGGATTTTATAACTAGGCAGTGTATCTTTATTGATTATGGTTAAGACGAATTTGGCGATCATTTCTATGATCTAGTTCAGAAGAAACTTGTTAAAAATCGTGATGTTTTGCTCTTTGAAAACCAGACAATTGACGATTTTTACAAAGTTGAGAAAGTTAACTCTCAGAGCAGTGAGAGCTTAGTTGATGTTGATGTTTGCAGGATTCAGAAGGTTAAGCAAGAGTTGAAAAAGTCTTTTGTCATGAAAGACATAGGACCAGCGAAGCACATTCTTGGCATGCAGATTATTCATGACTGAAAGGCCAAGAAATTTTGATTATCACAAGAGAAGTACATTCAGAAGGTACATTGTAGATTCAGCATGGATCAAGCTAAGGCTGTCAATACACCATGATCTATGCACTTCAAGTTAAGAGAAAGCAGTATTCTTCCAGTGTTGATGAGAAGGATGATATAAAGAAAGTTCCTTATGCCTCAGCTGTTGGCAGTTTGATGTATGCAATGATTTTCACGGGATCATATATTGCTCATATTTTTGGTATTGTTAGCCATTATATTTCTAATCCAAGAAGAGAGCATTGGAATGCAGTGAAGTTGATAAGGAGATATCTTGGTGACACTACTAGTAAGAGTTTGTATTTTGGTTTAGGAAAACCTATCCTTTGCGGTTGCACTAATTCAGACATGGCTGGTGATTTTGATACTCGCAATTCTACTTTGGGCTACCTGATAACTTAAGAAGTGGGAGCCGTGTCTTGAAAATCTAGGTTGCAGAAATGTATTGCTCTATCTACCAAAGAAGTTGAGCTTATTGCTGTCGTGAAAAGTTATAAAGAGTTTCTTTGGATGAAGCGTTATTTGACGAAACTTGGTTTTGCTTAGAAAAATATGTGCTATATTGTGATAGTCAGAGTGTTATTCATCTTGGCAAGAATTCTATATTTTACAGTAAGTCGAAGCATATTAATGTGAGATACCATTGGATTCAGGATGTGTTGGATGCAAAGTTGCTTTCACTTGCGAAGATCCACACTTATGATAATATTTCATACATGCTTACTAAATCTTTGCCATTAGTGAAGTTTGATCGCCGGTATGGTGGTCGCCTTCACATAGCCGGGAGGAAGAGAGTTGTTGGGGTTTTGGGTCTTTTTCCTTTCTATGTGGATAAATAGAATACCTTTTAGACCTAGCTAACTTATGCCCTAAGCCCACTAATATTTTCACATATAAAAGATCAACTTTATATGAGGAGTTCGAGTTGCCATAGTTGCCCGAGATTTCCGGAATCTTCGTTCGAAGCAGATTCCGATGGTTTGAGTGCGATGGCACAACCGTCCTCATGAGGACACTTGGGAGCTTGAGTCGACCATGCTTGAGAGATATCCTCATCTCTTCGATGACTCAGGTAGGATCTTAATTTCTAAAGTTTAAAACATCTTAATTTCTAAAGCTTAATTTCTCCGGCTCATTTGACTATTTTTTGAGTTAAATAGCTATTCCTCACCTATTAAGTCCTTATGAATCACTCCCTACTTGTTTCTTTGTATTTTTATTTCGGCAGATTCGCTCCAAGACCCAGCCAGCGTCACGAGTGAGGAGCGAGGCGATTTCAGCTGTCTGTGGTGAGCTAGCTTGTTCGTTGAAGCCACTAGCTATAGATGTTATTATTATGTCTCATTTTTGTTCTATTCGGGAAATATATATATTTTGAGGCTTCTTAGATGTCCGATCTGGATGGCTCTAAACCTATATGTTTAGGTAGTTAGCTGCAATCCTTCTGGCAGCCTGTAAATATGTATGTCCCGCGTATATATACATAATGTATGTGTATATTCTGTTTTTCTTATGTTGTTGAAGTTAATTTCATTTCGTCACATAGTTGAGTTCTTATCGTTTGTGTAATCTTAGTTGATAGGTTTCGCCCGATGGGTCTAAGGGAGGTTATCGGGTGCCTGCACGGCCTAACTGAAAATCTGGGCCGTGTTTGCATGTCTGATACCTCACTTATTTGCGCACTTGTGATATGTCATTTTGTTTATATTTCTTCCATTTGAAAAACTTTTCAATTCTTTCACCTCTTCGAATATGTTTCAGAGCACATGCATGATGCGTAGTAAAATGGGTGAACGACTCAGTCCTTCCCTAAATTTTAGCAATTCTTTCGTGTCACCAAATGTCTAGAGGGTCGGTGTTCATCATAGAGTTACATGAATCCTCTTAATACCGTGTGGCCATGTGCCTTACTGCATAGTAGAGTCCGCCCCAACATTGAACCTACTCTTAGATGGAGCCTAGGCCTCGCATATATTTACTACCTTAGATCAATCCATTACTTGATAGTCCCTCCATAATTAGAAAAATCACCATTTTGGCAACTTCCCTTTGTGGTAGTTATAGAGCGATCCAAGCCAACTTGTCGTAGCCAAATTTTGAATTTTAATTTACTCTTACTTTTTTTTTGCAGGAATGTAGCATGTCGTTTGGGATTTCTCGCAATTACCTACTGATATATCCTCCCTAGGTGAAGATTCACCAATTGATAGATCTACAGCTTGTGAGGAGCAAACAATTACATTATAAGCATTTTAAGTATTTTCGTATTGTATCCCTTCTATTTCTATTTTTTATTTTTTTCGGCAATATCCTTTTTACTAAAAAATTAAGCACAAGGAAAACAAAAATAGAAAAAGGAAAAGGGAAAAAGAGAAAGATTAGAAAAGCACTGTCGCATTTCCCTTGGTTGTTTTACTTTCAGTATTGTCGTATAGTAAAATGATGAAAGGTATAAAGCAACGGCAGTTCAGGTAGACTTAGAACCTCTTCTTCTCGGTCTTCTGATGAGAAAGAAAAATACTAGCCCAACCGATGAGCAGATTAACATGGAAATGTAATGGTGGTTGGAGACAATCCTCAATCCTCCAATGAGAGAGCAATTACGGTTCACGGTGAGCAATTCGACATAAATGGAGCAATGATTGAATTCATGCAAGTAGAGATGAAACAAATGAGGCATCCGAACAACCTAGCATGGACCTTCAACACCCCTTTATCGGACCAGAAAGCCCCTACGCCAAACCAATTCATATCTCTAACTCAAAATTCATATGTCATCCCACTACCTCCACACGCCAACACAAGATTCTTAATCCCAAACCAAATCAACCAACTAACCAAAAAGATTTCCAATACTCCCTAGCCCACGAAAGCACCCCAGCCAACCATGTACCTACAGTCACTATCAACACCCCAAATATGTTCGCCAATACAAATAATTAATTATTTATCTATACCCTTACTCTTACCAATACCACAACCTTACCTTTAAATACATCTTAAAACAAATCAATTCAACCATCTGTCTACGCCCCTTATCCTTAATACCCTCCTTACACCTCGTATCTTTCCTATACTTCTTACCTACCTTATGCCCCATATCACCTTCAACCTTCCACCTCCAAATGAACCTACCCACAAGGCTAACCACAGACCCAACTTACCCCGATGGTTCATGTTGTCATGGCAGTTGTTCAAAACTTTCATCCAGTTCATGCAGAGGCTTATTTTTACAATACCTCTCCACAAGTCAAGTTTCATAAAAGAGGAGAAGGGAGAAAGATCAGAGGTTGAAGAATGCTTAATGAGAGATATGAAAGTTTTAAAAGATACCATGAGTAATTGGATGGATGGCAATAGCAAAGTTGGGTTAGTATATTATTTGTGTTCATATGGTAATTGAGTATCCAGATGGATAGAAAGCACCAAAATTTGTTACTGTTGATGGGAAAGGAATCCCCCGAGCGCACTTGATAAGATATTGTGAGTCATTAAGAAATTGAAAATATGAAGGTCTTCGAAATAAAATATTTATTTAAAGCTTGGCAAATGAGCGCTCGATTTGTATGCAGACAAAGATCATAATAAATGGATTACTAGAAAGATATGGCTATGGACTTTATGGAGCATCTCAAATCTATCATAGAGATGCCTTTGGATAGGTTGTCCATTGTGAAATTTACAAAAGAAGCGGTCAGAAACTTCCCGAGAATATGCTACCCCATGGAGGACCGAGGCAGCCAAGGTCCAACTACTTATGACCGAAAGCAAATTGTCTTCGCATTTTATTGAAACACATGTATGGGCCTAAATCGTTTTTAGGTACACAAATCGAATTTGGATTCGAGTATAAGTAAATCTTTGTATCAAAGCAGTAAACAATGCACGAAATAGACGAAAAATGCGTTAAATAACTTGGTTTCAATATATAGATGTTCAGTACAAATTTGGGCAGAGTTTCGGTATAAATTTCTGAATCCCTATTACATGAAAGGATCTGCTATTTATAGTTGCCAGCCTCTGCCCATGATCTCCACTATCAATTGCCATGTCGTCCCACGTTCTTGAGGTGTAGTGGCTGAGTTAGTGGGGTGAAGTAGTGGGCTGCGAAGCCGGACGAACAGAGGGGGGTCCACCGAGGTGAGAGTTTACGACCTCGGTGACTTGGCCCTGTTGCTTGACCGAGGTGATGGTTACCGAAGCTCAGCTCGCGGCTCGCCTTCGGTAATGCACCTTCGGTTCTAAGGCTTCGGCGACTCGCTCAACCGCCTCGGCGATTGCTTAGTCGCGACGTGTTCGGTCGTTGAGATTTGCGTGACCGGGGCAAATCGCCGTTGGTCAATTTTTTACCCAATACAGATAGTCCCCCCACTCTTCGGTTAACTACCGAGGTGACCGAGGAGTGGAATGACGTTTTAGCGGGAAAGCGACGTGGCTTGATCCTATCCAAGCGTTTCGAAATTTGCCAACGGTTCGCGTCCCGTCAGGTCATTTCTCGCGGACACGTGGCGTTCATCCGTGGGTTGACCGAACTGTCGCGCCGCAAATTTTGTTTTCTCCAACGTTACAATGATGACACTGACATCATCATCTCTTCGTCTTCCAAACCTATAAAAGGAGCATTTCATCAAACTTTTTCCCATTCACCTTTTAGAGATCCACAGTGCCAAAAGTTTAAGAACTCTTTCAAAACTTTCTCAACTTTCTGGTTTCATAAAAAGCTTCCTTTTTGGATATTATTATCATGTCTACCACAATCTCTAGGCAAGATTCCAGTGATTCGGGTGAGAGGGTGCGAGTTCCACCCCTAGCTGCAGCCGTTGCTAGCGGCGACCCCGCCGCTGCAGCGCTAATGAGTGCCACAATTGTGGTTGAAGGAGGCGAGGTGTCGTCTGGTGTTGAGGGCGCGAAGCATCGTAAAATGAGAGCGATGCGCCAGCTGGCGGTGGAAGAGGAGGTCGCTTCAGGCGAAGACGACGCCGTGCTGGACGACGCCGTGCTGCGCAATTTCAGTGATGCCCTCCTTAGAGACGATGATGATGGAGGGGATGGTGAGGATGTTGACGCCGAGGGCGGCGACGCCGAGGGCAGAGGCACCGAGGGCGGAGACATTGCCGAGGGGGGATCCACGGGACCATCTATTCCCCTCGAGCAGGAGCTCGAGCCCCACCAGATAATTCCTTCTCACTTCGACAACTCCAAGGATTTGAAGCTGCAAGCCCAAACGGCCGATCAAGAGGAGAAGAATAGAAATATTCCAGTTAATACCACGCCGACCCGCATAACTCAAGCTCACATTGAGCGGGTTCGGAGGGAGTGCGGCTTCGAGCCCGAGGTAAAGGTTATCATCCCTGATCCCACCAGTAGGGTGTGCCACAATATCGAGGGGATGTCCTTCGGTTACACCTATCCCTTCACCCTCGGCTTCTTTCTCCCGGTGCACAGGGTGATCGACGACTTCTGCCGGGCCTACAACTTATGCCTGGCTCAACTTGGCCCCGACGTTTGGAGGGTGGTCCAATGCATGGATTGGTTAAGCAAAAAGGCTAAGGTGGACTTCACCTTCCAACATCTCATTTCGCTCTACTACCCCTATTTTCATAAGGCCGGGGTTGTGGCGCTGAACAACCGAGGCAAGTTTGCCCTTCTCCATAAAAGTGAAGACCACGGGGACCGGGGTTGGTGTGACAGATACATCTTGCTGGGGACCAAGGTCTTATCCACCGAGCCTGATTTCCCCGAACGGTGGAACAACACACGTAAGCACATCGCTTTTATCATTTTACTCCTTGGTAGTTTGCCAGTGTTAACTGATTTCTTTCCTTTGCTATTTCTTCAGCCAACAAGGTTGACATCGTGCCCCCGGCAGGTCTGACAGCGTGGGTTAAGGCGATGACAGGGGCTCGTGTCCGCCCCGAGCGGACATGGATGAATATGGCTGCTGAATTTGGTTGGCAGTGCAAGAGGCAAGGTGAGTTTTGATAGTGTTTTGATAGTGGGTAACCTCGGGATTTTTCTGACTTTCTTTCCCTCGGTGTCAGGTTTCCAAATCGTGCCGCCAACACCAAGAAGAGTAAGAAGAAGAAGGAAGAAAAGAAGAAAAATGATGAAGAGACCGAGTCTGACGATGATCTGGCTGCGGTAGCCGGGGAGTACAAAGGATTGAAGGCTTCCAAGTCTTCAAAAACTTCCAAGGGGGCCCCCGATCAGGGGACTTCCAAAGGTAACTCTTGTCCTCGGCTCACGCTGTGAAATATTATTCTTTTTCCGTTCTAATATTTTTTGGGTTTCTCCTTCAATCGTAGGCGTGAAGCGGAAGAGGGCTACGTCGAAGAAGCCGTCCCGCTCGGTGACTCCTCGCACGGAGGTGGAGATTCCTCATCAGCCCGAAGCAGCGGCCGAAAAGCGCCGAGGATTGGTGGATGAGCCCGGGGATGAAGCTTTTGGGATATGGGCTCAAAGGGGAGTGGACGTCGTCGATCTTGAGGACGAAGAACCCGAATCCGCCTCTGCTGCAGAAAAAGCCAAGGGCAAGGCTAAAGTTGCCGAGGCGGGTGCTGCTGCATTTGTTGGAGAGGCTGGCGCCGGATCAGTGAGAGCACACTCCGAACCCGCGAGGATTTCTTCCTCGGTGGGGTCTTATCGGAAACTTGAGGTGCCAATCTCTTCGAATCTGCTTGGGTGCAACCCCGAGGACCTTTTTAGGCTCACACCCTTGTTAGGGCCAACCAAAGATAGGCTCATGCAAGAGTTTACCTCGGGCCAGTTATACAGTACCCTGGCCTCCAACGCAGTAAGGATAAGTTTCGTCATACTTGAAACTCTAAGAGACCAAATATTTTAACTTACAACTTTACCTTCGGGTTATTTTTGACTTTGGTTTGTTTGGCTTTTGTTCAGACTTTCATCCTTTCTCTGAAAGCCATTGAGGTTGAATCCTCGAGGACCGCCTAGGTTCGGCGCGTGGCTCGCCTATGGGATCAGCAAAAAGATAAATTCAATGCTCAGATAGCTTTGCTGAAAGCTGACCTAGCCAAGTCCCAGGCCGATCTTCGTGAAGCCGAGGCGAATTCCGAAGCCAAGATTAAGATCCTCCGTGATGATTTTGAAGCTGAACGATCGAGGTTGGCTGAGGAAGTGGCGAGGCTGGATGATGAGCTTACCGAACCAAAAACGAGGCTGTGAATATGGCTAAGAAGCACCATGAGCAGCTGAAAGATCACATGCTTCATATCAAGAAGTTAGAGGGCGAAGCTTTCAAACTTTCGGCTAAGGATGCTCAGATTGCGGCCCTGAAGGATGAGATCGCTGATCGAAAAGATAGGGCTGCACTTAAGGTGAAAAGGGCCGAGCTAGACAAGCGGTGGGCCATTATCAACTCTCGGCTAAGGTTGCTCAAGCGATGTCGCGCCGGGGAGATTGATCTGGATGAAGAGATTGCAAAAGCCGAGGTGAAAGCGGCCGAAGCTCAAGCTATCATCGACGAACTTCCTTCAAGTGAGGCCTCGAGCGGCGGTGAGGAGGAAGAGGAGGATGAAGATGCTGAAGGGGGCTCCGAGGATGGAGATGATTCCCCCGAGGCCTGAGCTTGCTTGAAGCACTTTTTTGTAAGCGTTCGGGCTTTTTTTTTTTTTTGTATTTTGGACCTTCGGGTCAATTTTGAATGTAAATGTTTAGCCTTCGGGCCTTTAATGAAGATCTTCGCATCTTTTACTTCGTGTGATGGTTCTTTACATATACCGAACACTTTGATATAAAGTTTAAATGCTTGCTTGCAAGACTTGAGCAGAATTTGACCGATGCAAACTTTGGACGACGTCTCGCCCTCGAGTCGATGCATTGCGCGGCTTTAAAATGCAAAATTCATACAAATAAAATGAACGTAAGCGAAGTCGAGATGAGTGTAAGCGATGGCATTTTATTGATATCATCGAGCCAAAGGCTGTGTACAAAGAACCAAGTCGAAGGGGACCTTGGGCGGAAGAGGTAAAAAACCTTCAATGAAAACACGAAAATGCCGCTATCGGGCTAAGTACAATGCACTAAATCTAATCCTCGGGCATCAGTCCCCGGTTCTCGGATAGATAAGCCTCGGTTGGGAGGCTTGACGTCGACCTCGCTATCAACCCTTCTCACTCCCCCCCAGTGGTCGGTTGTGAATCTTGATGAAGATCCGAGCACTGGAGTCGGTTCGGTTCGCTTCCTGAAAAGGTTAAGCAGAAGATGGAACGAGGAGTAAGTTGGTGCATTGTTTTTCAATGCCATGGGAGCGCTGTTCGGCTCGGGGCTGTTTAAATTAAAAAAAAAATGAAATATATTTACCTCGGCTAAAAGTAATATCGCTTCAGGTGGGAGACATTCCAATTCAGAGGTTCGGGTTTGCCTTGCAGAGATTCAATCTGATAAGAGCCTTTTCCAACGATTGCTTTGACCCTGTAAGGTCCTTCCCAATTTGCAATGAGTTTCCTCCCGTTGTCCTCCTTCGTTGATTGATTCACAGTTTTCAACACGTAATCTCCCACCTTGAAGTCCCTGAATTTGGCTTTCCTGTTGAGGTAAGCCTCGATCTGTCTTTTTTGGGCAGCAAGCCGAACCAAAGCTAATTCCCTCTTTTCTTCGAGCAAATCCAGCTCAATGCGCATCACCTCTTGGTTGGCGTCTTCGGTTGTATGAGCATACCGAAGACTTGGTTCACCCACTTCTACCGGGATGAGAGAATCCATGCCATAGGCTAATGAAAAAGGGGTCTCACCGGTGCTGTTCTTCTCCGTTGTACGCATGGCCCATAGCACTCCATGCAGCTCCTCGGGCCAAGGGCCTTTCTTCTCATCAAGTCGTTTCTTCAAATTTTCAATTATGATCCTGTTTGAAGACTCAGCTTGGCCATTAGCACTTGGGTGGTATGGAGTCGAGGCTATCCTTTTGATTCCCCACTGTTTAAAAAAGTCAGTGATAGCAGCCCCCATGAATTGTTTGCCATTGTCACAAGCGATCTCTTTTGGGACGCCGAACCTATAGATGATGTTCTTTCTAATGAAGTCGATTACTTGCTTCTGCTTCACTTTGGTGAGAGCTGCCGCTTCCACCCATTTTGTAAAGTAATCGGTCAATACTAAGATGAACCGAACACCACATTTTCCTTTGGGCAATGGTCCTACGACATCCATTCCCCATTTCATGAAGGGCCACGGTGACACCACCGAATGAAGAGGCTCAGCCTGTTGGTGAATCATCGGTCCGTGGCGTTGGCATTTATCGCATTTTTGCACGAAGGCTTTCACATCGGCACTTATTGTGGGCCAATAATAACCAGCTCTTAGCAATTTACGCACCAGGGATTTTCCCCCCGAATGGTTGCCACACTCGCCTTCGTGCACTTCGGCCATCACATACCTTGCCTCGTCGGGGCCCAAACACTTGGCCATCGGGCCGCAATACAATCGTTTGTACAGATTGCCCTCGATTAAGTGATACGAAGCCGCCTGAGCTCGCAGCTTCCTTGCTTCTTTTTTATTTTGGGGGACAGTCCCCGAGTCAAAATAGGAGATGAATTTGCTTCGCCAATCCCAACGGTTATCCACGGAATTAACTTGTAGTTTCATCTCCCTCATTTGAGCTGATAGCAATCGAACCACCGAGTCAGTCCCCGAGTGGGCTTCATCGATTGCCGAACCTATATTTGCCAAGGCATCAGCCTCGGTGTTCTCCTCTCGAGGTATTTGCTTAATCTGCCATTCTTGGAATTGTGATAAAATCCTTTGTGCTCGATCCAAGTATAGCTGCATTCTGGGCTCTCGAGTCGTATAATCACCGAGGACTTGGTTGACCACCAATTGTGAATCGCACCTTAGTTCAATTCTTTCAACTCCCATTTCTTTAGCTAGCTCTAAGCCCGCTAGAGCTGCTTCATACTCTGCTTCGTTATTGGTTACTTTTTTGAACCGAACCGAATGCCTGATTTTCTCCCCGGTGGGCGCCCTCAATACAATGCCTAGCCCCGAACCTTTTGAATTTGTTGCCCCATCGGTATGCAGCACCCACAATCCCGAAGGGTGCCCCTTTGCCATCGAGTTCTCCTTTTCCGCCTCGGGTAAAATTCCAATGCTAAAATCAGCCACGAAATCCGCCAAGACTTGGGATTTAATGGCTGTTCTGGGCTGATAAGTGATGTCATATTCACTTAACTCAACCGCCCATTTGGACAATCTCCCCGACAACTCTGGCTTATGCAATATGTTTCTCAGGGGGAAAGTTGAAACTACTGCTATTGGATGGCATTGAAAGTAGGGGCGCAGTTTTCGAGCAGTAATTAGTAAGGCAAGAGCTAATTTTTCCAAGTGTGGATACCTGGTTTCAGCATCAAGGAGTGTCTTGCTTACATAATAGATGGGCTGTTGTTTGCCGTTTTCCTCTCGAACCAGCACCGCACTGACTGATACCTCGGACACTGCTAAATATACCAGCAATGTCTCTCATTCCTTCGGCTTGGCGAGCAGAGGTGCATTAGCCAAGTATTGCTTCAGATCTTTCAATGCCTTTTTACACTCCGGTGTCCACTCGAAGTGATTGTTCTTCCTCAGAATGGAGAAAAAGTTGTGGCATCGCTCCGAGGATCTTGAGATGAATCGACTCAAGGCAGCGACTCGGCCAGTTAAGCGTTGAACCTCCTTTACCCCGGTTAATTCTTCGGGAATTTCTTCAATGGCTCTGATTTTATCTGGGTTAGCTTCGATTCCACGCTCGGAGACAATAAAGCTCAAGAATTTCCCAGATCCTACGCCGAAGGCGCACTTCTCAGGGTTCAATTTCATACCATATTGTCTCAGTACAGCAAAAGCTTCCCTCAGATGATTCAAATGATCCTCGATTTGGATCGATTTGATGAGCATGTCGTCTATGTAGACCTCCATAGACTTCCCGATGTACTCTTTAAACATGCGACACACCAACCTTTGGTATGTCGCCCCGGCGTTCTTTAGACCGAAGGGCATCACTTTGTAACAGAAGGTGCCTCGGTCTGTGATGAACGAGGTTTTCTTTTCATCCTTCGGGTCCATGAGAATTTGGTTGTACCCCGAGTATGCATCTAGAAAAGTTAATAGTTTATGTCCAGCCATGGAGTCTATTAACCTGTCAATTTGTGGTAGTGGATATGAATCTTTGGGGCAAGCTTTGTTCAGGTCAGTGTAATCCACGCACATTCTTCACTTGCCATTTTTCTTTGGTACCACCACGACGTTGGCCAACCACTCAGGGTACTTCACTTCTCTGATGAAACTATTTTCTTGTAGTTTCGTGGTTTCGTCTTCGATTGCCTTCTTCTTGATCCCGGCGTGAGGCCTTTTCTTCTGTTTCACCGGGGTAAACTTTGGGTCTACAGTCAATTTGTGGGTCATGATATCCGAATCGATACCCGTCATGTCTGAGTGCGACCAAGCAAAACAATCGTGGTTGGACTTCAAAACTTGTATTATCGCTTTTTTCGACTCCGTGTCCAACTCCGAGCCGACAAATATCTTCCTATCGGGGAAATCTTTCGATAGAGTGAAAGACTCCAACTCTTCAATAGTTGAGTCCTCGGCCTTTTGCTTCCGAGGCTCTTGAACGCAAGCTGGGAGTTTTTCATCTTCTCCTCGGGCGTCCTCCCCGCTTGACCCCGAACCCTGTAGTTGCTATTGTTTTGGCCCAACCGGGGGGACTCCACTTTTAAGTGCAACTGAATAGCATTCTCTTGCTACTCGCTGCTCCCCTTTGATCGATCTAACCCCCCAAGGCGTTGGGAACTTGATCACTTGATGTAAAGTGGAGGGAACAGCTTCCATGGAGTGGATCCATGGCCTTCCGAGGATCACATTGTAGGCTAGATCCTCGGGCATAACTTGAAACAGTGTCTCCTTGGTAACTCCCTCGGCGAATGTTTTGAGTGTGATCTCACCCAAGGTCTTCTCCGTGGAGTTGTTGAAGCCAGCTAACACTGTTGACTTGGGAACAACTTCACCCTTCAACCACATTTTCTTGATGGCCCCATAGCTAATTATGTTAACTGAGCTACCGGGGTCGATCAAGACTCTTTTGATATCGGAGTCATTGATCCTCAGCATGATGACTAGTGCGTCGTGGTGGGGAAACATCATCCCATCACAATCATCGTCGTCCAAAAACAATTTCTTTGCCCGAGCCTCCAACTCGAGTCCTTTTCTCCATGGTGATGGAGAGCTTAGCGAACTTTTTGGCAGCGGCGAAGTTCACGCCGTTCACTTCGGACCCCCCAGTGATGACATTGACTACTCTTTCAGGGGGTGGAGCCCGAGGTGGTTGTCCGTCACCTCGGTTCTTAGAGGTGAGCCACCTCGAGGCGCCTTTTCCCTTATTAGTGAGGAATTCTGCTAAGACTCCTTTCTTCAGTAGGTGAGCCACCTCGAGGCGCAGGGCCTTGCAGTCCTCGGTTCTGTGGCCATAATCCGCATGAAATTCACAATGCAGATGCTGGTCCCTTTTGTCCGCCGGGGTTCTCATATCTTTGGGGACTCTTACCCCAGCTGTCCCCTTTACGACGTCGACCAGCTCCGAGGTCGATATGTTGAAATTATAATCTTGGATCCGAGGAAGATCCTTTCTTGGACTGAAGCGGAGCTCGAGGGGTTCCTTTGGTTCACATTGGTTTGAACCTTCCCCCCAAGCCTTTGGCTTATATGAGATGTTGGGTATGAATTGCCGGGGTTGTTGCCCAACCTCTGGCTAACATGTTGCCTCGGCGAAGTGTAAGGCTCATACCTTCCCTTCGAATTATTTCGCGGCGCCTCGGCGCGATTTGAAGTATCACCTCGGTTTTGATAACTTCGGTTCTGGAACTCCGCCTCCTCAAGTCTGATTTTGGAGTAAGCCCTTCTATGTAGATCCTCCCACGTCAAGACCTGATACTGTTGCAACTCTTTGCGCAATTCAGCTGCAGCACCTGAGTTGCGACTATTGATACCTTTTTTGAAGGCCATGATAGCCAAGGTGTCATCCATTCGAGGCAACTCCATGCGTTCGGCATGGAATCGCTCGAGGAACTCTTTAAGTGGCTCACCGGAGCGCTGCTTCACTTCACATATATCCTTCTTCCTCTGGAGGATCTTTTGCGCGCCGGTGTGAGCTTTGACAAAGGCGCTGGATAGCTCTTTGAACGAGGAGATTGACCCCGCTGGTAAGCACAAATACCACTGAAGAGCACCTTTTTCTAATGAACTACCAAACTTCTTTAAGAACATCGACTCGAGCTGTGTAGATGTCAAGTCGTTGCTCTTTACCATGGACATGTATTCCCTAATGTGTTCCTTGGGATCAGTTGTCCCATCATATTTTTTAAGGAAAGTGAGTTTGAAACCCACCGGTGTTGGAGCTGGGGCAGCCTCGGGCTTATAGGGCTGCTCCCTATACTGCTCGATGTCGAGGTCATCTTCCTCTTTGCTTATCCCTGGTACGCCTTCAAGACGCTTTTCCACGCGCGCCTCGATACGCGCTTCGATCTCTCAACTCATTCTTTCAACGTCAACCGAGGACGTTGTTTCAGCCATGGTGGGAAACGTCCCGAAGTGTGGCGATGCCGTTGGGTTATTCCCCGAGCCCCCAGACGTGGCTCCATTGTGAGGTCCCCCTGTTGTCGCGCCCTGAGGAACGAAAGGCGGAGTGTCTCCACCAGGAGCCAAAGACTGGGTGCCGTTTGGGGCGACGCTATTTTTCACTTCCAACGAAGCACGAAACTCGGCGTTGATACTAGCCTGCTCATCCTGCTTACTTTGGAGAGCTTTTAGTGTGGTGACGACATACATTTGAAATTCTTCGGTTATCATTGGGGTGAAGGATTGTTGGTTCGTCGGAACGTCAACCCGATCACCGTTACCACCACTGTTGTTATCAGCCATGACGCTGGGTCACAAATTTCTTGATGAAAAACGGATTTTGAACTTTGGAACAAAGCGTTATTGCTTATATCCCCACAGACGGCGCCAATTTGTATGGGCCTAAATCGTTTTTAGGTACACAAATCGAATTTGGATTCGAGTATAAGCAAATATTTGTATCAAAGCAGTAAACAATGCACGAAATAGACGAAAAATGCGTTAAATAACTTGGTTTCAATATATAGATGTTCAGTACAAATTTGGGCAGAGTTTCGGTATAAATTTCTGAATCCCTATTACATGAAAGGATCTGCTATTTATAGTTGCCAGCCTCTGCCCATGATCTCCACTATCAATTGCCATGTCGTCCCACGTTCTTGAGGTGTAGTGGCTGAGTTAGTGGGGTGAAGTAGTGGGCTGCGAAGCCGGACGAACTGAGGGGGGTCCACCGAGGTGAGAGTTTACGACCTCGGTGACTTGGCCCTGTTGCTTGACCGAGGTGATGGTTACCGAAGCTCAGCTCGCGGCTCGCCTTCGGTAATGCACCTTCGGTTCTAAGGCTTCGGCGACTTGCTCAACCACCTCGGCGATTGCTTAGTCGCGACGTGTTCGGTCGTTGAGATTTGCGTGACCGGGGCAAATCGCCGTGGGTCAATTTTTTACCCAATACAACACAAGATGATGAGTTCTATGATAGGATGATGGCAATGACAGACTAAACTTTTGTAGGACTGGTTATGATGGGGAAACTTTAGAAGTCAACTTCAAGTCTGGGGGCTTCATCAATCCAGTTGCTTTCCAAGCAAAGTGCAAGGGAATACAATCAGGTACAACTGGAGTTTTGGACAAGAAAAGATAAGTACAAATTGGTAATTTCATGGTCCATGCCGAGTGAAGGCCAAATTAGATGTAGACTTATCTAAACCTACCAAACCAATCCTCTTATTAAAGCATAACTTTGAATCATTATCTTATTCACTATCACATACCACTGGCCTTTTATCAAGTCGACAATGCCCAACCTAACTACTACGAACCACCTAGAAATTACCTGCCTCGAGCCTCCACTTACAAAAATCACCCCACTATGGAAAGACCATGCCTACGTATAACCTATAGCCCTTTATCCGAATCCTATGGCCAGTTGTTTGAAAGGTTAATGGTAACTGGAATAATCCATCCCATAGTACACACAACTCCCAACCCACCAAGATTGTTTGATTACACCAAGTATTGTACTTACCATTCTGGAACTCCTAGTAATGGAAAATATGTTTCCATACTCTTAAGGATATGATTGAAGCATTGATCAAAGTAAGAACTATCAAAATTATGGGTGCTCCACCCAATGTCAACACCAATCATATCTCGAACCAAGGAAATGCTAGAGTGCATATGAAATCATCAGATGAAGACGATGACCTCAGAGGTACCATTGTGATGTTGAAGACCATGACCTAAGAGGTACCATCATGCCGATCAAAAATGTGAATGTAGTCATTGATGGTGTAACTTTTCACGCTACAAGACTCATATTGCCTATCTATCCTTTGGATGTGACATTCGTGAGCCTGAAGATAAGATGGAGAATCACATCTGTGTGTGCAAAAATAAGTCACCTATTATTATGGGGATGTGAGTCCAGCTGGTGAGACTAGACTTATCCTAATAGTCACCGGGCATTATAGGATACACGCCTGTTCTACGAGTTATGTCTGTTCAGACGGTACGGGCGTAGAATTCAAGGCATCCATCCTGCCGCCTTAGGGTTACGGTCTTCTAGTTAGGGTTTCGTATATACCACTACCTTGAGTTTATAGGCCCATGAGCCTCACTAGTCTTTGTATTTTACCATAATTAGGACTGGGCAATCACTACTATAAATACCCCTCCTTACACAGTATTGTACATTAAGCAATTCATCACTGAATCCGGCTATTCTCAAGGAATAAAAATCTTTAGTTTCTTGTATATTATTTTCCTCTCTATTTACTTACTTTTCTGTCGTATTTTACTGTATTGTTTATGACTCATTCACAAATTTAAGTGTTTATCCTAGACGTCCAATTTTAGGCATAAACAGTTGGCGCCCACTTTGGGGCCTAGGCAATTGTAGGTATTCTACGACGAAAAGGCGCAGTCATGTCAGACGACAACGAAAACACCCCAAAGAACACTACCAAAGCAGTAGACGAAGGATCCCACCAAGGAGCCAGTCCATGTGCCCATCGATGTTGAAGGCGATCAATCAAGCAAAGGAAATTCTGATCTCAGAGATTTCCTTGTTAATCTCCTCAAAATCCTGTTGGAACGGGCAGAGCAGAACTAGGTCAACATGGTCGAGGGTATATCTCAAAAGTTAGGAACAATGTTCACTGGATCTTCTTAAAGGCCAGCATCCTCTCGAGGACCAGAGCCCTTAAACGATATGGCAGCGTCCACTCCTAATATAGACTCAACATGGATGCCAGTTCTGAAGGCTTAATGACAGTCAATAATAAGGACCTCAAAGGAACACCTGTCATCAGGACATCCTAAAAGAGATTAAGGCCATCCATGATCGGATTGGTAACGTATCAGGTGCCCAACCTCAGGTTACCACAGTAGATGAGAAATTTTTTAGAAGCATGCATACAGAGCAAGTGTTGCATCCATCTACGTACAAAAGCACTTCTACTTGCCGAATAACTTGAAATATGATGGAACAATGGATCCGGAAGAGCATATTTCTATGTACTATACAGCCGTCAAGAGCAATGAAATCTAAAAGAAAGAAACTATTATGCTCAGGTGAAAAGGTTTGGCTCGACTTTGACCTAAGGTTCCCCTGCTTGGTACACTGAGCTACCGATGGGCTCTATCGAGTTATTCACCCAGATGCAAGATCTGTTCAAGAAAGCACATTTTGGCGCACATAAATGGGAGAAGCGTATGGAGGATATCTTTGAGATTCGGCAGCATGACGATAAGCTATTGAATGACTACCTTGAAAGGTTCCAAAGGGAATGCATGGAGCTTCCTCCAGTCCCAGATTATATTGTTGTAGTAGCCTTTGTCAAGAGCATAAATTCGAAAGGGCCGCTAGCTATTTGTGAATTGTAGTGGACCCTCACTCAACATCCTGTGTAAACATGGAGTGCCTTACATCAAAGGTACATTGAAAAGCTCCATCTGGAACCAGAACACTCCCAGAACCCTGAAATTGAATGAAGAAAAAGAGCAGAAAGTCCATCCCTAGAGGGAGAGGGGGACAGAAGAAGAGTAAAAGGAATGACACAAAGCCAAGGATAAATGGCAAATCAGGGGAACACCCGGGGCCTAGCTCCCAAGAGAGAGGAACCAAGATTTTGGTTTTTGAGTCAGACCCATGGAACTGGTTGCCAATCACTTTGGCAATGTAGGGACAAAAGTATGGTGGCTGTACACCGTAAAAGGAACAACCGGGAGGAATGCAACAGCCCACTGTGACTCCCATCATAGCAACAGACTTGCCACAGTTGATTGCAAGGCCCTTATATTACAAATTGAGCATCTATTAAAGGAGGGACACCTCAAGGATTTGATTGAAGAAGGACCAAGGTGGTCGAGAGCACAAGACTATGGAGATAAGCGTAATATCAACGCAATCTTCGCAACCCTGAGACCTGTCACGACTTGGGGGATAGAAAATTTAGGATCGTTCACTGGCCCTATTGTGTTCATTTAGAAGGGTGAAGGAGAGCATCAAGACGCTCTCACCATCCCTATAAGGGTATCGAATATTCGGATCAAGCACGACTTGATTGACCCAAGAATTAATGTGAACATTATTCAGACAGAAGCACTACAGAAAATAAGCAAGGCCAACAGATGATCCCGAGCATTCGCAGGATAATCGGCTTCAACTGCCTCTTCAAAGAACCTGTTGGAAAACTAGTTCTACCCATTCATATCCCGAGGGTGACGAGCATAACCTCCTTTCAGGTGCTCACCTGTGATATGTGGTATGATATCATCCTGGGACATCCCTTGATTAACGTTGCATTTGATAAACGACTTGCGAAATGATCGGCCTTCGACTGGACACTACCCAATATCTGACAGAGGATACAACGAAGGGCCAATAGCCAAGGTAAATATGATCGATGAGGAATCCCCTGCTATAAAATGATAGAGTGTAGGGCTAGGATAAAGGTTGGTGTGCTGAGGGACCGGCTATTGGAGATGATCCAGCTAATCCCCAAGGCAGCAGAGCTATGGTACCAGCTCACCGAGGTAATGGTAAAGCACGAAGAGCCATTATGGGTGATAAACTGCTACTTGGTATTGGCCTGGGTCAAGGTGCAACTCTTGCAGCTTCCGACAATCACCGAGCCAGTCTAGAGAGAATATTTGTTGCTGTATGTTTCAATTTCAGAAGTATTGTGGAAAGTAGTGCTCTCACGAGAGGAAGATGGGAGATTTCTTCCCATAAAATATGCCTACAAAGGGCTCTCGTACCCGGATGGGCTTCTGGCGTAACCTATCCAGTTTATGACGGCCGTGGTCATGGCAAACCAGGAGTTGCGTTCATATTGTTTTATCCATATGGTGAGTGTTGTTTCTTCAGTACCATTATGGGACATTATGTCCAGACCTAACCTCTCAAAAGGGTTGCCAGAATGGGCTAAAAAACTGGGAGAATGCGATATCATTTATCAACCGCGAACTGCCATCCATTCACGGGCTTTAGAGGGCTTCACCTCAGATTTTGTAGAAGAATAAGCAGCAAAGGAGAAGGAATCAATCCAACATGCAGGGACAATCCAGCCCAGGCACTAGGGAATCTGCACAGATGTGGATTTCAAAGGAGAAGAAGCCATGCTTGATTTATGGATCAAGACTCCCACTGGGAAGGTCTTCTGCAAGGCCACAAAAGTTCTACGAATCAAAGCAAAATATGAGGCCATAACTCAAGCTCTTGACTTAGCCTACATATTGGGGGCCACGGAGGTCAGCCTCTTTAATATTTCCCAGTAGGTGGTTAGTCGAGCGAATGAGGTTTCTACCACGGAGAGCATCTTTGCGCCAGATTGGCAATAGAAAACTAAAGCACTTTTGGAAAATTTCCACAAATGAGAGTTTTTCTATAAGGAGGAAAGCTCAAACAAGTGTGAAGTCCCCAAAGATTCACGCACTGATTCAGACTACCAACAAATAATGATCGAGCTAACCCCCATGGACCTGATGAACTTGAAATTCCAAGCACAGGTTCCGCCTCAAAACAGCGTTACATACTGATTAACTTTTTGGACAAGGGAATACTCCCTGAAGACAAGTTAGAAAGCAGACACTTGTGGAGACATGGAGTCCACAATTGTTTAATCAATGGGGATTTATACTATCAGATTATCAGCGGTCCACAGGTTACACCTCGAGGCTCAACACCCTCCGACGAGGGAGCCCTGGCTGATACATCCGTTCAGTGATAGAATTACAATCCTTCTCACTATGTACATTAATTAAGTCTTTAGTTTCTTTTTAATTTAATTTTGATCACAATATTTACATACTTGTCAGTTATGTTATGGGTTTTCGCCCACAACAGTTTAGGCCATGTGGCCCTATTTATCAATAAAACTACTATTTTATGATTACAATTCAAATCCATCTAGGATCTAATTATTCATAGCCCCGACCAGACCTATGTTGAAGTAATACACACATTTGTCGCTATAAAATATAGGGTAAACTACTCGCTTGGAGCTACATCACGTCTAGCTCAGCGAGCATGCATTATTTGTAAGCAGAACTCGTCAATTCAACAAATTTGTACCTTACATGCCGGTGGGGACGCCCGCCCACATAGTGCCAAAATTCTTAAAATATTCGAGTAAACAAGCAATGTTGTTCTGTATCAGAACACAAAAATGCGCCGTTCGCACACGGGCTAAAGTAGTCCCATTGTGGGCGCAAGACAGCCGTCTATCACGGGCTCAATATAAGACTGATGCAAATGAAGCGCCCTTCAGTGAGCACACCCGTCTTTTAAAGACACTATCCTAGAAAGGTACAAATCATGCTGCTTCAACTACACAAGTACGCATAAAAAAACATTAATGGACATTCGTTTCATTAATAACAAACAGTCTGCAGGCTCATAATATACAATTAGTTCTTTCTGAATACAACATTGCTCATATCAATTGTCAATAAACATAAAGGGAAGGCTAAAAATTATAAGCTCCTCAGGATCTGCACGGCTGAAGATCCTTCATGCGGATTGTAGCAACAAGCCGTAAAGAAGTTCAACGGCTTGCGATATGTCTGCCTGAGCCTTTCTTCGAGAAAGACAGCCGTTGATAAGAACAAAGCATGTACACTTGATCAAAGCAAAGGTCCTCGGAAGCATTTGAGCACAGACATCTTCTTCCCCCATCACGTCTATAGAACTTAGAAAGAAAACATAAAAATCTGCTCCGGTCCCCGCTGGTCAAACGAGAGTGCACTGCCCCGCAGATCTTCAAGCGTAATTAGGAGCCCATCAAGGACGGAAAGGTTTGAGCTGGGAACCTACCACAAAGGAGACTCTTCCTTCAGGTATCCCACAGCAAGTGGCCAATGAGGCGTTGCAGTAGCAATATGGCTGAACTGGTTGAACCAAAAGACAACCCTGAACCACGAGCAGAGTTAGTTAGCACCCTAGTGGATGATTTAACTATTCATACTAAGTAATGATTCAATACTTGAAAGTAATGAAATATGCATTGAAATAGTAAGGTTGAAATGATTTTTATAAACAATGATGTTGTTTTTCACAATACAAAAAGGCTTGACCAACAGGTAATGATATTTTGGTTCTATCTTGCCTCTCAAGTAATGTGAAGTGTAACATGTTCTCAAAAACCTACTTCTAGCTATATATAGTGTTTGCTAAAATTAATTACAAAATTTCCATTTGCAGGTTGGGTTGGAGCCCTTTTTCCAAAATGGATGAGTTCTGGTGCTGAATCAAGCGAAAGGGCTGGCGCCTCATGAAAATGAGCTAGCGCCCTTATATGGGTTTGTATGAGAGGGTGGTCGCCCTTAACTGGGCAACTGCCTTTTCTTCTTTTTCAAGAGAGGGCGATGCAGCCTTGCATCATGTGGTCGCTTCTTCTTCATAACACTTTTCCTTGCAAAGTGTAATGGGCGCCCGCTGCATGCATGGGCAGTCACATCTTCACAAGTCTTCAAGTTCTTCAGCTTCCTTGCAAAGGTTTGGGGCCTCTTCATTCACCCATTCGGACACTCAGCATGTCTTCATATCCCAGCAAGGGGCGGTCGCCCCTAGCATGGGCGGCCACCACTTCAGTGTTTCTACAGCTTTCTTGAACCTGATCACTTTTCTTGGGTATTCTTGCTATTTTGGGTTTTTCCTTTTCTTGTAGGATCTAACACCTAAAACCAATCAGAATTCATCAATCTTCGTTATGGATTGGTCATTTTTGGATTCAAAGACAAATGTTTACGTGAGTTAAAGTATGTAAAATGCTCACGTATCAACTCCCCCAAACTTGAGTCTTTGCTTTTCCTCAAGCAAACCAATCTCTACCCAAGAGTAGTGAAGCACTTTCAAGACTAGCATACAATGCAGCCAAGTTCCACTTTTCATTCTTTTCAGAAGCTTTTGAACTCATTTTGTACCAACACACATTACTCATGAATACTAGACTAGTCACTTTGTGAACCACCTCACAAGTTTCACAATAGTCAAAGGATGACTTAGAGCCTTAAGTGTTGATTTGGTTCATCAACTAACTTCACATAGTTTCAAACCCCATCTCAAGCTAAGCTCTCCCCTCTCATATCACCACTTGCAATCCTCACCTCAAAAGAGTAGTCCTTATCTCACAATCAAATTCAAACTAAGGACTTCAAACAATTAATCACTCACTCTACAAAGAATGTTCACGAGTTGAGTTAAAGTACCATATGCTTGCCCATATTGTGACTCTCTACTAATGAAGAAGCACCAAACATTGGATTAACTAGGATTTGATTAGGATTGTAATGAAGGTTCGTCGCTAGGTGTTATAAGTTAGGAACATAGTGACTACCAATCACCTGACCAACACATAAAATTTTCATTACATCATTCTTTCACTTCCTTTCACCCTATTTCTCTATTCCCTTTTCTTTATTTTCTTAAGATTTTACTATGCGATTGCAGTCCCTCAACAAAAATATGTCCCAGTACTTCTTTTGATTGGCCACGGTGTGGGTAGCTTCTCAACAATGCCTTGAACCTTTCCTATGCTTCACCTATCTCCTCTAATGAATTCTGACTAAATGACATTATCTCACCTCTGATCTTTGCAGTTTTGCCCGATGGAAAGAATTTGATCAGAAACTTCTTTGCCAATTCGTTCCAAGAGTTAATGGAGTTCGGTGGTTGGACCAAGAGCCACTTCTTTGCTTCACCCAGAAAGGTGAATGGAAACATAGTCAGCCGTATATATTCATCTGACACGTCAACAAATTTGTAAGTGCCGCTGATCTCTAGAAAATTCTGCATGTGCTGTTGAGGATCTTCATATGACAAACCAGCGAACTGACTGTTAGACTGGAATAGTCGGATCATACTCTCTTTCAACTCAAATTTAGTGGCCTTGGCCATGTTATCAAGAGTAGGTCTGGCTACAAACAGTATAGCGCAGTTTTGATTTTCAGCCATCTCTGCAGCTTCAGAAATATGAGCTTTCTCTAGCTTTGCTTTGAGTCTGTCTTCCTTCCTTAGCATGTGAAAAAGTCTTTCAGGTTCAGGATCAAAAGTGTAGAGTTTATCACCACTCTTTCTCCTTCGCATTCAAGCCAAAACCTGAAACACCCAAAGACAACTAAAACAAAAATTAATCTTGAACAAATAACAATTAAAAGCTAATCTAGAACTAATTAAATCTTAGTCCCCGGCAATGGCGCCAAAAACTTGTCGCTCCAAACGAACGCACAAGTATACACGGTCGATCAAGTAATAAAGTGATAAGAAAGTATTGTTCCCACCAGGACTATTGATTAACTATTAACTAGACAAACTTTAATTCAGATATTGTTCAAGAGAGTTTAACAGGATTTCGAGTGTGTTTAATAAACTAATTAACTAAAAGTAATTGAAGTAATTGGAATTGCAAGACAATTCAAGAGTTTTAGATGTCAGTGAGGAAATATTCCAGGATTATGGGACGATCACCAATCCAGTTGCACTCATCCGCTAATTGAACTAACTTTATTTATCTGAGTTGCTAATCACAGGGTTAATTATACTCACAGAGCTCATTGGATAGCCTGCTCGCCTATTCAAGCCAACCTAACACCTATATGTCTATGGAATTAGAATTAACATGAATTCATGTGCTTCTCCTGTATACTGATTAAGCGTGACTGTTAGGTATATTTCTAGCCTTACCGTGAAACCATTCCCCGATGCCCGAGTTCAGGAACACGCTTTATTTAATTCTATTGCAACCTACGGTTCCCACTTTCGAGTTCAACCCTAGGTTCATAGATAATAATTAACAACTGGCCAGGAAATCAAGTAATTCAGAGCAGAATTAAATAAACAACTCAATCTGATAAATTTAATAGAATTCAATAAACATCAGAGTGCAACTTTCATGGTTAACCCATAACCCTAGAATAATAGAGTTTAGCTACTCATAGACAAGATAGCTTTCTCATAAAATAATTTAAAATTCATCAAACAATTAAGAGGAAAGAAGAATTACAACTTAATTGATGAATCTTGGTTCTCTAGCCTCTACTATGGTTCTTGCCTCAAAAAATTACCTAATCTCCCTAGGAAAAACGTTACAAGGATTTTAAATTAAGGAATACGCTAATGGCCCACGTTTTTGCTAGTCCTTGCTGCTCTGGGAGTATTTACCATCGCATACACTGGAGCATGCCAAGCATCAGTGGCTGTATGCGCTACTTTTCTCAATTTCTTCAATATTTGCACTCTTCCCAGACCATACAGCCTAGAATGCCAAGCATCCATGGTTGTATGTGTTGCTTCTTCCTTGTTCTTGTATGAATGAAGCTCCAATTTCCTTCAATTCGCTCCTAAATCATCCAAACACCTCAAGTTAGTATTTTACATTAAATCACGCATTGTTAGGCACATAATTCACTGAAAATAACTCAAAAGCTATAAGAAATCGATGTCGAGACATAAGATATACGCCCAACATCACGGAAATTAAAATTCGTCACAAACAAAATGGATAATTTAAGTCAAAAGCCTCAAAATGGGCCCGAAATATAATAATTACGCCCATAACAGGGGAAAGTGTTCAAAACATGACGACAAATTGCATTTGGTGGGTTCTATATCTCTCTCGACTACTTTCAGCAGCAACACTCTACGAAGGCCCTGCCTCACAAACCGTAGTTTCCCCAACCAGCACATCATCGCCTCTTTCGCCACTAGCCTCTTCAGAACCTTTCTCAAGGTCGGATCCTAGTTGAGCATCTGGTTGGGCCACAAGCTCGATCAACAAAGCAATCTCAGAAGCCAGGTCCAAACTAGGGTTGTCACAAACCCGAAGAAAAGTTGCATGAGCAGTCGTAATGTTAGCACGATCTACCTCGGCAATGCGTCGGGCATTCAACGCATTCATCCTTTCCTCCCTACAATGGGCATCATTGAAAACCTTGTCGCGGTACTTCTCCAAGGATGCCGCTTTTCTTTTCAGCTTGTCATTCTCATTATGAAGAAAGGCGGAAAGTCTCTTGGCATCAGAAGTTTCTTTCTCAGCAGCTTGGACTTTCCCCTCCATTATAGATAGATTTAGCCGAAGGCTCTCCTCAAGTGCTTCTAAACACGTCAAGTTGGCATTATGTATCTGCCTGACAAGCCGAGCCTTTTGCAGGGATGACTGAAGAGTTTCCACAACCTGCTAGTGCCTATGAATCTCATTACTCACTGTGGCATTGGGGTTCCTATTCATCATTTCCTCCAGATGATAGGCTTTGTGCGTGGTGAGGAGTTCTCCTTTCAATTGTTCCACCTTTTATACAAAAGGCTCTAGGCTTGCGACTTCCACCTGTAAAGCATCATTTTCCTCTTTCAGAGCATCATCGGAAATCCCTCGGCGAAGAACCTCATGATAGATCATCAATCCCTGGATAAGTGTCAAAAATTGTTAATTAGGGAGATGAAGGAGAAAAATCAATTCGTAATATCACACATGGAAGAGGGAAGCGTAGCCAGAGTGCATCTTGGATCAAAATTGAGCAGCTTCTGGTGGCTATAATCAGTAAGGCACATCCGCTCGCAAGGACCAATCAGCTTAGCAGTGTGATCAATCACAACACCCGGGCTTTCAAATAGGTTAACTCCCGCAACAATGGGAATGACAACCTCACGGGGCCCATCCACGGGTTCTGCAAGAAGGAGCATATCCATGGCTACCTCCTTACCAGGGTGGTGCTGAAAGGAATCGGTCGTAGCAGTTTCTGTAGAGGCACGATGGGTATCTACTCACGAAATGTATGAAGAAATTGCACTGATAAAGGTATGAAAGGTAGGACCAACTTGATCGCTGAGGCTTAAGAGGAAAAGATGGCAGCGAAATTTCATCTCCCTCGCCAGCCTATTCTAAAGCCTCATTAATCAAATATCTGCGCTTTCACGTAAACAGACCAGAATCGAGAGTAGCGGCAATGGAAGGAGGAGTTACATCAGCTTCATGCTCAGTCACTTGGGGGACTTCTCCCTCACCATCGAAAACAACAGGGTTTCATTAACAACGACCACGTTGTAAAAATTAGAAGGCCTCTTTCTCTTCGAAGAACGGGAGCTGCTCGTCCTCTCGATGATCCTCCTACCAGACGCCTGCACATCAGGCAGGGGAGCAATGTAAGGGGTAAAAATTATGATTTCCCTCAATGGAGGCATTTCACGATGAGAAAACCCTAGGACAAAGCAGGAATAATGGTATTAATCAAAGTATGGAATCAGGGAGAATATTCAGCAGAGACGGCTTACCGTGGCCCTTCGCCCGCTAGACATTCATGTTAGCCAAGGCTGTGAAGGTCATCGTTTTAGGGGGTTTCTCGCAAAGATTGATGTGATCCACATGATTAACTCCTCCTGAGTTAACATAATAGCAGTCACGAAAGTCACTAAGAATGACTGAATGTCAGTTCAGAGAACAATGGATGAGAATGCACGAGAATAGACAGGGAGAGTATAAAGCAAGAAGATACTAAAAAGAGAATTTCACCTTAGCATGGTTGGCCAGATTATCGAATACAGCCACCAAGTGTCAGACAGAGGGGCTAATTTGGCCTAGGCAGATATTATACTGACGACATATCTCCTTGATGATCGAACGGACACGTTCATTGAGATGCAAAGTGAGAGGGTACGTACGGACCGTCGATTAACCAGCACGATGGGAGGAAATCCTTTCTTCAACAGTAGAGACGATGATATCAACAACTTCAGGCCACTTGCAATCTAGTTTGATACGAGTTATATCATCCTCCACCACAGCAGATGGGTAAAACTCAATAGAAAGGTTGTTATATTCACCTTCTTGTTTGGCTGTCTGGCCTTGCATTCAACCATCCCCTTCGGAACTCAATACTGCAGGCGAATAAAGACTCTAAAACTATGGTGTATTAATACACACCAAAAAAATTCTTAGAAAGGAAACTAATCGTCCTGAAGGCATTCTTGAGATGAATGCTTGGCGTATCACAATTTGCACTTCATGTTGTATCATTTGGGATGCAGGCAGTGGAGCACCACTGCTCCTCGATAGATTCAGTGGTGGGGCACCAGTGCCTCTCCAGTGTTACTCGAGGCGTAATCCATTCTTCATCAAGCTTTTCCTTGGTTCATTTTCATTTTGGTGACTAGAGAACATGTAGCTCATCTTTGGGCAAGTGCTTCTCTTCAATGCCTGCAGGATCACATAGACAAGCTATTTGAGGCAGTGTATACAATGTTCTATGGCACACTCGAATGGAAATTGAAAAGATACTTTGGATCATACTCTTACATCCTATTCTTAGTAACTAGTGCATTGTTTGTTAACTACTCTGTCTTTGGAAATATGGCTCTAGATTGGTGGTATTAGTATTTTACAATGCTTAACCCAATTGAAGAAATGTTTGTCAAGGACGTACATAGGTGGGCATTTGTTAGACTCTACTTAGTTATTACAAGTTGCTTGTTTTCTTTTATATTTTGTAAAGACTTGATTTTGTTTTTTCATTATTATTAATAAAATTTGTCACTAGGCTATAAGCTTAGTGATATTCGCTTAAAAAAAACATCCTGAAGGCATAAGATCAGGATCATTACCACTTACCTGATACATCCCTATAATTACGGGATATGATAGAGTAGTTGCACCACTGGGAAGGCACAAATTAAAACCCTTACAATCACAGGGTTACACATCATCATACTTTGGTATTTGCATTCAATGCGACGCATGTAAAGAGACAGGGAACCAGTATTAGGTACAGGCACACCTTCATGCCTTCAATCACGCCACTTTCACTTCTTGACTGCTTACAACAACACTCAGAAAGTGGGGGGTCTGACTGTGTGGCAAAAAATACGTCACCTACTATCATGGGGATACGAGTCCAGCTGGCGAGATTAGACTTAACATACAAGTCGCTGGGCATAGAGTATACATGCCCGCCCTTCAAGCCACGACCGCTCAATCGGCACAAGCATAGGATGCAGGCTGCCTTAGGGTTTACAGTCTCCTAGTTAAGGTTTCGTATATACCACCGCCTTGACTATGCAGGACCACGACCTTATTAGTCTTTGTATTTTACAATAACTAGGCCTGGGTAAATCTCTACTACAAATACCCCTACTCACATTGTATTGTACATCAAGCGATTCACACAGAATCCGGCTATTCTCAAGGAATAAGATTATTACTTTGTTGCTTATTACTTTTCTCTTATCTTTATTTACTTTTCCTGTGTATTTTATCGTATTGCTTGTGACCCTCTAACAAATTTAATTATTTTACCTAAATGACCAAATTTAGGCATAAACATACATGATGGCTAGTAGCTACAATCGAGATAAAATATCTTGGCCGTGTCTAATTCAGAGGAACTTGCAGTTTTACCCTTTTGAAGCCGTTTAGTTTCTAAAGAACATCTATAATTAACAGTGTTGTATTTGAACGAACTTAATTGTGTATTGTCAGCCTATGGTATGTTGATATTAATGAAGCAGATGTTCATCAATATTTTATGCGTACTTTCGTAGCTACTTGTAGTGCAATCAAGCAATATTTTTTGGGTGCCTTTCTGGGCTTGTGTCTCTTAAAGACAGGTGTGCGCACTATTGGGCGCTTCATTCGCATCAATATATGACGGATTTATATTACGTCAGAAATAGATGGCTTTTAGGGCAAGGCCTGATCCCGCAAGGGATGTCTTTATCCCGTTGTAGATAATGGGGCATTTTTGCGTTCAAGTTAGAACGTTTGTTCTTGTTCACTTGAGTATTTTAAGACTCTACTGGCACTATGCGGGTGCTTTTTCACTCAGTAAATTGATGATTTCAAATTATGAATAGACTGGTGGCTGAACTATAAGTGATCTAGCTTTAAGAGAGTAGTGTACTTTATTTTGTGTAGCAAAACGAGAGTGTATTAGTTCAACTTAAGTTGTGACGGGGCTATGAATATTTGGATCATAGATGAATCTGGTTTGTAAAACTGACTAAGCAAAATAGTAGTGTTATTGATAAAGAGGTGCGGAGCCAAATAAAAACTTAACAACAAAGTCGGGGCCAAGTGGCTGTATAAAGTAATGATAAAAAGGAAGAGCAAGGAAGAAGAAAATACATGTCTCGACTATATAGGTCCAGTTGCTCTTTCAAGAGTAGTACTTCTTAAGCCAAGTGATAGCTGCTCCTTTCATGTCTTCGGGAGATTCCCCATCTTTGACGGAGAGTTAGTTTTCAGGAGGTCCGAAAGTATTCCCCAGGGTTCCTCACCAATTGGTGTTGGACCCCGATGTGTAACTTATGGGTCGTTGACCACCTGATGATATAGATCTCTATTAATCAGCTGTAATAAACTGCTTACCTTCACAGCAAATTGCTTTCTGCCTTGCCTCTGGGGACTACCCCTTTATCCAAGTACTCAATTAATGCATGGCGCCATTCTGGTGCAAATCCTGTGCTTGGAACGGGAGTTAACTCGATCACTGTCAGCTGGTCACCCGAGTTGATGTTTGTATCTTTAGCCGCTTTGTCGTCTTTTTCACACTCCTCCCGATAAATAAACTTCCACTTGCAAAAGTTTTTCAAAAGCGCCTTTAAATTTTCTTACTGATCTGGCATACAGACGTCTTCCACGATAAAGACTTCACTCGATTGGCCACCAGCTGGGAGCTGCTATGGAGACTGATCTCCCTGGCCCCCAATATGTAGGTTAAGTCAAGAACTAGAATTATGGCTTCATATTATGCTTCGTTGATCGGCCTTGCAAAGATCCTCCAGTGGGTGTTTTAATCTACAAATCATGGTCGGCCTTTTCTCCTTCAAGAACCACACCCGTATGGACTACCTAGTGTCCTGTATCGATCATCTCTGCATTTTTTATCAACTTTTGTGCCTCTGATTCTGAGTCTTTAATAAAATATGCGGCGAAACCCCTTTGGGCTTGTGACCTGATGGTCGTTCCTGGTTGATAAAAGATATCGTATTCTCCCAACTCCTTGGCCCATTCTGCTAACCTCTTTGAGATTCCAAGCTAAGATAGAATGGTACACAATGGCATAGAAGAAACCACATTGACCGTATGACTAATAAAATACGTGTGCAATTCCTGTGTTGCCATAACTACGGCCGCCACAAACTACACTGGTAACGGAAGACGTCTGTTTATGCACAAAAGTCCCTTAATAGCATATTGTACAGGAAGTTGCTTCCCACCGTCTTCTCGCGTAAGGACCGCCACTTCCAAAATCGTGACGTATAGTAACAGGTGTTCTCTCGAATCCAGTTCGATTATCGCCGGGAGCTGTAGGAGATGCATCTTTTCTTGTATAAACACCTAGCAGTAATGTATCGGCCATTCAGGTTCTTTACATTTTATCATCAGTTTGAAAAGCTGGTACCATAGTTCTACAGGCTTGGGAATCAGATGACTCATCTCTGACACTTGTTCTCTTAGCTCCCCTACTGCTATTCTGGCATTTCACTCGATGGACCCATCCCATAATGGCTCTCTATTGATCATATTTACCTCACCTTTCGGCCTTGCATCGGGGCTCTTACCGAATGTCGAGCACTTTCTGGGAGAGGACCGCTCACTCCGTAAGTCGTTGATCGTGTGAGGTCGGGAATTTAAACACTTGGTGATGTGCTGAGGGTACTCTCCTTATGTTGCGTATCCGTGGTCGTCCCAGGATGACATCATATGAGAGATTACAAGCCAATATCTGAAAAGGCGTTGTGCTCGTCACGCCTAAAATATAGATCGGCAGAGCTTGTTCCCTGATAGGTTTTTTGTAGATACTGTTGAAGCTGGTTATCGTGTAAGAGCTCGCAATTATCCGGCGATGCTGGCTTGTCTTTTGCAATGTCTCGCATCGAATGACATTGACATCACTTCCTGTGTCAATCAAAGCTTGTTTAACCTGAAACCCAAGCATTTGAACTAGGACTACGAGGGTTTCTCAATGCTCCATTTCCTCTTCTTCTGAGCTAAATGCAATTGAACTAGCGGGTAGTTCCGGTTCTTCAGTCTTCCAAGCTTTGACCGACCTAGGTGTAGCAAATATAACATTGATGCGTCGCTTGTCCTGAGGGTCAGGTGCTTTGGATTGTCTAAGCTCCTTCAGTGATCAGGTCTTTGAGATGTCCTTCCTTCAGCAAGTTCTCAATTTCAAGCATCAGGGCTTTGCAATCGACTGTGGGATGGCCGTTGCTCAAACGAAAATCACAGTAGGCCGTTGAGCTCCTTCTAATGTGATACGGGGCAAATTGGTGCCAAAGCGCCAACCATCAAGAGCCAAGCTCGAGAGCACAAGGAAGGCAAGTCACGGGCTCCAGAAGCGACTTGAAGATCATGCATTAGAGCACCATGGAAGGAGGGCCATCGAGACCACAATGAGAGGCTCAAGATATACAAACTGAGGCGCCTCAAAGGGCTTCAGGAAGGGGCGGACCGCCTCCCAAAGAGGGTGGACCGCCTAGTAGTAGTGGAGCTCTCTGGATCTCAAGGGGCGGACCGCCCCTGTGCAATGGGCGGACCGCCCACTATGCTGTGGCATACTTCCGAGCTTGCAAGAGGCGGACTGCCTCCCATTATGGGCGGGGCGCCTAGTTTGCTGCGATTCCATCTGAGATTTCATTAGTTTTTGTGTGTAATTCCAACTATAGCCCTAAGTGACTTGTATTGTTTTGACTAGACTTAGGGGCTTTTAGACATTTCATTTAGGAGTGTGGTGAACATATAAATACCACACTTAGTCATTTTATTTGATTAGCTTACTTAGAATTAAAGAATAGACATAGAAAGAGAGGCAAGGCCTTCTTCTTGTTGATGCTTCGGATTATCTCTTTGCTTGGAACCTATGGAGATTTGACACTAGTACGGATTCCTTGTTTGGTTCAACTTTCCCTTCCTCTCTCGAATATTCATTCATGGATTGAATAGTTTATCCATTCCTTTCTTCTGTTTCTGTTCTCCCCCATCCCTATTTTCTTGTTATCTTGTGTTTATTGCTTCCGCATCTTAGTTTATCGCTTCCGCCTATTTACCCTGCACTAGTTTGGTATCAGAGCACGGATCCGGTGTTGTTCCTACAAACCCTCAATTCTTGTTCATCTTATCTTTTAGTTTATTTTATTGTTGTTGTTGTTTATGTTCTTGAGAAAAGAAGAAAACAAAAAAAGTGAAAAATTGCAAAAAAAAATTGCTAGAATTTCTTGGATGTGATGATTTCTTTGGTGTTCGATATCGGGGATTGATCTATGATGCTGACCTATCGATTTAGTACCCTTGTTACATGATTTGGTGTTGAGAATCAAAAGTTAAAAAAATCAAAAAGCCTGAAACTGAAAAACCCTTGAATTTGATTGAAATTTCTTGATTTGGATTCGTTATGGATTGGGTGTTGATATAAATTATTGGGGATTGATTGTAGTAGTTGAAAACACCATTGGGTACCTTCAGATTGGAAAAAAACCTTGAAAACATCGAAATTTGGGTGAAAAAGGGCAAAAACCCGTTGTTGAACTGTGCTGAAAACACCAGTAGGCGGACCGCCCAAATAGTAGGCGAACCGTCCACCAATCTCTCTGATTCTCAGGAGGCAGACCGTCCCTGTGACTAGGCGGACCGCCCACTCCTGGAGGATGTCTGGTTTGGTTCGTTTCATGTGTTTTCGTGTTCTGTTTGTTTCCGTACTTCTTGGTTAGTGTTCCTAAGGTATTTGTCCTACTTTATTAACACTAATCTTTGAGCTTATAGGGTATTGTGTGTTTTGAAGCTTTACTTAAAGTAGTAGAACTTCTTTGGCCTCAAGTGCGCACTACAAATAGCTTCCGTACATCGAGTCATATCAACTCCACTCCGAGCGTTTACTTGGGTGTACTAGTTAATTGATCATACCATTGTGGTTCCTAAAAGAGATAAGGGCATCTTTGGTTGGGGGTTTGGGAGTGTGCACCCTAAAAAGAGTGTTGAGAGCCACCACCAAAGGTAAGGGAGAGATAGTGAGGTTGTTTATACTAACCTTTGCACTTTCTTAAAAAGTCTGTTGCAGGTACAAGGAGCCATAAGGGAGGTTTGGAGGGAAGTGGGAGTTGTGAGAAAGGTGTGAGTAAGGCCGAGTTTGTTCAAGCTTACCTTGGAAACATTATTACCAAGGTAGATGCAATTAGTTCTCGAATCAAACTCTTGGAGGATAATTTGGATGAGAATGAGGCCGAGGGAAGAGATGGTATGAGTCGCTCTATGGGTGATGGTATTGCTAGTGGTGGTGAAATGAGGAAGTACCCATCTAGTGATGGTACTATTGATGGGATGTGTAAAGGGCGTTATGTAGATGATCTCTTAAGAAAATGAGAGTGGTGCAAATTCACAGTGAGCCTTAATGGGAATCGTGGGTATGTGCTTCAAGTGGATGAAGGTGAAGCAATTTGGATTAGTCCTCTTGTGGTGAGAAGGTTGGGAAAACCTTGTGTTGATGGAATGGCTAGGGTAGTTGTTTCGCAAAGGAACTTTGAAGAAAAGGTTGAGTGTAAAGTGGGTCCTTTAGAAGGCTGTGATGTTATGGTGGGAAAGCCTTGGCTTTTCAAAAGATACTTCAAATTCACCTATGCACTTGACGGCTACCAAGTAAAGGCACAAGGGAAGATGCAACACCTCCTTCTTAAGAAAGAAGAAGTACAACCGAGCAAGCCTATGAACATGAGAAATAGTGGGACATCATTGAGGAGAAGCCCAATGATTAAAAGAGTGCAATCAACAAGTCCTACAAACACAAGAAATGCTGGGACTAGTGCAAGAAAAGAGTTGACAAATGTCAATAAGGTGAACCCCAAACCACAAGCTCCAAAGCAAAGTGGTTCACCAACAAAGAAGAACGAGACATCAAGTGATGAGTCTCTTAGTCCTAGATTCTGGGGTGATGTTAAAATTCCACCTACTCCGGCTATGGGTATTCTTGGGCCTCGTCCAAACTCACCCGAATGTGAGAGACAAAAGATTGAGAGGAGTAAGGGAGTGACCGATGACATTCCTCGAGTGGAAAAATGAGAGGATGTGTTGAGTGATGTGAGTGGGATGTCACCACCCGAATCTACACCCGACCTTGAAAAGAAAATGAGGGAAAAGAAAGAGGGAAAAAGAATTGTTGAGAGTGAGGACACCCCTTATTTTAACCTTAACCCTTTATCTTTTTCTTCTACTTGTGTGAATTCTTGTGTAGGTATTCTTGGAGGCAAGCCAATGGATCCTCAATCATCTACCAAGACGGAAGGACAAGGTGAAAGAGATCTTCAATGTGAGCTTCAAGGTGGAGAGATAATTCATGACACTTCTAGTGTATTGAGTGAGCAAGATGGCCACTCAAAGGTAAGTGATAGTTCTCCCCTTGAGCATGTTACTTCGTTGTCATGTGAGAATGTTTGTTAAAATTCTATGCTAGTTGATGATATGTGTGATTATAATGTGATTACAACTAGCGTAGAATCTTTGGGTCAACTTGTGTGTGAATGCGAACCACTAGTTGAGAGGGAAGATAAGCCACATCATGATGTGAGCTCGCTTTTCATTGAACCTCTCTTTAGTGAAGATATTGTAGTTGACCTTGATTGTGGACCTTGTTATGACACACCACCAATTTTTGATAAAGGGAAAGATGAATTGAATGATCATGCCCTTATTGAAATGCTTATCTTTGGTGGACCTATGTGTTGTAGTGAGGATGGTAGTGACCTTGAGGAGTCCCTAGTGGGTGGGATGGATAGGCTTATACTTGATGACTTCTCAAGTGTGTATGAAGAGTGTGAACTTGACCCTCCATGGTTTGAAAGGTTTAACTCTATAGAAAATCCATTATTTGAAACTTCAAGTGAGATGAATGGTCTTGGAATTGATTGAGTTGATCCGTCTTCTAGTAGTCCTAACCTTGATTGTGTTGACTATAATGATGAAGAAGCCATTATAGAGACATTCCTTGATAGTTTGTCTAGTGAGGAAGATTGTCTTAGAGGTGGATTAGGAGGTGAGAAAGTCACTCTTGGTGTGTGTAAGAGTGCTTCCAAGAAGGGGAATGGAGTATTTGATGTTAGTTGCTAATTGAACTATTTTGTTTACTCCACCCCACATGTTGATCAGACCTTGGGTGTTGAGCATGCCAAAGCCGATGTGTGACATTATGGTAATATCGATTTGAAGGCTTGTTGTGTTGGTCATAAGCTTTAGGGAACATAGGGAATTTGATTGCTATATCTTACATGTTCCATGTCCTATTGATCTCTTTGTTTGTTCTTGTGTTGGATGCACTTCTTTTGGAGTCAAGTCCTTGTTGTTTCCTTTGTAGACATAACCTTTTTACTTGTTATTGATGCTTGGCTCTATCATAAGAGTGTGTTTTCGCACACTTTTGGCACTAACCTACTCTTGTAGTCTTTGGATGTAGGCTTTGATGGTTTGATTTCGAGGACGCAATCCTTTCAAGAAGGGGAGGATGATGCGCGACAAATTGGAGCCAAAGCGCCAACCATCAAGAGCCAAGCTCGAGAGCATAAGGAAGGCAAGTCACGGGCTCCGGAAGCAACTTGAAGATCATGCATTGGAGCACCATGGAAGGAGGGCCATTGAGACAACAAGGAGAGGCTCAAGAGATACAAAGTGAGGAGCTCTTTGGATCTCAAGGGGCGGACCGCCCACTCTACTGTGGCACACTTCCAAGCTTGCAAGAGGTGGAACGCCTCCCATTATAGGCGGGGCGCCTAGTTTGCTGCGAGTCAATCCGAGATTTCATTAGTTTTTGTATGTAATTCTAACTATAGCCCTAAGTGACTTGCATTGTTTTGACTAGACTTAGGGGTTTTTAGACATTTCATTTAGGAGTGTGGTGAATCTATAAATACCAGACTTAGTCATTTTATTTGATTAGCTTAGTTAGAATTGAAGTATAGACATAGAAAGAGAGGCAAGGTCTTCTTCTTGTTGAAGCTTGAAGCTTCGGATAATCTCTTTGCTTGGAACCTATGGAGATTCGTCACTAGTACGGATTCCTTGTATAGTTCAAGTTTCCCTTCCTCTCTCGGATAATCATTCATGGTTTGAATCGTTTATCCATTTTTTTCTTCTATTTCTGTTCTTCCACATCCCTATTTTCTTGGTGTCTTGTGTTTATTGCTTCCGCATCTTAGTTTATCGCTTCCGCCTATTTACCCCGCACCATAATCGCACCCTTCCAGCGCACCCTAAAGCCTAGTTTCCCAAAGTGATCGGCAACCAGCTCTACTACATTAACCTGCAGCCCGAAATCTTTGAAGTTGCATGGTTCTGTGCTTTTTTTGTGGTATCCGATTTCTGGGGAATGACTTTGCTTTCCCATCCCTGCTTGATTTTGAATCCTTCATTTTATTCTTTTTATGTCGCTTTCCCCCACCAGAGATGGACTGCCTGCTCGTTTCTTCTTTATGTCTTCGCTGGGGTCTAGAGATTGTCTCAGGTTCTAGACGAAGCTTCTCAATATTTCTTTGACGCAAGGCCCTCCATGTAGTCACTGATTGTTAATTAATACTACATTGCAACTCTCGGGTGGCTAATGAACCCCTTGAGTTCAGAATCTTGCCAAAGGCTACCACAACAATATTGTCGAGACCTGGAGGAAACTCCAAGCGTTCCCTTTGAAATCTTTCTAGGTAGTTGTTGCTCCAAACGCATACGCAAGTACACGCGGTTGATCAAGTAATAAAGGATAAGTAAAGTATCGTTCCCATGAGGACTATTGATTAACTACTGACTAAAATCAAACAATTTCTAATTATCTAAACAAGAAGACTTCACGAGTTGAGAATTTATCTATTTAAATTAACTATGAAAACTAAGCTAACAAATAACAAGTGAATCACTATTTCGGATTCATGAGGAGATATCTGTTTAGGTTTATGAGATATCTTCCAATCCCGTTTCATTCTTCCATTAATCTGACAAAATCAATTTATTTAGGTTACTAATCATAGGGTTAATATTACTCACAGGACTCTTTCGATACGTGCTCGCCTATTCAAGCTAACCTAACGCCTATATGTCTATGGAATTAGAGTTAACAAGATTGCATTTATTTTATTTTTCCTGTACAGTGACTAAGCATGATTGTTAGGTATATTTCTATTCTAAATGTGAAACCATTCCTCAATGCGCAGGTTCAGGAAAACGTTCTATTCAATTCTATTGCAACCTACGGTTTCCACTTTCGAGTTCAACCCGGGGTTTATAAATAGTATTTAATTGGAGATATAACAATTAAATAATTAGGCTCCGGATATGAATAAATAACTCAATATAACAAATTAATGAAATCAAATCAATATCTAAATGTCAATATTCATGCAGAATCCCACAACTATAGACTAAACAAACTAATTAAAGAGAAAGAAAGAAAGAAAACTCGTGTAGGAAGAAATCTCTCGTGTTGTTGCTACCCTTGGTCTCCAATGTGACCAGTCTCCAAAACCTCCTCCAAGTTTTAACCTGAGGAGCTTTACATATTACAATAGTAAAATGTTTCTCAAGTCTAGGAGGAAAACTAAAAAACTAATTTTCAGATCCCTTATTTCATTAACTATTAGGATATGCCTTGACAAATGTGCCCTTATCCTAATTAAACTTGAACTCAAACTGTTGAAATTGGCTTCCTTGTTGCTAGCACCTGAACTCAAGGCAACCTTTGAGATTTCAATTCATATATACTATATCAATTCTTTCAAATTCCAACCATGCAACGCCACCAAGCTCCAACAAACACTCTTTTCTTTATTTTGCCTCAAAAATACTCTAATTATACCTAATAATTCACAGTAACACCCAATTAATATACACTCAAGAGTTTGGATAAGTTGGGCATATTTAACCATAAAGATACTCAAAGGACGGTAAAATTAGGAGTGAAAAATATCAAAAAAATATATAAATAGTAGTCTCTCAGCAATTCGTCATCGCATTTCCGGATCTCAAAGATGTCTTCCATGCACTTCTCTCGCTAACGGGCTCCGAAATGCATCTTCTTGAACAAATCCTGCATCTGGGTGAATAACTTGATCGACGCCATTGCTAGTTGAGTGTACTATGCAAGGGCGCCTTTAGTCAAGGTTGAGCCGAACCTCTTCACCAGAGCGGATTGAGTTTCTTCTTCGGTAATCTCATTGCTTTTAACAGCTGTATAATAAGTTGCAATATGCTCGTCCGGATCGGTGGTTCCATCGTACTTAAGATTATTTGGCAGGTGGAAGTACTTTTGTATTCGAACTGGTGCAAGACTTTCCTTATATGCATGCTTGTAGAACTTCTGCTTATCTAGGATGGAACCGTGAGGCAGAGCGCCCGATACGTTACCAATCCAATCATGGATGGCTTTCATCTCCTTTAGGATGTCCTTAATGACAGGTGTTACTTTGAGATCTTGATTGTTGACTGTTGTGGAGCATCCAGGGTTGGCGTCCATGTTAAGTCTTTGACTGGGAAGGGATGGTGGTGATGCACTCAGGGGCACTTGTCCTCGCAGGGACGCTGGCCTCTAACTTTTGGGCCATACTTTCGACCATTTTGGCCGAGTTTTGCTCTACCCGTTCTTCCTTATCCTTGAAGAGACAAAAAAGAAAATCTTTAAGTCCGAAGTTGTCTCCGCATGGCTGATCGTCTTTTCCATCAGTGCATACACGGATCGGATCTTTGGTAGGATGCTTCAACTGTTCGTTAGGATTGCTGGGATCTTTTATAGAATTTGTTATTGTCTGACATTACTGAACCTTTTCCTTCATAGAAACCTTTAATTGCCTGGGCCGTACAGTGGGTGTCAAACTGTTTAGGCCTAAATTTGATCGTTTAGGTAAAATAATTAATTTTTTTAAAGGGTCACAAGCAATATAGTAAATACACAGGAAAAGTAAGTAAAACTGAGAGAAAAATAATAAGCAAGAAATTAATAATCTTATTGTTACACCCCGTATCTCTAAAGTGACGTATATCATTCTAATGATATGTTAAGAATGATTTAAGCGAATTTAAAGTCATAATATGACCATATATGATGTTTATATATTGAATATAAAGTTTGGGAAAAATTGGATTTAAGTTGCGGAAAAACCGACTAAGGAATTGCCTTGTAGCAAAGTTTTTTCATCAATTAATTCCGTGTGTTATATGAGATCTTTTGGGGACATATCATATACCAAATTTAAGGTCTTGGAGTGTAGTTTCCAACACTTTTGACGGTTTGTTCATACAATATCTGGATAAAATGATATGGGCATCAGAATTCAGATGAGAAAAAGGGACATAAGCGCAAAAGAGGACCAAAACTGAAATGTTTCAAGTATAAAAGGAAAAATGCTCCTCCATCTCGTCATTTCCAGAACTCTAAAGAGAGAAACAGTGCTCTCATTATATTTTAAGCAAATTTTATGATTTTGATGGAAAGACGTCAATCGTAACTCGAAATTGAAGACAGATTGCGTCAAAATGCTCTACGCGATTAAGGTAACGTTATGCTACCTTCAATTTCGTCTATAGTTTGAGTTTTAGAATTACTTCATGGCTAAGTAAAGTACCTAAATGCTGTATTATAGCCTGTTTAAGCTTTAGAAGGTGTTGAATTCAAGGGAAACAAGGTTGAGAAGCAAGAAACATCAAAGGTATGTAAGGCTAAACCTTTCTTTTGGCAAGACATGTATCTTTTAACTTTTGAAGTTTTTCTTAGTTCTAAACTTAGTGTTTCTTGTGAGAAACTTGTATGGTATTAAGGGAACTTTGTATATACTTAATTTGGTACTAAAATCCAAGGTGAAAGACGTCCTAATCAACAAGACAAAACGTTTCAAAATCTGGAAAAAATCATGTTGATCTTTGGACAGCTGTTACTATACTGATCATAACTCCTTGTACAAAATTGATATTTACATACTTTAAGAATCCCCAGAATCCTAAGACATATATGTACAACTTTTATGACGACCATTAAGTCTATATCTTTGATCTACACTTTGAAAATTAAGTCGAAAGGCAGGACAGTGGTGCTGTCCAAACATTCTATTTGCGGATTTGTTATGTCATCCAGTCATCTCATCTTGTTATCCGTTTAATATTTCTACGTTATCAGTTTATCCGGGTATCCATTCTCGTGTATAGTATAGTGTTGGTTCCGTTTTTGCGGATCATCCAGTTTCAGGAGAAACTCTGCCGAAAGTTTTATAGAAATTCAAAGAGTTGGACAAAATCTGAGTTTTAGATTGTGTCTATAACTCCATCAAGAGTTTTCTTATCATTCCTTTGAGTCCATATCTATTGTTGTCACATGTGTTATGTCTCATACATGCTTATGCTTATATTGTGATCATGTTATGTGTGATTTGGAGTCCCCCATAGAGGCTGGACATTGGACACACAGTCTGATCGCGTGTGATACTCCCCGTCTGGGGGATATAGCCCCTCTGGTTCATGCGGGAGTTGAAACACCTAGTGTGATAGGGTGTCATTCACACACTCTGACCAGAGAGACTAGATATTACTGGCTGGTGGGGATATAGCCCATAACACCCGCCAGGTTTGTTATATACACGTATATAGCCACAGTATGCACTACCTGATTATACATGAGGCTAGTTCAGGTTTTCAGTTACCTGATTTGGGGGGATAAAGCCCATAACACCAGACCGGTACCAGTTCAGATAACAGTTCAGTTTTAGTTCAGTACCAGTTATCAGTTCTCAGTTATCAGCCACCAGTTCTTAGCGTAAGTATCAGTTGACAGCTATCATTTCCAGTTTTTAGTTACCAGTTATTAGTCATATTACAGTTTTTAGTTTACAATTTCAGATTCAGCTAGACTTCAGTTTATATTCAGACCATGTTTAGTACGTTCTTCAGATTTTCAGCTATATTGCTATGCTCCAGCTCACATTTACATATTTATATTCCAGCCTTATAGTTTCATTCAGCTATAATATATTATATGCTCATGCCTTACATACTTTGTGCATATCGTACTCACGCCCTTTTCTGGGGCGCTGCGTTTCATGCCGCGCAGGTGCAGATAGATCAATGCTTGGACCATGTTAGTAGGCCATCTATCAGCTATTGGAGTCACTCCGTTTACTCCCGGAGTTACTTATCTTTTGGTATGTGTACAGTCAACCAGTTTGGGTATGGCGGGGCCTTGTCCCGTCCTTTGTAAATTCAGTTCAACACTCTTAAAGGCCTGTAGATATGTCCCTGTGTGGTGCAGTCAGTATGTTATGTATATTAGCATGTGATAGCCTTGTCATCTATCCAGACTTTATGTTTTCAATAAATATGTATGTATTCATAACCAGGTTGCCATGTCATCTCTATAATTCATAGATTATTAGTAGGTTTAGCGATGATCGACACTTAGTGTCGGTTATCCGTCGCGGCCCTAGGTTGGGTCGTGACACTTATTCCTTGAGAATAGCCGAATTCTTTGTGAATCGCTTGATGTACAATACAATTTAAGGAGGGGTACTTATAGCTAAAATTTACCTAGTCCTAATTATTGTAAAATACAAAGACTAATAAAGTTGTTGGCCTGTATACTCAAAGCAGCGGTATATACAAAACACTAACTAGGAGACTGTAAACCCTGATACGGCGGGATGTATACCTTGCATCCTACGCTCGTACCGACTGAGCGGTCGTGGCTTGAGGAGCAAACGTGTATCCTCTACACCCGTGACTTGTTAGTTAAGTCTAGTCTCATCAGCTGAATTTGCATCCCCATAATCGTAGGTGGCATATTTTTTCCCTCACAAAATTTGTGTTCAGAACATCATCATTAAATGGTGTTGGCACACAGTCTCTTAATTAAGATAAGATAAATTTTCAATTAAATAGAGAAGGCTTTAGGCCAACTCAAATACTTAAATCATTTCAAATAGTCTCTTTCTTTGAATGAAAATTTTCTTTTTTATGGAAACTGACAAAAGAAAATAATAATTAAAAAGTCTAACGAATCCTTGTACTGTGACATTTACTTTCACTATAGACATAGCACACACAAACAGGAGCGCTAGGTTCATGAAAATCTTCCACACATTGTACATCAGCAAGTTTCTCCCCGTATACACACTGGCATATACTAACACAGCATGGTGCCCGATTATCACAAGGCCATGCACATAGGTCCTACTTCACAAATGTCAGCAATATTTGCCGAGAGAATTTGAGTCATTACCAACATGCCTGCAAAATAAAACACTATATTTGAGTGATAAGTATTCTTATATAATTATTACAAAAAAAGAAAATGTAAAAGTTTGTTTCAATGAAATCAAGTTTTATCGAAACTATTCATGTTTATGAGTGGGTTTTACAAAAAAAAAAAAAAAGAAAAAAAAAAAAAAAAAACATACATATGCTTTGTATACACTGATTTCGATAATTGAACATAGTCAATATTTAATTAAGTTTCAATTTTTTGTATGTGTGATTACCATGAAGTTTGAGCCAACCAATATATGCCCAAATAGCAATTAATTGCTATAGTAAAAAAATCTAGTTTCTTCCATTTCTTAATCACAATAATCACATCAAGAATAATGAAAAGCAAAAGCTTAATAGACAAAAGAAAAATTAAATTTGTAACTACAGACATACCACAAATGAAACTAACGAGGGAATTGGAATAGCGCAAAGATGCACAAAATTTTTCCGGTGAAGATGAATTTTGGAATAAAGTAGTCAAATCAATTATTCTTAGTCCTAGTAGTGTGTAAGGGATTGAAGTAATAGATTTAATTTATAGCTCTGTTTTAAAAGACAGTTTTGGGACTCGCCTCAGGGCGGGGCACTTGTGTATTGGGTTAAATCCGTCGTCACCAAAGTTGGTGACTAAGCATCCACATAGGACGACGTATAGACGGCACGTGGCTGTGAATGGGCATAAAGGCAATGGATAGAATCAAAGTTGGACAGTTACAATGGACAGATGAACAGTCACCACGGCCAGAATAGTCGCAACTCGTCATCAAGCCAATTCAAAATAGAAGTCTTATCCCTAAGCAACGTAACTGCTCGAGTAAGGAGTTACAACTGCTCGTGAACGGACGCCTAGTTATCTATATATTGTAATTTAAGTCGCAAGCATTGGATCGATCTTTCTTCTCTGAACATACATCTGTATTCCAGCTATCAATTAATGCCCAATTCTTTACCTTCTGTCAATATTTACTACTATTGCTGATAATCGAGTGATCTCATTTTATTGTTCCGCTGCTTAAATATCATAAAGAGTACGAGGAAGGGAATTTGATCAAGTCAATACGGCCTGAGCACGGTTCCTTTTGTTTAAATCTTCATATATTACATCGCATTAATTGCATCTTTAATTCTTTGCATTTATTACCGTCATTTATATCTTTTCATATCAGGCATTTAATCTCGATTATTGATCGTGACTCCGCTTTATAAATTTAATTGTGACTTAGCCTAATAAACGAAATTACGGTTAAACAATTTGGCGACCACAGTGGGAGCCGGTCAATAACTTCCGTAGGTTGATTGCTCATCGTATTTTATTCTTTATTCGCTTTCTTCTCGCTCGTTGGCTCTCCTCGTTTTCTTTTTGTCAAAATGGCAGATAACAACTCGCACAACAACACTCCCATTGACGGGCAACAAGACCTCAACGCTGCGGAGCAGGTAGACTTGAATTTGGCCGGGGACGAGCAGCAAGATGTTCTTCCTGCAGACGACGACGTGATCCCCATTGCAGAGGACGAGAACGTGCTCCCAGCGGAACAGGAAAACGAGCACAGCCAGCAAGGTAGCAGAAATAGCCGCCATCCTGGCCGAAGGAACTTCGACCAAGGGCCTGGAGGATCTAGAAGACCCAATGGTCCTGGGAATTCGAGGAACTCTCAAGACGCTGTCCTTGAATTCATACGGCAACAGGCTGAAATCAACAGGCAAATACGGGAAGCTATCGACAGCCTACGAGGACAAAACCTGCCAAACACAGGAAATCCACCCATGGGACGTCCAAGGGATGCTTCACCGTCTCATGCCTCGAGGCGCGCTGAAAATCAGAATGCAGGATCAGCGGTGCCAACAGAAATGAGCGAGGTCATGGAGGCCCTCACCAGGCAGTTCAAAGAGAGCCAGGAGGCCCTGCAGCGCTCTCTCCATGAGAGGATTGACCAGATCCCTGGCGCACCACCCACTTTGAAGAAAGTTGACGTTCAACGGTATACTCAAAGGCCTTGGAAGAAAGAAGCAGCACCAAAGGCAATCCCCAAAACATTCAAAATGCCAAACATACCAAGATACCGGAGAACAACTGACCCCAATGACCACTTGATGATGTTTAGCAATTTCATAAAGGCAAGCGATCTCACCGACGAGGAGATCGAATCAGTGCAATTGAAGAAGTTCGTAGAAACCTTGGCGGATGGCGCTCTACGGTGGTATTGAATGCTACCACCAAATTCAATAGGATCTTTTGCCGAGATGGCGGAGTTATTCGTCAAAGCACACACAGGCGCTCAGAAAACAGAAACAAGAGTTGAGGACATCTTTGAAATCAAGCAACTTCCCGGGGAGTCTCTCCGGAAGTATGTGGATCGCTAACGTATGTTGCTACCCAAAGTTCCAGATCGATGGGCGGCTATTGCATTCACTAACAGCTTGGACGTCAAGAGCTCTGAAGCGACCAGGCGATTGTATGAATCACTGCGAGAATATCCTGCAGCAAACTGGTCGGATGTCTACAATCGTTATAATTCAAAGGTACGTATAGACGAAGATAAATTGATTGGCACAGGTACCCGAGGACGGAGCCAAACTCACACCAATGGCGCTGGGGGAAAGATCGAGACAGATAGGCCAGACGCACGGCACGAGCCATATCCCAGTCGGTCGCGTAACAACTCAAATGGACGCGGTCGTAACAACAAAGGCCTGGCAAGGGGCAATGATTCCGCTTCAACTTCTAGTGGAATTCCAACCCTGCCCGTTTTCAACATCAGAGCAGTCGAACTTGTAGCCGTGCTCGAGGGGATGAGCGAAAAGGTCAAATGGCCTAAGGATATGAAGGGTGACCCCAGCAAGCGCAACAAAAGCTTGTGGTGCGAATTCCATCGCGATCACGGCCACACAACGGATGACTGCAAGGCTCTAAGGTACGAAGTCGCTAACTTATTGAAACAGGGCTATCTCAAGGAATACTTGACGGAAAAAGGAAAGCAAACTCACGCAAAGGCTCAGCAAAATAAATCAGAGCCTCCCCGAGCATCGTCTCCAAGAATGACGGTCAACGTCATCTCTGGTGGTATCGAGGTTGATGCAGTCACATACACAGCAAAGAAGTACGCCAAAGTATCTATTACAAAGACCAAACGACCACGACTTGAGGATATAGTAACTTTTGAAGAAGCAGATGCAGATGGCTTGCAATTTCCTCACATGTACGCTTTAGTGATAACGTTACGAGTGGAAGAATTTGATGTCAAGAGAGTACTCGTTGATCCAGGCAGTTCAGCAAACATCATATTCTCTCGGGTCGTGCAGCAGTTGAAATTATACGATGAGATTGTACCAATTTCTTGCGTTCTCTCAGGATTTAACAATTCCAGCGAGAAGACGTTGGGAGAAATTACACTAACGACCCTGGTCGAAGGCGTTATGAGACGAACAACATTTCACGTCATTGATGGGGATATGGCTTACAACATAATCCTTGGGAGGCCGTGGATACACGATATGCAAGCAGTCCCGTCAACATATCATCAAGTAATAAAGTTCCCTTCAGAGTGGGGAATACGGGAAGTTCGGGGAGAGCAGCGTTGCGCTAGAGATTGCTACTCAGTTGCAGTCAAGCTCCCCGAGGAGGCAAAATAGCAATTAAAGAACCCGGGATCAGAGTCAAACAATGAAGCATCAGACTACCAAGTCCCGGAATTCATATCAAAATTGGATGCACGGGAAGAGTACGCGCCAACTATGGAAGCTTTGGAACCAGAAGAACTTTTCGACAACATGCCTGAAAGGAAGGTATATTTGGGAGCAGAGTTAAACAAAGACTTGCGCAAAGATATCTTGCACTTCCTCAGGGAGCGGCACACTACCTTTGCGTGGTCACATGCAGATATGACAGGAATCTCCCCGAAGATTATTTCTCATAAGTTGAACGTGGATCCGTAAGCAAAAGAAACGCCAACAAGGAGCATTCAGGAACCAGATCATAAATGACGAAGTTGACCGCTTGCTCAAGATTGGCTCCATTCGAGAAGTCAAGTATCCAGATTGGCTGGCCAACGTGGTCGTAGTGGCGAAGAAAAATGGCAAGTGGAGGGTCTGCATCGACTTCACTGATCTGAACAAAGCCTGCCCGAAAGATTCTTATCCACTACCTCAGATTGACCAACTAATCGACGCGACGGCCGGGAACGAAGTACTTACATTCCTTGATGCATATTCGGGCTATAACCAAATCTTAATGGATCCCGACGACCAGGAGAAAACTTCCTTCATTATTTGCCGAGGTACGTATTGCTATAAAGTAATGCCTTTTGGACTTAAAAATGCAGGTGCGACTTACCAACGATTAGTCAACCGGATGTTTCACGACCACATTGGCAAGACCATGGAGGTCTACATCGATGACATGCTGATCAAGTCCAAACGGGCAGAAGATCACTTTGCACATTTGAAGGAGGCCTTTCAAATCCTTGATCAATACAACATGAAACTCAACCCGGAGAAATGCGCATTTGGAGTAGGTTCAGGGAAATTTCTTGGTTTCATCGTTTCCCAGCGAGGGATCGAGGTAAACCCCGCCCAGATAAAAGCAATAGAAGCCATCCCCGACGTGCTTCATAACAGAAAAGATGTAATGCGGCTAACTGGGAGAGTAGCAGCGCTAAGGAGGTTCATTTCTCGCTCATCTGATCGATGCAAAAGTTTCTTCGACGTGCTGAAACAGAACAAGGAGTTCGATATGACCCCTGAATGTCAGCAAGCACTTAAGGATTTGAAGCGATACCTGTCAAATCCGCCTTTACTTTCAACGCCCCGACCAGGTGAACAACTATTACTTTACCTGGCCGTGTCTGAGTCCGCAGTAAGTGCAGTTCTGGTTCGAGAAGACAAAGGTAAGCAACTTCCAATTTATTACATTAGCAAATCCTTATTAGATGCTGAAACTCGCTATCAACCTTTGGAGAAATTAGCGCTAGCCTTGGTAATCGCTGCCCATAAATTAAGACCTTACTTTCAAAGTCACTCAATAGCTGTAGTTACTACCTTCCCCTTACGCAATATCTTACACAAACCTGAATTCTCGGGCAGGCTAGTAAAATGGGCAGTAGAATTAAGTGAGTTTGATATATCTTATCAACCCCGGGTAGCCATAAAATCTCAGGCTCTAGCAGATTTTATCGCAGATTTTCGTGCTACTATGTACCCTGATGCTCAACGTGAGGCGGTTCTTTTCGTCGGATCGGAGTCGGGGACTTGGACCTTACACACTGACGGGTCCTCGAGTGTAAAAGGATCAGGATTAGGTCTAGTCCTTACCGCTCCCTCGGGGGAAACCATTAGACAGGCCATAAAATGTCCTTTTATTACAAATAATGAGGCCGAGTATGAGGCCGTAATTGCAGGATTAAAGTTGGCTCGAGATTATGGAGCAGACAGAATTCGCCTTAAGAGTGACTCTGCCCTGGTCGTCAATCAAATAACTGGAGGCTTCGTAGCAAGGGAGTCTCGTATGCAGAGGTATCTTGCCCGAGTAACTGGTTTGCTAGCACAATTCGACAATTGGGAAGCCATACAGATTCCACGAGAAGAGAATCACGAGGCTGATGCCTTGGCAAATTTGGGTTCAGTCGCAGAGATTGGAGCAGCAGGTTCAGTGGCCGTGGCCCATCTTCTATGTTCAACAATCGATAAAGATGCAATGGAAGTCAACACGGCCAGTCTGACTTGGGATTGGAGGAATGAGATAATCAACTATATACTGCACGGAACCCTACCATCAGACGTTAAGGCTGCTCGAAAATTGAGGATAAAAGCTGCCAGGTATACAATTATAGATGGCACCCTCTATCGTAAGACTTTTGCAGGCCCACTCGCCAAGTGTCTAGGTCCCAGCCAAACTGAGTATGTGATGAGGGAAGTTCACGAGGGATGCTGTGGAAATCACCTGGGAGGAAAGGCGCTTGCACGAAAGCTTATACGAGCAGGCTATTATTGGGACAAAATGGAAAAAGATACTAACGAGTTTGCCAAAAAATGTGACAAGTGCCAACGGTTTGCACATCTCCTCCATCAACCAGCAGAACCCTTGCATTCAATCATCTCCCCGTGGCCGTTTATGAAGTGGGGAATGGATATCGTTGGGCCACTACCCACTGCACCTAGAGGGGTACGTTTCTTGTTAATTATTACCGATTATTTTACGAAGTGGGTTGAAGCTGCAGCATATTCGAAGATACATCAAACGGAGGTAGTTGATTTCCTTTGGCGTTATGTCATTTGTCGATTCGGAGCGCCCAAAGAGATTGTCATGGATAATGGTCCTCAATTCGTTGGTCAGAGGGTCACAAAGTTCCTTGAGGATCTGCATATTAAAAGGATCACTTCTTCCCCATACCACCCAGTGGCAAATGGGCAGGCAGAATCAACCAACAAGATAATAGTGGATTCTCTCAAGAGGCGCCTCGAGCAGGCCAAAGGGTGCTGGGTGGAAGAACTCCCCGGGGTTCTTTGGGCGTATAGAACAACCACAAAAATGAGCACCGGGGAGACGCCCTATTCCTTGGTGTATGGTTCTGATGCATTGATTCCAGTCGAAATCGGCGAGCCAAGTCTACGATATGCTCATGCAACTGAAGAATCTAATTCAGTCAACCTCTCCGAGGAATTGGATTTTCTAGAGGAACGCAGAGAATTAGCACTTATACGAGTAGTAGCTCAAAAAGAAAGGATAGAGTAATATTATAACCGGGGACTTAGGCTGCGTAACTTTGAAGTCGGGGACTTTGTATTGCATAGAGTCTCCCAGAATACGCAAGAAGCGAACATCGGCAAACTTGGTCCAAACTGGGAAGGTCCCTACAAGGTGGTCGCATCCGTTGGTAAGGGTTCATACCGTTTGGCACGACCAGATGGATCGCTTCTACCCAGCAGTTGGAACGTGACTCACCTAAAGAGGTACTACTTCTAAGTAGTACATGGGTTAGTGTTTCTATCCATTCTCTGTTACTTACTTGCTATCATTTTCTTTCAAGATTATTCTGTTTCCTTATCTTTGTCTAAATGGTACTAACGGTCTTCAAAAGGCCAGATCCGTTTAGCTCAACTGCTAGAGCTCGAAGTCCTCGTGCTTCGCGGCTGTGGGTTCAAATCCCACAACGAACACACTCCTCTTTTGGTTATATGTGTTCTCTGATTCAGCGTTTCACCCATTGTCTTTTTATGTCTGAAATTACGAAATTTCAACATAAAAACAGGGGGAGGCGAGGGCCCCAGTAGGCCAAAGTCCCAGCTAACATGAGTGATCTTCGAGCAGAGCAAGGTCATGATCATTCGCCAAGTCCACGACTAAGCAGAATCAAGTAAGTTCAATAGAACTATTTTACTTGTGCTACGTTATTTTTACGTTTTGCGGCCAGTATTCGCCCAAATTCTACAACTTTACGACCAAACAATCTTGTGTTTTGGTTATTGGGTTACCTATTCTTTTAAATAGAAATAGCAGGGTAAAACCCAACCTTAACAGAATTTTCTGCGAAAACATTCAATTGTCAAAAATGACAAACAAAGATTGTCGCAAGGCCATCTTATACAGCCAGATCTCATTCAACCTAAAACGGCCTGGTTTCGTCAAGCCCAGAAGGCATGATTTCATTCATCTTAACTAAGGGCAACTTAACTTGGTTATGATCAAATTTTAAACATCTACGCAGATTAACACCAAAAAGGGAACTCAGACACTAGGATTTGAGACATAATTCTGACTTCTGAAAACCTCATTAAGCAACAGATATCAACATCATTCATATAAGCGAAACTTGAGACCAAAAATGGTCGTCAAGCCTCGCCAGTCAGACAAAAAAGAAGCAGCCAAAATATACATTCGTTCATGAATTAACAATATTCAGAGTTAGCGACATCCGATAAATTTACAAGAAGGACTAGACGAGGCATCAATCATCATTTTGGCCAGGGTCTCGACCTGATGCACTAGCTCCATCAGTCGGATCCCCACCCAAATCTTCATCGTCATTGTCCTCACTGCCTTCATCGTCCTCTTCGACATCATCATCGTCGGCTCCTACTTCCATGCCCAAGGCCTGCTTGACACTGATGATAGCTGCTATGGTCTGATCGAGGACTAAGTCGACATTAACCTGGCCGCGCTGCATTTGGATAAGCAACTTCTTCTTGGCTTCAAGAGCTTCCAGTTTGGAGTCGATTGTATAACGATCCCTCAAATTTGCCAACTCCATCGTCAGCAGCTCTTGGACCTTCGCAGACTCCACAGCCCGATTTTTGGCCTCTTGTAGTTCTCCTCGAGCAGCCTGAGATTCAGCTTCAGCTTTGTTCATATTTCTCAACATCAGGTCGGAAGCATTACGGATGCTCTCCAGAGTAACTTCTTTCACATTAAGCTCATGGGCAAGTTGGGAAATCTGACGACCTTGCTCATCCATCTTGGCTTTCAGATCTTCAAAGGATAATGCAAACCTTTCCTTCTCATCCAGAAGACGGTTCCTCTCCTCGAGGAGTGTGTTTATCTTGTCGTTAGCCTCAGTGTTGGATTTCTCCAACCTGTCTATCTTATCCTCAAAGAAGCCACGCCTCCCCTCCAGGATCCGCTTCTCCCCGATCAGAGCTTGCTTTTCCTCTTCTAAGGCCTGCTTGTCCTGAAGAGCCTTCAAAAGATCTTTCTTTAGGCCAAGGACGTGTTCCTGATTGTTCAGCCTCGAACGGAACATGATCTCGGCAGCCATCATACTTGCCTGGCAACAAGTAAAAATACGTAGGTAATCAGAACTAAGGTCTTAATAAAAGTAAAGGAGTAAAGGGGGAAACATTACCCGAGCAGTATCTTCAGCGATTGCATAAGCTAGCTGCTCGTCGCTCATACTGCGCATGTTCCACTCCTCGCGAGGACCGATCAGGTTGGACATCACTTTAACCAAGTGGCCAGGCTTCGTCAAAAAATATGTGTCCGGGGGAATGGTGAAGTCGCACTCCCTCATACACGGCCTGGGCTCCCTCGATTGCTCAGAAGGATATTGGGGACCAAATTTGTGGCGTATGCCCTTAACGGAGTACGCCCCAATCCTTCCTCCTAAAGATACTCGCCTAGTGAGCTTAGTGCGAGAGATCTCGATGTCACCTGCCTCGTCAGGGCCCAGAGTGTCGCACTCTTGCAGATAAACTGGCGCCACCCCATCACCAGCCAAGTTCATCATGTCCTTATAGTGGAAGACCTGAGGTTCATCCTCCCCCTCAGTCTTCCTCTGCTCATCAACCTCCTCATTCTCCTCCTTATCCTCCTCCCTCATCGGCTCTTTGCCAGGTCGCCTGTGGCCGACTTGCTCAGGCTCACCCTATTGGCCACCAACCCGTGCAGGCCCATCCAACTCTGGGTCTTCGGGCAAGAAGGCAAAGTCTTCACGCACTCTCTCTTCCCCTACCTCCCCAGACCTATCCCCTTCTTCATCACCAACTCGGGGACTCTCCTCGAAAGCATAAGAAGAAGTCTCTACATCCTTCCTCTTATCACCCCAAAGAGATGCCCTCTTCCTCTGAGTCAAGCTCACATCGGGAGCCTCTGAATCTGAAATGTCAACTATTATAGGCTCAGCAGATTCAGGGGCAGCCGCCGAGCTTTTAACACTCTCTAGCCCAGACTTGGGCGTATCAGCAGCAGCAGCATTGATTTCGACTGTTTTTTCAGAAGGCTGAGGAGTCTTACGGGCTGTCCTCGTTTTCTTCTTGGGTTTACTCTTTTCTGAGTCAGACTTCTTTCTCTTTAAATTCGCGAGGACCTCCTCACCACCCTCCCTGGCCTTGATAGCTGCAGCAGTTTGAAGAATGGCAGCCGCCTCCTCGTTGATCTCAGCCACAGGATCAACAGTCACTTCCACAGGAGGAGGAGCAGGAAAGTAGCTACCACCAGTACCTAAACCTGAGAATAGAGTCATATTAATACCATGATGAGTTCTGCATAAGTTAGCAGGAATTTGGGTAATCAGCTTACCATGGGTGCTGGGGTTCGATAAATGTTTTAAAGAAGCATAGTGAGACCACTGCCTCTGCTCGTGGGTGAACTCTGCCAAAATAAGTTCAACCCAAGCGGACAATTCCTCCTCGGAAATTATACCGTCGTAAGGAATCTTGTCAGCTAACCAATAAAGAATAAAAAATTAGAGGGTGCAAATACGCAACTCGAAGGGTATTTAATACAAAGACTCGGGGACTTACGAATTTTGTTCCACACCTCGCGGAGATTAGTTTTGCTGCCACGTGTGAGGAGCTTAGACTGCACATAGACATACCTATGCATCCAACCTCTATCCCCTGTATCTTCAGATTTGCTCACTAGAGCTTTTCTTCCTCTCATACGGGCATTGATATATCCATCTCTCGCGACCTGAAGGCTATACAAAGAGACAAAATGCTTAAATTCAAAGTCCTGCTCAGTCTCATCGGCAAACCATTGTAGCAAGGAAACAATCCTATAAATACTCAGACACAGCTGCCCCGGGCAGATAAGATAGTATTTACAAATATCCTCTATAACAGGATGCAACGGGAGCGTGTGACCTATCGTGAATGGGTACGTAGATATGGCTGTCCACCCAGTTCTCGTAGAAGTAATATTCAGGGGCAAGAAACTACAACATCATCGTCCCAGCCACAATCTTTCTTAACCCTAGGCAAAAGGTCAGGAGTAATCGAACTCTTAAACCGACTTGAAGGCCACGACCTTATGTTGCCATAATGACTGAACGAGCTGATTGAACAATCATTTTCAAGATTTCCCCAGAGTTTTGGAATCACATCAGCAATTGAAGTCGGAGAACTCGTAGATTGACCAGCTGCTGCTGAAGAACTACTAGCCACAGCATCCATATTCAAACTTTTCTTGGCTTTTGGAGACATTTGAACTAGAAAATTGGAAGAACTTTCTGCGTTTTAGAGGGTTTTAAAAGGGTGTTTTGAAGCTTTGAAGGTTTGAATGAGATTTGGAATGCAGTAAAAAGAGTTCAAGATGGTGGAAATCATATTTAGAGTTGGTAAAACCTGACCCGCCCTACACGTGGCAAACATCCGCGCAAGGGGTGAATAAATCCAGCCGTTAAAGAAAATAATAAAGTAAAAATAGGAGTGACGGTTTTTTGCCTTGGGACGTGCGGGACGTGAGTAGGCGCAGTTCAATCATCACACCTGCAGTCTCGGAACGCGCAACAGTCATTTTTTCAGTAAAAAGTGGAATGGAATTGACAACTTGCACGTTTCGTCTTTAGCGGAGCATTTAATGCTTATACTGATAGAATGTCAATCAATCGAAAGCCTATGAGGAGTTCAACGGGCAGCATCCAAATATGAGTACAAGGACTCAAATGTGTTACTTGAGAAAAATTCCAAAGAGTTCTTTCCCGCTCAAAACTCGTTTTCCACTCCTCAACCAGATTCTCTGCCCGAGTAGTGCGGGGACTATCTGTATTGGGTTAAATCCGTCGTCACCAAAGTTGGTGACTAAGCATCCACATAGGACGACGTATAGACGACACGTGGCTGTGAATGGGCATAAAGGCAATGGATAGAATCAAAGATGGACAGTTACAACGGACAGATGAACAGTCACCACGGCCAGAATAGTCGCAACTCGTCATCAAGCCAATTCAAAATAGAAGTCTTATCCCTAAGCAACGTAACTGCTCGAGTAAGGAGTTGCAACTGCTCGTGAACGGACGCCTAGTTATCTATATATTGTAATTTAAGTCGCAAGCATTTGATCGATCTTTCTTCTCTGAACATACATCTGTATTCCAGCTATCAATTAATGCCCAATTCTTTACCTTCTGTCAATATTTACTACTATTGCTGATAATTGAGTGATGTCATTTTATTGTTCCGCTGCTTAAATATCATAAAGAGTACGAGGAAGGGAATTTGATCAAGTCTATACGGCCTGAGCACGGTTCCTTTTGTTTAAATCTTCATTTATTACATCGCATTAATTGCATCTTTACTTCTTTGCATTTATTACCGTCATTTATATCTTTTCATATCAGGCATTTAATCTCGATTATTGATCGTGACTCCGCTTTATAAATTTAATTGTGACTTAGCCTAATAAACGAAATTACGGTTAAACAACTTGCAAAACATCCTGAGGCTCTCGGGCGGGGCTTAGATCTGTGAGACTTACGCCTCAAGCGCCCGACAGTGCGCCCAGAGCACGCCCAACGCCCAACGCTCGGGACTCGCCTTATAGAACCTATGCATATAATCTGTCCAATTCCCTAATTAAGATTGTTCATCCACAATTTTCTTTAAAATGATTGATACAGGTTGTATTCATTTATAGAAATCGAGAAATTGAGTGTAGCTCAATTAACGAGACATATTTCATCGGTATACTTAATATGAAAATACGTAGTCGAGGTATATATCATCACTTATTATTAGTCTTCATGTCTTATTTCTAACACTCAAAATTAGACGTCAATTACTTTACAATTTAGAATCAATTTATATTGATCAATGAAGAATTAATGTTTTAAAATATAATAGAAATAAATTTTATTGTTACTCACTTTAATATTAACAAAATTTTAATTTTTTAATTGTTTGAAAGTTAATATAGTTTATTTGTCTCATAAAAACTGTACCATTATTAAGTTTCTTATACTTGTAAAAAATGTTAGATTGTTTGTTACTATAATCTTTTTTCTTATTTTAATTTTCTATATTTTTTAATGTATTTTTCATATTTTTTTTGGCTTATTATGCTATTTATTAATTAAAATTAATTAAAAAATTAGATCCATGGGGCTTACTCCCCACGTCTCGAGGCTTACGCCTCACCCCATTGTAAGTAAAATGCCTCGCCTTGTGCTCCCTTTTAAAACATTGATTTATAGGAACTGCAACTTGAAGTCATGTTATTATGTTGACCAATATACAACTAGAGGGCGATTCACGTGCAAAATCAATATAAATAACATATATGAAAAATTATTAATTTAGTTGATTAGTCATGTAATTAATTAAACCAATAATATTCTACCCAAAGTTTGTTCGAGTTACCAACCAATTAGCTTAGTCAAGTGATAACAACAACATTTCAGTGTAATTACACAAATTGGATCTGAGGAGGTTGAGATGTATGAATATCTTACTCCTACTTTGAGAAAGATACAGATGTTGTTTCCATTAGAACCCTGGCTCAAGGAAAGTATTTAATTTGAAAACGGGTATGTAAAAAATCAAAGTTTAGAAAGTACTGAAATGAAATTTAAAATAACCAGAGTATATAAAACAGCAGTAGCGATAAAGACGGAGAATAAGATAAAATAGTACTCCCTCCGTCCCAATTTATGTAGCACCATTTGACCGGGCACGGAGTTTAAGAAAATAGAGGTTGACCTTGTTAAATATCAATTTTACCCTTGAAAAAGTAAGAGAGAGAAGATTTGAGTAATAAAAAAGTTGTTGGTAGGTTTAAAAGTATGTAGGGCCCAACAAGGGTAAAATAGAGATGATGCATTAAATAGTTGTCAAATAAGGAAAGGTGCCACTTATTTTGGGACAAACAAAAAAGGAAATGGTGCCACATAAATTGGGACGGAGGGAGTATATACAAAAATAAACCTACTGCTATTATGCAATAAGTGTAAGTTTGATTTACACTGCCCAAATATCTTCCATCTTTTTTGGAGTCAAATGGTTAGTCATGAAATGCTAAGGTTTATGGCTTGTAGCGTAGAAGGTTCTTTGATTATAAGGGATCTTTCAAGTTTTCTTTCTTTTAAAAATAGCCAGCAAATCTTAAATCACAATAGAATAATTGTATCTTTAAATTAAGGGGAATTATTGCTTAAACTTAGACTTGCTAATATATATTCTATATATCTATATTAATATTTTAAAAGGCGTGGACGTGGGGTGTCGTGTTTAACCTTACACTAGGCGTGCATTTGAGCTGGTTCTGCAGGGGCTTTAACCTATTCTAGAGCTGGCTTGCACTTGTGTCCTAATTGTAAGCATTTCTGACAATACTGAGGTTCTTAGTCATACATGACCTTCGGGACAAAGGCATTACCATTAGGATCCAAGAGTGTAATCTCATTTGACAGAGGTTCAGTAATTTCCATCTCTATCCACAATCTAACATAGGAGATTCTTTCCACTTGAGTTGTACATTCATCTACATATAATGGATTACCCAAAGCACTTCCTATCCTACTTAAGGGTATCATCCCCCAGCATTTCAATGGCAAGTTATGCAGTTTCACCCAAAGTGGAATATTGTACAATATTAATTTATGTAGGTTAAAATCTGGAGATCATGGCTTCATAATCACTCGCCTATTTTTAATATTATATGGTCCTAAGTACAGAACTTGGTTCCTATCCTCCTCACCAAAAAATCTTAACTACAAAATAATCATAATTGTGATAGAGGATATGTGGCTTACCACTTAGTTTCCACAGGGATATAAGAAATCTTAGTTTCCACAGGGACATAAGAAATCTCTTCACAGCTCCAATCGTTGTTGAGTGTCCAATGCCATACAAAATTAACGCAGCTCTCCACTTTAGATTTTCCTGTTCAATTTCCTCTTGATCTAGTTGCAAAATTTTTATTCCTTTGATTTCTGAGGCAATAAACTTCAAATTCATGCCTTTTTTTGCAAGTTTATTCCCCACAACTACAATAGCCCATGATTTGGTTTCTTTAGTTGATAGATGTTCTGCTTGTTTAAGCTCCTCACTTGCTTCAATGTCTTGTTGCTTCCCAGCATTACCTTGAATTGCATCTGAGTTCACGATAGGGTTGTTATCCCAAAATTGTGCTCCTAGAGATAGATTTCCCTACATACAATATTGATTTTCCTTCTCGACATTTCCTCCAGCATCACTGAGCTGAGAAGTGTTAGCTCCAGATATTACTGCTAGCGCTAAACATACGAGATTATACAACCAGAAACCAAATAGGAACTATTATACAACCAGAAACCAAATAGGAACTATTATTTAATTATAGTGAAATGATAAACAAGCTTACAATGGATAGATAAAGAAAAGTGACAGTGAAAACATTAAAGATAGATTGGGAAGGGAGATAAGAGGATACATAGTGAATTAGGAATGCGAAATTTAGAAGGAACATGGATGAGAGAGAATTTCCACCCTTGTTCCTTCATGACACTATTTATCAACCTACATCCTAAATATATCCACTTAAATTGGTTTGGTCTACTTTTGAGGTTTCTTTCTACTGGCCCATTAGCTAATACTCCTTCAAGCTCATCCATATCAATTATCCTTGTAATTAATCATCATTCAATAAGAATGAACACTGAGTAACCTGTAGTAGGATGTAGAGAAGTAAATTCGAATGCACATCTTGTTAAGGTTTTTTGCCCTGAATTTTTAACCTATTAGGACTCTCCTTATTGAAGGAAGGAAAAAGACTTATAATAGGAGTATATCTCCTTTTATGTCTATCTTTTTCTTGGAGAAGAAGTTTTGACAACTATAAATAGATGATCACTACAACACAACAACAAAAGCTCCAACAATGTAGTCATTCAAAGAAGCAATGCTTAGGGGGAGATTTTATATTTTTAGTTTTATTTTCTACTAGTAGTAGTTTTTAATCTCCTCCCTTTGTAGGTCAATTCATGATCAAATCACTTTCAATAAAAGCTCTTTTGATATATGCTCTTTCATGTTTAATTCATTGTCAAAGTTTGCTTTGTTAGCTTGCGCATGCACCATATTATTTTGATCCCAACAAGTGGTATCAGAGCCATATTCAGCCAATGGCTCGATGAGCTAGGCTAACGAGATTTTAAAGACAGATTCAAGGCGGGTTCAGTTCTAGCTACAATCATGTTGATGACAATGAAGATTTATCCAAAAAATATGAAGGTGATGCTACATGTGGAGACAAAAATTTTCAAGACAAAAATTTCAACCATATTTTTCAACAATAATGTTGCTGCTGCATCTTTAAAACAAAACCCCTTTTAACCCATGTTTGGGCTACTTTTAACCAATGCCAGTTTCAACCTATGACTACTTGTAACGCATAAGCTCCAATGCGAGTTTTAACTCGTGCTTATGCATGAGCTCTTTTTTAACCCATTCTTGGGCTCCTTTTAACCTACTCTTGGACTTCTTTCAATCAATACCAAAACTTTTAATTTAAAGATGACAAGCAGCAGTTGATGATGATAATCATGTGAAGAAGGAAGATCAAGATTATTTTGTTAGAAAATTCAGGCTAAGGGGAGAATTGTTAGGGTTTTTGCCCTGAATTTTTAACCTATTAGGACTCTCCTTGTTGAAGGAAGGAAAAAGACTTCTAATAGGAGTATATCTCCTTTTATGTCTATCTTTTTCTTGGAAAAGAAGTTTTGACAACTATAAATAGAAGATCTCTACAACACAACAACAAAAACTCCAACAATGTAGTCATTCAAAGAAACAATGGTTAGGGGGAGACTTTTATATTTTTAGTTTTTTTTACTAGTAGTAGTTTTTAATCTCCTCCCTTTATAGGTCAATTCATGATCAAACCACTTTCAATAAAAGCTCTTTTGATATATGCTCTTTCATGTTTAATTCATTGTCAAAGTTTGCTTTGTTAGCTTCCGCATGCACCATGTTATTTTAATCCCAACACATCTAGACACATAAGAGAACGATATGAGAAGATATATATGTTCACCATTCAGTTTATACCATGAACTACAGAAAATCACTGTTCGATGCCTGTCAAACAAGTTTGATTGTATTCAAATTTTAGGTTCATGATTCATCAGGCTGATGAGCTCATTCAAGTAAATACTGTAACGAAAGCAAGTTCTTTGGAAAATACATATGAATTGAGAAAGTCCTTTGTCATTATCTCTGTTTCTTTAGCGTTTTCCAAATGTGGCAGAGGAAAAGGTTTAGGTGGAAATAATGCTAGTCAGTCACTAAGTTGATTACATCTAGTATAACTTACAAACGTTAGCTCAACGACAAAATCAGTCAGCACCAATCTTGTTTACCTTTGGTGATCAACTATACTTAGAAACAATCAGGCCGACAGATGATTGATCCACGCTCAATCCGCTCACCCATAAAGGTGTAGGGCGATCGTCAAATATAATAGCACGCAACTAGAGTCGGCGTCGATTTCCTAAGGGAGCTATCTTTGCAAATCTATTAGACTTAGAATGAATAACAACAGGTTTTATGAATTTTATGTATATTCCTAGATATAAATTGGTAAAAATTGAAATAACTAAAATTATGATTAACAACAAACACTAATAAATTCAACACTTTAAAATAGATATAAATATGGAGAATGAGCTAGGGCTTTACTCATTTCAAAAAGATTCTTTTCACTCAAACCCTTGCCTTATCCTTGCAAATCATATGAGTAGTATAAATGATCGGGCCTCGAATGTATTACTTAAAAATCTCTAAGGATAGAGAGGGTTTACCACATTAAGCCTGTTAGGGTCAATAATGGGGCGCGAGAAACCCTAGTGCAAGGACCCGAGCAGGAATGACCTTTGTGAGGTCTTTCCCTTTAGATGGGATAGGGCGTAGCCAATGCAACTCAAATTCTCGCTAGTTTCCATTAACCTACACCATAAACCCCATTAGGGTGATAAAAGCAAAGTAGGGTTAGATTCAAGTACGACCGTGCCTTAAACCCTAGTCAATGAAAGTACGAAGAAAACTAGATTCATCTTTACCCATAGATTACACAAATTTAAAAGCAAGTTTTAAGTAAAAATCATCAAGTCTTCATGAATAAACCCCTAGTATGAGTTTAGCTATACATACTAGGGTCTAACACACACATAGCAAGAGATGGTATTGCAAGAGTGATATGAAGAATTAGATTAATAAAAGAAATTCTTACAAAAGATTCAAGTTGTAGCCCTTCCTTTTACCTCCAAGCATATTCAAAATATAATAAAGTATATTCTAAGCTGAAAAATGGTCTAATTTCTGTGAGGTATAACAGCCTATTTATAGGAATGAGTTAGAAAGTTAGGCTAATATTTATAAAATTGTTATTTTTGCCCTGTTTCACGCTAAACTGCTGGTCATTCGGCGGGCCGCACATTGAGTTGCTCGGTTGCCGAAGGCGATTCTAATCCTCTATTTTCTTGTTCTGCGGTGCAGGTTTGGCGGGGCGCAGGATCAGCCGGGGGCAACTCCCACACTCGAAGATGTCTTCTGAGCTCACTGAGGTGGTCGGCGGAGCCGCACAAGCTTCTGCGGGATCGCAGAGTGGTTTCCATATTTGTGTCGGCGGTTCGCCTCTTGGTTAGCAGAGACTTGATGAGATCGTGAACTCATTCCTCCTTGGCAGGCAATTCGGCGAGTAGCCAATCAAGCTGCTGCTTGTTCTCCTTGTTCTTTAAAATGTAGCCAAAGTTCACTGTTTTTGTTATTTTCTTCATTTCTTTTGGCTTTGTATACTGATATTCTTTGTAACCCTGAAAGATGGAAAAAAGCATAAGATTTAATCAAATAGTAAAGCGTTTAGGACGTGAAAGCTAGTCTAAAAGAGTCGCAAATATACGCAAAATGCTAACGCGTCAACTCTCCCAAACTTAGACTCTTGCTTATCCTCAAGCAACATTAAGAACTATCTTATGTATCATAATTTAGCATCGGGATTGAGCTCAACAATGAGAATGAGACAAGAGGAAGTTCATGACTCCGGTTGATACTACCAATTAGTTTCATACATGAGAATCCAACCAAACGATCCACAAGCACCCAAGTCACAACTACATCACTAGAGCTTCTAGTGATGACTAGAGCATGTATAGTACAATTGCTTCATCAACTCACCTATGACTTTCTTAATTGCACCTTCAAGTCTCAAGTCCCCTAATGCTCTCACCGCAAGGAATGAGTCCCTATCTCTCAAAACAATTCAAACAAAAAGGGACCCTCAATTCTAACCCCTCACTCTAAAAAATAAATACAAGTTAAGCACATATAATTGTATAGGCTTGGCTTTAGTGTCACTTATCATTTCTTTCATATCAATTAGTGAAGGATCAAATAGGACTTTTAAGGTTGTAATATAGGCTTTTGGACATAGGTAGGGTATAATTTTGATAAAAAGTGACTAAACTCCCTCATTGGGCACTACATCATCTTTTCATTCATTTCACTTTGAGCTTTCTTTTCACATGTAGCTCTTATTCCCCATTTTCTTTCTTGATCTTTGCTTGTGGCTCTTATTCCTCTTTTTGCTTCACTTTTCTATTTTTGTCTTTTCAATTTTTTTCTTTTGCTATTTTTGTATTTTCTTGATTTTCTTCTTTTCCACTTTTGCCACTTTTCTCTACCATTATCTTTCTTTTTCAAGAGCCACTTAGCTTTCATTTATTTGTTCCCCTCCTATAAACTTAGACTTTTAGCCTAAGTTGCACGTTTTTCAATGCCTCAAGGAGATAGGGCCAAGAAAATGTTAATGCTTCGCGAGGGTTGCCTATGTATCGCAACAAGTGTGAATCAGAGGAAAGAAGACAACATCCCAAACATAGTTCACGGGAGTACCTTTGGAATCTTTTCTTTTTGGAATTTTTAAAAATTTTCAATTTGTTTCGGTTTTTTCTTTTTCAATGTTTTTGGATTTTTCATATAGCAACTAATAACAATTATATTATGAATTAAAAAGGCAAAAATTAAAGACAAGAATTTAAACATAAACATCCTAAATTAAACATAACCATCCTAAATAAAACATAAACATCCTAAACTGAAGTAATAACATCCTAAGTTAAAAACATAATTGTAAACATAGTTTAGAACATTCACAAAAAATTAACTATCCCAACCCCAACATGAAAGGTTGCTATGTCCGAAAGCAACTAAACCAAAACAAAAGACAAATGTATGGGGTCAATCAAAAAGAGAGAGAAGAACTCCCTATTCATCTCGGGCAATTCCTTTGCCCTTGCCCTCAACATGATCTTTCGGGGCTTCTTGTCTCCTTTGCCCCTTCTCTCTCTTGCTCGAACTGCTTCCTCCATTGAAGCCATCATAGCCAAATCCATTTGTACTTCTTCATCAACTTCTCTATTTTTGAGCACATCAAAGTCTCCAAGTACTTCTTCTTCTATTCTTCTCATGTTCCTTTGGTGAATAGTTTCTGGGGCTGTTGGTTGGTCTTGTCTTTCTTGCCTTCGCTCTCTCTCATTCTACAATACATCCACATGCTTCGCAATATCAGCTTGTGTAATAGCAAACACATGAATACACTTCTTGATTTCCAAGATATTCTTGGTATGTGCATCAATGGCTGCACTTAGCTGGTCAAATTCAGTCGGGTTGACTTTGCCTTACAAAGGTGGGGGTGGCTTCATTTGAGGTAAGTTGCATATATGCACACCAAACTCCTCCATCTTGCCTTGCAACTCCTCAAGCTCTCGAGTGAGACACATGATTCATTGTCAGAGAAATCACTGTCGATAGGATCACTTTAAGAGGGACTATTTGGTGGAGGAGTATCCCTTCTTGCTTTTTTAGTTAGTGCTTGACGTTGTGCCAGTTCAGTACCTGGTCAAGATCAACTCAATGCGAACAATTAGCACACATACTAACTATATTATCCTACTCCTAAACTAAATAAGGATTAGCTAATCTATAGCACATGAGTCCTCAGAATAAAGAAAAACAGTTGTAAGGTTCAAGGGAAATTCTCAATTGAAAAACTTCAATCGGCGACCCGCAGAAAGTGATGCGGGATCGCCGACAGCAATGTGCGGCTCGCACAAGGATTTTCTAAAAGCAATCGGCATGGCACACATCAAAGTGCGGGAGGCAAGCCTTCTTCGCACAATTGCATTAACAATCTAATCAAACCGGCAGCCCCGCAAGCGAATCTGCAAGACCGTCAAATAGTTTCGTATTTCAGAATGCAGCCATTTTCCCTGGTTTGGTGGAACGCCGTTTTAGGTGCGAGGGGCAAACCTTTAGTGCACAATTTTCATGCTCACTAACTACACCGGCGGCACAGTAAGTGGAATTGCAGGTATGCCAAGTGGGTTTCACACTTCAAATTGCAAACTCAATTCCTCTTCGGTGACTTCCCGAATCATTGGCCAAATTTAATCCCTAATGCAAAAATTCCAAGTTATTCCATTCTCACGTCCCTTAACACCCCCAAACACACTTCTATGTGGTCATTGCAACTTCTCGCAACGTTCAAACTCTCTCAAGAACGGGACAACATTTTAAACCAATTTTCAACGAAAAATCAACCAAAAATCATACCAAGTTCAAGTTGTTTCAAAATTGTCAAGCACAACAAGGTATGTTCATGGTTTCCATTTGAGTTCATTTTGGTTATTATATTCTTTTTCACTCTCTTCTTATACCCATTTCTTCTCTCAACAACAACTTCAACAATATTACACATAATAGGGACTAAACTGTTATAAAATCAAGTTAAAAACAACCCCAACATGATATTCACCAAAACCACCCCCAACATAATGTCTAACTTACCTCCACACTTAAAAAAAACAAGAATTTAAAAACTTGGGGTGAAAACATACCGGATTTGCGATGAAAAATAAAACGAGGTGAGGGAATCACGAGCGAGTTGTGAAATCCAGTGTTCGTGAGTGATTTGGTGTGTTGGTTTTTCTTTGGGGTGTGTCGGAATAGTAGTCCCGGCAAGTGGGTCGTGTACTTTTTACAGTGGGGCGTGTGAAAAGTAAAAATTTAACTTACCTGGGGCCTTTTATAGTTGGATAACCCGACCAGGCCTATGAAGTCTGCGGATCGCCACCGATTCGGCGGGTCGCCGAAATTGGTGCGACTAGGTCGCAGGTTCCCTTTCATGCGCATGGGAAGGTGAACCGCAGGACTATCTGTAGAGTTGGATCGGCGCCCTACCCTTTGATCCGCTGGATGCTTTTCCACTCTGCAAGAGCAAGTTTGCTCACTGACTATGCCGGCGGCTCACCGTTTATTTGGCATGCCGCAGAATGGCTTCCGCAACTCTTTCAGCGGTTCCTTCTTATTTCTTGACTTCTTTTATTTTCCACACCTTGTATTATTCATGCACTAACACCATTTGACCACGATCAAATGCAACTATAAAATAATTTCATGTGTGATTTTTACACTATCTAAAAGTCAAACATCAAAAATTAAAAATGCTAAAAACTAAAACTTGGGTTGCCTCCCAAGAAGCACTTGATTTAAAGTCGTGGCATAACGGTATTACCTTTGTCCATCAAGGGTTCAAGAGATAGATGCAAGCAACCTCTCTAGGTTCGGCTTCACATCCCAAGTAGTTCTTCACCCTTTGGCCATTTACTCAGAAAGTTTTGGAACTTCTCATCTCTTTCAATTCAACCCATCCATATGGTGATGTGTCCACCACCTTGTAGGGTCCACTCACTTATTGAACAATAGCACCATATCTCCCACCTTGAATGCACGATTCCATATCTTCTTCTCATGAATGATCTTCATCTTCTCTTTATAGATATTGGAATTTTCATAGGCAAGGAATCTCATCTCCTCAAATTCATGCAATTTCTCCACCCGTGACTTGGAAGCTTCCTCCAATTCATATTTAGCTTTTTCAATGCCCAATAGGCTTTCTGCTCCAATTCGACGGGAAGATAGATAGCTTTACCAAGAACCCAGAACGGTGGCATCCAATGGGAGTCTTGTATGCTGTGCAATACGCCCATAAGGCATCATCCGACTTCTTGGCCCAATCCATTCGGTTCACATTAACCGACTTGGATAAAATTTTCTTTATCTCACGATTCGACACTTCCACTTGACCATTCCTTTGGGTATGGTAAGGTGTAGCAACCTTGTATCTCACCCCATACTTCTCCAACAAGGAATTAAAGGCTCGAATGCAAAAGTGGGTTCCCTCATCACTTATGATTGTGTCGGGGGTGCCAAATCTTGTGAAAATGCTTTTCTTAAGGAAGGTGGTGAAACTTCTAGCTTCATTGTTTGGTAAGGAAATTGCCTCAACCCATTTAGACACGTAGTTAACCGCCACAAAGATGTATTTCATACTATAAGAACTTGGGAAAGGACTCATGAAGTCAATCCCCCATACATAAAAAATTTCAACTTCCATAATATGATTTTGAGGCATTTCCTGCCTTTTTGAGATCCCCCCCCACCCCGGTTAGAGTATTCATGAGCATCCTTATACAAAGTAGGCGAAAAGAAACCATATTCAAGTACTTTTGCCGCCGTTCTAACACCACTATGATGCTCTCCATATGGATCGGAGCGACATTCTTCAAGAAGTCCTCCGGGACCTCTCCACATGCAACAAAATTAGCTAAGTCCGCGTATCAAAGGATCTCTTCCCAAGATACCGCCAATATTCTCTCATCCAGAAAAGAATCATTGATCTCAAAGGTTTCTTACGGGCGACCCTCCTCCAAACGGGATAAGTGGTCCTCCACTTAATTCTCGCTTCCCCTTCTATCAAGCAACCCAAGATCAAATTCTTGTAATAAGAGCACCCATCACATCAACCTTGCTTTTGAATCTTTCTTGGCCATCAAATATCGGATGGCAGAGTGGTCGGTGTGCACAATAACTTTGGATCCCACCAAATAAGATCGGAATTTCTCAAAAGCAAATACAATGGCCAATAACTCATTCTCTGTCTCCTCATAGTTCAATTGAGCTCCATTCATGGTCTTGCTAGCATAATAGATTGGATGAAACATCTTCTCAACTCTTTGGCCAAGCACGGCCCCCAATGCTACGTCACTAGCATCACACATAAGTTCAAATGGAAGATCCCATCTTGGACTCACTATCACAGGTGCGGTTGTCAATTTTTTATTTACCTCTTAAAAAGCTTTCAAGTATGCCTCATCGAATTCAAACTTGGAATCTTTCTCTAGCAATTTGCATAATGGGTTCACAATCTTAGAAAAGTCTTTAATAAAGTGCCAATAGAAATCCGTATGTCCCAAGAAGCTTCTCACTCCCTTGACGGTTGTGGGAGGTGGAAGTTTAGAGATAACTTTAATCTTGGCATGATCAACTTCAATTCCCTTCTTGGACACCTTGTGCCCTAAGACTATTCCTTCTTGAATATGGAAATGACATTTCTCCCAATTTAGCAGAAGCTTTGTCACTTCACACTTTTCTAAGACTTTCTCCAAATTAGATTGACAATCTTCAAAGGAATCACTGACTACCGAAAAATCATCCATGAATACTTCCAAGAAGTTTTTCACCATATCATAAAATATGCAATCATGGACCTTTGAAAGGTAGCCGGGGCATTGCAAAGTCCAAAAGGCATCTTGCGAAATGAAAAGGTGCCATATGGGCATGTAAAGGTTGTGTTATCTTAATCATTTGCTTCAATTGAGATTTGATTGTATCCCGGATATCCATTAATGAAATAATTATAAGCGCGACCCACCAAACGATCGAGAATTTGGTCAATGAAAGGTAGGGGAAAATGATATTTCCTTGTTGCATTGTTGAGATTCCGGTGGTCCATACACACTCGTCAACCGGTCACTGTTCGAGTTGATATAGCTTCACCTTTCTCATTGTGAACTATCGCCATCCTCCTTTCTTGAGCACACACTGAATGGGTGATACCCATTCACTATCAGAGAGTGGAAAAATCACCCCCGCATTTAACCACTTTATGATCTCCTTCTTGACAACTTCTTGCATTGGAGCATACAACCTCATTTGGTGTTTTACCGCTGGTTTGCAACTTTTTCAAGTAGAATCTTGTGAGTGCAAACTCCCGGAACAATTCCCCTTATATCCGCTAGAGTCCGTCCAATGCCTTTAACTCCTTTTATCACCATTTCAACTAATTGATCTTCTTGCTCTTTGGTTAAGTGGAAAAAATGATTATGGGACGAGTGGAGTTTGGAACTAGGAAGGTATATCTCAAGTGGATTGATAGGACTTTGAGTTCAAGAGTGGGAAGTTCTTAAATGGATGGTTTTATAGGTGGAGTGGTTCGGTTTTCAAGGTCAAGTAAGAGCTTTTTGGGAACGTAGGGTCTAGTTCCCCACCCTTCCAAAGCCTTCACACACTCGGCAATACTCTCATTATCAATATCTATGTACCAAATGGTCGTGGCCATTTCATCCGCTTGGCTCACTAGGATACTCTCTTTTTGTACAAGTGCATCCACAACCATATCCACATAACAACAAGTGGCTTCCTCCTCCATAGGTTGTTTTAATGTTTTGCATATATGGAACACAATCTTATCTCCTTTGAATCGGAAAGTAAGCTCTCCCTTCTTCAAATCACATAATACTCTCCCGGTAGCTAGAAATGGATGCCCAAGGATAATGGAGACATCAAAGTCCACCGAGCAATCAAGAACAACAAAATCTGCCGAAAATATGAACTTCTCCATTTTCACTAGAACATTAGTTACAACTCCAATTGGTTGTTTCATTGAACGATTGGCCATTTGCAAGTTCATTGTTGTGGCTCATGGAACTTCCTTTGTAGTCAAAGTCTTGTACACTGCATACGGCATCAAATTGATGGTTGTTCCAAGATCACATAGAGCTTTAGGGAAATGTGTCCCTCCAATTGTACAGGGGACCGTGAAGGGTCCAAGGTCTTCTATTTTTCTTTCCATATGCTTTGAGACAATTGAACTACATGGACGAGTCAGCCTGTTTGGTTCATAATCTTCATATGTCTTCTTGGTGACAAGATCTTTCACTAGTTTATCAATATTTGGTATTTGGCTTAATGCATCAACCAAAGAGAGATTGATAGATGTTGTTGCTATCTTATCCCAAATCTTTTTGGCTTGTGATGCTTGCCTTGGCTTGACACTCTTTTGTGAGAATTGAAGTGGAATTTTGGGAATGGAGCTTGGACTAGGGGGTTTTGTTGGGTGGTAGGGTTTTGTTTGGTTTGGCTTTTTGAGTGGTAGTGACTTCGGGATTTGGTTCTTGAGGGATTGCGTCATCATCAATTTCATGCCTTGGCATCTCTACATCCACATCAATTGCCTTGCCTTGATTCAGATATTCCCCATTGTTTTTCTCATGATATTGCACCTCTATGTCCATACGATCCTCTTTTGCTTTGGGATCATCCCATTTTTTTCCATTCTGGGTTGTACTTTCCATTACATGATCTTTGCCATTCTTCTTAAGATTTACCACCGTATCACTTGGCAGTGCTCCTTGAGGTCTTTGATTTACTTGGTGAGATCGGCTAATCATTTGAGATTCAAGAGCCTTGATGGAAGTGTTGTGAGATGTGACCGTTTGCTTGATATCTTTGATGTCACCGGAGTAACTTTCTTGATTCTTAAGCATTTCTCCCATCATTTCTTCCAACTTAGATGGACATTTTCCTTCATTTTCACCTTGCTTGAATGGGGCTCTTGGAACATAGCCTTGAGAGGTACCAACTCTAGATTGTTCTTCCAATTCGGTATTCCTCTATCTTGCCTCCATTAGCCTTGTCGATATTTGTCTTGTTGATATGGCCTTTGATAACCAGCTTGATAGTTAGACACATAATTGGCTTCTTCTTCACCATGGACATCGAAACATTGTTCCGGAAAGTATTCTTCTTGCCCTTTTTAAAGAAGAGCAAAAGGTGGAGCTCTGGGGTTCACATAACCCATATGGACTACTTGATGATCGACATTTGTAATTTGAAGATTTTACACCTTGTTCACTTTCTTCTCTTTGTCATCCTTGGCTCCTCTAAGAAGCTCAATATTGGTAAAAATTCGAGCCATTTGCTCTGCTTGATCTTCAAATCTCTTCATCATCATTGGATTCATTCCTCTATTTTTGCTTGGATTTTGGGCTCTAGATTGCCAATCTTGAGATTGTTTGGAAACTTTGTTGAGGATATCGTTGACTTCTTGATAACTCTTATCCATGATAGCACCTCCACACAAATTCTTCATGGCCGATTAGTTAATCTTGTTAAGCCCTTGGTAGAAACATTGTAGGAGCATATCTTCTCCAAAACCATGAGTTGGACAATGTAGTAGAACTTCTTGAAAAGCTTCCCAAGCTTCACACAATGAATCGGTTGGATCTTGCTTGAATATATAAACATTGGCCCTCATTGAAGCTTGCTTACCCTTAGGTAAGAATTTTGCCAAAAATTGCTTCACAAGTTCCTCCCAAGTGTAAATTGAATTCTTTGGTAACTTGTTCCACCATGCCTTGGCCTTCCCAAATAGAGAATAGGGAATGACCCTTAGGTGCAAAGATTCATCCGTACAATGGGCCGACTTGTAGAGATGGAATGTTTGGATTAAATTCCTCAGACGCTCATTTGGATCATCATGCCTGCCTCCACTTAAGTATCCATTTTGATCAAGCCCGTGCAAGATCACTTGTGGAGTGTTGAAAGTAACATTACCACGAATGGGTAGAACAATTGCACTAGTAAAACTTTCCACATTCACTTCTTCATCGGACTCTTCCATATCTTGTACCGATGGATTAGAATTTCAGGCACCCCTTGCATTCCTTCGATTTCGATTGACATTGCGAACATCCACTCGATTAGCCCTTTGAGTTACTTGATTGATACGAACACCTTGGTTGGCACCTCAGCCTCCTCAGTTAGCATGGTTGCCTCTTTGGTGTGCATTGCCCGCTGCACCAATATTGTTATCAACATCCACTCTCGCATTAGCTTGGTTGTGGCCAATAGGGTTTCCATCAATTGGGGAACCATCTTCAACTTGCGGTTTATCATTCTCTTCAAACACATCATGAATTCCATAACTCTCCTCACTAAGAGAAGTGTCATCATAATCTTCCTCAATTTCTCCATCATAATTATTTGGAGCCACTGAAGCATTTGGAAATAGAGCTCCCTCATTTGAACGATTGTAGAGGGGTTCCGCATAGCTCGATTTGGATTTCTTCTCATTGCTATTGGTCACCTACACATAGTAAACCAAAAACAAGAGGTAAAATGGTAGGAATAGTTCACAATACAAGAACACGAAGTATTCAATCTAATAGATGTACCGTAGCTCCTTGGCAACGGTGCAAAAATTTAATCCACGCTCAATCCACTCATCTGTGGGGCGATCGTCAAAGATAATAGTACCCAACTAGAGTCGGGGTCGATTTCCTCAGGGAGCTAGCTTTGCAATCTATTAGTCTTAGATTGAACAGTAACGGGTTCTATGAATTGTATGTATATTCCTAGATATAAATTGGTAAGAATTAAAATAACTAAAATTATGATTAACTACTAACACTAAAACATGCAATAAATTCAGCACTTTAAAGTAGACGTAAATGTGGAGAATGAGCTAGGGGTTTACTCATTTCGATAAGATTCTTTTCACTCAAACCCTTGCCTTATCCTTGCAAATCATATGGGTAGTATAAATGGTCGGACATCGAATGTATTTCTCAACACCCGTTGGGAATATCGAGGGTTTACCACATTAAGCCCGTTAGGGTCAATAATGGGGCGCGAGAAACTCTAGTCCAAGGACCCGAGTTGGAATAACCCTTTTGAGGTCTTTTGCTTTAGATAGGGTAGGCCATAGCCAATGTAACCCAAATTCTTGCTAGTTTCCATTAACCTACACCTTCAACCCCGTTACGGTGATGAAAGCAAAGTAGGTTTAGGTTACAGTACGGTCGTGCCTTAAACTCTTGTCAATGAAAGTACGAAAGAGAACTAGATTCATCTTTACCCATAGATTACACAAATTTAAAAGCAAGTTTTAAGTAAAAATCATCAAGTCTTCATGAATAAATCCCTAGTATGAGTTTACCTACTCATACTAGGGTCTAACACACACATAGTAAGAGATGGTATAGCAAGAATCAATGAAGAATTAGATTAATAAAATAAATTCTTATAAAAGATTCAAGTTATAGCCCTTCCTTTTGCCACCAAGAATATTCAAAATATAATAAAGTATATTTTAAGCTGAGAAATGGTCTAGTTTCTTCAAGGCATACAACTGTATTTATAGGCATGGTTTTGAAAACTAGGCTAATATTTACAAAATTTTCATTTTGCCCTGTTTTACGCTAAATTCCCGGTCATTCAGCGGGCTGCAGATTGAGGTTAGCGGCCGCCAAAGGCTATTCTAACTCCTCTATTTTCGCAAGTTCGGCGGGGCGCAGGATCAATGGCGGGCAACTCCTACACTCGCAAATGTCTTCTGAGCTCACAAATATAGTCGGTGGAGCCACACAAGCTTTTGCGGGATCGCAAAGTGGTTTCCGCATTTGTGTTAGCGGTTCGCCTCTTAGCTTAGCAGAGCCCTGATGAGATCTTGAACTCGTTCCTCCTTGGCAGGCAATTCGGCGGGTAGTGGATCAAGCTACTGCTTGTTCTCCTTGTTCCTTAAAATGTAGCCAGAGTTCACTGTTCTTTTCTTCATTCCTTTTGGCTTTGTATATTGATATTATTTGTAACCTTGAAATATGGAGATAAACATAAGATTTACTCAAAATAATAAAGCTTTTAGGATGTGAAAGCTAGTCTAAAAGAGTCGCAAATATACGCAAAATGCTAACGCATCAATGATCGCAACTTGTTTCACTACAGTATTGTTGATCCAATTGTAGCTGAAGAAAAAATGTAGCAACATAGTGTGAAAGAGTTTAGCCAATTAGTACATATATTAACACCAAAGGAGGATTCACCCAACAAATGGAGAATTTGCTTGCATAAAACACCACAAGTGCAATAAATCAAAAAAAAAAAACCCACAAAAAACAAAAAAATAAGAAGAAGAAGAAGAAGAAGAAGAAGAAGAATAAAATCAACTTTTGATTGGCCGAGAGACCTGGGGGATTGGCATGGCAGGACCCTCCATGTTTTTTTTGAATGGAAAAAGGCTCACGTTTTAACTGTGTAGTATAGGTCCTCTGATCATTAATGGGATTAAAAGATTCTAACTATCTAACCTTCTCACCCCAAAGTTTTTTATGTTACACGCTGGTCCAAGTATAAAAGCCATTTTTTTTGCCAAATTTGGCCATAAACCTAGATCTACAACATCCCTTCCCTCTCTCCTCTCCTCCATTATTCCCTCTCAAATCCTTATTCGTTCATTCTTCTGGTTTCTTCAATCTACGCTTTGTCTACTGATTATTTGTTCAAGATAAGCAATCCTAAACGAAATATAACACATATCCATTTCTTATTCTTCGTTAAGAAGATTTGTGAATGTTCATCATTATTAAATATTGAAGTTTTTGAAATGGATTTTAAAAAATCAACCAAATTTTTATACTATTTTCAAGTGGGTGTTGTTTTGAATTGTTGGGAATAGTAGTGAGAGGTTGAATATAAAATTTGAGATCATTTGGAGTTAATTTGGACTGGATTTGGTTAATTTTAGGCTAAAACCGATGCTAAAATTTTTTCTCAGCGCGATGAACATCTATTAGGATGTTCGGAACATCCTGACAGATGTTCCAATAATCTTGAACATCAATACAAATGTTCCGAACATCCTGAATATCTTGATAGGAAAGATGCTTCGAATATCTAGAGAGACGTCGTGAACATCGAGAGATATGTTACTATTAACATCCTGCCAGATGTTTTGATTATCTCTTATGATGTTTAGCAAATATATATTTTATCCGTCGAACTATTGTACAAATTATATGTCATATTTTCATTTGTTGTTTGTCGAAAATAGTTTGTAGCTGGTACTGACAAATGGGAACTAGGCGATTTTGGCGATTTCTAGGCAGCACACACACGACCACCTCCCATGGCCACTCCGGCCACTGGACAGCCCCCCACAGGTGATGTCCAGCCTTATACTAATCCTATACAACCCCCCTAACACCATAATACCAACTACAAATACCACTATACCACCTTTATCGTATGCATCCATGTTGAAACCTAATGCAAAACCTTTTGTGATGCCGGCTATCCCTGATCCTATTATGGAACTTCATCATGGGGAACCTTCCTTTATTTGGGATGACAAGGATGTTGATAATATGGTAATTCATGAAGAATTAAAACATGCAGTCGTGGGGAAATTTTCTTATGGGATGCCAGCCTTTCATGAGCTTAAAAAGCAATTGCCTTTGCAATGTGAATTGAAAGGAGAATGTTTTATTGGCTTCTTAGATCTTAGACATGTTTTAATTAGAGTTTCTTTGTTGGAGGACTATGTTCATCTCTTGTCAAGGCATGCATTCTATCTTAAGTTTGCGAATGTTTATCATCAGATGCGTGCCTTGAAGTATGATGTTTGGTTCGATCCTAGGGAGGAAACATCGGTGGCAGTAGCGTGGATCTCTTTTCCAGGTTAGCCACCAGTTTTCTTTGTTAAGGAGGCTGTGTTTGCATTGGCTAGTGCAATTGGAAAGCCTTTGCAATTAGATGCTTCTACAAAAGCTAGAACAAGGCCAAGTTGTGCCAAGGTTAAGGTGGAAGTTGATCTACTATCTCCAAGGCCTCAACGAGTTAGGATTGGGATCAAGAACTCAAGCACTGGTGACATCAAATACAAGTGGATCAAGGTTCAATATGATTATTTGCCTAAGTATTGCAATCATTGCAAACTGCAAGGACATGATGAAGACAAATGTTTTCTTTTGCATCCGGAGCTAGATGCTAAGGAAATTGACAAAAAGGAGGATGAGGTTGATGTGAGTAAACAACCTGTTAGGATTCTTAAAATGGCAAGCTTGTGGGTAATGTGAATGATAAGGAAGAGCTAGTTAAGGTGGATGAGCTTAACAAAAGGAAAACAGTTCAAGATGCTCGGCAAAATAAGGCCAAGAAGATTGGTAACCCTAATAGAAACCCTAATGCTTGGGTTAGGGTTGAGAGAAGGAAGAATCAAAGTAAAGAGGGTGACAAGACTAATGGGGACATTGTTCACATTAATAACTCGTTTGCAGTTTTGGACGAGGAAGGAGATGATGTTGTTGAAGTTCAATCAGGTGAGGAGAAGGAATCAGGTTCAGCTAAGAATGTTGGTAATCCTGGACAAGGAGGAAAATTGCATACAAATTCTACTCCAAAGAGGAGTGCAACTCCTAAAGAACCTACGATTAGTGCAAAGATTGATAATGAGAGAAATAAATACTCGTCAGTGGGTAGATGCAGTTTTTAAAAATAATTCAAAGGACAAGGATTCTAATGATGCAGTTCAGGATGAGAGGGTAGATGGTATTCGTGAGCTGGGAGTTCAGACAAAGATCGTGCCTTAATTGCGATCCCACAAACTGAAAACTCAATTCACGAGGTTGATTTGGTTAATAAATTCAGCATGTTTAATGAGTCTGCTTTAAATGAGCTGAGGGGCATTAATCCTGAAGCTTGGGAGTTAATGCAAAAAGCCCTAGGGTTAGTTAAATCGGGTACAGGAAAGGAAATTGCTTTTATACCCCAGGCGCCCACACTTTCACCAGTCGATGTGGGAGAGAACAATCTTTTAAAGTGCAATTTAAACACGACTGCCTCTAGTATCCCTAGTCAATGTCAGGGTGAGGATATTGCTCAGGGATCATCTTTGATACCCACAGGTGCTACTACTGATGAAGATGAAGATGATCTTATTGCAAACATGCCACTGCAACCAATAGTCAAGAATGTACAAGCCCAGGAAGGCATAAAGCTGATGGATGGCCCCTTGAGCCCAGGCAGACTTGAGCATCAAGAACTGGATGAAGACTCCACTGCTCATAACTTTGAGCAAGTTGCTAGAGAGGCTGACTTATCTCCAAAGAGTGCTAGATCCCAGCAGCAGCTGATTCCACCAGCCCTACTGGAGCATTCACATCAATCCAAGCAGGCACAAAAGAGAAACAAAAAGAACTATAGTCAGGATCTTGATAAAATCAAAGCCTTGAGATCAAAATCTACCAAGCAGAATTAGATGGATAAGCTCCTTATTTGGAACATAAGGTCAGTAAATACTCAAGAAGCTTTTGATAGGCTTATCATTACATCAAAGGAAGCACTTTTAAGTTATAGGACTGATGGAACCATTCCAGGATGTAAGCACCATTAATAGCTACAGATTGACGCTAGGGATGGAGCAATGTTTTCATAATGTCAATGGGAAGGTGTGGGTGTTTGTCAATGCTGATTATGAAGTGCAGGAGGTGATGAATGATGAGCAACAGCTTACACTTTGCTTCTAAAACCAACAGTTTGATGAAGAAGTTGTCATCACTTTTGTATATGCCAAAACAAATGCTGGAGACAGGTTCTTTCTTTGGGAAGCAATGCAGTACTTTGCTAGAGATAATGATAGGCCTTGGTTGGTTGCTGGGGACTTCAATGTCATTCTTTCAGAGAATGAAAAATATGGGGGACTACCAGTGTTCATGCCTGAATATAAAGAATTTGCTTCTACTCTTGCTAATTGCCAGCTTATGGATCTTGGTTTTAACTCAGGAAGCATCTTCACTTGGTGGAATGGTAGGACTGAGGAAGACTTTATTCTAAAGAGACTGGATAGATGCTTAGGCAATCAACAACTGATTGATATGTGTACCAAGATTGAAATTGATCACCTTGCTAGAGTGGGCTCAGATCACTCCCTTTTACTGGTCAGTTTCTCACAGGATGCTACTCCTACAATCAAGCCTTTCAAGTTTCTAAATTTCTTGACTACACATGATTCATTTCTAGATTTAGTAAGAGAGCATTGGGACATTGAAGCTGCAGGAGATCCATTTTATTCTTTGAACACAAAACTGAAAACATTGTAGAAAAAATTGACTGCTTGGAGCAAGACTACATATGGTAATATCTTTCAGCAGGTTTCCACCATGGAGGACATTTTATTGGCACATGAGTATCAGCTGGAATTAGCACCAACACCAGAGAATAGAGAAGCATTGAAGAAAGCTGAAGCTGAGCTGAAGAGATACATTGCTATTGAAGCAGAATTTTAGAAGCAAAAGGCTGGCATGCAATGGGTGATGTAAATTCTAAATTCTTTCATTTCCATGTCAATGGAAGAAGGAAGAAACTACATATGAGCAGGATTCAAAATAGGGATGGTAACTGGATTAATTCTCAAGAAGCAATGGCCAATGAAGCATTGTGGTTCTTTCAGAAATAGTTTGCTACTGAGGAGGTATCTAACAATTATGACCTGTTGATGAATGTTCCTTCAATGATCACTGAGGGGCAGAATGAGGCATTCACAAAGGTGCCTTGGGAAGAGGAGGTCAAACAAGCAGTGTTTGGACTGAATGGTGATAGTGCAACTGGCCCTGATGGCTATACTGGCAGGTTCTTTCATGTTGCTTGGGACATTATCAAGCATGACATTGTCAGGGTGGTGCAGGCATTGTTCAGTGGAAGACATATACCTAGATATGTGACACACACAAATTTGGTACTGATTCCTAAGAAGCCATCAGTTTCAACCTTTTCTGACCTCAGGCCTATTAGCTTGAGCAACTTCATTAACAAGGTCCTTTCTAGGGTGGTACATAATAGATTGGTTGAGGTTCTACCTACACTCATTTCACAGAATCAGGCAGGCTTTGTGAAAGGAAGGAGCATTGTAGAGAATGTCTTGCTTGCTCAGGAAATTATACATGATATCAATGAAAGAGGAGAAGATGCAAATGTTGTGATAAAACTGGATATGATGAAGGCTTATGATATGGTGTGCTGGCCTTTTTTGACAATGGTGCTAAGGAAGATGGGGTTTTGTCATGAGTTCATTGATGTCATCTTTCAGCTTATTTCATCAAACTGGTACTCAGTCTTGTTCAATGGCCAAAGCTATGATTTTTTTCATTCAGGGAGAGGTTTAAATCAAGGTGACCCTTTGTCACCTACTTTGTTCATTCTCACTTCTGAAGTCCTCTCTAGGAGTTTGAACACTCTTAACTCTCACAGCTTCTATAGGGGCTATGCAATGCCTAAGTGGAGTCCTCATCTTAATCACCTTGCATATGCAGATGATCCAATCCTGTTTACCTCAGCTCATGAAGATTCTTTACACTTGATCACTGGCGTTCTTCAAGCCTATGAGGTAGTGTTAGGTCAGAAAATAAACAAGGACAAGAGTGCTGTTTACCTACATGCTTCAGTGGGTGCAGATGAGATTACAAAGGTGGAATTGATCACTGGTATTCATAGAAATGACTTTCCTTTTACATACCTAGGTTGTCCTATCTTCTATGGTAGGAGGAAGAAGATCTATTATGAGGAACTAGTAGGGAAAGTTACTTCCAGGATTCATGGGTTGAGTGCAAAAATGTTATCATTTGGAGGAAGGGCTATCCTGATCAAGCATGTGTTACAAAGTATGCCAATACATCTTCTTTCTGGAGTGAATCCTATTGATAGTGTGCTAAATCAATTGCATAAACTCTTTGCAAAGTTCTTTTAGGGGAACTCACAAGAAGGATCTAATAGACACTGGTCCTCCTGGAAGAATCTTTGTCTTCCAGTTGAGGAATGAGGCATGGGATTCAGATCCTTGTTTGATTTCTCAAGTGTCTTGTTTGGCAAACTATGGTGGAACTTTAGAACTGGAGACTCTTTGTGGGTTACATATATATCTAACAAGTATTGCTAGAAGTTGCACAAGGCCATTGTGCCATACAAACAAGGCTCTTATGTCTGGAGGAAAATGATACAAGCTAGGGAAGCTATTGACCATGAGATTCACTGGCAGATTAGACAAGGCTCAGCTCACCTATGGTCTGATAATTGGTCAGGTCTTGGACCATTGTACTTTATAGTACCCTATACTTTTGACTGTGAGTTGTGGTATAATAGTGTCAAAGAGGTGATTGAGGAGGGCACCTGGAATGTTGAGCTTTTGAATCTTCTATTTCCTGAAGACATTGTTGAACACATTATTCAGAATGTGCATCTGCTTGGGTCTGACCAGGGAAGGGATAAGGCCTGGTGGGGTTTGACATCAAATGGTAAATTTTCAGTTAGTAGTGCATGGAACTACATGAGGGTGAAGCAACATAAAGTTCCTGTCTCCAAGTTTATGTGGGTGAAAGGGATGCCAATCAAGGTATCATTTATGATGTGGAGACTGTGGAATTTTAAGCTACCAATTGATGATGCATTGAAAAGAATGGGATATCAATTTCTATCCAGGTGTTGGTGCTGTACAAATCCTAATGTTGAGATTAGAGAACATCTTTTCGGACAGTCAAGTAGCCAACAGTGTATGGAGGTACTTTGCTCAAGCTGCAGGTGTTCAAGTGAATGATTGCAATCTTCATCAGGTTTGTTTTAAATGGTGGAGGCCGTGGCCTAAGCCTTGGATAAAGGATGTTTATCATACTGTTCCTTCCTTTATTGTTTGGTCATTATGGAAAAGAAGGAATGCTATAAAGCATGATAAAACTGTTTCTTACTCTAGGCTGCTTTATGAAGTTACTAGCAATCTCTTTTACTTTGTGAAACTGAGATTCCCTTTTGTTGATATTGGGAGACAGTCATGGCCTGATATTATCACCTGATTTTTTGCTGGATGCTACTACTTTTATTTGGTCTTCAATTACTGGAGTTACACACACCCTGCAAGCAACAAGGAAGATCAAGACTAGTTACTACATTTTGCCTAGTTTGTATTCCTTGTTTTGATAGATGTTTAGATCCTACTTCTCATGTTTTTTGGCATCAAGATTATGAGTTATTTTCATCCTACTTGGTGGTATTAATGCCTAATGGCATTCAACCCAAGAGAGTGAGGATAATAAGTAAGCTTGGTGCTATTTTAGGGAGAAGTAGGGTACACTTGTTTTTGCACTTGTTATGTGCACACATTGTAAGACTTTGTAATTAAATTTTGTCTATTAATAAAAATGGTCACTAGGTGCAATGCCTAGCTGACTCTTGATTTAAAAAAAAAAAAAAAAGAAAAAACCCTAGACCCCAAAAAACCAAAACCCTAAACCCTAGTTTTCTCTCTAGACTAGGCGATTTTGGCGATTTCCAGGCGACACACACACGACCACCTCCCATGGCCACTCCAGCAACTGGACAGCCCCTCAGTGGGGTTGTCCAGCCTCATACTAATACTATACAACCCCCTACCACTATAATACCAACTACAAATACCACTATACCACCTTTATCGTATGCATCCACTTTGAAACCTAATGCAAAACCTTTTCTGATGCCGTCTATCCCTGATCCTATTATGGAACTTCATCATGGGGAACCTTCATTTATTTGGGATGATAAGGATGTTGATAATATGGTAATTCATGAAGAATTACAATATCCAGTCATGGGGAAATTCTCTTATGGGATTCCAGCCTTTCATGAGCTTAAAATGCAATTGCCTTTGCAATGTGAATTGAAAGGAGAATGTTCTATTGGTTTCTTAGATCTTAGACATGTTTTAATTAGAGTTTCTTTGTTGGAGGACTATGTTCATCTCTTGTCCAGGCCTGCATACTATCTTAAGTTTGCGAATGTTTATCATCAGATGCGTGCCTTGAAGTATGATGTTTGGTTTAACCCTAGGGAAGAAACATCGGTGGCAGTAGCTTGGATCTCTTTTCCATGTTTGCCACCGGTTTTCTTTGTTAAGGAGGTTGTGTTTGCATTGGCTAGTGAATTTGGAAAGCCTTTGCAACTAGATGCTGCTACAAAAGCTAGAATAAGGCCAAGTTGTGCCAAGGTTAAGGTGGAAGTTGATCTACTATCTCCAAGGCCTCAACGAGTTAGGATTTGGATCAAGAACTCAAGCACTGGTGACATCAAATACAACTGGATCAAGGTTCAATATGATTATTTGCCTAAGTATTGCAATCATTGCAAACTGCAAGGACATGATGAAGACCAATGTTTTCTTTTGCATCCGGAGCTAGATGCTAAGGAAATTGACAAAAAGGAGGATGAGGTTAATGTGGGTAAACAATCTGTTAGGATTCTTAAAAGTGGCAAGCTTGTGGGTAATGTGAATGATAAGGAAGAGCTAATTAAGGTGGATGAGATTAACAAAAGTAAAATAGTTCAAGATGCTCGACAAAATAAGGCCAAGAAGATTGGTAACCCTAATAGAAACCCTAATGCTTGGGTTAGGGTTGAGAGTAGGAAGAATCAAAGTAAAGAGGGTGACAAGGCTAATGGGGACATTGTTCAAATTAATAACTCGTTTGCAGTTTTGGACGAGGAAGGAGATGATATTATTGATGTTCAATTAGGAGAGGAGAAGGAATCAAATTCAGCTAGGAAGTTTGATAATCCTGGACAAGGTGAAATAAGGCATACAAATTCTGCTCCAAAGAGGAGTGCAACTCCTAATAAACCTACGATTAGTGCAGAAATTGACAATGGAGAAATAAATACTCGTCAGTGGGTAGATGCAGTTTTTAAAAATAATTCGAAGAAGAAGGATTCTTGTGAAGCAGTTCAAGATGCAAGGGTTGATGGAATTCCTGAGCTGGAAGTTTCTACTCAAGCTGGGGGTTCAGACAAAGATCTTGCTTTAATTGCGATCCCACAAAGTAAAAATTTTGTTCACGAGGTTGATTTGGTTAGTAAATTCAGCATGATTAATGATTCTATATTAAATGAGCTGAGGGGCATTAATCCTGAAGCTTAGGTTTTAATGCAAAAAGCCCTAGGGTTGGTTAAAACCGGTATAGGAAGGGAAATTGCTTTTATACCCCAGGCGCCATCACCTCCACCAGTCGATGTGGGAGAGAACACTCATCTAAATTGCAATTTAAACACGACTGCCTCTAGTATCCCTAGTCAATGTCAGGGTGATGACAATACACAAGGGTCATCTCTGATTCCTTCAGGTGCTACTTCTGATGATGATGAAGATGATCTCATTGCAAATATGCCATTGCAACCAATTATCAAAAATGTACAAGCCCAGGAAGGTATAAAGCTGATGGATGGCCCCTTGAGCCTAGGCAGACTTGAGCATCAAGAACTTGATGAAGACTCCACTGCTCACAACTTTGAACAAGTAGCTAGGGAAGCTGATCTATCTCCAAAGAGTGCTAGGTCCCAGAAGCAGCTGATTCCACCAGCCCCACTAGAGCATTCAAATCAATCCATACAGGCACAAAGGAGAAAGAAAAAGAACTATAGCCAGGATCTTGATAAAATCAAAGCCTTGAGATCAACTTCTACCAAGCAGATATAGATGGATAAGCTCCTTATTTGGAACATTAGGTCAGTTAATACTCAAGAAGCTTTTGATAGGCTTATCACATTACATCAAAGAAAGCACTTTCAAGTTATAGGATTGATGGAACTATTCCAGGATGTAAGTACCATTAATAGCTATAGACTGAGGCTAGGGATGGAACAATGTTTTCACAATGTCAATGGAAAGGTGTAGGTGTTTGTCAATGCTGATTATGAAGTGCAAGAGGTGATGAATGATGAGCAGCAGATTACACTCTCCTTCTACAACCAACACTTTGATAAAGAAGTTGTCATCACTTTTGTGTATGCCAAGACAAATGCTGTAGACAGGTTATTTCTTTGGGAAGCAATGCAGTACTTTGCTAGAGATAATGATAGGCCTTGTTTGGTTGCCGGGCACTTCAATGTCATTCTTTCAGAGAATGAGAAATATGGGGGACTTCCAGTATTCATACCTGAGTATGAAGAATTTGCTTCTACCCTTGCTAACTGCCAGCTTAAGGGAGCATCTTCACTTGGTGGAATGGTAAGGCTGAGGAAGACTTTATTCTAAAGAGACTGGATAGATGCTTAGGCAATCAACAACTGGTTGATATGTGTACCAAGATTGAAATTGATCACCTTGCTAGAGTGGGCTCAGATCATTCCCCTTTGCTGGTCAGTTTCTCACAGGATGCTACTCCTACAATCAAACCTTTCAAGTTTCTCAGTTTCTAGACTACACATGATTCATTTCTAGATTTAGTAAGAGAGCATTGGGACATTGAAGCTGCAGGAGATCCATTTTACTCTTTGAACACAAAACTTAAAACATTGAAGAAAAAACTGACTGCTTGGACCAAGACTACATATGGTAATATCTTTCCGCAGGTTTCCACCATGGAGGACATTATATTTGCACATGAGTATCAGCTGGAATTAGCACCAACACCAGAGAATAGAGAAGAATTGAAGAAAGCTGAAGCTGAGCTGAAGAGATACCTTGCTATTGAAGCAGAATTTTGGAAGCAAAAGGCTGGCATGCAATGGTTCAAGGAAGGTGATGCGAACTCTAAATTCTTTCATTTCCATGTCAGTGGAAGAAGGAAGAAACTACATGTGAGCAGGATTCAAAATAGGGATGGTAACTGGATTAATTCTCAAGAAGCAATGGCCAATGAAGCATTGTGGTTCTTTCAGAAACAGTTTGCTATTGAGGAGGTATCTAAGAACTATGACCTGTTGATGAATGTTCCTTCAATAATCAGTGAGGAGCAGAATGAGATATTCACAAAGGTGCCTTGGGAAGAGGAGGTCAAACAAGCAGTGTTTGGACTGAATGGTGATAGTGCTAGTGGCCCTGATGGCTATACTGGCAGGTTCTTTCAAGTTGCTTGGGACATTATCAAGCATGACATTGTCAGGGTGGTGCAGGCATTTTTTAGTGAAAGACATATACCCAGATATGTGACACACACAAATTTGGTACTGATTCCTAAGAAGCCATCAGTTTCAACCTTTTCTGACCTCAGGCCTATTAGCTTGAGCAACTTCATTAACAAGGCCCTTTCTAGGGTGGTACATAATAGATTGGTTGAGGTTCTACCTACACTCATCTCACAGAACCAGGCAAGCTTTGTGAAAGGAAGGAGCATAGTAGAGAATGTCTTGCTTACTCAGGAAATTATACATGATATCAATGAAAGAGGAGAAGATGCAAATGTTGTGATAAAACTAGATACGATGAAGGCTTATGATAGGGTGTCCTGGCCTTTTTTGACAATGGTGCTAAGGAAGATGGGGTTTTGTCATGAGTTCATTGATGTCATCTTTCAGCTTGTTTCATCAAACTGGTACTCAGTCTTGTTCAATGGCCAAAGCTATGGTTTTTTCAATTCAGGGAGAGGTTTAAAGCAAGGTGACCCTTTGTCACCTACCTAGTTCATTCTCACTGCTGAAGTTCTCTCCAGGAGTTTGAACACTCTTAACTCTCACAGCTTCTATAGGGGCTATGCAATGCCTAAGTGGAGTCCTCATCTTAATCACCTTGCATATGCAGATGATACAATCCTATTTACCTCAGCTCATGAAGATTCTTTACACTTGATCACTGATGTTCTACAAGCCTATGAGGCAGTGTCAGGATAGAAGATAAACAAGGACAAGAGTGTTGTTTACCTACATGCTTCATCGGGTGCAGATGAGGTTGCAAAGGTAGAATTGATCACTGGTATTGATGTTTGGCATTTTATGCCTATATTTCCTTAATATTTTCTTACGTTTGGATACTTTATTCGCTCGTTTTATGGTTTATGAATGTGGTTTTACACTAATTTTATGTCGTGTGTATGTAGGTTGCTATGTAGTGTAATTGGAGCTTTTAAGAGCATGATTGAGCAAGAAAAGATTGGATTTTGATTGAGGATTGGGTTGAGCACACGAAGGCACGACACGAAGCGAGCAAAGGAGCAAGAAAACACGAAATTGGCCTGGCGCTGTAGGGCACGTGGCGCGCCACCCACCGCGCCCAGTGCCCCAGCGCTATTCCTTGTGTGCCACGTGCCAAAGGCGCTCAAAATCTGACGCTACTGGATTTCTGGGCGCGTTTCGAGGCGCGGGGCGCCCGTTATAGCGCCCCGTGTGCGGTTTTTCACTTCCTATTTCGTCTAGGATTGGGTCTAACTTATTACTAGGTATTTGTAAACACTGTAAATAGTCTTTTACTTAGTTTTTTAGAGGAGTTCAGACCTTGGAGCAAATTGGAGAGCTCATAATATCAAGAACAAGGGTTTTTCTTCCTTCCATTAATTTATGTCATCATTATTTCATTATTTCATCAAATTTTTGTGTTGTTATTATGAGTATGCGTAGCTAATTCTATCGTTCTAGGGTTAGAGTATTACATGAAAGTTGATGTTTGAAGATTGATTCCCATTGATTGAATCCCATAACGGGTTAATTATTCTTTCTTGATTTCACTTGTGTAATTGTCAGGGCCCGATTATTACGCATTATCTATGATTTTTAGATTGAACTCGAAAGAGGGAATTTAATTACGTAATAAGAGAGAATAGAACTAGTTTGTGAACCCGGGCATCGGGGAACCAATTTGTGACTAGGATAGACATATACTTGCTCGCCTAGTTTAACTTATTGTAGAATTCGTTAATGCGTGCACGTGATTCAACCCATAGACATATAGGGATTGGAGTAGCCTGCATAGACCGTGAAGAATCGAAAGATTTTCACGGGTACATTTAATCTGTTAGTTAGTAATCCGGGATTTAAGAAGTAGAATCAATTGGAAAACTCAACTGGATTGTTCGTAACTCTGACCCTGGACCGTCTCCTTATTACTTATAACAACCCATTTTTTCTCCATTGCTTGAATCTACTTTTACCATTTAATTACTATTCTTTAGTTAATAAAAACTCTCCCCATCAAAGAGAAAGATCCCTGAATAGTTTGTTAGAAATTGTTTGTTTAGAATTCAGTCTGAATAGTCCTCGTGGGAACGATACTCGATTTATCACTTTATTACTTGTCGACCACGTATACTTGCGTGTGCGTTTCATAGGAATGACTTTCCTTTTACATACCTAGGTTGTCCTATCTTCTATGGTAGAAGGAAGAAGATTTATTATGAGGAGCTAGTAGGGTAAGTTACTTCCAGGATTCATGGGTGGAGTGCAAAATTATTATCATTTGGAGGAAGGGCTATCCTGATCAAGCATGTGTTACAAAGTATGCCAATACATCTTCTTTCTGGAGTGAATCCTATTGATAGTGTGCTGAATCAATTGCATAAACTCTTTGCAAAGTTCTTTTGGGGGAACTCACAAGAAGGATCTAATAGACACTGGTCCTCCTGGAAGAATCTTTGTCTGCCAGTTGAGGAAGGAGGCATGGGATTTAGATCCTTGTTTGATGTCTCAAGTGCCTTGTTTGGCAAACTATGGTGGAATTTCAGAACTGGAGACTCTTTGTGGGTTACATATATGTCTAACAAGTATTGCAAGAAGTTGCACAACGCCATTGTGCCATACAAACAAGGCTCTTATGTCTGGAGGAAAATGATACAAGCTAGGGAAGCTATTGACCATGAGATTCACTGGCTGATTAGACAAGGCTCAGCTCACCTATGGTATGACAATTGGTCAGGTCTTGGACCATTGTACTTTATAGTACCCTATACTTTTGACTGTGAGTTGTGCTATAATAGTGTCAAAGAGGTGATTGAGGAGGGCACCTGGAATGTTGAGCTTTTGAATCTTCTATTGCCTGAAGACATTGTTGAACACATTATTCAGAATGTGCATGTGCTTGGGTCCGACCAGAGAAGGGATAAGGCCTGGTGGGGTTTGACATCAAATGGTAAATTTTCAGTTAGTAGTGCATGGAACTACATGAGGGTGAAGCAACATAAAGTTCCTGTCTCCAAGTTTGTGTGGGTGAAAGGGATGCCAATCAAGGTGTCATTTATGATGTGGAGACTGTGGAAGTTTAAACTATCTATTGATGATGCATTGAAGAGAATGGGATATCAATTTCAATCCAGGTGTTGGTGTTGTACAAATCCTAATGTTGAGACTAGAGAACATCTTTTCAGGACAAGTCAAGTAGCCAACAGTTTATGGAGGTACTTTGCTCAATCTGCAGGTGTTCAAGTGAATGATTGCAATCTTCATCAGATTTATTTTAAATGGTGGAGGCAGTGGCCTAAACCTTGGATAAAGGATGTTTATCACATTGTTCCTTCCTTTATTGTTTGGTCATTATGGAAAAGAAGGAATTCCATAAAACATGATAAAACTGTTTCTTACTCTAGGCTGCTCTATGAAGTTACTAGCAATCTCTTTTACTTTGTGAAACTGAGGTTTCCTTTTGTTCCTATTGGGAGACAGTCATGGCCTGATATGTCAATGCTCTAAAGACTTATTTGCCTAGATCCAGGTACATTAAAGTGGGGTGGAAAGTTCCAAACTCTGGAGTCTTGAAGGTGAATACTGATGGTGCCTCTAGGGGCAACCCTGGTCCTAGTTCTATGGCATTCTGTGTGAGAAATGTGGAGGGTGATGTCCTGTATGCTTTTGCTAAGTTTATTGGGGAGCACAATAATATGTATGCTGAGGCAATGGCTATTAGGGAAGCTATGAGGTACAGTGTGGAGAATGACTTAGGGGAAGTTGTAATTGAAACTGATTCTCTAGTTGTCAAGCAGGTGATTGAAGGGGCCTGGCAGCCTATATGGTCTATTGCCTCTATTGTGGATGATATCTTGAAGTTAAAGCAGCTAGGGAGCTTCCTGTTTCAACATACATTGAGAGAGGGTAATAAGTTAGCTGATTGTCTTGCCAATCTTGCTTATGAGATGGCCACTATTAGATTTACTTCCTTTGTTGAACTGCCTTCTAAAGCCAAGTTCATAGTCAATTTTGACAAGCATCACTGTGTGGAGTTTAGAGCTAAGAGATGGAGAGGTTTATAGTGATGACAATCAGAGGAGGAGTTGGATTAGAAGGAGCTGATTGGAGTTTGGACATTGCCCCCTATGATCAAGACTTTATAGTGGAGATCATAGGGGTTTATTTCACTAACATTAGCTTCTTTGTTTGCAGGTACAAGGTGGATGTATTTATACATACTTGGGACTACAATGTTGATACACTCATAAGTAGAAAACTGCTGAGGGACACTGGTGGAACACCGGTGCTCTACAGGTATTATGCTTGTGGAGCAGTGGTGCTTCACTGCCTTAGTCGATTCCTTCAACTCAAATGTGCTGGAACAACTTTGGGATCTAAAAGCTGGATTACAATGAATTCTTTGACATCTCTACAAGCTGGGATTGCTTTGAAGATCACAATACATTTCACTCAGTTTGTGTTTTTGTCTTTTCTTACATACATCATAATTTCTAACTTGCTTCTTAGTTTGGGATGTGCTATGTTGCATTTTCACCTATTTGAGAACCAAGTTGGAGTATTGCTGGTCACACTGATCATTGTTCAAAGAGATTCACAATTCTTCATTCAGTGTAATATGATTTACAATGATGGAGGAGCACCGGTTCTCCACTGCCTTAGAAGACTTGTTTGGCTCAATTTGCATTTGGTTCATTGCTAGATGCTACTATTACTGGAGATACATACATCCTGCAAGCAACAAGGAAGATCAAGATTAGCTAGACAATATTTGACATGTTGTCTCTTATATACTCTTTGTTTAGACAGATTATTAGATCCTAATTCTCATGATATTTGGCATCAAGATTATGAGTTATTCTCATACTACTTGGTGGTATTAGTGCCCAATGGCACTCAACCCAAGAGTGTAAGGATAGTAAGTAAGCTTGGTGCTACTTTAGGGAGAATTAGGTTGCATTTGGTATTACACTTTTTGTGCACACATTGTAAGACTTTGTATTTGTTTTTTGTCTAATAAATAAAAATGGTCACTAGGTGGAATGCCTAGATGACTCTTGTTTTAAAAAAAAAAAAAAAAAAAAAAAAAAAAAAAAAAAAAAAAAACCCTAGACCCTAAGAAGGCACCAAAGAGAAACAAGAAGAATTATAGCCAAGATCCCTCTAAAATTCAAGCTTTGAGATCAACCTCTACAAAGAAGGATTAGATGGATAAGCTTCTTATTTGGAACATAAAGTCTGTGAATACACAAGAAGCCTTTGATAGACTTATCACATTGCATCAAAGAAAACATTTTCAAGTTATACAGTTAATGGAGCCATTTCAAGATCTTAGCACAATTAATAGCTATAGGCTTAGGCTTGGGATGGAGCACTGTTTTTACAATGAAAATGCGAAGGTTTGGGTTTTTGTAAATGCTGAATTTGAAGTGCAAGAATTAATGAATAACGAGCAGCAGCTTACCCTATCCTCTGTTAATCAACAGTTTGATGAAGAAGTAGTCATTACTTTTGTGTATGCTAACAAAAATGTTGGAGACAGGTTTTTCCTTTGGGAGGCATTGCAATATTTTGCTAGGGACAATGTCAGGCCTTGGCTGGTACCTAGAGACTTCAATGTCATTCTTTCAGAGAATGAGAAGTATGGAGGATTACCAGTGTTCATGCCTGAGTATGAGGAATTTTCCTCTACTCTTGTCAATTGTCAGCTCATGGACTTCGGATGCAATTCAAGTAGTATCTTCACCTGGTGGAATGGTAGAACTGAGGAGGATTTCATTCTCAAGAGGATGGATAGGTGCTTGGGTAATCAACAGCTTATGGACATATGCACAAAGATTGAAATCGATCATCTTGCTAGAGTGGGCTCAGGTCATTCCCTTTTGCTTGTCAATTTTTCACAAGATCCTACTTCTACAATCAAGCCTTTCAAGTTCCTTAATTTCTGGACCTCTCATGAAGATTTTCTTAATTTAGTAAGGGAACATTGGGAGATTGAAGTCACAGTGCATTGAACACAAAGTTGAAGACCTTAAAGAAGAAACTGTCTACTTAGAGCAAAGCTACTTATAGTAACATCTTTCAGCAAGTTTCTACTATGGAGGACATCATTTTGGCACATGAATTTCAGCTTGAACTTGCACCAACACCTGAGAATAGAGAAGCTTTGAAAAAGGCTGAAGCTGAGCTGAAGAGATACCTTGCTATTGAACCTGAATTTTGGAAACAAAAGGCAGGCATCCAGTGGTTCAAGGAGGGTGATGTGAACTCTAAATTCTTTCACTTTCATGTCAATGGAAGAAGAAAGAAGCTTCATGTGAGCAGGATACAAAATAGGGATGGAAATTGGATCAACTCTCAAGAAGCAATGGCAAATGAGGCTCTATGGTTCTTCCAAAAGCAGTTTGCTACTGAAGAGGTGTCTAACAATTATGACATTTTGATGAATGTTACAAGGATGATAACTGATGAGCAGAATGAAGAATTTACTAAGGTGCCTTAGGAAAGAGGAAGTTAAGCAGGCAGTGTTTGGGCTTAGTAGCGATAGTGCTAGTGGCCCTGATGGCTATACTGGCAAGTTCTTTCATGCTTCTTGGGATATAATCAAGGAAGACATTGTTAGAGTGGTTCAGGCTCTATTCAGTGGTAGAGCAATCCCAAGATATGTTACACACACTAACTTGGTCCTGATTCCAAAGAAGCCAAATGTTTCAACCTTTTCAGACCTCAGGCCAATCAGTCTTAGTAAATTCATCAACAATATACTTTCAAGGGTGGTGCATAATAGGCTTTTTGATGTTCTTCGTACTCTTATATCTCAGAACCAGGCAGGCTTTGTTAAGGGAAGAAGTATAGTTGAAAATATTTTGCTTGCACAGGAGATCATACATGATATAAATGAGAGGGGTGTGGATGCAAATGTTGTGATCAAGCTGTACATGATGAAGGCCTATGATAGGGTGTCTTGGCCATTTTTTACTATGGTACTAAGAAAGATGGGATTTTGCCATGAATTCATGGATGTGATCTTTCAGTTGGTGTCTTCAAATTGGTATTCAGTTCTCTTTAATGGTCTGAGCTATGGATTCTTTCACTTAGGCAGGGGGTTGAAGCAAGGTGATCCCTTGTCACCTACACTATTCATTCTCACAGCTGAGGTGTTATCTAGAACTTTGAATTCACTGAATACACACAGTTTCTATAGGGGCTATGCTATGCCTAAGTGGAGTCCCTACCTCAATCACTTGGCATATGCTGATGATACTATCTTGTTTACTTCCTCTCATGATGAGTCTTTACATTTGATCACTGGAGTTTTGCAAGCTTATGAAGCAATTACAGGACAAAAAATAAACAAAGACAAGAGTGCTATATACTTACATGAATCAGTGAGTGATGCAGAGGTTGAGAGGGTGGAGTTAATCACTGGCATTTAGAGAAAGGAGTTCCCTTTTACGTACTTGAGATGCCCTATCTTCTATAGTAGGAGGAATAATATTTACTATGAAGATTTAGTAGGAAAGGTGAGTGCAAGAATCTATGGCTGGAGTGCAAAGATGCTATCTTGGGGGAGAGCAATATTGATTAAGCATGTCTTGCAAAGCATGCCAATTCATCTCCTTTCAGCAGTGAACCTCCTAGATAGTGTGCTCAACCAATTGCATAAGCTTTTACAAAGTTCTTTTGGGGTAATTCTCAAGAAGGATCAAGCAGGCACTGGTCCTCTTGGAAAAATTTATGTTTTCCAGTTGAGGAAGGTGGCATGGGTTTTAGATCATTGTTTGATGTGTCAAGTGCTTTGTTTGCTAAACTATGGTGGAATTTTAGAACTGGAGATTCATTGTGGGTTACCTACATGTCTAACAAGTATTGTAAGAAGCTTCACAAGGCCATTGTACCATACAAACAAGGTTCTTATGTTTGGAGGAAGATGATACAAGCTAGAGAGGCTATTGACCATGAGATTCACTAGCAGATTAGGCAAGGTTCAGCTCACTTATGGTATGATAATTGGTCAGGTCTTGGACCATTGTACTTTATAGTACTCTATATATTTGATTGTGATTTGTGTTATAATAGTGTCAAAGAAGTGTTTGAGGATGGCAACTAGAATGTTGAACTCCTAAATCTATTGTTGCCTGCAGACATTGTTGACCACATTATCCAAAATGTCCATTTGTTAGGGCCTGAGCAGAGAAGGGACAGGGCTTGGTGGGGTTTGACATCAAATGGTAAGTTCTCAGTGAGTAGTGCATGGAACTACATTAGGGTGAAGCAGCATAGAGTCCCTGTTGCTAAGTTTATGTGGCTTAAAGGGATGCCTATTAAGGTGTCATTTTTGATGTGGAGGCTTTGGAAGTTTAAGCTTCCACTTGATGATGAGCTGAAGAAAATGGGATATCAATTTCCATCCAAGTGTTGGTGTTGCACTACTCCTAAAGTAGAAACTAGAGAACATCTTTTTAGGAAAAGTCCAGTGGCCAATAATGTATGGAGATTCTTTGCTCAAGCTGTGGGGATTCAAGTGGATAATTGCAGCCTACATCAGGTTTGTTTTAAGTGGTGGAGGCAATGGCCTAAGCCTTGGTCACAAGCTATTTACTATAGTGTTCCTTCATTCATTGTTTGGTCTTTATGGAAAAGAAGGAATGCAATCAAGCATGATAAATCTGTATCTTATTCTAGGCTGCTTTATGAAATTACTAGCAATAGTTTATACCTTGTTAAGGTGAGATTCCCATACATTGCTGTGAGTAATCAGTCATGGCCTGACATTGTGCATGCATTAGAAAGTTATTTGCCTAGGTTTAGATATGTTAAAGTATACTGGAGCTTGCCTGGTCTTGGTGTATTTAAAGTGAATACTGATGGTGCCTCTAGGGGCAATCCAGGGCCAAGCTCTATTGCTTTTTGTGGGAGGAATAGGGAAGGTGATGTTATGTTTGCATTTGCTAAGCTGATTGGAGAGCACAACAACATGGTGGCTGAGGCTATGGCCATTAGGGAGGCAATGAAGTATTGTGTGGAGCATGCTTTGGGCCTATATTGATTAAAATTGATTCCCTAGTTGTCAAGCAAGTCATTGAGGATCAGTGGCAGCCTATGTGGTCTATTGCATCCATTATTGATGATATTCAAAGGTGGAGACAACTGGGTAATTTTGAATTCAAGCACACATTGAGAGAAGGCAACAAGTTAGCTGACTGCGTTTCTAACATTGCTTTTGAGTTGCCTTTGGCCAGCTTCTCTACTTATGCTCAGCTACCTTTAAAAGCCAAGCTGATTGTTAACCAAGACAAGCATCAATTTGTAGAGTTTAGAGCCAAGCCATGGAGGGGTGTAAGATGAGCACAATTAAGAAGAATGTGGAAGGAACTGGAGCTAATTGTAGTTTGGACAATGCCTCCTATGATCAAGACTGTATAGTGGAGATCATAGGGGTTTATTTCACTATCATTAGCTTCTTTTTTGCAGGTACAATTTTGAGATATATATAAAAGATATGCTGGACTACTATGATGAGTTTAGAATTTATACAAGCTGGGATTGCTAGTGAATTGCTACTACATTTCCCTCAGCTTGGAATAGTGTCTTTGGTCTTAATTTACATCATGATCTCTATCCTTGATTCCATCCTGGGATGTGCCCTTCTACTTTTGGTGATGCTGCATTCTCATTTCGTTGAGAAACAAGATACATTGATGGTAGGTGCTTCAGGAGTCTCAGGATGCTTGCTTCAAAGTACTATGCTCAACAACACTGGAGAGGCACCGGTGTCCCACTGCTTTAGTCAATTTGTTCAGTTCAAAATTCAACTGAATCTTTCATGGGGGAGCCTAACTTCGTTTGGCTATCTAGTTCATACTCAACTACTGGAGAAATGCATACCTTGCAACCAAGAGGTCAGAACTTGGCTTGCTTGTTATATCTTAGTATTGGTTCAAAGTACTATGTTGAACAACATTGGTGGAGCACCCATTCCCCACCACTGTTTCTCTCCAGGAGCAGTGGTGCCTTACTGCTTTAGTCTACTTGCTCAGCTCAAATCCCACTTGATTCTTTACTGGAATAGTCTAACCTCAAATGGCTATTACGCACCTTACAAGCAAGGAAGAAGATCAAAAATAGTTAGGGTTTGTTTAGTCTTATGTACACTTTGCTTTGACAGTATATTAGTTCCTACTTCTCATTTTTGGCATCAAGAGTATGAATTATCTTCATGCTACTTGGTGGTATTAGTGCCTAATGGCACTCAACCCAAGAGTGTGAGGATAATAAATAAGCTTGGTGCTACCATAGGAAGAAGTAGGTTCATTGTAAAGACTTTGTATTTGATTTTGTTTATTAATAAAAATAGTCACTAGGTGCAATACCTAGTTGACTCTTGATTAAAATAAATAAATAAATAACTGGGAAGTAAGTCCCCTCCCCTCCCCCCCCCCCCCCAATCTTTGGTGCCTATCAATTTTGGTTAAAAAACCCAACTAGATTGTTGATACACAAACCTGATTTGAAATCCAAAAGAATAGAATAATGGGTTCAAGCAGGAGGGCAGTAGAGTTGTATTGGAGATCGCGGATGAGCGATGGAGCCACCTCCGATGAGGATAAGGTCGCCCCTGTTTACAAATTGGAAGAGATTTGCGACTTGCTCAGATCCTCCTATTCCACTATTGTTAAAGAAGTCCCTGACTTCATCCTTAAACGTCTCCAACACAAATCCCCTATCGTCAAACAAAAGGCTCTGAGAGTGATCAAGTATGCAGTGGGAAAATCTGGTGCAGAATTCAGAAGGGAGATGCAAAGGAATTCAGTGGCTGTACATCAGTTAATTCCCTACAAGGGCCAACCGGATCCTTTGAAGGGCGATGCACTCAACAAAGCAGTCTGTGAAACAACACAGGAAGCATTATCTGCTCTATTTTCTTCAGAAGAGAGTAAGCCTGCTCCCACATAAAATATTGGTGGTTAGATACAAGGCTTTGGTAGTACCAACTATGAAATGACATCCAATGATAAGAAGTCTTTCCTTAATGAGGTTGTTGGTATGGGAAGCGCTACAATAAAGCAGGGATTTAATAGTCTTTCGCAATCTCAATCCCTGAAAAAGAATGACACGGGGAGTTACATGAGCCCAAATCTTAAGATGTCATTGACAAAAGAATCTTACTACACGGATAGATATGAAGGGATTTCTTCTCACAGTGTCAGTTCTCAATTTTCAAGCAATATTGCTTCTGGAAGTTGGAGTCAAGATCTTTGTGCATCTCAAGCCGAAACAAGCAATCAGATTCAGGTTTGAGTTCTGGTGAAAAGACCCGAGAGGAGAGATTATTAGAAACTATTGCAAACCTCGGGTGGCGTTCGTCTGCAACCCACTCGGGATGCACTTCAGGTTTTCCTAATGGAGGTGTCAAAATTAGATGTTTTGGCTCTGACTCACACCCTTGAGTTAAAGCTGCAATCTCCCTCGTGGCAGGTTCGTGTGAGAGCAATCTGTGTCTTTGAGGCTATCTTGAGGAAAAAAGATGACGAGCACTTTGGAATTATGGCATCTTATTTTTTTGAAAATAAAGATGTGGTGGTGAAATGTTCTGAATCTCCCCAAGTGTCATTGAGAGAAAGGGCTAACAAAGTCTTAGGTCTTCTGACTTATGGACAAACAACTGATGTTGTGGCTCACCTAGATAGGCCAGTAAAGGCTGGTACCCGTGCTATTAAGATGCCCGACTTGATCGACACAGGCGATTCTGATAATCTGTTGGGAATCGATGATTTAGCAAATATGCAGAGTGGTGAAGGCATAAAGTTTGCATCCACCTCTGGCACCCCTCTAATTGATTATTTATTTGGAGACAATCTGGGTAGTGGTCTGAGTTCCGATCAGCAGAAAAATGATGATGACCCTTTTGTTGATGTCTTATTTCACACTGGTAATGAGAAGGAGCCTGAAACTGATCTCTTTTCTAGAATGGAAGTTGAAAAATTAGATGATGCTCAAGTCCATTCGGCTGTCAATAGAACCGGACCTGAACTGTTCGACATCTTTTGTCCTAGTGCTGAAGTTCCTAGGAGCCCAATATTCCTAGAAAGGAAGTCCATGATTTAATTAATAACCTGTCCCTGAATGAGAATGACACATCCAAGAAGAAATTTTCTAGCTCTGGGGGACATCTTATTACAATATGTTACAAGAGTCCACTATTGATCCTCGTGTTCAGGCTTCTAATGATGGCTTGAACAGCATACTTTCCCAAGCTGGTGGAGCAACTGTAAATCCAATGTTTCCTTTGGGTGCTATGCAATATAACTTGACACCTGGCTTCGTATGGAATCCATCATTTTCTCCTCAAGCTCTGAACTACAATGGCATGGGTAATAAATTTGGTCAACAGCAACTCCTTGCAACACTTTCCAGTTACCAGCAATTAGGGAATCTGCACCCAACCACCGGTGCTAGTCGTCCTGCTGATGCTGCTGGAGGTTATGATTCAGCTCTTCCTAATATCTTCAATGCTAGCGTTTCAAATCAAACTCCTACTTCCTTGATGAACACTTCGAAGAAAGAAGATACAAAAGCATTTGATTTTATCTCGGATCATTTGAATGCAGCTCGTGATCCAAAAGGGTGATTTGAGCGGTAATTAGCTCAAAGAAAATCAGAAAATGTTGCTTATAAGATGTAGCAATACACAATTGAAGCAGGAATTTAATCTGTAAAGGTCCTTTAGAGCAGTGATCTTAATGTGGAAAAACGAAATATTTTTTACCCAATAATCTCTATTCTGCATGTTCTTGAAAACAGTATATCGTTGAGAGTTAGGTTTACCTAATGAAAAGAAATTTTGGTCTCCACTGCGGAAATGGAAGAAAAAAACATGGGAAGTAAAAACCAAACCCCAAAAACCCACCGTTTTCTCTCAAAAAAGAGGCGATTTGGGCGATTTCAAAGGAGAAATTCGGCGCCACCCTAAACCACCAAAGCCATGGCCGCGCCACCGTTTGGGAAGCCCCCCAGGGTCGCTCAACCACACCCCACCCCACTGCTACAACGTCCCAAAACAACAATCAAAATCCTTCTTGGTCCCATATTTTGAAACCCCAGGTTCAAAAACTTGAAATTGATCAAAGACTATTTCGTACTGTTGTTTATGCTCAAGAAGTTGAAGTGAAGAAATATCTTACAAAGGAGTAGTTACAATTAGCTGTGCTTGAGAAATTTTCATATGGTAGGCCTGACTTGGAAAACCTACGTAAAATCATCCCGGGCCAATGTGGAATCAAGAGTGAGTGCAATATTGGATACTTGGACAATAGGTATGTGTTGATTAGATTGAGTTCAATGGAGGATTTCTTATCAACCCCAGCTTATTGGATTAAGCTTAGAGGTAAATCATTGAAGTGGACAAGACATTGGAAGCCTGATATTGAGACTTCAATGGCTCTTGCATAGATTAGTTTCCCAAAATTACCTCCAAACTTTTTTGCTACAGATTTTATTTTTTCCATTGCTTCAACAGTGGGAACACCATTGAATGTTGACACTGTAACATTGAACAAGACTAGACCAAGCTGTGTCTGGGTCAAGGTTGAATTAGATTTGTAGGCGAAACACCCTACTCGTGTTTTGATTAATGAAGAGGATGATGACACTGGTGAGGTAATCTCTACATGGGTGGATATTTTGTATGATCACCTCCCATTGTATTGCAAAAAATTGTAAGCTGTAGGGTCATGATGAAAACAAATGTAAGGTGATTCACCCAGAGCTCTGGGAGAGCAAAATGATAATGATGCTCGGGATGCAAATGTTAATGTTCCAAAGGCTAATCCAGTGCTGCCAGTTCCCCCCGTGCGTATCCTAACTAGTGGGAAGGTTGTAGGCAATGTGAGTAATAAGGGTGAATGGAAAGAAGCAACGAATAAGAAAGCTAAAAAGGGCAATGATAATGTAAAGAATACAAAAGTTGCTGCGAAATCTATTGACAAACTGGCTTTGGTAAAGGCAGGGAATAACAAATTTGCAGCATTGCAGGAGGAGGAGAATCAGGAAGTTGTTAATGTAGGTGACAAGGCAATAGTTGAGGCAAAAGATAATGTTCAACCTAACAATGCTCAAAAAATTTCAGCAAAGCAGGGCGACAAGAAAAGCGCAGCAAAGAATGGTGTTGCAGCTCAACAATCAGCTGGGAAAGGTAATATCACTATTCCTAAATTGACTAAAGACTGGGTAAAGCAGACGTGGGCTGCTAAAACAGGAGGTAATGATGGGAAACAGCTTGCTAAACCTCAGCCACAGCAACCAAAACAGGGTGAAATAGTTAGCGTAATAGCTCCTCAGGGAGGTCCTGTTACTGCCGCAGAGCCTGTTTCTACTAATCCTTTGAGATTGATGATGAAGACTTGGAAATAATTGATTTAGAGGATGACGAAGAATTGGTGGATTACGGTGTTGATAGTGAAGAAGACCTAGCTAATGAATACGTGGGAATAGAGAGTGATATCTCAAGGGATAGTAGTGGCAAGGATAATAACATTGACAAGGTAGAAGGTGTTACAAGTCATAAAAATGCAATTTCTAAAAAGTCACAGGGTAGTCTTGAAAAGGCGCAGGGAGGTCTTGAAAATTTGCTGGATGTGGTTAATGCTAGTCCGGTGCTGTCTGGAGGTAGACTAGCCACTGACAAGGAGATAGAGGAGTTGAAAGCAGCCTATGATAGTGCCAAACGGAAGAATGCACACCTGGTTGCAAAAAACATTGAGCCCGTACCTGCTCTAGCACATTTGTTTGACAAGCCTGCTGAAAAGCAGGTGGATATTAGTAATGATGAGGAGCTAGACACTAAGTCTATGGCTCAGAATTATGTTAATGTTGCTGAGAAGGGTGACTTATCTTCTAAACAGATGGCCCCGCAGAAGAAGAAGGCAAAGCAGATTCAGGCAAAGCGAGATAAAAGCGCCCCACCAGCTGTGGTTGGAGGGGTGTCAACTAGGAGGACGGTTTCCAAAACCTTTGGTCTTCAATGAATAGCTCAATTATATGGAATATAAGGTCTGTTAATACTCAATAGGCTTTTGGCAGAGTGGTGACAATGCACAGGCAGAAGCACTTTTAATTTATCGCATTAATGGAGCCGTTCCAGCATCACAGGCATATTGACAAATATCGTCTGTGGCTAGGTATGCGCTCTTCTTGGCATAATTTTAATGGCAAAATATGGGTGTTTGTAGATGATGACTATCAGGTGGAAGTGGTGTATGATACATCACAGATGTTGTCTCTAAAGCTGACACACTTGGATGGTTTGCTGGAATTTGTGGTGTCTTTTGTGTATGCTAGCACTGATCATGTTAATCGGGTGGAACAGTGGGATTTGTTGTATGCTCAGTCCAGTGACATGACAACCCCTTGGCTGGTTGGGGGGTGATTTTAACGTCATTATTGATGAGCTCGAAAAATTTAGGGGCCTGCCAGTTTATTACCCGGAGGTGGAAGACTTTATGCACTGCATCAATACTTGTCAGCTTTTTGACATGGGTTTCAAGGGCAGAATGTACACTTGGTGGAATGGTAGATCAGATGATAAATTCATTTTTAAAAGGCTTGATAGGTGTCTTGTGAATCAGGCCCTCCAGGCGTTATTCTCTCAGTTTGAGGTGGAGCACTTGATTAGGTAGAGGTCTTACAATGCTCAGTTGCTGCTCTTGCCGAACATGGGGAGTCCTAATGTGAAGAAACCTTTCAGATTTCTAAACTTTTGGGTACAACATGAGTCCTTTTAGGGAGTTGTCAGTGAGAACTGGGTTGAAAACTTCAATGCTGATCCTTTTTACAACTTTAACTGCAAGCTGAAAAAGTTGAAAAAGGCACTCTTTATTCGGAGCAGGGAGACTTATGGCGACATATTTAGGCAAATAACTACTTTGGAGGAGGAGGTCCGGGTTTATGAACAAAAGTTCGAGGAGCACCCCACTGGGTACAATAGAGAGAGGCTACAGAGGGTCAATGTAGAGCTGATCATATTCTATGTTGTAGAGGAGCAGTTTTAGAAGTAGAAAGCTGGCATGGAGTGGTCAAAGATGGGGACAAGAACACCAAATTTTTTCATGCTCATGTAAATGGAAAGAGGAAGATGTTGCAGATTATGAGGATACAGGATGCTGCTGGTACTTTGCTAGAAAATGATGCAGACATAGCCAGGAGGTAATCAGATTTTTTCAGGCTCAGTTCACTAGTGATGCAGCGCCAGATGATTTTTCTATTCTTGATCACTTGCCTAGTATTATTACACAGGACTAGAATGTCGCTCTTATTGCTGAACCAGATGAACAGGAGGTGAAGAAGGCTGTTTTTGGGCTGAATGCTGACTCTGCAGGGGGCCCTGATGGTTTTATGGGTGCTTTCTATCATTCGTGCTGGGACATTATAGGTGTTGATGTGGTCAAAATGGTACAGGCTTTCTTTCGGGGTCACTTTCTGCCAAGGTATATTACTGCTACTAATTTGGTTCTATGGCCTAAAAGGAGAGACTTTACTACTTTTTCAGATATGAGACCAATTAGTTTGAGCAACTTCAGCAACAAGGTGTTTTCTAGAGTTATTCATGACATGCTATCTATTCTTTTGCCTGGGATCATTTCACCCCAGCAGTCTGGCTTTCTGAAAGGGAGGAACATATTTGAGAATATCCTCCTGGTGCAAGAAATTGTGCACGATACTGCTGATAGGGGGAAGCCTGCGAATGTGGTAATTAAGCTAGACATGGCTAAGGCGTATGATAGAGTTTCGTGGTTGTTTCTAATAAAGACTCTTAAGAAAATGGGATTTGGTGAGACGTTTTTTGGGATGATTTATAGGACTTTGTACAATAACTGGTACTCTGTCCTTGTAAATGGTCAGCCCTATGGGTTTTTCCAGTCTACCAGTGGAGTGAAGTAGAGTGATCCTCTGTCACCCACTTTGTTTCTACTTACTGGAGAATGCCTTTCCAGAGCTCTGAATGCGCTGCACAGGGATGAAAATTTTGTGCCGTGTGGGATGCCCATCTGGAGTCCACACCTTAATCACCTGGCGTACGTGGATGACATGGTTATTTTTTTGTCAACGGATGAGGGCTCTTTGAAGATGGTGATGGACACTTTGGCTAGTTATGAGTTGGCCAGCGGACAGAAAATCAATAAGGAGAAGAGTAATGTGTACTTGCATGGTAAGGTTCCACACTTGTTAGTCTATAGGGTGCTTGATGTGACTGAGATACCGAGGGGGGACTTCCCTTTCAAGTATCTTGGAGTTCCTATTTATTATACTAGGAGGAAGAATTGTCATTACAACGAATTGGTGAAGAAGGTGCACAAAAAGCTTGACTCCTGGACTGGTAAGCTCCTTTCTATAGGTGGAAGGGTGACTCTGATTTCCTCAGTGCTTCAGAGTATACCCATTCACTTGTTATCTGCATGTGACCTCCCTGTTGGGGTGGTGGCTCAGCTTCACAGGATGTTTGGCAAGTTCTTTTGGAATAACTCTGTGGGTCACGATAGCAGATACTAGGCTTCTTGGAAGACTGTGTATCACCCTCTGAATGAAGGTGGAGTTGGTTTTAGGAGCTTGTATAATGTCTCCAAGGCACTATTTGCAAAGCTTTGGTGGAATTTTCGCACCAAGGATTCTTTATGGAGGGATTTTATGAGCAACAAGTACTTGAAAAAGCATCACTATGTGGTGGTGCCATGGAAGGAGGGGACTTATGCTTGGAAGAAGATGTTGTAGAGCAGGCCCGTGATGGATCATGAGATAGTATGGTAGCTGAAGAAGGGCAATTCTTATTCTTGGCTTGATAACTGGACTGGTCTTGGTCCTTTGTATCATGTAGTTCCTCTTGAGTTTGAATGTGACGAGACTGCAGTGTGGGGTCTACGAAGTAGCTGAGGGTGGAGTGTGGCTGGAGCAGCGCCTCATGGAGATCTTACCTGATGAACTTGCAGAGCATGTGATTCAGAATATCAAGCCTCCTATGTGTCATGAGCAGCGGGATAGGCCCTATTGGATGCTGGAGTCTCGGGGTACCTTTTCAGTTCGTTCAGCTTATCACTTGGTGAGGCAGAGGAAGAAGCCGAATGACCTTTACAAGCACATCTGGATCAAAGGTATTCCTTTTAAAATGTCATTTTTACTATAGAGATTGTGGATGTTTAAGCTACCCCTAGATGATATGATGAAGAGGTGGGGAATTCAGTTCCCCTCTAGGTGTCACTGTTGTGTGGACCCTGATGTGGAGACTGTCTCCCATATTTTTCTTAATGCACCTGTAGCGAGATATGTATGGAATTATTTTAGAGGTCCTGCAGGTCTTAATTTTGATGGGTTGCACTTGACACAAGTGATTAATTTGTGGTGGGATGCCCCTGCTAGCCTAGTCCTGAGGATGATTTACCATGCTATTCCAATATTTATTTTATGGGAGTTATGGAAACGGAGGAATGTTATGAGGCATGGTGGGTCGACTTCAGCTCACAGGGTGGTGTATCTTGTCATGCAGCATATTATTATGTTGCTGAGAGTTCGCAGGAGGAACTTTCAACATGCGCCAAATAGGTGGGGGGATTTTCTTTCGTTGTTAAGAGATCATATGCCTACGTTAGTGATGACAAAGGTTGTTTGGAGTCCGCCTCACGTGGGGTGGATCAAATGTAATACGGATGGTGCTTCCAAGGGTAATCCGAGCTCTAGTTCTTGGGCATTTTGTGTTCGAGATGAGAGGGGCGATATTGTGCATGCGTGTGCTAAGGATATGGATGATTGCATGACCACTAATAATCAAGCGGAGGCAATGGAAATTCTTATGGCCTTGAGGTATGTGGTATTATGCACAAGTTATTGTTGAAACGGATTCATTGTTGCTCAAAAATATGCTGACTAAGGTGTGGGAGGTGCCTTGGCAAATTGTGCAAATAGTTGAAGAAATTTGGAGCTTGATGGAGGGTATAGAGATGGTGGTGGTGCATGTGTTTAGAGAAAGGAACAAATTGGTGGATTACTTGGCGAACTTGGCTCTTGATCAAGGAGATGTTATTGTTAATTCGTTTCATGAATTGGATAGTATGGGTAGGAGATTGATAAATGGGGATAAGTGTAATGAACCATACATTCGCACTAGGCTGAGGAGGAATGTTTAGAAGCAAGGGAGGTAGAATTTTCCTTCATGCTCGAATCCTTGGGGAGAAGAGCATGGAGGCTTTTACTACTAACTTTGTGTCCTTTTTTGTAGGTACTTTCATAGCTAAAATTCATGACGATTTGAATGGATTGGTGCACGACTTTGGGATGGAAACTTTGCTCATTTGGATGATGATTTCAAGCTTTGGACGTGTGGGATTGATGAACATGACTTGCCGCAATTTTCCTTGCCGTTGGTGCGATTTTCAGCTGGTTCAACGGGCCATGCGTCGCGCCCAAGGCTGTGTTGGCCATAGTTTTTTTTCGCAATTGAGGCAGTATTTCATCCCAAAGGCGCGCCCCGCTGTATGCAAAATTTCCCAGCCGGTACAGCCACTCAAGCGCCGCACCAGGCGCTGTTTTGGACGAGATGTTGCTGCCAAATTGGGGCACTGTTGCAGCGGAAAAACGTCCACCGTTGTATGCTCTTGGGCACGGGATTTCAAGTGGGACAGGCCTTGGGGTGACGCGCCCATGGCTGTTTTGCTTAGGGGTTGCTACGGCGTGCGTTTCTTAGTTCATACACCCCAACGTGCAACGCATTATGGGGTGTTTTGGGCTGGAAATGGTTACTTCGTGCTTGATCTTCACTTTGGCAAGCTAGGAATGCAAGATTACATTATTACTCTCATCATTAGCCTACGACTACATGGTTGTAGCTCATTACTTAGATGTATCATTAATTTTTCATATACACTAGGCCTAAGTAGTGCGATGAACATTGTAAAGCACTATATCAAGGCATTAAATTTATTTCAATTGGTAGTATTAGTATTTTATAATGCTCAACCCAATGAAGTGAATGAGATGCTTGGGTATGGTGATATCTTACCACTACTTAGGCGTTTATTAGCTTTAGTCTTAGCTAGTTCGTATTTCTTTCAAGATTGTAAAGACCTTATTTATTGTTTTTTGTTATTATTATTATTAATAAAATTAGCCACTAAGCTATAAGCTTAGTGGACTTTGCTTAAAAAAAGCCTAAGTGAGAAAAAAAAAAAAAAACCCCTGGAAGTGAATACATTCGGAACATCTTTTCCAAGTTCGGGTTTAACATTTTTGTCATCTAGAACGTATAGTGTGTTTATCTTCTAGATTTATCACTATAACTCCATTAAATGGTAGATAATCTTATAGATTTATCACTCTAACCTGCGCAATTGTAATTTTAAGTGATAATCAACTTGATTTATTACTATAACTTGTATAGTTGGTCATGTTAAGTGATATTCTTATAAATTTATCACTCTAACTTGTATAAATGGTCATGTTAAGTGATAACCATCTTGATATATCACTCTAACTTGTATAATTAGTCATTTTATGTGATAATCTTTCACAATTATCACTCTAAATATTTATAATTGATCATGTTAATTGATATTTTTATAGTCTATCACTCTAAATTGCATAATTGGTCATTTTAAGAGATAACCTTTCATAATTATCACTGTAACTTGTATAATTTGTCATATTAGTTGATATTCATCTTTATTTATCATTATAACTTGTATATTTGGTCATTTTAATCAATATTTCATCTCGATTTATTACCATAACTTGTATATTTGGTCATTTTAAATGATATTCTTATAGATTTATCACTACAACATATATAATTGGTCATTTTAAGTAATAACCATCTCGATATATCATTCTAACTTGTATAATTGGTCATTTTAGTTGATATTTATCTTGATTTTCATTATAACTTGTATATTTGGTCATTTTATTTGATATTCATCTTGATATATCACTCTTATTAGTATAATTGGTCATTTTAAGTAATAATCATCTTGATATATCTGACACGGCCCGAAATTCGGCTAGGCCGTGCGGGCACCCGACATCCTCCCCTAGACCCGTCGGGCGAACCCTTACTAGTTGAATTAGGAAAATAAATATAATTCAATTCATAAATAAGAACAAGACTTAAAAAAATACAGACATACTAATACCTTTAAGCTGTACAAAAGAAATTACAGCAGACTACTCAACATACTAGGTTTAGGGCTATCCAGACTAGACATCTAAGAGTACAAAAGAAGATAGATACCTCCAGAAGGGAGCAAAATGCAACTGAAATAATAAATAATAAACTGGTGGCCATCCGGAGTAAAAGCTGGCTCACCCTGACAGCTGAAGTCGTCTTCGATCCTGAACAACGTGGCGAACTCAATCCTTGAGTGAACCTGCCGGAACGAAATAGATAGACAAAAATAAAAAACAAACAAGTGTGAGTCAAAAGGACTCAATAAGTGGGGCAGACTAATCACCTCAAAAAATAGGATAGCTAGCCAGGGAGAAGAAACAGATAAACCAAATTCCCCTTATTTAAATTATAAAAAGGCAGAGCCAGATAATAACCGGAAACACGTATAAAACCATAAACTCAACCAGGAATACGAGCCAGAAACATATCAACAAATAAGCAATGCACGTATAAGCAGAACAGTAGTTATGTACCACAAGCCTACACAATGGAATGAAATGAAATATGATGCAAAGGGTCACATGTGTCAAATGAATGAAGCAGAATCCTCCTACTCCAGGGCAGAATCCTCCTACCCTCAATATGATGCAATGGAGCGGAATCCTTCTGCTGCTAGGGCGGAATCCTCCTACCCTCAATATGATGCAATGGAGCCGAATCCTCCTGCTGCTGGGGCGGAATCCTCCTACCCCTCAATATGTGCAATGGAGTGGAATGTTCCTGCTCCTAGGGCGGAATCCTCCTACCCTCAATATGATGCAATGGAGTGGAATCATCCTGCTCCTAGGGCGGAATCCTCCTACCCCTAAATATAATATGCAATGTAATGCATATGAATGACATATAATGCATATGAATGCAATGTTATGCAATAATAACCCTTCACCGGGGCGGGACTCTTGTCGACAGCCGGGAAGTAGATGCCAACTCACAGCCAGAATACAATGCTCAGATCATCAATGCAATATCCACCACAGGACATAACATATAATATACAATGTAAATCCAAAGCTAAGGCATAATGTGTACGCCTATCGACAGCTACACACGTAAGGTACACGTGGTAGAAAATCCACGAGGCCAGGTGCCTCCAAAGAAATGGATATAAATACTTACCTCTTCCAAAAGTTAGCATTGCCAATCAACAACCGCTTTATCCTTTAGTTTCATTACCAAACGATCCCATTGTGTTCAATAAGCAGAAAAATATATCACATAAGGCTACAGTCTTCATTCCTCACATTTTAGAACAATCCAGGTAGGAACCTGATACCCTATTCGCATACGCAATACGTAGGCCAGGCCTATGTACAGGGTTTCAGGCCACATAACCCAACCCAAAATAAATTACATTTATATGTTGCCCATAACTCACTTAATATGAATAAATAATCAATTCCACTATCGGGGTCCAATTGACCCTTTAAATTATCAGTTAAATTTATTAAAATGAGGTATAATATCCCAATTTTTACCGCTAAAATATATTCAAACACACGTAATAAACTCAAATAATGCATTAACATCATTACCTGAACGTTTTGGGGTAGAAGTTCTATTTTTTTCGGCTCTTTTCTCATTTTCTGGCATTTTTTCTTTTCATTTTTCCGCTGCTTCGCTCTGTTCTTATGTTGTTTATGTTCTGTCCGTCCTTAGAATCATTCTAAGGACCCCCCACCGCCTCCTTTCTTGTACTTTCTTTTCTTTTGTCTTTTGTTTTCCTTTTTCCTTTTATTTTCTTTTCTATTCACTTATTTTATTTTCTTTTCTTAATGAAAATTAAAACGGTACCCTACGAAATTCGAAATGATCCCAAATTTCTCAAGCAAGTTATACAAAATATATATACCATACTCACTAAGGCAGATCTCAAATCGGGTTCCCGAAACTCAAGATGCAAATTTAAATGGAAAAATGTCAAATTATTTAACTTTCGCCATTTTAGCGGAAACTAGCCGAACAATCTCGAAATTCGCTTTCGAAAAATTACAAAAGTCACAAATAATCATATGAACCTAACGGCGCTTTCGAATTTCGAATTTGAGCTCGTTCGTCAAAACTGAGCTCGAAAATCTCTTTTTAATATTTATCTATAATAAAAACTGAAACCTTCTTCCGATGCCTACCAAACGAGGTCTGATTTAGCTCAAATTTTACAGACAAGTCCTAATGGACTTTATGAATATTTTAAAATTATCGGCACGCCAATCCGAGTCCTAACTTCCGAAACGACTGACCGAGGTCGTTTCATTCTCCTCCACTTATACTCTCGTTCATCCTTTAACGAGCTTCCGTCTAAAGAAATATTCACACAGATTACAAGAGAACTTGCACGACCTTCATAAACTACTCCGCGGGCATTATCTTCTTACAGGACAAGAATAATAACACGCATATCATACTTTTAGAATAAAATATATCTGGATTTTATGATAATACGATTGCACAACTTATTCTGACTCAGCTGATCCTTCCTCGATCACGAGAAGAGAGTTATACATTTTCGAAGCAAGGATACACGGAACTTTGAATGGGTTAACATGATTCAACCAATAATCACCTCTTCGATATACCTTTCGATATAGAACAGGTCGATGGAATAAAGAATTAGCTCACGCTTGATGCAATAGGGGAAGATTTTGAAGTACCTTGTCACTACACACTATAGAAGATTTGATGCAAGCTATATTATTTTTACGAACGCGCTATGCAACATCTCAGTTGATGTTAGTGTTGTTCCGCAAGCTCCTTGTGGGAATGTAGTTACTCATATCCTAATGTATGTCAAAGGTTCATCTGAATAGGGTCTATCATATAAGAATAAGGATCATGCAAATACTACTGGATAGTATGATGCAGACCGGGAATGATCTTCAGACTGAACATCTACTTTAGGGTATTGTCTTTGAATTGGAAATATTATGACTTGAAAAAGTGAAAATAAAAGAGACATGTAGTTGGACCATGAGCTGAAGTAGAATACCAACAACAAAGTTGATTACATGTGCACTTATAACGCTAAAGTAACTTCTCAAAGAGTTGATATGTGAAGGAGATATGCCAATGATGGATGGACGATAAGCTGCACTAGACCTTTAACTCTAAACTTTCATGAAGTAAAACAGCGGCAGTATGAGGATCCAGTTCTAGTTGAATACAAACAAATAGCCAGAAGAAAACCGGAATCACCATACAGGGTTACTACTGACAGTGTTCTCATGTATAAAGATAGACTTTGTGTCCCTAATGTTGCAGATTTACGTGCATAGATTATGATAGAGGCACATTATTCCAAATACAGTATTCATCCAGGTTCGACTAAGATGTACCATGATCTTAAGCAGATTTATTGGTGGGACGGAATGAAGTGTGACATAGCAGAATTTGTGGCTTAGTGTTCTAATTGCCAGCAAGTTAAAGTCGTGTCATCTTTCCAGACTTTATGCTTTCAGCAGATAGATACGTATATATGATCAGGTTGCCAGCTTAACTCTAGCATTAATAGATTATTAGAGGGTTTATCAATGATTGACACTCATTGTAGGTTTCTGTCGTGGCCCTAGGTTGGGTCTTGACAAAAGTGGTATCAACGCCTTAGAGATTTAGTATTACCATTCAATATTTAGAGGAAGACTCCTCCACTTAAAGCACAACTCATGCAGCTATTTGAATAGGAGTAACCATCCTCGCACAGTCTGCTGGACTAAAGAAGATTTAGCTAAAAGCTGAACGTAGGCAGACCTAAGCTACCAACTACCCTTTCGAGTTGCCAAACACCTACAGCTCTCGAGTTCACAACTTCATACCTTGTCGTAAACACCACCGCCTGAGGGATAGTACTTCTATTACCCTTGAAAGCCTTGAAAAACAATAATATTCTTACCCGGCTACAATAACACGTACTCTGGCTCAACACAAAGAGCATCACAAGCGGCTACCAACCGCCTATGCTCACTAGTTCCGGACGAAGAAGAAATGGAAATGGACTGAGGATAGAAATTATTTAGAGCTTCAGGAAGCTCATCTTCTTATTTGCTTGGCTACCAAGGCTAGACTACTTACGAGTCAAAGTAGTCCAAGAATCGCAATTGAAGAAATAGATATTAAATGAGCTTTATGGAACAACATCCATGCCAATTTGACCTCCCAATAAGAAGGAAACTCTGACAATTTACCAGAAACCCTTTTATAACCCAGACAAGCTCATAGGATAACATGACTTTACTAGCGTTTTGAACCAAGAGGAGACACATAGATCCAGTATTACTTACTAACCACTTTACACCAGAAGAAACAATGACATGTTTTGATGGTGACGAACTAGGATCCCATTATCCTACCATCATTGGATTTCGATGAGAGATGTAAACTGAATTGACATAATAACAGAAGGTGGCGTAACTAGATGCCAAGCAGACAATAACGACACTCACTCACAAATCTCACACATTTAAACCAGATAAACTAGTAGGGTCATCATAAATGCCAGGAATAAATCATATCAGAAGCTCACCCCACTACCGCAACAGATTCTTAATAGAAACGACATCCAAACAAACCATGGAAACATGATAAGACAAACCATTTCCAGATCGATCGGAAGAATCAAATCTTACTCACATATAAGGGAAGAATAAATACTTGGGTCTACTACATCAGATACCTTAACATCCTGCCCGACTGGTAGTTCTTAGAACTGCCTCTGCGGCTGAGCCGAGCCGCTACCCTGATAATTACTTTTAAAAGAACCACTACCACCACGCTCTTGACCTCTATCGAATGACGGCATATCTCTGGTCGATTAAGATCTCAATGAAATTCCCTACGACTGTGCAGGTGCCTGATGACGAGAGAAAGGACGACTGCCTACTTATCGGAGTAAGGAAAAACTACTCAAAGGATAACCAGACTCACAACAATGATAACACCTTTTCACTGAAAATGGAAACTGGACAGAATGTTGATAGCTATAAAGAGAAAAACTGGGTCTGATCTTGACGAACTACTGGCGCACTTCAAGAATCACGTGACACAAGCTGAGATAACCTGGAAGGTGACCTCCAAAAGAGGTACCATGGTTTTCCACAGGGCCACGAAATTTCTTGCTCTCCCGCTCTAACTCTTCCCCCTCTAACTTATGGTATGCCTAATACCTTTGAGCAATATCAACAACGACATCAAATAAAGTCCCAACCTCAATTTTTCGAGCCATCTAGGATCTCAATGAAGGAGAAAGGTCATCAATAAATCTTTGAATCTCTCGAAAGGCTCATGGACTAGTTCTAATGCATATTCAGCCATTCTATAGAATTCAATCTCATATTGTGAAACCAACACGCTAACCGACAGGCTACCCTGTCTAATCCACTCAAACTGGCAATACTCTTCATCTCGCTCGCTACTCGAAAGGAACTTTTCTACGAATCTAGAAGAAAAATCAAACCAAGTTAGCTAATAAGAGAGCGACCCACCAATTCAAGGCCGGACCCCCGAAACTGGAAAGCAGAATAATCAACACCATACCGCTCGATATAATCAAGAGCCTGAAGGATACGCTGACATCATTTTATTATAAAAAGAATCACGAGGTTTATCTGATGCATTGCTTAAGAATATCAAAAGGTTCAACCGCGTAAAATAATGCAACATCTTCGGACACTCGGACCGAGCCATTACTCAGGCTAACTAACCAGCCAGAACAACCGGAGGCAAAACACATGCTGCCTCCGGAACATATTTTACTGTGGCAATATTAAGAACTGGAATAGGAGCTCCTTAAGACCGAACATCTGCATCAGCGGCAACCTGATAAGCTACCTAGCGAATAATAGGTTTTTGCTGGTATCTACGTCACCAAGATTCTCATGAAAGCATCGTAGAGAGCCAAGGGAACCACAAGGCCCTGCTCCCTTGCCCATCGCAAGCTCGTACAGCTAGGACCTCCGTAACTAGATCGTCAGCACGATCAAAACTCTCAGGGCTTCGTCAGTGCTAGCCCCAGGCTAGACTGCTTCATCTTGAACTCATACCGTTTTCGAAGGTTCATAATTACCACGAACGAATTAACGAAAATACTTTTGAATCCTAGACCGACGCACGATTAGAAATGAAGGAAGTGAAACTTCCTAAATGCCATCATAGCCTCTCGTAGATAAGTACGGACGTCTACGTACCCATCAGCAAGACTCTACCAGACACTGTCTTAGTCAGGATAGACTCTAAACCGGGCTCTGCTACCAACTGACACGACCCAAAATTCGGCTAGGCCGTGCGGGCACCTGACATCCTCCCCTAGACCCGTCGGGCGAACCCTTACTAATTAAATTAGGAAAATAAATATAATTCAATTCATAATTAAGAACAAGACTTAAAAAAATGTAGACATACTGATACCTTTAAGCTGTACAAAAAAAATTACAGCTGACTACCCAACATACTAGGTTTAGGGCTATCCAGACTAGACATCTAAGAGTACAAAAGAAGACAGGTACCTTCTGAAGGGAGCAAAATGCAACTGAAATAATAAACAATAAACTGGTGGTCATCCGGAATAAAAGCTGGCTCACCCTGACAGCTGAAGTCGTCTTCGCTCCTAAACAAGGTGGAGAACTCAATCCTGGAGCGAACCTGCCGAAATGAAATAGATAGACAAAAACAAACAACAAACAACAAACAAGGGTGAATCAAAAGGACTCAATAAGTGCGGCAGACTAGTCACCTCAAAGAATAGGATAGCTAGCCAGGGAGAAGAAACAGATAAACCAAATTCCTCTTATTTAAATTATAAAAAGGCAGAGCCAGATAATAACCGGAAACACGTATCAAATCATAAACTCAACCAGGAATACGAGCCAGAAACATATCAACAAATAAGCAATGCAAGTCTAAGCAGAATAGTAGTTATGTACCACAAGTCTACACAATGGAATGAAATGAAATATGATGCAAAGGGTCAGATGTGTCAAATGAATGGAGCGGAATCCTCCAACTCCAGGGCAGAATCCTTCTACCCTCAATATGATGCAATGAAGCGGAATCCTCCTGCCCCTAGGGCGGAATCCTCCTACCCTCAATATGATGCAATGGAGCGGAATCCTCCAGCTCTTAGAGCGGAATCCTCCTACCCCTCAATATGTGCAATGGAGCGGAATCTTCCTATCCTCAATATGATGCAATAAAGCGGAATCCTCCTGCTCCTGGGGCGGAATCCTCCTGCCCCTCAATATGATATGCAATGCAATGCATATGAATGACATATAATGCATATGAATGACATATAATGCATATGAATGCAATGTGATGCAATAATAACCCTTCACCGACGCGGGATTCTCATCGACAGCCAGGAAGTAGATGCCAACTCATAGTCAGAATACAATACTCAGATCCTCAATGCTATACCAACAACAGGACATAACATATAATATACAATGTAAATCCAAGCTAAGGCGTAATGAGTACGCCTATCGGCAGCTACACAAGTAAGGAACACGTGGTAGAAAATCCACGAGGCCAGTTTTTGACACCCAATTTTGTCCCGACTTTTTTTAAAATTATTAAATTATGGCAATATTTTATAATTGAGGTTTAATTTGAAAATTAAATAAAATAATGATAATAAAAGAGGATCAATTGAAATTTCAAGAATGTGCTAAATTTGCAAAATCTCTCCAATTTTAACCCATCCGTACAACCCATTTACTTTTTAAAAAAATTTTAATTAATTGTAAATTGAGGCCAAATCCGCTCACCCCCCCAAGCACTGGCCTATTTATGCAAATCCTCTACCTATTTATACATACTTATCCCAAAACCCTAGCACACAATTACAATTCAGCAGCTTCACTCCCCAAAAAGAAAAATCAGATCTACACCATCCCCTTTCACTATTTTCTAAAACACATCATCATCACCATACATACATACACATATCCAGAAATCATTCACACACACACATCGATCAAAACCAGATCGGGGACGGGGAGTTACTGATTCACGCAAAATAGTGAGGTCTACGGCGTACATGAAGTTCACCGGAAAACCCATTTTACCATCGACCTCATGTTAATAACCATCAGCGAGGTCCCTGTTTTCATTGTTCTCGTTCGATTCTGGACGATTTGTGGTTATAAAAGAAAGAGGCGGAGAGGTGGTCACGTCGTGGTTCCGCCGGAGAATCACACCAGCGTTTGATTGATTTGTGCACTGTCATCACTGGATTTATTTGGCCAGCGATGTCATAGTCCCGTTCAGTTTTATGGGTCACCGTCTCGATCGATTTCTGAGATTTGAAAGTGTTGTTGGAGTCGCAGCGACGCCACCAGCTTCTAGGGTCTGCGTCGCTCCTCCGTTCCACTGTGATTCAGGTCGCTCATGTCACTTGAATTCCCACCGGATTTTGGCCGGATTTTTGGATGCTGGTGTCATTGGTGTCAGATCGTCATCACCATTATCTCGCTGCTTAATTTCTTTGGGAACGATTGGTTCTAAATTTACTTTGTTTTGCTTGGCTCTACTTCTGACTCTTTATTATCCGTCGCTTGCTTTTGAATTTCTATTGTTAAAGGTTGACTCTTTTTTTTGCTATGATATTTTGGTGCTCGTGAGTTTTTGCAGAACTTTACAGGGTCTAAGCGAGACCCTTTTCCTTGTGGTTCCCCGTTACTGGATTATTAATGTTGCTGCTGAATTGCACTTTTTGCAATGACTTGTTTTGGTTGGACTTCGATTGATTCTGGACATGATACTGCACTTTTAGCCCTACGAAAATAATTAATTTGAGGCCTATGTATATGGACTGGTTTGGTTGGACTTCGATTGATTTTGGGCATTGACTGGTTGATGCTATCTGATTTCTGAACAGATACTACCTTGGCTAAATATTGTATAGTTTGTTGACCAATGAAAAAATACATATAAACGTATTGAGGCCTCGGGATTGATTTGAACGTGATACTACACTTGAACAGCCCCGTCCCCATATCCCTAAAGCAAACAGGCGATGATGAATGTATGCATTTTAATGTGAAGCAAGTTGAATAGAGTAACGGAATTGGTAGTTGGCATGGCAACACGATCGGCCGGCGTGTTTGCAACCGTACCAACATCCCGAGCCTCTACATGATGCGCCATACAAACCTGAGCCTAAAATTTTGCAAAAACAAACCCCCTTATTATTATTATTATTATTATATATTTTATTATTACTATTATTATTATTATTATTACTTTGTTACTTTATTATTATTATTATTTTATTTTCATTAGCTATTACACTTTATTATCGTACTAATCCAATTTCATTTTCATATTTTTGCGAGATACATTTTGGCACGAACAATTTGTGGACTAGTTTGGTTAACTTACAAATGGGAATATGCATTGACTTGGAGTCATTTGGGATCGAGATCGGGCTCGAGCATTCAAGAAATAAGACTTAGGAATTTTAGAAAATTCAAGGCTCCCGCGAGTTGATCAATTTCCCGGGTTCTATCTTTAACTTTGCATTTCTTTACTTAGATATTTATGCACATAAATGTGTAAAATATTTTATTTATCAATGATATGTGATTGTTTGTATATTGCTTTACATTATGTTCATTGCCTTTTATTGTGAAGTTGTTATTTAATTTATTGCAAACTGGGACCATCTTAGCAAATGCGTGCAAGTAAAATATATATTTTTTGCAAATAAGCTTTTTATTTAATTGATTATTATTATTATTATTATTATTATTATTATTATTATTATTATTATTATTATTACTATTATTCAAATAATTCTTGCGAAAGAAAAGCGCACTTGTAAATATTTGGAAACCTATTGGATTAACCGTATTTTACGGAATTTCGGAAGTGCCTTAAAAACCTTCTTCCAAAATTAATAAAACCTCTTACTTAGAATCTCTGAAAGAAAGACCGTCTTTTTCCTAAAACGGAGTTTTTGCACGCATTTGCTAATTTGGTTCCCTGTTTTTCTTAAATTGGGTGGCGACTCCAAAAACTCCAAAATAGTTAGTCCATCCTGTCGATATTCCAGAATTTCGGGGTAATTTTTGGGGTTCAACACCAGGTGCCTCCAAAAAAATGGATATAAATACTAACCTCTTCCAAAAGTTAGCATTGCTAATCAACAACCGCTTTATCCTTTGGTTTTATTACCAAACCATCCCATTGTGTTCAATAAGCAGAAAAATATATCACATAAGGCTACAGTCTTCATTCCCCACATCTTAGAACAATCCAGGTAGGAACCTGATACCCTATTCGCATACACAATACGTAGGCCAGGCCTATGTACAGGGTTTAAGGCCACATAACCAAACCCCAAATAAATTATATTTATATGTTGCCCATAACTCAGTGAGTATGAATAAATAATCAATTCTACTATCGAGGTCTAATTGACCCTTTAAATTATCAGTTGAATTTATTAAAACGAGGTATAATATCCCATTTTTTACCGTTATTCAAACACACGTAATAAACTCAAATAATGCATTAACATCATTACCTGAATGTTTCGGGGTAGAAGTTCTATCTTTTTCCGGCTCTTTTCTCATTTTCTGGCATTTTCTCTTTACATTTTTCCACTGCTTCGTTCTGTTCTTATGTTGTTTATGTTCTCTTCGTCCTTGGCATCATGCTAAGGACCCCCCACCACCTCCTTTCTTGTACTTTCTTTTCTTTTGTCTTTTCTTTTCTTTTTTCCTTTTATTTTATTTTCTATTCTTTTATTTTATTTTATTTTCTTAACGAAAATTAAAACGGTACCCTACAAAATTCGAAATGATCCCAAATTTCTCAAGCAGGCTATACAAAATATATATAGCATACTCACTAAGGCAGATCTCAAATCGGGTACCCGAAACTCAAGATGCAAATTTAAATAGAAAAAAATCAAATTATTTAATTTTCCATATTTTAGCGGAAACTAGCCGAACAACCTCGAAATTCGCTTTTGAAAAATTAAAAAATTCATAAATAATCATAAGAACCTAACAGTACTTTCGGATTTCGAATCGGAGCTCGTTCGCCAAAACCGAGCTCGAAAATCTCTTTTTAATATTTATCGATAATAAAAACTGAAACCTTCTTCCGATGCCTACCAAACGAGGTCTGATTTAGCTCAAATTTTACAAACAATTCCTAATGGTCCTTACGAATATTTTAAAATTATCGGTACGCCAATCGGAGTCCTAACTTCCGAAACGACTGACCGAGGTTGTTTCAATATCATTCTAACTTGTATGACTTGTCATTTTAAGTGATAATCATCTTGAGATATCACTCTAACTTGTATAATTGGTCATTTTAAGTGATATTCTTGTAGATTTATAACTATAACTTGTATAGTTGGTCGTGTTAAGTGATAATTATCTTTATATATCACACTAACTTGTATAAATGGTCATGTTAAGTGATAATCATCTTTATATACTACTCTAACTTGTATAATAGTCATTTTGAATTATAATCTTTTATAATTATTATTTAACTTGTATAATAGATCATGTTATTTGATATTCTTGTAGATGTATCACTTTAAACTGTATAATTGATCATTTTAAGTGATAATGTTTCATTATTATCACTCTAACTAGTATAATTGGTCATTTTAGTTGATATTCATCTTGATTTATTACTACAACTTGTATATTTGGTCATTTTAGTTGATGTTCATCTTGATTTATCGCTATAACTTGAATATTTAGTCATTTTAAATTATATTCTTGTAGATTTATCACTATAACATACATGTATAAAATGTCATTTTAAGTGATTATCTTTCATAATTATCACTCCAACTCTTACAATTGATCATGTTAGTTGATATTCTTGTAGATATATCACTCTAAGTTGTATAATTGGTCATTTTTAAGTAATAGTATTTCATAATTATCACTCTAACTTGTATAATTGGTCATTTTAGTTGATATTCATCTTGATTTATCACCATAACTTGTATATTTAGTCATTTTAGTTGATACTCATCTTGATTTATCGCTATAACTTGAATATTTAGTCATTTTAAATGATATTCTTGTAGATTTATCACTTTTAAATGATATTCTTGTAGATTTATCACTATAACATGTATAAAATATCATTTTAAGAGATAATCATGTTGATATATCACGCTAACTTGTATAATTGGTCATTTTAAGTGATTATACATCTTGATAAATCATTCTAACTTGTATAATTGGTTAAATATTGTTCAAGCATTCGAAACATCTATGTGTCGTTACTTTGTTATTTAAAAGTTCGGAACATCGACCTTCATGTTTGGCGTATCCATTCAGTCATTCGGAACAATTAAAGTTATAATTAGATTATTATCTTTCTTAGGTATCACTTTTGCTTGTATTATTGAATATATTAAATATAACTTTGATCATTAGCATATATCTTTTATAGTTGGTCATATTAAGTTATAATCATCTTGATTTATCGCTCTAACTTATATAATTGATTATTTTAAGTGATAATTTTTTATAATTATCACTTGAATATTATCAGTTGGTCATATACTCTGCAGACATTGGGAAAATCTAGGAGTTGTTTTAGATGTAGAAAAAAAAGAAACGAAAAAAATAAAGAATATCGATGTATAATGGTGTGGGATACATTTTTATTACCTTTAGAAGTAACTACAAGCTTTAGATCCCCACGCTCCCAATATAAGTGTTATTCACTGGTCCAATATGTTCGGAACTACTACATTAGTCATGGGAAACGGTGTAAGAAAGTTCAGAATGTATGCTCAAAATTTGAAAAGTACACGGAAAAGTAACTCTATCGATTGACCCTAATTTTCATAATAAAATAAAAATAAAGAAATTTCAATTGAATCCTTAATCTATGTTTGAATACTTGTAATATTTATCATCGTGAATACATGAAGATTACTCATGGTGAATGTTTGCACCATTTATGGAGTACAAGAATTATGTATGAAAAGGTTGTCTTGAAAGGAGAACATGCGTGAAAATGCCGTATAACGAACTGTTGGAACAATTCGATGAAAATATTCAAAAAAAATTGTTTAGTTTTGTGTGATAATATTTGGGCGGTTGCTGTTGTTGTTATTGTTGATTGTGGAGGTTGTGTATACAAGTGGAATTTATAAAATCTGGTGCATTTGTTAAGGGGTTGTATATACAAAAAGGTATCTTGAGAATAAGATGAGTGTACATAGATGAGTTGGATAGCTGGAGTGTGAAAAACTTATTAGTTTTCTAAGTTTAGTTCTCTAAATTTAGTTAAAGCTTGGAAAATCACAAAGGATGTTTCGAACATCTTGAGTAATGTTAAGAACCTCCATCAAGACATTTCATCTTTAATATGTTGGTACTTTTTTTTTTTTGAGTTCATCGCTCAAAGATAAATAATCCTAAATAAGGAGACAGGTTTCTGAAGTTAACTCTAGCATTTTTTCTTAAAAAAAAAAAAAGAAGAATGTTGAAAAAAATTTGTAGGTACAGTATTCCGTTTGATGATTGTCCCTTTCCTTATGTTTCCCATTTGTCACTCACCGATGGAGTTTTGCTTATTTTTATTTTTTGAGGATCGAAAAATCGAATGATATTTTTATTCCAAATTTTATCTCAACATCTAGATAAAAGATGCTTCCAACATCCTGACAGAGATGTTCCGAACATCCTGAAAATTGTTCTAAACTTCCTGATAGAAGATATTCCGAATACCGTAACAAATGTTCCGTACATCCTGACAGAAGATGTTTCGAACACCCTGACAGATGTTTCGAATATCGTGACATAGGTTCATTACCTCAAAAAAAATATTTCAACCGCGACTTTTTATTCGAAATCTATCCAAAGCAACTCCAATCAATACGAAATTATCTCAAATTTTGTACTTAGGATCCTAATACCATTCTCAAGCATTTCAAATAATACCCACTCCAAAATAACATAAAAAACATGTTTGAATTTTTAAACCAACTTAAAAATATCAATTTTTTTTTTTTTTTTTTTTTTTTTGCATAAGAAGAAGAAGAAGACTATGTAGACAACAAAAAGTAGTTGAAGAGTATGACAAGAAAGATGAATAAAATGAGAAGAATCTGAACAAAAGAAAATAGAAGAGGAAGATGAAGAAGATATGATGAACAAGAAGAGAAAACGGAGAATTTTTATTCATTTGTTTTAAAAATTTGTGGTCTTTAATTTTGAGCCCAAGAAGTTTAAAAGTTTTGTTACTTTTAATTACAGCCCACAAAGTTTTAGAAATACTAATTTGGTCCCTGATTAATCCTAGTTTTACTTAGAATAAAAAGAAAAGGGAAAAGAAAAGGCGAGACCCTTTTCTTCCCAAAAAAAAAAAAAAAACTTGAGAGGTTTCTGAACGCCCATTCTCACGAGAGACCTCTTATAACTCAGCCATTGTGCATATTGGAAAAGAATATTAGGGATGGTAAAACTAAGAAGAGCCGTGAATCAACAAGTAGACAATATACTTAACAATAAAACAAGAGCTAGAGTTTTGGAAAGGGAAAATCAGTTCGAGCCACGCTGTGGATAACACTCTCTTTCGATAACACTCTCTTTAGAGTAGAATTCTGTTGTCATGCAGATATAAATAGTAAAACGATGTCCTATCCAACAACAACGAACCACTAAAAAAATCTTATAATGAGCCCCTATGTAGAAGTTTTAATGCACTCTTAAACCCTTAACAACATTTGTAGAATTTGGAATGAACAACAAAGGACTTTCGAGGTGATCGACATGATAGCATAATGACAAAAAATGAAAAAATCAAGTGCTGATTTCCAAAATGGGAATATGTATTTATAGAGAGTGAACGTATCTTTTCAAGAATAAATGTTTACATATCTTCACAAAGAATGGGTGTATCGTTTAGACAATCGGCAATACCTGTTGCTCCAAAACGTACACGCAAGTATACGTGGTCGACAAGTAATAAAGTGACAAGTTGAGTATCGTTCCCACGAGGACTATTGTTACGACTGAATCCTAGCAAACAATTTCTTGAAAACTATTCAGGGATCTTTTTCAATGTGGGTGTGATTACTAACTAAATCAATAATTTAAAGCAAGTAACTGAGATCAAGTCTTCTAGAGCAAGTTGTGGGTTGTTATCAATACGAGAGAAACGGTCCAGGGACAGAGCTACAAACAATCCAGTTGAGTTTTTCAGTTGATTCTACTTCTCGATTTCCTAGATTGCTAACTAACAGGTTAATTATATTCGTGAAAACCTGTCGATTCTTCACGAGTCTATGCAAGCTACTCTAACGCCTATATTTCTATGGAATTAAATCACATGCATGCATTAAAGAACTCTGTATTTAGCTAAGCAAGGCGAATATGTATATGTCTATCCTACCCGCAAATCGATTCCCTGATGCCCAGGTTCACAATCAAGCCCTATTAATTCTTATTTTCATTTACAAGTCCCCTCTCGAGTTCAACTTGTAAACCATAGATAGTGTTCAATTATCAGGCCTCAATAACCAAACAATTAGGCTCAAGAAAGAATAAGCAATCTGTAATGGAATCAACTTTCAAACATGAACCTTCATGTAATTGCTCTAACCCTAGAACAATATGTTTAGCTACTCATATTGATAATAACAACACAAGAATTCATGGAAGAAATATGAAAGATTGTAATAGATGAAGTAAAGGAATTAAACCCTTGGTTCAATATGTTAGGAACTCCAAAACTTGCTCCAAAAATCAACCTCTCTCAAAAACGAAATTAAAATACTATTTATATTGTTTACAAAGTCTTCCCATAAGTTAATCCTAAGCCTAAACTGAATTGGAAAATTTGGGATCGCAGAACTAAATGCTACAGGGAATGCCTCGCATGGTTATGGCTTTTAGAGAGTCGTACGCCACAGCTCATGCGTCGCATGGCTTGTGGCATTTTAAAGTCTGAAGCTATGACAACTCCGTAGCTTACTCCATAGCTTTCCGTCTAATGTCATATCCCATAATTAGCTAAGTTCGTCAATTCTTGCTCGATTTCATCCATCTTCACTCCTTTTGCACTCGTATTCATCCAAATCATTCCTAACATCACAAACACAATAAGCGAGCGCAACAATCACAATTATTTCGTGCAATGGGCGAATAACGTATCAAAATGTGAGGAAATATTAAGGCAAAAGAGGCAAATATTTAACATCACCACCCCACACTTAGAACCTTGCTCGCCCTCGAGCAATGGCCAAAAACCACTTCCCAACTAAACTAACACTTGATAGAATAGGTCTACCTGTGGTTATGACTTTTGGAGAGTCGTGCGCCACAGCTCATGCGTCGCATGGCTTGTGGCGTTTTAAAGTCTGAAGCTATGACAACTCCGTAGCTTGCTCCATAGCTTTCCGTCTAATGTCATATCCCATAATTAGCTAAGTTCATCAATTCTTGCTCGATTTCATCCATCTTCACTCCTTTTGCACTCGTATTCATCCAAATCATTCCTAACATCACAGACACAATAAGCGAGCGCAACAATCACAATTATTTCGTGCAATGGGCGAATAATGTATCAAAATGTGAGGAAATATTAAGGTAAAAGAGGCAAATATTTAACATCACCACCCCACACTTAGAACCTTGCTCGCCCTCGAGCAATTGCCAAAAACAACTTCCCAACTAAACCAACACTTGATAGAATAGGTCTACCTGTGGTTATGGCTTTTGGAGAGTCGTGCGCCACAGCTCATGCGTCGCATGGCTTGTGGCGTTTGGAAGTCTGAAGCTATGACAACTCCGTAGCTTGCTCCATAACTTTCCGTCTAATGTCATATCCCATAATTAGCTAAGTTCATCAATTTTTGCTTGATTTCATCCATCTTCACTCCGTTTGCACTCGTATTCATCAAAATCATTCCTAACATCACAAACACAATAAGTGAGCGCAACAATCACAATTATTTCATGCAATGGGTGAATAACGTATCAAAATATGAGGAAATATTAAGGTAAAATAAGCAAATATTGCCGAACATCAATACCTTTTCGCAAATATTGCATCTTTTCCAAAAAGTATTTCAAAATTTTGAGTCACATCTAAATAACTTCCAACCATGCGTACATTTTTCATTTATAATGGGTATGTTTATTTAATATTACATATTAAGTATTAGTTCTAGGTAAGTATAAATATACAAACAAACGATTTGCTCGAGACAAGGTTTTTTTCGAAAACCTCTCTATTTTACACAAGGTAGGGGTAAGATCTGCATATACCCACTCCACTTGTGAAATTACATTGTATATGTTGTTGTTGTTGAATAACACAGAGACACATCTCATGTATTTATTAGTTTGATTGAGTACTATGTAAAATTTTCCATGTTTATTTTTCCAGTGTTATCGAATAAGCTAAGATAGGAAGATATTCTTCATCAAGATAAGTGTTTCACTTTTATTCATAAGATTCTTTTCAAAATTTACTTAATTATTTGATGTGGTGGTGGACAAAAACCAAATATATCTTTAGCATACATAAATGAGAATAGAATATTTTTAAACAACGAGTTCTTATTTGCAGCTATATTGTGGTCAATTTATTAACAAGTCTACACCAGAGGCAAATATGAAGGTACTTATGGTCTGTTAAATAAGCCAACAATATCAAAATAAAGTGTGGTGGAATGATATAATTATCCATAATTAATTAGAGATTTTTGATTTGAGCCTTGAAATGAAATTGTCCTTAATAGGAAGCATTTATCCTCTCAAATGAGATTTTCTCGCCAGACATTGAGTAGGAAAAATTGCCAATAGTATTTAATGCTCAAGTCACACATTTGCTATATACTCCCCCGTCCCATTTTAGTTGTTGCATTCATCTTTTTCACGCCCATTAAAAAAATTATTAAATATAGTGTGTATTTAACTATGTTATCCTTATTTAATGTTTGATTATTAGTTTTTTTTTGGAAAATTCTTTTAATTATTAAGGGTATAGTTGGAAAGAACTAGTAAATTTATTCTTGAAATCCTAAAGAGACAATTAATTTGGGACAAATTATTTCTCCTAAAATAATAACTAATTTGGGACGAAGGGAGTATTACTGCACGTTGGAATTTAATTTCAAACTTTTGCAAATGGTCATCGCCTTATCAGTATTTTCGGACCAGAGGTAAGTAAGGAAAACCAAGCAATGAACTAGCTAGTGTTGGTGGTTCATTTCATCAAATAATGGCTCCCCGCATCTTTCGATAATTCTGTGTTCAATATTAAGAGAAATTCTACTATTTAAACAACAGTTTTACCATCATCGTTTGATAAGTATTTTCTCTGTTAAAACGGAGAGCCTTAGTTGATACAAAAAAATAGTTGTGGTTGGTCAAGAAAGGGTCTGATCGAACCTTTACTGAAACCACGGTTCGACCCGGCCCGGACCACCATTAACAAAAAAAAATAATAATAATAAAGGTATATATTTAATAAAAATGAAAGGGCCTAAGATGATGCATTCGACTTTTGTTTTATGTTTCATACTTTTGTCAATAATTCCAACTTTCATGGCTCATATTGGCGAATTCGATGAAGTATGGAGGAGGAGAGCAGAGGAAGCTAAAAAATTCGCTCTCCAAACATATGAGAGTGAACCTACAAATGTCACATTAGCATTTAACAAGAAAGTTCGTGAGTATGTCAATTTCCTTCCTCCTCTCTCTAAAATGCATATTACATTTGATGGATCTATTTTCTGTGTTTTTATGGTGTCTATATGACACGAATTCATGAAAACAATAGCAAAAAGCATATTATCTAACATTTTAGGAATTATTTTCTAGAGTACAATGCCAAAAGACCACAAAAAGCCAAAAATGTACAAGGGAAGAGATGCAAGAACGTCACTCCTAAAATCTAAATCTGTGATCTGCGGCACATCTTTTTTCCTCCAAATTCACCGCTACCCTAAAAATCCAGGTGTAAAGGGAATTCTACGATCTACATCTTTTAATATTTTTACTTCATTTGCACAATTTTAAGTTTTCGCCCCTGAGTTTGAGGACATGTTTGAAATTAGGATGGCAACATAAAAACATCTAGCCTCCAATCTACTTTCATTTATTACAATTTCAAGACTACAATGATGCCGATCATCCCCAAAAGTGGCTGTGCCCTGTGGAGATAATATTTGCATGGTCCAACTTATATGCATGCAACTTTTAAATATTCACCCAAGATTAGCATACAAAAGAGAATAGCGTATATTAGCTAGCATCCACATATCATGTTCCTAATATTTGTCCCCTTATTCATGCAGTACAATGAAGGAATTAACTGAAGTAATATCAAAGAATAACACAAGGAGGGGGCTAGGTACCAAACATTACGAGGGCCCTTGCATGGTCACAAATCCAATTGATAAGTGTTGGAGGTGTGACCCAAATTGGGCAAACAACAGGGAAAAGCTAGCAGAATGTGCAATGGGCTTTGGATACAAGGCCACCGGCGGCAAGGGCGGTAGAGTTTATGTCGTAACTGACTCTTCAGATGATTATTCCGACCCAAAACCAGGAACTCTCCGTCATGCAGTTATCCAAAAGGAGCCTTTGTGGATCATATTTGACAGAAGTATGACCATTAGGCTACACCAGGAGATGATCATGCAAAGCGATAAAACTATCGATGCTCGTGGAGCTAATGTTCACATCGCTGGTGGTGCTGGTAAGAGCATACTTTTAATTACTTATTTATATTATGCCTAAGCATAATGTCCCTTCATGTTTGAGGCAGATTCGTCTCCTTGGTCAAAAACGTAAACTTTTTTTTTCCTTTAATTTTTAATTTTGGGTGGTGGTTAGATTGAACACAAGTCATCTTTCTTGTTGTTATGTAACAATCATGAAAACATACTTTTAATTATTTATTTTATATTATATTTCAATAGGTATCACGCTCCAGTATATCAAGAATGTGATCATCCATGGCCTACACATACATGACATTGTCCAAGGAAATGGTGGCATGGTTAGAGATGCAGTGGACCATATTGGAATAAGAACAGTGAGTGATGGAGATGGAATTTCCATATTTGGTGCATCCAATATTTGGATTGATCATGTCTCAATGAGGAATTGCTATGATGGTATTGTTGATGCTGTGGAGGGATCTACTGGTATCACCATATCAAATGGTCATTTTACAGATCATAATGAAGTGATGTTGTTTGGTGCAAGTGATAGTTCTTCAATAGATCAAGTTATGCAAATCACATTAGCATTCAATCATTTTGGACATAGATTGGTACAGAGAATGCCAAGGTGTAGATGGGGATACATACATGTTGTTAACAATGATTATACTCATTGGAACATGTATGCTATTGGTGGTAGTAAAAATCCCACAATTATTAGCCAGGGTAATCGCTTCATTGCCCCTCCCGACGTCTTCAAGAAGCAGGTAATCAGTTTATCCCCTTTGATCGTTTTCTATTTGCTCATATTCAAACTTTTGGTACCTTATCATCAAAGTGGCTCTCCCATGTTGCCAATAGTATCTAGTCGCATTTAGAACCCATCCACAACGGCGTAAATGATTAGAATGTGTTGACATGATTATGATCCATCCACGTTTAAATAAAGATCTTAATTAAAACCAGCAGAATGAAATATCTCTTGATAGGCTTTATCCCCTTACTAGGACCACCTGGTGCATATCCAGGATTAAACTTGCACCATATGGCCTATTTTGAGGCTACTCTTTAGTAAGACTATTCGTGCAAATGACCGATTAATCTAAGAATAGGTTTCAGATACTAGCCTGATGCCTTTAAAATCCTTTCCCTACCATGAGCTTTTGCTATCATTATACTTAATTGACATGTCAGTAGGTTTTGAATGCCGAATGCTTAGACGAAAAAGAGAACTTTTGGTCCCCTTTTCTTTCTCATTAGCTTTTTGCTGTTAACTATGAACGTACAAACACACAGGTCACAAAGAGGGAGTACAATCCAGAATCAGTGTGGATGCAGTGGACATGGAGATCAGAAGGAGATTTATTCATGAATGGAGCCTACTTTGTTGAATCTGGTGATCCAGATTGGTCAAAGAAACACCAAAATCTTTATGATGGGATTTCAGCAGCACCAGCTGATCAAGTTACTTGGATAACAAGATTTGCAGGGGCACTAAATTGCAAAGTAGGAGAGGCTTGTTAGAAGACTGACGAAATTGGATGTCAAAAACTAAAAACCATAACCACACCAACCATGGGATACTATGTTTTTATAATATGCTATATGTTTTGTACATAATCGAGACCCTCAATTTTGAGTTTTCCTAGTTTTGTAATCAATGTTTCGGTTATGGAAAAGAATTTTTTCTTTGATATGTCACTTTTTTTTTCTAATATCAATATTTTTCATGGTTTTAGCTTGTATTTTGTTGTGACAACATCATTAAGAAGACCAAGATATAGATGAATCCAATAGATGAAGTATTAATCTGGTGTACAACGACAAATGCATGATATTTTTGATTGTGTTTCCCACCTCTGAACTTCATCACCATCTAAACACATGAACATATTCAAAACAGTTATTTTAAACGTCTTTAACCGCTAATTAAAGTTCTATAGGAGTAGAATGTATACGATTGAGTTGGACAAAAAGCATGCATTAGTCGATTTTATTGAAAAACCATTAAGACCAAAGAAAAAGAAAAAAGATTTCAGAGACATCAGAATCTTTATTCCTCCATCTTCATTTCCGGCGATATACCTTTAAGACCACTGTATACAGAAGAATCACAACTTTAAATTCACTATACGTAATTCAGCTGCAAGAGCACCAACAACTACCTAACATCTTTATCATCTCACTACTCTTGCTAATAAATTCTTCATTAATATTAAGTTTGATGAATAGCAGCTTAATCCTGAACAATCACACAAACATTCAACCCTAGCAATGGGAAAATTGATCTAGAAGAATCTAGAGAGAAACTAGGGAGAAGGAAAATTAAATAAGAGAAAAGGATCTACTTCTCTAATTAAATTGAACAACTCGTATAAAAAATATCTAGTTGATTATGTAAGCTAACTACCAGCTAAGACTGACCAACTAACTAACAATTAGTTACAATGTTTCATAAATAACAAACCAGCACCTGACATACACTTATGTACATACTACTACATGTAATACTTCCCCTCAATCGGGAGGGTGAAAGACAAGTGTTCATGTTGTGTCCTCCCAAGACCCTTTGTCCGAATATCTGCCAACTGTTCAATGGTTCTCACATGAGCAGCCTTGCTCAGCATGTGTTGGATCTTCCCTCTCATAAAATAAAAATCAATATCGATATGCTTTGTACACTCATGAAAAATAAGATTTACTGCTATCTGGAGTGCTGCTTTACTGTTGAAGCCATGCTTCTAAGTTCAACTTCTATTGAGCTCCTGGATACAGTTTCTTGTTTCTTAGACTTCCAGGATATATATGATGGAACCATCATACTTTACAAGATAATCAATGACTGACCTTCTAGTTTCTATGCAAGCACCCCAATCTGAATCACAATAAAACTGTAACTGTGCACACCTTCCAGCATGTAATAGTAAGCCTTGTCCTGGTGCCTTTTTAGTATACCTGAAAACTCTTCTAGTTGCTTCTATACGAGACAACTTTGGTGTTTGCATGAACTGGCTAAGTAGCTAAACTACATAGGAAATGTTTGTCCTTGTCATAGTCAGGTAAAGCAATTTTCCAATTAGCCTTTGATAACTCCCTACATCTTCTAGCAGCTTATCTTCGTTGACTTGATCTTTGACGAACAGTTTATCAAATTTCACTGATTTAAGCTTCTAATTAACCTCAAATGAGGTATTAGCAGCTTTAGCACCACTAAGGTCCAGTTCAGATATTAACTCTAGTGCATTCTTTCTGTGATTCACTAGGATCCTTTGCCTGATCTAGAAAACTCCATCCCCAAGAAAAACTTCAACTGGCCAAGATCCTTCATCTTGAAGGTCTGCTAAAGATCATGTCTAACCTGAGCAATTAGATGCTCATCATTACTAGTTAACAACAAATCATCTATATAAATGAGTGACGACTATATAGTCTTTTATGCAGAATGAAAAGTGAGTAATCATACAAGCTTTGCCTAAAACCAAGATGAGTTAGAGCTTGTGTGAGTTTGATATTCCACTGTCTAGAAGCCTGTTTCAAATCATACAAAGACTTTTGGAGCTTGCGTACATACTCCCCCTGTTTGGTAAACCTTTGTGGCACCTCTATATACACATACTCAAACAAATCACCCTAAAGAAAGATATTATAAACGTATATTTGGAAAATGGGCCAGTTCTCAATAGCAGCTATAAAAATAACACTTCTCACAGTCACCATCTTGGCCAATAGAGAAAAGGTTTCTTGGTAATCCGACCTTCTCTCAATCTATATCCCTTTTCAACTAGTCTGGCCTTGTATCTTTCCAGTTCCCTATTTGTGTGAGTAAAAATAAGCCACCTATGAGTACGAGGATACAAGTCTAGCTGGCGTAGACTAGACTTAGACTACAAGTCATTGGGTGCAGAGGATACACACCTGCTCCCAGACTACGGCCTCTCAGCAGGCACGGGCCCTGGGATGTAAGTCATACATTCCGCCGCCTCAGGGTGTACAGTCTCCTAGCTAGGGTTAGTATATACCACAGTCTTGAGTAAACATGCCCACAACCTTATTAGCCTTTGTATTTTACCATAATTGGATTGGGTAAATCATAAATATAATACCCTTCTTTCCGTTGTATTGTACATCTTGCTATTCACAAAGAATCCGACTATTCTCAAGGAATATATCTATTTATTTCTTTGCTTATTTATCTGTTTATTACTTTTCCTACGTATTTACTGTATTGCTTGTGACTCATCTATAAATTCTATCTGTTTAACCTTTAAGTAAATTTTAGGTATAAACAGTTTGGCGCCCACCATGTGGCCCATGCAATTTTAGGTTCTTACGAAAGAAAAACATGACCATGTCGAAAGGAAATGATGATGTCCTAATGAACACCACCGACGCTGTTGACACGGTTGACGGCTCCACAAAAGATCCCAGCAATTTTAATGGACAGCGAAAGGACACTCACAGGGATCCGTTCTTTGGCAGTAGTTAAGGTGAGGATGATTAACCCACGAGAGCGATTCCGAACTCAAGGACTTCCTTGTCGATCTCCTCAAAACTCAGGCAGAGAGAGCGGAGCAATACTCGACCAACTTGGTCGAAAGCATGGCCTAGAAGCTGGAAGCGATCTTTGCTGGTTCGTTCAAGAGGCCAGCGTACCTACGAGGACCCGCGCCCATGAACGATTCACCAGCCTCTATGCCCAGACGAAGGATTGATATACTCCAGAATAACTAGAAATCAAGGTATTGAAAGAACACCTGTCATTCAGGACGTCCTAAAAGAGCTGAAAGTCATCCACAATCGGATCAGTAACGTACTGGGTGCTCAACCCCGAATTACTACCGTAGATGAGCAAAATTTTTTCAAACATGCATACAAAGAGAGCGCTGCACCGGTCAACATACCCAAGCACTTCCACCTGCCAGATAACCTTAAGTAAGATGGAACTACTGATCCCGATGAGTACATCTGCCTATTACATTACTACCAAGAGTAACGAGATCACAAAAGATGAAACTCAATCCGCCCTGGTGAAGAGGTTCGACTCAACCTTGACCTAAGGTGCCTTTGTATGGTACATTCAGCTACCATTGGGGTCAGTTGAATCATTCACTCAGATGCAGGATCTCTTTAAGAAAGCACATACTGGAGCCCGCAAGCGGGAGAAACACATGAAGGATACTTCGAGATCCGTCAGCGTGATGGTGAGCTGCCGAATTATTACTTGGAAAGGTCAGAGGGAACACATGAAGCTTCCTCTAGTTCTCAATAGTATTGCCGTGGTAGCTTTCGACAACAGCTTGAACTCCCTGGTTCGCTAGCTATCCAAAAGTCGCAATGGAGTCTTACTCAACACCTGGTGACAACATGGGATGCCCTACACCAGTGGTATAACGAGAAACTCTGCCTCGAACTTGAACCATCCTTGGTGTTCGACGATGCCGTGCAGAGAAAGCAAGCAGGTAGCCCTATTTTAGAATCGGAAGGTAGCGTAAGAAGAACTAAAGGAATGATTCAGTGTCAAATAGATCACAGAAAGACACTACAAAAAGAAGAACAACCTAGAGGAACAGGATCTTAGGAGAAAGCTTTAGAGCAGCATAATTTCAAAGACTTTAGGCTGCAGGTGAGCGCGGTAGAGGTAGTCATCAATCACTTTAGGAAACTAGGCTCCAGAGTACACTGGACACTTACCATCAAGAGCGCGACCGACAAGAATTTTGCGGCTTACTGTGATTTTCATCGAAGTAATGCCCATAGTACGGTCGACTGCAAAGCTCTGATACTTGAGATTGTACACCTGGTGAAAGAAATACATCTCAAAGACCTGATCGAGGAGGGAGCGAAATGGTCCAGGACGTTAGATTCCAAAGACAAATGAAGTATCAATGCAATCTCTATTACACCCGGGGCTGATGAAGCTTGGAAGACTGCAAGGAAAAGGCCGCCTATCGGAAGGCGAGGGGGACCTCCATAAAAAAACTTTGAATATCACAATCAAGGTACTTGGCTCCCAGGTCAGACAAGCTCTGGCTGATCCTTAGATACCCGACCTCATTTAGAATTAAAGAAGTACGAGGTGAGAAGTCCTTACTGACAGAAGGTTGTGCACCCCATGCTAATACCAATGCAAGTCTAAACGGAGAAATAAACGTGATCGGAAGTAAGCCGAAATGGGATACATCAATCGAGCAAAGGGTAAGAACTGAAATAGCAGTGCTTAAGAGAGAATCTCCGGGATGAGAGACCGTATCCCCCTGTTTGTGAATCTATGGTACCAATTTTTTGAAGTACTGATGAAGCATGAAGACCCTAAATGGCTAATACTTTCTGGTCGAACAATAACAAGGATGAAGAGCATCCTCAAAGGACCCCTAACGGTGACCGAGACCGCATAGGGAGAGCACCTTTTGTTGTACGTCACGGTTTTAGAAATAGCTGAAAATGTGGTCCTTACATGAGAGGAAGGCGGAGTACAGGTCCCCATACGTTACGCTGGCAAGTCAATCATGGGCGTAGAAGTACATCTTCCCCCCCCCAGACCAGTTGGTATCAGCGATGGTCCTGTCCACCCGAGAGTTATGGTCGTATTTCCTGAACCATACAGTTATTATGGTCTCCTCTGTCCCGGTACAAATCGTTTTGTCTAAGCCCAGACTCTGAAAGTGGCTGAAAAAATAGGCCGTTGAATTGGGAGAATATGACATAATTTATCAGCCATGCATAGACATCGAATCTCAAGCTGTAGCAGACTTCGCTACAGATTTTAGCATGGAAATGATGCTGAAAGCTGCAAGGGCGATGAAGACCATAGAAAGAGTCAGCCTCGGAGAATGGATAATCCACATGGATGTAGTGTTAGTTGATGGAGGAGCTGACCTTTACCTACTAATGAAATCACCAACCGGGAAGATTTTTTGCAAGCCTGCAAGATGCCCATTATCTATACACAGCGAGGCAGAATATGATGTTGTAGTTCAATCCCTAGAATTATCTTACTTATCGGTGGTTAATCAGATAAACAGAATCTTCATAGTTAAAAACATATGTGCACCGGAATGCTTACCCAAATTATCTTACATATCGGGTGCACAAACTTTGAATATCACAATCAAGGTACTTGACGAAATGCTCTTTAGAACTTTCTTATGTATTTTATGTAATCGTATTCCATGGTAATCAAATAGTAGCATGCCATTAAAATCTTCTTTGCAAGCACGAAGCCATTCATGTGCGGACAACAAGTTCTAAAGAGCATTTCGTCCTGTAACTTTACAGTTTCTATGGCATCTACATATTCTCAGCAAACATACATCTTGGGTTCTCTTGTATAGGACTTCACCACTTAGAAAGAAATCATTTGCCAATCTTCTCAATGTCTTCTTCTGAAGGCGTGGAATTTTTCAGATAGGTGTTTTCCTTGAGAAACCTCTTGATATCGTGGAACCACGACTTTCCGTCCAATTATTCTTCCACGTGGAAACAATAGGTTGACCGTTCACACCGATATGGGTATTAAGTCGACGTAGTTCTTGTCCAGTGTTGAATAATAGAAGATATGGTGGCCAAAGCATTAGCAAAATCATTCTGTGGTCTGGGTGCATGTCGAAATTCTATTTTGGTGAACCTCTTGCTCAATTTCTTTACGCACTCCAAATATAGTAGTATTTTAGAGTTCTTTGCCATCCACCCTCCTCGTACTTGATTGATTAGCAAGGCTGAGTCTCCAATGGCAAAGAGCTCTTGTATATTCATATCTACCGCCATCTTGAGTCCCAAGACGTAATCTTCGTACTCTGCCATGTTGTTGGTGCAGTGAAACCTAAGTTAGCTGTGACTAGATAGTGCTGGCCTGTCTCAGAAACTAACACTGCCCCTATGCCGACTCCTTTAAAATTCACAACTCAGTCAAAGAACAATCTTCAACCATCATATTCTTCTGCAATGCCTTCTCCTATAAATATGACTTTTTTGTCTAGGAAGTAGGTGTGCGACGACTCATAATCATCATTTACAGGATTCTTGGACATGTGATTGGCCAAGGCTTGAGCTTTTACCTGAGTGACAAAAGTAATGTCAAACTCGTTGAGTAGCATTTTCCATTTGGCCAATTTTCCAATAGGAATCGGCTTCTGGAATATGTATTTGAGGAGATCCATTCATGAAATCAACAGGGTTGCGTATGGTGTAAGATAATGCCTCAACTTCTTCGTTACCCAAGTCAATGCACAATAGGTGCACACTAGTAATGTGTACTTGGCTTCGTAAGGAGTGAATTTCTTACTCAGGTAGTATACTGCTTGCTCCTTCCGACCTGTTGCATCGTGTTGCCCAAACACACACTCAAATGCGGAATCTACAAAAGACAGTTACAGTATCAATGGCCTTCTAGGCTCGGATAAAACCAACACTGGTAGGCTAGATAAGCATTCCTTTATCTGATCAAATGCTTTCTGGCAGTCTTCTCTCTATTCAATAACGATATCTTTTCTCAACGGCTTGATAATAGGCTCACATATGAAGATGGATTGTGCTATGAAACGGATGATATAATTGAGTCGTCTTAAGAAACTCATGACCTATTTCTTGCTTTTCGGCGGTCGAAATTCTCTGATGGCCTTGATCTTGGCCGAATCCAATTCAATGTCTCTTTTGCTGACTACAAAACCTAACTATTTCACAGCCGGGACACAAAAAGCACCGTTACTGGATTCAACTTCAAATTGTATCTATGCAAGCGACTGAAGAGCTTGCGCAAGTTGTCCAAATGTTCTGAGATCTTCTGATTAGTGATCACATCATCCACATATAACTCTATCTCCTTATGCATCAGGTCGTGGAACATAGTAGTCATTTCCCTCATATAAGTGGCTCCGACATTCTTAAAACCGAATGGCATCACCTTATAGTAGTATGTCCCCTAGAAGGTTGTGCAAGATGTCTTTCGCACATCTTCTTCATCCATGAGAACTTGATGGCATCCAACAAAGCAATCTACAAAGGGATGTAGTTCATGTTTCGCACAATTGTCAATTGAAAAGTCATCCCTTGGGGTTGCTTTAGTCAGATTTAGGTAGTCCACACAAAATCTAATCTTTCTGTCTTTCTTTGGCACTGGCACACTGATATTTGACCACTTTCAAGATTCATGTGTTGAGTTGCTTGGTCATCTCCTCCCAATTTTCACTAAGGTTGACGACTTGAAAGTTCGGGCATTTTGTTGAACTAGTGGAAAACCCGGATTAATGGGTAATTTATGTGCAACAACATCTGTGCTTATGTTTATTTTCAAATTTCTCAAGCCCTTCATGTGTTGCCTCATCAAATTCCTCATAGTCCGGATCAAATTTCTCAAACTCAGCTGTTTCATTATACGTTACAGTTGCAGATTCAATGGAATCATTAGTTTGAGTGCTAAAAGAGTAAAATAATGCAAAATTAAAAGTTTAACAAAAATAAAAGAAAAAAAGATCAATATTTTTATTAATGAATCCTTGCAAAATAAAGTTTGTAAGGAAACATTTGATCATGACAACTTAAGATGAAAAAGAGAAACTCTATCCTAACGACTTGGAGTCATGTTTTATTTTAGAACGCATGTAAATAGAAAATAAATGTCCCCAGCTCTACCAAGGTCTGCGATATGCTCGGGCCAAGTTGTTGGTCCAATTGTCCAGTGTTGCTCCAGGTTTAGCCTTTACAAGATCAGGCGGTTCAATGTGTTCTTCCAGGATCACGCAATAGTCATGTTTAGTTAGGAACAACTTCTGCATGCTCGCCGACAAGTCTTCTTCAACATCATTCGCTTCAGGCTTATCTTCTAAAACTGCCGGTGCATCCCCCTTGCGACCATCCAAGAAACCAGCCAAGATGAAAATCTGTAGCATAGGTTGGACGGATCGTCCAAGTATATAGTAGAAGTATTTGAAGTCCAAAGATGCTTCTTCCAAGCTCTTATCATAACCCATGAAATAGCCTATACCAGTTTTGTCCTCATTTTATCTTAGAGCGACTCAAATAGGTTCAACTATACCATCCAAGTCCCTACCTAAACCTTTTCCTAGTTTTTAGCCTTGTTACAGCATAATACCAATCACCCAGTCTCTGGGCCACTTTGTAGGCTGTGGTAATATGTATGGTACTTCAATGATCAATTTCATAGGCTCGAGTTCGGGTATCTTAGGCATCCAAACTAGTTTTCTTTTGTTTCTCTGAAGATGCGTCTCCAATCAGGACACACATTGGGAAGGTATACATGCCGATTTTTTGTTTTGGCAGGTATTATTTCACGATATTCTCTTGAAGGTACTCCGCAGTCGGGCATCACAGGCTCTCAAACCAGATTTCTTCCTTTGTACCATTTGCCTCGACCATCCAAGTAGGCGCTGTAGAAACTCTTCTTTCTTTACGAGTCTGTTGGGAGTATTGATGAGCTTAGGAGTAGCGTATGCAAGATATCATTCTTGTTCTATGTTGGTGCTTCCTTTATGACCCTATTTGAAATAACCATGGATGTTCTTGTAGCGCCCTCATCGCTTACTGTGCAGCGCACTAACGATCTCTACTGTATAAAAAGTCTTCCCATCTGGAGCATTCTTCTCAATTGGTGGGATGGTTTGCTTATTGTAGATGGAGTTTTTCCCTTCACCGAACACTACAATTTATTTTGTCCCATTCAAATTTAACTGTTAGGTGCAAGATAAATAGGACTTCCCCAATCATATGGATCCAAGGTCTTCCTAGCAATAGGTTGTATGATGACGAGATGTCCATGATATGGAACTTGATAGTGAATCTGACTGGTCCAACCATGATGGTCAGGTCGATCTCCCCAATAGTGCTCCTCTGTGGCCCATCAAACACCTTCACTTTTGTATCGCTCTCCCTAATCTCGCTTCGTTCAATTCACATTCTCTTCAAAGTGATGACGGGCATATGTTTAAACTGGAGCTATCAATCAAGACTCTCCCCACGAACTAATCATTAAACTTGATAGTGAAGAGCAAAGCTTTGTTGTGCCCAAGACCCTTGGGTGGTAATTCATCTTCATGGAGGGTGATCAGACTGGATTGCATGACTTGTTCAACCATGCTAGCTAAGTTCTAGACAGTAGAGCCCACTAGCACATGCGTCCCATTCAACACTTTCATCAATACGCTTCTGTGGCTCTCCGAATTTATCGGTAGAGATAAAATGGAGATTTGAGGTGGAGTTTTTCCCAAATGGTCAACCACGGACTAACCTTTTACCTGCACTTTGTTCCATAGTTCTTCAGATTCTGCTTCACTGATCTCCCTTCTAGCATGTTCCTTGCCTTGTGTAAGATTCTCGGGAGTATAGATTCTCCCGCTTTTAGTCATTCCTTTGGCTGCAACAGTTTATACTACCGCCTTTCCTTTTTTTTTCTTTCAGCTTTATGGTCCCAAGGTACTACTTTATCATTATAAGATGGGACTACATCCACGTGAATTAGAGCCACTTCTATTTCAATAAGATCCGGTGCTTTAGCAGCTTGTGCAACAGAGGCAGTCGTTGGTGCAACTTCTTTTGCTTTGACAATGGTTCCTTCCAAATTACAATAAACTTCCAACTCAATCATGTTCACCCTATTGTCTCTTTGATCGGGCAGGGGACTGTTAAGGACATTAGGGGCCTTTAAGTGTATTAGCTTCTGGTCAATTAATTTGTATCTTGTCCCTCAAGGTGAAGCACTTTTCAGTGTCATGGCTTTGCCCCCTAGAGTGGTAAGCACAAGTTTTAGAGTAGTCAAAGAACGTTGAGAGTTTTTCGAGAATTTTGAATGGCACATGCTGGATATGCCTTGCTACTTTGAGTATCTCGAATAACTGGGTCCAGGATTCAGCTAGTGAGTCTCACAAAGTGGAGTACAACTCTTCCGCACAAAGTGGAGTACAACTCTTCCAATTACAAGAAAAACACCAATCAACACTAATAACATGATAAAAATTGTACACAAAGCTTCGGCGTAGTAAGTGCACCTTATCGGTAGCTGCAGAAGTGAAGAATATGTTCGTAGAACATCCATAAAGGCCGAAGGCCGTCAAAGAAAGGATGAAACCACTTACCTTTTAATCTCGGGCTGAATCGACTATTGAATAGGCACCTTTCCTTCCCGAAGCCTCTTGGAATCACTTTTCTCTAAGCTAAAGAATAAAAAATCCATATATGAGCGCGCACAAACTGAATATACAACTATTAGTCGGATATGGAAGAAAATTATGAAAATGTCCCTAGGCCGAGCTTAGCCGAACACCTACAAAATTTATATTTCTGGACTTCTCATACCCTCATGAGTCCAAATATGCTATTTGATTGTATTTTCGGGTTCAATTCAACCTATTTCCCAATTTCATAAAATTAGGGTTCTAACCCCAATTTTCTTCAACCCAACTCATGAAATTCACAATATATCCTTGAATTAACATAATGAAAAGATATAGGAATGATACCTGGTGATTATAGATGATTTGGTACCAAAATTGTAGCTTGAAATAAGTTGAATTGAGTTTGAAACTAAAATAGCCGACATGGGTCATTTTAAACCCCTGAAACAGCGCGTTCGCGATACCTTGGGAGCCGTCGTGCAACCCCTTCATCGCGATCGATTTCCCAGATATGTGGTTGCACTTTGGGGCTGTAGAAATAAGCGTGACGTGCCCCACGCACACGATGATGCAGAAATTGTCGGAAAGAGCAGAATTTTGTACCAGCACTAGCTGGTGCTGTGATTTAGCTCCGAATATGACCCTAGAAGGCTCAAAATGACATACAGAAGTCATATAACACTTGTGTGAGATGCTCGAGAGTACAGACCCCAAATTGCATCTCCAGAACTCAACATGTGGGTCCCATGAGAAGAGGTAATTGATTTCTTGACTTTCAGAGCTTTAGTGAAAACTATCCGAACGACCTCTGATATCAGCTTTGAAAGTTCCCACAGGTCATAAATGGCCATACGAACCTAATGCAACCTTCAAATTTCAATTCAGAGATCATTTACTCAAATAGATCCTGGAAACCTCTTTTAGGCGTTACCGACAACCGAACATAAATCTTCCTCGAAAACCTACCAAATAAGGTCCGAATCATCTCAAACTTTACAGTCAGGTCCTAATGGACCTTACGACACTTTTTGGTATATCAACACATCAATCAGAATCCTAACTCTCTAAACGACTGACTGAGGTCGTTTTACGAACCCTGTTACATCTTCAACATAAAATCAATGGAGAAATGAAAAACCAATTTCATTACAAAATGTTCCAATCCTCAAACTGATTGTTGCCAGAAAGCCAACGAAACCATGCCAGCGCATCACCATCCAGATAAAAGGATGCCAGAGGAAGCTTGACGTATTCAAAGATGGAGTAGAATAGAAAATACCGTCATGCGTGTAAAACCCAACACAGAGGATTCCGACGCTTAAACGACCTAGCACCGGAGCTTGAGACAAGTCCGCCATGGTAGATGGGCTCAATGAAACATCCAATGTAACAGGGAAACCAACTAAACTCTTACAATTACTCAAATGGAAAATACTGATTATAATATTCAGATGATAGTGGTAATTGATGTTTGGCGATATTAGCCTATTTTACCTTAATATCTTCTCACATTTTGATACTTTATGCGCTTGTTATATGTGATAATTGTGTTTCTTGTGCTCACTTATCGTATTTGTGATTCTAGGAATGGTGCAGATGAATTTGAGACAAGAACAATCAAATTGGAGTTAATGGACACATTGAAAGCTATGGTGAAAGCAAGGCTTCCAAGAATGCACTGAAGAGTTGGAAGCTATACTGGGAGCAAGGCTTCAGAGATAGCTTTGGAGTTGGGAGCTATAGTGAAAGCATGGCTTCCACGAAAACTTTGAGGCTGACCAAACACAAGTTTTCCCAACTAGATTAGGCTTTGGTTTAACTTATCGTAGCACTTTATAAACACTATAAAACCTCATTATTTCGTTATTTGAGGAGGGGTCGAATTTTTGGGAGCAAGTTTTGGAGTTCCTAACACATTGAACCAAAGGTTTAATTCCTTTACTTCATCTATTACAATCTTTTATATTTCTTCCATGAATTCTTGTGTTGTTATTATGAATATGCGTAGCTAAACATATCGTTCTAGAGTTAGAGCAAATACATGAAGGTTGATGTTTGAAAGTTGATTTCTACCTATTAATTTACCATTACCGATTGTTCATTCTTTCTTGAGCCTAATTATTTGGTTATTGAGGCTTGATAATTGAACACTATCTACGGTTTACAAGTTGAACTCGACAGAGGGATCCTGTGAACGCAGATAAGAAAGAATAGGGCTTGATTGTGAACCTGAGCATCAGGGAATCAATTTGCGGGTAGGATAGACATATATCTATTCGCCTTACTTAGCTAAATATAGAGTTCTTTAATGCATGCATGTGATTTGATTCCATAGACATATAGGCGTTAGAGTAACTTGCATAGACTCGTGAAGAATCGACAGGTTTTCACGAATATAATTAACCTGTTAGTTAGCAATATAGGAAATCAAGAAGTACAATCAACTGGAAAACTCAACTGGATTGTTCGTAGCTCTGACCCTGGACCGTTTCTCTTTCATTGATAACAACTTAGAATTTGCTCTGTTACTTGATCTCAATTACTTGCTTTTAATTATCATTTGCTTAGTTAGTAAATTACAAACCATCATTAGAAAAGATCGCTGAATAGTTTATAGGAATTGTTTGCTAGAATACAGTTGTTAACAATAGTTCTCATGGGAACATTACTCATCTTATCACTTTATTACTTGTCGACCACGCATACTTGCGTGTGCGTTTGGGAGCAACAATAATATAATGACCGTAGAAACTGAAGGACAACGAAATAAGAACACACTGATAAATGGGAAAAGGGATGAGAGGATGCAGAGAAACTGATTACAATACTCACATGATAATGGTAATATGATGACTGTAGAAACTGAAGGACAAAGAAATAGGAATACAGTCATAAGGGGAAGGTGAGAGGCTAGGCTTGCTTTCGCATAACTGATTTCTTTATCCTACTCTACTGATATTCCGCTGCTTTTAATACTCAACCCGTATCCCAAATAAAGCTCTTGTTGGGCTGAGTATTTATTGGGCCTCTTTGTGATTTAGTTGTTGACCCAACAGCTCGGTCGCCCTTTTGTAAAAATTTGGCCCCATAGCCTATTTACACCACACTAATGAAAACTAGCCAGCATTTCAAAACATTCAGAAAACTCGCCAGATTCGAGAAACACAGAAAAATCTCAGTATTTTATACTGGATTTTAGCTAAAATTTTAAAATCCCAGTATTTTATACTTTAATAACTTAAATACGAATCCCAGTAAAAAATACTGGGACTTTAAACCTGTTAGTTCAAAATTTACAGTAAAAAATACAAGGACTCTAAATATGAAGCTTCTAGGAAAAATTTTCAGGAAATTTGAACTAAACTCCAATTTTTTTTTTTTTTTGGAGTTTTGTTCAAATTCTCAGATGTTCGTACTGTGGCTAGTCTTCAAAAAAATGTGTGTAAGTGTGCGTGAGGTAATTTTCCTATTCCTCAATTAATTCAGAAATAATGTATAAAACTCACTTAGGCCATCTAAAATTGGATAGTTATCAATTTATCCCTGCCCTCTTTCCAAATAAATGGTCCATAAGTATCGTCTCTGTTGTCTAAGTTCATAACAGTGTTCTTCTGACACTATCTTACTGGTGTTATTATGAAAAATAAATCATAACATGGGATATTCTTATATAACGTGTCTATCAAAAGTTGTATCTCCACCTTAATAGGGGGTAATCTCCTGTAGATCTCACCCTTCCTAACCCCACTTGTGAGATAATCTGAGTATGCTGTTGTTCTTATTGTTGTATATTCTTATATGACGTACACTAGAAACAATGCGATTAAGAGACACGTACAGTCAGAATTTTTTTGATGATTTGCTTAGATCAAATTTAGGTGTCTAAATGAACCCCTTGGGAATTGGGACCTGGGCTTGAACACAACTTCGTACAAGTAACTGTGTATATTTTGGCTATTGACCAATCAAAGAATCGAGAGATAGAACCATACTCCCTTTAGTCTAAAATAAACGTCGTTTAGGTTTTGGACCGAGTAGCGATGCACAAATTGTAAACTAATTAGTATTTCGTTGGCGCTCAATTCAAAGCTTTTTCTTAGGACAATCATACATTTCATGACCCTGCTCTCTATCGTACATATGACACACCAGCTAGAAGTATTTTACATCCGCATAACACATGAAAGATGATGGGTATATGAGTAACCAAGCCTTACACTAGATCTAGTAATGCATTTTAAACCCGTGCGGGCCTAGGTCCAAAACGGACAGTATCACTAGAAAGATGGGCTATTAGAGATACTCTATGTCAGCCTTATTGATGTGGGACAGAGTTCAACTAAGTTTAGGCAAATACCGAGTATAAGGGGGAAACCTTCGGTGTTTAGAGGAATTTCGGGTACGCAGGGCAAACCTTAGCGAGCACGCTGAGTCCATAAGAGGGGGTGCATGTAACACCCTAACTAGGAGTATCCTATATCGGCATAACACAGGAGAGATGCTGGAAATATAAGTAAGCGGACCTTAGACCCTAGTAAGATATTTTAAACCCGTGCGGGCATGATGCATGGGCAAAATGCCACACATTACCTTCGATTTACTTGAGCTTTTGTTGTGCATTATTGATTAAATACGCGCACTTATCATGTTTTAGTTGCATATTACAGGATATTGAAGCTGTAGTGATGAATAGATGAAAACAAGTCAAAACAAGGCAATCTGTGAAGTTTCTGTTTCTGCCTGGGAAGTTGTTCTTCGCGATCGCGCTGACTTCACATGCGATAGCGAAGAGGTCTGTACAAGTCATCGCGAAGGCGTCAATATGACGCGATCGCGAAGAGGAGAAAAGAATCCAGCGCGAAAGCGCCAGTGTACGCGCGATCGCGCAGAAGGAAGAAGAACTGTAGCGCGATAGCGCCAATAGTAACGCGATCGCGAAGATGCGCGTCTGGACTGCAGTGGACAGTGTTGTAATTTTACAGCAGCCTAAATGCGGAACATATATTCAGCCCTTGCACGACCTAGGGCTCATCTTTTGGCTATTTTTCCAATCTTGGAGCAAAGATCCATCAACAAGAACACCAAGAGGGTGAGCAAGTCATTGAGAAATTTTCAACCATTAGTACTCCTTTCTTTACTTTCATGTTTTGTATTGAATATATTGGGTGTTGTTGATGTTATTGAAGAATTGATTTTGTGAATATATTTCATGGCTATTTGTATTATTAATTGATATGATTTTGGACATGAATATATGAATGAGTCATGACTAGGAATTTATATTATTGGGTTTTGATTATCTAGCTTCCATTGTTTTGATTGCTCGACTCTTGTGCTCGCGACACTTGAGTTGCCCATCTACTTTGCTAATTAAAGACTCGGGAGAGATTAGTTAGCGTAGAATAGTGAAGCTAGCGAGGATTTGGGTTGATAGGCTATTTCATAGACTAACTCATCTAAAAGAAATTACGCTCGGAAGAGGTCTTCTTTCCTCGGGTAATGGGTAGTGCTTTATAAGCTCAACCATGGCTTTGACGAGCGCCGTTAAGGTAAATCCCTCCTAAGCCGGAAGGATTCTAGGGATTACATTAGAACGAATCGGCCATAATATATAAACCCCGTGCTATAATTGTATCCTAGGCTCAAAACTTGACTTCCTTGGTTGTGAGAAGGCCATAGATCACATTTACTTGCTTTCCTAGTGTAGTTTGTAGTTGTTAATATCGTTCCATCACCTTGTTATCCTAGTTTGGCTTAGTCAAATAGATTTATTTCCTCCACTACTTTGATCGCATCACTTTGTTCCTTGTGGATTCGACCCCGACTCCTAGTTGGGTAAATTGTATTGCGATGACCGTTCATACCTCAAGCCGAGGTGTGTGTTGAGCGTTGTCAAAATTGGCGCCGTTGCCGGGGAACAATTGGCGTATTAGAGTAGTTTGAGGAGTTGAGCTAGTTGGCTTAGTTCCAAACTTTGTGAACCGTTCTCGTTAAAATTGTGAATAGTAGTAATGTTCTTTGTAAATTGTAAATATCTGTTTGTGTGTAGTGTTTACTTGTATTAATTAGTTAGTTTAGATTAGTGGTAGTCATCTTGAAATGGCATCGTGGAACCAAAATTGGTCCCATATTGAAAATCCATACATGAGTGATCCTTTTCCTTATTGTGGCGGACCTCACCATTGGCAAGATTGTCAAATTTTTTCCGGGGGCGAGTTGTGTGCACCTTCTCAACCCTTTGAGTGGGACATATGTCATGAGTGTGGGGGTCAAAATGGCCATTGGGACGGTTGTCCTAATATTCCTTATTTTTCTTCCAATGATTTTTATAATGATGCTAATGATTCTTATGAGTTTGATAGGGCAAATGTTAACATGAACATGGAGCTTGAACCCGAGTGGCAAGGCATCCAAGAGAGGTTTCAAGAGGAGATGGACCTATCAACTTCACAAGATGAATGCAACGAAAATGCAAGGTTGGAACATTTGATGGAGTGGATAATTGAACAACATTGTGAGAATGCCGAAGCCTTCAAAGAAATAATCCATCAAAATGGCTTGGCAATTGAGCCAATTGGTTGACACCTTCAATGATCAACAAACTAAGGGTGTTGCCAAATTTCAACAAAGGCGTTATATGGAAGATGAGGTCGAGTTCCAAGAAGAATCCTCCGTTGAAGATGTGCTTGAATATCAAGAAAGAATTATTGAAGAAAAGCACAATTGGGATGAAGAAGAAATTGTGAGCCGAGCTTGGCTTCGAGATCAAGCTCGAAAAATGAAAGTCCATGAAGCATGCCTTCACGACTTAAATGTAGAAGGTTGGGATCTCAAACATGAAAAGGAAGAACTAGGACAAAGAGTGAACCAATTTGATCTTGAAGCTCGTGTCTTGAACATTCTAGTGCATGAAGTGATTGAGGCCTCCAAGGCTGAACATGAAGAAGTAGTGAATGATAGGCTAGAAATGAGCGAGTTTGTGGAAGAGAGCACAAGTCAAATCATGGGAACTCGTGAAAGTGATCACATCGTCAAGATATTTGGTGATGATGCCGTGAACAAGAAATGTGTGTTGGAGTCTAGAGCGGAAATGAAGAACTCTTGTGATGAAGACTCTAGTACATGTGAAGAAGAGGATGTCATGCTTGGTGCTCCATTAATGTTAAAACAATTGGGACCTCATTCACTTCACTTTTCAACTCTATGTGTGGATGAAGCAATAGAAGTGGAAGAACAAGCACCTTCAGAAAAGTTTGGCGTTGATGAGCAAAAGGAGTACATTGTTGAATTTGCCACGTCAAGAAGGCAAAATGACATTCCCCACTTGAAAGCGAAGAAGTGCAAAATGAAGAATCCGGCTTCGCGATCTTGGAAATATGTGCCCCCGCCTAAAGAGCATAACAAAAAGCATGAAGCGATGTTGGGGAGAAAATTCACCTTCACCAAGTGGAGAGAAAAGCACCATGGGTACCGTCTAGCCAAGACGTTAAATAAAGCGCTTTTCGGGAGGCAACCCGAATCCATTTAAAATTTTAGTTGTTATTTGATTGCATGTTAGGATTAGATTAGTTTTTGTAGTTGTTTTTTATCATCTCACATGAATCCCACATGTAGTAGTTGTTAGGATGCATGATTTAAAGCATAAACATTGGAAAAAATGGATTGCACAGGGTGTGGGGCGGACCATTCAATGATAGAAGACGGACCGCCCACTGAAACTGGGCATTCTGAGTCCCAGTAGGCGGAAGCCTAATGTTTGGGGCGGAACGCCTCACTGAAATTCTGCTTACTGGAAGCTGGAAAAACATTTGTTCATCACGATCGCGTCACAATCCACGCGATCGCGCTTCACTGTGAAACAGACCTGCGCGATCGCGAATGATCCACACGCGATCGCGTAGGTTACCTCAACAGAAAAGCGCGATCGCGGCTTTGACCACGCGATCACGAAGAACAATACTTCAGGCAGATAATAGGCAGTTTCGAGAGAGAAACAAACCATAATTTCTAAACCCCTATTCTCTCAAATTCCCCTCCCCCATTTTTGCATTCCAAGTGTTTCATTGCATCTTCTATTACACGCTCAAGTACTCCACTCCATTATCAAGGTATGTTCCCAATTTCCATCTTCAATTTTGTTGAATATATCTAGGTAAGGTTCCATTAATGATTGTAGCAATAAGCAAACAAAGGGCTCTTTATAGACAATAGGGGAAGTCTGATGTACCCTTATAGACAAATTATTTGTGAAGAAAAATGGGTTAGGTTACTTCTTGTTAATGCTCAATTGAACTAAAGAACCCTAGTGTCAGATCCGACAAATTGAGGCCAAAGTTGATGGTTTTTAATGTTTAAACTGTGGCTGTGCACTGTAAATGATGCTCAAAACATAAAAATTCTGGGTGTTGTAGTCTGAGGTCTGCTTCCTCCTGCTGGGGAAGACAACCTCGCGATCGCGTGACTAGCTTCGCAATCGCGATGAGTTGTCCATGGCCTCCTTCGCGATCGCGTGGTAAACATCGCGATCGCGCAGGGGTCCTAGACAACTCAGTGCGATCGCGCCTGTAGCTGCGCTATCGCGAAGAAGACTTTTTCTGGCAGAAACAGTGTGCTCGCACAAGCCACTGCTGAATTTTTTTTGGCTCCAACCTTTGGCTCCTGAGCTTTACTAATGCATATATTAAGTACCCAAATCGTGTTTTAACAATGTTGATCTTTGTAGGTACTTTTTCTTTATAATGGCCGAAGGAAACAACCAACGGAACTCAACAGGCGAAGAAGAAACAACATATGACAGAACGAGGTTCTTATCCAGATCATGCTATGAAAAATTCCAAAGGGACCTTGATATGAGCTTCATTAAGGAAAGGGGGATAGATATGGAAAAAGTGGAAGAGAAACTCCCCGAATTCTTTCAAAAGCTAGAACATAACGGGTGTAATAGTTTTGCCGAGACTCCTGAGAAGGCTAATGCTACCATAGTGCGGGAGTTTTATGCAAACGCCACTCGGACGGATTTTAGTGGGGAGTTGGTGACAACTGTGAGGGGCAAGTTGGTGATATTTGATGCAGCTGCTATCAATGCGGTGTACGAGCTCGAGAATGTTGACAATGCTCTATACAAAGCTCGAGCTTCAGAAGGGGGTATGCAGTGGATGGTAGATATGCTTCAAGGGGGCAACCACTCAGGTTGGTCCACATTTGGCCACAAAATTGTATCTACTGACTTTACAGCTGAGGCCCGTATTTGGCTATCCATTGTGTGTACTAGGGTGATGCCTTCAAGCAATGAGAGTGATCTCACTCCTGAAAAAGCTCGCCTGGTCGCGGCACTGGTTGACGGGCTTAAAGTCAATGTTGGTGAACTAATTGTTGAGGAAATTCATGAAGTGGTGCTAGAAAGAACAAAGAGTTTATTCTTCCCAAGTTTGATTCACCGACTATGCATGGATGCCAGGGTGGAGATACGCCCTACTGACAAAAGTGTGGGTCCTGAAAAACTTATCTATCCACTGCTGAAAAAAGGACGGGGAGGAGTAATACAAAGCAAGAAGAGAAAAGTTGAGATGCCTTCCCAGGTTGATATCGAGGACCCAACTTTTGGGCAGTTCTCCACACCTGCTACTACTACTGCACTAGGGAGTTCTTACACTCCAGTTCCACCACTTGCATCTGGAGCGTCTAACATGAGGTACATTTCATCTCAAATTTCTTCTGTAGACGCTCATATTAGACAGCTAGTAGCAGGGCTTCCTTCAGGCCCACATGGAGAGGGTTCTTCCTCCAGGCCTCTGAGCACACCATCATTGGAGGCAGTAGCAGCTGAGCAAGAGCGGATTAAGGTCAGACTGGATAAAATGGAGAGGAAGCAGAAAAATTTTGGCAAAAGAACAAGCAACTTCCTCAACAAGATGATGAGCAAGCTGAATTCACTCTGTCGCTCCTCTAGCTCAGATGAGAAGCCCGAGGATGAGCTTCGCTACCCCAACACTGACAGTGAGGAGTGATCTGCTAGTCAGGGAGTTCCTTACACCCTTTGCATTTCATTGTTAGTTGCACTGAGGACAGTGCATAATTTAAGTTTGGGGGTGTATTTGTGTTCTGGATGTAGTTAGTTTGTTGCTCATGTACTTGATATTTATGACATATCTCTCTCATCGTGTCCCTGTTTTTGAGCAAATTGTGAAATTTTTTGTGGATGATCTTTTTCTTTAACATTAGTATAACTATTGTGTTAATAGCTTGTGTATACTTAGTATTAGTAGTTATTATAGTATTGCGTTAATAGCTTGTTCATATGTAGTACTAGTAGTTAGTTTAAAAAAAAAACATGGTACTCCCATGAACTACGCTTGGGATGCTACCTTTTCTTTATCTGATTCACTCCCAGGTGATATGTAGGCATCCCATGTGGGTGCGAAAGCTTCATTTGGGTCCGAACAACCATTTTCATTGTAAATACCATGTTGCACAAAATTTTTGAAATAACCTCCTTGGTTTTTCTTTGCCATGGTTCTTTTCCAAGGAAGTAATTGTGTTGAACCGGGCATCTCTAGTACTAGTTTAGTAGTTAGATGTAAATAATGATGATTAGTTGTGGATTTTTGCTCCTTGGCAACTTTTGGCATGTTTGGTTCCACCATTATTTAATCCTTATCATGTGAGCTTGTTTTTAAAAATGAATAGAAAAATTTAGTTGGTGAATTGTGCTATGATCTTTAAGTTCAACTTTTGACTCTTATGTCACTCTTTAGCTCTCATTAGGCTATGAGTAAACTTTGGATGCTTAATTACCTTTGATTGGGACTTGAATATACTCGTCTTCCTTGCTTTACATGTGCCATGTGTGGTAAGGTTTTGGTGTGTTCATGTGTGTGCTTCTTGATCTAGAACTTGCCCTAAGTGTGCTTCGAGGCGAAATCCTAGGTGATGCTTGACTTGAAAAAATGATTTTAGGCTTTCTTTGGCCCGCTCAGTAATCTAAAAAGCCTACCCTTGCATTATATCCTTAGTCAACCCCTTTGAGCTTAATATCCTTTTCTTTGGCAACCACATTATTAACCCGGACCAATTCTAAATTCTTAAAGTACTAACCATCTCTTTTGGCCCTACCTCCTTGAGTGCATTGAAAGACGTGCAACTTAGGCAAAAGTCTAAGTTTGGGGGTGGCACGAGTTATGGTGAAAGTGTGGAAGTTAATGAATAAATGAAAAGAAAGAGCAACAAAAGTGAGTTGAATAAAAAAAAAAAAGAAAAGAAGAAAAGTGAAAAAGTGAAAAGAAACAAAAAGAAGCAAGTGAAAGAAAAGAAAAAAAAAGAAGAAAAAGAGAATTGATGAATAAAGAGGAGAAAAATTAGTGTATAAACCTCGATTTAGCAAGGTGTAAGTGCAAGAAAAATGAAGTGTGCTTTAATTTTTGTACGGTATAGTACTCAAGGAGGTGTGTAGTCACTATTTGCCCATATTTTGCCCCACCTTTGACCAAAAGCCTACATTACAACCCTAACAAGTCCTAATTGATTTCGGGTCAAGCATTCCTACATTAGTGGAGAGGTACACGAAGGGCAAGCCTATGGATCTTTAGTGTGCATGATGAACTTCTTTTGAGAGAGTGAGCGAATTCTTCCTATCATTAATCCCATTTGTGTTATCATTGCATTTTTGTGGTTGGGATATTCTCTTGAGTGGTGAGGGCACTTGTGAAGTTGAGTTGAGGACTTGTGTTTCACTTTTCAATTGAGGTGAGCCAGCAAAGAGGTGAACGCTTGTGACGAAGAGGCAAACCTTGAAAGTCTTGTGTCATGGCATGTTTGCCTTCTTTGATGTTTTGTATATGAAAGTGATGCTCACATGGTTTGGCTTAATTATTGGCACCAACCAATGTCATTAGTTGTTGAACTTGAATCGAGTTTTGGCTTGTTGTGGCTTTAATGAAAAATGCATGAATAGATAAATTGCAACTTGGTTTTTATTGAAGTGTGCTTTGCTTGAGAACAAGCAATAGTTTAAGTTTGGGGGTGTGATGTGTGGGCAAAATACCACACATTACCTTCGATTTACTTGAGCTTTTGTTGTGCATTATTGATTAAATACGCGCACTTATCATGTTTTAGTTGCATATTACAGGATATTGAAGCTGTAGTGATGAATAGATGAAAACAAGTCAAAACAAGGCAATCTATGAAATTTCTGTTTCTGCCTGGGAAGTTGTTCTTCGCGATCGCGCTGACTTCACACGTGATAGCAAAGAGGTCTGTACAAGTCATCACGAAGGCGTCAATATGACGCGATCGCGAAGAGGAGAAAAGAATCCAGCGCGAAAGCGCCAGTGTACGCGCGATCACGCAGAAGAAAGAAGAACTGTAGCGCGATAGCGCCAATAGTAACGCGATCACGAAGATGCGCGTCTGGACTGCAGTGGACAGTGTTGTAATTTTACAGCAGCCTAAATGCGGAACATATATTCAGCCCTTGCACGACCTAGGGCTCATCTTTTGGCTATTTTTCCAATCTTGGAGCAAGGATCCATCAATAAGAACACCAAGAGGGTGAGCAAGTCATTGAGAAATTTTCAACCATTAGTACTCCTTTCTTTACTTTCATGTTTTGTATTGAATATATTGGGTGTTGTTGATGTTATTGAAGAATTGATTTTGTGAATATATTTCATGGCTATTTATATTATTAATTGATATGATTTTGGACATGAATATATGAATGAGTCATGACTAGGAATTTATATTATTGGGTTTTGATTATCTAGCTTCCATTGTTTTGATTGTTCGACTCTTGTGCTCGCGACACTTGAGTTGCCCATCTACTTTGCTAATTAAAGACTCGGGAGAGATTAGTTAGCGTAGAATAGTGAAGCAAGCGAGGATTTGGGTTGATAGGCTATTTCATAGACTAACTCATCTAAAAGAAGTTACGCTCGGAAGAGGTCTTCTTTCCTCGGGTAATGGGTAGTGCTTTATAAGCTCAACCATGGCTTTGACGAGCGCCGTTGAGGTAAATCCCTTCTAAGCCGGAAGGATTCTAGGGATTACATTAGAACGACTCGGCCATAATATATAAACCCCGTGCTATAATTGTATCCTAGGCTCAAAACTTGACTTCCTTGGTTGTGTGAAGGCCATAGATCACATTTACTTGCTTTCCTAGTGTAGTTTGTAGTTGTTAATATCGTTCCATCACCTTGTTATCCTAGTTTGGCTTAGTCAAATAGGTTTATTTCCTCCACTACTTTGATCGCATCACTTTATTCCTTGTGGATTCGACCCCGACTCCTAGTTGGGTAAATTGTATTGCGATGACCGTTCATACCTCAAGCCGAGGTGTGTGTTGAGCGTTGTCAGGGCATAGGCTCAAAGCGGACAATATCAAAAGCGGGCTGCGCTATATAATTGTTGGGGTCTTCAGTTTGTCAATTTGACGAGGATGGACCTTGCATTTGTAGTAAATTAAGTTTGCCAATTCATGCACTCCGCAAGCCAAATCCATTGGGCTGCCGTTAAGTGAATTCTTCAATATTTGAAGCACACTGCCTTTCTTCACTTTGTATAATCGAGGTCCTCTTCTCTCACTCTACGGGCTTTCGTTGACTTTGATTGGGCAGGCTCTCTTGATGATAAAAAATCTACAAGGGATGTTCCATCTTCTTTGGTAATTCAATTGTGTCGTGGTCCTCCAGGAATCAACATATTGTTGCTTGTTGGTCTACCAAGTTGGAGGTCAAGTCACTAGCTGATACGATCGTAGAGCTAACTTGGCTTCAATCTCTTTTGTTTGAACTTGGTGTTAACATACCCACGACCCCTATTTCGCGGTGTGATAATATTGGTGTACCCTATTTGTCTTAATATGATCTTCCATGCTCGTATCTAGCATGTTGAGATAGACTTTCATTTTGTTTGGGATAGCCGTGACATGTATGTTCAGTTCATCTCAACCCAGGCTCAACTTGTGGATGTCCTCACCAAGCCTGTGCTCGTTTTGAGTTCTTATGCTCTAAGCTCAATGTGGTTCTCCCCCTTCAGTTTGCTCGAGGAGTACTAGACCAAATCTTACTAGGACGCCAACTGACAAGGGTTAACGTAGAATACTTTAGATATTGAATCTTGTACATTCAATTTTCCAGAGACCTTGTGCTCTTGTGTATATATAAGCACAACACAATTATAATATTCAAAATGTTGAATAATAATAAGAGCAGTGAGTTGCCTTACCTCTTGCGCTAATAAATAACATTAATTATAATAGTTATTTAACTAAATCATTCTTTATATCTCCTCAATTTAGCCTTTTATGGCTCTTTAAAATCTTAGATCATTTGTAGGCGAAAGGGTATATTTGAAAAAAATAAAGTTTAACTGATGTTTTATTTTTACTAAAGCAACACTAGTTCTACGTCAAAGTAATTTGGCTAAAATGATATTCACTAAAGCAACACTAGTTCTACGTCAAAGTAATTTGGCTAAAATGATATTCACTCTGACCCGACTAACTCTCTACATTTCCTTTGTAATTTGTCTCAAAAAGTATGTCTCTTTTCATATATGGTAACTCTTTAATTCCAAATTTATTCAGGACCACAAGATTCAAAGTCATTGGCCCACATTACACACATATTTAATTTAAAACCATATGATTTAAAAATCTTCCTTATTTTCTTAAACTACGTGTCCAGTCAAATCGAGACACTTAAAATGAGACAAAGACTGTAGTATTTATTTTGGGCATGGGAGAGTAATTCTTTACATGCTTGCGGATGGCAAACAAGTTAGAATCGGCCAGTTATAACCATGAGAGTTGAAGTCATTTCTAATTTCATGTATTGTGTAGTGACAGTGTAAAGAAACTTTATACTATCATATTTAGTGTACAACAACATGAAACTGAGTATATTATAGTCCCAGAAATAAAGTTATAACATGCTATTCACAAATAATACAAATTTTCTTTACATCAATATATATAGCTTGAGATATTAATTTTGTGTTATATTTTTCTTTTTGCTTTCTAACTCTTCTCTTTTCGTGTAATTTCCCCAGCCACACCGCTTGCGGTCAAAGAAGGAAAAAACAAAACAAAAGGAGAACCATATGATTTTAAGGTAAATATAGACACCGGTTTATTTGAATCCACCATTTGATAAATGATCCACCTTAATTGTCGTTACTTAATTCAAGCTATGGATGAAAATTGTTTCAAGAAACAATATATAAACAATGTTTTATCTGTAGAAACAAGTCGTGAAAGAGGAAGCCAATAATGTTATAAGGGAAATAATATCTTGAGTTTGGTTTCTTCTCCCAAAAGTTTCACGACTGGTCTACAAACAAGGAGCACATTGGTGGCAGATAGAGACCAAACTCTCGGATAGCTTCCCACCAAAAAACACTAAAAATTACAAAACAAATACAAAACCAAAAAAGTATGGAAAATTCCAAAATTAAAATCAATGGGCTTCTTGTACTTTTCTTCTTGATTACGTTAAGTAGTGCAGCAGCAAGTCCAGTCAATAATAGCACAAGAAGGTCATTGGCTAAAAAATACAAAGGACCATGTGTTGCAGCAAATTTAATTGATAAATGCTGGAGATGCGACCCTCGCTGGGCTGATTATCGCCAAAAATATGCAGATTGTGCTATGGGATTTGGTCGTACTGCTCTTGGAGGAAAAGGTGGAAGAATTTATGTAGTCACTGATCCTTCTGATGACAATGTTGAGAATCCCGTTCCAGGTACGGTTAGATTCTGAGGTCTATTTTATATGACGTTTAAGATTTTGATACAGTAAACAGAATAATATCATTATTTATTATATCGTTTATGATTATCCTTTATTTCTCTCATCAAAATGAATAATATTTGTTGTGCCACCTTTTAACAGATATAGATCATCTGTAGTTAAAACAGGGACAGACTTGAAAACAATAATTATTGTCTTTTCGGTTTCGTTAAATGATAGTATTATATTTTGATTTGTTTGGCTAAAGAGACTAAATAGTTTGTAGTAATATGTATGAAGTGGGATTGACCCACAAAATTCTAGATGAATTTGAAGGCATCACATATTCAATGATTCATTTTTCCTATTTTCTAACAGGTACCCTCAGGCATGCAGTTATCCAAAAGGAACCCTTGTGGATCATATTTGATAGACATATGAAAATTAAATTGAACAGGGAACTGCTTATGCAAAGTTTCAAAACAATTGATGCCCGTGGGTACAATGTCCATATTGAGAATGGAGCTGGAATTAAGATGCAAAATGTAAACAATATTATTATCACTAACCTTCACATTCACAATATCGTACCTTCTTCTGGTGGTATGATCAGAGACTCGATAGACCATGTTGGCGTAAGGGGTGCTGATGAAGGAGATGCTATTAGCATTTTTGCTTCCCATGATGTTTGGATTGACCATGTCTCGATGTCACGTGCCGCGGACGGGCTCATCGACGCAGTCCAAGGGTCGACTGCTATCACCATCTCCAACTGTCACTTCACTGACCACGATAAAGTAATGTTGTTTGGTGCAAACGATAATACCGTTGAGGATAAGAAAATGCAAATTACCTTAGCCTACAACCACTTTGGTAAGAGGTTGGATCAAAGGATGCCAAGGTGTAGGTTTGGATTCTTCCATCTTGTCAACAACGATTACACCCACTGGATGAGGTAACAGACTAGACCTTCTCCACTATTTGCTTAGTATCTATACTTAAAAGACATGTCATATTGGCTAAAAATGTATTAATTCAATCTCAAGAGAGCGAGCGGTTGTAACGTTCTGTTTCTGAGCCCTTATCTTATGTGGTTTTCGTTCATACTTTTCCGACAGGTACGCCATTGGTGGTAGCAAGGAAGCAACCATCATTAGCCAGGGTAATCGTTTTATTGCTCAAGCAGATATTGCAATTAAGGAGGTGACACACAGAGAAAAAGCAGCTGAATCAGAATGGAGAAATTGGATTTGGTTGTCACAAGATGACGATATGCAAAATGGTGCATTCTTTACAACTTCTGGTGATCAAAATGCACTTGTTAGATTTAGAAACCTCAATTTAATTCCACCAGAACCATCATACAGAGTTGGAATTTTAACTAAGTTCTCAGGATCACTTGGTTGCTCAGTAGGACGCCCTTGTTAGTACACAATTCATTTATTGTTTCAAAATAAATAAAATCGACCTCTACATATACTTCTTAGCCACCCCGTTTATTTTTATGTAGATATCAACTATATATATAGTTGTCATCTATTTTCATCTTTTTCCCCTTTCTTTGGTAAAGGGTGTGGGGGTGGTCAAGAGGATTATCTGTAACTGATTTTAATTTTCAATTTGTTAGATAAGGTTGTATTGCACTTTCTTTGTTAAATATAAGTTCGTTTTTGTAACTTCTTCTTTAGATCAAGTTAAACATCTTCAATGCTGATCATTATTCTCCCTCATGGATTATTCAATAAAATCACTTACTCTTTTTTCTCTTTCTTGTTTTTCTCCAATTCTTCCTTTTAATTTTATTTATTTATTTTTATGTTTGGCGTGTGTTTTGATAATTGATATGGCACGCTGTCTCAAATTGGGGTCAAAACCTTCTTCAGTTCCAAAAGGAAAATTGAAAATAGACAAGAAAAAATCGGAATTGATCGATTTCAAATTCAGAACACGAATACACGATCGAGTTCAATAATAATCTTTAAGCTAATTATTGAAGTACCTTACATGTACAAGGAGATAATAAACCGGAAGAGATTAAAAATATCATTCAAGGAGCTTCTCATAATTTGTCAAGATCTTTTTGCTGTGATAAAAAACAAATTTTCGGAGAGAAAAGAGGGGAAAGGTCCTATCAAGTCTCAATAGAAGGATAGGGAACAAGACCAAGTCAACCTTTAATTAATTTAAGTGAGGACTGAAGTGTACTTAAAAACTTATGGGCAAAATAAATATTTTCGGATTTACAAAAACACCCAAACTTTCAAATTTTCAATCTCCGTCATTCCCACCTACTTTTACACTCTCTCTCATATTTCAAATTATTTCAAACTTAATTCTCTCTCTTCTCTTCTTTCTCTCTCTTTTTTTCTTCTTTCTCCTTCTTCTTTCTTCTAGATTTCTTTTCAAATTTATTTCATCACCATCCACGTTATTTTTTCTTTCTTGTTCTTCGTATCAATTTTATTTTTTATTTGTTCTTCTCTGTGTTCTTCCTCTTCATCCCCGTTTTATTCTTCTTTAAGTTTTTTTTTTTTTAATTCTAGTCGTTTTACACATCTTTTCGGATGTGTAAACATATTTTCTGTATGTTTATACAATTTTGGAGATATTTTCACGACTGGAAAAGATGTGTACACATCTCGTCTGATGTGTACGCATATAATAATATGTATACACGACACATATCTCGTACACATATAATATGCGTATACATTAGATGAGATGTGTACACATATTATTATACGTGTACGAGATGTGTACATATATTATATGCGTACACATATTATTAATATGTGTACGCATCGAGATGTGTACACATCTTAATTATATGTTTACACATCTCCACTGATGTGTACACATCCTTTTATTGGAGTGGTGGAGGGTGGTGGGATAGTGGTGGAGGGTAGTGGAGAGGTGGTGGTTGTGGTGAGGGTGGTAGAAAGTGGTTGTGGATGGTGGAGGGTGGTAAGAGGTGGTGGTGAGTGGTGAAGGGATGGTAAAAGGTGGCAGTGAGTGGTGGTGGAATGGTGGATGGATGGGGGAGGGGGTGGGGTTGGATGGGGTGGGGCCGGATGTGGGGTAAGGGTCGATGGGAGGTGGGTGATGAGAGGTGGGGGCTTTGTGTAAATAAAAAAACTTGAGGGACTTTTAAAATGTTAGTAGTAATTAGTACTAATCTTAAAAGTATCCCTTTTACCTATTTTTTGAGACTTGAGTCCTAAAAAATTATTTAAAGACTTAGGAGTCTCTCTCACCCAAAAATCTCAAATTACTACTCCTACTAAGGACTAGTGAATAGGCCGCCCTTTACGCGATTCTCTAAGAAAATGAAAGTACGATTAAATAATCATTTTTATTATTCTCACAATAAAAAATAGCTAATATTTAATCCTTGAGACTTTAACACTAGAAATTGTTCAGTATTTTACAAGGCGTCGATCTCTCTTAAAATATAAAAGGTACGTTTTTTCTGTATTTATATACATTTATACACATAAAAGCATGCTTTCCGTTATACCTACGCTCTTTCTAAACCTCATGATCGATAATAAAATTTTGATTGAAATATAAAATATTTATTTATTTATACAACAGATTTGTTAGAAGTATAAGTTTTGATGATTAACAGAAGGACCTGGTGATGATACGAAGATGAAAAGGTTCACAGTTGGAATGATGTTGGCGCTGATCGAATATAAGTTTGAGTTCGATCCGAGTTCACAAAGAAAAAGTCAGATAGCTGGAGTCAACACGGTCTCAATCCTAGTTAAAGTCGGAGAAGCGTTTGGGCGGTGCTAGAAACAGTTTTCCTAGGTGGCTAAGAATCAAAGACTTGGGCAAAACAACTTAGGATCAAATAAGGAAATATTTGTATCCAATAAGGGAAAGTTTTCCAAAGTGGAAAAAGAGTTCCACACTAAAGTGTAAAAGGTTTTATATGAGCTCTACAAATAGAAGTTGGTTTGGCCAAGATTATTCACGCATTCATGAAGTCTCAAACAAGCAAATAGAGAGCAATTCTTCTTGAGATCTATTGAGTACAAGACAGAAGCATGGTAGCAGAACCTGGAAAGGTAGTGTTTTAGTTGTGAGGATTAGGTACTAAAAGTTTTAATTCCTTGGTTATAGAGTTGTAACCTAAAACTTTCTGAGCTTTCCATTGTGGAAGAGTTTAAAATCCTAGAGTTTTGGTTGTGGTTTTTTATAGCTTGAGCTAGAATTTTTCCACGTAAAAGTATCTGTGTTATTTATATTCCACATTAGTTGAAGTTACAGAGTTAGGTAGAACTCATTGAGAACCTGGTTCTTCGTGAGTAATTCATCTGAGCAAGAAGCAAGTTTTAGGGAACCAAAAATTAGGTAAGGACACTATTCACCCTACCCTAGTCTCTATAAGGTGCACCAAGTGCAACAAGTGGTATCCGAGTAGGTTCTCTCTGCTATGATTTGCATCTTGAGAATGATTTCAATCATGAGTGCAGTCCGATTATTGGCCAATATTATGGATGGTGGAAAGGTAGAATGGGAGACTACATTCAAGCTGAAGACTATCAACTCTGGATTATTTGAAGGATCCCGTGTTCCCACCAAAACTATTAGTCAAGAAGTTGCTCAAGAAAAGGTTCCCAAGGAAAATCTGAATATACTGAAGTTGACTTCAAGGTGGTTGAGCAGAATGCAAAGGCTAAGATGCTTCTCATATGTGTACTTATTCCTGATGAGTACAGCCGAGTTTCATCATACAAAGCTGCAAATAAATTTGGGATGCGCTTCCAATTGCTCATGAAGGAACTACTTAGGTCAGGAAGTCAAGGATTTAGTTGTTAAAAAGAAAGTTTGAGTTGTTTGCTATGGGAGAGACGGAATCCATCAAAGACATGATGAACAAAATCGCTATCATAACCTATGAGATAAAGTCATTGGGTATTACACTCACTGATGATGACTTGGTGGGAAAGATTATTAGGATTCTCCCTAATTCTTGGGAAGCAAACGTCACAACTATCATTTAGTCGAAAGAACTGGACAAGATTCAGCTAGATAAACTTGTTGGTAGCTTGAAGATCCATGAACTCGACAGTCAAGGATCAAGGTAGAACCTAAGGAGGAAAAGAACATGGAATAGGAAGCTACAGGAAGTTCGAAGTCTGAGTGGTCTGAGCAAGAGTTGGTCTTAATAAGTGCGTTTAAAAAGACGATGAATCTTAAGAAGAAAGATGCTAAAAGAACCACAATAGAACTGCCTAAAAGAAAATTGTTGATAATCTAGACTACTCTAGTTGCTTCAAGTATCACAAGAAGGATCATGCTTTGAAGGACTATCCTATATGGGAAATTAAGTAGAAAAAGAATAGTGCTGTAAAGGAGAATGAACCAAAGAAAACTAAATGCCCACCCAATTTCAGAGGCATGAGAAAGAATAAGAAAGAAGCATTCATGTGACATAGGGACCATCTGAAAGCGACACTAAACCAGAAGAATAATATGAAGATGGCTCTCCATAGGCTTTGATTGCTCTTGGCGAAGAGGACTCCTCTAATGATCAAGCTGAGGTAAGTTTTGTTGATTTAAAAGCTAACCTTCACGCTTTTTCCCTTTGCTCGCACTCACTTTAATGGAAGGGTTTGAAAGTTGAAAAACTGAGAAGTGATAAGTCGGCATTTTACCGAATTTGAGCTTTCCTTTATAGGAACTTTATGTGTTTTTAAGCTAATTTCACGACCAATTCTTATGTAATGTTGCGTGATTCCAGATGCTACTTAGTTTAAACGCTCGAGGCCAGAAATTGAGCGGAAAGAACACAAAAGAAGGCTGAATCGAGTCGAAGTTGGAGTCGTGCGAAATGGAACAAGCTTTCAAGGATTTGTGCGGCTCAGCACAATATTGTGCGATAGCACAATGCTTAGCACAATGCTGAAAAAGACCCAATTGTGTGGTCAGCACAATGCTTAGAACAAAAATGCAAAAACAAGCAGCAACTACTTCAAGTTTTCAAGGAATTGTGCGGCCAGCACAATATTGTGCGGTCAGCACAATTGGGACGGAAGAAGATTTTTTGTGTAATTTTCTTAGGAGTATAAATAGGAAAGTGAGGTTTTATTACAACAACACTTACATTACAATTTACTCTATATTTTGGGCGATTTTGGGAGCAAAGTTGGAGACTTAACATCATTTTGTAAGCTTCTAATCTTGTAACTTTGAATCTTGATTCCATATATCAATTCAAACTTATGTCCAACATGATTTCATCTTTTCATTACATCTTTATTACTATAATTCAAAGCCTAGTTATGAGTAGCTAAACTCATAACTAGGGGTGTAATTATGCTATTGTGATAGAAAATTAATAGGTGTTGTTCTATTTCACTAACCATAACACAAGTAACAGTTATCCAACTCCCCATTACAATAACATCAAAATTCCAAAATGCATGACATTTGGGATTTCTTGTCTACATTTCTAGTTAAAGACTCAGAAGAGATTACCTAGTGTAGAATAGTGGAGTTGGCAAGGATTTGAGTTGATAGGCTATTCATATAGACTAACTCATCTAAAAGGAGTTACGCTTGGAAGAGGTCTCCTTTTCTCGGGTCATTGAGTAGTGCTTCAAGCATTCAACTAAGGCTTTGACGAGCGGGTTGTGAAAGATCTCTCCTAGGCCGGAAGGATTCTAGAGATCGCGATCGGAATGCTCGACCATAATTATACTTGTGTTGGGAAAGTGAAGTAAAGACACCCGTTGGTTGAAAATCATTATTAGTTGGTTGCACCCCTAGTCTAGTAATATCGAACAACTTACTCGTTTAATTGCTTACACTTTAAATTAATCATAGTTTTCATCAAACAAATCATACTTCTAGGACTCAATACTAAACCTCATTTGAATATCTATTTGCAACTCTCTCACTTGACGTGCTAGTTCCCTTGGGAAATCGACCCCGACTCACATCGGGTATTATACTTTGACGACCGCCCTTCACTATTGATGGTGTAAGATTGAGCGTGGATCAAGAAGGACCAACTTCTATTAGTTGTGGCTGATTTTAAAACCAAAAATAAGAATCTAGAAGAAGCTGAAGAAGAAACTACATCATGTAATGCACATGTTCTTGAAGAGAAAAAGAAAGTCTCATCTTTTGAACTCGAGAATCAAAACTTAAAGGATCGGGTGCTTGTCGAGCAAAAGAAAGTTTCAGCACATGAACTAAAATATTAGAAATTAAAATAAGCCAGTGGTAAGCAAGTAGTTAGTGAAACTCAAGTTACTCTTGAAGCCAAGCTTAAAAAGAAAAATGAGATTCTATATCAGGTACCGAGAAGAACTGGGTTCTTCAAGAGAAAGTTGAGAAAGCTAACTATGAACTTACCAGACTCACTAAATGGAACAAGTCTTCTGAATCTATGAATTGGGTTCTTGATATTCACAACAAAGGTAAAAATGGCTTAGGTTATAGGAAATTATTACCAGACTGGAATCATAGAAGAAAATATGTAGGACTTCTACGCAACATGATTTATTTTACTTATGGTCAAACTGGACAATAGAAAGATACTTACATGGTTGCTGAAAAGGCAGTAATGAAAAATAAGAAGTTTGTTTTACCTTATTGGGCTAGGCGAGATTTGATTCATTATGAGAAGGAACGAGCTCGTCAATGTTCCTATATCTAACCCCTGATTTTATTTTTGCAGCCTGGAGTAGGTGGGAACAATCCAAGTTGGATTTTTGATACTGGTTGTTGCAGGAACATGACTGGAAATAGAAGAAAATGTCTCTTACTCGCAACATTTCAAGAAGGTAGTGTGGCTTTTGGAGGAGACAAAAGTGGTGAAATTATTGGTATTGGGAAGGTTGGGAGGTCCCTCAATGATGCCACCAGAAATGTATTCTGTGTGGATGGATTGAGACACAACTTGCTGAGTATCTCCCAACTATGTCATAGAGGAAAACAAGTTAGTTTTACCTCTGTAGGGTGCATTGTAAAGAACCCACATATAATTGAAGTAGTGATGGAAGGGAAACATGTGAACAATGTGTACAAGGCTTTACTGGGTTCTCTTCCTGAGAACAAGTTTACTAGGACATGCAGGCTTGATACAGTTGAATAAATTGGTGTCTAAGGACCTGGTTTGTGGGATTCTTAGAAAAAAGTTCGAAGACATAAAAAACTGTGATGCATGTATGAAGGGGAAACATGTCAAATCATCATTCAAGTCAAAGAAAGTGGTTAGTACTTCAAACCCTCTTGAGCTGGTGCACATAGACTTGTGTGTGCCAATGAGGGTAAAGAGCAGAGATGGTAAGAGATTCGTGATAGTGATTGTTGATGACTACTCTATGTTTCTTTTATCCACAAATAAAGTTTGATATGTTAAAAATTGTATAAAAGAAACTAGGCTTTCAACTTGTGAGCATCAATTTTGACCGTAGTATTTAGTTTGAGAATACTATGTTTGTTGAATACTGTAATGAAGATGGTGTGGACCACAAGTTCTCTGCACCTAGGAGCCGTCAGCAGAATGGAGTAGTTGAAAGGAAGAAAGAAACTAGGCTTTGAACTTGTGAGCATCAGATCTGACCAAGGTACTGAGTTTGAGAATGCTAAGTTTGTTGAATATTGTAATGAACATGGTGTGGACCACAACTTCTGTGCACCTAGGACCCCGCATCATAATGGAGTAGTATAAAGGAAGAACAATTCCTTAGAAGATGTTGACACCCAATTTTATTCCTCCTATTTTTAAAGCAATAGCTTTCAAATTTTACACACGATCGTGCATTTATTTTTGCCCCGTTCATTCTTTCAATTTATCTTCCAATACGAGTCTAGTAATCAAAGCCATTTTTCGAAAGCATCACCGAAAACCATAGCCATTTTTACAAAGTGTACACGTCCATTTTAAAATTTAGCAATTGCTTCTATTTTTCGACAAAATTACCCAAGTCGTTTTTTAAACTCCAAAATTATATTTTCATACGCTCCCTAGTCATTTTAATGCTTTAAAATTAATTCCATAATTTTCTTATGATTTTATACCTATTTTATACAATTTTAATGCCTATTTTATATTAAAATTATGCCTAATATACACTATCTATACACCACATATACACTCCACGCGTACACCTCACACCCTCCTCACTTATCCACATGGGCGCATCCTCAGTGCCACATCATGTCAACATGGCCTCATCCTAACCCTCTGTTCCTCTCATCCAACGGCTGAAAACCATATTTCCTTTTTAATTACACAGCCTCCCCAAACCCTACACTCTCCTCACTTTCACTCACAAAGCCACGCCGCCATCGTTTATCCTCTCTCTCTCGTCTCACACCTAACCCCCACTGTCGTTGTCTCTTTCCGATTATTTTCACCGGTCAAATTCGAAACAAATTACATCAGCATGATCCTCTCGCTCTCCTCTACAAAACCCATGTGGGTTTATCACCGTTTGATGAAAAGACGAAGTCTGACCCTTGTCGGAGAAATTGTAATCATCGAAAAACATCTCCGGCTTCGCCTAAACGGATCCTTAGGTGTCACTACCACCAAAGAAGGAAGAAAATCCTTCATGCGAACATATCTGAGATGGGTCAAGATCGACCTGACTCCAGTATACGGTAAACCTGATTTCTTTTGTTTTCTTTTTCCTAAATTGCCTATGTGACCATTTTAGAACTTAGGATCAGCCTAGTTCATGTGTGCTAACGTGTATGCTCAACTAATCAATTTTTACGATTTGTGACCTGTACGGACTGTTTGATTTACTGAACACTACATTGAATCTGATTATGTGGTCGACACCATCTTCATTGGATCTAAAGTCTAAAATCATTACTTGTCTGCTTAAAACTAGCTATGTTCTTAGTACTTAGCATTATCCGTGTGAATCCATGACTTGTTCAGTTAATATTAAATTGAGAGATTACCCACATAATTTGGAAGATCCTGGCTGCTTTGATTAGAATGATTGAAGGATTTTTGGATTGAAACTGCCTATCAAATTGATCATGTACACATTGGAACTTCTCTTAGAATCTGTTAAGTGATTCTGAGTCCCAAACATGGTTGAATTATTGATTTTGAACCTAGACAATATTATGCTTAAGAGAAGAAATCTATATTAGTCATAGGGTTGGTTTACCTTAATTTTAGGACTGATTGGACTAAACTTGGTAAGTCCACCTAACAGAATCCCTTTTAACTTTGAAAGACAATATCCTACTGCCATATTTGCTTCTCCCATTTGAATTTGAATTGGCACCCCCTACACCTATATAAACACTTGCTTTCTCATTCACTCACACACACAATTTTCTACACAAAACATAAGCTACTAAAGACTTCTGAAGCTTTACACATCTCCCTCTCTGATTCTCTTCTTCACAACCTTTGGAAGACACTTTCTCTATTGGTTGTTTGGTTATGTTATGCAAGAATTGATCAATATACATACTTTGCTTACTTGTTCTTTTACTGTCAAAAGGTATTTCTCCATCTTCCTGACTACCCTGCTGCAGATGTCTTTCTATTTGTCTATGCCTGGACAGTTTGTTTGCTTCACCCCATCTATGTTTGCCTAGTTTAAACTATCTATGCTTGCCTAAACATTGCATACTTATTCTATTTTTGTTAGTCCTTGTAAACCATGTCCAGTTGGATTAGGATGATCCAACAAGATCATACCAGTTTTTGCTAAGTGCAAGGACATTGGTTGCACCCTATTGATAATGGTCTCTGCAGCCTATCATGACAGTTGCTCTTAGTTTGATAAAGCCTCAATTCATGCTTCCCTATTCCCCCTACCCCTGCTAATCTTGTGCTTGTATCTTGTTTGGATGGTCTCAGACAGAACATACCATGTTTTATTGACTACAGGAGAACCTAAAAATTTAATAGGGTCAATGGTTAAGTCCTCTAAGCTGGTTCTCATATTGGTGTTCTGGAATTGCAAACCTCTGATTATTATAATTGCAATCTTGAGCTTAATTTCTAAGAAACAGGGCATTATTCGTGCTTTACCCCCTTTTAGAATTCTCTATCTATGTATTTGCTAGGATTTCCTGCCTGTATTTGTGTGTGAGTGAGCAACGATCACTGTTTCTTTACTTGGCCACACAGGGGCCTTTCTTGAACTCTTTCATTATGTGGTTTCATCATTATTATGTTAAAACGAAGACTTGCATTGCTAAATCAAAGTCAGGCCATTAACAAATGCATATTCGTTAAGTGATAGCATAAAAACGGTAATTAGATGTTCCAAATCAGCATACTTGTGGTTTAAATCGTGTTTATCTGAAATCTTTCATGAGAAAATCTGAAAAACTAGTAACAGGGGCTGTATATGCGCTAACTGCCTAAGATTGGACTATTTCCATAAAATTAGAACTGCCCCTCTCTTTACATAAGTAATCCAGGCCCAAAACTATTATAAAAAATGGTCTTTATGTGTGATAAATTGATTTTCAACTATCAAGGCTCGTATACACTATTCAGTGTATAGGGATGCATAAAGTCTTTGGGGTCAAATATACAATCTACTAGACATATTTTTAAAGCTATACCGCTAATTATTCATTTTTAAAGTTTGCATTTATGTGCTTATTTGAAACCCATTTTCAAAAACAGCCCCTTCGGCTATATATATTTTCAAAATTGATCCCTAAATAAAATAGCCATTAAGGTTAGGGCTTGAAAATTAATGACGAGTCACACCGACCCTAAATGGCTAATATTTCATTTTAAAAACAACGCCCCTTTGTTTTAGTTTAAATCTGAAAATTGTTTACAAAACCATTCGTTTATGCAAAATTGTTTTAAGTGAACACTCTTTGCATGTTTAATTATACTTATGATTAGGCATTTGTATTAGAGGCCTTAAAACGTGATTAGACGTGAAATAGGTCGTTTGTGTAAAATTAAAGCCTATTTGCATAGCTATATTCAGTCTTATATATTAGACACTAAAATGAACTTTTAAGTTAGTATAGCCTTCAATGATTTTTACAACCTTACATCCCAAAACATAGACTCAGGCGGGAACCACCTTTCATGGGACTCGGGAAAGTGCCTAACACATTCTTCCCCGAGTCATTTGGACTTCTTACCCTTCTGAATCTCTGAAACCAGTCTAGTGTTATAATTAACTCGACCTTAGACGCTTAGGTGGAAACTATATTAGGTGCCGACTCCAACTCTCAAACTCAAATGAGTTATCCGGTCAAGTCCGAAACCCGACTCACTTCGAGTTGAGTCCAAAATCAGGTATGACAGAAGATATATCTTGGATAATTTTTTTATCAAGCAGTTTGGTGAAGAAATTTTGGGCTGAAGCAGTAAAATGCAGTTGCTACTTGGTGAATCGGTGTTCCATTTATCCATTGCTAAATAAGACTCCCTAAGAGTTGCTTAGAGCCCGAAAACAAAATATTACACATTTAAAAGCTTTTGGGTGCAAGTGTTTTGTGCACAATAATGGGAAAGAACCTCTGGTAAAGTTTTATAAATAGAGTGATGAGGACATCTTCTTGGGATATTCTTCATATAGTAAGGCATACAAGGTGTTTAACAAGAGGACCATGATTGTAGAAGAAAGTGTGTTTCTGGTGTATGATGAATCAGATGTACTGACAAACAATGAACTAATGAAGATCAAGAAATTAGGCTTGCAAAAGATGAACTTGCTGAGCAGTCTGAGAACCAAGTTGACCATGAAGGTAACCAAACTAAAGGTAAAGGTCAAATTCAGAGGGAGCAAGGAGACAATGAAATAGGGGGGAACGGTAAATCAAGAAGATGATAACTTAGATGACCTTGGTCCCTCACAAAAACCCTTTGGAGGAACCTCCTAGCAAATTCAGCCTAAACGTTAGAAGCATCAAAAGTCACATCTACTGGAGAACCTTGTGTCTAATCTAAATTCTGTGATTATTACACGTTGAGCATTGAAGAACTTTGGTGCACTCTATTCGTTTCTTTATTCTATGGAATCAAAGAATATACGAGAAGAACTTGAGTATTCAGATTGGATAATTGCCATGTAGGAGGAACTTCATCAATTTGAAAGAAGTAAAGTTTGGAAGTTGGTCCCTCGACCAAAGGAAAGGTCCATCATAGGAACTAAGTGGGTGTTTAGAAATAAGTCGGATGGGCATAGTATAGTTATAAGAACAAGGCAAGACTGGTGGTTCAAGGGTACAACCAAGAAGAAGAAATCAACTATCACGAAACCTTTGTACCTGTTGCTAGAATAGAAGCCATAAGGATGTTGATTGCTTTCGTTACTTACATGGAATTTACTCCATACTAGATGGATGTAAAGAGTGCATTTCTAAATAGCTATACGAATGAAGGGGTATATGTGAATCAACCACCTGGATTTGAAAGTATCGAGTTTCCTCATGCATACAAACTTGACAAGACATTATATGGGTTGAAATAGGCTCCTAGGGTGGGGTATGAAATGTTGTTTGGGTTCTTACTAAAGAATATTTTTACTAGAGAAAAAATAGACGACACATTATTTTCGAGGAAGAAAGCTAAGGACCTGCTCAGTGTTCAAGTGTATGTAAATGGCATCATTCTTGGAGCTATAAATGAGAACCTTTATAATGAGTTCTCTGGCCTGATAGGTAGTGCGTTTGAGATTATGATGGGTGAGCTAAATTTTTTCTTACGCTTACAAATCAAGCAATCTCAGGAAGGCACAATGATTCATCAGCAAAAGTACATTAAGGAACTACTGAAAAAATTTGAGGTGAAAACTGCCAAGGATATGAGCACACCTGCAGCACCTAGAACTAAGTTAGATCTGGATAAAACTGGTGCTTCGATTGATAAAACTATATATAGAGAAATAATTGGTTCTTTATTATATCTAACTGCGAGTCATCGAGACATTGTATATAGCGTTGGGTTGTGCGCAAGGTTCCAGTCAAGACCAAAAGAGTCACACCTAACTACAGTCCAGAGAATCTTGAGATAATTGAAAGGAACTCAAAATCTGTGTCTATATCCAAAAGGTGGAAAGTATGATCTGATTGGCTCTGTTGATGCTGACTATGATGATCACTTGGTCGATAGCAAGAGTACACCTAGGATGACACACTTCCTTGGTCTTTATCTTGTTTCTTGGGCTACAAAGAAACATAGCTCAGTACATTATCTACAGCTGAGGCAGAATATGTAGCAGCTGCTTCATGCTTTTCTCAACTATTATGGATCAAGTAGTAGTTGGAGGACTTTGGGATTCCAATCTATTATGATAACACCAGTGCAGTCAATATTGCAAAGAACTCGGTCCAACACAAGAGAACAAACCATATTGATATTAGGGATCACTTTTCAAGGTATAATGTTGAGAAGGGCTAATCGCTATGAACTTTTGCAGGACTGAGGACCAAATTGTCAACATCTTCACTAAAGCTTTGAATAGGGTAAAATTTGAAAGGAACAAGCTGGAGCTAGGGATGACTAGTATACATTAATCGAAGCAGCACCTGATTCTCCCAATAATTGGCTAGAAAAGTTTGTATGTTTACTTGTTTAACTTAAAGTTTGATCGACTATACTCTTATACTGTTAATGTTTGCTTGCTAACCTTGTTAGAACATATTTTCATGATACATATAATGGAAAAGGAACTTATAAGTAGAGAAACAAGTTGTTATGGACCCCGTGCATATACGTTCAAGTACACGTCCATTTACATATACTTAAAGTTGATTGTCTTACGTGGCCTATTTGGTGACCAATTACCCTGACTTGGTGTCTGATTATTAGTCATCATTTAAAATTCAAATTCTTTGAATCAGTGGCATCAGATCCTATAAGTAATAATAACATGTAGCTTTTCACATCCCATCACCCTGTTTCACTTCAGAATACAGATGCTCAACCTTCTCCACTCCCTTAAGTAATAAAAAATTGTGTAAGCATTGTTCATTATTCGTATCAGCTAAATACAAAAATCCTTTGGAAAACCTTTCTCCTTTCTCTCTCTAAAAACTCTCTCAAGATTTTCTACCACTTCGAAGAACACTACCAACCCTGTTTCACCCAAACCTAAAATCTCAAAACTCAAATAAAACATGGGGGCTAAGCAACTTGCAGCAAGTTGTTTAGTGGCAATGGCTAAATGATTCGCGATGTTGAGGAACATGAAGGTCTCTGAGGAAGCTAAAAGTCAGGGCGAAGGTTTTCCAGCAGCAATTGAAGAAAAAAAAGATGCGACGACTCAAGAAATCCTGAAGGAAACTAAAAAGGTAAACCTTTACATTTCTGAAACTCCTATTATGGTTGAAAGTTTTGTAGCCCCTAAATCATTGTTAGATTTACGTAAAGAAGGTGTGGATATGTCCGGTGTAGAAAGAAAAGAAGTGTAGAGGAAAAAAAAGTGAGAAAATTTGACATATAGAGAGTTTGGGCAAGTTAGTTGATGTAGTGTCATCCGAGGCCCCAGTCAAAGAACTTGTTTCTACAATTGGTCCCTTGAATTAAGTGATTAAGAAATGTAGATTTGGAGGATTTTGTTGAACCGGCCGAGAAAACGGTGAAAGAACCTGGTTCTCCCATTGTGTTCCTTGCCGGTGATAACATAGAAATTGAAGGTACTAATGAGAATGCGGGTGAAGATCTTGAAGGGGTTGGTTATACTGAACCTCAGAATATGATTCTGCTAAAGGATGAAGAGCTTAACCGAACACCTTAGGATCTATGTGATTGGTGATAGCGACACTAAGAGAATATTCTGGTGAAGTCTGTGAAAAGAGGAGATTAGTGAAAGGTGGTGAGCGAGTTGGTAGTTGTGAAGGTGCTGGTACTGGAAATAATAAAGGTGATGGTGGAGAATCTTGCAAATGAGCTGGTGGTCATGCTAGGAGACCTACTACTAGAGGTTCTAGCAAGGAACAACAACAGAAAGGTGTTAAGGAACTAATAGAGAGTAAAAAAGGTTCAAAAGCAAAGGTTATTGGAACTGATAAGAAAGAAAATGCAAAGAGAGTTGGTTGTTTTAGAGGTTTTCCCTTACTGAAGGGTAAAATTCTCACTAACCTTGAGATGGATGGTATGACGCAGCTAGTAGGAAAGCTGAATGTTAAGGGTTGGCTGAACCTGTTTCGCGAGGAAACTCATAGGCTATATGATCAAGAGGTTCAAAAAATTTACACAAATTGCACTGTAAGAGAGGGTATTGTGACGACCATTATGAGAGGAGAGGTAATCCGGTTTGATTGTGAGTAACTGAGCGTGATTTTGGGTTTTCCTTCCGATGGATATTATGAGTACTTGAGAAATTCATGGCTGGCGAGGTCAGATGGTGTGTCTGCATTGGAGGTGTCTCGAAAGTTCTCTAGAAGGCCCAGATTGACAAGGACTACATAAGTGAAGAGAAATCCATGGCTCATTTCCATCAATTGTTATTTGAATTTGTGCTTAAGAACCTGTTGCAGAGATCTGAGAGCAGGAGTGAGTCTAATTTTTTGGAGCTTAGATATATGGACCTACTAGATTGAGAGGTGCATATAAATCTATCGAGCCTAATGATTAAGCATATAGGTCGAGTTTTTGATGTGGAGATGGGAAAGCATGTTGTTGTTTATTGGTTTCTACTGGTGATCACGTCTAACTATTCCCTATAAAAGGGATTAAGCGGTTGCAACAAATATAGATCGGTACTTAAAGTCCTTAGGCCGAATCCCACAAAGAACACTCAAAATCTAGTTGTTATTCTAACTAATTTACCTATCGATTAACTTCTAGGGAATTTGTCTAAAGTTGGTTGTGTAGTAATAACTAAATAGCAAGAGTTAAATAGTAAAGTAAATAGCAAGGTAGTAGAGAAAAGGATTAATTCAAGAGATGTAAAACCTAGGATTGATCTACCCAACTCATATCTATGTGTTAGAACATTGCTTTAACGAATTCAACTTGGTTCTTCCTATTGAAAACTTGATCCAAATTCAAAACTATTCACTCCCGTGTAATAATTATACCTTTCACTAGCAAATTGTCTAATTAATTAATGAAGATATGTAGGACTACAAGTATGGTTCACAATCGGGGTCAATGGTCACAAGTCACCATTTTGACATCCTAAGTAATGCCTTGGTTTTAGGTTGAAATAATGCTAAGTATTTTAACCCTAACTCATGAATCTATCCCTAGATACACAAGAATAAAGGGAACAATTAATAGGGTAGGAAGCAAAATGTAAACGCTTAGGTAGGAAGAATTAACAAATTTCATTCATTATAACAAATATTCGACATACATAAGTATTGGAGTAGTTCAATCAACCCTAGAATGGGTAACTTAGCAACTCATGTTTATCACAATCATGTCAAGATAATTCATAAATGTATAAATTACAAAAAGAAATGTAGAATTTCAGAAAAACTTTTGAGAGCCTCCAAAGCACTAGCCTCCTTTTGCTCCTTCCAAGGTCAAAACTTTTGTTTTGGACGTATTTTAGGGCTTTTATATTGTCCCCATAGATCCACATAACCTGGGAATCCAAAATAGACCGGGAATCAAAACGCCAGGATTTTTGGCCCGCCGCGTCGCGACATGCACTGCGCTGCGTGCTGCGGCAAGGCAATTTGCCTGGGTCTGAGAGAAATACACATCCTCTGAATCTCTGGCTCGCGGCGTCACGCTGCACTACATGTAGCGCGATGCAGCAAGAAAATTTTGTTGCTTCTCAATTTCTTCTTTGAAATTTGTTCTCGCCTTGATTTCTGGCCCAATCTCGGACTTCTACTCAGACTTCGAAGCTCCTCTCCATCTCATTTAAACTTCAAATCTCTCAATTTCCTCAAAATGCATTCCTACATGATTAAAACATGCAAAAAGCTTAAGAACACTAAGATATCAACTCATTCAATGCATAAAGGTAACAAATATGAGGCGAAAAAGGCTCTAAACATGCATTTCTCGCCGAATATGAATTTCCCACACTTGAACCTTTGCTTGTCCTTGAGCAACTTATACCTTGAACTCATCACACACCAAATCACCTCACAACAATGACTTTATTTATATGGGTAATTAAGAAGTTGCATATGTACTAATCATGTTTAATTTACGCAAGATCCACACAAAGAATATTTTAAAACAACCAAGTACATCAAGTCAGCCTCCCAATCCCAAATCGACTCAAAATGTACCCATTATTCATCCAAGCCCTCGCTCTATTCACCAGACTAATAAAAGTGCTCGCTTCTCGTAAATCATGTGTCCTCACAATCAAATAAAAAATTAGAGAAGAAATTCACTCAAGAGAATGATCATGAACAAAAAGTTCACATATAGATGAAATACTCACTCTTAGAAAAGAGGTCACATGCAACACAAGACGTAGCATAAGCTTGCCCTTAGTGTAAGACTCGACCAATGTCCATCTACTCGGTTAAGATCAATTATGACTTCTTTTTGTTGTAATGTAAGTAATGGGACGGGTAGGATATGTATATGTAATAGTGACTAACCACCCCAAGCAATTTAATACACCACAATTTATTCAATCATTTTTCCTTCCAACCAATCTTTTTTTTACTAGCACATAGTCAACTTTTACCACCCTTTTTCTTCAAGCAAAGATAGGAACTAATGATAAGGACTACTCTTTATTTTTTCAATACATATTTCAGTTATTGCACAATACTCTAAGCTTTCACTCTTTTTTCACTTTTTTTTCTTAGTAAATCCCTCCAATAGTATCCTCCTATGCACCTTTTGTCTTCCTCCAACGACCACAATTTTTCCATTTCATTAACTATCCTTTTAGACTCATAATACCACAAGTAAAACTCACAGATATTTAGCATAAGAAATAGGAATCCCAGTGTCTATCAAAGAAAAGGCTACATGCTCAAAGTGTTAGCTAAGGTCAAATTTCATTGGTAAACATCCAACTTTAAGCCTTCAAATAAATTGGCTATGAAACGAAAGCCTATATCACTTCCTAACCGAGCAAACTTCTCATTTTGCTTTGTACACACACCGGGCAAGTTCTAGACATCAAGTATTAAATATGGAGAAACTAAAATCCTCACTCACACATGGCACATAACCTACTCAAGACGGCTCAATTCCCACTCTTAAACCAAGCAAACATAAACAAACTCTCAAGAAAATCTAGAGTCAACATCATGATCATAGGTCTCAAATAATACACTCAGCATTTCTAAAGGCAAACTAGATCCTGACAAAATAAATGCATGAAGTTTACATACCCCAAATTAAGTATCTATATAAAACTAGTCAAAGTGGAGTCAAGACTATCCCATCCAGCTACTACACTCTAATCCTAAAAAAAAAATCTACCTATACCCGGTTCAAACTACTTCCTTTGAAAAAGAACCAATTCACAAAGAAAAACCAAAGGGGATTATTAGCACAAATAAAAAGAATCCCTCACCTCACACTTAAAATCATGCATTGTCCTCAATGCATTAAAAATAAAACTAAGGATGATAGAGAAACTCCCTGGGGCTCTAAGCCCGAAGAACATCCTTGTGAGCTTCCTTAGGGAACGAGGTACTCAGACTTTCCCAAGCAGGATATCATCTTCAAAGAAACTCACCACGTAACATCCTTCAAAAGATATTTTTTTATGTTTTATGTTTTATTTTTTCTTTTTTTATTTTACTTGTATACAATTACAATCACGGATTGTCTTTCGAAAAGCGACTTAATCATAGTCATGGCACGACTTCAATCAGCTCAACTCATGGCTCATCCAGGCTCACATGTATGCACACAAACAATCCACATCATTACAATGTTCCTTCAGAAATTTCCCAAAATAAACTGCTATTTCATCAGCATAAAACTTCAATGTCATCATCTTTTTGTCAACATCAGTCACTGCACTACAGTCGCCAAGAATGGACGGGCTAAGATAATTAGAACATCTATATCAATTGGGCAATCAAGAACCACAAAATCTACTAGTAATATAAAACTACCCACATACACAAGTACATCTTCAACTATTCCAATAGGGTGCTTTTGTCTTATATCCGCCAGCTGAATTCGCATTGAAGTCTCTCTCATGCCCGTCAAACCCAGCTTGTTGTATACTTCCAGCGGAATCAAATTAACGCTTGCACCAGAATCACACAAGGCCTTACCAAATGTGAGATCATGAATAGCGCACGAAACTGTAAAACTACCAGGTTCTTGCTTCTTTTTAGCTACAAACTTTGTGATGACAACACTACACACTTTATTCAACTTGATCATCTCTACCTCATTAAAGTCGACCTTCTTAAACAAAAGATATTTTAATAATTTAGCGTATCCAGGTACCTCTCGCATAACCTCCATGAAAGGCATAGTAAGCTTCAATTGTTTCAATAAATCAAAAAGCTTGTTAAAGTTCAAACATTTTTTTTGCTATGAAAACCTTTGAGGGAAAGGAGGTGGTATTTTTTTGCCTTTGAGTTCTGCTCCCTTTTACTTTACCTGTTTTAACCACCTTCTCAGCTTCTTAAACAGGTTCTTTGACAATTAGCTTCTTAGTACCAGGAACAGGTTTTGGATGGGTCTCTTTCTCAGCATGATCGTTGCCAACCAGTTTGGCAGATTTATCATTAGGCTTAATGTCTGGCACAGTGGGCAGTGCTCCTTTAGCTAATTCTTGCTCCTTGTCCAAGTCTCGACCATTCCTCAAAGTGACTGTATCAATTGATAATGATTTGGATCGTTAGGATTCACCATAGTGTCGCCCGGCAAAGCACCTTGAGGTCTATTATGTAAGGTTAGGGACAGTCATCCCAACTTGATCTCTATAAGTTTTATTGCAGTGTCATGTGCAACTACTTCGTCTTGAAGCTTCTTATTAAATTCAATTATAGCATGCACCATAGTCTTAATCTCAGCTATATCATTCGCCTGTTGAAAGTTGCTTGTTATTGCATTGGCCTATATTGACTCTGTTGATTGTATTGTTGGCACTGGCCTTAATTAACGAAGTTCACATCTTCAATATAAGCAAGCAAATTAGCACCAGAAAAATTACCAGGATCGGGAACATGAGTTTGAGCCCATTAGTCCACTTGGTTAACAGGTTTCAACATATTCCCATTAAATTGTTTTAGGGCCACATCCAGCATAGTTTGCAACTTTGATATTTGTTCTTCCATCTCAAATAATAACAGCAGCTAAAGCCCCCATACCTGATCTAGTAGATGCATCTCTTCTAAGCTAGCCTAGGCTTTAAGCGATAATGTCTAGTAGCGTTTCCGCTTCCTCAAACATCTTCCTCAAGAATGCTCCACCAGCTGTTGCATCCATATTACCCTCGATTTGATCTCCCATGCCCATGTGGATCCTTTGTCCCAACATTTGATCGGGAATACAAAGATGAGAACACTTTCTCAAATAACTTTTAAATCTCTCCTAAGCTTCTGGCAAAGTCTGTAACGGGTTCTGCCTAAACATAAATATCTCATTAACTAGTTTGGCTGTCTTATTGGGTGGAAAGAACTTCTTTATGAACTTTATCACCAAGTCATCCCACGATGTAATGGAATTAACTGGAAATGAGTCCAACCAATCACGGGCATCTTTCGTTAGCGAAATCAGGAACAACATCAATTTCAAAACCTCTACTGGACTTGAGCCGGTTTTTGAGTTTAACTAATCTTTATGAACTTTTTCAAATATTTTCGAGGATAATCAGTAGTTCTACCTGCAAATAAACCAGCATCACCAAGCAAATCCACTATTGTCTGGGTGATGTAAAAATTTTCTGCATCGAATGTTGGAAGCTGAATAGCAGATGCCAGATTCCCAGCCATAGGTTGCACGAAAGCACTAAGAGCCAAATCTTGAGCCATCCTGAATTCTTCGGGATCTGAACTTTCAATAGCCAATACCAAGAAAATGAGATCAAGAAGACAATAATCAAGTTAATAAAAAAATAAACTAGATATCTTAACAACTAAATAACACCTTTTCCCCCAGCAACGACGTCAAAATTCTGTCACGCCCAACTATGCTCCATAAAAAGGACTAAGCTGTCGCAACAAATATAGCTCGATACTTAAAGTCTCGAGATCGAATCCCACTGAGAACACTCGAAATATGAATAGAAATAATTTAATAGTAAAGTAAATAACAAGGTAGTATTTAAAAGGATTAATTCAAGGGATATAAAACCTAGAATTGATCTACCCAACTCATACCTATGTGTTAGAATATTGTTTTAACGAATTTAAATAGGTTCTTTATGTTGAACACTTGCTCCAAGTTCATAACTATTCACTCCCGTGTAATAATTGTAACTTTCACTAACCAATTTTCTAATTAATTAATGAAGATATGTAGGACTACAAGTATGATTTACAATCGGGGTCAATGGTCACAAATCACCTTTTTGACAACCTAAGTAATGTCTTGGTTTTAGGTTGAAATATTGCTAAGTGTTTAACCCTAACTCATAAATCTATCACTAGACACACAAGAATAAAGGGCACAATAAATTGGGGGCCCTTCCAATCAATTGCAAGCAAAACGGAAACACTTAGATAGGAAGAATTAACAAGTTTCATTCATTAAAATAAATATTCGGCACACTTAAGTATTGGAGTGGTTCAATCAACCCTAAAATTGGTAACTTAGCAACTCATGTTCACCACAATCATGTAAGGATAATTCAAAAATGAATAAATTATAAAAAGAAATGAAGAATTTAAGAAAAACTCTTGTGAGTCTCCAATTTTGCTGCTTCTTAATTTCTTCTATGTGTTTTTTTCTTGCCTAGATTTCTTGTCGAATCTTAGACTTCTACTCAGACTTTGAAGCTCTTTTTCATCTTATTTAAACTCCAAATTTCTCAATTTCCTCCAAATGCATTCTGAAACGATTAAAACACGTTATAAGCTCAAGAACACTAAGATATCAACTCATTAAATGCATAAAGGTAAAAAATATGAAGAAAAACAAGGCTAAACATGCATTTCTAAACATGCATTTCTCGCTGAATATCAGCTGGTTAAAGTGTTTGAGTTCTTTGGGGTACCTGTTGGGAAATATAAAGAGCCAGATCATAATGACGAGTTTGGGAGGAACATTCTGAACTCATTTGACTACATGGAGGAAGGCGAACCTGCAAATTAACCGGTAAATTTAGAAGAGGATGTTGATGAAGTTCCTTTGCACGTTTGGACAGAAGAGTGGATGCCTACAAGAGACAGCTAGAGAGACAAGCAGAGGAGTTAGCTTGGCTAAATGCTTAGAATGCAAGGCTTGACGCAGAGCTGGAATGTGAGGAACAAGGAAACTCGAAGCGTCTTGCAAAGTTTCTTTCTCATTACTATATTCCTGATGCCCCTAGATATGAACTAGTCCCTCATATCCCCTAGTTGTTTTCGTCATGGCCTGTTAAGATAGTTAATCTTTTTGTGTATGTTTTGGATAATGTACCGGATTTTTTCTCGGTTTGGCACTTAATTTTGTTTTAATCATTTACTATTGTTGGTATATTATGTCTAAATCAGGTTCTTGACATGATTGGTTGGCTAGCTGCATATGGCACTAGAGTCAACTTAATTTATTTAAGTTATGCCGGTTATGAGCTGTGAACTTTTTGGTGATGCCAATAGGGAGAAGTTAGATGTTATTGAAAGCCGTGTATGTTTTTGACCTGGTTTTTGTGTAACAGCTTACCCTGGTTCTTGTTTTAGTGTTTATGTGTACATGTTGTTTGCTAACCCTTAAATAAGACAACATTGTTTGTCATCATCAAAAAGGTGGATATTGTTGAAGTATAGATTTTAATGATTGATAAAAAGACATGGTGCTGATACGAAGATGAAATGATTCACTGTTGGAGTGATGTTGACGCTGATCAAGTATAAGTTTGAGTCCAAGTTCAAGAAAGAGAAGTAGACAACTGAAGTCAACCTAGTTGAAGTCGGAGACATGTTTGGGTGGTACTGGAAATAGTTTTCGTAGACGGCTAAGGATTGAAGACTTAGGCAAAATAATTTAGGATCAAATAAAAAATATTTGTATCCAATAAGTGAAAGTCTTATAATATGGAAAAGGAATTCCAAACTAAATTGGAAAAGGTTTTACATGAGCTTTATAAATACAAGTTGTTTTGGCCAAGATAATTCACGCATTCAAGAAGTCTCAAACAAGAAAATAAAGAGCAATTCTTCGTAAGATCAATTGAATGCAAGACAAAAGCAAGGCAGTAAAACCTAGAGGTTATCAAGTTTCATACTTAGTCTGTTTGTCTAGTATTCTGTAATAGATATCGAGTTTTATTTCTATCTACTTATTAAGAAGCATTGAAGTAGAATATTTTTGTAAGAAATGTTCTATCTTGTAAGCTAGAGTTGGCGGATTAGGTATTAATAGTTTTAGTTCCTTGGTTACAAAGTTGTAATCTAAAATTTGCTCAGTTTTTCATAGTGGAAGAGTTTAAAATTCCAGAGTTTAGGTCGTGATTTTTTATCCCTTGACTCAAAGAAGCAGCTAAGGAATCTACGAACTAATTAGATTAACATGCAAATCAAGAAAAAATCCAAGGGAGAAACGAACTCATACATGAATGCTTAATCCCAGACAATTAAAGATATGTTCATTAAAGAGGTGTACGACACTTTCTACAACTCACTAAGGAGGCCCATCACTCAATATCCAAACTATAACTAATGGATAAACTCTTATTATGACCATATATTGTGTTGGCTAAGATCAGACTGAGCATAAGTTGCCAAGTGTTTGGTGTTGTGGCTAGTTAAGAGGATTATTGGAGACAAGTTGCATTTCAATTAAGAGAGGAAATTTCAGTCGAACATTGTTCATTTGAGACCAAGTGGATTTAGCTTGGCTTGGCCGGATTGATTAATATCCAATCGGAGTCAGCTCATCTCCTCTCCGTGCCCTCAGACTCCAGAGGAAGACCAAACGGCTGACCAGGTAGATACGATCTCAGCTCTAACGGCTTCGAGATTTAAGGGATAAGCCTTATACGTCCAACATCAGTACCAATCTGTTCAGAGATGTGGAGAATAGTGAGTTTTTCTAGTTTAAGAACTTTACAAGTATAAATAGAACTCTCTCCCCTCATTCTACCCCTTAGACTCTATTGTATCTCAACACAGGCAATTACTCATAAAAATGCCATCGTTCTGTTGATTGCTTGCTCTCATTGGTGCTATTTAACAACTTCTCTTGGATATTGATCCAGTCGACTCCTGTTATTTTCCTATGAGGGACCAGTGAAGCACCAGTTTCTTCTATATGTTCCTTTACTTATAAATTGCAGAATTAAGTTAAACAAGAGTACATGAATACTGATTTTAGCGTGGAAAAACCCCTTGAACTCGAGATAAAAAAACCACGACCTACTCTCTCAAGTAGGATTTCAACTTCACTATTTGAAAGACTCACTTGGTTACAAGACTTCTCTCTTACTAACCTATGACTAACTCTAATCCTATGGTGACTCCTTTCAGAATCAGTGAAGCTCCTCCAAGTAACAAGAGTTGAATGACGCGTACTCTTACAGAACTTCTATGAAAGCAAATAGTACAACTTGATATACCCAACTATAGATGAACTAATACAGAACTTTAACAAGACTCAATCTTAGGAACAGGTTCTTCACTTAACTCCCTGTAGCTTAATGACTGCCTAAATACAATTTCGACTCAACAATGCTATAGCTCTTTTCTCTCTATATTTGTGCGTGCCTTCAACAGGTGAAATACTCCTCTATTTATAGCTTTGAAATCTGAGGAGTTTTGAGCAATTAGAACTCCAAAGCCTCCACAAGTTTGAGTCCTAATTGAACTCCTTCCTTATCTTCAAGCCTTATCCCAATCTTATGTAATTTTTTTTTATCACGTACAACTCTGTATGGTTATCAAGATAAATATTAGACAATAGGATAATAATTAAGTTTCCTACTTAATTGATTTTGCAATATTATTTTTTCAGCTGCAGTGATTCAAAGGAACAAGTCCTTGAATCTGTTCCTTCTTCATCAGTCAGAACTCCGAGTTATTCAAGCTAACATTTTCCCCCTTTTTTGATGATGACAAACACATAGACCGTGCATGCATATCCTTAATGTCCTGGACATCTTAAAGCCACTAGTAGACAACATTTTTATCATTAAGGATCGATTCTTAATTAGGATATAGATATCACAAGCAAAATCATACTTACACTCCCCCCTTTTGGCATCATTGAAAAGGTTGCATAAGTTAGAATTTATCAAGAAAAAGAACAAGCAACTCATAGCCATTAAGGCAACTCAAGATCCAAGCATAATTCAATATTAAGCAACTGCATAAAACTGATGTTAGCCATCGAAGATAAGTCATCATTAAAAAAAGATTTCAACCAGGGGAAAATAGACTGAGGAAGTACTGCTAAACTAATCAAAAACTAAAGATAAGAAGGCTAGGCAACTAGAACTATACTTTATCCCACTGGTCAAAGATGGCTTCAAGGGTTTTAGGTTTCAGGTGGTGGAAGGACCAGGTCCTTGAGACATGTCCTGCAATAGATCAAATATTTTCTGAAGCATCCTTTCATTTGTTTCTTTTGCCTTATCAGCTTCAGCTTTCCAGAAGTCTCTCTCTACCTCCAACCTCTTAATCTCAGCAGCTTGCATATCAATGTGCTGCCTCAACACCCTCACCTTATTGTTCAAAGGTCCCTTGGAAGAACCAACAATAGTAGCCCCAACAGTAGCAGCAGCAGACTCAGCATTGACAGTTATGTCACAGCTGATCAGTGTGGTAGCCCCAAATTTTTCCTTCTTTGTAGCAGTTTTCACTTACCTTCAATGAAATACCTAATTTGTCAAATAGATCAGTCAAAATGAACACATAAGGCAGAGCATGTTTCTTTTTCACAGTTACTACTCTAGTAATCAAATGCACCATAAACATGGGCCAATTTATTTGCTTGTCAGAATCCAGCAACTCCAGAAGGACCAGGTCCAAGAAACTTGCTTTTGATATTTTCTCATGTCTGGGAAAAATGATCTTATTGACAAGCTCAAATAGAAGTTGATGCCTGGTTGCATCTCACATTTTTTCACTTCTCTTGGTTTTTCTTCTTGTGGATTTTCAGCAAATTTGCTTATAAACTCCAAGGCAGTAGGCAAACCTGTGAGATCAGGCCATTCCCCCTTAACATAGTCACCACATCCAACGGCAAGGATATCAAATAGTTCTCCCAGTTTTTGTGCATCAAAGGAATGTCCTTTCTATTGACTATACTATTGATTCTGTCTTCATCAATGGAGCAGTTGAAAAAGAATTCAACCACTTCATCTCTGGCACCAACACATACCTTCTTCTTCCATATCAGCAAGTACTCTCCCTTTCAACAACTTCCTTTTATCATAATCATTATGCACATTCTTTCCAGCTTCCTTTTCTTCACTTTTACTTTCATCCTCCTCTTCTTGGTTCTCAGCTTCTCCTTCAGACTTAGTGCTTTCATCCACTAAAGCCCTCCTAGAATATGTTGTTCTCTTTGACGCAGGTCCAACACTAGAAGATCTCTCATTAGTCTGCACAGACCTCCTTTGAGAAATTCTTTTTTTCCTCGTCAAAGGAACAATTTCTTCTTTCTCTTCCTCAGAATCATCAACTGGTACAAAAACCTCAGGAACCTGTTTCTGCTTGCCCTTCCTACTTCTCTCAAGGGTCTCAGCCATTTGTGCATCAACTACTTTTACAGATCCTCTGGTTCTCCTAACACTACTTGCAGGAGTCTGGGTGGAAGGAACAGTTCCTTTACCCTTGTCAGAATTTTAATTTGACTTTTCTTCTGAATTCCAGGCTTATAACTATGACTTATCTTTTTAAGCTTAGCATTTATTTCAGCAAGTTCAGCAGGATCAACAAGTCCCTGCTTTATCAACTTTTTCTTCAGCCCTCTCAATTTAATTAAATCAACAAGTGGCCTATCACTGTCACTAATTGTCTCATCCACATCCACCATTTCTACGTCATCCATGGGTGCTCTAGAAGCAGCCACTGGAGATTCAGAGGACTCATGCATGGGAGCTTCTAAACATTTCGTAGTTTTCTTTTCCCCATCACTTTCTGGTACAGATACACCTTGCCCCTCTACTTCCTCAACCGTATCATCAATTACTTTTAAAGGTTTAGCATAGTTTACCTTGAATTCATACAGGATCATGGCCCTAGACAAATAATCCAAATGCTTCAGTGTCTTTGCAACAGATGGAACTGATCCTTCCCTTAAATTTCAGAGTCAGGGTTCTAGAGGTTTTGGTTTTCTAGAAGTGGGAAATTTGTTTGCATGGGTGAGGTAGAGTTTTCAATTGGTGGTTGTTCAGTAGTAGGATTTGATGAAGTTTTTTCAGGTGAAAGAGACATGACAATAATTCCATTCAAAAAATAATTAATCAACTTTTCTGAAATTTTGAAAACTTAAAACTGAGAATTTTAGATGAGAGCTTAAGGATTTACATAACAGCAAGAAGTAGTGATGGAGATGGAGTCTAAAATGATTTACCTTTCAGCTTCCTTGTTTGAATAGAGTTCCAAACTGATCGGGTTACTTGAACATTACAAAAAGTTACTATTATGATTAGAGTTCAAGTGGGATATGGACTATGGAACGGTTTATTGATGAGACTGTTTTCAGAGAGATAGAGATTGAGTCGGATTTAGACTCTTCTAATTACCAATAACCATCAAACTCTAATAGTTTTTGAAAAATAAAGTAGTACATACCTGAGAATGTGCCAAGGAACAGTTCCTTTACCCAATTTCAATCAAATTGCATAATATGAAATTCTAAAAACATAAGGGTAACATCATTAAAATATAGTAAATTTAGGCAGAAATCATGGTATAGAGTATACAATTAAGTATAGAACTGAGCTGAAAACGTCAAATTGACTTTAATAATATTCCTTTTTAAGCCAATTTTTCTTGCCAATTTTTGAAGTAAAGATAAGTAGACTTAGGTGAATTTAATCATCCCTAATTCTAACCTGTTTCATTCAAAATGATCTCTACCTAAAGCCTTTGTGAAAATATCAGCAATTTATTTATCAGTAGGACAAAAGGCTATAGTGATCAAACCCTTCTCATAATTATCCCTCAAGAAATGGTGTTTTATTTCAATGTGTTTAGTTCTTTTGTGATGCACAGGATTCTTTGTCATGTTAATTGCACTAGTGTTATCACAATTAATATGAACAATTCTTACATCAACACCATAATCTTGTAATTGCTGCTTAATCCAAAAAAATTGTGAACAATATGAGGCGACTGCTACATTTTCAGTGGAAAATGCTACTGAATTTTGTTTCTTCGTTCCCCATGAAACCAAATACTCACCAAAAAAATGTGCCATACCTGAAATACATTTTCTATCAACAAGAAAACCTGCATGGTCAGCATCAGTACACCCAATAAGATTAAAATTACCACCTTTTGGGTACCAAAGTCCCAAGGAACATGTTCCTTTCAGATATCTTAATATCCTTTTAACAGCTCTTAAATGAGATTCCTTAGGATCTGACTGAAACCTGGCACATAAGTCAACACTAAACACAATGTTAGGTCTACTAGCAGTTAAATAAAGCAAGGATCCAATCATGCCTCTATACATTTTTTGATAAACTATTGCCATGTTCATCAAGATCTATTTTAGTAGCAGAGGCAATTGCTGTATCAATTTCCTTAGCTTTATCCATGTCAAACCTTTTAAGTACTTCCTTAACATATTTCTATTGCAGTATCATAGTTCCATATAGGGTTTGCTTGATTTGTAAACCCAAAAATAAATTGAGTTCACCCATCATGCTCATCTCAAACTCACTCCCCATCAAGCTTGCAAATTCCTTACTAAGATTTTCACAAGTAGCACCAAAAATTATATCATTCACATAAATTTGAACAATTAAGAGATGTTTACCTTTTTCTTTCAAGAACAATTTTCTATCTATTTTACCTCTTTTATATCCATGCTGAAGTAGGAATTTTGATAGACGTTCATACCAAGCTCTTGGTGCCTGCTTGAGTCCATACAAGGCTTTATCCAGCTTGTAAACATGTTCAGGGAACTGTTCATTCTTGAAACCTGGTGGTTTTCTGACATATACTTCTTCCTTTAAATATCTATTCATAAATGCACTCTTAACATCCATCTGATGTAGAGTGAAATCCATGTAAGTAGCAAAGGCTACAAGGAGTCTTATTGTTTCCAATCTTGCAACTAGATCAAAAGTCTCTATCATAGTCAATTCTCTCCTCTTGACTATACCCCTGAACAACTAATCTAGCTTTATTCCTGGTTACCATACTATCCTCATCAAGTTTGTTTCTAAAAACCCTTTGCTCCTATGATGGACCTGTTCCTTGGTTTGGGTTCCAAATGCCAAACTTGACTTCTTTGGAATTGATTCAACTCCTCCTACATAGCATTGATCCAATCTGCATCCTTCAGTGCCTTTTTTATGTTTTTGGGTTCAACAAGAGATAAAAAGGCACTAAACGCACACGGATTGTGATTCTTGACTACTGATCTAGTTTGAATTCCAGCAGCCTTGTCTGAGATTATCTGATCCACATGATGTGAACCTTGATACTTGTAAGGCTTAAGTATTAGACAATCTTCAGAAGTTCATTGCTGGGTAAAAGTTCCTGATGTAGTAGCAGTACAGGTTTGAGAGGTGGATCCATCATTTTTCCCCATGTTTCTGTGCTAGTTTTCTCAGTTCTATCCTGAGGAACAGTTCCTTGCAATTCACTTCTTACATCATTCCCATCCAGTGCTTGCATTTGTTGAGGACCAGGTTCACCATGCCTCAGCATTCCAATTTCTTCATCTTCCTGTACCTGTTTGTTGCTCCCAAACGCACACGCAAGTATACGTGGTCGACAAGTAATAAAGTGATAAAATCGAGTATCGTTCCCACGAGGACTGTGCAGACTAATACTTAATGAACAATTTCTAACAAACTATCCAGGGATCTTTTTCGACGATGGTGAGAGTTTTATAAATAAAAAGCAGTAATTAAAGTGCTAGAAGTGTAGTCAAGCAATGGTGCAATACTTTAGTTGTTAACTATATTAAGAGGACGGTCCAGGGTCAGAGTTACGAACAATCCAGTTGAGTTATCCAATTGATTCTACTTCTTAAATCTCGGGTTACTAACTGACAGAGTAAATGTAACTGTGAAAACCTTTCAGTTCTTCACAGTCTATGCAAGCTACTTCAATCCTTATATGTCTATGGGTTAAATCACATGCACGCATTAACGAATTCTGTAATGAGTTAAACTATGAAAGCAAGTATATGTCTATCCTACTCATGAATTGGTTCCCGATTCCCGAGTTCACAAACTAGTTCTATTCTTTCTTATTACGTAATTAAATTTTCTCTTTCGAGTTCAATCTAAAAACCATAGATAATGTATAATTATCGAGCTCTAATAATTAAGCAAGTGAAATCAAGAAAGAATAAGCAACCCGTTATAGGATTCAATCATCAAACAATCAACTTTCATGTAATACTCTAACCCTAGAACATAATATTTAGCCACACATAATGATAATCACAAGGCAAAGATTTGATGTAATAATGGTGTAAATGATGTAATAGATGAAAGATTAGGAATAAACCCTTGTTCAATGAAGTATGGTGCTCTCAAATTGCTCCAAAGTAAGAAATCCTCTCAAAAACTAAGTGAAGTAGTATTTATAAGGTTTACAAACACCTAGTAATAAGTTAGACCCAAGTCTAGACGAAATAGGAAGTAAAAATCCGCTCAAGGGGAGCTATAACGGGCGCCCCGCGCCCACGACCGCGCTAGAACAATCAGAACAAGTCGAAGTCTGCCCGCTTTAGCCACGCGCCGCGTGAGAAACTGCGTTGGGGCACTGGGCGCTATAACTGGCATGCCACGTGCCCCAAAGCGCCAGGCAAAACTGCTTGCTTCTTGGTCCGAAATCTCGCCTCGTGTCGTGCCCTCGTGTGCTCAATCCAAACCTTAATCAATTTCCACTCATTCCTTGCTCAATCACGCTCCTAAAAGCTCCAAATGCACTGTGTAACAACCTACACACACACGACATCAAATTAGTGCAAAACCACATTCATAAACTATAAAACGAGCGAATAACAAGCTCAAACATGCGGAAATATTAAGGAAACATTGGCATAAAATGCCAAACATCACCACCCCACACTTGAACCTTTGCTCGCCCTCGAGCAAGTCACAACTAACTTCCCAACCTAGGTAAAACAGGTCTGCCTATGACTATGGTTGATACCGACCATTGAACCAATGCACACATGACTATTATGGATCCACAAACATGCCAACAATTTACCAAACTCAAAAATATGAGAACAACCACCCCAAAATAGCTCAAATGCACACACTCAACTTATTGCAACCGTGCTCCCACAAAGTCACACCTATCTACTCAACCAAGAACCATCAACTTCACCTATTTCATGCAAACCATGCGCCTTCACCAATATGAAGCAAAAGAGTGCCCCCCCCCCCCCCCCAAGATCACACACAACAATAAATATTATGAATAGAACGGGGGCAATAACAAATGAATTCACTCACTCTCATGAAAGTCTCATATATCACACACAATATACCATAGGCTTGCTCGTAATGTAGGACTCCACTAATGTAAGCTCACTCCAATCGGGATTAACAAGGACTTTAAAAAGGTCGTAATGTAGGCCAAGGGGCGGGTATGATACATATGGTAATAGTGACTACCTCCCTAAGCACTTTAATACATCATAAATATTTCAACACAATTCTCATCAAGCCACCCAATCAACACTTCCACACATACACCTTCTCAACAAGTAGCATTTTTCTTTTAAGCACACACTAGCAAGGAATGGATATTTTTTCATTTTTATTTCTTTTCACACAATTTTTTCTTTTTCTTTTCAACTTTGCTCTCTTTTTTTTTTTTCAATTTCATTATTCTCCAACCTTGCCAATGCTCATAAACAACTACTACACAATTTTAACAATTATTCTCCTTCATTAGTTCCACTCAAAACCCTCCCAATATCCAACCACAACTTCCAAAATAATAACACAATATCAACTAAAGTGCTTAAGGAGTAAAGGGCCAAAAGAGACAATATAGAACAAATCGGTAGGCTCGGGGTGTGGGTGCCAATAAAAGGGTCAAAAAATTCACAACTATTTTTTTCAAAGTGTATATGTAAGGGTAGGCAAATCAAAGAAGGCCTTGTATCATTTCCCGACTAGAGCAAACATAGGATTCGCTTTGCACACACACGGGGCAAGTTCTAGACATTGATATGCAAACATGGAGCAAACAAGTATATGCCTCACACACACATTGCACATGATCCACACAAAAAGGTTCCATCAACAACTCTCAATCAAGCATTTAGAGTGTAACTTGTGGAAAATTAAGCACTCATGCACAAAGGTTCACAATAAAGTCAAGCAAGTGGACTCAAGCATCTCAAGGGGGTCGTTCCATTTTTTTCTAGGCATGCATCACAATTAAAACCCAAGGACACCACAAATATTACATGCAATCAATTCAAGTCCACCGGTATCAAACAAATCAAAGGCACCTAGCATTCTACCTATCTCCTTTGTCTAGGGTCACCTAACAACTAACTATTCTAATCCTAAAAAATAAAAAAACTACCCGGTTCAAAGGTCTCCCCGTGGAAAAGAACCGAGGCCATAAGAAAAACCACGGGACAGATGACATGTACCACTAATAAAACTAAAAGGAAAATCTCTTTGGAATTTTTCATTGGTTTTCTAATTAAATAAAGTCAAGTGACAAAAGAAAATCCTACGGTACATGCATCCCTAACCTCAAAAATAGATAAAGGGCAGTACCCCACCCCACACTTAAACTAAGCAGTGTCCTCAGTATGACAAAGAAGTAAATGCAAAAGTAAAGAAAACTGCCCTGAAATCCAGCTGACCAATACTGGGTAGTGTGCAGGAGTGTGGATCTAGTCCTCCTCCTCATCAGAGCCACCGCCCTCAGCATCAGTCTCCACAGCCTCACTATCCGGATCACGATCAACAATATCCAAATCAGTGTTCTCATCCTCCTCCGGAGGTATCTCTACTGCTCGAGTCATGCCTAGCAGGCGCTTCGAGGTCTCCAGTAGAGGCACAGTGCGATCAATAGCTATCATATCCACGCCCGACCGCCGGGCCATCCGCTCCATCATCAAATACTAACGCGCAGACAAGTTGGCGTCTGATTCCCGCCACTCGTCAGCCTTCAGTCTCACCGGTGCAGTAGTGGTCACACCCTAGACCGAGGCAATATCAAACGGCTTCCCGATGTCAGGGACAATGTGATCCCCAATTTCATCCATGGGGACTCCAGCCTGCTCTAAATATCGGGTCAGGATGTTCCCAAAGTACAAGCGACTACATGAATCTAGCCCCCGTTGCTCCTTCATCACGCGCAACATGTAGTAGCCGATATTGATCGGCCGCCCGGTCATGAAGAAATATACCATGCACGCCCGAGTCTTGGTGACCTCAAAATAATGAGATGATGGTAATATGCGTGTATTTATAAACCGCATCCACACACGAGCCGGTTTGAGAAACTGCAAGAAGAACATATACTTGTGTCTACCGGACACACTGCGCTCCCACTTATGAGTGGAGCTCTCACCACAAAGTGTGTCTCGCAGAGCCTTATAGTCAGGCTTTTTAATGAACTCCTTCAGATCATCATAATCAGGATCCTCGACCCCCAAAAAGGCATTCAATGCTGTGTGGTCTAGCTTCACTCTCACCCCCCTTACCGTGACCATGTCATGCTCCTTCCATGCCTCCTCTAGCTCCCAGTTGGCGTAATGTTCTTGCACTAAATCAAGGTTGGCATGCCCCGGACTCTCAAATACCGAGTCCCAATGTAAAGCAACTATCGCATCGGCCACCCCTCGAAATTTCTGCATAACCCTCCGCTTGTCAATTGCTTGCTCGGGTATGTACCCCGCAAGCCTCACATTTTTGTACCAAGTTTGGCACTCACCTTTCTTCACAAAAGTGATGCCATATCGTGTCTTTCCCCAGGGTCGTGGTATCGGCACCGCGTCCTTAGGAATTTTTGCCTTGGCCTTTGCCTTTGGTTTGGCCTTGGGCTTGGCCGGTGCCTTGCCCTTTTGCTTTGTAGAAGAAGGCCCGGCTTGGAGTGCTCCTCGGGGCTGAGGCGGCTGAAGAACTCTTGCTTGGTAGAGGTGTGGTCACCATGGTACCTACACAACAATAGATCAATGTGAGATGGATAACTAAGCACCAAAAATACAATTCAAGCTCAATTGGTAGGGTACCACCCCACACTTATCACACACTCTAAGTGTCAATCAACTTAACTCAATGGCACAAGCAACCCCACACTTATCACAAAACTAGATTTGGACAAAGTATGCCACGTTTGTGGTTTTTCAAGATCAAGCTTGTGTGGGTGCATCATAATCAACTCTTATGTGTATGCGACACTTAATGTTCATAATAAGCCTAAGGAATGCATTGCTACTCAAGAATTCACAATGTCATACAATTTTCATCATTGAGGCTTTTTCACAAACACTTGATGTGCACACTTTGAAACTATCAAGTTGAATGATTTTTGGAATGTGCCAACCCTCCCAAATTGTTGGGAGATATTTTTTTACAAGTCACAAACTAACTATCAAGCACCATGAACAATTTAAGCACAACAAGAGTAAAATTTATGCATAAACTTTTAACTAGCTAAGAAACCTAACATGAAAGAGAATGAGTGCATCTTACATGTGATTGAGAGAGAAAAGTAGGAATTCACTTACTTGAAAGTGTTAGAGTGGATTGCAATAATATTGGGAATAATTCCAAGTGTTAGAGGTGATTTGGGGAGTGTTTAGAGAGTAATTAGAGTGAAAATAATGAAGAAAATAGTGTAGGAATCGGGTATAAGGGGTTGGGGGAAACCGGGACGCGGGTAAAGACCCGTTGACCCGAAATTTTTTAAAAAAATTGCCGGGCGCGTTGGCCTCCGCGGTGCGGACCAAACGCGCGACTCAAATCAACCCTACTGCCTAACCAGGCGCGTTGGGAGGCGCGGGGCGCTCCCAACCGCGCCAGGCTATTTTTTTCAGCTTTCAATTTCTCGCGTTGGGAGGCGCGGGGCACTCCCAAACGCGCCCGAACACGTTTTTTCGCATCAAGTTTCGATTCCAAGTGCGAACCCAAGCGCGGGACATGTCTCGAGGCGTCCCGTACCGCTCAATACATTGATTGCACCTTGTTTAGCTCACCCGATACCTACAAAAACGACACACAAAAACAAAAAACTACGTGACACTATAAAACAAAACAAAAAAAATACTAAACTATTACAAATACAAGCTCGGGTTGCCTCCCGAGAAGCGCCTTATTTAACGTCGTGGCACGACGGGTATTAATCAAGGGTCCCTCAAAGTAATGGAAGTGCGGTGATTCACAGAACCTCCCCAATAACGCTTCACCCTTTGACCATTAACCAAGAATGTGTTCTCAGAATCCGGGGCTTTCAATTCAACCGCTCCATGTGCGGTAACACGAACAACTTCAAAAGGCCCCAACCATCTAGACTTCAACTTGCCCGAAAATAATTTCAGCCTCGAGTTGAACAACAATACCAGCTGCCCGGGCTTAAACTGACGACGCTCAATATGCTTGTCATGCCACTTCTTTGTCCGTTCCTTATGCAACTTCACATTTTCATACGCATGGAACCGGAACTCTTCAAGCTCATGCAATTGGAGCAACCTCTTTTCACCCGCTAAGGCCATATCAAGGTTGAGCTTTTGAATTGCCAAATACGCCTTATGCTCTAGTTCAACAGGCAAGTGACAGGCCTTACCATAAACAAGCCTTTATGAAGAGGTTCCAATAGGTGTTTTAAATGCAGTTCGATAGGCTCAGAGAGCATCATCTAACTTCATCGCCCAAGCCTTCCTCGAGGCATTCACAGTCTTCTCAAGGATTTGCTTGATCTCTCTATTAGATACTTCCACTTGGACACTAGTTTGGGGATGATAAGCAGTAGCCACTTTGTGGCGAAACCCATACTTAGCCAACAATTTATTGAACAACCGGTTACAAAAATGTGTACCTTCATCACTGATTATAGCCCGCGGTGTCCCAAAACGAGTGAAAATATTTTTCTTCACGAACTTCACCACCACACTCGCATCATTTGTTGGAAGTGCAACAGCCTCCACCCATTTAGACACATAATCAACTGCTACGAGGATGTATTTATGGCCCATAGAAGGTGGGAATGGACCCCATAAAATCAATCCCCCAACAATCAAACAGCTCAATCTCCAAGATATTGTTCAAAGGCATCTTGTGACGCCTAGAAATAGTACCCGTTCTTTGGCAACGATCAAATTGCTTCACTAGTGCATGACCATCTTTAAATAAAGTAGGCCAAAAGAAACCAGACTGAAGTACCTTTGCAGCTATTCGATCTCCACCAAGGTGGCCACCATAAGGAGAGGAATGGCAGCTCTGTAGAATCGGCTCTACTTCTTCCCTTGGAATGCATCTCCTAGCTAGTTGATCAACGCTTATCTTGTACAAATAGGGCTCATCCCACACATAAAATCTGCTCTCATGAAGGAGTTTTACGCTTTTGCTCAGTAGTAGCCCCAGGGGGATACACATTACTCACAAGTAAGTTCACCATATCAGCATACCATGGCACCTCAGCTGCATCTAGAGCAAAAAGTTACTTATCAGGGAATACCTCTTTAATCTCAGGTCCCTCATTTACATGATTTCTATTCTCCAGCCTTGAAAAATGATCAGCTACTTGATTCTCAGTCCCCTTGCGATCTCGAATTTCAACATCAAACTCTTGCAATAGGAGAACCCATCTAATGAGTCTAGGCTTGGAGTCCTTCTTTTCAAACAAATACCAGATTGCGGCATGATCAGTGTAGACAACAACACGAGTGCCAACCAAATAAGATTTGAATTTATCAAAAGCATACACTACGGCTAGCAACTCCTCCTCAGTGGTGGTATAATTAGACTGGGCTGCATCAAGCGTCTTGCTTGCATAATAGATGGAGTGAAAGATTCTTCCAATTCGTTGGCCTGGAACAGCCCCAATAGCATTATCACTTGCATCACACATCAACTCAAATGGCAAAGACCAGTCAGGAGCAATGATGATTGGTGCGGTCACCAATCTTTTCTTCAACTCTTCAAATGCCTTTAGACAAGCATCATTGAATATAAATTTCACATCCTTCTCTAACAATTTGCACAAGGGAGTGGAAATTTTGGAGAAGTCCTTTATGAAACGTCTATAGAACCCTGCATGTCCCAAGAAACTACGTACCCCCTTAACAGAGATAGGTGGTGGTAATTTCTCAATAGCCTCAATCTTCGCTTTATCAACCTCGATCCCTTGCTTTGACACCTTGTGCCCAAGTACTATGCCTTCTTGAACCATAAAGTGACATTTTTCCCAATTCAGCACCAGATTTGTTTCTTCACAACGGCTCAGCACAGCATCAAGATTTTTTAAACATTCATCAAAAGAATCACCAACAACTGAGAAATCATCCATAAATACCTCCACAAAATTTTCCACCATATCAGTGAAAATAGGCATCATGCACCGCTGAAAAGTCCCCGGGGCATTACCTAGCCCAAATGGCATCCTACTAAATGCATAGGTGCCATATGGACAAGTAAAAGTAGTCTTCTCTTGGTCTTCAGGAGCTATCACAATTTGATTGTAGCCCGAATACCCATCCAAGAAATAGTAATACTCGTGCCTTGCAAGTCTATCCAGCATCTGATCAATAAAAGGGAGTGGAAAGTGATCTTTCCTGGTGGCCTTGTTCAGCTTCAAATAATCAATGCAAATTCTCCACCCAGTAACTGTTCTTGTAGGAATCAACTCATTATGCTCATTCTTCACCACTGTCATGCCCCCTTTCTTAGGAACACATTGCACTGGACTCACCCATTTGCTGTCAGAGATAGGAAAAATAATACCAGCATCCAGCCACTTGATAACTTCTTTCTTCACCACCTCCTTCATAATTGGATTTAGTCTCCTCTGCTGCTCTATGGACGGCTTATGGTCTTCTTCTAAGAGAATTTTATGCATGCAGAAAGAAGGACTAATCCCTCTAATATCAGCAATAGTCCAGCCAATAGCTCTCTTGCGCTCTCACAATACTCGCAGCACCTTTTCAACCTGCACATCAGACAACAAAGAAGAAAGGATCATGGGCAAGGTATTACCTTCACCCAAATAAGCATAACGTAAATCCGCGGGTAAAGGTTTGAGCTCAAGAGTAGGAGCTCTCTCAATAGACGGTTTAGCAGGAGATAAGGTCAACGGTCTATCAAGCTCCTCAAATTTCATCCACCCTGAGATGAATCTACTCTGCATATTAAGAACCTCCAAATATTCTTCAATGTCATCATCTTTCAGGATATCATCATCATCACATAAGAGTGCCCTTTCTAAAGAATCAACATTAGAAGCCAAGAATGACCTCTCATCAGCAGTCAACTCATCATCCACCACTTTTTCCATGGACAACTCTTCATAATGAGAAGGAAGCTAGGTAGCTCTGAACACATTAAACATAGCTTCTTCCCCATTCACCTTCATGATCATCTTTCCAGCTCTGACTCTAATAACAGCATCAGAAGTAGCCAAAAATCCTCTTCCCAATATGAGAGGAACCTCAGGATCAGCTTCATAATCAAGAATAATAAAATCAACAGGTAATAAAAACTGACCCACTTGTACAAGTACATCCTCAATAATCCCCTCGGGGCATGTCAATGATCTATCAGCCAGCTGCAGAGTCACAGTAGTGGGTCGTGACCAACCTCATGTTCCCCAATTTTCAAGGGAATAGTAAAACTGTCAGGATCCTTCAATTTCTAGGGAAGCTTGCTTCTAACTCTGGAACTGCACTCCTAAGTGAGTGCAACTGTCTCAAACTCAGTCAGTCTTCTCTTGTTAGCAACAATATCCTTGATGTATTTAGCATATTTGGGAACATCCCGCAAAAGCTCCATCAAAGAAATATTTACCTGAATCTGACTCAATATCTCCAAGAATTTCTTGCATGCTGCATCAACTTAGTGCTTCTGAAGTCTCTTAGGGAAAGGTGGTGGTGGTCTCACAATAGCAGACTCGGGCTGCTTTGCTATCACCGTCTCTGCTTCTTTCTCCACTTCCCTATCAGCATTGAGCTCTAACTCACCAACATGCTTCTTTGGCTTTGGGGGAACTTCTTCCAGAGCTCTTCCATTCCTCAAAGTAACTGCATGCACAAATTCTTTCGGATTCTTCTTTGTATCACTCGGTAAAGCACCCCGAGGTCTATTATTTTGTGCTCCAACTAGCTGCCCCAATTGTCTCTCAAGATCTTTCTGCGCATTGCTCAAATCTTTAATTGTTTGTGCCTGAGATGCTTGATCATCAATGAGCTTTTGCTGCCCTACAAGAAGTTTCCTGAGCATATCCTCCACTGCAGTAGACTGTTGTGGTTGAGTCTGTGACTGTGACCCCTGTTGTGGTGTATTTTGGGATCTCTCATTGCCTTGAGGCTGCTCACGATTATCCCTCCATGAAAAATTTGGGTGATTACACCAACCCGTGTTATAGCTATTACCATACTGATTGCGATTCTGACCCTGTGACCTGTTCTGATTACCTACATAATACACTGACTCTGGGTTAGATGGACAGACTTCAATAGTATGATCTTCTCCACAAACCTCACAAAAGACTTGAAGTTATTGCACTGGAGCTGCTGGTGGTTTAGCCTGCAGAGTCAGCTTGTTGATCTGATTGGAAATAGCATCCATTTTCGCCCTCAGCTCTGTAACTGCATCCAATTGAAGTACCCCAGCAGACTTCTGTGTAGTAGCTCTGCCAACACCCTGCCAATCAGGATTGCTCTGCGAAAACTTGTCAAGCAAATCATAAATCTGATCAAAATTCAAGGCCAACACTTGGCCTCCAGTAGTAGCATCTACCATGATCTTAGTATGTTGGTTAAACCCCTCAACAAAGGTGTGTGCAATAACCTCATTAGATTGGTTGTGGTGTGGACAATCTCTCAATAGAGCTTTGAATCTCTCCCAGGCTGAATACAACGATTCTCCTTCTATCTGCCTGAAGGATATGATTTCACTCCTCAGCCGGGCTGTCTTAGCAGACAGATAAAATTTAGCCAAGAATTTCTTAGCCAAATCCTCCCAAGTAGTGATAGACCCAGGCTTCTCAGCCTTTAACCACTTCCTTGCTGTCCCAATCAGTGAAAATGGGAACAAAGTCAAGCGAAAATAATCAGTAGGAACACCTGCTGGTGTATAAGTATCACTGCTCTCCAGAAAGTTCTGAATGTGTTGCTGCGGATCCTCGTGAAGTAATCCAGCATATTGCCCCGTCACATGCAGCAACTGAATCATGCCGGGCTTGATCTCAAAGTGCCCGGTAATAGCGGCCTTCACAATACTTGACGCTACTCCTCACAGGCTAGGAAGAGCAACATCTCGCACTGCTACTGCTCGTTCTTCTGCTATTTCAATAAAGAAGCAAGTACGATTGCTAGTGCTTTTCGATCTCTCGCCTCTCTTCTTACCCTTCTCAAAGTTCTTTCAGGCTCGGGATCAAAAGGTGCGAGTGGTTCGTCCTTTCTATTCCTTTGCATGCAAAACCTGTAGCCTGAAATAGCACAAGAAACTCAACAAAAAATTAAACCTGAATAGAATTTAAGTAATCGTTCAAAAAGAAATTAGTCAGTAATAGTCCCCGGCAACGGCGCCAAAAACTTGTTGCTCCCAAACGTACACGCAAGTATACGTGGTCGACCAGTAATAAAGTGATAAAATCGAGTATCGTTCCCACGAGGACTGTGCAGACTAATACTTAACGAACAATTTCTAACAAACTATACTGGGATCTTTTTCGACGATGGTGAGAGTTTTTATAACTAAAAAGCAGTAATTAAAGTGCTAGAAGTGTAGTCAAGCAATGGTGCAATACTTTAGTTGTTAACTATATTAAGAGGACGGTCCAGGGTCAGAGTTACGAACAATCCAGTTGAGTTATCCAATTGATTCCACTTCTTAAATCTCGGGTTACTAACTGACAGAGTAAATGTAACTGTGAAAACCTTTCAGTTCTTCACAGTCTATGCAAGCTACTTCAATCCTTATATGTCTATGGGTTAAATCACATGCACGCATTAACGAATTTTGTAATGAGTTAAACTATGAAAGCAAGTATATGTCTATCCTACTCACGAATTGGTTCCCGATTCCCGAGTTCACAAACTAGTTCTATTCTTTCTTATTACGTAATTAAATTTTCTCTTTCGAGTTCAATCTAAAAACCATAGATAATGTATAATTATCGAGCTCTAATAATTAAGCAAGTGAAATCAAGAAAGAATAAGCAACCCGTTATGGGATTCAATCATCAAACAATCAACTTTCATGTAATACTCTAACCCTAGAACGTAATATTTAGCCACACATAATGACAATCACAAGGCAAAGATTTGATGTAATAATGGTGTAAATGATGTAATAGATGAAAGATTAGGAATAAACCCTTGTTCAATGAAGTATGGTGCTCTCAAATTGCTCCAAAGTAAGAACTCCTCTCAAAAACTAAGTGAAGTAGTATTTATAAGGTTTACAAACACCTAGTAATAAGTTAGACCCAAGTCTAGACGAATAGGAAGTAAAAATCCGCTCAAGGGGCGCTATAACGGGCGCCCCGCGCCCACGACCGTGCTAGGACAATCAGAACACATCGAAGTCTGCCCGCTTTAGCCACGCGCCGCGTGAGAAACCGCGCTGGGGCACTGGGCGCTATAACTGGTGCGCCACGTGCCCCAAATTGCTTTCTTCTTGGTCCGAAATCTAGCCTCGTGTCGTGCCCTCGTGTGCTCAATCCAATCCTCAATCAATTTACACTCATTCCTTGCTCAATCACGCTGCTAAAAGCTCCAAATGCACTGCGTAACAACCTACACACGCACGACATCAAATTAGTGCAAAACCAAATTCATAAACTATAAAACGAGCGAATAACAAGCTCAACACATGCGGAAATATTAAGGAAACATTGGCCTAAAATGCCAAACATCACCCTTGAGACAAATTATCAGATTCATCAAACTTAACATGCATGCTTTCTTCAATTTTTAATGTTTCCTTGTTAAAGACTCTATAGGATTTATTGTTTAAAGAATAACCAAAAAAGATTCCCTCATCACTTCTAGAATCAAATTTTCCTAAGGCATCCTTTCCATTGTTATGTATAAAGTATTTACAGCCAAAGGCCCTAAAGTGTGAAATATTTAGTTTTCTTCCTTTAAGTAACTCTTAGGGTGTCTTTTCTGTCCGTGGCCTTTTCATACACCTATTGATTGTGTAGCATGCAGTGTTGATAGCCTCAGCCCAAAAACTTTGTGGAAGATTCCCAGACAGTAGCATAGTCCTCGCCATTTCTTCTAAGGTTCTATTTTTCCTTTCCACTACTCCATTTTGCTGTGGAGTTCTAGGTAAAGAAAAATTATGAGCAATACCATTTTCATTACAAAAGTTAAAAAAAAACTGATTTTCAAATTCAGTACCATGGTCTGACCTTATAGAAACAATGTGAGTATCAACAGTTCTTTGAGTTTTCTTAGCGAATATTGAAAATGCATTAAATGCTTCTTCCTTAGATGCAAGAAATAAAGTCCAAGTAAATGTAGAATAGTCATCAACTAGTACCATAACATATTTCTTACCTCTACGGCTTATTGTTCTCATTGGTTCACAAAGATCCAGATGGACCAGTTCAAAAGGTTTGGTAGTACTTACCTGTTTCTTTGGTTTAAAGGAAGATCTTACCTGCTTCCCTCTGGCACAAGCCTCACAAACCTCTTCATCCTTAAACTTGATGTTGGGAAGTCCTATCACCAAGTCTTTGCAAACCAGTTTATTTAATTGTGAAAGACTAGCATGACCAAGTCTTTTGTGCCGTAGGAGGAGATCATTTTTCATAACACTCAGAAAACTCATGCTGCCATCAGATAGTGCTAATAAATCTACTTTGTAGATATTTCTATGTCTACTTCCCTGCAAAATAATCTCTCCAGAGGTTTGGCTAGTAACTGTGTACCCAGTAGATGAAAAATTAACACTATTACCTTTGTCACACAATTGAGATATACTCAATAAGCAATGCTTCAATCCATCTACTAGAAATACATTATCTATGCTATGTGAATCAGACCTACCTACCTTTCCAATGCGAATTATTTCCCCTATCTTACTATTACCGAAGAAAATGCTTCCTCCTTGAAAGGCTGAGAGTTGAAAGGAATAGTAGCTTGTGTCCTGTCATATGCCTTGAGCAACCACTGTCCATGTATCATTTGTTGTTCCTCACCTTCACTCTAGCCTTCAAGAGAAAACTAGGGGTTAATTTTAAGAATCCAAACTAGTTTGGGTTCCTTTCCTTGAGAAAAAGGATAAGATTTTTCTTAGCCCTGAATGGTAATGCTTTCTTTGTGTGAATAGTTTTCTTTGCCACAGATTTATGAACAGGTTTATAGGACCTGTTCCTTTGTACAGCTTTTTTCAGAGATTGACAATTTCCTTTTAAGTGACCAGTGTTCCCATAGTGTGTGCATAACCAATTTTCAGGAAGAGTCACATACTTACTCTTAGGATCCCATTAAGTTAAAGATTGACATTTCACAAACCCAACACCTTTTCTACTATTATTTTGATTTTCCTGTGACCATTCTAATGCCTCAGATGACTTGTTCCACTTGACAGTTTTATTTAATTCTTCTTTTGTCCTGATTAAGTCCTCTTCTAAAGATCTTATCTTTTCATCTTTTTCAAGTATTTCATTGACCGCAACTTTCAATTTTTCTTCAACAATAAACTGATGAGAATTAGCAATGCCTTTAGCTTTTTCAACTGTCCTACCTTCTAAATTTTCACACTGTAATTCCTGAACATTTGATTCAAGTGTAAGGACCTGTTCCTTTAGCATGCTATTTTTTTTTTCAAAGTATCATTTTTTGTTACAACCTTTTTGTATTCAGTTTCTAAATTCTCAATTTTATCATGCAATTGATCTTTACCATCCCTTATAGATTTTAACTCATTTAGCGCAGTGTGAAACACTTTAATTAATTTCTCCCTATGCATGTTTTTCACATCCTTTTTGAGTTTAGAAACAAAGACCTCAGTATTTTCTTCATTTTCTGAATCTTCAAGAGCCATTAGAGCAAGCTCATCAACCAGATCATCATCAGATTGCTCATCTTCACTATCTTGCAAGCCAGCAACCATTGTTTTGGTTGTTCCACTTTTCATACGGACCTGTTCCCTGTCCTTCCTTCTTTGCTCAACATATCTCTTCCTCCACTCTTCTTCCATAACTGGAGATTTGCTGATATAGTGTTCCAGGCTTCTACATTTGAAGCATTCTCCAGTCCGTTTCATGTCAGAAGACCTACCCTGTCTACTAGCCCCCTTTTTCTTATTCAAATATGTTTTAACACTTTTAGCTACAAGGACCAGTTCCTTGTCATCAATAGGTTTATCAGCAGCAGTTAAAGCTAAGTTAGGTTCATTTTTAACTAGTTCACCTAAGTTTTTAACCTTCCTCCTTAGTTCATAAGTCTTTAGATGCCTATAAGCTCATCTAAGGATAATGCAGTAAGATCCTTACTTTCCATTATAGCACAAGCGTTGATCTCCCACGAGTCTGGGAGAACACTAGTTAGAATCTTCTCAACTCTATCCTTTATAGTTAAAACCCTTTCCAAAGAGATAAGTTCAGATGAGATTGTATTAAACCTAGTGTACATTTCAGAGATAGACTCACTTTCTTTCCTTTTAAAGCTTTCATACTCAACAAAAAGAAGTGTACCTCTAGATCTTTTCACCTGACTTGTTCATTCATGAGCAACCTGCAAAGCATCCGAAATTTCTTTGGCAGTAGTGCACCCTCGAATCCTAGTGCACTCATCTGGAATAAGTCCACAAACAAGCCATTTCCTAGCTTCGGCATTCTTTTCTCATTTCCTCAAATCTTAACCAGTGCATTCTTTTCAAGTTTTAGGAACCTCATTTCCTTCAGCATCCTTTTTCATGGGGATCATGGGACCTTTAGTGACTATTTCCCACAACTCATAATCTTCAGCTTGAAGATGATCTCTCATTCTCTCTTTCTACTATGAGTAGTACTTCCTATTGAACAAAGATGCCCTCACAATAGACTGACCCTCAGTGTTTTCTTGTGATGTACTCATTCTAATCATAGGTGTTAGCCTTTTCAAGGATAACCTATTCTGATACCAATTGTTATTTTCCCAAGAGATACCACTGAAGGACCAGTTTCTTCTATGTATTCCTTTACTTATAAATTGCGGAATTAAGTTAAACAAGAGTAAATAAACACTGATTTTAGTGTGAAAAAATCCCTTGAACTCGGGATCAAAAAATTACGACCTACTCTCTCAAGTAAGATTTCAACTTCACTATTTGAAAGACTCACTTGGTTACAAGACTTCTCTCTTACTAATCTAGGACTACTCTAATCCTATAGTGACCCATTTCATAATCAGTGAAGTTCCTCCAAGTAACAAGACTTGACTGACGCGTACTCTCACAAAACTTCTATGAAAGCAAATAGTACAACTTGATATACCCTACAACAGATATACTAACACTGAACTTTAACAAGACTCAATCTAAGGAACAGGTTCTTCACTTAGTTCCTGTAGCTTAATGACTGCCCAAATAAAATTTTGACTCAATAATGCTATAGCTCTTTTCTCTCTATATTTGTGTGTGCCTTCAACAGCTGAAATGCTCCTCTATTTATAGCTTTGAAATTTGAGGAGTCTTGAGCAATTAGAACTCCAAAACCTCCACAATTTTGAGCCCTAATTGAACTCCTTGCTTATCTTCAAGTCTTATCCCAATCTTATGCAATATTTTCTTATCACGTACAACTCTGCATGGTTATCAAGATAAATATTAGAAAATAGGATAATAATTAATTTTCCCGCTTAATTGATTTTAATATTATTTGTTCAGTTGCCGTGATCCAAAGGAACAAGTCCTTAGATTTGTTCCTTCGTCATCAGTCAAAACTCCAAGCTTATTCAAGCTAACAACTCCATTGGAGGATTCTTGGATTACATCAATAAGAATACTTCTCTTTCCTTTATTTTTTACTTCTTTTATATTGCAATTGCTATTACTCAATTAATACTTGCTGTTATTATTGTCGTTCGATTAATTAGTCAATTGATTAACTACTAAGCATATTTCATATTATAGATATGAATTAAGTACGCCTTATATCTTTATATAAAGGATCCCTTATGCCTAAAAAATTATAAAATTGATTATTAAATCTGAACACGAGTTTTAAGGAATACATTTTCTGACTGCATCACTATCGCGATGACAACTCGTGCTCGCGATGCTTGAAACACATCAGCTTTGTGATCGCGCCAAGAGGACTCGCAATTGCGGTGCTTACTTTGACGCCCAGATCCATCAGTTTTAACTTGGTCTCTCCATGGAGGTAACCCATGAATTAAAAAAAAATTTCTCGACGAAAAAATGATATCACCACAAAGGTAACCCATTAATTCAATTGTAATCTCAAATGAAAATTTTCAACTTCATAGTAAATCTATAGAGCCATTTTGTATTCAAGTATGATTACATAATTATATGCGCAATGAAGGAACAAAGAGACATTTTTAAAGAATAAATTTTAAATCACGAAGCTCTGACTTAATAGAGAAAAAGGGAAAAAGAAAATCGCTTTCCATTTTATATTACACCCAGCTTATGAATTGAGTGTTGTTATTAAATTTATGAACAATTTAGGTGAACAGCACATGAATGCTAATTTACATTCTGAGATACTTGAAGCCCGAACCTGGAAAAGAATTATTATTCACAAAACATACAAATCATTAGGAGATTGTTTTTTATACAAATGGTGATTGAGCTGAATCAATTGAGGATATATGATCGATTTCTTGTTTCTTTTCATTATATGAGCTTACTGTGTTACTTGGAGAAGTAAAACAAAATACTGTTATGCTACTATCAAGTACAGAAGCTGAATTTAGGATTTATGGCACTTAGACGCTGTGAGTCCTTATGACTTAAATACAGTATGAGTGATTTGGGTTGCCCATCAAAGCATCAAATTAAATTGTATTGTGAGAATAAATTTGCATGTGGTGTCGCTCATAATACTATTCAACATGACCGGATAAAAGAATGATGAGGTGGATAGATTTTTCATCAAAATAAATTTGACGGCAAAACTTTTGAGTTGTCAAAGATCCGATCATAAGACTAGTTCGCTAATATTCTTATTAAAGCATTCTCATGCAAAATATTATCTAAATGCCTTAGCAAAGTGTATGTCGCCGTCTGCGGGTTATCAATCTGTACCAGGTAAGGGCACTGGTTTGCATGACATTGTTGAAGCTGGTAATGTTCATGAAGAAGGAAAGCAGCAGCTTGTTGATGCTGGTATAGGCTTGGAGAAAGCTACAACAATGTGTTCTGAGGGAAAAAATGGACATGCCATTTCTCCAGGTAAAATTATTAAATCTGCTCCTGATGACACACGGAATCATGTAGGAGCAGCTGCTACTGAAGGAAAAATATTGCAAATTGTACTCCTAGGCAGCCTAGGCACGATAGTTCAAGTGGAGTTGGGAAAAAGAAAAAGGTGTCTTCTACTCCTACTGGGAAAGATGGAAATGTTGCCACGTTACCACAGGCCGAAAAGAAAAGTGTTAGGCGTTGTACAACCACATAAAAGAGCAGATTTGTTAAATAAATTTGATGGGCATGAGCACGCAATGACCCATGAACAAGTAGGTACAAACCAGACTGATGTTACGACTAATGGGGAAAAAAAGTTGAGGCTCCTATAGATGCATCGCCGGGAAATTTAAAAATTGCAATAGCTAAGGGCAAACAGCAAGTTGAAATTTTTCCAACCAGTGTTCCTGCAATTAAACATTCAGGCCAAGTAGCAATAGGTGTTCGCACCGTTTCAAGTGTTAGTGCAGATTAGGTTGGTGATTGTAATGCAGATTTTAATGCTGCAACTTTAGCACAGATTATAGAAGTTGGAAGGAAAATTTGTGAGGTGAATATGGAGGATCAAAGTTTTCCTTCAATGGTTGATAATATGGACTTTGAAGCTGAAAATTTTTCTTTGTCAGACTACTCAAGGAATGACCTCATACCAACGGTTCAACTTGAAAGGTTTTGTAAAAATGCATCCCGCAATTTTGGTAAGCCTTATTTGAATGTACATGCCCCTATATTTGTGCCCAAGTCATTAATGCAGGTTGTTCCTCATTCAAAGAAGCTACTTTCAGACAAGGAGCACATTGCTCAAATTGATTTACGTGATACCAAGGGCCTTCTTGAGCGAAAAAGTTCTTTGCCTATTGTTATTCTCTTGGAAATTGAAGGCAATATAGTTATTCCAGATAATTTCTTTGAAGACAACCAAGATCTGTGTTATCAGAAAGATGATGAAGAACCTACAGATCACAATTTTCTTCAAGTAGCTCGTGAAGGTATTTTGTCACGAAGAAAGATTAAGGAAAAATCTATAAAATGAGTGAAGAGGCAGAGACTTCCGCTTGATCCTACTATAGTTCAACCTACACGCAGCTCAAAATCAAAGGGTCAAAAATATGATTGCATGTTCTTATGATTAAGATAGAAAGCCACAAGTATCATTTTATCAAATTAGAACTTTAGAGCTTTTTTACATATTTAGTTTGATCACTTGTAAAAAGAAGTGTGGATATCATTATTTCACTTTCTTTCTAGCTTTTATATTTTTTCATTATATTAGCATCATCACATGTAATATCATCACAGAGTGTGATATAAATTCTATGATGATCATAGGTGATGATCATAAAGTATTTGGTACTAGTCAGTTCTTATTTTTTGCATTCGTACTAGGCGCGAGGTCATCCCTCTCGATAGGATGATGTAAGATATGATTTGGCCCTCCTTACTTTGTATTGTCGTTATTGAGACATTTTTCTTTTTATTATTTATAAAATTGGTCACTAGGTGCACTCCCTAGCTCACTCTTTTATTAAAAAAAAAAAGTTGGGCTTGGACGAAATATATATGGACCAACTTAATGAGGATTGTTGAGATTTTATGAGAATATTATAATAGTTTTTTAACCTTATTTAGGAGATTCACATTCAATATAAATATATTTTTTTAAGATTCAAGTGACACTTGTATATGGGTGCAACACTAACTTGGAGAGACATGAATTATGGAAATCATAAGATCCTTAGGTGCATCTATCCACTCACCCTGACTTATACTTGGAGATTTTAATACAATTTTGGCTACTGATGATTGGATAAATGGTGCTCCAATACACTACTCAGAGATGCAGGACTTCCAAGATTATGTGACAGCTTTAGGTGTGGGACAACTGCCAAGAAGAGGTGCTGAATTTACTTGGTGCAACAAAAGAGATAATGCTGATAGAATTTATAGCAGAACTGATTTGGCTTTCGGCAATCCTTTGTGGTTTAAGAACTATGCTGGAGTTGCGTCAGTTTTTGGGGAACCAGAATGCTCAGACCATACTCTTATTCTGATAAACATTAAGGTAGTACACCACACTAAATACAACCCTTTCAGATTACTAAATGTTCTACTACATGAGGCAGAGTTTGCAGAGTTGGTACAACAGGTCCGAAAACAACCAGTAGAAAGGTATACAATGTATGTTGTATGGAGAAAATTACAGATGCTAGAAACATCAACATGATCTCTCAATATGAAAATGTGAAGCTTGGAGGTTACCATCACTGGGTTGAGAGAACAACTGTAGGAAGTGCAAGAGATGTTAAGTGCTGACCTATTCAACCAGCCATTGATTATGAAGGAGAGGGACCTAATACAGAAACTGGAAAAATGGGTGATGTTTAATGAACAGGTACTTAAACATAAATCAAGAGCAGTATGGATTCAACATGGAGATTCAAATACAAAACTTTTCCACGCATACTCAAAAGTAATACAGAGAAGGAATACCATATGCTATATCACCAATAGTCAATGAGACAGGATAACTGAACCTAAGTTGATTAAACAAGAGTTTGTATCCTTTTTCCAAGGTCTACTTGGATCAGCAGCTGAGAAGCTGCTATGTATAACACAAATCGTCAGGGATAGCCCATGCCTCTCCTTGGAGCAACAACAACAACTAATCCAGACAATCACAATTGAACACATTGTCAATGCTATCAAACTCCTACGCAAAGACAAAGCCCATGGTATTGATGGTTTTTCTGCTAAATTCTTTCAAACATACTGGCCCCAAATTGGAGATGAGGTAACAACTGTTATTTTGAAATTTTTGATAATGGAAAGCTTTTAAAGAGTTCTAACTGTGCTACTATCACTCTAGTACCAAAGGTACAAAACCCTAACTCAGTAAAGGAATATAGACCAATAGCATGTTGCACCACAGTATTTAAGATCATAGCCAAAATATTAATTGCCAGATTATAGAGTGTAGTTAATTATTTGGTTAGTACTTCCTAGTCTGCCTTCATAAAAGGTAGATGAAATCCCTTATAATGTATTGGTAGCATATGAGCTAGTCAAAGGGTATGGAAAAAAAGGGGTATCCCTAAGGTGTTCGATCAAAATTGATGTTAGATGGCATTATCTGTTAATGGGATTCCTCAGAAGTTTGTGAACTGGATCATGACCAGTGTGACCACAGTTAGTTACAGAATTCTTACGAATAGTAGCATGACTGAGGAGTTTCAGGCAAAAAGAGGACTTAGACAAAGGGTTCCCATGTCTCCTTATCTATTTGTCCTAGCCATGGAATACCTGCATAGGACTTTAAATCAACTGAGGCATAATCCCAACTTTAATTATCATCCCAGATGTGAGAAGATGAAGATAGCACACATCTGCTTTGCAGATCACCTGCACCTATGTTGTGGAGCTGACAAAGACTCCATATCCTTATTGCTAGATGCTGTTAAGCACTTTTCTGATGTGTCGGGACTGCAAGCCAGCATAGAAAAGAGTGCACTCTATATAGTTGGGGTTTCAGCAGAGTTCAAAGAATTAATAATTGTTGAACTACATTTTACACTTGGAGAGCTGTCATTCAAATACTTGGGGGGTCCTTTTATCCTCCAAGAAACTCACTATATCTCATTGTTAGCCACTGGCAGAGAGAATTATTGCCAGAATCAGATGCTGGACATCAAAATTCTTGTCTTATAGTGGCAGAATTCAATTGATCAATAATGTATTATTTGAAATTCAGACATATTGGGCTCAAATACTTTTATTGCCAAAGAAGGTGTTGAACATGATCACAAATGTTTGTAGAAGTTTCCTATGGACAGGAAGCAATGCAAACTCTAAGAGAAACCTGGTAGCTTGGGCAAATGTCTGACTACTTAGATCAGTTGGAGGCCTCAATATCCTGAACTTCTACTCATGGAACAAAGCTGCAATAAGCGGAATGTTATGGGCACTTTCAAAGAAAAAAGATACTCTATGGCTTTAGTGGGTACATAGTTTCTACATAAAGCATAGGGACCTGGAAACCATAAAGATCCCATGTCGGGCTTGCTGCATCATTAGGAAAATTATTGCTGCTAAAGAATGGTGTGACTCTAGAGACCCTAGTGTGATATTGGGGAAGTTTAATGTCAATAGAGAGTTCAGTATCAAGAAATTCTACCAAGCTCAAACTCTGATCCACAGATGCTTAGAGTGCCATAGAAATCACTAGTAATAAATAAGAACCTACTACCTAAACACCATTTTATACTGTGGTTAGTAGTACTAAATAGACTGTCAACTGTAGACAGATTGTCCAAATGAGGTGTACAAGTAGACAAACACTGCATATTATAATTACTCAATATGTTGAAACTTTGAAATACATGTTCTTTCAGTGTGAATACTCTAGACACATCTGGACTACACTCCTGAAGTGGATGGGGATCAATATACAAATTGCTGCTTGGCAAGAAGAAGTACAGGATGACCAGACAGGTGAAAAGAAAGAACGCAAAACCAAACATACTGGTGTTTCTCTTTGCAGCAACTGTATATCATGTATGGATCGAGAGGAATACCATAACGTTTCAAAACAAAAGGAAATTTTTTATGCAGATAATTAGAGATATAGTGGTAGAACTGCATAGTAGCGGGCAACACATTTGTAATTGGAAGATTGTATTAGAGTCACTTAATTGTTTATGCCTAAATCGGTAGCATATGTTAAATAATTAATTAAGAATGAGGTCACAAGTAATACAGTAAATACGATGGAAAGGCAAATAAGTAAAAGGAAGAAATAATGAGCAAGAAAAGATAAGTAGTCTTATTCCTTGAGAATATCCCTGAGAATAGCCGGATTCTGTTGTGAATCGCGACGATGTACAATACAATATAAGGAGTGGTGTTTATAGTAGTGGATACCCTATCCTAATTAAGGTAAAATACAAAGGCTAAGAAGGTTTTGGACCCATAACTCAAGGTGGTGGTGTATACATAACCCTAAATAGGAGACTGCAATCCTAAGGCGGCAGGATGTATGCAGTTTGTCCTACGCCCATACCGCTTGGACGCTCAAAACTCGTAGAACCGGCGTGTATCCTTTGCGCCTGGAGACTTGCAGGAAAAGTCTAGTCTTGTCAGCTGGACTCGTATCCCTGTAATACAAGGTGGTGTATTTTTGCCCAAAAAATCAGTCCCCCCCACTTGCGGAGTCCTGATGCAAGTAGTCAAGAAGTGAAAGTGGCACACAAGATGGATGTGAAAAGATATCTCACTGACTCCTTAAGACTCGCAGTTTCTTTGACCAAGAATGATGTTGATTTCTTTAAGAACTTCGAGTTTGATATTCCCAGAAAAACTTCTTCGTTCCAAATTGATGAAGCATGAGGAAACTATAGGAGAAAATATGCCTGTTACCTTATTTCTCTCTTCGTCCTCGAAGAAACGAATAAAGTCCTTCGAGTTATGAAGTTTGATCGAGATTCTAATGACGTCCTTTGGGATGTCTTCATTGTGTCATGTGCACTGATTATGGTGTGTTCATCTTCTAACACAGCGGTTGCTGTGGTATTCATCTTGTCATGCGGGATCAGGACGCTTATCCCTTTCGTCTTCCATGTGGATTCTCCGCCAGGATTTCTCTGGTCCTTAGATTGCCTCTTTGACGGAGTAAGGTTTAAGGCTACTTATCTGACTTTGTTTCATGGTTGGCAAAAGGATACAGCTCCACGTTGTCAGGTGATTAAGTTGTCACTGAGCTTTGGATCCCCTCGTGATTCATGGCTTTCACCTTGGTTATCTGCTTCAGATGAACCGCTATTGCAACGCTTCATCGGCTGTTGGTTGTGCGATACCCGAGGGACGAGACTCCCTTGTGGTAGGTTCCCACCTCAAACCTCTTCGTTATAGTGAGCTCCTATTTGTTCTTGAAGATCGGTGGAGCCGTGCACTATGTTTTGGCCAGTTGAGGTTGACTCGGATTGTCATGTTTTCTTTCTAAGCTCTGCGGTGAGTCTTCAAGTTTCTCTTAAAGTTCAGCGAGCAAGATAGAGGGGCTTAGGCTTGTACTCAGATGCTTCCGAGGTCCCTTGCTTTGATCAGGCAGACAGGCTTTGGTTGCACCAACGACCGCATGCCTTGATGGAATGCTCGAACCGACATATCTTGCGCTGCCAAAAAAAACAAAAGAATTCCAAATTATTTACGGCTTGTAGCTACAATACAGATGAAGGATTGCCATGTTAATTCGGATGAGCTCTTTGTTTTTAGTCTTCCCTTTTCTTTATTTCCTACAATTGTTATAAAAAAATATTGTATTCAGGAAGAACTAATTTTATATTATGAGCCTACGAGTTGTATATTAATGAAACCGCCGTTCATTAATAGTTTTATACGAACTTGTGCAATTACTTGTTGTGTAATGTATAGCTAAGCAATATGTGTTGTGTGCCTTTCTGGGCTAGTGTCTTCAAGAGATAGGTGTGCACAGTGAAGGGCGCTTCATTTGCGTCAGTAGGCAATGGCTTAATATGAACCCACAATGGGACGACTTTAGCATGTGCGGAATCGGGCACTTTGCGTCCGACTTTGAACATCTCTGCTTAGTAACTCGAGCATTTATCAGGCAATATGCGAACACGCGTCCCTATCGACATGTATGTGAAATTGTTGAATTAACGAGTTCGACGTACGAGTAATGCTTGGTGGCAGAGTTAGACGTGGTGTAACTCTAAGCAAGTAGTGTACCCTACTTTTTGTAGCGAAAAGTGAGTGTCAACTTAGGTGTGGCTGGGGCAATGAATAGTTGGATTGTAGATGAATCTGAAGATATAAGTAAAACTGACTAAAAAATAGTAGCATTATTGATAAAGGGGCGCTAGGCCTGAGATGTTGAGGGTGAAAACCTGTAACATGATTGATGAGTATGAAAATACTGCGATCAAAGTCAAAAAGATTTAAAATATAAAAATAAACACTCTTAAAAAGCGTAAGATACTTTATGTTCGATCCTCGGAAGGTTCGGGGACATGTACTTGGGCTCCCCTGCTCGAGGGTGCTGAGCCTGGAGATGTTACCTCTAGACTGCTGACAACCCAATGGTACAACTCTGTGCCAATGAAACAATAATGAACAATATGCTTTCGCAGTTGCCTGCTTTCTGATTTGTCTTCAGGGAGGATTCCTTTGCTTAGGTAGTTGATCAGCACGTGACGCTGCCCTGTGACGGATTCTGTGTCTGGAACTTCAAGGTTCATCAGGTCCACAAGGTTAATTCAACTACTATCTGTTGATTATATGAGTCCTCAGACGCTTCGTCATCACTCTAGCCTCATTCGCGATAGACGAACTCCCCTGCCTGAAAATTTTTCAGGAGTGCTTTCATTCTCTCCTGTCGATTCGGCATGCAGATGCCTTCGGTGGTAAAAACTTCTTTTACTTGATCGAAAATCAGTTGGGAGCTGCTGAAGAGGGTGACCTTCCTAGCCCCCAGTATGTAGGCTATGTCAAGAGCTTGAACTATTGTTTCATATTCTGCTTCATCGCTTTGAGCTCTATCAGTCTTGCGAAATACCATCCTAGTAGGCGTTTGGACCCACAGTATGAGGTCGGCTTCTTCCCCTTTGAGATTTATATCAATGGTAACCTCTTAATGCCCGGACTCGATTATTTATTCATTTCTGATTTATTCCTCCGCCTTTGGCTTCAGTTTCTCCACAAAGTGTGAGGTAAAACGCTCCAGTTCTTGCGACTTGATAGCTGTCTGGGTCGGTTTATATGTCATACACTCCCGGTATCTCAGCCCAATCCGCCATCTTCTCAGAGAGTCTGGGTTTAGACAATATGGTCTGTACCAGTGTGGAGGAGACCATGCTGACCATATGATCAAGAAAATTTGAGCGCAGCTTCTAGGTCGCCATGATCACGGCCGCAATAAACTGAAAGAGTAAAGGCAAAACCTGTCTCGGTGCGAAGGACTTTTGCTGGCGTACTTCACGGGAAATTGCCTCCCATTCTCTTCCCGTACAAGGGCATTCCATGCTATTTCTAAGATCGAAACATAAAATAACAGATGCTCACCTGGCTTAGGCTCAGTATCACTGGAAGTTGAAGGAGCTGCATATTTGTCTTGGCTACGATTAGATAACTCAGTATCAGCCATAGGGGCCCCCTTTTTCTCCGTAGCAACATAGAGAGATAACATACCAGTTTTGTGGCTTTGGGGACTAGCTAATCAATCACTACCAACCGATCCCATAGTTCACTGATCTATTTTCTAACTTCTCGTTCCATGCCCTCGAACTTGGTGGAGTCCTCTTCAGTCATATTTATTTTGGCTACTGGTAGTACACCAAGGTCCTTGCCATAATTAGAATAATGTTCTCCAAGTTCAGACCATTCACCCCATAAGTCGTTAACCCCGTGAGAAGTCTGGTATCTGAAGACTTGATGGAGTGTTGAGGGTATTTCCTTAATGCTATGTATCTAAGGTCTTCGAAATATGACATCATAAGACAAATCATAATCCAACACCTAGAAGGGAGTAATGCTCGTCACGCCCGGTATACGGACGGGTAGAGCTAGTTCCCCGACAGGCCCTTCCTGACAGCCATTGAAACTAACTATCTTCCGAGGACTTGAACTTACTTGATGGCGTTGGTATGAAACCTACAGGAATTCCATCCGAATAATCTTCATGCTACTCCCTGGATCGATCAGAGCTTGCTGGATACCCAGGTCGGACACGCTTATGGAAACGACGAGGTCGTTTTAGTACTCTTCTTCTTCCTCCAGGCTGAATGGGATTGGACTGAGCGATTCCCCCGACTCTATATTCCCCCAGGCTGTGGCTGATTTTTGGATCCTTAAGATTGCATTGACTGGCCTTGGGTTTTCAGAATTTGGAACTCTCGAACACAATGGTCCTCCTTCAATCGAGTCCTTGAGATGTCCTTCTTTCAATAGATGCTCGATCTCGATTATCAGGGCTTTGCATTCGACTGTTACATGGCTACCACTGTGATGAAAATCACAATAAGGCTTTGTATTTCTCCCCATTGCTCCTTTTAGGGTAGGCGGACATCGGACCCTTAGACCTAGTTTTCCAAAGTGATTGGCCACTAAATCCATGGTGTTGACTTGCAAACTAAAGTCTCTGAAGCTACGGGGCTCTGCCCGTTTTTCTTGGGATCCAGATCCCCAGGAACTGCTCAGCCTCACGCTTCCTACCTGGTTCTGAACCTTTGGTTTTGTTCTTCTTCCGTCCCTCTCACTTTTCAGAGAGAGACTCCCTGCTCTCTTTCATTGTTCGGCTTCGGGGTTCTAGGAATGGTCTAGCAACAAGCGAAGCTTTTCAGTGTACCTCTAATGCAATGCGCTCCATGTTGTCACAGGATGTTGAGTCAAACTCCATTGTAATTCCCTGGTAGCTAACGAACCTTTTGAGTTCAAACTTTTGCCGAAGGCTACCACGACAATATTATCGGGGACTGGAGGAAGCTCCATACGTTCCCGCTGGAATCTGCCAAGGTAGTCCTTCAGCAGTTCGTTGCCACGCTGACGGATCTCGAAGATGTCCTCCATGCGCTTCTCCCGCTTGCAGGCACCAGAATGTGCTTTCTTGAATAGGTCCTACATCTGAGTGAATGACTCAATGGAGCCCATTGGTAGATGAGTGTACCAAGCAAGGGCACCTTTGGTCAGAGTTGAGCCAAACCTCTTCACTGAAGTGGACTGAATCTCTTCCTCGGTGATCTTGTTGCTCTTTAAAGACGTATAATACGCAACAATATGCTCATCCGGATCAGTTGTTCCGTCATACTTCAAGTTATCCTATAGAAATAAGTTCTTTGGTATGCAGACCGGTGCAGCGCTTGCTTTGTAGGTATGCTTGTAAAACTTCTGCTCATCTACCGTGGTGACCTGGGGTGGAGCAGCCAGCATATTACCAATCTGGTCATGGATGGTAATATGTTGGTATTTTGTGCTGAATAACAACTCATTCCGACTAGCTTTTATCTATTTTAGCAATGTTATGTGAATAAATCTTATGTTATTATTCATGTTTCAGGTTATTATGAGAATTGGATACAAAGCCGAAGAAAAATGTGCAAAAGAGCAAATGTAAGTGCACTTTCGCTACAAAATGAAGAACATGAAGATAAGGTAGCAGTTGGAGCGGCGCCTCGCCGAATCTGAGGCTCAAGAGTCAGCCATCCGCCAAAGAAAGGCAAAATTCCGGACCAAGGAAGAAGGCAAAATGGCTGGGCGCTTTGGGGCACGTGACGCGCCAGTTATAGCGCCCAGTGCCCCAGCACTTTGACCCACACGGCGCATGGCTATGGCGCCCAAAGTTCGACGGGTTCTGCTTGTCCCAGCGCTTTATGAGGCGCGGGGCGCCCGTTATAGCGCCCCTTGTGCAGATTTTCACTTCCTATTCCGTCTAGCATTGGGTCTAACTTATTACTAGGTGTTTGTAAACACTATAAATAGTATTTTACTTAGTTTTTGAAGAGAGTTCTTACTTTTGGAGCAATATTGAGAGAAACATACTCATTGAACAAGGGTTTATTCCTAATCTTTCATCTATTACATCAATTATTTCATTATTACACCAAATCTTTGCCTTGTGATTATGAATATGTGTGGCTAAACTTTACGTTCTAGGGTTAGAGTATTACATGAAAGTTGATTGTTGGAAGATTGATTCCCATTAATTGAATCCCATAACGGGTTGCTTATTCTTTCTTGATTTCACTTGTATAATTGTTAGAGCTCGATAATTATACATTATCTATGGTTTTTGGATTGAACTCGAAAGAGGAAATTTAATTACGTAATAAGAAAGAATAGAACTAGTTTGTGAACCCGGGCATCGGGGAACCAATTTGCGAGTAGGATAGACATATACTTGCTTGCCTAGTTTAACTCATGACATGATCCGTTAATGCGTGCATGTGATTTAACCCATACACATATAGGGATTGAAGTAGCTTGCATAGACTTTGAAGAATTGAAAGGTTTTCACAGTTACATTTACTCTGTTAGTTAGTAACCCGGGATTTAAGAAGTAGAATCATTTGGATACATCAACTGGATTGTTCGTAACTCTGATCCTGGACCGTCCCCTTAATATTGTTAACAACCAAAGTATTGCACCATTTCTTGACTACACTTCTAGTACTTTAATTACTGCGTTTTAGTTATAAAAACTCTTACAATCAAAGAAAAATATCCCTGAGTAGTTTGTTAGAAATTGTTAACAAAAGTATTAGTCTGCTTAGTCCTCGTGGGAACGATATTCGATTTATCACTTTATTACTTGTCGACCGCGTATACTTGCGTGTGCGTTGGGAGCAACAAGTTTTTGGCGCCGTTGCCGGGGACTAATTACAGACTAATTTCTTTTTGAACGATTACTTAATTTCTATTCAGGTTTAATTTTTTGTAGAGTTTCTTGTACTGTTTCAGGCAACAGGTTTTGCATGCAAAGGAATAAAAAGGACGAACCACTCGCGCCTTTTGATCCCGAGCCTGAAAGAACCTTGAGAAGGTTACGAAGAGAAGCAAGAGATCGAGACGCACTAGCAATCGTACCTGCTTTTTTACCTATTGAAATGGCAGAAGAACAAGCAGTAGCAGTGCGAGATGTTGCCCTTCCTAGCTTGGGAGGAGTAGCGTCAAGTATTGTGAAGCCCGCTATTACCGGGCACTTTGAGATCAATCCCGGCATGATTCAGTTGCTACATGTGATGGGGAAATATGGTGGATTACTTCATGAGGATCTGCAGCAACACATTCAGAACTTTCTGGAGATCAGTGATACTTATACACCATCGGGTGTGCCTACTGATTATGTGCGTATGACTTTGTTCCAATTTTCACTGATTGGGGCAGCAAGGAAGTGGTTAAAGGCAGAGAACCATGGGTCTATCACTACTTGGGAGGATTTGGCTAGAAATTCTTGGCTAAATTTTATCCGTCTGCCAAGACAGCCAGGTTGAGAAGCGAAATTATATCCTTCAGACAGTTAGAAGGAGAATCCTTGTATGCAGCCTAGGAGAGATTCAAAGCTCTATTGAGAGATTGTGGTTGAAGGGTTAAACCAACACACTAATATAGTGGCTGAGGCTGCTGCTGGAGGCCAAGTGCTGGCCTTAAATTTTGATTAGATTTATGATTTACTTGACAAGTTTTCGCAGAGCAATCCTGATTGGCAGGGTGATGGCAGAGCTACGACACAATTATCGAGTGTTAGCAGGGAAAATACACAGAAAGCTGCTGGGATACTTCAATTGGATGCAGTTTCAGAGCTAAGAGCGAAGATGGATGCTATTTCTAATCAATCAGCAAGCTGACTCTCCAAGCAAAACCACCATTAGCTCCAGTGCAGCAAATTCAGACTTTTTATGAGGTTTGTGGAGAGGATCATATAACTGAAGTATGTCCATCTAACCCAGAGTCAGTATATTATGTGGGTAATCAGAATAGGTCACAGGGTCAGAATCGCAATCAATATGGTAACAGCTATAACACGGGTTGGCGTAATCACCCAAATTTCTCTTGGAGGGATACCCGTGAGCAATTTCAAGGTAATGAGAGACCCCAATTTAATCAAGGGAATGCACCACAGCAGGGGTCACAGTCACAGACTCAGCCACAGCAGTCTAATGCAGTGGAGGATATGCTTAGGAAACTTCTTGCAGGGCAGCAAAAGCTCATGGATGATTCAGCATCTCAGGCACAAACAATTAAAGATTTGAGCAGTGCGCAGAAAGATCTTGAGAGACAATTGGGGCAGCTTGCTGGAGCACAAAATAATAGACCTCGGGGTGCTTTACCAAGTGATACAGAGAAGAATCCTAAAGAATTTGTGCAAGCAGTTACTTTGAGGAATGGAAGAGCTCTAGAAAAAGTTCCCCCAAAACCAAAGAAGCCTGTTGGTGAGTTAGAGCCCAATGCTGATAGGGAAGTGGAGAAAGAAGCAGAGACAGTGATAGCAAAGCAGCCCGAGTTTGCTATTGTGAGACCACCACCACCTTTCCCTCAGAGGCTACAGAATCAGAAAGTTGATGCAGCATGCAAGAAATTCTTGGAGATATTGAGTTAGATTCAGGTAAATATTCCTTTGGTGGAGCTTTTGCGGGATGTTCCCAAATATGCTAAATACATCAAGGATATTGTTGCTAACAAGAGAAGACTGACTGAGTTTGAGACAGTTGCACTCACTGAGGAGTGTAGTTCCAGGGTTAGAAGCAAGCTTCCTCATAAATTGAAGGATCCTGGCAGTTTTACTATTCCCTTGAAAATTGGGGAACATGAGGTTGGTCGAGCTTTATGTGATTTGGGTGCTAGTGTGAATTTAATGCCTTCTTCATTTTTCAGGAAGCTAGGCCTGGGTGAACCACGACCCACTACTGTGACCCTGCAGCTGGCTGATAGATCTTTGACATGCCCCGAGGGGATTATTGAGGATGTGCTTGTACAAGTGGTCAGTTTATATTACCTGTTGATTTTATTATTCTTGATTACGAAGCTGATCCTGAGGTTCCTCTCATCTTGGGAAGAGGATTCTTGGCTACTGCTGATGCTGTTATTAGAGTCAGAGCTGGAAAGATGATTATGAAGGTAAATGGGGAAGAAGTTGTGTTTACTGTATTCAGAGCTACCCAGCTTCCTTCTCATTATGAAGAGTTGTCCATGGTAAAAGTGGTAGATGATGAGTTGACTGCTGATGAGAGGTCGTTCTTGGCTTCTAATGTTGATTCTTTAGAACGGGCACTCTTATGTGATGATGATGATATCCTGAAGGATGATGATATTGAAGAGTGTTTGGAGGTTCTTAATATGCATAGTAGATTCATCCCAGGGTGGAAGAAATTTGAGGAGCTTGATAGACCGTTGACCTTAACTCCTGCTAAACCGTCTATTGAGAAAGCTCCTAATGTTGAGCTCAAACCTTTACCCGAGCATTTACGTTATGCTTATTTGGGTGAAGGTAATACTTTGCCCGTCATTCTTTCTTCCTTGTTGTCTGATGTGCAGGTTGAGAAGGTGTTGCGGGTATTGCGAGAGCGCAAAAGAGCTATTGGCTGGACTATTGTTGATATTAGAGGGATTACTCCTTCTTTCTGCATGCATAAAATTCTCTTGGAGGAAGATCATACACCATCCATAGAGCAGCAGAGGAGGCTAAATCCAATCATGAAAGAGGTGGTGAAGAAAGAAGTTATCAAGTGGCTGGATGCTGGTATTATTTTTCCTATCTCTGACAGCAAGTGGGTGAGTCCAGTGCAATGTGTTCCTAAGAAGGGAGGCATGACAGTGGTGAAGAATGAGCATAATGAGTTGATTCCTACAAGAACTGTTACATGGTGGCGAATTTGCATGGACTATAGGAAGCTGAACAAGGCCACCAGGAAAGATCACTTCCCACTTCCCTTTATTGATCAGATGCTGGATAGACTTGCAGGGCATGAATATTACTTATTCTTGGATGGGTATTCGGGCTTCAACCAAATTGTGATAGCCCCTGAAGATCAAGAGAAGACGACTTTTACTTGTCCATATGGCACCTATGCATTTAGGAGGATGCCATTTGGATTGTGTAATGCCCCGGGGACTTTTCAGCGGTGCATGACGGCTATTTTCACTGACATGGTGGAAAAATTTGTGGAGGTATTTATGGATGATTTTTCAGTGGTTGGTGACTCTTTTGATGAATGTTTGAAAAATCTTGATGTTGTGCTGAGTCGTTGTGAAGAAACAAATCTGGTGCTGAATTGGGAAAAATGTCACTTTATAGTTCAAGAAGGCATAGTACTTGGGCACAAGGTGTCAAAGCAAGGGATTGAGGTTGACAAAGCGAAGATTGAGGCTATTGAGAAATTACCACCACCTATCTCTGTTAAAGGGGTGCGTAGTTTCTTGGGACATGCAGGGTTCTATAGACGTTTCATAAAGGACTTCTCCAAAATTTCCACTCCCTTGTGCAAATTGTTGGAGAAGGATGTGAAATTTATGTTTAATGATGCTTGTCTCAAGGCATTTGAAGAGTTGAAGAAAAGGTTGGTGACCGCACCAATCATCATTGCTCCTGACTGGTTTTTACCGTTTGAATTGATGTGTGATGCGAGTGATAATGCTATTGGGGCTGTTCTTGGCCAAAGAATTGGAAGAGTTTTTCACTCCATCTATTATGCAAGCAAGACGGTTGATACAGCCCAGTCCAATTACACCACCACTAAGAAGGAGTTGCTAGCCGTAGTTTATGCTTTTGATAAATTCAGATCTTATCTGGTTGGCACTCATGTCGTTGTCTACACTGAACATGCCACAATCCGGTATTTGTTTGAAAAGAAGGACTCCAAGCCTAGACTCATTAGATGGGTTCTCCTATTGCAATAGTTTGATGTTGAAATTCGAGACCGCAAGGGGACTGAGAATCAAGTTGCTGATCATTTGTCAAGGCTGGAGAATAGAGATCATGTAGATGAAGGGCCCGAGATTAAAGAGGTATTTCCTGGTGAGCAACTTTTTGCTCTTGATGCAGCTGAGGTGCCATGGTATGCTGACATGGTAAATTTATTTGTGATTAATGTGTATCCCCCTGGGGCAACTGCTGAGCAAAAGCGTAAACTCCTTCATGAGAGCAGATTTTATGTGTGGGATGAGCCCTATTTGTACAAGATAGGAGTTGATCAACTAGCTAGGAGATGCATTCCAAGGGAAGAAGTAGAGCCGATTCTACAGAGCTGCCATTCCTCTCCTTATGGTGGCCACCTTGGTGGAGATCGAACAGCTGCAAAGGTACTCCAATCTGGTTTCTTTTGGCCTACTTTATTTAAAGATGCTCATGCAGTAGTAAAGCAATGTGATCGTTGCCAAAGAACGGGCAGTTGATTATGTGTCTTAATGGGTGGAAGCTATTGCACTTCCAACAGATGATGCAAGTGTGGTGGTGAAGTTCGTGAAGAAGAATATTTTCACTCGTTTTGGGACACCGCGGGCTATAATCAATGATGAAGGTACGCACTTTTGTAACCGGTTGTTCAATAAATTATTGGCTAAGTATGGGGTTCGCCACAAGGTGGCTACTGCTTATCATCCCCAAACTAGTGGCCAAGTGGAAGTGTCTAATAGAGAGATCAAGCAAATCCTTGAGAAGACTGTGAATGCCTCGAGGAAGGATTGGGCTATGAAGTTAGATGATGCTCTCTGGGCCTATCGAACCGCATTCAAAACACCTATTGGAACCTTTCCATATAGGCTTGTTTATGGTAAGGCCTGTCACTTGCCGGTTGAATTGGAGCATAAGGCGTATTGGGCAATTCAAAAGCTCAACCTTGATATGGCTTTAGCGGGTGAGAAGAGGATGCTCCAATTGCATGAGCTTGAAGAGTTCCGGTTCCATGCGTATGAAAATGCGAAATTCTATAAGGAACGGGCAAAGAAATGGCATGATAAGCACATTGAGCGTCGTTATTTTGAACCCGGGTAGCTAGTATTGTTGTTCAACTCGAGGTTGAAATTATTCCCAGGCAAGTTGAAGTCGAGATGGTCGGGGCCTTTTGAAGTTGTTCGTGTTACTGCACATGGAGCGGTTGAATTGAGAGCCCCGGATTCTGAGAACACATTCTTGGTTAATGGTCAACGGGTGAAACGTTATTGGGGAGGTGCGGTGAATCACCACACTTTCATTACTTTGAGGGACCCTTGATTCATACCCGTCGTGCCACGACGTTAAATAAGGCGCTTCTCGGGAGGCAACCCGAGTTTGTACTTGTAATAGTTTAGTATTTTTTTTTGGTTTTATAGTGTCACATAGTTTGTTGTTTTTGTGTGTCGTTCTTGTAGGAATCGGGTGCGCTAAACATGGGGAAATTAATGCATTGAGGGGTACGGGACGTCTTGAGACATGTCCCGCGCTTGGGGTCGCACTTGGAATTGAAAATCGGTGCGAAAAAACGTACTCGGGTGCGTTCGGGAGTGCCCCGCGCCTCCCAACGCGCGAAATGGAAGCTAAACAAAATAAGCCTGGCGCGTTTGGGAGTGCCCCGCGCCTCCCAACGTGCTGAGGCAAACAGTGAGTAAGATTTTTTGGCCGCGTTTGGCATGCGCCGCGGTGCTTAACGTGCCCGGCAAATTTTTTTTAAGTTTTTCGGGTCAAACGGGTTTTGACCCGCGACCTGGTTTCCCCCACCCCCTTATACCCGATTTCTACACCTATTTCTTCACTATTTTCGCTCCAATTACTCTCTAATCACTCACCAATTCAACTCTAACACTTGGAATCATTCCAAATTGTGTGCAATCCACTCCAACACATTCAATTAAGTAAATTCTTACCTTCTTCTCTCAATAACATGTAAGTTGCACTCATTCTTATTCATGGAAGGTTTCTTAGCTAGTTACAAGTTTATATATAAAATTCACTCTTATTGTGCTTAAATTGTTAATGGTGCTAGATAGATAGCTTGTGACTTGTAAAAAAGAGATCTCCCAACTATTTGGGAGGGTTGGCACATTCCAAAACTCATTGAAATTGATAGTTTCAAAGTGTGCACACCAAGTGTTTGTGAAAAAATCTTAATGATAAAATTCAATAACATTGTGAATTCTTGAGTAGCAATGCATTCCTTAGGCTTATTATGGACATTAGGTGTTGCACACACATAAGAATTGATCATGATGCACCCACACTAGCTTGATCTTAAAAAATAAAAAACGTGGCATACTTTGTCCGAAGCTAGTTTTGTTTAAGTGTGGGGTTGCTCGTGCCATTGAGTTGAGTGTTTGACACATAGAGTGTGTGATAAGTGTGGGGTGGTACCCTACCAATTGAGCTTGAATTGTATATTTTTGGTGCTTATCTATCCATCTCACATTGATCTTTCATTGTTGTGTAGGTACCATGGTGACCACATCTTTGCCAAGCAAGAATTCTTCATCCGCCGCGGGCCCGAGGAGAGCACTTCAAGCCGGGCCTTCTATCACAAAGCAAAAGGGAAAGGCATCGGCCAAGCCCAAGGCCAAACCAAAGGCAAAAGGCAAGGCAAAGATACCTAAGGACGCGGTGCCGATACCCCGTCCCGGAGGAAAGACCCGTTATGGCATCACTTTTGTAAAGAGAGGTGAATGCCAAACGTGGTATAAGAATGTGAGGCTTGCGGGGTACATCCCCGAGCAAGCCATTGATAAAAGAAGGGTTATGCAAAAATTCCAAGGTGTGGCCGAGGCGATAATTGCTCTAAAGTGGGACTCAGTATTTGAGAGTCCGGGGCACGCCAACCTGGATTTGTTGCAACAGCTCTATGCAAACTGGGAGCCGGACGACGCCTGGAAGGAGGATGATATGGTCACAGTGAGGGGAGTAAGAGTGAAGCTGGATCCTACGGCATTGAATGCCTTTCTGGGGGTCGAGGACCCCGACTATGATGATATGAAGGAGTACATCAAAAAGCCTGATTACAAGGCTCTACGAGACACACTATGTGGCGAGGGCTCCACTCGCAAGTGGGAGCGCAATGCCGCCGGAAGACACAAGTTCATGTACTTCTCGCAGTTTCTTAAACCGGCCCATGTGTGGATGTGATTTATCAATGCACGCATACTACCATCTTCCCATTATTCTGAGGTCACCAAGACTCAGGCGTGCAAGGTGTACTTCTTTATGATTGGGAGGCTGGTGAACATAGGCTACTACATGTTGCGCGTGATGAGAGAGCAACGGAAGTCCGATTCATGTAATCGCTTGTATTTTAGGAACCTCTTGACTAGATACTTAGAGCAGGCTGGAGTCCCTGTAGATGAGATTGGGGATCGCATTGTCCCTGACATAGGGAAGCCTTTTGATATTGCCTCGGTCAAGGGGGTGACCACTACTGTGCCGGTGAAACTGACGGCTGATGAGTGGTAGGAGGCAGACGCCAACTTGTCCGCGCCTCAGTATTTGATGATGGAGCAGATGGCCCGGCGGTCGAGCATGGATTTTGCAGCTATTGACCGCACTGTCCCTCTCCTGGAGACCTCGAAGGGTCTGCTAGGCATGACTCGAGCTAGAGAGGTGCCTCCGGAGGAGGATGAGAACACGGATTCGGATATTGTTGCTAACGATCCGGACAGTGAGGTTGAGGCGACTGATGCTGAGGGCAGTGGCTCTGATGATGAGGAGGATTAGGTCCACACTCCTGCGCACCACCCGGATTTCAGGGCAGTTTTCTTTTACTTTTACACTTACTTCTTTGTCGCACTAGGACATTGCTTAGTTTAAGTGTGGGGTGGGGTACTGCCCTTTATCTATTTTTGAGGTTAGGATGCATGTACCATAGGATTTTTCTTTTGTCACTTGACTTTATTTTGATTTATTTCTTGCTTTAATATATGAAAAAAAATTAGAAAACCAATGAAAAATTCCAAAAAGATTTTCCTTTTAGTTTTATTAGTGGTACATGTCATCCGCCCCGTGGTTTTTCTTATGACCTCGGTTCTTTTCCACGGGGAGGCCTTTGAACCGGGTAGTATTTTTATTTTTAGGAATAGGATAGTTAGTTGTAGATGACCCTAGACGAAGGAAAGAGGTAGAATGCTAGATGCCTTTGATTTGTTTGATACCGGTGGACTTGAACTTGATTGCATGTGCTATTTGTGGTGTCCTTGGGTTTTAATTTGATGCATGCCTAGAAAAAAAAATGGAACGACCCCCTTGAGATGCTTGAGTCCACTTGCTTGACTTGATTGTGAAACCTTTGTGCATGAGTGCTTAAATTTCCACAAGTTGCATTCTAGATGCTTAGTTGAGAGTTGTTGATGGAACCTTTTTGTGTGGACCATGTGCGATGTGTGTGTGAGGCATGTTCTTGTTTACTCCATGTTGCATATTAATGTCTAGAACTTGCCCCGTGTGTGTGCAAAGCGAAATCCTAGGTTTGCTCTGATCGGAAAATGATACAAGGCCTTCTTTTGATTTGCCTACCCTTACATATATACCTTGGAAAAATTGTTGTTGTGATTTTTTTGACCCTTTTTGTTGGCACCCACACCCCGAGCCTACCCATTTGTTCTAAATTGACTCTTTTGGCCCTTTACTCCTTAAGCACTTTATTGATATTGTGTTGTTATGTGGGAGTTGTGGTTGGATTTTGGGAGGTTTTTGAGTGGAGCTAATGAAGGGGAATAATTGTTAAAAATTGTGAAGTAGTGAAAAGCATTAGCAAGGTTGGAAGATAATGAAATTGAAAGGAAAAAAAATAGCAAAGTTGAAAAGAAAAAAAAATTGTGGAAAAAGAAATAAAAAGAGAAAAAGATGTCCATTCCTTGCTAGTGTATGCTTAAAAGAAAAATGCTACTTGTGAGAAGGTGTATGTGTAGAAGTGTTGATTGGGTGGCTTGATGAGAGTGATGCTTAATTTGAATGTGATGTATTAAAGTGCTTAGGGAGGTAGTCACTATTACCATATGTATCCTACCTGCCCCTTAGCCTACATTACGACCTTTCTAAAGTCCTAGTTAATCCCGATTGGAGTGAGTTTACATTAGTGGAGTCCTACACTACGGGCAAGCCTATGGTACGTTGTGTGTGACATGTGAGACTTTCATGAGAGTGAGTGAATTCATTTATTGCCCTCGTTCTATTCATGATATTGATTGTGTGTGTGATTTTTTTTTGGGGAGAGGGGGGAGGGGAGGGGGGACTCTTTTGCTTCATATTGGTGAGGGCACGTGGTTTGCATGAAATAGGTGAAGTTGATGGTTCTTGGTTGAGTAGATAGGTGTGATTTTGTGGGAGCATGGTTGCATTAAGTTGAGTTGGTGCAGTTGAGCTATTTTGGGGTGGTTGTTCTTATAGTTTTGGTTTTGGTAATTTGTTGGCATGTTGTGGATCCATAGTAGCCATGTGTGCATTGGTTCAATGGTCGGTATCAACCATAGTCATAGGCAGACCTGTTTTACCTAGGTTGGGAAGTGAGATGTGACTTGCTCGAGGGCGAGCAAAGGTTCAAGTGTGGGGTGGTGATATTTGGCATTTTATGCCAAGGTTTCCTTAATATTTCCGCATGTTTGAGCTTGTTATGCACTCGTTTTATAGTTTGTGAATGTGGTTTTACACTAATTTTATATCGTGTGTGTGTAGGTTGTTACGCAGTGCATTTGGAGCTTTTAGGAGCTTGATTGAGCAAGAATTGATTGAAGGATGATTGAGGATAGGATTGAGCACACGAGGGCACGACACGAGCAAGATTCCGGACCAAGGAAGAAGGCAAAATGGCTGGGCGCTTTGGGGCACGTGGCGCGCCAGTTATACCGCCCAGTGCCCCAGCGCTTTGACCCACGCGGCGCATGGCTATGGCGCCCAAAGTTCGACGGGTTCTGCTTGTCCCAGCGCTTTACGAGGCGCGGGGTGCCCGTTATAGCGCCTCTTGTGCGGATTTTCACTTTCTATTCCGTCTAGCATTGGGTCTAACTTATTACTCGGTGTTTGTAAACACTATAAATAGTATTTTACTTAGTTTTTGAAGAGAGTTCTTACTTTGGAGCAATATTGAGAACAACATACTCATTGAACAAGGGTTTATTCCTAATCTTTCATCTATTACATCAATTATTTCATTATTACACCAAATCTTTGCCTTGTGATTATGAATATGTTTGGCTAAACTTTACGTTCTAGGGTTAGAGTATTACATGAAAGTTGATTGTTGGAAGATTGATTCCCATTAATTGAATCCCATAACAGGTTGCTTATTCTTTCTTGATTCACTTGTATAATTGTTAGAGCTCGATAATTATACATTATCTATGGTTTTTGGATTGAACTCGAAAGAGGGAATTTAATTACATAATAAGAAAGAATAGAACTAGTTTGTGAACCCGGGCATCGGGGAACCAATTCGCGAGTACGATAGACATATACTTGCTTGCCTAGTTTAACTCATGACATGATCCGTTAATGCGTGCATGTGATTTAACCCATAGACATATAGGGATTGAAGTAGCTTGCATAGACTGCGAAGAACTGAAAGGTTTTCACAGTTACATTTATTCTGTTAGTTAGTAACCCGGGATTTAAGAAGTGGAATCAATTGGATACATCAACTGGATTGTTCGTAACTCTGACCCTGGACCGGCCCCTTAATATTGTTAACAACCAAAGTATTGCACCATTGCTTGACTACACTTCTAGCACTTTAATTACTGCGTTTTAGTTATAAAAACTCTTACAATCAAAGAAAAAGATCCATGAGTAGTTTGTTAGAAATTGTTTGTTAAGTATTAGTCTGCTTAGTCTTCGTGGGAAGGATATTCGATTTATCACTTTATTACTTGTCGACCGCGTATACTTGCGTGTACGTTCGGAGCAACAATAAGCCCTTAAGACTCCGAGAAAACAGACCCTTTTTCAGCTTAGAATATTACTTTTTGCTTTTTGAATATTCTTGGAGAACAAGGAGGGTTTCTACTTGAATCTTTGTGAGGATTATATTGTTCAATCTAAATTCTTATATGATTCTTGTCATTCCATCTTACATTATGTGTGTGTTACACTCTAGTATGAGTACTAGCTGTTTATTCATGAAAATTTGATTACCTTACCTTAAATCTTGTACTTAATCTTGTAAAATCAATAGGTTAACATAAATCTAGCTCTCCATCATACTTTCCTAACTAGGGTTTAAGGCACGGCCGTACTTGAACCTAGCCCTACTTTGCTTTTGTCACTTGAAAGGGGTTGAAGGCGTAGGTTAATGGAGACTAGCGAGAATTTGGGTTCATTGGTTGCGACCTACCCTATCTAAAGGGGACAACCTAAAAAGGTCATTCCCGCTCGAATCTTTGGACTAGGGTTTCTAGCACTTCATTATTGACCCGATAGGGCTTGATGAGGTAAATCTTCCCTATCCCGAGAGGGTTTTGAGGAGTATATTAGAGGTTCGACCATTAGTGTTACCCATGAGATTTGTTAGGTTAATGCAAGCATTTAGTTAAGAGAATCTTGTTGGAGTGGATAAACCCCTAGCTCATTCTCATCGTGTATACCCATCGTCATTATTTAGCTTGTTTTACATTAATTGCTAGTTGTAGTTGCAGTTAAAACACTTTTACCCTTATTCATTAGGAATTTATGGATAATTCTTAGAACTCGTTATTATTCATGCTATGTCTAATAGATTACTTCGCTAAGCTCCCTCTAGAAATACACCCCGACTCTTGTTGGGTACTATTACTTTTGACGATTGCCCCATCATCCTTAGTGGTGAGTGGATTGAGCGTGGATCAAATTTTGGCGCCATTACCGGGGAGCTACGATACATCTATTAGGTTGAATATTTCGTGTTCTAGTCTTGTTATTTGTTCCTATATTTTTTCCCTCGTGCTATGTTTTACCATGTGTAGGTAAATTCAAGTATGAGAAGGAATCCGAATAGAGTTATGAGGAACCCCCTCTAGAATCGTGCTAATAAGGGAGTTCCATTTCCAAATACTCCAATTGCTCCAAGCGATTATTATGAAGAGTCCGAGGAAGATTATGATGACACTTCTATTAGTGAGTAGAGTTATGGAATTTATTGTGTCTTTGAAGAAAATGAAGACCCTCAAGTTGACAATGCAGCCCCAAATGATGGAATTCCTCATTGCAATGCTCAAGCCAATGAGAGAGTTCGTATTGGTAACAATAATGGTGTTGCGGGCAATGCAAATCAAAGAGGCAACAATGCTAATAGAGGAGGTTGAGGTGCAAACCAAGGAGTCTGTGGTGCTCAAGCTGATAAGAGAGCCAATGTCAATCGGGTGAATGTTCTCAATGACAATCGGAACCAAAGGAATGCAAGGTATGGTCGAAATGATAATTAACATATTAAAGAATTGGAAGATTCGGAGGAGGAAGTAAATTTGGACACTTTTGCGAGTGCCATTGTGCCACCACGAATTCATGGGAATGTGACTTTCAATACCCCACAAGTGATTCTTCATGGACTTGATCAAAATGGACTTTTTAGTGGAGGCAAGCATGATGACTCAACAGAACATTTGAGGAATTTGTGCAAACGTGTCATCTCTACAAGTCGGTACATTCTACGGAAGAGTCTTTGCACGTAAGAGTCTTTCCCTATTCTCTATCGGGGAAGGCCAAGGCATGATTGAACAAGCTACTAAAAAATTCAATTTACACTTGGGAAGAACTCGTGAAGCAGTTCTTGGCAAAAATTCTTGCCCAAAGGCAATCAAGCATCGATGAGAGATCAGGTGTATATATTCAAGCAAGATTCTACCGATTCATCATATGAGGCTTGGGAAGCTTTCAAAGAGGTTTTGCTACATTTCCCAACTCATGGTTTTGAAGATGATATGCTCTTACAATGTTTCTACCAAGGGCTCAGCAAGAACAATCAATTGACCGTGAAGAACTTATGTAGAGGTGCTATCATGGACCATACTTTTTAAGAGATCAAAGAAATTCTCAACAAAGTTGCCAAACAATCTCAAGATTGGCAATCAAGAGCTCAAATTCCAAGGGGTGAAGGAGGAATGAATCAAATGATGATGAAAATATTTGAAGATCAAGCGGAACAAATGGCTCAAATCATCACCAACATTGAGCCTCTTAGAGGTGCCAAAGAAGAAAAGGAGAAAAAGGTGAACAAGGTAGAAAATCTTCAAGCTACAAATGTGGGCCATCAAGTGGCCCCAGTTGGATATGTCAACCCCGGAGGCCAACCTCTAACTCTTCTTCAAAGAGCGCAAGAGGAGTATTTCTCGGAACAATGTTTCAATGTCCATAATGAAGAAGAAACAAACTTTGTGGCCTACTAACAAGGTGGTTATCAAAGGCCTTATCAACAAGGCCAGTGGAGGCAAGATCAAGGAAGACAAAATTGGAACAACAATCAAGGTGGAAGGGGAGTTGGTGCTTCTCCAAATTATGCACCAAGAGTTCCTTACAAGCAAGGTGAGAATGAAGGGAGAACTTAATAAAAGTTGGAAGAAATGATGGGGGAAGTCCTCAAGAATCAAGAGATTTACACCGGTGATATAAAGGAGATTAAGAAAACGGTAAATTCTCATAACACTTCCATCAAGGCTGTTGAAGCTCAAATGAGCACCCTTTCTTACCAAGTGAATCAAAGACCTCAAGGAGCATTACCAAGTGAAACGGTAGTGAATCCTAAGAGGAATGGGAAATATCATGTGATGGCAATTATGACAAGGAGTGGAAAAACATGGGAAGATCCTAAACCAAAAGAAGATGTGGAAGAAGTAGAATTGCAAAGGGAAGAGCAAAACAAGGAGGAGAAGTTATACCAAGATGAAGCAAATGATGTGAAAGTAGAGATTTGGAGGCATGAAGTTGATGATGAGGCAATCCCTCAAGAACCAATCCCCAAAATCACTACACCTCAAAAAGCCAAACCAAAGGAAACTCCACCGCCCAAACAAAGCCTTCCTTATCCAAGCTCCATTCCCAAAATTCTACTTCCTTTCCCATAAAAGAGTGAAACAAAAACAAGCATCTCAAGCTAAGAAAATTTTGGATAAGATAGCATCAACATCCATGAACCTCTCTTTGGTTCATACATTGAGCCAAATGGAAAATGTTGCAAAGTTTGTGAAAGATCTTGTGACCAAGAAGAATTATGATGATTATGAGCTGAGTAAGGTGACTCATCAATGTAGCTCGATTGTCTCAACGCATATTGCAAGAAAGATGGAGGACCCCAGAGCCTTCACGGTTCCATGCATAATTTGAGGGACACATTTCCCTAAAGCTTTATGTGATCTTGGAGCAAGCATCAATTTGATGACATATGCGGTCTAAAAGACTTTGACTACCAAGGAAGTCCCCAATGCTACAAATATGAATTTGCAAATGGCCGACCGCTCCATGAAGCAACCAATTGGAGTTGCCACCAATGTTCTAGTGAAGGTGGAGAAATTTATATTCCCGACGGATTTTGTAATACTTGATTGCCCGATGGACTTTGATGTCCCCATTATTCTTGGGCGTCCATTTCTAGCTAATGGGAGAGCACTTCGTGATGTGGAGAAGGGGGAACTTACGTTTCGTTTCAATGGTGAGAAGGTTGTGTTTCATATATGCAAAACATTGAAACAATCTATGGAGGAAGAAGCCACTTGTTCTTATGTGGACATGGTTGTGAATGCATTTGTGGAAAAAAAGAGTGTTCTAGTGAGTCAAACGGATGAATTGGCCTTGGTAATTTGGAACATGGATATTGATAGTGAAGAGAGTGTTGCCGAATGTGTGAAAACATTGGAAGGACTTGGCACTAAACCCTATGTTGCCAAAAAGCTTTCCCTTTATCTTGAAAACGAACCACTCCCCCCACAAAGCCTTCCATTAAAGAACCTCCAAACAGGGGGGATTTATGTGGGGCGGACCGGGTGCCACGGCACCTGCAAGCTTCGGCGGAACTTTGTATATATATACGTGTATTTATCAACAAAATAGCCTATATATCAAGTCCGGCACTCACAATACACAAGTGTACTTTGGTGCCACTGGTCCAAGCCGCAAGTTTTGTCCCAGTGGTCGGGGATTCGAATCTAGGCTGCAACGTCATTATTTTCTATCTCAGTCATGCTACAGTGGCACATAGTACTTACAATTATTACCAACTACGACACAAGCTTCTCTTTTCTTTCATTTCTTTTCCCTTTTTTCTTTCCCTTTTATTTCTAATCTCTCCTTTTCTCTTCGTTTTCTTCTTTTCTTTTTCTTTTTGTTATTATTTTCTTTTTAAGTTGTTTCTACCATTATTTTTTATTTCATGATTATTTATGGTAAAAGATTTTAAGTGATTTAAAATAGTATTTAGTTTATCCTTTTGATGATACACCTTAATTTATACACAACGGTGGATAATTTAAGCAATATATTCAACTAAGTTTTAAAAAATTAAGTGGTTTTACTAATAGATATTTTAAGTTAATTCTCATAGATTAAAAATTTAAATTTTTTGTTGTGCCAGGAATTGCCATAAAACATAGCATTTAAGATGATCTAGTCAAACAAAAATATAACAATAGTTAAGCTATTTTTAAATAAAATTTTTGAAACTGCGGTGTCTTTGAATTATATAGCAATGTTTATGTTCTTACATCAAATAGATTTTTAAACAAGTGTGAAAAAATTAAATTAAACTTAACTTATTCTTTTATTGAGAAAAAATGCTTAAAAAACCTCGAAGTAACAACAATCTTATGGACCGGACCAGGACCCGACCCGTCTCATTCTTTGTGGTTAAGAGTAGATACAAATAGTGGCACCCGTAGCCTTAGAATCTTGGATCCGCCCTGCCTCCAAAACTTGAACTCAAAGTACTCCTAAGCCACTTTAGATACACTTTCCTAGGCCAAAACTCCGTTCTTCCCACTTAACCAAAGAACAAGAAGGGAAATTAGTTGGAGTGGTGAGAAGGAGAATTAAAGCAATTGGGTGGACTCTTGCAGACATAAGAGGAATTGACCTGGGAGTATGCACTCACAATATTCTTCTTGAGGAAGTATGTAAACCAACGGTGGAACATCAAAGGAGGTTGAATCCTCCAATGCAACAAAGTTGTCAAAAAAGAGATCATAAAATTATTGGATGCGAGGGTGATTGTTCCACTCTCCGATAGTGAATTGGTCTCACCCATTCAATGTGTCCCTAAAAAGTGAGGGATGATGGTAGTTCACAATGAAAAATGTGAAGCTATATCAACTCGAACAGTGAGCGGTTGGCGAGTGTGCATGGACTACTGTAAGCCCAACAATGCAACAAGAAATAATCATTTTTCCCTAACTTTCATTGACCAAATGCTTGATCGTTTGGCGGTCCGAGCTTACTATTATTTTCTCAATAGATATTCGGGGAACAGTCAAACCTCAATTGAAGCAAATGATCAAGATAAGACAACCTTCACATGTCCTTATGGTGCTTTTGCATTCCGCAAAATGCCTTTCGGAATTTATAATGCCTCGGCTACTTTTCAAAGGTGCATGCTTGCACTCTTCCATGACATGGTGGAAAATATTTTTTAGAAGTGTTGATGGATGATTTCTCCATAGTGGGTGATTCTTTTGAAGATTGTTTATGTAATTTGGAGAAAGTCTTAGAGAGATGTGAAGAAACCAAACTTGTGTTTAATTGGGCGAAATGCCACTTTCTTGTTCAAGAAGGAATTGCTCTAGGGCACAAGGTATCTAAGAAGGGAAATTAAGTAGATCATGCAAATATTGAAGTCATCTCCAAAATTCCACCTTCTACAACCGTCAAAGGAGTGAGAAGCTTCTTGGGACATGCAGGATTTTATCGCCGCTTCATCAAAGATTTCTCCAAGATTGTCAACCCATTGTGCAAATTGTTTGAAAATATGCTAAGTTTGAATTCAATGAGGCATGTTTGAAAGCCTTTGAAGAGGTCAAATTGAGATTGACAACCGCACCAATAAAAGTGAGTCCGAAATGGGATCTCCCATTTGAGCTTATGTGTGATGCTAGCGATGTTGCATTGGGAGCCGTGCTTGGCCATAGGGTTGAGAAGATGTTTCACCCTATCTATTATGCTAGCAAGACCATGAATGGAGCTCAAAAAAATTATACGGTGATGGAGAAAGAGTTGTTAGCCATTGTATTTGGCTTTGAAAATTTTCTAACTTACTTGATTGGATCTAAGGTCATTATGCATACCGATCATTCTGCAATCCGATATTTGATGGCTAAGAAAGATTCAAAAGCAAGGTTGATTAGATGGGTACTCTTGTTACAAGAATTTGATATCGAGGTACTTGATAGAAAATGAACCGAGAATCAAGTGACGGACCACTTATTCCGTTTGGAGGAGGAAGGTCGCCCAAAAGAAACCCTTGAGATCAATAATATTTTCCCGGATGAGAGGTTATTGGCGGTATCTTGGGAGGAAACTCCTTGGTATGCGGATTTAGCAAATTATGTTGCATGTGGAGAGATCCGGGAGGATTTCTCATTCAGAAGAAGAAGTTGATCAAAGATGCACGACAATAATTTTGGGATGATCCCTTTCTTATCAAAGTATGTGTCGATGGAATGATAAGAAGGTGTGTTGCCGAAATCGAGCAAGGAGCTGTTCTTGAAGGATGTCACTCCGCTCCTTATGGAGGACATCATGGAGGTGTTAGAATGGCGGCAAAGGTACTTGAATGTCATTTCTTTTGGCCTACTTTGTACAAAAATTCTTATGAATACACAGAGAGTTGTGATCAATGTCAAAGAACGGGGGGGGGGGGATCTCAAGAAGGTATAAAATGCCCCAAACCCCCATTGTGGAAGTTGATCTCTTTGATGTATGGGGAATCAACTTCATGGGTCCTTTTCCAAGCTCTTATGGTATGAAGAACATCCTTGTGGTGGTCTCTTATGTGTCTAAATGGGTTGAGGCAATTGCCTTACCGAACAATTAAGCTAGAAGTGTCACCACTTTCCTCAAGAAAAGCATTTTCAAAAGATTTGGCACGCCTCGCACCATCATAAGTTATGGGGGCACCCACTTTTGCAATCGGGCCTTTAGCTTTTTGTTGGAGAAATATGGGGTAAGGCACAAGGTTGTTACACCTTATCATCTCTAAACAAGTGACCAAGTGGAAGTGTCAAATAGAGAAATCAAGCACATTGTAGCCAAGTCGGTCAATTTGAACCAGACGGATTGGTCAAAAAATTTGGATGATGTCTTATGGGCGTATCGTACGACATACAAGACTCCTATTGGGATGTCACCATTCTGGTTAGTCTTTGGCAAAGCTTGTCATCTTTCCGTGGAATTGGAGTATAAAGCTCTTTGGGCATTGAAAAAACTCAACATGAATTGGGAAGAAGCTTCCAAATCCCGGGTAGAGAAGCTACATGAACTTGAGGAAATGAGGTTTCTTGCCTATGAAAATGCAAAGCTCTACAAGGAAAAGATGAAAATCATCCATGACAAGAAGATATGGAACCGTAAATTCAAAGCGGGGGACATGGCACTATTGTCCAATTCAAGATTGCATCTATTTTCCGGAAAGTTGAAATCAAAGTAGAGTGGACCTTTCAAAGTGGTGGAAACATCACCTTATGGATGGGTCGAGTTGCAAGAGAAGGGAAGTTCCAAAACATTCGGAGTAAATGGACAAAGAGTGAAGCATTACTTGGGATGTGAAGCCAAGCCTAGGAAGGTCACTTGCATCTATTTTATGGATCCTTGAAGGTTGAGGTAACACCATCGGGCCATGACGTTAAATCAATCGCTTCTTGGGAGGCAACCCACATTTTACTTTTAGTATTTTTAGTTTTAAGTAATGTAGTTAATGTAAAAGTTTCATGTGAAGTTCTGTGATGAATGCTTTTGATCTTGGTTGAAGTGGTGTTAGTGAAGGAAAAATGCTAAGGATGGAAAGTAAAAAAACATGAAAGAAGTTGAAAAATGGGAAAGGACCACCGACTGAAGTGCGGAAGCAAAAGTGCGGCCCAACCAAATGAATTGCAGGCCGCCGGTGCAAGCAGATAGGAGAATTTTTCTGCGGAGTGGAGAAGTACTCAGCCGTTCATTCGGCGAGCTGCAACTCCACTTCCGCAATCCGTACCTCGGCCTGACCTACTCATTCGCACAATGAAAGAAAAAATTCCCACACATAATGACTTCGGCGACCCACCGAATGAGCTGCGGGCCACGACTCTCATGGATCTGATGGGTTTTTACCCGACTATAAAAAGCCTCAAGGTAAGTTTTCTTTTTACTTTTTACTCCAACAAGAAATTGCACGACCCCCGATTACCGAAACCCACTATTCCGACAACCCACTACCTTCCACAACACTCCAAATCACTCCATTGCACTCCACTACACCGATTCACAACTTCTCCCTCGTGTTTTTCGACCCGTTTCTCGCAGATCCGGTAAGATTTTTACTCCCTACTTTTTTGATTTAGTATTTTTAAGTTTGGGGGTAGTTTGAACTTCATGTTAGGGATGAGGATTGGTGATTAACTTTCTAATCCATGTCTAGTAGTTTTAAGGTTTGTTCTTAATTTTCATGTCATGACATTGGAACCCTAAGAGTGTGATTTTGGGTTTACTTTGTTCTTAAATGAAGAAATGAGTAGAAGAAGAGAGTGAAAGTAAAAAGACCAAAAATTGAACTTGAATGACACTATGAACATACCTTGTCTTGTAGATCTTGAAAAAAATTCAAACTTTGTATGTTGCTTGGTTGACTCTTCATGAATTTTTTTTGAAATCATGGTCTCATTCTTGAGAGAAAGTTGGAAAGAAGTGAGAAGTTGAAAAGACTACATAAGAGTGTGTATGGGGGTGTTAAGGGAAGTGAGAATTGGAAAACATGGAATCTGTGCACTGTAGGTAAAATCGACCTAGGATTCGGCAAGCCATCGATGAGGTAGTATGCCACACAATGAAGTGTGGAAGACACTCGGCGAGCCTGAAAAAGCAAGTGCGAGGCCGCAGATGTCATCAGTGAGCTCCATAATTATGCGAGTGAGGCTTACACATCGCAGGTTGAAAGGCAACTCGTCGCTCCATTTGTCCAAAATTAAGCGAGTCGCCGAGGTGAAAGTGCGCCTCACAGAGTGAAGAGCGAAATGAGTAGGCGGATCCTCAATTTCAATTGCGGGCCGCCGACTCTCACAGAAGGTTGGAATTTTATGCGGCATGACCTAGCATCTCGCACTTCATGTGGCGACTCGCTACTGCTTCTCAGTACTGGTTTCTACGGGCCACCTCTACATGTCTGCGAGCCCACCTCTTGTTCTGTTGCCCGCCTTTTCAGTTGCACCTAATGAACCGTTTGAATTTTTCAAGTGCTTTATCCCATTCCATGAACTTCATATGTTAGTTTAGTTCAGTCTTAGCTTAGTTAGGAGTAGAATATTGTAGTGGTTTAGTGACTCATATTTTCCTTAGAGTTGATCCTGCCCAGGAACCTAAATGGCACATCAAGAACCATACAAAAGAGCAAGGAGGGATACTCCTCACCCAAACAGTTCTTCAGAGAGGTGACCCTTCTAACAATGATTTGTCTGATGATGAACCATGTGAAGCAACCTTCAGTACATATGCAGAGCATGAAGTACTCCTCTATAAGAGGAGAGTAGTACTCAACAGAGTGAGGGAGCTTAACCCAGCATTCTACAAAGATTTCCATGAAATAGGATAGAGTAACATCTTCACAAGAAGATTGGGGGAAGTAGTATTAGAGCTAGTTCTGGAATTCTATATTGCACTGAGTGAACAACAAGAACCATAATGTGTGCTCGAAGTCAGGGGCGCAACAGTAGAAATGTCAGCAAGAGCATTAAATCAACACCTCCAAATCCCAAACTTTGTTCCTGAAGAATACATGACCAAGTTAGAAATGAGAGAGAAAATGCAAAGGAGGTGGCTGATTCCCATTATTGAGCGAGAGAGAGGACAGCATGGAGTAGAGTTGGTGCAATAATTACAACCCAAGATCTTAACTTCGAAGCCAAGGGCTGAAATGTTATTGTGAGCTCAAGAATCTTACCGATAAGAGAGAGCCACAGAGTTATCCTACGAAGGGAAATTATCATTGGCTGTATCTTGAGTGGGATACCAATTAATTTAGGAGCTGAAATGGTGCAAGTGATGTTTGATGCTGCAAAAGTTGGTGATAGATATTTCCTCTATACCAACACCTTAACAGATTTTCTCATGGGCCAGGGGTGTGATACTTTAGGTAATCACGACTATGTATTTTCAAGAAGGGGTTTTAATTTGAATACCATTGAAGATGAACACAACCCACTTTACCCACTCATGGGGCACCATCACAAGCTGATCGATAATCTTCTTCAAGATCTCCCCCACCTCAAGTGCATCAACATGAAGCTGCTATTACAAGTCTTACTCGTGAACTCGAGGAACTACAGGGAATGATGCAAGAGTTTGGAGTCCAATTGTGCAACATGCTAAGGATGCAACCACCTCTACCTTCTTCACGAAAGGTCAATCCTACTGAATTTAACCAACTAAGTGATGTCATCGATACACATTCAAAAGACATCTTGAAAATCAAAAACTGTATTCATGTGTTTTCAATGATGCATCGAGATATGACAAACATCGTGAACGTATTGTGGAGTGAAAGGGAGCAGAGAGAAGAAGGGTCTAACCATCCAACAGCTCCAGAATCTACGCACCAAATGAACATATGAGAATGCAAGAAGAGGCACTTGGAGATTTGGGTGTGCTTAGAAACAGGAAACTTGACGAAGAAATCCAAATGGATATGGCAAGAATGGCCTCAATGGAGGAAGCAATGAGAGCAAGAGCAAGGAGAGGGTAAGGAAGTCGACAAGCCCCAAGAAGATATGTGGAAGACAAGGGCAAAGGAATTTCCTGAGATGAATAGGAAGTTCTTCTCTCCCTCTTTGATTACCCCATGAATTTTCATGCTATTTTGTTTAGTTTCTTTGGGACGTAGCAACTTCTCATGTTGGGGGAGGAGTAACGTATTGTTTGTTTGAATATGTCCTAAACTATCTTGATATTTCTCTTTGTTTTTATGTTGATATAGATGTTTATGTTTAGTGTATGTTGTTTTTTGTGATGTTTATATTTATGTTCTTGACTTAGTTATGTTTTTAAATTTATTGTGTAGTTATTAATATCATACGAAAAAAACCAAAAAACAAAAAGGGAGAAAAACCAAAACAAATTGAAAATTTTTGAAGAATCCCAAAAAGAAAAAGATTCCAAAGGTACTCTCGTGAACTACGCTTGAGAAGTTGCCTTCTGTCCTCTTATTCACACTTGTTGCAATACGTAGGCAATCCTCGTGAAACTCATTTTTACTTGGGCCATGAAACAAAAACCGCCCATTGTAAATACCACTTTATAAATAGCTTTGAATTGGTAAATAACCTTTTTTATTTTCTTTGACGCAGTTCTTTTTCAAAGAATGAAATTCTTTTGAACCGGGCACTTTTTAGGACTCTAATCATAGAAGTGCCATCATTGTGTTGTGACTTGTTTGATACCAACACATTAGGAGCACACATGAGAAAGTTTGTGGATCGTTTTTTGAGAGTTGCACCTACAACTTTTACGTTCTTGTGATGACTTTATGCATGTGTAGTATAGGCTAGATCCTCACCTTAAGTGTTGGAAAGTTGATGTTCTTATCTCTTGTTTCCTATGCTATTGAGGTGAGTTCTTACTTAAAAGCTTGTTAATTGCATATGTGTTACACTCTATGCACCTCCTTAAGACACAAGAAGGGGGGGTTGAATAGTGTCCTCTGATTTTCATCACGAGAACCTTGTTCTTCTAGCGTAAAACCTAGTTCTCAGATTATCTCTTCTGCTGCCTGGAACACATACAACACCACACACACAAGAACACAAGAATTTTACGTGGAAAACTCCTTGCTCAAGGGAGAAAAACCACGACCCACACTCTGGGATTTTAGAACTGAATCCACTAACACAAGAGCAACGTTTTTTATTACAAACTCTGTAACCAAGGGGCTACACTCTAAACCCTAATCACTACTCAAAGCTAAACTCTAGCTTTTCAGTAATTACACAGGAGTTCACCTAATACATACGCTTCTGAAAAAGCCAATAGGTAAAACTATGAAAGCTCGAATTAAAGACAACTTGCTATTTGACAAACCCAGACAAAGTATCTAGACTCAATGCCCTGCATGCACTCAAGTTGTCTTCTCCAGTTTTCACGTAGAAAGATGCTAGATTGCCTTTTCGTGCTCTCAACTCTCCGTTTGTGAATAACTGCTTTTCGGCTGCCTCTACTACTTGCATATATATGGGTCTTGAAACCCTAGTTGAGTTCTACAAGGAATCCTTTTAATTATGGCTAGTCAGGATTCCCAGTAACACCTTTCCTTGTTGAAGTCCAACTCTTTTTCATACTTCGAAGACACAGCCTGGACACAACCTCTTTTAGTCTGACTAGGATGTATATTCAATCACGCGCCACTACTCCTAGTTCCGCAGGGATTGCAACCCGTAATCCTTTTCGATCACACGTGCCCTTCGTTCAAAGGACTAGGTCCTCAGTGGGGACCTCTGAGTCCTTCTCGTTTGTCATACTTCAAAACCAGCTCTCAACAATATGCATGTTAGAACTGGGCTTGTGTGTCCTTGAAAATAAATGAAGTGTCAATTTAGTGGTTGGATATGATGATAGGCATTTCTTTGACCCGTTTGAGCCTTTCAAGCCATCATATGAAATTGATCCTCTGTTAGCCAACTCTGAGCCTTAATATCCTTTCTTTTGATAGCAATGCAATTAGCCCGAGCCAATTCTAAGTGCTTAGTAGCACTAACCCTTCTCTTGGTCCTACCTCCTTGAGGCATTGAAAGACGTGCAACTTAGACTAATGTCTAAGTTTGGGGGAGGGGAACAAATAAATGAAAGCTATGTGGCTCTTTGAAAAGGAAGATGATTGCATAAAGAAAAGTTGCAAAGGAGAAAAGAAGAAAATCAAGAAAAATACAAAAAATAAAAATAAAACAAAAGACAAATTGAAAAGAGAAAAAAAAAAGAAAGAGAAGCAAGTGAAAGAATAAGAGCCACAAAAGAAAAACAAAGAATGAAAAATAGGAATAAGAGCTAAAATGTGAAAAGAAAGCTCAATGTGAAATGTTTGCAAAGATGATGTAGTGCCCAAAGAGGGAATTTAGTCACTCTTTATCCAAATTATACCCTACCTTTATCCAAAAGCCTACATTACAACCATAGAAGTCCTATTTGATCTTCCATTGATTGACATGAAAGGAAATGACAAGTGACACTCAGGCCAAGCCTATGACATTGTATGTGGTTAACTTGCATTCATTTTTTAGAGTGAGAGTTTAAAATTGAGGGTCCCTTTTGTCTGCATTATATTGAGTGATAGGGACCCATTTTTTATGGCGAGAGCATTAAGAGACTTGAGTCTTGAAGGTACAACCAAGAAAGCCTTAGGTGAGTTGAGAAAGCAATTGTGCTATACATGCTCTAGTCCCCACTAGAAGCTTTAGTAGATATAGTTGTAACTATGGGTTGTGGATTGATTGGTTGGATTCTCACGTGTGAAATTAAGTGTTAGTATCAACCAAAGTCATGGACTCTCTTTTGTCCCATTCCCTTCTTGAACTTAATCCCGGTGCTAAGAAAATAAAACATGAGTAAGTTCTTAATGTTGCTTGAGGACAAGCAAAAGCTTAAGTTTGGGGGAGTTAATATGTTGGTATTTTGTGCTTAATTGAAACTCATTTTGACTAGCTTTTATCCTTTTTAACCATGTTATGTGAATGAATCTTATGTTATTCTTCATGTTTCAGCTTATTATTAGAATTGGATACAAAGCCGAAGAAAAATGTGCAAAAGAGCATATATAAGTGCACTTTGGCTACAAAATGAAGAACATGAAGATAAGGCAGCAGTTGAAGCGGTGCCTCGTCGAATATGAGGCTCAAGAGGTCAGCCATCCGCCAAAGGAAGGGAGAGTTTACGGCAATCAGCAACACAAACGGCGACCAGCCGAATGAATTGCTGAATATCTTCGGAGGCTCAGCAAAATGAACGGCGCACCCACCGATGCTCACAGAAAGGTCCTGAAATCTGCGACACCTGAAGTCAACCGCAGTTGGAATGGCGCCCTGCCGAACCTGCACATCACAAGAAAAGGAATGCTTAGTAAAACATGAAAGCGGCGAGCCCTCAACCAATTGGATGGCTCGCCGAGTAGGCGGCGGAATGGCAGAAAACAGGGCAAAATGGAATTTTTGTAATTAATAGCTTTTAAACCCATGCCTATAAATAGGCCCTTAAGACTCCGAGAAAACAGACCCATTTTCAGCTTAGAATATTACTTTTTGCTTTTTGAATATTCTTGGAGAACAAGGAGGGTTTCTACTTGAATCTTTGTAAAGATTATATTCTTCAATCTAAATTCTTATATGATTCTTGCCATTCCATCTTACATTATGTGTGTGCTAGACTCTAGTATGAGTAGCAAAACTCATACTAGGGGTTTATTCATGAAAATTTGATTATCTTAGCTTATTTCTTGTACTTAATCTTGTAAAATCAATAGGTTAACATAAATCTAGCTCTTCATCGTACTTTCCTAACTAGGGTTTAAGGCACGGCCGTACTTGAACCTAACCCAACTTTGCTTTTGTCACCCAAAAGGGGTTGAAGGCGTAGGTTAATGGAGACTAGCGAGAATTTGGGTTACATTGGTTGCGACTTACCCTATCTAAAAGGGACGACCTTTCCTACTCGAATCTTTGGACTAGGGTTTCTAGCGCTTCATTATTGACCTCCCGAGAGGGTTTTGAGGAGTACATTAGAGGTCTGACCATTAGTGTTACCCATTAGATTTGTAAGGTTAATGCAAGCATTTAGTTAAGAGAATCTTGTTGGAGTGGATAAACCCCTAGCTCATTCTCATCGTTTACACCCATCGTCATTATTTAGCTTGTTTTACATTAATTGCTACTTGCAATTATAGTTAACACACTTTTACCCTTATTCATTAGGAATTTATAGACAATTCTTAGAACTCGTTATTATTCATCCTAAGTCTAATAGATTACTTCGCTAAGCTCCCTGTGGAAATCGACCCAAACTCTTATTGGTACTATTAATTTTGACGACCGCCCCTTCATCCTTAGTGGTGAGTGGATTGAGCGTGGATCAGCTGGCCTTCATCTCCTTTATGAGGTCCTGGATGACACGCGCTCTCTTAAGATCTTGTTTGTTGATTGTTGATGATCCTTCAGTGGCGGCATTCATGTTTAGCCTGCGGTTAGGGACAGATGGTGGTGAATGGTTCGTGGACGCTGGTCCTTGCAGGGATGCTGGCCTCTGAGACGATCCAACAAACACTGCACCTAACTTCTGGGATATCCGCTCGACCATATTTTTTTAGTTCCGCTGCTGTTGCTCTGACATAGTGTTGAGGAGATTAACAAGAAAACCTCGAAATTCAGTATTACCTTCCTGCGCGATTGGTCGCATTCCCTATCACTGGCGACATAGATTGGCTCTTGGGAAGGGTCCTTCGGTTGCTCAACGGGATCCTTAGGCTGCACGTTGGGATCACTGGGATCCTTTACGAATTCATTTACCGCGTCTGTAGTGTTCTTCGGAACGTTGCTACTATCATCAAACATAATTGCGCATTTTCTTTCGTAGACTACCTACAATTGCCTAGGCCCTACGGTGGGCGCCTAAAATTGGTCTTCTAAGTTAAACTATTAATTAAGAATGAGGTCAGAAGCAAAACAGTAAATACGGTGGAAAAGTAAATAAGTAAAAGAGAGAAATAATGAGACAGAAAAGTAACGTAGTCTTATTACTTAGCCGGATTCTGTGGTGAATCGCGATGTAGTACAATACAATATAAGGAGTAGTATTTATAGTAGTGGATACCGTGTCCTAATTAAGGTAAAATACAAAGGCTAATAAGGTTTTGGGCCCATAACTCAAGTGGTATATACCAAACCCTAACTAGGAGACTGTAATCCTAAGACGGCAGAAAGTGTGTCGTTTGTCTACACCCATACCGCATGAACGGTCCTAACTTGTAGAACCGGCGTGTATTCTTTGCGCCTGGAGACTTGCAGGAGAAGTTTAGTCTCGTCAGCTGGACTCGTATCCCCATAATAGTAGGTCGCGTATTTTTGCCTACGCATTAATGATTATCCAAGATAAGGTTCCGTAGTTGGAATACTTAGATAGGAAAATGTGTGTGTATATATATATATATATATATATATATGGCTTGAGAGAGTTGGTCTTATTGTCCAAACAAGGCTGATCTGTACTTATTGATTCCGATTAAATAAAATCTTTTTCATTTGACCAAAAAAATATAAATATATGTTTTGTTGCCCTAGTTTTAAATTTTTTCTTATCATAAAAGATGTAGAGTTTTACCAAAAATATAAAATTAACTTACTTGTATATTTATGAGACGAATGATAATGAAGAATACACTTTTCTTCTTCAAATTTTCTGTAAATTCTGCTCTTTTAAATCACAGGAGACGAGTGTTAACTACCTCATCAGATGTGCATTAATATTTACCATTATTTGAATCTTGTGAACATAAAACTATTTAAGAGTTCTGTCAATTCTTTTTGTCATATTCCATAATAGTTAATCTCTTTTCGTAATTCAAATACCAACTTTCGAATTTTGAGTCTGCCAAGCTATCAACTGCTCTTAACTTCCAAGATGCTTAAAATCATCCTCTATTGAACTACTAATATTTTATATTTAAACCTTCTGTTTCTCTTTTGGTTCTTGACTTAATGCCTAATCTAAATCACTGACTCAATATCAATTTTAATAGGAAAAAAGAAAAAACTATCGCTACTTGGCCTCAATGTCTGCACTTAGTGATTATAGTAAGTACAACGTGTCTTCACATTTGGATTCTTGTAGGACCTTCCTTTTTCTGTACCTGATTCATCAATAAAATACAAGTCAAATTAGTGAGAAGGATCGTGCAGTTTCTTTTTCTCTTTTTTCTGCTCAGATGCTGAATAACATGAAGGCCAGCGTAGGAGGTGAAACTCTATCTCAATTAAATTATATTTGATTTTATGATAATAGATGAAGTACCTGCTCTACTTTAGTTGTCCTGCATTGACCAATATGTTTTAAAAAGAACCAATTACGTAAAGAGTTTTTACAGTATGTGCATTACTATAGTCCTACCCTGTCGATATCATATATTTTTATCAGCGGACTAATTTAACATTTATTGTAAAAATTTATTTTTTAATTACATAACAAATAAGATAATTGTATAATATATTATATACAACTCGTACACAGAACTTAAAAGCGATCAATCGCCCCTTTTTATACATGGTGGGCTATCACTAATCAGTAGCTTTAAAAATTTTGGAGTGGTTTGCCAAACATTAATTTAAGTCAGCCCTTGCATCAAAACTTATATGAGAAAAAACTAAGTGATATGAGAAAAAACTAAGTACTTCCGCCGTTTCTGCGGTTTCAATTTATATGTCAATATTTTATTTTTAGTCTATTAAAAAAGAATAAAAATATTTTAAAATTAGTAATAAACTTATAAGCATTTAAATTTTGGTGAATTAAATTTATAAAAAATTTGAATTAATTCTTAAATTTAAAAAAATAATAATAATAATGTATGTCATGTATCAAATTACGTGGCGCCAATGCAAGCCAAATGAAATAACCAATGAAATTATGACATATGCTGGACAACATGGCATGCCAAGTTGAATTAACTTGCCAATTGAAATATGCCAAGAGTACAAAATGATAAGCTCTTCGCAATTCAAATTAAAGTTTATCACAAGATAAATGAGATTGTTTTGTAATTCAAACAGGCAAATCAAATTAAAGTAAACAAGTTCGGCTTTATTACAACTTCTCTATTCTATCACTATAAATAGGGAGCTACCTAAAGCCAAGAAGAGAACATCAAGAACATCAAGAAGGAGGAGACATTAAAGGAAGCCAAGAGAATCATATCAAGCAAACTGAAGGGCAATCAAAGAAGCGCTAAAAAAGAGCTTTCAAAGTCTTCTTCTACATCTGTGAACTACGTCCCGGTTCAAATTCAACAACGGAGGGTATGATCTACGTCCTTGTTCAGGTTTAATAATGGAAGCCACGATCTACGTCCTTGATCAAGTTCAACAATGGAGACTACAATCTATGTCCCTGTTCAAGTTCCACAACAGAGACCACGATCTATTCATGATGCATGCCAAGTGTTCTTGACAGACACAAATCCAAGATCAAACATCTTCAAATCAAATCAAACTCAAGCTCTTGAATCAAATCCAACTCAAGCCCTTGAATCAAATCCAATGTTCCTCAAGTCAAGATCAAGCTTCCGATCCCTTGAACCAAAGTTCGCGAGGAGAAGAATCAGAGGTCGTCATTTATAAATTTTGTGACATCCTAGAAATTGTAATCTGCATCTTTTGTTGATATCAACTACAATATTTTATTACACAATTTCTTGTCTTGCATTTTTCAGACTTCAAAAGTAGTTGTTACAAAACTAACGTATAATTCTCAATTTACCCGTATTAGGAAGTGTTGTAGTAATATTTAAAAGAGCTTATTTATATTTTGATTATTGACAAACTCCTTATTAATTGACCGAGCTACTACTTGGGCTATTACTCCTAAATAAATTACATTTATATGTTGCTCATAACTCACTGAGTACGAATATATAATTAATTCTATTATTGGGGTCCAATTGACCGTTTAAACTATTAATTGAACTTATTAAAACGATGTCTATTATTCCAAGTTTTACCATTAAAATATATTCAAACACACGTAATAAACTCAAATAATGCATTAAGATCATTACGTGAATGTTTCGGGGTGAAAATACTATTTTTCTCCGGCTCTTTTCGTATTTTTTAGAATTTTCCTCTTCTGCATGTTTTCAGTTTCGTTTCTCTGTTTCTCGTTGTTCCACTTTCTGTTGCTTATTGTTGCCAAGGTATTTTTAAATCCCAAGGCCCACCGCCAACTCATTTTTCTTTCTTTTCCTTTTTCATTTTATTTTCTTTTATAATTAATTTTCTTTTCAAAAAATTAAAATAGTACCCTATGATACTCGAAATAATTTAAACTTTTGCATACAAGTTATACAAAATATATGTAACACACATGCTAAGACAGATCTCAAATTGGACTCCCGAAACTCAATATGCAAATTAAATGGAAAAAAAAAGTCAAATTATTTAACTTTCGATTTTTTAGCGGAAACTAGTCGAACAACCTCTAAATTTACTTTTGAAATTTCACAAAAGTCATAAATAATCATACGAACCCAACGGCGCTTTCGGATTTCGAATCAGAATTCATTCGCCAAAATTGAGCTCGAAAACCTCTCTTTAATATTTATCAACAATAAAAACTAGAATCTTTTTCCGATACGTACTAAACAAGGTCTGGTTTAACTCAAATTTACAGACATATCCTAATGGACCTTACAAAGATTTTTAAAATTATTTACACGTAAATCGGAGTCCTATCTCCCGAAATGACTGACCGAGGTCGTTCAGTTATACAAACCGCTGAATCCTAGCGAAACTAGGAAAATGAAATAGAATACTAATTGGACTACGAGAAGGACCTCGTGTGGAGGAAGGTTGTAACCCCACAGTTAATAAATGTCCTAGATCGGCATAAGACATGAGTGATCCTGGGTATTTAAGTAAGCATGTCTTAGACCATAGTGACGCGTTTTAAAGCCGTGCGGGCCTAGGCCCAGAGCGGACAGTATCACTAGCGGGCTTGAGCTGTTACAGATGGTATTAGAGCCACTCCATGTTAGCCTTGTCGATGTGAGTCCATTAGATGGGGTGTATGTAACACCCCAGCTAAGGGTTAAGTGTCCCACATCGGCATAACACGTGAGAGATGCTGGGTATATAAGTTAACCAGCCATATACCCTACTGACGCATTTTAAAGCCGTGATGTCCCAGATCGGCATAACACATGAGTGATCATAGGTATTTAAGTAAGTATATCTTAGACTATAGTGACGCGTTTTAAAGTCGTGCGGGCCTAAGCCCAGAGCGGACAATATCACTAGCGGACTGGGCTGTTACAGATGGTATCAGAGCCACTTTGTGTCAGCCTTGTCGATGCGGGAAAGAGTCAGCGCTGGGTCCTGGGTACGCGGGGCAAACCTCAGCGCTGACTCTATCCTGCATCGACCAGACTGAAACAGAGTGGCTCTGATACCATCTACAACTACCCAAGCCCGCTAGTGATACTGCCCGCTTTGGGCCTAGGCCCGCACGACTTTAAAATACGTCACTAGGGTCTAAGGCATGTGTACTTAAATACTCAGGATCAGTCTCACGTGTTATGCTGATGTGGGACACTTAACCCTTAGCTGGGGTATTACATACACCCCCTCTTATGGACCCACATCGACAAGGCTGACATAGAGTGGCTCTGATACCTTTTGTATAGCCCAAGCCCGCTAGTGATACTGTCCACTCTGGGCCTAGGCCAACACGGCTTTAAAACGTGTCACTATGGTCTAAGACATGCTTACTTAAATACCCAGGATCACTCATGTGTTATGCCGATCTGGGACATTTATTAGCTGGGGTGTTACATACACCCCCTCTTATGGACTCAGCGTCCTCGCTGAGGTTTGCCCCGCATACCCGGGACTCAGCGCTGATTTTGTCCCGCATCGACAAGGCTGATATGGAGTTGCTCTGATACCATTTGTAATAGCCCAGTCTGCTAGTGATATTGTCTGCTCTGGGCTTAGGCCTGCACGGTTTTAAAATGCATCACTATGGTCTAAGACATGCTTACTTAAATACTCATGGTCACTCTTGTGTTATGCCGATCTGGGACATCACCGCTTGAAAATGCGTCATTAGGGTATATGGCTAGTTAACTTATATACCCAACATCTCTCACGTGTTATGCCGATGTGGGACACTTAACCCTTAAATACCCATGCATCACTATTGGACCACAAGATTTGAAGGTAATGAGCCACATTACATACCTTTAATTTAAACCGCAGGATTTAAAAGTCTTTCTTATTTTTTTAAACTTCTTGCCTAGTCAAATTCAGACATTTAAAATGTGACGGAGGGGTACTATATATTCTATCACCTTTAAGACTTCAATAAGTTATGACTTTCGAACTTTTGACAAGGGAAATCCAACACAGTCTTGAAGTGCACACATCACAGGCAGATCGACGAACGTGGTTCTTGAAATTGGTTATTTCTTGTTCTTAGTTATTTGTCTAGTTAATGTATTAGGTGCTCGAGTTGTACAATTATTTGTTTATCTTAGAAGCATAAAGAAATGGTGTTTTCTATATGGGATCCTTTGTTAATACAATGTATAGTGGTAGGCTGTAAGGCAAGTCGTGACTTGGACCGGCTGTGCAAGTGCTTAAGTTGGACTTCTTGGGTGGGTTGCTACAATTTACAGTGCTAGGTTGTAGTAGGTAGTGGCTTGGACTGGTCATTGTTAGGGGTGGGCACAAAACCGGAAAAATCGAAATATCGAACCGAACTAATTCGGTACTTCGGGTTCAGTACTTCAATTTTTCAGTTCGGGTTCTGTTCAGGAAATTTTTAAACTTCGGTCTTCGGTTTCAGGCAACTCAGAACTTCGGGACCCAAAGAACCGAAAAAGTTGAAGTTATATACACATATTACATATATTTTCTAAATCCCTAAGTTACACATTCCCTTAGTCCCTAACCCAAATATGAAATAACCCTATTTCAGTCATATTCTCTCCAAACTCCAATTCTGCCGCTAACAGTAACAGTCATACTTCTATTCCCTCCGGTCCTCCACACTTCCCTTTTCTTTCAGATCGAGTCATCGAGTGATCAAGGTATGATTTGTACTCTTCCCTTTTCTTTCTTTTAGAGATCGATTTGAAAAAATGGCAGGTGGTGCTGCTGGAGGATTTATAACTCGAGCGTTGGAATCAATGCTTAAAGGATGTAATAATAAGAAGTTTTCCTCTCTTCAACATGCTATCCAATCCTATATTGGTTTGTATGATATCCTTTTTTTACTTTTTGCATTTTAATGTCTAATTAGTGATTAAATGCAAAATGTATAAAAAAAAAATTAAGTAATTGAACTAAAAACCCATTAGGAAATGATAAATTAGCTGAACATCATTTAGTTTGAATAAATCATTTATGTTCAGTCATCGTGATATGATATTACGAGTATTCAATCATTTATGTTTGGTAATTTGATGTATTTTTGTTCATCTTATTGTTTGACTTTGAACAGGTATGCACTTTGCCTTTCTTTTCCCTTTCTTGTTCGGGCTTTTTTTTTTTTTTTTGCTATAAACTTTGGTTTAAACAGAACAACTGATATACCGAACCAAATACCGAACTAAAATATCGAACCGAACCGAACCGAAGTATAAAAATTACGAATTTTTCTACACTTCAAATCGAACCGAATACCAAAGTACCGAACCGAAGTTTGAAAAAAATCGAACCGAACACCGAACGCCCACCCCTAGTCATTGTTGTGCGGTTAAGGACCTTGTTGCTTGATTAGTGGAAGAGTAGGGAAATCTCATAGTCATGGCTCGTGCTTTTTTACTCCCTTGAGCAAAGAGTTTTTCATGTTAAATATTATATTCAATTACTTTCCGCACTTTACTTTTCAGTATTTGTACTTGGACCAATCGAGAACCTGGCTCTTTGTATTGGTAAAAACTCTCAGAGTTTCCTCAAGAAGTTTGATTTAAAAAACAGGTATAAATACTAGAATTTTTTACACAAAAGTACAATTTTTTGAACTTAATTACCAAACATAGCAACATTGTAGCAAAATAATTCTATGTAGAGGAAAACACAAGTTAATTACAAATATAGCAAAAACATAGCAATATTCTTCCATAACATACCAAACTCTTACATTCTTCCTCCTATTTCCTCCACTATCACTTTTGCTCCACCTATTTTCCTCTATTTCACTTTTCCTCACACAATTTCCCCCAATTTCACTTTAACTCCTCTCATTTCCCTAATTTCACTTTTCTTCATCCCATCCTCACTGTATCTCGTTGTATCTCACCGTATCTCGATGTTTCTCAACTACCAACCACCTCGTATCTCATTGTATCTTTCTGTATATCACTGTATCTGCACTGTTCTGCACCGTATCAAACTATTTATAGACATTATTTAGTCGTTTCCAGACTGTTTTAGCATTTGTTTCATCCCGTTTGTGCGTTGTTTCTCACTGTTTCTAAACTCTTTTGCATCGTTTCACATTATTTTATACATTTTGTTTCAGACTTTTTCACTAGCTATTTTAGACTGTTTCAATGCTGTATCTGCACTATTTTTGCTCCGTATCAAATTGTATCACACTGTTTCTGCACCGTTTCAGGTTGTTGTCGGCACTGTATCAAACTGTTTCTGCACCGTTTCAGGTTGTCAGAACTGTATCAAACTATTTCTGCACCATTTCAGGTTGTGTCCAGCACTGTATCAAACTGTTTCAGACCGAATCACACTATTTCAACGTCGTTTTAGACCTATCAGTCTGTTTCAACAGTTGTTTCAGATTGTTTCAATGCCGTTTCAAACCGTATCATACTGTTAATGCCGTTTCAAACTGTTGCAACAGCTGTTTCACATTGTTTCAACGATGTTTTAAACTGTATCATACTGTTACAACGTCGTTTCAAACTGTATCAAACTATTTCAATAATAAATATAAAGTGACTAGGTTTCATTTACTTTTGAAACAGTGGTTAAGGTCCAATGAGCAGTGTGATCGATCGTGAGCAATAGAACCCTGAAAACAAATATTTTCAAAAGGTAATATAAGTGCAGTAATGTCCAGATAAAGAAAGAACTAGTAGAAACAAATTAACTATAAAACAAGAGTTCAAATTTATTAAACCACTATAACAAATATTTACAAACATGAACAAAAATGGAATAAATATGAATAGAAACGGAACATAAACAAAATTTTGTTCAATCTGCTACCTGCGTATTATTCCTCTTATTTCTTCTTACATCATCACCTCTACGTAATCGGTGTGTAATTTTTCGGTCACTCCAACAACAACCGTCGTCAGATCTGGCACCTAGGGAGAAGAGGTTTCAGTGATTGCAAAGGATATAGAATGGTGAAGAAACAGATCGAGGGAATGAATTACATATGACGGATAATGTGTTGCATAAAGGGATCAACCCTCGGACACGTCAGCAACAACTCCAAGATCTTCTTCCGTATATCTGTTTTTGTGTTGTTTAACGATTGATGGGCATGTGGAGAAACGTGCGGACGCGGAATGGGGGGGGAAGGTGGTGGAGGTGACGACGAGTGGAAATGGAATGGTGACGCCGTCGTGGAGGAATTGGTGATAGAATGAAAGTGTTGGGGAGTTCATTTTTTTTGTTTTTGGGCGGTGGCAGCGTGCTAAATGGGGAGATGGAGAAAGTTCTTTTCAGTTTAAAATAAGTTTTGTAATTATTGCTAGGAAAAATATTGCTATGTGGTATAATTTGAAAAATGATGCTATTTTTTTGTAATTAAGGGTACAAATTTGTATATTTGTGTAAAAATCTCTAAATACTATTTGCATTCTCTAGTGTCTTTATGTGTGCATCAAGCATAACATAATGCTTTTATAGCCACAATTTATGAAATGTTTTATGACCACAAGTTTCAATATTTTTTTTTGTATTCGGTGCATATTCAAACTTAACCATATAAATTAAAACATAAATTGGAATGGGTGGATTGAAACTCATTAATGGTCAAAAAGGCTGTGATTTTGTTTAGGTAAGGTGCATGAAATCTTTTTCTACTTTCTTTCCAAATTGGAAGAGCTGAAATTGAGCCCTGACCGAAGTAATAGAAAAAAATAGTTTATGAAACCATATTGAGAGTGTCGATGCGATTCTGTGGTTTCATGTCAAGACTTTTAGACTACATCCTATTTTACTTATTTCTATCTTGTAAGATCCATTTGCATTAAATTTTCAGACTTTTCAAATAATGACAGCTGATAATATTATTGGATACTATCTCCAATTTGCATTTAATTTGTTTACCAAGTAGTACGGTTCAAATCTGGTAAGTCAAATCACCGCGATTTCATCATATTCATTTAAAAAAATCTGCAACATTCAACTTGACCCGGAAAATTCATCGTCCGCAATTTCATCATTATGATTTTTACGGTAATAATAATGTAATTAAACATACTTTACCATCCCCGGAAAAATATATATACTTTAGCACGTTACTTTCTATTGTTACTTCAAAAGAAGTTGCCAAAAAAAAAAAAAAAAAACCTATATTCTCTTGGAATTTATGCAAAATTGGCGAAAGATAGGGATAATGGAGAAAAAGATGGCGAAAATAATTAGTTGAAAAATATAGTCTAGAGGTGTTTGGCTAAGTTAATAAGTTGGTCAAACTAGCTTATAATTATTTTTTATTTATCTACACGTTTAATACCACCAAAATTACTTATAATTCAAGTACTTATAGGTCAAAATTAGTTATCAGTAATAAGTTGGTTACTCATAATTTATAATATTTCAGTTTATAAGTATTTTGACAAGTATTTTACTACTATATAAAATATCTATTATAATCCACCTCAGTCTTCAAGAGATTGACTAGGATTATATATGACGAGAAAACTGGGGGTAAGTGAAGAATCATAGTAATTGAGGTGGATTAAAAAGAGAATTCTCTCAAGATATTGGTGTGTCATATGTCATCTTTAATTTAAAAATATAGTTGACAGACGCTCATTGATGATCAAGTTTGGAGGAAAAGAAGAAGCTAGAAAGGAAAATTGAAAATCATAATATTTCAAAGACCTCTCTATTGTTTAAGTTAGTATGGCTAGTATGTATTTTTATAAATAATTATCTGGAGCACTTGGTATTTGAAATGTTAGATCTTAGGTCAACTGGTCTTATTTTTAGGGCTGTGTATTTGGTAACCATTTTCATGTTATTAAAATTAAGCAGACATTATTTTATTACGAAAGAACGTGAATAGATCCGTACTATCGAAATAGTTAAACGTTAAGAAAAAGCTTTTGAAAGACAAATCTCTTTGACAATGTAGAACAGAGTATTGGGACCACTAAATTATGTCTGCCATATATATGGGTGAGATTGATTTACTCTTAATTATAAGTCTTCAAACTTTGAAACTAAAAAATTTTCTGACATGAAGTGCTTCTCCGTTCATGGTGAAAAAAGAGGCATAGGGTCCTCTCAAGTTTCAAATAAAGAAAAGGGGACAAAAAATTAATTAACTTAAGTGAGGGTCGAATTGTAATAGTTAAAACTTATGGGTATGAAAAATATTTCCGAAATTTACAAAAAAGCCCCACAATTCAAAAAATTTCAAATATTTCATTTTCCCTCCCTCCCACCTACTTTTACTTTATCACCTATTCAAATCATTTTACACTTTTATTTCTCTCTCTTTCTTCTTTCTCACTCTTTTTTCTTCTTCCTTCTCCTTCTTTCTTCTAGCTTTCTTTTCAAATTTTATTTCTTTACCATTCTTGTTATTTTTCTTTCTTCATTTTCGTCTCTATTTTCTTCTCTTCTTAGTATTCATTTAATTTTTTTCGTTCTTCTCCTTTTTCTTCTTCTTTGTCCCCGTTTCATTCTTTTTCATATTTTTTTTAATTCTAGTAATTTTACACATATTTTCGAATGTGTAAACATATTTTTTATATGTTTATATAATTTTGAAAATATTTTCACGGCTGGAAAAAATGTGTACACATCAGTTATATGTGTACACATTTCGACTGATGTGTACACATATTATTATATGTGTTTAATATGTGTACACATATAATAAATATGTGTACACATATATTATATGTGTACACATCTCGACTGATGTGTACACATCCTTTTATTAGAGTGGTGGATGATGGTGGGGTGGTGGTGGAGGGTGGTAGAAGGTGGTGGTTGGTGGTGGAGGGTCGTAGAAGATAGTGGTGGGTGGTAGGAGATGGCGGTGAGTGGTGGAGGGTGGTAGAAGGTGGTGGTGTGTGGTAGAAGGTGGCGGTGGAGAGTGGTGGAGGGTGGCGGTGGAGTGGTGGATGGGCAGAGGGGTGGGGGTGATGGGGGTGGGGGTCCAACTGGAGGCTGGGGGGCTGGGGAGGGGAGATGAGAAGGTAGGGGGCTTTGTGCAAATAAAAAAACTTGGGGGCTTTTAAAATATTAGTCATTAGTATTAATTTTAAAAGTGTCCCCCTCACCCAATTCTTAAAGACTTTGTCCCCTTTTCTTATTTAAGAGACTAGAAAGTCCCTCTCACCCACAAAACCCCCGTTCATGAGCCCTATGTGGTAGTCAAAACAGGCTTAGCCGAGTCAATTGGCTGAGTGCTCTATCATTAACAAGTGATTACTGGGATGAAGATATTTCCAGTAGGGAACAACCCCATGAATAGACCTGTGATGTGATGTGAATTCACATTAGTTAGGACTAAATATAGGTATCGGATATACATCAAATTGTTAAACAGGAATGAATAAAATAATAATTTTTTTGGGTATTTATTACCAAAGTTTATTACAACTTCATACCTGTGTTCAAGGGAACCAGTGAGATCAGTACAATGTAATATAGAAAATAATATATATTTTTTTTATGAACAAGGGTCATTCTCCCCCGTTCATCATATACAATATCTGTTTTTTCCTTAAAATTTTCATTCATCATTTATGTGATATATTTTTTTTATTACAATATAATCTTTTAACCATAATGTTCTATCCATAATATAAATAATTTTATATCTTAATATAATAATTTAAGTTCATTAATATTATAAAGAGTATAATCTTTTTATGAATTTATTATAAAATATACTTTATTTTTTAATAATATATTAATATTAAGTGTACTGCATATGTATTTGTGTACATAATGTATCTCTCCCTATCCGTTTATCTCCATTTCTTTGTGTATGTATATTTCTTATAATTTACTTTCTATCTTATTCTCTATTTTGTATTAGATTTTTTGTATTTGTTGTAAAATCTACCGATATCTTACCATCTTTTTTTATTTATTGCATGCATTAAGTATATGATTATGATCGTTTATTTTAAATTGTGTAATAGACTAATTATGAGTTTTGATTTCTATATATTAAAAATCACCGATATAAATAAATTATTTTTAATCTAACTTTGATACGAAATTAAAGACAAGAAATTAAAAGAACAATAATTAAAAAAAGACCCAAATTTGATTAGAAAAGATTAAGGGAGTCGATTAGGAAAATTAGCCTAAACACCCCCTTAATAGTCTATCAACTTGAACCAATTTTATTTGATCCTCAATTAGTCAAGTCTAATTGCAAATCAAGGTAATAAATGTGCTTAAACAAACAAGCTTAGCCAAAATCCTCACTAGGTTTAATGTCATCAAAATCTAAGTCTAAAACTAATGACAATAAGAACTTATATAGTATGGCACAATTTGCCTTAGTTTCTCCTTAACATTGGGCCTTCATAGTCATTAGCTGAAAATGGGCTTCTGGTCCTCGTGGCAGCGCGTTCGTGCAAGAACTAGCGCTATCACGCTGAGCATTAAATCAGAGCCTCGCGATCGCGGCTATAGTCTCGCGATCGCGAAGGCGTGGGTCTTCAACCAATATCATCCTCCTGTGTGATCGTATCTAAGGACACGCGATCACGATTTTCTGCATTCCCTTCTTGCACGATCGCATCTGATGGCACGCGATCGCGATTGTCTTCTTTTTGGCCTTCTGCGATCGCGTCTGTGCACTCACGATCGCGATGAACACTCTCAGCTTTTGAGGCAGAAAGTAGGCAGAACTGCCTTGAAGCTTCCAACACTTGCCCCAGTAGCTCCAACTGTGCAAACATGGACTGCAACTGCTGCAACTCCCGTGCTTGGCTCCTTATAAATAGTTTGCCCGGGCATCGGATTGCATCATTCTCCCTGTCTTGAGAAGAATCCGTCCACGGATTCGCTTGTTCTTCGACTTTGAAGGGAGACAAGTCACACACGTTAAAAGTGTTGTGCACTTGGTAATTGCTTGGCAAGTCCACCTTGTACGCGTTGTCATTGAGGCGTTCAAGGATTTGGAATGGGTCATCACCTCTAGGAATCAATTTTCTCGTCCGCTTGTTTGGAAATCTATCCTTCCAGAAATGAACCACACCCAATCACCGAGCTCGAAGATAACCTTCTTCCTTCCCTTGTTTGCTCTTTAGGCAACTTCTTGATTTTTCTTCTCGAGTTGTTTCCTTACTTTCTCATGAAGTTGTTTCATCTTTTGAGCTCTCACCTTGGCATCTAAGCTTAAGACAACATCACTAGACAAAGGCATAAGATCCAAGGGGCTAAGGGGGTTAAAACCATACACAACCTCGAAAGGCGTCATGCAAGTAGAAGTATGCATGGTCCTATTATATGCAAATTCAATAAAAGGTAGGTGTTCTTCCTAAGAAGCTAGTTTCCCCTTAACCAATGCTCTAAGTATGGCACCTAAGGTTCTATTGACAACCTTGGTTTGGCCATCGGTTTGGGGGTGGAAAGAAGTGGAGAATAACAACTTAGTGCCAAGCCTCCCCCATAGTTCTTTCCAAAAATGACTAATGAACTTGGAATCCCTATCACTAACAATAGTTTTTGGGACCCCATTCAATTTAAGCCCATGTTCAACAAACAAATTGGCTACATGAGATACATCATCAACCTTGTGATATGGAATGAAATGAGCCATTTTGAAAAATCTATCAACTACCACAGAGATGCTACCTTTTCCCCTTTTGGTCCTAGGCAATCCAAGCACAAAATCTATAGAAATATCAAGCCAAGAACCTAAGGGAATGGAAAGGGGTGAGTACAAACCATGTGGAAGTAACTTTAACTTAGCTTGCCTACACTCCAAGTATTGGCCACACACCTTCACAACATCCACCCTCATCTTAGGCCAATAAAATTGCTCCTTAAGAATCTCCATGGTCTTGCCCACTCCAAAATGCCCCATTAGTCGCCCTCTATGTACCTCTCTCACTAGAAACTCCCTCCAAGTTGAACTAGGCACACATAACTTCCCATTCCTAAACAAGAAGCCTTCGAACTTGTGAAACCTTTTTTTCTCCATATCACAACACATTCGATTGATTCTCCTACCTCTTTCCTCCAATTCACAATTAGCATAAAGTTTCCCAAACTCCGGATCATTAGCATACATCTCCTTCATACTTTCAAAACCCATAAGTTTGGACCCCAATGTATTCAACAACAATTGTCTTCTTGATTGAAGCACAAACTTTCTTGACAAGGCATCCACCACCACATTCTGTTTTCTCGTTTTGTAATGGATGACATAAGAAAAATTTTCAAGGAACTCCACCCATTTGGCATGTCTCGCAGTCAATTTTTCTTGGGATTTGAGGTGTTTTAAGGATTGGTAGTCGGTTCTAATGACAAATTATTTGGACCAAAGGTAATGTTGCCAATGAGCCAAGGCCCTCACCAAGGCATACAACTCTTTATCATAAGTGGAGTATTCAGTGGTTTCCCCCTTGAGTTTCTCACTAAAATAGACAATAGGTTTTTGATCTTGCATCAACACGGCTCCAAATCCTACCCCACTAGCATCACACTCAATTTCAAAGGTTATCAAAGTTTGGCAATTGAAGAAGAGGTGTGGAACTAAGCACTTCCTTCAATTTTGAAAAAGCCTCTTCTTGCTCTTTTTCCCATACAAACGCCTTATCCTACCTTATTACTTCGGTCAATGGTGCGGCTAGAGTGCTAAATTCCCTCACAAACCTCCTATAAGAGCTAGCCAACCCATGAAAACTCCTCACATCACCAATTCTTTTAGGAGTGGGCCAATCCCTATTGTCTCCACCTTATCCTCATCTACTTCCACACCATTTGCACTCACCATAAAACCAAGAAAAACAACTTTCTCAACACAAAATGAGCACTTTTTCAAATTAGCAAACAATTATTCCTTTTTCAAAACATCAAACACTTGTTTCAAATGATTAACATGCTCATCAATGGATTTGCTATAGATAAGAATGTCATCAAAGTAAACTACAATAAATTTTTCAATGAAAGATTTGAGCACATGATTCATCAACCTCATGAAGGATGAAGGAGCATTGGACAAGCCACTCATAAAGACCAAAGTTAGTCTTAAAGGCCATCTTCCACTCATCACCCGGTTTCATCCGGATTTGGTGGTATCTACTTCTCAAATCAATTTTAAAGAACACACAAGATCCACATAACTCATCAAGCATATCATCTAATCTAGGGATAGGATGACGATAGTTTACTGTGATCTTGTTGATGGCTCTGCAATCCACACACATGCGCCAAGTCCCATCTTTCTTTGGCACTAGGATGACCGGGACCCCACATGGGCTCAAGCTTTCTTGCACAAGTCCTCTCTCAAGCAACTCCTCCACTTGCTTTTGGAGCTCTTTGGTGGGCTCCGGGTTGCTTCTATAAGCGGCTTTGTTGGGCAATTGGGAGCCCGGAACAAGGTCAATTTGATGTTCAATGCCTCTTAGTGGTGGCAATCCACTAGGCAACTCCTCGGGGAAGATGTCTTCATAACCTTGCAAAAGAGAAGAAATAGAACTAGGCAAAGAAGGGGTTAGTTCGTTAGTAAGCAAAACACGGTCCTTGTGTAGGAGGAGAATCATGGGTGCTCCTTCCTCCACATCTTGCAAACACTCCTTCCTAGAAAAGTACAAGTTCACTCCCTTTTTTGTTTCCTCACTCTTTTGTGTGACAACTCCCACTCTCCTATCCTCCACAACTCCCTCTTTCTTTTCTTTCTATCTTTTCAACTTCAACTCCCTCATCTTCCTATAACCCTCACTCACTTGCGCCGGGGTCAATGGGTTGAGAACAAACTTCCGATCCTCCACTTTCAAGGCATACTTGTTAGTCTTGCCATCATGCCTTGCCAAGCGGTCATATTGCCAAGGCCTACTAAGAAAAATGTGATAAGATTGCATCGGAACCATATCAAATAAAAACTCATCATGGTAGTCCCCAATCTTGAATATAATCGTTTGGTCACCTTTATCTCACCACACTCATTCAACCATTGTAGCTTGTAAGATTGTGGGCGTTTCCTAGTTGGTAGTTTGAGTTGTTCAATCAAAGTGGTGATCACCACATTGACACAACTACCACTATCAATAATTAGAGAGCAAGTAGTCCCTTGAACCTTACAATATGCATGGAATAAATTCTCCCTTTGACTCGACTCCTCCTTCACTTGCACCCCCATTATTCTTCTCACCACAAGAGTAGTATATACTTCATCTAATGGCTCACCAACCAATGGGCCCTCGTCAAAATCATCATCAAATGGCATACCCCTATCTATCTTATCTTCATCACTACCACCCATTTCATAGCCTCCATCACCCAAAGCAACAATAGTTATTCTATTTGGGCAATCCCTCATCATGTGGCCTCAGCCATTACACTTATAACATTGAATGTTAGACAAGCTTTCAAGTTTAGCTTTGTTACCTCCCACCTTTGGCTCTTCTTTGGGCTTGGCTTTTTCAAAGTGGCCTTTGAACTCTCGCTTGGGCTCCTTTGCTTTGTCCCATGGGGTATAGGCCTTCACATTATCCTTCCCTTTGTTCCAAGTGGAAGGGATGTTTTTGAACTTGTAGGAATTGTCCAATTTAATCCCTTTCTCCACCTTAAGAGCCACTTGATAGCATCATACAAGCTTTCATATCGGTGCAATTCCATGGGAGAAGAGATTCCATGGGAGAAGAGATTTCCCTATTCAAACCTCCACAAAACTTTGGTATGAGAAATCAGTCACCATCTTGAACGTTGGCCCTTGTCCTTGTCTTCTCAAATTAATCAAAGTACTCTGGCACACTCTTGCTCTCTTGCCTCAAATTGTAGAATTTCTTGATCAACTCATCTTCATAGTTTGGAGGTAGAAATCGAGCCTCCATCATGGTTTTCAAAGCCGCCCATCCCCCATTGGCAATTAGCCCTTCAGTTTCCCTTCGCCTTCAGTTGAACTCCCACCAAGTAGAAGCATAATTCTCAAATTGATTGATGGCATACTTTACCTTTGTAGCTTCTTGAACGTTGTTGGTTGGAAAGATTCTCTCCATCTTGACAACCCACTCTAGATGTTCCTCAGGATCACTTTCTCCTTGGAAGGTAGGTAGGTTGATTTTGATAGTGTTCAACCCTCTATCATCATCATGATGTCTCCGATGTCCACCATAAACCCCGTAGTCATAGTAGTCCCTTTCACGCTCCACTCTCCCTTGGTATCCTCCCCCAAATCGACCACCTCGACCCCTAGCTCCCCCTTGTCGTGTATTCCCCAAATAGGTACATGAAAAGACTCATCTTCATGTGGCCTTGGAGTGTCATCCCTTGGTGGCTCATTTGTTAGAAGATCATGAGTGGGATCCCTTGCTTGGGGAGTGTCATTTAGAGAATACGTATCTTGGACCACCATGTGAGAGTAGCGGTCATTAGCCCGAGAGATTCGGCTAGGTCCATCACCCCGCGCACCCACAGTTGGAGGTGTTTCAACGACTTGCTTACCCATTTCCCGAAGCTTATCTTTTCGGGATAGATCATCAACCGTGTCTTTCATTCATTTGAACTCATCTTGCATTGAGTTAACACTTGCCAACAAGGCTTGCATCATGGTTTTAAGTTCCATTCTGCTTGACTTCCTTTTGATCCATCGTACCTACAAACAATTAAAAAAACAAGATTAGTAGAAAGAGTCCTCACCGATTCGCTCCCTAAGTGTTTACACTCAAATTGATGGCACTCAATTCACTCGTGTTTACACTCAAGTTTGGATTTTACTCGCTCTAATACTCTCACCACACTTGCCTTTTTCCACTCTCTGCTATTGCAAGTTTGTTCTTCGCACAAAAATCCGACTTGACAATCAAACTCAAACTAATTCGGGATGGAATGGAATTGTTGTGACAAGAAACGGACAATTGAAACTAACGGACGGACTTTAGGAAAATTCAAAGAAAGGAAAGAAGAAAGGCACGAATCGAATTGGCACGAATTGGATTCGGATTTGAATGAAATTTTGATTATGATCTAGAAACTGACTGTACTTGATGCTGAAATTGGGTTCCGGTTGATTGGAAACTGTTTCGGGGCTGTTGGGAGCAATCTATCTAAGAAACTGTTTTTCCGGAAATTACTGTTCAGTGCGATCGCGTGAGACACGTCGCGATTGCGAGGGCTATTCTGGAAGTAACGTCATGATGGCGTAGGACTATCGCGATCGCGTAGGCATTTTAATTCTTGGCCTGCGCGATAGCGCTTGATAGCGCGCGTTCGAGTAGGCTTCTGGGCCTTAAGCAGAACCTGATTTTGAAACCCTCTTTTCCACTTGAATCTTCACAAACCACCGTATTTTTTATCCAAATTTGATATTTACAGTCCTTGTTGGTCCATGAACAAACCCCAGTAGATGAATGTTCAATAGCAACAACTAATTTCAAAAGCCCCAATTCCTTGATGAAGAACCATAATTTTTGAATCATCAAATCAGCACCCAAATTGTTGTTGTTTGTTCAATTCCTTCTAGGAATAGCTTCTAAGAACCAATATCTTCAGCTGGTAACAAAAATTTCACCCAAAAGAACCTAAACCTAAGACTTATTTTTTTTGGAATTTTGGAATATTGGATTTTTGATTTTTTTTTTTTGATTTTTTTTTTGAACAAATTTGGTTTTGTGATTGTAAGAACAAACACTAATCCATCTCTGATACCAAATGATGCGAAAATTAAAGACAAAAAAAATTAAAATAACAAGAATTAAAGAAAGACCCAAATTTGAATAGAAAAGATTAAGGAAGTAGATTAGAGAAATTAGCCTAAACACCCCCTTAATTGTCTATCAACTTGAACCAATTCTATTTGATCCTCAATTAGTCAAGCCTAATTGCAAATCAAGGTAATAAGTGTGCTTAAGCAAACAAGCTTAGCCAAAATCCTCACTAGGTTTAATGTCATCAAAATCTAAGTCTAAAACTAATGACAATAAGAACTTATATAGTATGGCACAACTTGCCTTAATTGCCCCTTAACATTGGGCCTTCAAAGTCATTAGCTGAAACTGGGTTTCTGGTCCTCATCTCAGCGTGTTCGCACAAGAAGTGGCGAGCATTAAATCAGAGCCTCGCGATCATGTCTAAGGTCTCGCGATCGCAAAGGCGTGGGTCTTCAACCAATATCAGCCTCATGTGCGATCGCGTCTGAGGACATGCGATCGTGATGTCTTCTTTTTGGCCTTTCGCAATCGTGTCTGTGCACTCACGATCACGATAAACACTCTCAGCTTCTGAGACAGAAAGTAGGCAGAACTGCCCTGATACTTCCAGCACTTACCCCAGCCGCTCCAACTGTGCAAACATGGACTGCAACTGCTGCACCTCCCATGCTTGGCTCCTTGTAAATAGTTTGCCCGGGCATCGAGTTGCATCAAACTTTATATGATTAATTCATTTAGTTCATTGGCGACGTCATTAACATATATGTATGATTACTATTCCTTACTCTTTTTTTTTTTCATTTTGAAAATAGTATTTTTTTTTGTCGAAAGAAAAAATTTGTATTTCAACCTAAGTGTTTTTGTACGACTACTATACCTTTTTGACTCTAGGTCTAGTCTCAAAATAGAACCTCTTAGACTGAACTTTCCTAATACATTTTAACTAACTGAACAATCAATTACTGCACTATCTAACTTTTACTAAAGACTTATTACAGACATTCCTAGCTAAGAAGGATAGTTCTTTAGCTGCTCTAACTTAGGTTGCCACTTCTTCATCTTCTGACCTCGCATGTGTAGCTGAAGCATAATATCCCTGACTATCTGCACTTTTATACTGAAAATAGTATATCTTCATATTATAAGTTAGTCCATAGTATATAATAATAAACTATCATCATATTTTTTAAAAAAAGATAAAGTTTTATAATCTAGAGGGTAAAGTATGTATTTTGAAAGATTAGTTGAGAAAAATGTGGGAGAATGACTACTGTTCATAGTTGAGGGAAAGTTTGATTTTAGAGTAAAGTTCAGGGGTATAAATGATTTCCCCCCCTTATCTATATAATAGTACTTTATTATAATAAAGAAGTTGTTTTTGTTATCATTTTTTCTTATTATGTTAAAATGCATGTCTTCTCTAACATACATCTTATATATATATATATATATATATATATATATATATATATATAAAAGCCAAAAATTCCCGAACGAATAACGGAATTATAAAGATGGGTGACTGTAGTAGCTCTCCAATTCAAAGTAGCTGTTCGTTGGGATTGTAGAGAAGGTAACAAGTTCAACAACAACAACATCATACCTAGTGTAATTCCATAAGTGGGGTCTTGGGAGGGTGAGATATACACAGATCTAACCCCCACCAAGGTGGAGAAGTTGTTTCCGAATTTCGATAGACCCTTGGCTAGGAAAAAAATATTTGAAAAATATTTTGAAAACAAACAAATATTTTGAAAATATGATTAAAAAAAAGGTAAGAAACATCATCAATGCTCAAATACTCATATAAAACTACTATAACCAGAGCAAACAGAAGACATCAATAGCGAAAAAGGCACATGACAAGATAAAACTACTACATATAAGAATAATAAAGTTAAAATGTCAATAATCAATCACCTTCTAGTTAATCCTAGACCTCCAAACTTTTCATTCAAGAATCATGTCTTTGGTAATCTGTTGATGAGTCATATCATGTTCAATTAATTAAAAGGCAGTTGGTCAAATACATGAAGAAGGGGTTTAGCTCTCCGTGTATAAAAAGTGTTTTGACTAACACTTCAATATGAAGAAGGGACTACCAAGTGCCGCGACGTGTGGTGGGTAATTGCAATTCTTCTATGGTTCTATCTTTAAGTAAAAATCTCAAATTCAACTTTTAATTTGCAACTTTGGCAAATGCAACTGCTTACTACCGTAATAGAGTTCAACTAAACTCAATATTTTTAGTTCGGAGCATAACTAATTTCATTAAAATCTAAATTCAAAATTATGATGGGTTTGATGCTATAAATTAAATAATTCAGATAATTTTATATTTTGAATTCGTCTCTAATATGTATTAGTACTAAGGTCGTGCTCACCGGCCATGGCAAATTAAGTAACCTATATGATATAGTTGACTCTTTAGCCATGTGACCTTTCATTTCGTACGAAGCTTCAAAGTCATTACTAAAGTAAGCGGACAATTTCAAAATATAACATGATAATCAAGATTGAAGACAGCCGAAATATACGTTTTTCTTATAAAAGTCATAAAAGCTTGTCTGTCACTATAACGTTGAATTTGAACTTCAACTGTTCTTTTTTTATTCTTTTCTTTTTCTAATAGTCAGGTCATCAACAGAGTGTATATACAATAATGAATATAAAAAATAAGATGATTGGCTATCACTTTAATTTTTTTAAAACGTTGGTGTGTGAGAATGGCGAAAGAGGAGACTTGGATTTAAGTGAATTTAATAATAATATTAGTTTGAAGACAAAAAGCTCTTTTGTTGAAGAATTAGTACTATAAGAAACCTTCAATGACTGTTCAAATAGGACACACAAAAAAGCTTTCAAGCAATGGAGAAAATTTCGGAAAACTCCATTTCAAAAGCTAGCGAATGCCATAATCATGAAGAAACATCCCCTAGAAAAGATTTAAAGGTAAATACAATACCTATTTTCTTTTATATTCATTATATTTCTCAACCACGCGACTTATATATTGTAGTTTTAACAAAAAAACATAAGTTTCTTGATCTGTTTTGAGTCAACTACGTATGATTTCTATCTCCAATAGTTTTTCCACCTTTGTTAATGGTTTTTCTTTTTTATAGAAGTTAGATTGAACTTTTCAAAAGAAAATGAAGAGTCATCTGACTACAATTGGCGAAAGAGTTTGTGAATTAGATGCAGGATAGTGGCTTATGCAGAATTTTGCATAGGCAGTATTGGCCTATTATCGCAACTCGACTTGTATATATATACACTTTTCCTAAAAAAAATGTAGAGAGAATTCTTTTGATGAAATGGTGTCCGAAAAAACCTCTTATTATTGTGTGTCGCTGCAACTTAATGAAAGGGGAGTAAATACTGCCTTCAGTTAGTATCACAGCTTTATATGTGATCTGGCTTAATTATTTTCCTTGAAATGTTTGATTGAATTGAGTAAAATAGTTGAAGAAAAAGTCATATGAGAAGACTATCTATGTGAATTTTAATTAAATTGTGCTTGTGAATGTAGGATGATGAATTTAAATCAGCCATAGAAGAAGTTCATGAGGTCAGGCTAGAGAATGCAAGATTAAAAATGTTACTTGAACAATTAGAGAAAGATTACAATTCTCTCCAAACTCGCTTCTTCAATATTTGTCAGCCAGATATCAAGAAGAGTCCTAGTCCAACATGTACTCCTGAAAGTATTGAAGAAGAACATGATCTAGTCTCTCTTCGACTCGGGCGAAGTCCGAGTAGAAACGATATGAAGAAAGTTGATAAGAAAATAAGTTACTGCAAGACGGGAGAGGATCACCACTTCTGTGATCAGTCCAATGATGGGCTTAAACTTGGGCTGGACTACCGCATTGAAGTATCTAACTCAGATCTTATAAAGCCCTACACGGTTCCAATCTCAGATAAAGTGGAAGAACCAAAAGCACAAGACTTCAGAGAATCAGGACCAATTAGTGAAGTTGTCAAACCCATAAGAAGAAGTGATAGTGAAGTTTCCCAGCCCACCCCAAATGTTAAGAGAGTTGGTGATGATGAGGTTTCCCAGCCCAATGTCAAGAGAGCCAGAGTTTCAGTACGGACAAAATGCGATTACCCAACAGTAAGTATAATGATTGCACTACCAAGACTTGCAATATAATGGTATCAGTGAGAGTCTTTCATACAGTAAACCAGCATGAGATCATGAAGATTTTTATATATAATTATTGTTGTGTTCGAATAATTTTGAGCTCATTATTCTCTTGATGACAGATAAATGATGGTTGTCAGTGGAGAAAATACGGACAGAAGATATCTAGAGGTAATCCGTGTCCACGGTCGTATTATCGCTGCTCAGTTGCTCCATTGTGCCCTGTCAGAAAACAAGTTCAAAGATGTGTTGAAGACATGTCCGTATTAATCACAACTTATGAAGGAACACATAATCATTCACTTCCAATTGAGGCCACAGCCATGGCCTCTACCACTTCTGCTGCAGCTTCTATGCTTCTTTCTGGCTCAACAAGTTCTCAATCTGCTAAAGATTTCACAAATTTGCCTAATAATTCAAAAACACAACCTCTTTATCTATCCAGTTCTTCTACAAATCCAAATCCTTTTCCCACTATCACATTAGACTTCACCACATTCCCAACTACTTCATCATTTACTAGTTTTAACTTCCCTTCCAATTTCCAATCCAGCACAGGATTACCTTCTAACAGCTTGAGCTTTACGTCTCCTGAATCGAGCACACTATCCAAAATTTTGGGCAGTGCATATGTAAACTATGATACTACTAGTACATTACCATATAACAAGAACCTCATAAACATTGGCTCATCAAATCTTGAAAGGCCACCCCATGCCCAAAAACAATTTGACCAACCAATTCTTGGAAAAAATAACACTAGCAGTAATAAGTTGAAGGAGGTTTCTTCACAGCAGGCTCTAACAGAAACCTTGACCAAGGCAATAACATCGGATCCTAGCTTTCAAAATGTGTTAGCTGCTGCTATTTCATCAATGGTGGGTGCTACCAAAACTTGAATTGGAGAGTGGATGTGTAAACTATTCAGTTTAGTCAAGTAGACATCTTAAGTAGACTTTTTTTTTTTCATTTGGTAGCTTGATGTATACACAAATGTAAACGCTTTGACCATTTTTTACTTAATCAGAGGGACTTATAAGATGGTTAAAACTTAGCTGCATTGGATGTTTGCATCAAATCAATGAGTACAATACATATATCTTTCATACACAAATTTATAATTTAAATCATTAGTAAGTAATATGTATTCTCAGTATAAATTTGAATAATAAAGGTTAAATTGATTGATTTGACGTAAACACCGAATGTAAATAGCGGTTTTGGCCCTTTCAGCTGGTCACAGAAGAAGTTGCGTCTCCAGCTTGTGATTAAAAGTGTCTTTTTTCCTGCATGACTTGGATTTTTTTAAAGTCCTAGTGATTCAGGAAAAAAATAAATATAATCCTAGTGATACATTTTTTTATGGCAATTAGCCAAGCAAAATATGTTAGCTTACACTTTTAGCTAGATGTTTTATGCAAGTTCTCTTCCTGGTAGCTAACGTTTTGGTCATGAAGAGAGCAAATGGGTGCCAAAAGTTTTTGGTTAGACAATGTCTTGATGGATTGTTCAATTGATGTGCAACTCAACTAATTCATCAAACTTTTTATCTCCCACCAATATATATATACTGTATGAAAAATTTAGGCAGATAAAGCCGCCGCCACCTTGGATGCAAAAAGTTCAGATTGTTTAATGAATGCTCTATTACTCGAAAAGAAACTTGCTACATTAAGAGACGAACAAGAAATATTTGGAGTGAAAATCATGCAACTTTTTTCATTGATAATGAGCATATATACAAGTGGAATGACTAATCTTAAGTTGGTCCTAAGCTACTCACTAATGGTCCAAGCCCAATATACAAGTAAAACCTAATCTACCATTAAATACATAATTTACATAAATGATCCTCATTACCCCCCTCAAGTTGGAGCATGAGAGCTCCGGATGCCCACTTGCTCAAAGTATAATCAAACTGTGCTCGTCCCAAAGCCTTTGTGAAAATATCGGTCAATTGTGTGTCTGTGGGAACATGTCTCGGGTGTATGGTGTTCCACTGATAATTTCATCACAGACTAAGTGATAATCTATCTAAATATGCTTGGTTCGTTAATGAAGCACTGGGTTTCGAGCAATGTCCAAAGTTGCCTGACTATCTGATGTTTGGCAATATTGGCCTATTTTACCTTAATATTTTCTCACATTTTGATACGTTATTCGCCCATTGCACGAAATAATTGTGATTGTTGCGCTTACTTATTGTGTTTGTGATTTTAGGAATGATTTGGATAAAGACGAGTGCAAACGGAGTGAAGATGGATAAAATCGAGCAAGAATTGATGAACTTAGCTAATCGTGGGATATGGCATTAGACGGAAAGCTATGGAGCAAGCTACGGATTTGTCATAGCTTCAGGCTTCCAAAAGCCATAGCCATGCGAGGCATGCCTGCATCTTCAGACTTCCAAACGCCACAAGCCATGCGATGCATGAGCTATGGCGCACGACTCTCAGAGGCCTTAACTATGCGAGGCTTCACCTGTGGCTTTTAGTTCTGTGACCCCAACTTTTCCGATTCAGTTTAGGCTTAGGATTAACTTATGGGAAGACTTTGTAAACACTATAAACCGCTATTAATTTTGTTTTTAGTAGGAGGTCAGACGTGGAGGAGAGTAGAGGAGCCCTATATGTCTTCTAAACAAGTTCTTTCTCTCTTTCTCTTATTCTTCTCTTTAACTCTATAGTTTGTTCGTTCTAGGGTTAGAGCAAATACATGAAGGTTCTCGTTCGAAAGTTGAATTCTTCCTATTGATTTACCATTATAGATTGTTTATTCTTTTCTTGAGCCTAATTTTTTGGTTATTGAGGCCTAATAATCGAATACTATCTATGTTTTACAAGTTGAACTCGAAAGAGGGAACTTGTAAATGCAAATAAGAAAGAATAGGGCTTGATTGTGAACCTGGGCATCAGGGAATCGATTTACAGGTAGGATAGACATATACCTATTCGCCTGGCTTAGCTAAATACAGAGTTCTTTAATGCATGCATGTGATTTAATTCCATAGAAATATAGGCGTTAGAGTAGCTTGCATAGACTCGTGAAGAATCGACAGGTTTTCACGAATATAATTAACTTGTTAGTTAGCAATCTAGGATATCAAGAAATAGAATCAACTGGAAAACTCAACTGGATTTTTTGTAGCTCTGACCCTGGACCGTTTCTCTTTCATAGATAACAACCTAGAATTTTCTCTGTTACTTGATCTCAATTACTTTCTTTTAATTATCGTTTGCTTAGTTGGTAAATTACAAACCATCATCGAAAAAGATCCCTGAATAGTTTATAGGAATTATTTGCTAGAACATAGTCATTAACACTAGTCCTCGTGGGAACGATACTCGATTTATCACTTTATTACTTGTCGACCACGTATACTTGCGTGTGTGTTTGAGAGAAACACTATCACAATATAACAAAACTTGAGAGTGGTGAGATATGCCAAGGCTCAACAATAATCATTTCAGCCACTTCAATTCACAGACAATTATCGCCATAGACCAATATTCAGCTTCGGCGGACGATCGAGACATTGTATGTTGCTTCTTCGTTTGCCAAGATATAGCCATGTCTCCGAGGAAAATGTACCAACCGGTTAGAGACCGGCACGTCAACGAGCATCCCGCCCAATCAGAATCACACCAACCATATAAACAGATATCACATTTTGAAGTCATCACAGTATCATGTCCCAAATTTCCATTCAAATCAGAGACTACCCGAAGAGCTGCATCACAATGCTCAATGCGTGGTTGTTGTATAAATTGGGACAACACATGAACACTGTAAAATAAATCCGGAAACGTGAAGCATAGACAAATCTGAAGGCTAACTAGTCTCTGATATCATTTTGGATCATCAACATACCAGCCACTTGAAAGAGCCAAACAGTGATTCTACTCCATAGGAGTACCAATTGGCCGGACCTGTAGCAATTTGGCCTCAGAAATTATATCCAAGGCATATTTAGTAGCCAGAGAAAAATACCTTTGCGATCTCTAGCCACTTCAATTCCTAGAAAATATTTGGGAACACCTAAATCATTCATATGAAAACAAGTCGAGAGATGCAACTTGAAGATACGAATAGCCTATAAATCACTACCCATATCATCCACATAATGAGCAAACCAAATATAAATGTTCCTTTGCTTAACATGAAAAGAAAATAATCACAATAAGATTGACGAAATCCATAGGTCTTCAAGCTTCCGATAACTTGGAAAACTAACACCTCGGTGCCTGCTTTAAACCATAAAATGACTTTCGGTAATGACAAACATTACCGTATCTGTTATTCTGATAACCTGGAGGCAGCTTCATATAGACTTCTTCGCGAAGATCACAATGCAAAAAGACATTATGAACTTCCATTTAATGCAAATCCCAATCATTAGCTGCAGCCACAGCTAGAAATACCCTTATAGTCGCCATTTTAGAAAGCGAAGCAAAGATCTTCATGTAATCAATACCTTCAACCTGATGATTACCAAAAATAATCAAACAGGCCTTGTATCGTTCCACTATACCATTCGAGTATATTTAATGTTATACATCTAATTTTCTTTTCGGGCGGTAAGTATCCAACCACCCATGTTTTGTTATATTCCAACCCCTGCAACTTTTGTTGCATAACTTTTCTTCAATTTTCATTCTTCATGGCTTCAGAGAAGGAGGTCGGTTCATGCCCCTCCATTATGGCTGCTAGAAAACTCACATGACACGAGAAACAATTATCACAATTAACATAGTGTGTAAGAGGATAAGGTGTACCTGAGGCTTGTTATGGCTCGGATGAACGATTGGACTTTCTGACACAGGTCGAAACCTGGTAATTCAGTTTCCAGACATGATCTATGACAAAATCACGAAGAAGGACATTTCTTTCTTAACGCGTCTTACTTCAATGTCGTCATCATCTTAGACCACTCATAGATTTTGAACAAACAACTGACTTGGACGCTCGGTGCCTTTGGTGTTTGGTGCAAAAGGAAATTTGGTCTCGTAGAAAGTAACATCTTGTGATACAAAATATTCTTTAGTGTCCAGATCAAACAACTTTCATGCTTTCTTCCAACATGTGTATCCAACAAAAATACACTGGCGACTCCTACTTTCAAACTTATCCCTCAATCGTCTGTGCTTATGAGCATAACATAGACTCTGAACGCTTTCAAATGATCGTAATTCAGTGTCACACCAAACAAAATATCATAAGGGTTTTCTTGTGTAGCATCGATGAGGGAATCTGATTGATCAAATAACGAGTTTTCAAGACACGTGCTCCCTAAAATCAATCGAAAACTATGCTTGAAACCTAAGTCCATGGGCAATATTTAAGATATGCTTATATTTTCTCTCAACTTACCCATTCTATTGTGGGGTTCTACCGTAAGACGTTTGGAATATAATCCCTTGTTTACCGAAGTAAGTTCTCATACTTGTAAATTTCGTTCCATTATCACTTTGGATAATCTTAATTTTTTATTAAATTGTAGTTTCACCATTACAAATAATTTGTTCAACATTTGACTCACTCTTTCTTATTAATTAACAAGAACAGCCACACTGTCCGAGAACAATCCTCAACAGTTGTCACAAATATGATGCACAAGGAAAAGATTCAGTTATATAAGGACTCCATAGATTACAATGTATGAATTCAAAAACTGTGGAAGCTTTATTATCACTTACGGAAAATACAAACATTATTTGTTTTGCCTGATGGCATGCATCACAAGCATTTTCATTCAATCTACTACTACTATTCCTAATATCATAAACTGGAAGAGATTTTGTTACTTGAATCGAAGGGTGCCCTAATCTCTGGTGCCATAGATCCAACAAGTCCCCTCTCAATGCCTTTGTGTGAGCTACAGTCCCGAAGTAGTAAGGTCCATCATTTCACTCACCCGCACCAATCAACGTCTCTGTGGTCTGGTCCTTCATAGCATACAAGTTGTTAGTGAATTGCACATTACAATTAAATTGATCGATCAAGTGAGAAATAGAAGTCATCCTAGGCACATAAAGAACTTCTCGGAGAGTCAAATGCTCATCAATTTTAACTGGTGTCTTTCTTATAGCAAAAGAAATGCTTCCATTGGGTAGGCCTACCGGACAGTGTGGAATATCCTGTAGGCCTCCTAAAATATTCAATTCTCTGATCATATGATTTGAAACACCCGTGTCAATTATCGAAGGGGACCTAACAATCTTACCATTAGTACGGGGAGAACCACATCTACGACCAACGACATTATGTCTGGGTGGTTATCCACGACCACGACCAGCATTATCATTCTACCTCTTTGACATCCTCCTTACTTGTCTTAGGGTTTAGAGAAATGAACCCATTAATATGGATAATCTCTAACCTCATAATAATGCCCCGATCGGTGACCACATCAATTATAATGCAGAAACTTTGCCCTTTGTCTCTGACCTCGAAAATTTTTGCGAGGGGTGGATTTTTTTGGGTGGCGAAAGCCAGTACTTCCCGTTTCTCTTCTTTTCCCTGTGCAACTCTTTTTACTCTTTCATCTTGCACCAACTTCTAATGCACTTTACTCAACAAAGGCAACGAATCTTGTTCCAACAAATTTGGGCGAACTATTCCGAAATCATCCTCATCTAATCCCAAAAGGAAATATGTAATTTTTCTTTCTTCCTATCAAAAGAAGCTCTCAGATTGCACATACACTTCCCACATGAACAGGTCTGGAACTGTTCGTAATTTTCAAGTTCTTTCTAAAGGCATTTCAACTTTCCATTGCTATTCAAAATAGACATTCTCGTTTGCTTACAGTCGGCCAGTTCTGCCTTTAGTTATTGAATTCTAGGTCCGTTTCCAATAGAAAATCTTTCTCAAATACTCTCCCACAAATCTCAGGCTACTTCCATATAAAAGATAGTAGTCCGGAGAGTTGGTTCGTTAGAGTTCTGGATCCAAGACACCATCAGTGAATTAATAGTCCATCAATCATCCAGGCCGGCTGAATGCTCAATTGGTTTCTATATGGTTCCATCTACGAAACAAAAACTTTTCTCGGGCACATAAGACTATTCTTACGGACATCGCCTATTCATCATAATTCTCTCATCTCAAGATCACCAGTGTGATAATGAGACCGAGATTATCATTAGAAGTAATATCATATGGGGATATTGTCTTCCGAACAACAGCTTCATCGACGGTTGTGCCTTCTCCGGAGGGTGCTACTGCCATGTCTATGAAGCTTGTTCTAAAGTAGAATTTTCACAAAATTGGATTATGGATGGAGTATTAGCTCAGATACCATGCTAAATTTAAGAGAGAAACAACAAATATTTGGGGTGAAAATCACATACCCTTTTTTCCATATATATATATATATTATATATATATATATATATATATATATATATATATATATATATGTACACACACACACAAGTGGAATAATTAACTCTAACCTGGTTCCTAAGCTACTCACTAATGGGCCAACCTTAATATACAGGTAAAACCTAATCTACTACTAAATACACAATTCACATAAATGACCCCCATTAAAAATCATTTTATATATTGTACAATGTACTTTACATAAAACTAAAAAATTTCATAAAATGCATTTCATATATTGCTAATTTGGGAGAATAAGATGTTGTTTGTTTGTGGATATTTGTGACTGTGCTGTAGCTAGATAGAACTCTTGCAGAGCTAGAAGGTAAAGTATCTGGCAGCCCATATTAATTTTGCTCAAAAATCATGTATTTGCGTTAAGAAAACCATTAATATATATACAAAATTAAATTTAAAATTCAATTACTAATTTTGAGGTCATTGTTCTAGAGTTTAAAAAAAACCATAAAGTTAAATCTTGCTTTGCCTCTACTATTGTCTATCTCAAGTTGCACAAACTAAAAAAAGAAAAGATTGTACAAATTTTAAAAGCTACCACATTACATCACAACAAAGAATAAGAAATTTTTTGTGAAGTGTGTGGGACCAGATGGAACAAACTATGTGTTGAAGGAGATTCACGAAGGCGAGTGCAGCAATCACTCCGGCAGCAAATCATTGGTTCGAAAGATCCTAAGAGTTGGATATTATTGGTCAACGATCGCAGATGACGCCAAAGAATTCGTCCGCAAGTGCGACAAGTGTCAACGATTTGGCAACCTCATACATCAACAGGCAGAACCACTTCATTCGGTCACGTCACCGTGGCCATTCATGAAGTGGGGAATGGATTTGGTCGGGCCGCTTCCAACAGCGCCCGGCGGGGTAAAATTTATTTTAATTCTTACGGATTATTTTTCTAAATGGGTAGAAGCAATTGCTTTAGCTAAAATTCGCGAACAAGAAGTCATTAAATTTATTCATCAAAATATTATCTGTCGTTTTGGGATCCCCAAAGAGATCACAGGCGATAACGGTAAACAGTTTGTAGGAAGACGGATCACTGCCTTCTTCGAAAAATGGGGGATCAAGCGAATTGCCTCAACACCTTATCACCCCAGTGCAAATGGACAGGCTGAATCTTCCAACAAAACAATAATCGAGTATTTGAAGAAAAGGATGGATGATTCAAAGGGCAACTGGCCGAACGAACTCCCCGGAGCGCTGTGGGCTCATTGAACAACGCTGAAGCACAGCACCGGGGAAACACCGTTCTCACTTGTCTATGGAGCAGAAGCACTGAAACCGGTGGAAGTGGGAGAAACCGGTCTTCGGTTTGCCCACACCACCGAAGAAGCAAACAGATAAGCCATGTTGATAGATCTAAACCTGATCGAAGCAAAAAGGGACACGGCATTCGTTCGCATACAAGCACAGAAACAAAGGGCAGAAAACTACCTAAACAAAAAAATCAGGTATCGATATTTTAATGTAGGTGACTATGTGCTGAAGATCAAAAGACCAAAAAACGATGAGCCCAACGAAGGTAAGCTAGGAGCAAATTGGGAAGGACCCTATCGGGTCAAAGCAGTAATCGAGAAAGGATCATACCAACTCGAAACAATGGACTCCAAGCCGGTCGACTTCAATTGGAATATCACACAATTGAAGAAGTACTACTTTTGAAATTCTACGGTATCATCAATTCTCATCTTTTACTCTCGCAAAATTTCATTTTTCCTCCATCGGAAAGAATTATTTAATCGATTATTTGATACTAACACTTTTAGATGATAGGCATAGTTGGAATCAAATAATGACAAACATCACCCGCGAACACCTGAGCTCAAAACGCTCCGATCGGGGTTGATAAGTCTGACGAACACTCTAACGTGGTCTTCATCTATAACGGTTTCTCGGTTTTTATTTCAATGACTCCGTTTCAGGACCAGTGTTCGACCACTCATTCTTCACACTCAAACACTGAAGGGGGGAATGGGGAGATGGAGTTAGCACGATGGTCATCAACGGATACTGGAGACTGCCCAAGAACCGGGGACTTCCCATCGGAAGAAGGAACGAGACCGATTGAAGACAATAGCGAGGACTCGTTCAGAATTCGACAAAAGTCCCAACGTTCACTCGAACTGAGGACGTTCAAAATTCGACCAAAGTTCTTACGTTCACTCGAACTGGGGACTCGTTCAAAATTCGACCGAAGCTCGAAGACACCAATACTCACTCAAACTGGGGACTCGTTCGAAATAGAGTTTTGACTTTATCGGATGTTTCAAACCTTGACTTTTTTATTCAAAGTCAAGGACTGTCCATTTATGTAAATGATCCATCAGCGATCAAAAGTCTGTGCCTTTAAACGGCCACATCCTGTAATCGATCGAAATACACGATCCAAAATGTATTAAAAGCCCATTAGCGGCTCATTTCAATAATATGCAACACTTTGGTTATATTTTTGACTTTTCACATTTGTCCGACTCAAGTGATCGTTTCAAATGTTAGCGAATTTTACTATATGCAACATTTTGGTTATATTTTCGACTTTTCACATTTGTCCGAAATGTATTAAAAGCCCATTAGCGGCTCATTTCAATAATATGCAACACTTTGGTTATATTTTCGACTTTTCACATTTGTCCGACTCAAGTGATCGTTTCAAATGTTAGCGAATTTTACAATATGCAACATTTTGGTTATATTTTCGACTTTTCACATTTGTCCGACTCGAGTGATCGTTTTAAATGTTAGCGAATTTTACAATTCCAAGTTTTTTCATCAAGTGTTAAGTAATTTTTTCATTCCGAACTCATAAAAATGTTCGAAGAGTGCATTACGTGAAAGTGAGACGTCATTTTTTACTACGCACTAAGACATTGGGCCCCAATCACCTCTTTCAACAACTATCGTTAAACGTCAAAACTTTCGAACGATTAAATCATCTTCGAAAAAAACAATACAAGAATGAAAGGAAAATAATTTCATTCATACAAAATATCTATGTACATAGCTGGTCATACGACCACATTTGCATCAGATTTCAAAACGACTAAAAGTCGAAAGCAACTACAATTCATTCATCATCATATCCATCAGAGCCTTCATCGAAGGAACTCGCTGGGAGACCAAGATCTTCACGAGTTAACCGCACGATGGCAACAGCTTCGCTCAATTCGGTAGGAACATCAACATTTCGGTCTAGCATCTCCCTAAGGACATCACGCCTTGATTCAGCAAGAATCAGATCCTTCTTTTTTTCAAATTCTTCCTCAAGGTCGCGCCTTAGAATAGTGGATTCCTTTTGAAGCAATAAGTTCCTTTCCGATAAGCTATCAGCTTGAACCTTTAGATCCTCACTGCTTTTGCGAAGAACGCTCAATTCTTCGAACTGATCAGCCAATTCTCTATCTTTGCTCTCCAAGGCAGAGGTAAGTTCGGCCATCTTCAGATCGAAATTCGCTTCGTGCTCACTCAGCTGTGCGTTCAAAGCTCTGATCTGGGATTCCAACTCCGTTTGGCGAAGAGCATGTTCATGCGTACTCTTATCAAAGTTGGCCAAAAGCTCAGCATACTTGGCTTCTGCAGCTTTTAGCTTCCGATGTAAGCCTTCTCCAGCCGGAGTAAGATGAATAATTTGCTCGTTCAAAACTTTGGCTCCATCTTGAAGCTGACGAATCCGATCGGCAGTTTCGATCGCCATTATGCAGTTCTGAAAATGAGTTACGGTTAAAATTCACAAAAATCTATGCAACTATGCAACGAAAGAAAAGAAAGCTAAGTATGGAATTTACCCTGAAGGCACTAAAGGAAATCTAAGAAGGCAAACTCAGATCTTCGTGCGTGTTCAATCGAGCTTGCTCCATTGGGCCAATTACATTGAATAGGTAATCTGCCAGCCGCTTCGGGCATCTTAGCAAATCAACATTGGATGGCACTTCGATTGTAAGCGATCTGCCACCCTTCTTTTCAGATTCGCCTAAAGCGGCAAAGGCAGCAGCCTCTTCACCACGAGGGAGAGGTACGATTGGATCAGCATGATCCGCACCAAAAAACGACGACCCTGTCTCTTCATTGTATTTGGATTTTGTCGTCGCTATTGGCCGATCCAGAGCTGGCATTTTCCCTTTAGCTGGATCCCTCTCTTCGAACTCGCGATCAAAGGCCTCAATCATTTCCCCTTTATCCTCGGGGACAACGCCTAATGTAATAAGGGCACCTTCCCTACTGGGCAAACCCCCTGAAACCGAATTAACTTCTTCGGCTACAGGGGAGAGTTGATAATCGTCAACGGAAAGATCTCCTTGTTCAGCCACCTTAAGTTGAATGGCTGTCTCTTGGAGTCTTTCCTTGACCGGTTTTTTTGGCCGTCTCACTAGCTGGTCAGACCCTGATTCGTCCCCAGCTTCTTCCCCCTCGATGTCAATGACCGAGGTCGTTCATTCGGTGGCTTTCGCCGCTGCGATCGCTGAACTTGTCCCAACGATCACATCCTCTATGGTCTGGGGCGCAGCCGACGAACTGCCCCCTTGCCCTTTTTCCGCCACCACCACCTTGGGCAAATATTTATTTCTCAACTCTTGGAACGATTTCTTTTTTTTCTTCTTCTTCGGCGGAGGAGCGTCATCGACTTTCTCCCCGCCCTCGGGCTCAGCCTCCTCATCACTTGGCTCACCTCCAGCACCGGTGATGCCTGAAAATGTTTTTTAAATGTTAAGAAGCGTCAACGGAGCAAGAATCGTAAATACAAGTATGGTTCAAAGTTACCATGATTTTTTGCTTTGAGTTTTTTCAAAGCCGCGACCGGTTTCCATGCTCTTTCATCGTTGGTCGTCTTATCAAGCACCCTGATCAGCCATGGCATGATGTCAGCAACTTGATCGAACAAGACCACCTCGGCTGAAAAGTTTGGAAAAATCCCTTAGTAAGAATTTAGAATCATAAATTCATTCAAAAGAAAGAAACGAACAGACAGAATACTTACGAGTTCGATTCCAAACGCTTGGGAGCAGCCCTTTTTCAGGGTCGGTTAATTGCTCCGTAGGAATAAAGACAAAGCGTTGATCCCACCCACGGAGATCGTCATCGTTGTCAGATATCAAGGCCCGTTGACCTCGTTTTGCTAAGTTTATCACCCCTCCTTTATAGACTCGAGGGGAGTAAATATTAAGGATATGGCGAAGTGTCAGCTCCACTTTCGCCTTCTCTGCGACACATCGCATAATCACTATTGTTCTCCATATCATCGGAGAAATCTGCCCAAGACAGACGTTGTACATCTTGTAGAACTCCTCGATCACGTTGTCGACCAGGAGAGAAAACCCGATGGTGAAAGGATATGTCAACACAACAGAATGATCCTCGACGTGAGTTGCCAACGTCGACTTTCTTGGAGGGCACATCACATCGATGTCACCCACTTTCCAACCACATTCCTCCCGAACTCGTGGTATCGACTCTGGCGTGATCGCACAATAGACTGAGTCGATCGAAATATTCTTCTTCTTTCCTTGCTCTGCTTCACTTTGAACGCTAATTTTGCAGTCGTTCTCATAAGTGAATCTCTTCGGAAGAATCTCCGACCACAGTTTCTTGGGACCGTAATCTTTCACCTTCCTCTCTTTTCGCTTATTTTCTTTTTGTCCACTGAAGGACCAGCAACATTGGAAGTCTGCTCCGCCACCGCGCCGGACTGCGGTAGAGCTGTGGCGGTGACTGCCGCAGCAGGAGTAAGTTCAGCATCAGTTGTGGGTTGAGAAGAAGAAGACATTGTCACAACACAAAATCAACAAATTGGACAAACAAGTTGGGAAATCTGGAGTAAGATCAGTAGAATTTAGCAACAAAGTTCTTGAGATTTACTTTCAGAGAATTTGGAGAGATTTCAGAAGTTGTAAAGTTTGTAAAGAGAATTTTGAAATGGGTATTTATAAGGCAAGAATCATCATTGCCTTGGGAACTGTCGAGAAACTGCTGCCCGCACGATTTCTGACACGTGCGGCGATTGGAAGTTGAGGCGACGTTTTGACGTTTCAAAATGGAGGGACACGAGCGTTCCACGTGTTTTCCCGCCAAGAATTCAAGCAACTTGCCAAGTTTTCACGAACACACGACTTGGCAAGTGGGGGGACTATCTGTATTGGTCGATTTCTGTTCGATCACAATTTTCGGTTTTGATTTTATGATGAGGCATTAGTTGACTTCGAAGACGTTGTGGTCGGAAAGAAATTGTTTCGCTCAATTTCGTGATCGGTTATGTGCTGTTGTGATCGGATAATTTCGAACTGAGTGCTCCAATGGATAACACAGTTTGTCCTCATCCCAAGTATATCGGAACAGATTTAGCGGATTCGGCGGAAGTGGGTGAAGATGTGCAACTGTTGGAAAACGTGGAAAAGTGGAATTCTTCTAGGGTTGGAATTCCTCATCATTTCAACCTATAAATAGGACTTCATGCTCTCATTTGAAGACACATTCTTTCATCTGAAGCAGCATTACTCTCAATCTTCATTCAGCTATATAAATCCTCTTATTTTGTTCTCTCAACATATCTTAAATTATTGTCATTATCAACACAACCCTTGTATTAAATTCAGTCGTGGCTTGGTTCAAACGTGGAAGAAGACTCATCTCTTTCATTGAAGCACCATACTCCGGCTCTTCAATACAATAAGCTTTTATCGCTTTAATTATTTATTTGTCGTTTGCTCAATCGTTACTTGTTTTACTTGCTGCTTATATTATTCGTTATTTTACTGCATTCGATCTTATCAACTTGTCATCGTTATTCTGGTCGCATAAGATAATTCATTAATCTGCTCATTGTTAAGTTACATCGGATACATTGCTGCTGCTACTTTATCATTACATTACTCGATCGAATATATTCATATTATGTTCGCTCATTATCATATTACATTCGCTTGTCATCGTATCTATTATCATCATCATCGAATTTTTCTTCATAATCATATCCATCATCATCATCATTAAATCTATCGTTGTCATCGTATTTGGTTAAAGTCGGGCATCTAATTGGGACGGAACCATCTCAACATAAATTATTAGCTTGTTACTTACTTCGAATTTATCTGTTTATACTTGCCTTCAAATCGTTTATTTGAACCTGACATCGTTGATTGGTATTTGACATCGAATATGCATATTTGACATCGATATTAGAATTGCCTTCGAGTTAAATCGCTAGAGATCGACTGATCCATTAACGTAAACTTCTTATCAATCGATCGGATTGAGATATAAAACGGTCGCCTTAGACTCAACTAAATATAAATTTAATTGTAAAACCTGATACATTTTTGGAAAATACAGAGGGATTTGAAGGGGTTGCTGAAGGATCCTTCTACCGGCATCACTGGTGCACCTTGTGACAGCAATATAATGCTATGGAATGCTGTTATATTCGGGTATGACATTTGCAGTTGAATGAATTCCATGGTTCCATAACTATTTGGACATTGTTCCGATGCTACCTGCCCAAAATGCAGTATGATCGGACTTATAACTTCTTCTTTTTTCCTTAAAATGCAGTCCTGACGATACTCCCTGGGTTGGAGGTGAGGCAATGTTTCTCATGATTACCTTTTGTTTGTGATATGAATTGAAGCATTCATGTTGATACCACCCTGTCTTACCTATGCTTGCTGAGACTTACTTATGCCTTAAAAATTGTTGTTTCCTGCTTTTGCTTTGGTGAATTTGTTACCCATGTGCTTTACGAACAAAAAAGGTGACTTACAACTGTTTTATATCGGACAGTTAGCTGCATTGTTACTGAACTGATGAGCATATCTTGTGTGGATATGGTCTAATTTGAGTTGCGGAACTGTAATTCAGGAATCTTTGTATGCAACTTTCTTTATGCTTAATGTTGGGATTTCCTCGTTCTAGGATTGATAGTGGGAGGTTGGTGCATAACCAGTTTCCGATCCTAATGCCTCTTGCAGGTGGCTAGAGCAATCGGACATTCTTTTTTGTCGCTCACTGTAGCTTTAGTAGCTTTTTAGCTGCATGTTAATCTTTGTTATCACTACCTTTCTGCTATTTTTCTTTCATCTTCCATTTACTGCTTCCAATAAAATAAAACATCAAGGGTTTGTCTTGTTTGGGCAAATGCACTTACAGCTTGTGGTTATCCCTTCGTGCCCCTAACTTTGACTGTTCTGTTAAATAGTTTGCTTACAGGTACGTTTAAGCTGACACTTCAATTTTCAGAGGATTATCCTTACAAACCTTCAAAAGTACGTTTTATCTCCAAGATGTTCCATCCAAATAGTAAGTAGCTCAAGTAAACACCCCCCCCCCCTCCCTTTTTCTACTTCTCTTTTCCACCAGAGTTACGATCCTCGGGGGTAATAATATTCACACCAATACACAGGTGCATCTGGAGGTCTATGTAGAACGTGAAAAAACCATATCAAGCGACCTTATTCCATTTTATCCTCTATGTGTGCTACTTATGCTTTTTCGTCCAATGTCATCATTTCTAACATTTTTTTGAAGGAGTAAAATTACTTTGTTTGACATTTTAGGCATTTAGTTCCTCTGGCATGTGTCTCTTGCTGAATGTCCAGTTTATAATTCTGCTTATTCAAATATGTGCTACTTGCACTTTTTTGTCCAGTGTGATCACTTCTAGGTTTTTATTTTTTTGCTGAAGTAGAAGTAAAATTACTTGGTTTGAAATGTTAGGCATTTAATTCCTCTTGCATGTTTCTCTTGCCGAATGTCCATCTTATAACTGGTCCAGTTGTAAGGAATGGATATTGAGTATTATATTGCAGACCCCTCCAATTTAGGATTGAGGCGTAGTTGTTGTATTGGTAACTATTTGTATAAAGCATTTGATAGATTATATATATATTTGGGATTGAAGTGAGAGCAAAGTTATGCTGGCTTAAATTTCTGCATTGTCTTCGAGCTATATATAGTTCACATGCTTCAAAATTCATTGGAACACAAGCTACGGTAACTTAAATTTCCTCATTTGCTTGTGGCTGACCTGTATATTTGTGTTTATGGTGGAAAACATAGGAGGAGGTCTACAAAATTGTGATTAGATGCCCCTCAAGAGAAATGTGTAATGAAAATGCAAAACAAAGCTGAAGTGCTATAGGTGTCCAAGCAGTTGTGTTTTAGTTAAATTTAGCGCCAGAACTGTTCTGCTTTATATCAAACACCTACTATCCCGGCTTCTCTCCTTTTCCTTTTCTCAACTTTGAAATGGGCCAAGCAAGCTGAGCACCATAATCTTTTAACTTTAATTAGTATATCTGTAGATTATATACTGGTCTCCAAGAGTTTGTTTCATTCATAGATTATGGTTATATTCTCTCTCTAGTTTCAATTTGTTTTGGTATGTTCACCTTATCCACTAACTCCTACTCCATTGTGTGTAATATAATGTTGTTTTTCCTATTCTTTCTAGTATTGCATATTAACTTGTCTTCTGCTTTTCCATTATGTCATGCAAAATATCCCTTTGCTGATCTTTATGCCTTTGCTTATTGTTGCTCAGTTTTTGCTTATGGAGATATTTGCTTGGACATCTTGCAAAAGCAGTGGAGTCCTATATATGATGTAGCTGCTATACTTACCTCAATACAGGTATAATGAGATGTTCCAAATGCAACATCATGCCTCCTTACCTTAAATAATTTTGAGGAATGAACATGTATTTTATTTTTGGGTTTTCCTCTTCTTTTTGGGAAATTTACGCTGCCTGAAAAATGGCTGGACCACTTAAGGAAAATATAGCCATTTTTTGTATATTTCATGCATGTTTTATGTATATTATGTGCATAATAAGTGTGTATAAATATACATACTGATTATGGCATCTATTTTTGTAAAGTTCCCTTCTTTGTTCTTGGGAGAGGGGGGGGGGGGGGTTACGTGTCCCCACACAGTATGAATGTGAGCTGTTCTGCTATACAGTTGTGAATTCCATCGTCTCACTTTAGATTGTTGGACTAGTAGTCCATCACTATTGAGGACATAGTATTTTCACTGCCCGTTGCTACTAATGAACATGCACGCGCGCGCGCACACAGACACACAATTTGAATGAGTTTCCTTTCCTTTACCAGTTTTCTGTTTAGGTTTGTTCTTCTCTTTGGGCGGGAGGAAAAAAAAAAGGGGGGGGGGGGGGGGGGCGGGCACAAGTATACTATGAAGAGAACTGATTTTAGTTCAGTTAAGAATGTAACACGTGCTTGGTGGATTAGTTGAGGTGCATGCAAGTTGGACTAGACATCACCTTTACAGGGTCCTTGCCCTAGATAACATACATGTGTCTCCAAGCGAAACTATTTCCAATGCCAATTCACTCAGCTCTCTCTTGAGATTACTAGTTGGCTATGACTGCAGTATTTTGATAATCTAGTTATTTACAGAAGCAAGTCTTCCTTCATTTTCTCTATTATTTGTTTCAAACAAAATTTTGTACTAGTTCTATTCTCATGTAAGAAATACTCTTAATACTTTCATTCTTGTTCTAATTGCTAAATAGTTTTCCCTTTGATCCATTTTCTTTGAACTACGAAATTAGAGAGTCAAAAACTTCTTTTTCGCCATGATCTTTTTTATTATTTCATATTTTTTTCATTCTTGTCTGGTTAGTGTTGATTAGTAGATTAGTGTGTGATTTTAGACAAAAACTAATTGAGATAATTCAATAAACTAACTATGTCAAAGAGTTATTATGCATCTCGTAGAGTGTAAGAAAGTGATCTGTGAAACTATTGCTATGTCTATGCTGGTTGGTAAGTAGCTCCCTGATACGTGGCTTTTCCTATTGCAGTCTTTGCTATGTGATCCGAACATTTACGCATCAGCTAATTCAGAAGCGGCACGCATGTTTAGTGAGAACAAGCGCGAGTACAACAGGAAGGTACGTGAAATAGTTGAGCAAAGCTGGACAGCTGACTGACTTATCTGTTGCTAAAAGCCTAAAACTGTTACATGGCATTATCATGGTTGTGTTGTCTGCATCAAACTGAGATGTTTCGAGTGTATACACTACATCAATAATTGATGTAGTACAATATTGTCCTTTAATTTTAGCCGACCCCAGCTTGTTTGAGATTGACGCTTAGTTGTTACTGTTAACATTGCCCTTTAATTTGCTGTTAGGAGATCTGGTATTCTTTTTCTTGTATAGTTGTGTTGCTCGACTTTGAGAAATTCTGTACATATGATCTCTTATATCCATTTCTGTGAATTATATGAAGCTCTATTTCCATTGATTATGCGGAGTTTCCAATGAGAAGATAAGAAATTTGTTTATCAATTGAAGTCCCTCAGGAGGTGCAACACTTGCTATTGCTTATACATATGTAATGGTGCGATTTGAACCAATTAAATACCAGGTAGAAGTGGTAATTTTTCGTATGTAGTGAAAAGCTCTTCCATAATTGTTTTGATGGAACACATTTGCTCTCCTTTTTCATTCCTTTTTTTTTTTTTTTGTTTAATAACTGTTCACACTGTATTTGGATAATGAGCCCGCTCCTCTATCATTCTCTACTTAATACCACGCTTTTGTCTGCATCCTTTTTCATTTCTTCTCTTTTTTTTTTGTTTTCTTTAGTTGTCTTTTTGCCATGCTTAAATTTCAGCGTCTCAGCAAAGGGAACTTTTCTTTTATAAATAGAGACAGACATCACAGGTCATGGTAGAAAGAGATAGTACTTATTAACATAGTAAAGAATGACTCATTCCCCAGTAAACATCCTTGTTTAGTTTTCTTCTTTTCCTCCATCTATTTGGCTTTTTCCCTCTCATAATTTGTGGTTTGATTCCTAGCGCAACTGATTTTAAATTTTTGAGCAATTCACAAATAGTTCGGTTACTGTAACATATAAAAAACTACCTTTTGGTTATTTTAATGTTAATAGTGGTAGTGGATAAAGTTTAGTTACTTTGACAAAATAGTTATGTAATTATTGTTGTATTGGATAAAGTATGACTGACTGTATCACATGAAGTCAACCCTTATTAATCATCAGAATCTGCAACTTTATTAGCAGTATAAAGTCATCAGAAGCTTCTTCACATGATCTCCATACAATTCCTTTTTTACTTAACAAAATAACTGGTAAAGTAGTTTGTTCTCTTAGATGATATAATTATATTCAGTATTAACCAACACAACATAAAAAAGTAAAAGAAAAAAGAAAGCTTCATATCTGAAGCAACATAAAAAACTAGTGCAAGGAGAGAATCTTTCTCTTTTTATTTTTTTCTTTTTTCTTTTTCTTTTAAGTTTTCTCTTTCAATTAATATAGGTTATTGCCCACAGATAGATAGAGAATATGACCCTACACCACAGGCTCCCTTAATACTGCTCAGAACGTGAATTCATTTTAATATCTACGAGACAGATTATTATAATCTGTCTTCCAAGTGGTCCAACCTTGCAAAAAACATTACCTTTGTCTCTCACAATAATGAAAATTAAATACTCCTATTAATTACTCCCTCCACTTTATTTGATGTGAAGTATTTGATTGAATACGGAATTTAGACTTTTTGAACGAGTAATATAAATGTCATAACATTTATTTGCCTAATGACATCAAGGGCAAAATGGAAATGTAAAATTAAATTAGTTTCAACATTGAAATGTGTGTTTTTTTTAAAAGGACTGGTCAAGGATACTAAAATTTACACTAGCAAAACGAAAGCCTTCCATTCCAATTTCTTACAATGTCACTTTCAACTCCTTCATAACAGTTCTGATACAATAACATATGTGCATGTCAACTATACACACAACAAAATAAACGATTGGCATAAGGCAAAAAAAAATAATGCTTTGAATAACTTCAAATTAAAGAAATCAATATTCAGTAAAAATGTTGCTGCACTGGCAATGGCCAAAAATTTGTTTGATCTTCCACAGTGGTGAACATGTTGCAAAATCCTTCTTCGGGTACAGTTGTTTGATCAATTTTATAAGTTGTTGGGAAGACATCATGGTTGTTAAGTGGGCTGTTTGTTGATGATGTTCTTGTTGTGGTTCCAAGATTTACATCTATAACAGTACTGTTGTCATCAACACTTCCATTGTTGTTCCAGTTAGATCCTTCATTTTCTTTGTTCAGATTAAACAATATTGGTGTGCCATCAGCAGCTGATTCTTTGTTTCCAAGAGTTAATAACTGCAGCTGCCATAAGAAATATCAATGTGAAAAATAAATGTCAGAACTTTGGGAATTGTGTGTAGCATATTAGTCAGAAGGCACCAAGCACGCGCTTTGGTCCCAAAAAAGCTGGGTACTATGTGAATCCTTAATGACTATGTTTCTTCATTTAAATTCATCTCATGCAGTAATCAGAACACATAAAAACAAGCCGGAATCAGTATATATATAGATCATGACTTGTTTGTTCATGACTTGATTCTGTACTCAAAATGTCAAAGTAGTGTAACCAGACTAGTCAAAGCGCAACTCTCACTCAAACACAAAATCACATTTGAAGATTGATCGGAATTATGTAAACCTAGAGAAACTTGAGCATAGAAATTTTAGAGAAAAAAAAATAGAAAATGATGGAGACTTGGGATCATGTTGGATGGGTTAAGTTTTGATCCATTATTTGACCTATGTAAACTTTGGGCTATTTGACACCACTAAATTGATACACAAGTGAGGGATAGTTAAAAGAAAATGAACTTAGGGGTTAACTCAATTCAAAAAAGATAGTTCATAATGTCACGATTGTCCAAGATCATATAAATAAACAACATCACACGATTCCTCAACCAATATGAAACTCTAACAATAGTGCATAATAATAATAATAATAATAATAATAATAATAATAATAAATAATCTTGGAAAAAATCATCTAATCATATGCAATATGAAGTTCATAATGATAAAAGGCAATTACGTACCTCGGAGTGAAGTTTCTTGTTTTGACTCTTGAGTGCATCATTATCAGCGTTAAGTTTATCAAATTGTCTCTTCAAGATATCATAGTCTTTCTCCAATTGCTTAGTCTTACACCTTGCCCTTCTGTTTTGAAACCAAATTGCAATTTGCCTTGGTTGCAAACCTAAAGCTCTAGCAAGTTGAATTTTCCTTTCAGGCTCAAGCTTGTTTCCCAACTCAAAACTTCTCTCTAGTGCCTTGACTTGTTCCAAATTTAGCCTCCTTTTTTTCTCACCAAGTAAATGTGAGGAGCCATCATCAGACATTTCATCATGATCAGCTCTTGAATCTTGATGGTGATCATCACACCTCTCTACTCCAGAAAATGACATGGCTCTCCTCATTAACACCGATGAGATACCTGCATTCGCCATTAGTGGCATAATCAGAGATTCTAGGGGATTCAAGGAAATGCAAAAATACTACACATGATATTTGAACATGTGACAAAAAAATAATTTTTGAAAAACTTTTGCCACTATAATGAATCTTCCCTCATATTGAAGGGATTCAACAATTATATAAGTGCAGAAAAAAATCGTTCTTGCCTTGTTAATTCCATATTATTATACTTTTCCGAGGATTCATTTGAACCCCTTGCGTCTACCTAGCTCTACCCTTTAACAGTGGTGGATCTAGATCCTACACGCAACGGATTCAAGAGAGTTATAGCGTTTAGCTTGGACGAGTGTTGAAAAAGGAAACGACACGTATATAAAGAACAAAATTTGTTACAACTGACTCTAAATTCTGAATTCACCGTTGATCGCATGTATAAATGCATAGAGATAGAGTATGAGAGAGAGTACCATGAAAGTCTTGATGAGGAGGAGCACATGAAGAGGGAAAGACACTGGGGAAGGTGGAAGTGAGACCATTATCTTCATGGCTTCGAAAATCAACAGAACTTTCTGGTCCTGCAGGAAGAAAGGCCATAGTACCTGTACCTCTAGAAAGCATGTTATATCTGCGACTGCTAGGCTCTTATATGCACAAAGTAAACCCAAGTCATCGACTTTATATATCTTATGTCGTTATTTTTTTATTTTTTTATTTTTTGATTTTTTGATTTGAGGGGGTGGGCTGGGTGGTGGGGAGGGGGAGGGTGTTTGCAACTGAGGAGGGGAAGGGTGTGATGACCAATGTGTCGAAACGAATTTATAATTTAAAGTAAAGTTTATAATATGTGTGACATATTATATATACATTGTCTAATTTTCTTTTTGTATATGTATACATAATTTAAGTAACAACTAGTTCGTCTAGTTGAACCAGTTAACCCCTCTATCACTAGGGAGCTAGAATTTAATTTACACATAATCGAACTCAATAGTTTTGATCTAAACGTTGTATTTCTTTTTAAAAATTCATTCAATGTATATGTACAAATTATTAATATAGATTGCAATGAATTAAAACGACTAAAATCCCAAACTCGTAAATTTCATCCTGTCCCTGCCTTGGATCAGTCCTTGAAGACCTGAGATGTTATGTCAAAGGGTGTAATGGAGGAGAGGTGTTTTGAAGTGGGAACATGGAAGGTGCTAGCTAGGGGGTAGAGGGAAACAGCAACATGGGGTGGAAAGGTGGCAACATTGGAAGCCAGCGAAGTTTATTATTTTTTGTTAAGAAATAAGAGCATATAACGTGAGATGTTATTAAATTCATTATCCATCAAATATTCCCCTTACTTGCAATTTGATGTCTTTGTATTTTTCTCAAGACTTGCACTTTAGGTATCTAGGTAACAAGTTCAACTTTTTGGATTTAATTCACATACAGTTATTAACGTATTTTAACAATTAACAAATCATGTCAAATTACATGCTCTTTTTTCAAGTTACTGACTCATTGCCTATAATTAATCGTCTTTAATTAAGTGACGTGATAGTCTAACTATTTTTATCATGATCAATGTGTCGAAGTTAAATAAACTCCAAACTTTCTAATAACTTCGAGGACGCCACTTTCATTCCACAAAATAAATATATTCAAGATTAATTTAACAATGTTTGTTGCTGTTAGTCTTTAGTGAGAGAAATAAAAGATACCCTCCTTAAATTTAACATCAAATTTAAGGAAACTAAAAGTACTGAAATTAAGGTCATAATTAATGTGAAGTAAACTAAAATTACTGAAATTAATGATGTGAAGTACTCCTACTAAATTGTTTTTCGTAAATGATGTTCTTTAATACAATTCGGTGAATTAAATCGAATAATAAGATTATTGAGTGCCACAAAATCTGAAGGCGGCATGTGACTGGGGCCATGTTTATACTACTACGTACGTACTACTCGCAATAGGTTGATGCCTTTCGTTTACATAAGGAGACCATGAAATATAAGAAAGCTAAGGGCCGCCATTACCAATAATTTGGATGCACTTTTTACTTTTGTTGCTTTTGAATCTCCAAGAATTAAAAAAAAATGATTTTTCTATTATTAGTTACAATTTAAATAGAAGAAAATGATCCTATAACCAGAACAATACGAACTGAAGCAAGTGTATCCTCAAGTTTCTAATCTGTAATATTGTACATAAACAATTGAATGTTATTTCTTGTTATCGAAGTAGTTTTATGTACATGTAGAAGAACACAACTAATAAGCTTTGTGTATAAATCTGTCGCTTCATCTGGTTAACTTAGCATAAAACAATAGGCAACTGATCTCTTAGTAAATCCAATATGAAAATCTGAAAATAAGTTAAGTAATTAGTTAAATTACACTAATAAGTATACCTTAATTCTAGTTTAAAGTTCTTGTCTAAATGGAAGCATTAGTGGAATCTTGTGATGTGGACTTCCTGTGGGGAAAAAAGAGGAAAGTTGGTGGCCAGGTACGACGACTTATCAACTGATAAAACACATGAAAGTTGAGGTGCCTCTTTCTCTCATACTTTCCTATCAATATTTAGCACTGAAAGAAAGGTTTTTTTTGTCTAGTAAAAGTTAGCCTTTTGCTTTGATATTCTCACTTTAAATTAAGGTATGACCCAACATGGTGTCGAGCACAGGTGACGCCAAGGTCTTGGTATGGGGATTAATGACAAATTAATTCATAACACTGACGGGTGTAATAAAGAAAGAAAAATCAAAAAGAGGTGTTTATTGAAGAGGTTCTATATCTGTATCTGAAACAGGACTAATGCCAAATCCAAAAATGATTTGGACTTTCAAAGTTCAAACATAAGATTACAAAGGATAAAATGGCAAGTCTTTTGAACAATTGAGCTGATATAAGGGTTTTAACTCGGTGTTCACTTAAAGTAGATGGAGATTTTTAATTTAAAATAAACGGCAAACTAATGTCATCTACATTTCGGCGATAGTTAACATTTCATATATAAAGTGTGTTCTCTCTAATAATAATTTAATATATAAAATATTATTTCTCTAATAGCTTGAGCTTTTAAATGAGATAGTCACACAATTCAACTAGATAAACTGCACACGAGGGGGCATATTGAGGCAATAATTAAATATATAACTTATGTTCTTTCTAACATCTTAATTTTTTTTGGTGAGAAAGCCACACCACCTAGGATCCATTAAGGATCTAATCGACTCTTCCCCCTATTTTTTGGTGTTTGCCTAGATTTTCTACCACATTTGATTTTTTTTCTTTTTCTTGAAGGGAGGACAAAGCATTTACTATATATAGTTGCTTTTTTTCCTAAAGAAATATAAATCCATGTCTGCTAATCCCTTTTTTTGGAAAATAAATTTTAACTTCTCTAAATTGAGGAGCATTCCTTTTCACTTTACTGTATCTATAATGTACAGTTCTTAAAAGAGTCTCTGTTAGGAAGAGAACGTATTATTCTTTCACTACTAGAAAAAGAGTAAAAAGCTTCAGAATGATTGGCGAGGGAACTCACTCTCCAATCAGTTAGCGAGTGACTTTCCTCACTGTTTTGCGGTTAAAATAAATTAAATTGAAAAGTTGGCAACGGAATTCCTTCTCCAGTCAAAAAGTAAAAAAGGTGTCAGGTGATGGAGAAGGAATTTCGTCTCAATCAGTTGACAATTTTTTTAACATTTTGATTGGAGATGGAATTCTCTCTCCAACCATAACAATTGTATTACAATTACATTTTTACTTCAGTGGACTCCACATTTTTACAAACTCTAAAAAAAATTTCTCCCTCCCTCTCTACAGTGTACTGCAGCGGCAACACCCATTCCCCACCATTGCAATACTATTGTTTCTTATCAAGTAGTATTTTCGTCTTCCCCGTTCTCCCCACCCCAATCCCGTATCTCCTCTTAGGATAAAACTTTATTTTTTTTCTAAATTTTAGAGAAAGTTGTTGAAACGATTAAATCATGTTCTGCATGATAAACCTTCAAATATAATAATGTGTACAATAACATTTTACTTATTTAGGGTATTAAAGATGGTACAAATATTAAATCACAAAATAATGAAATTGTTTCATAAACACACAATCTCTGAAAATTCATGGATTTAGAGAAGTCCCTTTATAGATTAGGAATTCCAGTAGGGACAAAATCCTTAGACTATTTGTAAATATACTCTTTTGAGTATGTTGTGAATAAACATCCCATCCCCAATTTTCCCATATACCTTAAAGTAGACCTAATTTTTGTTAACCGAATTTAACAAATTTTAATTTTAAATATTTTTACAGGTTTTTCGGTCACCGGCAACTAATTCTTCAAGGTAAATTTTAATTTCAGTTTATTAAGTTAAATTATTTATTTATTTTTATTATTTGAAATTTAATTTAAAATTGCATATATTCAATTGCTAAGTATTTTTGTAATAAATTAGTTAAATGCCTATTTGGTTTGAATGCCTAGTTGGTAAAATATTTTTGTAGTAATATAATTAAATGTCTATTTTAGTTTATTAACTATTTTTATGTTAGCATCCTAAAAAAATTAAATGTTTCTATGCGTTAAATATTTAGGGAGTTTGATTTAGTTAGTTAATTAAAAAGTTAATATGCAACATAATTTAACAAAAAAGCTATACACCTACAGTTTGCTAGAAAAATTGATATATTCTGTTGCATTGATTTACATTCGTGTTGAATATTTAATGATGAAACATGTATGTAGAATTGTTTAATTATTCGTGGTGGCTTTGTTTTATGTTAAACAGGTTGAATAACTATTTTAATGGCGTTTTTTTGGTTTTTGGTTGCTTTGTATCGAGTTTCTAATCTTTTTATTTAGCAGGGTTAATATAGCTAGAGAGTGAATTTCGTCTCTAAAGCAAAAACAATAATTAATTTACGCATTTTTCAGACGGACTGCCGTCTCAAATGAAAAAATTATGTATGAAATTATTTTTCTGGAGAGAGAATTTCGTCTCTAAACACTAAAATAATTTCTATAAATTAATTATTTTGCTAGAGAGAAAATTCCGTCTCTAAAGATAACCTGACACAACCAGCCAAATAGCTAAGGTCGCGCATAAACAGAATTCTTTCTCTAAACTCCGTTTAGAGAGGAAATTCCGTCTCTAAACTGAGACGCAACACACTCTTTTTTTAGTAGTGTTTTGATCTTTTTGTACACTCTTTTATATTGGTAAATTGCTAATATGTAGATATGTGGTCCAAACCACAATAAACTATTCTCTCTTTCGGTATATTTGATTTCTTTGTTAGCTCAACTCGTTATTATTTCGATCCATAGAGTTAGAAGATATATAGGTACACAACTTTCTAGCACTTAATTGGTATGTTTTGCTTTCTCCTAAACTGTATTGGATTGCTTAGTTGTGGGCTTTTTCTAGGATTTTTTACATAAAAGTACAAGTTTTAGAACTTAATTACCAAACATAGCAACATTTTAGCAAAATAACCCTATATATAGGAAAACACAAGTTAATTACAAATATAGCAAAAACATAGCAATATTTTCCCATAACATACCAAACTCTTACATTCTTCCTCCTATTTCTCCCCACTATCACTTTTGCTCCTCCCATTTCTCCCTATTTCACTTTTCCTCCCACCATTTCCCCCAATTTCACTTCTATTCCTAGCATTTCCCCCAATTTCACTTTTCCTCGTCCCATCCTCGATGTATCTCGTTGTATCTCACCGTATCTCAACTGTTTCTGCACTGTTTCAACTGTTTCTGCAGCACCGTATCTCAACTGTTTCTGCAGCACCGTATCTCAACTGTTTCTGCATTGTTTCAACTGTTTCTGCAGCACCGTATCTAACTGTTTCTGCACCGTTTCAACTGTTTCTGCAGCACCGTATCTAACTGTTTCTGCACCGTTTCAACTGTTTCTGCACCGTTTCAACTGTTTCTGCAGCACCGTATCTAACTGTTTCTGCACCGTTTCTGCAGCACCGTTTCTCATTGTTTCTAAACTATTTCACCTTTTTTTACATTGTTTCACATTATTTTTTACATTTTGTTTTAGACTTTTTCACTAGTTGTTTCAGTCCGTATCATACTATTTCAACGACGTTTCATACTGTATCAGATTGTTTGAAAAGCTGTTTCAAATTGTTTCATCGCTGTTTCAGACCGTATCATACTGTTTCAACGTCGTTTCAAACTGTATCAGACTGTTTCAATAGCCGTTTCAGATTGTTTCACCACCGTTTCAGTGAGACAGAAGAACTACATAATTAAATGGAAAAAATAATACGATATCTAACCCAAAAATAATAAACGAAATATCTTGATAAACAAGCTTAAGGAATATCTTGCTTGATACAATATGTATATGATTAGTGAAACATGTCAAAGTGAAGACGATGGAATGTTGCTGTGACGATTACGCACAACAACAAAACTCAAACATTTATAAGCATCACTTTACGGGTAGCTACATATAAAAGCAAAAAAACAAAAAAAACAAAAAAAAAGAAGAAAAGAAAAGCCTAGTCCCCGAAAATACGCAGTACTTTTCTAATGGAATACTCTTAGAAGAAATTGGTGGCGGCTGCTTATGTCCTTAGCTTCTAAGAATGTAACTATTTTTTCATACTATTCTAACTTTCTCTAAAGTAAAACTAACTAAAATAATATGAATAGCTGTGCGACTTAAAGTATAACAAATATACAGAAACAAATCATGAAAATTGAAGAGAAATTTGTGTGTTTTAAAGGAAAAAAGATTTCCTTTTTGCAGTTGAAGAGTAGTGGCAGCGCCAATTTCAGTTATCGAGTGAAGAAGAAGACGACACAATTGTCTTTGTACCAGAACGGTTTTTACACAATGGTCGATCTCATTGTTCAAACTGTATCTGTACCAGAATGTTTTCATCGGCGGCGAGAGTACAGATCTGTTTATCAGCGGCAATGTTACCTGCTCTGTTACCCCGCGACGATGTTATTTGTTATATTTGAAGGGCGGCGACATTACCTGGCTACCTGCTGTTTGACGAAATGGTAAAGAGAGAGAAAAGAGAAGGTGTGTTAGATAGGTGCAACTAAAAGAATATTATGTCCTTGTCAAATTATACCTTGCTAGAAAAAATATTGATATATGGTGTAATTAGAAAAATATTGCTATTTTTTTGTAATTAAAGGTGAAAATTTGTATATTTATGTAAAAAATCCCTTTTTCTATATAGTAAAAATTTCGTCCACCAGCCACTTTCAATACCAGTATTTGATTTGAGGCCACTATTTTCTTTGGTCTTATACTAGAGGCCACTTTTGGGTCTTTTACTAAGTAAACATTGACTTAAGTTCTGATCATTGACTGAAGTTCAGTCCATACGACCCCTGGACTGAAGTTCCATCTTTAAGGACTGAACTTCAGTCCATATGGCCCTGGACTGAAGTTCCATCTTTAAGGATTGAACTTCGGTCCATATGGCCCTGGACTGAAGTTCCATCTTTAAGGACTGGACTGAACTTCAGTCAACATGGCCCTGGACTGAAGTTCTATCTTTAAGGATTGAACTCCAATCCATATGGCCCTGGACTGAAGTTCAATCTTTAAGGACTGAACTTCAGTCAACATGGCCCTGGACTGAAGTTCTGTCTTTAAGGAGTGAACTTCAATCCATATGACCCTGGACTGAAGTTCAATCTTTAAGGACTGAACTTCAATCCGGGCTCTGGACTGAAGTTCTATCTTTTAAGCAAAAGTGGCTACAAATTAAATATTTTGGTATTAGTGGCCTGTGCCCAAAGATCAGTGACAAAAGTGGCCTTTCGTGCACTTTCCCCGCATATACATCATGGACTACCAGAAACAATGCAAAGAATTTTACTATGTACCTCAATAGTGACTGATTTTGAGAGTTTGCCCCTATGTAATAATATTTTAACAAAATATCTTTTTATGGCATAGAGCCAATACTTCTCGTTACCAATTTATAAGTGTTGTCTTTTAGGAAGATGTCAAGTGATTGCTTAGGCAACACTTCAAGTTATCCGAGAGAATACGATAAGAGATATGGAAAAGGCAAGTGCTGCCTAGGCAACACTTTTTCTAGGAGATGTGAGATTCAAGGGCAAGTGTTGCCTAAGAAAGATGGGTCAAAGACAGGTGTTGTCTTTTAGGAAGTAATTACGACCAAATGCTGCCTAGGCAACATTGTCTTTGAGAGAATGTGGAATTCAATGGGCTTCAAGGGGCAATTGTAGCCAAGTAAAGAGGGATCAAAAGGCAAGTGCTAGCCCCGCGCCCTAAAATGCATAGAGATATTTCTATCCGAAATTTATTCATTAAAACTTAGCAAGGGTATTTTTATAAATTACTATTATGTGGGGGCAAAAAAAAAAACAAACCATTACATATGGTGTCATATTTCTGCAAATGAGTCGAAACAATGTGGAAAGATGGATCAAGAATTTTTTCTATGATAAATAGTTTTTTCCACTAATAAACAATATTGAAAACCTATGCTCATAAATAGTCATACTATTCAGTCTACATATTATAGCTATATTATTTATACACATTATAGAATACTATGATATCCCATTAAATTAGGATTCTTTCTTTCTTCTTCCTACAAACCCTAACCATCACTACCTTGATCATATTATTTCCCATCTGCCGCTGCCGCCGACAGCAACAATCAAATTTATTTTTATTCAAAAAAATAAAAATACATGTAGATACAAAAGTATACAAAAAAAATGCATGTAGATGGAAAGATTAACACTTGTAGATATATAAAAATACAGGGATACTAGTGATACAAATATATACATAGTTAAACAAAGTAAAGATATACAATAAAATACACTTGTAGATATATAGAAATACAAGATAATATAGTTATACAGATTTATACAATACTGTACAAAGTTATTCAAATCATCACAACCATCACTAAATAATATCATAACCGCCACTTATTCCAACTCGCCATTTCAAACCATCACAACCATCACTAAATAATAGCATAACCACCACTTATTCCAACTCGCCATCAGTAGCTTAAAGTAGTATAAGAAAATGGAATTCAGTGCTACTGATAGGATTTGATCCCTAGACACCAGGAACATAACTCTCACTTCAACCAACTCAACTACAAAACCTCTTGTTTCAATTGTGTCATTTTATAAGAAATTTTTTAGTTTTTTTATTAATTAAATGTATATATTTAACACAATTTTTCGCTCAAGTGATGTCAGACGACACTGGTACCGTATGGGTGGATCCACCCTTGCTCGCCAGAACTGCTACCACCAAGCAGTATAACCACCACTTATTTACATAAAATCACTATATCCACCATAATATTAATTCTTTTTTTTATATATAAAAGAAAAAGAAGGGAGAAAGAAGAAACAACAGATCTTCTTAATGGAGAAGCAACAAATCTAGTGTATGAAGCCGAATCTGTCTTGAATAAGGAAGGAACAGAATTAAGAGAGAAATCCTAATGTGCTTAGAGGAAAATAGTGTATACTCGTGAAGTGTATTCAGGAGAAGTTAAGTCGGACGTAGTAGTGAGTTTAGATGAAAATGTTCTTTCCAAAATAAAAACCTAATATTAAAGAAATTAATTTTCTCTCCTTAGTTATCCTAAATTTTATGTTGGATAGACAACCCAGAAGGAATTGCTATGTTCAATAATATTATAAAAATATATTTCTGTTAGGTAGTTAGGTATCCTAGTAGTTTATTTGTGTAATTTTAATAAAAAGTAAAAATAGAAGCATCAAAAGTATGTTAGTTAACGTACGCCGCTTGTGATTCACCACGGCCAGAAGGAAGAAACCCCATGGACGGCCAAACAAAATGCCGGTAGTGACCATAAGTAGCTCAGTGAGTGGTAGAGTGACATTAGAAAACCTTAAAGAATAAAATATAAAGCCATCGATTACCCCCTGTGGATCTATAATTGGATTCAAATACTGAATAAGCAAGCATCTACGAGCACTGTGAACATGTCTCTAATGGACAACACTAGTCAATCGGATCTTGGATTGAGTGTTTCAAAGTTGAACTGATGTCAAACTGAACGTAATATTTTAGCTTAAGATGAGCCTAAGGCCTTAGCTCAAACCTTAGGAGAAAAAGCTGAGAATGGAGAGAAAGTTGGGAATACAAATTGGACCTCGTTGTTTACTAGGAATAGAGCTACTATAAATGGTATGCGACTCTCATATATCACTCCAACAATTGTAGATGGCAACAAGGTAGTGAAGTCAGATAAAAAAGAGGTAACTGGGAAAACATTGATATGGAAGTGTCCTTTGATTGCCTATGTAGTGCAAGATTTGCTAGGGTACAATCTCATGTTGAATTATGTGAACCAAAACTGGACAGGAATTGCTGATCTTGAAGTTTACTTGCACGAGGAAGGCTATTACATCATCAAATTCAGCTTTATAGATGATTTGAGTAAGGTGTTTTCCTGTGGCCCATATAGCATCAATAATAGACCTATCATCCTTAAGCAGTGGACCCCAAATCCAAAAATAATTTAGACTTTCAAAAAATAAGATTGCAAAGGATAAAATGACAGTTTTTGAACAATTAAGCTGACATAAGAATTTTAACTCAGTGCTCACTTAAAATAAATGAAGATTTTCAATTTAAAAAAAAGCGGCAAACTAATGTCACCTATATTTTAGCAGTACTTATCCTTTCATCTGTTGAGAAAATAGTTAAATATATAAAGTGCGATCTCTATAATAATTAAATATATATAGTGTGATTTCTCTAATAGCTTAAGTTTTAAGATGAGATGGTCGTACAATTCAACTTGGTAAAATAGTCAAGCTCGCACAATCCAATTACCTTTCTATAACAACGTTAGTCAAATATTGTATACTAATATTTATAAAATATATATTATGTATAAAATAAATATAATATATTTATGATAATTATTCATAACTAAATTTATTTCCTTTTTTGCATTCGTACCATAAATTTTTTACATAAAACTTGATTTTTTTTATAGTTTCTAATTTTGAATGCATATTTTTCTTAGATTTTAATTTTTTATTGGTATGGCACAACTAGTTATAAATTTATTAATAATGTATTAAATTTTTTAATTTTTAATTAATGAAATATGAAAATCTATTAAGATTTAAATTTAATATATATTTTTTGTGAACCTTTTTACAATAAAGCTAAATGAGATTTAAACGCCAAATGCCAGTTTACATGTATAACAATACTTTACTATAGCAGTGTCGCACCCCGTTTTTTCGTGCTCGGATCGAGTTCAAATGTCGGGTTTGACTGGGTGACTCGGTTGAGTCAAAGTTGGAGTCGCCACCTAATAAATTTGTATAACAGGCGTATCAGGTCACCTAAATTTTTTAAGTGTCTAAAGTTAACTCCGGGTATGTCGTACTAACAGAGATTCTAAGGTAAGAAGCCCTTATGACTCGGGAAGAAGGGATTAGGCACTTCCCGAGTCCCACTAAAAGTGATTCCCGACCGATTTCTATATTGGGTTTAAATATGCAAGTTTAACTAAGGAGATAAAATATCCATAAAGCATGCAATAGAAATAGATTATGTCAATCAATGGGGCATATCATTTCAACTAAAGGCTAAATATGAAACTCCTACTTAAATGTTCTCTAATCCTCAAGTATGCATAAAATCATAATAACGTTTCAATGCTAGTGCATTTCTACAAGGTATTAAAATTAACTTCACCGGGAGCGCACAAAACTGTTGAGATAAGGGCTTAAGTGATTTTTCAGAAATAATCTTAAATTTGAATCGTATTGCATGTATAACAGAAAATGGTAAACTTGGCATAAGCCAGTATATTTATTTAAAAACAATACCCTACAAGTTTCCTTGGGCAATAAAACATGAATGAAATAATTAGTATTAAAAATGTGCGCCACTAAAAGGTGGTATTGTGACATTAATGGTCACATACCGTTAACTTCGGTGGCGACTTTAGTATGAGGTCGCGTTTAAAATAATTTGATTTAACGTAGAAAGGTATATTTAAAATACATGTAAAGTTATATCTAATTAAACTGATAACATGTTGAGAAATATTACTGTAATGAGTAAATAATGATATATCTAAATTAAGTAGGAAATAGATGTCAATTGAGAAAAAAAAATATTACCATATGAGTAATTTAACAAGCAAATAACAAATATAAATTGAAGAGTGAGGCGTTTAGGGAGTATTAGTAAGTAATGCGATGAATAAACGATATAGATTTAAAAGACTAATGAATTTACCAAAGAAAATAGTATAATTTTTAAAGACTTGACCTCCAAAGCCAAAAATCCCTCACAAGTTATTAAATTAACTTGGAGAAATTATAAAATGAGTTTGCATTATTTTGAAAAAATAAAAATAAAAATTCAGGGGTTTGGAAATACATAAAACAAATAGCGCTACTTTGAAATTGTCATTCTCGTCTCAGCATTTTGCAGAAAATATCCTGTGCAGCAAGATTTGGATTTTTAGCCCTTCTAAAAAATAACTTAATTTCCAGCATAATAGAATTGCTCAAACAGCCTAAATTGACTTTAAGTTTTCAGTTTTACCAGAGTTAACATACTGCTGCAGTTTTCAAAAAATTAGTTTTGCATAAATAATCCACTCTTAGACATACAATTCCAGAAAGTCTCTTCAGGACCAAATATTAAAATCAGTTGGCATTTTAGACATAAATTATAAATTTACATTCCCAGGAACTTGTTAACTATTTGCAGCATTCAAAGTCTTGCACAAACAGTCTATTTTATACCAGTTTTTCGGATTTAGCCTCTAATATAAGGAGTGAAGAGGGAAATGGCCCCTACCTAGCACCTGTCCTAAACTGGTTGCACCTTATGGTGCTCATACAAACAAGTAATTCCTAATAAATACATATTTCAAGTGTTCAATTCTAATTACATAACAGGGTATATAACAGAGTGAAAGAATAGGGCCTTGTCCCTTGAACTTTGTAAGTTCTGTGTGCCTTTCATGGCCAATCTTAGACCTTTTATGACTTGCAAAAAACCTGCACCAATTATCAAAGGTAGGTATGACCTATAGCCATCCTGTTAGGATTAATAATCTGCATGAAAGGTTAGTAGTAGCCTCATAATAGACCCAAACGGTTCATAGACGTGATAACAAACCAACAAGTTTCATACTAGGTGAATTAATATAAAGACTCCATACATCCAGTTTATGCAGTACCTTGTGAAATATAGTGAGCAAGAAAGTTGAGAAAGTCCACCAAAGTAAATACTAGTAGAACAGTAACTTTGGCAGATCAATACGCTAAGAGAAAAGAGATAAATGAACCACTTTTATTTGTGTGTTTCTCAATAGAAGTAGGAGCAAAAGACAATGAATTTATTCAAGAAAAAAGAGAGTAGTGCAGATACTTTTTCCGTCCCCTTTTTAGGAGAAAAGAAAGTGGTATTTATAGTGTGAAAGTGATAGTGTAGTCCTAGTCTTACAAGGAAGGAAATTATATTCACCTATTCAAATCTTTTCTATAAAAGGCCAAAATTAATTCTATTGAATACAAAAGGAAAGGAGAAAATTTAGTTCCATAGAAAAAGGAAAAGAAAATATTTAAATTGTAAATATAGAAAATATATTTTTTGATGGCAGGCATAGAAAGAAACTTATGGGAAATGTATTGAAAAAATAATAGAAAGAGAGATATATAAAATGTATGTAAAACGTGTGGACAAGAACAAGAAAAATAATTCACTCTATATTACTAGAAAATAAAGCAATCGAAGAATGTAAGCTAAGCGTAACTTAAGTTGCAGCGTCAAAGATTCCAATTTCAAAAGAATCAACAGCAATTCCAAAGTGATGGCCGTAACTACACCCGATTTCATTACATATGTTTTTATGATCCTTTGCCATTTTATTAAGTAAGAAAAGATGGTAAGTATTTATCAATTTCAAAAAAATAGGCACGGCATCTTATAATCACTATCAAATTTATTGCTTTTAAAATTTAGCAAATAAAGTAAGTGAAAATAATAGTCATGCAGGTTCAAAGAACTAAAAGGGAGAATAGAAATTTGTCACCCGTGTTTTGCTTGATTTGAGTTTGAATTTCCAATTTCCTGCTTTATTCATGTGTGAACCTTGATCATTGGCTTGATTCTCCTTCTTTGCACCCGGATTTGGAGGATTCACAATCAAATTATTTGACCCATTTTCGGATCTCATGACAGTGAGTGATAATTCTTTTTCCTTTTGTGAAAGAGCCAACAGAAAGAAAGAGTGGGAGACGTCGGCGTGATGGGCGGACATATGGTGGGGTTTGGGTGTGTATTTGGGCTGGTTTTGGTGCAAGGGAGGAGAGAGGAATGGGATAGGGGCGACGGCTGCCAAGTGGGAAAGAGGGGAAGGGGAAATGTTTTAGGGTTCCAAAAGTGTAAGGGGTGTGTTTGGTTAAAGGTGGAAAATGAGGAAAATAAGTGAGGTGGAGCCTATGTGGAGGAGTGATTGGCCAGGAACACGCCACGTATGCGCGTGTGGGCTGAGGTGTGTACACGTGGGTCCCGAAGAGAGTGATGTGTATGTGTAGTATGTGTTTTATATATGTTTAGGTGTATATATGCTGTATATCTTGTGTATATAAGAGTATATTTGGTCAATAATTAGCTTAAAAATGCTAATAAATAGGAGGAAAAATTAACAAAAATATAAGGAGTAATATTATAGACTCAGGAAAAATAATAATTGACTTAAAATAATTATAAATGAATTTATGTGATATTAATTGAATGTAAGTAATTGTAAAATGGATATTCAAGTATATAAATTGCATAAATAGTTACAAGATCGTGCAAGTATTTTGAAAAAGACTTAAATGACGTATTTATGTAATATAATCGCATTGAGATACGTAGGTATATAGATAGGACGTTGGCAATATGGATAAATGCATGATAATTGACGCAGTTCTGTCTAAAATATTAAAATTGCATTTTCAAGGTTTTGTATGATAAAATTGTAAAATAGGAGGGACAAAATTGGGTGTCAACAGCTGCCCCTCTTTGCCCGGGGATGATGAAAGAGTCTTCGGGCAAAGATGTTGACAGTGCGGCCAATTTTGTCACGACGGGCGGGCAAAATGCTGGATAGGAAAATTGGAGTTTTGGGGTGTTTCGACTGAACCCTGGTCTCTGAGTTGTCTACATATCTTTGGTTGTACGAGAATAAGACCGTATGAAGTTCTGGGATGGCATGTCGCCTGTGTGAGATGTATATAACGCACGATTTAGGTGTCAAGAGTTAATTTGTCCTAGTATAAAAAGTTTAGATTGGTGTGTGCTTTGAAATTTGATGACATATTGGGGAGTAAGCATGATAAATTTGCATGATTCAAACAAACGGGCACGATTAGGCATGAAAATATGCACGATTCACACAAGGTAAGTACAAATTGGACAGAATACAAACTGACTTCCTAAAAAGAGACAGATTACTTATTTGCACATGAGAGGTTTTAGATTTGAGCGGGGAACAAATAATTTGATGAAGTGGTAAAAGCATAATCGAAAGGACTAAGCTTTTCGAATGGAGTTTTAAAATGGTGTATAATACGTATTTGAAAATTTGTAATTGCACGATCTCTGTATAGGAAACCGATTTTGAAAGTGAGTATGAGAAAGTGAGGAAAGGCTCAAAGGGATTGCTGGAAAGTCAAAGAGTGTCTTGTGGTATTGCCCCATATATTGTCGCGTTTGTTGTTGCACTTACTATCTGTGCCTGCACTCAAAGAAAGATATGTGAGTTTTGGGGAGAGGGGAAGGGTTGGTTCGTGCATCCTCCTCATTGTTGCATCTGGGGCTTGTGGATATCGATTTTTCAATGAATTTTGAGGGAACCTCAAAATTCTGCCCCAGTGTCGTCTTGCATCTTTTTTTTTTTTTTGGAATTTTTGAGGGAATCCTCAAAAATTCTGCCCCAGTTTATTGCCTTTGATAGATCATCATATTATGGTAGTACCTGCAAAATAAATAAAAAATACGTGTGTATGTCTAATTCTAAGGCGGTCGAGCCTATTGTAGTGGTGCCTGCAAAATAAAATAAGTGAGTTTGTCCTATTTTAAGCCGGATAAGGCTGATTATAGTAGTGCCTGCAAAACAGAAAGAATGAGTATGTCCAATTCTAAGGCGGACAGGCCTAATCGTCATATTCTAAGCCTGACGAGGCTAGTCGTCATATTTTAAGCCTGACGAGGCTAGTCGTCATATTTTAAACCTGACGAGGCTAGTCGTCATATTCTAAGCCTGACGTGGCTAGTCGTCATATTCTAAGCATGACGAGGCTAGTCGTCATATTCTAAGCCTGACGTGGCTAGTCGTCATATTTTAAGCCTGACGTGGCTAGTCGTCATATTTTAAGCCTGACGTGGCTAGTCGTCATATTTTAAGCCTGACGAGGCTAGTCGTCATATTTTAAGCCTGACGAGGCTAGTCGTCATATTTTAAGCCTGACGAGGCTAGTCGTCATATTTTAAGCCTGACGAGGCTAGTCGTCATATTCTAAGCCTGACGTGGCTAGTCGTCATATTCTAAGCCTGACGAGGCTAGTCGTCATATTCTAAGCCTGACGAGGCTAGTCGTCATGTTTTAAGCCTGACGAGGCTAGTCGTCATGTTTTAAGCCTGACGAGGCTAGTCGTCATACTTTAAGCCTGACGTGGCTAGTCGTCATATTTTAAGCCTGACGTGGCTAGTCGTCATATTTTAAGCCTGACGTGGCTAGTCGTCATATTTTAAACCTGACAAGGCTAGTCGTCATATTTTAAGCCTGACGAGGCTAGTCGTCATATTTTAAGCCTGACGTGGCTAGTCGTCGTATTAAATGTGCCATGTCCAAAAGCTTGTAAGTGCATTCCTCTAGTGCATGTCAGGTATTGGAACTTGAGTTATTCATTCTCAGATTATTGTATTGCCTGCGAGTCTTGTATTTGTAAAAAAAAAGGATCTGCTCTCAAAGAAAAAGTTGTTAATTTAAAACAAAGTGGTCCCCTTGCATTGAACACCCGAGTGTCGGCTCGAATCTACATTTGTCCTTTGATGTGATATCCCTGAAAATCTTTGTTATCCAATCGATCATGCAGATACCCCTTCCATTTTAGGTTGAAAACTTTTGGGTGAGTGTATTGGATTAGGAGGATGTTCCAAAATTGTGCTTATCTTGACTAAGAGAAAATGAAATTTTTATTGTAATGAAACCCTGCCCAAGTAGGCTGCTTACATATCTTGTCAATACAATAATCAGGTCATACATGGTTCAGGTACAAAGAGTAGTCAAATATAGATATGGTAGAGTTTAAATTGTGATGGGTTGTCTTCAGGTGTTGCGCTTTCTCTTCAAATGCCTCGGAGCTATCTTCGATGGATTGCCTTGAACATAGATTGTATTTGCAGCTTGAGATTTGATATTGTAATTTGGTGGTTCTTGTTGTACCGTTATCTTGCCTTTTTCAATCAAGTTCTGAATTTTGTGTTTCAGTGCTGAACATTCTTCAGTGTCATGACCTTGAATGTTCGAATGATATGCGCAAGTCTTTGATGGATCAAAATCCGAACGAGGAACCCATCCATTTCTCGGCTGCAATATCCCTTGATTCCTCAGTCTTTCAAATATGTTTGTCAGAGATTAAGCTAGAGGAGTAAATGTGCGAATCTTCATCCTTTCTGTCTGATGATGACTGCGTTGAGCTTGATTAGATTGTGGTTGAAAACCCTGATAGTGGGGAGGTTGTCTAGTGTGTAAGCCAGGAGTATCATGAAATTGTAGATTCCGTTGATTCTGCTTGTACGGTGGTTGGTGCCCAGTCATGGCGACTAATGTGTTGTCCTTTTCATTACTTTGCGAATTCTCACGCGCCTCGGGTTGAAAATGTTGATTAACATAGTGCACTGTTGAACTTCCAATGATCTTCCCTTCTTGAATGCCAATTTCGAGTTCTTTTATTATTCGAATCAGACTAGGAAAGTCATGTGCCTGAACGCCGAGCAATTTCTCATAGTAGATCCCCTCTTGGATTTGGACGAAAGTTGAAACTAACTCTTCTTCAGGTAAAGGAGGGTGTATCTTGGAAGCTTCGATTCTCCATCGGGTAGCATATTCTTCAAAAGACTCGTGTTGCATTATTTTGACTTTGTACATCTCATATAGGTGCACATCCTTTCGGACGTTGAACTTGTATTGCTCCACAAAATCTTGGGCCATATCTTCCCAAGTGTGCCATTTGCTAAAATCTTGCTTGGTATACCAAGTCAGTGCCAACCCAGATAAACTTTGGATGAACAATTGCATTCTGATAGCCTCGTTATGTCCGATTCCAATTAATCTACTGCAGTAATCTTTCAAATGATAGAAGGGGTTTCCCTTTCCGTCGAAAGTGTTGAATTTTGGAATTTTGTATCCATGCGGTAGCTCAACGTATGGATGTAGACACAAATCCTTATACTTCAGACTTTGAATGTTCCTTAAACTCATCTCTTCTTTCACAACCATTTCTAGATTATGGAGCTTTTCATTTAAACCCTCATGTTCATTTGGCTGGATTTCTTTTCTGTGCTTCTTATGTGGGTATACCGCCAGCTGATTCTGCTTGTCCCTTATCTCAACTTGAATAGTAGAATCAAAATTTTCCAACTTTGTTTGCTGTTCTGAGGTCTTTGTTCCAGAGGTGAATGTTTCAACTTCGCCTGCCATTTCAGCTTCTTCTTAATGCAGATTCTTTGCCAACTTCGGTGTTCAAATGCTAGGTAACCTTTAACAAAATGACAAATATATGCAAAACAGAATTAGTATATTATGGATTTTGAAACAAAATAGCACATAAAGGTCATATATGCCTAGAAAGCATATAATAGACTAATGCTTGAACTAGACACTATGACAAATGGTATAGAGATTATAAAAGATTGCTTGAGTGCTTTATGTAGCAGTCAAGGCAAAGATTTTGGTTGATGAATCATTGATAAGGATGCTGCGATGAATTGTGCGAAGTCAAGGAAAAAGGTTTGACTTTAGATGACCAAAAGGGAGGTCGGCTCTTGTCGAACACCAAAGACTTGGGTGCGATCACCAATTCCTTTAGAAATTTGTCTGTCGTGATCCATGTCTTTTTATGATTGTCAACCAACTGATGTATTTCAAACTTTGCACCAACTTTCCTTATTGGGCAAAATAAAATTTTTATCATAAAGGGACCGAACCCGGTGTGGGCTGCCTACGTATCCTGCTACTGACAGGAATCAGGTCGAGCGTAGTTCAAAATACATAAAGGGAAAAACTTAAAAACATGTGCCATAAATGTCTCCAAAGATTATGCAACTTAGAAGCTCTCTTCTTGTATTCAGATATCTGTCATTAAACTGTTGCCTCTTTGTCCTAGTCATCTGCAATTGCTTCGTCATTAGCATTTTCAATCTTGATTTGCCCAGACTTGATCAGCCCTTCAATCTTCTCTTTGAAAGCAAAACATTTCTCAATATTATGCCCCAGCATGCCTGAATGATAAACACATGACTTCTTCATATCTGCTTTCCACGGTTCCTTGTAACTTTTCCTTTCAATAGGGTGCACTATCCCTACATCTTTCAACCTTTCGTACAAACTTGCATATGACCCACCACCAATAGGAGTGAACTTGCGAGGAGCATCATGAGAGCAATTCTTAGTGTTATTTGTTGGATTCTGATAAGAAACTGGGTTAACTGACTGTGAGGAAACTTCAACTGTTGGCATGAAGGTCAGAGGTTGGCACCACATAAGTTGAGGTTTTCCCTTTGGCACTTCGACTACCCTGCCATTTTCCACTAAACTCTGAATCTCCTTCCTCAGAGCGGTGCATTCGTTGGTGTCATGACCTGGAATGCTGGAGTGAAATGCACAATGTTTGCTTGAATCGAAGTAAGGTGGTAGTGGGGTAAAGACTTCTCCACGTTGTGGCTGCAACATCCCGATAGACTTAAGTTTCTCAAATTGAACAGCCAGTGATTCATGCAAAGGGATGATGGCTTGGTTATTAAGAGATATTGGGATAGGGCTTGGGGTTTTGGCAACGGTAGCTTTCCCTTTCTTCGCATCGTTCATATCCTTAGATTGTGCTTCAGTCAAATTGTTACCTAAGACCTCTTCAGAAATCGGTTCTATAACACTTTTCCTTTTCAACGAGTTGTTGCATGTACAGTGGTCGTCATAGGATTTGTATCGGTTAATAAAGGCATCGACTAGGTCACTCCAAGAATTCCATTTGCTTGTGTCTTGCCCTTTGTACCAAATCAATGCCGACCCTGTAAGTGTCTTAACAAATAGCTTCCTCTTGAGCTCATCGTCGGGTTCCATACTTTCTAGGGTGTGTAGATATGCTCTCAAATGTACATAAGGATTTTTAGTTCCGTCATACAATGGAAGTTTCGTCGTCATGCTAATATCTTATTGTTGTGCGTAAACCTTTGCAACATTTGGTAGATTCTCCTCACTTCCCATCTCCTGATTGCCTCCTGCTAACCCTTTGAATGCTCTTTCAACCATGAACGAATGTAAATTTAGAAAATACTTTGGATCACACTCATGTATTGTGGGAGGTGCAATAGTGTAGACCGCACTAGAGTGATCCTCCAACATTGGCTTCGGGAATTCTTGTGGTATGTCAGAGGTGCCCTTGAGGCCAACCATCACTCCTCTTACCCTGTCAATTTTTTGCTCCATACGCATAATACTTGCTGCAATAGCTCCCTCTTGTTTTGACAAATCACCAATAAGTGCACTTTGCTTAGCCATGTCTTTTATTTTGGTGTTCAACTTGAGCCAACCTTTTGGAGAGGAAGTCTTTGAGTTAGTAATAGGAAATAATCAGAATGTGTAAAAAGATTTCGAATATCGGGATTTGAGTATTAGCTTGGAAAAACAAAGTAGGATCATATGCATTGGAGAGATATTGAATTTGGGGAAAAGATTCATTCAGGTAGAGAGAGAGCGCAACAGACGAATTCATGCAATGCACACATATCAAGTAACGAATGCATCCTATAATGTAAAAGACCATTTTACGCACGATGATTTTGAAAAGCACTTTGTGCCACATGTCTCATTTCATTTGCTAACAAAATAGGGAGCCTAAGAGATAATATTGCATTTATTGGATTTTATTACATTGGATGATAATGAAATAGTGTAAAAGGCGGAAAAGACTAAATATTGCTAGGAAATCATGATCAAGTAAACATCTTTCATGCCGATCCATCCCCAGAAGATTCTTCTTCTTCTTCTTCTTCAGATGAGTCTTCCTCAGCCGAACTTTCCCCTGATGAATCTCCTTGGAAGATGATATTATCTGCATCAGTTAAGAGCCGGGATATGTCAAATGTGAAGTTCTTCAACATTTCCCAAGCCTTTCTTCCTTTCTCTTCTATTCCTTTGTTTGCCACAGAGCTCATTCCTTCGCTAGCCCATACACCTATAGACTCTATGCGTTTTGTCAATAGCTCTGCTTTACTGCGCCATTTGCCTTTTTCTTTATTCTTTGCTTCTACCAAACTCTGCTCTTTCACTATTTTCTCTCGTGCTTTTGCCAGTTTTTTGTGTAGCCTCTTGCACTCAGATTCCAATTCATCGGCATTTCTTTTCCTTTTTCTTATTGCTCTTGGTTGAACTGCCTTTGCTATGTCTTTCCTTAGCCAGTCTGGATAATCTTCATCACAGCCTGCATCAAACCTGTCTCGTCCAATAGTCTCAAATCCCATTTGTCGTCTTTCTTTCCAAAGTTCTAATATCTTGTCTTTAAATGGTACCACTCCTCCGGAAATATCAGCTTTGAAACTTCTGATGTCCGCAATTTGGGGTACAATCTGCTTTCTCCCCGCTTGTCTAAGTGCCCTTAAAGGAGTGTATGGGTAAACTCCTCTAAAGCCCACTAAGATGAGAAACGAGTCCCTTTCCGACCGTGTGATCACTGTAGTGCTAGGAAAGTAATCAAACATCCATTGTATATTTTCGGATGTCAACTGAGAGAGCTTGTGGTGCCAGCCTTCGGTTGTTGTTGGTTGGTCCCACTTTTCAAGAGCACTGTTCATGCGGGTGATATGTGTCAAGATATAGTTTTCTCTTGGTATGGAATGGAAAGCTTGATCTTTGTTATCCATCCTTTGCAAATGTTCCTTCAGCCAGATTTGTAAAAGCAGATTGCAACCTTCAAAGAAAACAGCTCCCTTCTTGCATCTTTCTAAAGCTCGGTACATTTCTGCAACAATCATCGGTACCAAGGTGTATGTCTTGTTAATGTCTTTGAGTAGGACATCAGCAATTGTTACTATGCAAACATCAACTCGTCCCTTGTGTTCTGGAAACACGACGGTTCCTAAAAAGCTGGTGACAAAAGCAAGTACCCTCCTATCTTGCCAATCTGCCTGGTTAATGTCGAAATAGTCTTCGGATTCCTGAAATGCTTCTTCATACCCAAATTTGATGTAGAGGGAAGTCAAAGAAATTCCCGACTGCCTTATACTGTCTGTGCATAACTCGGACTTAAACCCTACCATTTCGAAGAACTCCTCGGGTGTAATGTTCTTAGGCATCAAGACTTCCTCACTTTCAAATGGTAATTGACTTAAACCGCCTATTTCTTCCAGTAATGGTGTCAACTCTACATTCCCAAAGTGAAAAACTGCTCGGCATGCATCCCAATAGTGTACTGCTGCTTCTACTATCCCTTTCATTGCCGTATGCTCCATCAGTGAAATAAGGTTCCCTAACACTGCCTTAACTCGGTCTTGTTGATCTATGCTTAAGTTTCCCCACCAATCCCTTAGCAACTGAGGGACTTCAACAACCATGTCAAATGTTCTGGTGGCCATGATCTTTTGGAAAAGATGAAGGAGGGAGAAAAAAGGGAAGGAAGATGCCTAAATTTTGGTTGTAAGCAAACGATTAACGTGTGGCACGAGCTTTTGAAAACAACGCAGTATGAAATATGAAGAGAAGTGTCGTTATGAGTTGAGAACCCTTTAGAAGGAAAATGCTAATGGACTTTTAACAAATCACGGATGGCAAGTCTTTATATAATGCCTAAAGGATAAACGCGCATTATGTGTCATCCCGTCTATCAAACGGTCAAATCTGCTTCATATTGGGCCTTTAATGCCTTTTCGGTTACCCTTTGTGCGTTTGAATAGCATTGAATACAGAATAAATCCAACCGCTTAGGAATAAACAGTCATTTCTGATTCAGTTTCGGCTTTGATGCCTCTATTTGTGCCTTTGGATGGCATTGAATGCAGAGTAATTCCCATAAACGGTCTACATTTGCAAGTTCAATCCTTTAAGGTATATGCCAAATAGATCGTAATCAACGCCTTTTGGCGGTCAAAAACCCGTGCATGATTCCTAGCGCCGTTACTAAAGAATGAAGTTGGCTAGACTGAGTTTTATTATTCTCCCAAGCGGACAACTCAGGAGCGAGAACGTCTCGGGCCAGATGGGTTCCAAGTTGTTCCCCTAAAAGGAGATTTTTGCGAGGGAAGAGGTGGTCGTAACCACCGCACAATTTTAGAAACTTGCCAGGAGCGGCGGAAGGTATACACGATATGCACAAATTTAAAGGAAATGCATATGTTTTGAAAGAGATGCATATGTCTTGTAAAATGATGCACACATATTGAAGTATTTCGTAAAATGATTTTAAAAGGATAAGAACAAAATGAACGCGTTAGTTTCAAAAGATAGGATTAATATAAACTAGGCAATATTAAAAATCACGAAAAAAGAAAAGATGCAAATATTTTACCAACTTTTAAAAAAGAGAAAGACGAATAAAACAAATTAATTTTGAAAAATAGGCTAATAGAGTTAGGCGGTATATTTTCAAAAATGCAAAAAGAATTATGAAGTTAAACCCTTTTTTAAAAATAAAAAAAAAAGATTTAGCAAATTTATGGAAATGGTGCACATATTGAGAAAAAAAAATTTTTAAAAGGGAGAAACAAACAAGTTAATTCTGGAAAATAGGTTGAAATTTTCGAAAAAAGACAAAAGAATTATGAAGTAAAAAAGATTTAGGAGATTCGAAGATAACCGAAGTTTAGGATATTATGAACTAGACAATATATGAACTGAAATTATTTTAAAAGAAAAAGATTGAGAAAATTCATGGAAGAAAACATTTGAAGTATAAGATGTGATGTAAGAAACTACCAAGAGTGGGTTTACCAGACAAGAACATGGTTCCCCCAGACGGACAACCAAGGGGTGGGAACGTTTGGAATTGTTGGTTGTACCACGGACCAACTTATCCCAACCGTCCCCCTTACAGGGTTTTTTGAGGTGGAACGACCGTGAGATCCACGTAATCGCTCGTGTGTGTGCAAAATGTGGTTTCCAGAAGTGGAGGAGTATGAGTGAAAATGCCAATAAATATTACAAGGATATTGCATATAAAAAAAAACAAACTTAAAAGAAAAAAAAGAAAACAAGCTAGTAAAATAATAGACAAAATAACAAGCAAAAATAAAGCAATTAATTCAACGATATAAATGATAAATATCCCAAAAATAAAACCCGTTGTGGTTAGGACTTTGAATTTCCTCAGCGGAGTCTCCATTCTGTCGCACCCCTTTTTTCGATCTCGCTTCGGATCGAGTTCAAATATCGGGTTTGACTGGGTGACTCGGTTGAGTCAAAGTTGGAGTCGCCACCTAATAAATTTGTATAACAGGCGTATCAGGTCACCTAAATTTTTTAAGTGTCTAAAGTTAACTCCGGGTATGTCGTACTAACAGAGATTCTAAGGTAAGAAGCCCTTATGACTCGGGAAGAAGGGATTAGGCACTTCCCGAGTCCCACTAAAAGTGATTCCCGACCGATTTCTATATTGGGTTTAAATATGCAAGTTTAACTAAGGAGATAAAATATCCATAAAGCATGCAATAGAAATAGATTATGTCAATCAATGGGGCATATCATTTCAACTAAAGGCTAAATATGAAACTCCTACTTAAAGGTTCTCTAATCCTCAAGTATGCATAAAATCATAATAACGTTTCAATGCTAGTGCATTTCTACAAGGTATTAAAATTAACTTCACCGGGAGCGCACAAAACTGTTGAGATAAGGGCTTAAGTGATTTTTCAGAAATAATCTTAAATTTGAATCGTATTGCATGTATAACACAAAATGGTAAACTTGGCATAAGCCAGTATATTTATTTAAAAACAATACCCTACAAGTTTCCTTGGGCAATAAAACATGAATGAAATAATTAGTATTAAAAATGTGCGCCACTAAAAGGTGGTATTGTGACATTAATGGTCACATACCGTTAACTTCGGTGGCGACTTTAGTATGAGGTCGCGTTTAAAATAATTTGATTTAACGTAGAAAGGTATATTTAAAATACATGTAAAGTTATATCTAATTAAACTGATAACATGTTGAGAAATATTACTGTAATGAGTAAATAATGATATATCTAAATTAAGTAGGAAATAGATGTCAATTGAGAAAAAAAAAATATTACCATATGAGTAATTTAACAAGCAAATAACAAATATAAATTGAAGAGTGAGGCGTTTAGGGAGTATTAGTAAGTAATGCGATGAATAAACGATATAGATTTAAAAGACTAATGAATTTACCAAAGAAAATAGTATAATTTTTAAAGACTTGACCTCCAAAGCCAAAAATCCCTCACAAGTTATTAAATTAACTTGGAGAAATTATAAAATGAGTTTGCATTATTTTGAAAAAAGAAAAATAAAAATTCAGGGGTTTGGAAATACATAAAACAAATAGCGCTACTTTGAAATTGTCATTCTCGTCTCAGCATTTTGCAGAAAATATCCTGTGCAGCAAGATTTGGATTTTTAGCCCTTCTAAAAAATAACTTAATTTCCAGCATAATAGAATTGCTCAAACAGCCTAAATTGACTTTAAGTTTTCAGTTTTACCAGAGTTAACATACTGCTGCAGTTTTCAAAAAATTAGTTTTGCATAAATAATCCACTCTTAGACATACAATTCCAGAAAGTCTCTTCAGGACCAAATATTAAAATCAGTTGGCATTTTAGACATAAAATTATAAATTTACATTCCCAGGAACTTGTTAACTATTTGCAGCATTCAAAGTCTTGCACAAACAGTCTATTTTATACCAGTTTTTCGGATTTAGCCTCTAATATAAGGAGTGAAGAGGGAAATGGCCCCTACCTAGCACCTGTCCTAAACTGGTTGCACCTTATGGTGCTCATACAAACAAGTAATTCCTAATAAATACATATTTCAAGTGTTCAATTCTAATTACATAACAGGGTATATAACAGAGTGAAAGAATAGGGCCTTGTCCCTTGAACTTTGTAAGTTCTGTGTGCCTTTCATGGCCAATCTTAGACCTTTTATGACTTGCAAAAAACCTGCACCAATTATCAAAGGTAGGTATGACCTATAGCCATCCTGTTAGGATTAATAATCTGCATGAAAGGTTAGTAGTAGCCTCATAATAGACCCAAACGGTTCATAGACGTGATAACAAACCAACAAGTTTCATACTAGGTGAATTAATATAAAGACTCCATACATCCAGTTTATGCAGTACCTTGTGAAATATAGTGAGCAAGAAAGTTGAGAAAGTCCACCAAAGTAAATACTAGTAGAACAGTAACTTTGGCAGATCAATACGCTAAGAGAAAAGAGATAAATGAACCACTTTTATTTGTGTGTTTCTCAATAGAAGTAGGAGCAAAAGACAATGAATTTATTCAAGAAAAAAGAGAGTAGTGCAGATACTTTTTCCGTCCCCTTTTTAGGAGAAAAGAAAGTGGTATTTATAGTGTGAAAGTGATAGTGTAGTCCTAGTCTTACAAGGAAGGAAATTATATTCACCTATTCAAATCTTTTCTATAAAAGGCCAAAATTAATTCTATTGAATACAAAAGGAAAGGAGAAAATTTAGTTCCATAGAAAAAGGAAAAGAAAATATTTAAATTGTAAATATAGAAAATATATTTTTTGATGGCAGGCATAGAAAGAAACTTATGGGAAATGTATTGAAAAAATAATAGAAAGAGAGATATATAAAATGTATGTAAAACGTGTGGACAAGAACAAGAAAAATAATTCACTCTATATTACTAGAAAATAAAGCAATCGAAGAATGTAAGCTAAGCGTAACTTAAGTTGCAGCGTCAAAGATTCCAATTTCAAAAGAATCAACAGCAATTCCAAAGTGATGGCCGTAACTACACCCGATTTCATTACATATGTTTTTATGATCCTTTGCCATTTTATTAAGTAAGAAAAGATGGTAAGTATTTATCAATTTCAAAAAAATAGGCACGGCATCTTATAATCACTATCAAATTTATTGCTTTTAAAATTTAGCAAATATAGTAAGTGAAAATAATAGTCATGCAGGTTCAAAGAACTAAAAGGGAGAATAGAAATTTGTCACCCGTGTTTTGCTTGATTTGAGTTTGAATTTCCAATTTCCTGCTTTATTCATGTGTGAACCTTGATCATTGGCTTGATTCTCCTTCTTTGCACCCGGATTTGGAGGATTCACAATCAAATTATTTGACCCATTTTCGGATCTCATGACAGTGAGTGATAATTCTTTTTCCTTTTGTGAAAGAGCCAACAGAAAGAAAGAGTGGGAGACGTCGGCGTGATGGGCGGACATATGGTGGGGTTTGGGTGTGTATTTGGGCTGGTTTTGGTGCAAGGGAGGAGAGAGGAATGGGATAGGGGCGACGGCTGCCAAGTGGGAAAGAGGGGAAGGGGAAATGTTTTAGGGTTCCAAAAGTGTAAGGGGTGTGTTTGGTTAAAGGTGGAAAATGAGGAAAATAAGTGAGGTGGAGCCTATGTGGAGGAGTGATTGGCCAGGAACACGCCACGTATGCGCGTGTGGGCTGAGGTGTGTACACGTGGGTCCCGAAGAGAGTGATGTGTATGTGTAGTATGTGTTTTATATATGTTTAGGTGTATATATGCTGTATATCTTGTGTATATAAGAGTATATTTGGTCAATAATTAGCTTAAAAATGCTAATAAATAGGAGGAAAAATTAACAAAAATATAAGGAGTAATATTATAGACTCAGGAAAAATAATAATTGACTTAAAATAATTATAAATGAATTTATGTGATATTAATTGAATGTAAGTAATTGTAAAATGGATATTCAAGTATATAAATTGCATAAATAGTTACAAGATCGTGCAAGTATTTTGAAAAAGACTTAAATGACGTATTTATGTAATATAATCGCATTGAGATACGTAGGTATATAGATAGGACGTTGGCAATATGGATAAATGCATGATAATTGACGCAGTTCTGTCTAAAATATTAAAATTGCATTTTCAAGGTTTTGTATGATAAAATTGTAAAATAGGAGGGACAAAATTGGGTGTCAACAAGCAGCCTTGAAAGTTTCAGATAAATATTGCCACTATAGAGAGGTTTGACTGTATAATTTAAGTTAAAGATAAGATTATCACACATTTGATTATATGTTGGACCCATTAAAGATCTAGTTGACTCTTTCCTCCTATTCGTTAGGCATTTGCCGTAAAATTCTTACCATATTTGATTTTCTTATTCTCGAAGGAAGGACGAGTTGGAATTTGCTTCATATTTTTAGCTCCATTGATTGTTAATACACCTCCATTGATTGTTAATACACCTTTTGATGAATGAAATGAGTATTCGTTTTTATAAATGGCTAAGATTACTTTTTAACTTATCCACTATTTTTGATAAAATTATATTTATAGTAAAATTGGCAGAAATTTTGTTGTGTATGAATAGAAACATGTAAATAAGAAAACCCAAATTTAAAAAAAAAAAAAACAAGAAGAAAATAATCACACACAAGAAATAATTATTTCTCACTAAATAAGATTTGATTGAAATTCTAAAATAAAGCTATTTTTTTTAAATAATTTGTATAAATACAAAAAAAATCAAATATTTATTGAGAAAAGTTTATTGTGTAAAATTACCACTTGCAACCTCGCTAGAAGAAGATAAAAAATTAAAACTTAATCAAAAAAATAATAATATGTCAATTAACAAAAAGTATATAAATATAAGAATAGAAAAGCAAGCTCGGTGGCGCTTTTTGCTTTTGTCAATGGTAAGTTGTTACATTTATATATTTAGTAGAATATATTTGACCATTAGATCTTCTCTTCTTCTTCTTTTTTTTTTTTTCTTTCTATTTTTGATTTTTCCCCAATTGTTGCCATTAATAGAATTTGTCATAAATAGAGAATTAGTTAAAAAGTAATTTTAGCCAACTAATACACATGTTTACCCATCAAAAAATGTATTGATAATCAACGGAGCTAAACTGTTATTTTTCTGCACTTTCGATAATGACCAAAATAGAAATAGATGAAGTAGAAAAATTCCAAGCCAACAGTATGCACTGCCTGTCCTTAAAAAATCTAATCCTCGCACAGTTACCCAAGGTTTGTGGATTAATTTCTCCAAGGATAGAATAAAATTATCCTCACTGTGATAGCGGTAATTCAAATCACAGTGAACAGCGAACTCAAATAATGGTAGCAAATCACACTGACTCAGAACATACTTTGTTTTGAAAACAAATGCAAAAGTAATGAGAGAGAGAGAGAGAGAGAGAGAGAGAGAGAGAGAGAGAGAGAGAGAGAGAGAGAGAGAGAGAGAGAGAGAGAGAGAGTATGAAATTTTTTTCTTGATGAACAAAATGAGGCAAAATGCCTCTCTATTTATAGCCACAAGATTTGGAGTGAAAATGCATGAAGGTGTCTTTTCATTTTGCTGAAGTGGCTGTTCATGAAAGGTAACCTTTAAGGTGGCTGTTCAATGAACAGGTGTCTTTTCATTTTGGTGAAATGGATGTTCATGAAAGGCAGCCTTCAAGGTGGCTGCTCAATGAAAAAGTACCCTTTCATTAACGTTACAGCTTTTGGGAACTTTGGAATATTTGCATAAGTATTCCACTCTTTAATTTCGTTACGAAAACGGTCCCAAATCAAATATCAATATAAAATATTAATATTTATTAAATAAATATTAATCTAAATATTCCCTTTATTTCTTATTCACACCACTTTACCTTCTTTCCAAACCCAACAATCCCCCACATGAATGGGGAATGGCTATATGAAGAAAACATGTAGAAAAATGTGTGATTTGCAAGTAAGAATTAATTGCATCTGGATAAGTGGGTTTCCCTTTGAACTTTCCGTAGTGAACATATATCGGATACACTCGGTCAATCGGTAGATTTGATATCTTTGAACCGTCGAACTTTGGTGTATACCTAGGCAACATATGTCACACAATTAATCCTTGACCATTTTTGGTTCTCATTGTTGTGTTCGTTTCAGCCATGAATATCGCCTGGTTCATGAGTGCGTAGAGAATTGGCCTTATAGAATTCTCCTTGAAGCGACTTCCACTTTACACTCGCATAGGTGATTTCTAAACGTGTAATCCCGTAGATCTACACTGTTTGACAAACCCCCGTATCAAACTTAGATAATCATTAAAAAACGTCTTTAACATTTTATCCTTGGTACTAAATATTGTCTTATTAAGAGGATGAGTTGATTTGTTTGACAATGTTGGAGCGGTCGTACACAACTTTGTTTGAGCTCCTTGAACAGGTTTTGGGATCTCCAGTCTTCTAGGTAGAGTTACCCCCATGACGACTTGTCCTCGGCTATAGTCCCATTCCTCTTGATGATCTCTCAACATCATCTTTCGTTAAACCTTTAGTAAGTGGATCCGATACATTATTCTTTGACTTAACATAGTCAATTGTGATAATTCCTCTAGAGATAAGTTGTCTCATGGTTTTTTGTCTTCGTCGTATATGACGATTTTTACCATTATACATAAGGCTCCCAGCCCTCGATATTGCCGATTGACTATCGCAATGTATATATATAGGTGTCAACGGCCTAGGACAAAATGAAATGTCTTCCAAGAAGTTTCGGAGCCATTCAGCTTCTTCATCGGCTTTGTCCAAAGCTATGTACTCAGCCTCCATTGTAGAGCGAGCAAGCAAGGTTTGTTTGGATGATTTCCAAGTTACCGTTCCTCCACCTATTGTGAAAATATATCCACTTGTGGATTTTGATTCTTTTGAGCCGGTGATCCAATTTGCATCATAATATCCTTCTATAACATCGGGATACTTATCATAGTGCAAAACATAGTCTTGGGTGTATTCCAAATAACCCAAAACTTGTTTCATAGCCATCCAGTGATTTTGTCCAGGATTACTTGTGTATCGACTCTTTTTACTTATAGCACAAGCTATATCTGGTCGTGTACAATTCATGATGTACATTGGACTTTCCAACACTCTAGCGTAGTCTCGTTGAGACGTGCTTTGTCCTTTATTCTTTGTAAAGACAAGATTAACATCAATTGGAGTCTTTGAAGTTTTGAAGTCTAAATACTTGAATTTTTCCAGGACATTTCCGATGTAATGAGTTTGAGATAATGCCAAACCTTGAGGAGTTTTGTGAATTTTAATACCCAAGATTAAATCCGCAACTCCCAAGTCTTTCATATCAAACTTGCTAGTTAGCGTACGCTTAGTAGCATTGATGTCAGCAATATCTTTACTCATTATTAACATGTCATCCACATATAGACAAACAATGACTATATGATTTGGAGTGTTCTTAATGTAAACACATTTATCACACTCATTAATTTGGAAGCCATTTGACAACATTGTACTGTCAAATTTCGCATGCCATTGTTTAAGTGCTTGTTTTAGTCCATAAAGAGACTTAACAAGTCGACATACCTTCTTTTCTTTCCCAGGAACCACGAACTCTTTAGGTTGTTCCATGTAGATTTCTTCCTCCAAATCTCCATTTAAGAAGGCTGTCTTTACATCCATTTGATAGATTTGAAGATCATACACGGCGGCCCAAGCTATTAGCATCCGTATGGATGTAATTCTGCTTACCGGAGAGTATGTATCAAAATAATCAAGGCCCTCTTTTTGTCTATAACCTTTAACGACCAGTCTAGCCTTGTATTTGTCAATAGTACCATCAGCTTTCATTTTCCTTTTGAAAATCCATTTGTAACCTAAAGGTTTGTTCCCAGGAGAAAGATCAACCAACTCTCATGTATGGTTGCTTAAAATGGATTCAATCTCACTATTGACTGCCTCTTTCCAATATGGAGACTCTGAAGAAGCCATTGCTTCTTTATAAGTTTGAGGCTCATTTTCCAATAGGAAAGTCATAAAATCTGGTCCAAAAGAAGTAGACGTCCTTTGACATTTACTACGTCTTGGATTATCATTATTTGGCATACTTCCTTTTGTACCTTCTCTTGGTCGTTTCGTGCTGACATTTGACTATTCATATTCACTTTTATACGGATATATATTTTCAAAGAATTCAACATTATCTGATTCCATAACCGTATTAACATGAATGTCAGGATTTTCTAATTTATAAACCAGAAAACGATATGCCTTACTATTCTTGGCATATCCTATGAAAACACAATCAACGGTTTTTGGTCCTATCTTTTCCCTTTTAGGTTTAGGAACTTGTACCTTTGCCAAACACCCCCACACTTTGAGGTAATTCAAGCTTGGCTTTCTTCCCTTCCACTTTTCATATGGAATGGATTGTGTTTTGCTGTGGAGTACACGATTAAGTATTCGACTAGCTATAAGAATAGCTTCCCCAATAAGTTTTGGGGTAAACCCGAACTTATCAACAAGGCATTCATCATCTCCTTTAAAGTTCTATTTTTCCTTTCCGCAATCTCATTAGATTGTGGCGTGTAAGGGGCAGTAGTTTGGCGAATAATGCCATATTCCAAACATATTTGTTCAAAAGGAGATTCGTATTCACCGCCCCTATCACTTCTTATCATTTTTATTCTTTTGTTAAGTTGTGTTTCAACTTCATTTTTGTATTGCTTGAATGCATCTATAGCCTCGTCTTTACTACTAAGTAAATAAACGTAGCAGTAACGAGTGCTATCGTCAATAAAAGTTATGAAATACTTTTTTCCACCACGAGATGGCATTGACTTCATATCACAAATATCCGTATGAATTAAGTCTAAAGGTTCGGAATTCCTTTCAAGTGATTTGTAAGGATGTTTCACAAATTTAGATTCAACACATATTTGATATTTTGATTTATCACATTCAAATTTAGGCAATACTTCTATATTTATCATTTTCCGCAAGATTTTATAATTAACATGTCCCAAACGTGCATGCCGTAATTCATTTGACTCAAGTAAGTAAGAAGAAGCTTGAACTTTATTATTGATAGAAACAGTCATTACATTTAGCTTGAAAAGGCCCTCACATAGGTAACCTTTTCCTACAAAACTATCATTCTTAGTTAATACAACCTTGTCAGCAACAAAAACACACTTAAACCCGTTCTTGACGAGAAGTGAAGCTGACACTAAGTTCTTACGTATTTCTGGAACGTGAAGAACATTGTTGAGAGTCACAACCTTGCCCGAGGTCATTTTTAGGCCTATCTTGCCATAACCTTCAATCTTTGCTGTTGCAGAATTTCCCATGAAGAGTGTCTCATTAGGTCCAGCGGGAGCATAGCTAGTAAACACATCTTTATTTGCACAAACATGGCAGGTGGCTCCAGAATCAATCCACCATTCTTTCGGATTTCCTACCAAGTTACACTCAGAAATCATTGCACAAAGATCTATCTCTTGTACTCCTTGGGAAATAGTATCTTCTACCATTTTTGCTTGACCTTTATTATTTTTGGCATTCTTTGGGGCACGACAGTCTACAGCCTTGTGTCCATATTTTCCATAGTTGCGGCAATTGCCCTTGAATTTCTTCTTTTTCGGCTGATTGTTTGGTCTAGAAGGTTTCTTCCTTTTGTTGTTCTTTGGTGCATCATTTGTCTCAACGATATTTGCTCCCATTACTGTCGAACTTCCACGAGCAACCTTCTTCTCCGCAATCTTGTTGTCTTCCTCGATCCTCGAACGAACAATGAGATCTTCGAGTGACATCTCCTTGCGCTTGTGTTTCAAGTAATTCTTAAAGTCTTTCCACAAAGGTGGTAACTTTTCAATTACCGCAGCCACTTGAAACGCCTCATTGATGACCAAACCTTCAATGAGAAATTTATTATTAATAAGATAATTAATACTTCTAATATAGCATTAATTTGGATCATACCTTCAGCAATGAGATCATGAATGATCACTTGCAACTATTGGACTTGACTTATGACAGTTTTACTGTCCACCATCTTAAAGTCTAGAAATTTGGCGGCTATAAATTTCTTCATCCCAGCATCTTCAGTTTTGTACTTCTTTTTAAGAGCAAGCCAAAGCTCCTTCGAAGTTGCAGCAGTACTGCAGACATTGTATAAGTCGTCCTCCAGTCCATTCAGAATGTAGTTTTTACACAGAAAATCAGAATGCTTCCATGCCTCAATAACGACGAAATGTTCATTTTCAGGAGTATCGTCTGTCGGGACACAAACATCCTCCTTAATGAATCGTTGCAAACTCAGCGTGGTCAGATAAAAGAACATCTTTTGCTGCCTCCTTTTGAAGTCAATCGCGCCAAACTTTCCCGGCTTTTCAGCCGGTGCTGGCGCAGGGGCCGGTGCAGATGCAGGGCGGCTGGAGCTTGGACCAATAGAAACATTTGGTGTACCAGAAACACCATTGTTATTTTCTGTGTTCGTCATTATTCTGTAAAAACAAAATAACACAGTCAGATTCAAACAATCTGATTTAATGTACGGTGAAGATTTTATATCTTCAAACTGATTTAATGTACAGTGATGTTTATATATCTTCAAACTGCAAATAATAATACAAATATTTTAGTAATCCGGAAGTTTTTAATCTTCTGAATGGATTAAACAAACAATAATTTTAATAATCCGTTGAAGTATTTAAATCTTTAAAAACGGAATATTAAATTTGGAGTAGAAAATCTTTTCAGATTTTAGTCTCCACAACAGTTTGGAGTAGAAAATCTTTTCAGATTTTAGTCTCCACAAACAGCCTATTATCGATTAGCAGACCAAAATACAAATTAGATTTCTTAAGATTGTTATTTGTCTGCACTTTCGATAATGACCAAAACAGAAATAGATGAAGTAGAAAAATTCCAAGCCAACAGTATACACTGCCTGTCCTTAAGAAATCTAATCTCCTCACAGTTACCCAAGGTTTGTGGATTAATTTCTCCCAGGATAGAATGGAATTATCCTCACTGTGATAGCGGTAATTCAAATCACAGTGAACAACGAACTCAAATAATGGTAGCAAATCACACGGACTCATAACTTACTTTGTTTTGAAAACAAATGCAAAAGTAATGAGAGAGAGTGAGAGAGAGTATGAATTGTTTTTTTTTTTGATGAACAAAATGAGGCAAAATGCCTCTCTATTTATAGCCACAAGATTTGGAGTGAAAAGGCATGAATGTGTCTTTTCATTTTGCTGAAGTGGTTGTTCATGAAAGGCAGCCTTCAAGGTGGCTGTTCAATGAACAAGTGTCCTTTCATTTTGGTGAAATGGCTGTTCATGAAAGGCAGCCTTCAAGGTGGCTGTTTAATGAAAAAGTACCCTTTCATTAACGTTACATCGGAAAATTTTGATCACTAGCCATTTTCGGACGCGCTCAATGGGGACTATCCACCGTTTCAAAATTCATTGAAGAATAGCCAAAAATTCGCGCGCACACTTAAGCTCCATTAGCGTTGGAAAAACACCCCAGACTAGCCCCATAACAAAAAACTGGGGCTTTGAACAAAACTTGTTCAAAGCCCAAGTATTTTGTTATGGGACTTTATATATAAAGCTGAGTCCCATAACAAAATGATGGGGCTTTGAACAAGTTTTGTTCACAGCCCCAGCATTTTGTTATGGGTTATGAGACTTTATATATAAAGCTTCAGTCCCATAATAATGCTGGGGCTTTGAACAAGTTTTGTTCACAGCCCCAACATTTTTGTATGGGACTGAAGCTTTATACATAGTCCCATAACAAAATGCTGGCGCCTTGAACAAAACTTGTTCAAAGCCCCAGTATTTATACTGGGGTTAGTTTACTGAAGCTTCCCCAGTACAAATACTGGGGCCTTGAACAAGTTTTGTTCAAAGTCCCAGTATTTATACTGGGATTTGTCCGGAGGTGGCTATTTCTCAGCGAATTTGTTTTTGACGGCTACAAATCAATTAACGCGCGCCAAACAGGCCCCTACACTAAATTTTTACCGTTACATCTTTTGGGAACTTTGGAACATTTGCATAAGTATTCCACTTTAATTCCGTTACGAAAACGGCCCCAAATCAAATATTAATATAAAATATTAATATTTAATAAATAAATATTAATATAAATATTAATCTAAATATTCCCTTCATTTCCCATTCACACCACTTTACCTTCTTTCCAAACCCAACAAAAACTATTGGAGCAAATCCAAACCTATGAAGGACAAAAAGTTTTACCATAGTTGTTATTTTACCTAAAGAAATGTAAATCCATATATGGTAATCCTCTTTTCTCTTTTCTTGTTCCTTTTTTTTTTTTTTTGGAAAATAATTTGAACTTCTCTAAATTGAGGATCATTTCTTTTCACTTTACCGTATCCGTTATGTCCAGTCCTTAAAAGAGTCTTTTCTGGGTAGAACGTATTATTCTTTCGATCTTTCTATATATTCTTTTACAATGGTGAATCGCTAATATAGATCTGTTGACCAAACTTCGTTGAATTTTTCTCTCTTTCAATATATTTGATTTCTTTGTTAGCTTTTATATGACTCCTTATTATTTCAATCCCAATAATATTTGGAGCCCCACTACCGATCTAGGCATGAAAGATATGCCATGGAGTTCAATTCGAAAATATATAGGTACACAATTCTTTGCTATCTCCTGCACAATTGTATTTGATTTCTTAGTTGTGGGGTTTTCCTATTTGTCATGCTACTTCTAATGGATGGGAGAATGACACAACCATGACACCTTAGGCAATACTTAGCCTAATTGACCTTGCTTAAAATAGTTTGCAAGAATGACCTCCACTAATTTTAAGTAAGTACATTACGCGGGGCAGTAACGGACCTTTTATTACTTGAAGTGCTATTCGTGGATGGAAATACCCCTACGAAAATCTTACATTGACGCCCGTATCCCGCCATCCCTTTAAGTAACTGGGGACATTTGGTCAAAAGGGACACTCAAGAGTGAATATAGGTAAAAGGGACAAAGTCTTAATTAATGTAATAAAAGGGACACATCTAATTAATGCTCTTAAACATCAACTTTCCTCCACTCCCCTTCACCCCAAAGTTTCATTTCTTACACTTTGGTCCTCACGTATATAAAAAATAAAATTTGCCAAATTAGGGAAATATTTTTCCCTCCGTTTATTCCCTCCTTTCTCTCTCTCTCCTCTCTCCTCTTCTCCCTCCCGACCTGAAACACCATAGCTGCTGCGCATCTGCTTTCTTCAATCTCCATTCGTTTTCGCTATTATTCTTGCATTCCAACTGTCCCAAATGGAAAATATTGTCAGATCTAAAATCCATTTCGGTTAATTAGAGGTATTATTGACTCTAATTTAATAAATAATTTGGGGAAAATACGCTGCAATTCTTTGAATAACAATTTCTGGTTGGCATTACTTTTAACGCTGGGCATTACTTCAAACTGGAAAGCTTGACAACTCCCATATCTCCTGTAAGTGTAAATCTCCCTCTTGCTAATCTCTACTATTCTAATTTTTGTAAAAACCCTTTTAAACCAGTATGTTGCTGTTTTGAAACATCTTACCGTGACGATCGCAACATTATAAAGATTGTTCTACAAATACTCGTACAACGTATTCACAATTATGGAACATTGTATTAGATGCTCAGGATAATCCTTTTGATGTTCCTATTGTGCTAGTCAGAGTCACGGAACATAATTTTGGTTGCCCGAATAATCTTACAGCATGTTCAGTAAATGCTATTCATAATGTTGGAACATATTTGTAGATTGTCGGAACTGATGTATCGATGTTTCACATCAGTATGCTTGTATTCTTAAACATCCTTGGGCATGTTCGGATCTGTTTTTCGATGTTCCAGTATCCTTTGCTACCTGGACCACATTTGATGAATGTTTATCCTACCTTGCAGATATCGTTAAAGTAATGGGGGACAACATACTACTAGGAGTTGATTTTCTCGGCGAATGGGTTGAGCGTTCGAAATGCTATGCTTGGATTCCTAAGGTGAAAGAGACAAGACCTATCCTTGTGAGTAGGAATATTACATATGATGAACTTGTCGACAAAATCATACGCAGTTGGGGGGTAAGTGATGATCCTAGGGATCTTTGCATTTCATATATGCTGAGTGTTGCCGCAAAGCAAAAGACTGCTCCATCTAAAATTAGGTCTGATGATGATGTTCAGCTTTATATGGCTGATGTAGACCCAGCTGGGGCTAGGCCAACACTAAGGGTTAGTGTGATTCCAAGGCCTGAAGGAATTTCAAGTTCGAATGAACAAGATATGCATGTTGAGATGGATGAAGATGAATTAAAACAAGGTGGAGAGGCAGACGAAGAAGGTGAAGAAGGTGGAGAAGCAGTTGGTAATCCTTCAGAAAGAGCACCATCATTGAGCAGCCGCAACGATTTTTTTGGAAAAGACGGCACAGGTTTTGTAAAGGGTATGACTTTCAAGAACAAGCGAGAATTAGTGGTGAAGTTGAGGCTTGCTGCAGTGAGGAAGCCTTTTTCTTTCAAAGCTGTGAAGAATACAAAAAGGTTGTTTTATGCCCGATGTGTTGATGCAAATTGCAGGTGGTGGCTTCGAGCATTGAGGTATCATAGTAGTGATACATTTTATATTACAATCTACAATGGCGAGCACACGTGCGGTGTGCAGCACCTGCAAAGCCACCATAAACATGCCACAGCTGATGTTGTTGGTGAATACATGAAAGATAGGTACATTGAGGGGAAAGGAATAACACCAAAAGACATCAGGGTTGCATTCAACAGAGAATTGGGATGCAACATTAGTTATTGGAAAAGTTTGAAGGGATGTGAGATTGCAAAGGCAATAGCAAGAGGGACACATGAACACAGTTATGAAATTTTAGAGGCATACAGTTATATGGTAAGGTCCCAAAATATTGGAAGCAAGACAGCTTTGAAGCTTGATAGTTGTGGGAGGTTTAAGTATTTTTTTATATCTTACGGATCTTGGATTAGGGGTTTTCTGTATATGAGGAAAGTCCTTGCTATTGATGGGACTCATTTGTCAGGCAAGTACGGCGGTGTGTTGTTGTCTGCCGTTGCCCAGGATGCAGAGAAGCACATATTCCCTGTTGCATTCTGCGTTGTGGACAAAGAATGTGATGCTTCCTATGATTTTTTTTTCGAACAATTGGTTGACATAGCCCAGTACAATGATGAGTTGAGCGTCATTTCAGACAGGCATAAAAGCATAGCAAAATCAGTTGCCAAGTGGTTCCCCCAAGCTCACTACGGAGTTTGCACGAGGCACCTTGCTGAAAATATCCGTACAAAGTTTCAGTTTGGAGACCACCTGGGGTCCTATTACTTGGCAGCAGATGCATATCGTGTGGAGGATTTCAGAACGCACTTTAAGCAAATCGAAGACAACGATCCAAGGGTTGCCAGATATCTTCAAGATGACGTGGGGTTCCATAAATGGAGCAGATGCTTTTTCCCTGGGCACAAGTACACGACTATGAACATTCATACCAAATGTTCTGAACGTTGCGTTGGAATGTTCTATATTTACATGTCAATTAAGTCGAGAACATTCTAATTGACGTTCAAAATAGTACCAATGATGTGTATGACGTAATTATTGATGTTCTGATCGCATGCTTAATGTTCGCACTTGGATTAGACGTATTTAGCATTAAGGTCTTTGTTTGTTTGTTACAATTTCAGATTTGCAGTGATGACATCGAACATTGCTGAGTCCACAAATGCAATGCTGAGGGATGAAAGAGAATATCCTATCGTTGCCCTATTAAATCATATCAATTGTACATTTGGCGAAAAATTCCATGTGAGAGCTACGGAGTTCCTCGAGGTTTCAACCATATGTGTCCCTTCAATTGAAGGAAAAATAAGATTCAACCTGGAGGAAGGGGGTAAGCTCGCAATTAGTCGAAAAGGTACGTATGGTTTCACCATCATCAGTCCAGGCCAGGGAGCAGAAGTCGATTTACTCAACAGAACTTGTACGTGCAGAGAGTATCAAATTGACTTAATACCCTGTAAACATGCTATGGCAGCTATCAGAATGCTGCGTCCAGACGACTATGGAGCGTGCGTCTATGACTTCACTTCTGCATATTACAAGTTAGAGTCATATATGCTTGCCTATGCAGAACCGATCAATGCTGTTCCGCCGGAAGAATTTTGGAATGTTCCTCCTGAGCTGCTTGAGAGACGAATATTGCCTCCTTTCATCGACGTGGGTAAGGGTAGACGAAGGAAAAAGCGGATACCATCAGTTGGTGAAGTATTTTCAAGTAGGAGAAACAAATGTAGCATCTGCAAAAGGTCAGGCCACAAAAGAACTACTTGCCCGAAACGAGTGGATAGTGGACAATCCTCCCAAACTCAAAGTGTTGCTTTTTGAATTTTAATCTTGACAATTTTATATATTTTTATATTTGAACTTTTAACTTAATGTTCCGAGCATTTATCAATGGCGTTCCAAATTCCTGTCATTTTTGTAGTATATAATTCAAATTGATCATCATACAGATGTTCTAATACTGCAAACGGGATGTTCAGTATAATGCAATAGTCATGCTGATTGATCAAGCGAAGGGTTGCCTCGTGCAATTAAAAGGTGTGAAAGCATCCCCCAACCTGCATACGAAAAAGGCATTAATTAATCCAGATACATCACCTAGAGAGTAGTGAACGACTTTTCAATGTTCATATCACGCCTTTTGGTGTTTTTTATGTTTTTTATCATCTATAAATACAAACATTTACTTGTCCCTCCATACACACAATTATCCTCCTACTTGAATTAGCAAAATTTCTTCATAGACAACAAATACAAATGGAAAATAGCCAAAACGAAATTGTCGCTAATGGCCACTATGCCCCAGCCGACGAACCTGACCATAACGAATATTATGGAAACATCGCCTGGGATATTGCCGGTATACAAACTGACATCACTGCAATCAACCATTCTGTGGACCGCTTATCTGCTGATGTATGGAGCATAAGGCAAGTGTTAGTTCAGCGCTTGGAGCGTATTGAACGAATGCTTTTGGGACTCCTTATCCATCAAGGGATGAATCCGGAGCAGTTTGTTACTCCTCCAAATTCTCCCAATGCTGACAACTAGAACTCTTATTTAAGCATTATATCTAGTACTAGTACTTTTGTCTAAGCATTATATCTAGTACTTTTGTCAAGCAATATGTGAAGTACTTTTGTACATGTATTTTGTTCCCTTAAGTATGAATGAAAATTATCAGATTATGTGTTAAGTTGATAATACTTCCACTACGTAAGTGAACGCCTAAACTTCATCAGCAACTTGAAACATTCTAACCCACGTTCCAAGCACCGTATGAAGATGTTTGACATCGATATTAACGTAAACATGCTAGCATATATTTTAACAACTCCCATCTAAAATGCATCAGCAAGTTGAAACATGCTAACAAAAGTTCTGAGCACAGTATGAAGATGTTTGACATAGCAGAAGGAGTTTGGCCTTAAAATTGTTATTAACACAAACATGCAAAAGCCGCTATTTGTACAACAACAACAACAGTACACAGCACTAATTTGGGAGATTTGACGAAAAAATCAACAAAAAGCAGAGATTTTCACGAGAATTTCAGTCCAGAACCAGAAAGAAGGGGTAAAAACCCTAGCTTTATCGAAATAGGCAAATAGCAAAACAATAAACCCCGATTCACTTGAAAACATCAATATAGTAAAAAATTTACCTTTAGATGTTGCCGGAGAACATTATGTAGATGCCCGGCGACGAAATAGAAGACTCGAGAAGAGGACTCGAGAAGTGTGTAAGAGAAGAAAGGCGCGGGTGTTCGATGTTTGAAATGATTGAATTGATAAGACTGATCAGCCGCATTTTTAATTAAAACTTCACTTTTGGGGTTGTCATAATTGCCATTAAGGCCCCACCTTTTTGTTTGTTCCGATTTCCACGCGCGTCCCATTTTTGTATAAAATCCCATTTTTCTTTTTTGAGATATTAGAACGTTCTTCTGAACGTGCCAAACATAATAATCAATTAGGTAGTTCGTTAAAAATGAAACTCGTTTGCTCAAAATAAAAAGTACCTTTTACACGTTCAAAACATATCAAATGATGTTTGAACCCTAACCCTAACCCTAACCCTAACCCTGAACCCCAAAACATAACCCTAACCCTAACCCCAAACAGCAAAAATTCCTAACATTTAGAGAACATTCATTCTCGTGTTCTGAACCTTTTTTGAAACGTTCTTGAACGTCTCTAGTCTGTTCTGGATCTTTATACTGATGTTGTTTTTGTACCGTTGAGGATTAGTTGATAAATACTAATATAAGGATCATTTAAAATGCATAAACAATGAAGAGTAGTTTAGTAAGATTCCAAAACATGCTATGTGTAAGTAAACCAAAATATATGTCGTTAATTATACCAAAATGTAATTATTAGGTTGTTTGGATAAGGAGTGTAGGGTTGATTCTAGATCAATTAACAATTTTAAACATTAAGAAGTGTATTATAACGAATTGTAGAATAGATTGGACGTTATATCACTAGATAGACACATTAGTAATCTATTTGCTGATTTTGCAATCTATGTGTAGCTCAATTACAGGCATTCTTCGTGTATCTACAACAACTAAGACTTCAAATCATACAAGTATTGATTGTAATACTCAATACTAAGTGTATTTAAGGTGACTACATCAATAGTATGTCTATTGGAAGTGTTTACTCATAAAAGATCTACTAGAGTATACTCATTTATATCTATTGAAAGCGATTACTTAGTTATATCAAATGAAACACTTACTAAGTTATTGAGTATTTCATTAGATGTTGTTCTAACTAATGGATAATCTATATAATGATGACTTAACCTTAAATATAAAGACTTATTAATCTTTTCATGTTATATAGTTTCTTATTACAACCATATTAAAGGTTGGAAGACTACATATTAAATTAGGCACCTACTATGAACTGAACATATAAACCCACGTTCGTAACTTAAATTAGATGTCTATTGGTGTTTGTAGTACTAATACAACGGATACATTTGTTTATAGATATTAGAACAATCTCTTCTACGTGCCAAACATGGTTTTCTAATGCTAGAAAAAATTGGAGCAACCCGTTTTAAATACGTGGAGCGACCTGCTCCACACAACTATTATCTTATAACACGTGGAATAACCCCAACCATTCAATTAATTAGGTCTTTTCCCATTATTGTTATAAGTTATCCCTAGGGACCCCCTTTACCTCGTCTTCTTCTTAACTCAACCATGTCTCATCAAGGATCAACTTGTTCTCCCAGCTCCTCTCAAAATCGTCGATGTTGGTGTGGCTTACCTGCGATACAATTCACGGCGGGCACACAGTCGAATGCTGGACGAAAATTTTGCAAGTGTCCCCGCAAGGGTATTAGCAATTGCGGATTTTGGGAATGGTGTGACGAGGAGTATCCCCAGCCTACCACATTGGTTTTAAACAAGTTGAAAATTTCACTTGATGAAGTTTGTGAAGAAAGGGCCAATTTGCTGAAGGAAGTTGACAAATTAGGGGCTTGTAATACTACAAATTTATTGAAGATCAGTAAGTTAGAGGCTAAATTGCAACGGTGGAAGATGTATTTCTTATTGTCTTGGGCAGCTTTTTTGGGTTTCATTGTAGCTAGGTTTATTTGATACCAGTTGCTGTTCATCGAGTACTACTGAGATCTATATATTTGAACGTTTAAGTTATTGTTTCGAGCATTTATCAATGGCGTTCCAAATTCCTATTATTTTTGTAGTATATAAATCAAATTAATCATCATACGGATGTTCTAATACTGCAAACGGGATGTTCATTGTAATGCAAAACAACATTCATAAATATTCAAAACATGCTAGATTGTACTGAAAATTAAAGGACAACACTTCTAAATACGACATTCAAGGCAAATAGAAAATCTTCTTAAATGACTACACTTGAAATAATTCTTCATTTCACATGTGTTCCGCTGGAGGCCGTGGTGGTGAAGGGTAGTTTTGGGGGTCAATCTCGAGTGCAGCTTGAATACCACGAAGCATATGCTTAATAAGATTCATATCCTCACGGAATTCATCGAATCTAGTTCTTAATCGCGACACTTGATCCTCGACATTTCCTACATAAACTCACGGGTTTGTTTCGCCTTGTTGAAGTTTGTGCAGACATTTAACATTTATAGAAGGCTTGGTGCCTTTTCAGTTGCATATGTGATGATTTAAACAGGCGCCTATTCGCATTGAATGGTTGGGGTTAGTACACGTGTTTTAACTGTGACCAGGGGTTCCTAATCCTTCCCGCGGAAGTCAGAACATCTTCATGGCGATACGAATCATCATATACTCGTTCCACTAGTCTATTGGTTTTTGACGTTTATAATTCAAACTGATCTTCATGTTTGAAAATTATTTATACCCTTCCAGTAGACTATTACGACTATTGGTATTTTTTAAACTACTCATCATTATACACTTAACGGCTATCCCCTTCAATTCAAATCTGAAGCAAAGCAACGAAGCGTCACTTCAAAAATTTAAAAAAATATATAACGGCTAGTGTTTTGGATAAAACACACTTAAGTCGGTTACCTATTTTTCTCCTATAAATACTCGATCAAACCATTCAAATTAAAATTCAAAAAACTCTATACCACTACAACCTATAATCTTCAGCCAAAAATAAAAATGGTTCGCCGACCTTCCTCCTCAATAGTTGCTACTGCTGCAAGAACAGGAGCAACAAATACAAGAGCATCCACGTCAAGAGTACCAAAATCGACAAAGGGAGCAACATTGAAACAAGAAGGAAGAGGTGAAGCCAAGCAAAAAGAAGGAAGAACGGGAAGAGGGTCAGCCAAACAAAACGAAGGAAGAACGGGAAGAAGTGAAGCCAAGCAAAACGAAGGAAAAACGGGAAGAGGGTCAGCCATGCAAAAAGAAGGAAGAAAGGGAAGAGGATCAGCCAAGCAAAAAGAAGGAAAAACGGGAAGAGGATCAGCCAAGCTAATAGGAGGAAGAAAAAGTCGAAACACATCTGCTGAACGACAAGAACGTGCAAATGATATTTTGGAGCAACTTCGTGCTGAAGTTTGAGGTTGGAAGTTCAAATTTGAGGAATTCTTCGAATACTACAATAGGGACGTCAAAAAGATGTTGAAAGAAATAAAGAGGATAAAGAACATGCTCCAGATAGCAACCTTGAATCAAGAAAGGACTGCATCGCGTTGAAGTGAAAACGCATATTATTGACCAGGATGTTAATATGACTGTTTATTAAGTAATGTCTTAAATGCTAATATAATTAGCATACTTTTGTAAAGCGCTGAATCTTTGAACGATCAAGAATGTTTTTGCCTGGTTCTTGATTATCAATGTATAAAGTAACTTTAACGTTTAGAACATCTGTTGTTGTTTCCCTATTTACTAGATATTGAACATCAAATAACCATTAAGTTAAAAACTATTTGAACGTACAAAATAATGTTCCGAAAATAACTAATGCTGTTCCTATAGTCTATAATTTTTAATATTGTTAAGTCGATCTTATCATAATACAGATGTTCTAATTATGTAAACTCGATGTTCAGTGTAATGCAAAACAATAGTCATCATTTGCCATATATACGCATAAAAAATGGGTAATCATCCATATATTACACCCATCAAAAACAAAAACATAATTATCCAAATTTTACAACCCATACTAAGGGACTAATTTGCCATGGAATATGTCCACAGCAAATTTAACTAGACAGTCTTCTATCACATTGTCACAAAGATATTCCATCGGGGTGTTGGACAGCAAATGTTCGAGGAACATGATGGCATACTGTCACGGCCTAACTTTCAAAGTAGCACTCCATGCGGCACTTGACGGTTTGTCTACAAAGTAGCAAACTCAAGTAAGCCTTCAACTCAACAAGATCGCTAAGAGAATGAAACAAAGAAAGACTTAGAGAGATTTGCCAAAGGAAGTATTGTATTCACTCAAACTTTTCTTGATGCCTTTACAAATGAATGCCTCCCCTATTTATACTTCTCATCGGGGGGCTAACGTGTAAATAAAAATTGTATACAAGTCCCTACTATTTACACTTAAGGACCTACTCTAGAAAATTCTATGGACCTAGAATCTTCCATGCCTTTCTTTACACATTCAAGAGGTTCTAGGTTATTCCATAGGAACTACCCACATAATTCTAGAGTATTCCATATTCCATAGGAACTACCCACATAATTCTAGAGTATTCCACTCCCTTTGGCTATGTTGGCGCCATTCGTGCGCCATGTCGCGCCCATGTGGCGTGATGACTTGGCGAGGGTGTCACACTCTCCCCCACCTGATGTTGCGACGACCGCGGCGCAATGCTGCTGCATATACTCGTGGCACTTATCCTTGAATTGCCACAAGTCTTGGTATCGTTCCCACGTAGCCTCCTCCGGAGATTGTCCCTTCCAATGCACAAGGAACATGGCTGTCGGCTTCTGACCCTTCTTGCCTCTGGCCTCATAGTCAATGATGGCTTCAATGTCACGATCTTGCGAGGCAGTGACGGTGATAGGTGCGCGAGTCGTCTGGCCCCGACTCGGGTCTTCCTTGTCTTCATGGTACGGCTTCAACACGCTAGCATGGAAGACTGGATGAATCTTCAAGTGGGCAGGCAAGTCCAACTTGTAAGAAACTTTGCCCACCTTAGCGATGATCTCGAACGACCCTTCATACTTGCGCACTAAATTCGGGTGCATGCCTCGTAGTGCCTTGAACTGTCTCGGGTTGAACTTGACTAAGACCATGTCCCCAACTTGGTACTCCATGGGACGCCTCTTACGGTCGGCAAATTTTTTCATCTTCCGGGACGCCTTGTCCAAGTAAGACTTAGCGGTGTCAAGCTGCTCTCCAAAGCCCTTAGCCATGTGATATGCTCCCAAACTCTTGCCCTCGAACGCGGCCGGTAAAGAATGAGGAGTTTGAGGTTGTTGGCCGGTGGCTAGCTCGAACGGTGTCTTCCCTGTGGACTCGCTCCGCTGCAAGTTATATGAGAATTGGGCTACATCCAAGAGCCTCGCCCAATCCTTTTGATGTGCGCTCACGAAGTGTCTCAAGTAGCACTCAAGTAGCGCATTGACTCGTTCCGTCTGGCCGTCCGTCTGTGGGTGGAAACTGGTAGAGAAATGCAACTCCGTGCCAAGCATCTCGAACAACTCCTTCCAAAAGTTCCCACTGAAGCGAGGGTCTCGGTCACTGATGATATGCCTCGGCAAGCCCCAATACTTCACAACATTCTTAAAGAACAACTTGGCGGCTTCCTTAGCAGTGCAACTAGCTGAGGCGGGCATGAAGGTAGCATACTTAGAAAATCTGTCCAGTACGACCATGATAGTACCATATCCGTCAGACTTCGGCAAGCAAGTGATGAAGTCCATGGTGACGCTCTCCCACGGACGCTCCGCAACAGGTAGTGGCTCCAATAGTCCTCCGGGTGACCGCTGCTCCACCTTGTCTTGTTGGCACACAAGACAAGTCTGCACGTACGACTCAATATCGTCTCTCATGCGCGGCCAATAATATACCGATTCAACCAAGGCCCTGGTGCGGCGTTGGCCTGGATGACCGGCCCATAATGTGTCATGGCTCTCCTTCACAATGCGCCGCCTAAGGTTCTCATACTTAGGCACATAGACCCTCCGTCCTGTGGTGAGCAATAAGCTATCTTCGACCCAAAAGCGCCTCGTCTTGCCCTGAGTGGCTAGCTCCAAAAGCTGCTTAGCGACTGGATCATGCTGCATACCCTCCTTTATGGCATCTCGGATGGCAAAACTTGCTGAAGTGATGGCAGCAAGTTCGGCTTTACGACTTAAGGCATCGGCCACAACATTGCCTTTGCCGGGCTTGTACTCAAGCACATAATCAAACTCAGCCAGGAAATCTTGCCATCTAGCTTGCTTTGGTGTGAGCTTCTTCTGTGACTGGAAGTAGCTAGTAGCCACATTATCGGTCTTGACCACGAACTTTGATCCAAGCAAGTAGTGGCGCCAAATGCGTAGGCAATGCACAATGGCCGTCATCTCTTTTTCCTGTACAGTGTAGCGCCGCTCTGTCTCATTCAGCTTGCGGCTCTCGAAGGCTATGGGGTGTTTGTCTTGCATCAACACACCTCCAATAGCAAAGTCGGACGCATCCGTGTGCACCTCGAACGTCTTGGTGAAGTCGGGCAATGCTAGAACCGGCTCCTCCGTCACGGCTCTCTTAAGACCCTCAAACGCCTTTTGACATAGCTCCGACCAAACCCACTGCTTGTTCTTCTTTAGTAACTCCGTCAAGGGTGCGGCCTTAGCGGAGTATCCACCTATGAAGCGTCGATAGTAGTTAACAAGACCAAGGAAAGATCTCAACTCCGTTACCTTGGTCGGCGGCTCCCATTCTTGTATGGCACGGACCTTGGCCTCGTCCATCCGCAACTCTCCATTGCTAATGACATGCCCCAAGAAGTGCACCTTTGATTGAGCAAACTCGCACTTCTCCCTCTTGATGAATAGCTCGTTCTCCCGTAAGACTTGGAAAACTATCTTCAAATGTTCCACATGCTCCTCCAAAGTGTGGCTATATATGACTATATCGTCCAAGTAGACTACCACGAATTGATCAAGGTAGGGGTGGAAAATCTTGTTCATAAGTGTGCAAAAGGTAGCGGGTGCGTTGGTTAAGCCGAAGGGCATCACCAACCACTCGAAAGCTCCATACCTTGTCACACACGCGGTCTTCGGCTCATCCCCTTCCGCAATGCGAACTTGGTAGTAGCCCTTCCGTAGATCCACTTTGGTGAAGTACTTTGCTTGTCCAAGCCTATCGAACAAATCGGCAATGAGAGGGATGGGGTACTTGTTCTTGACGGTTACCTTGTTGAGCGCGCGGTAGTCAATGCATAGCCTCAACGAACCATCCTTCTTCTTTTGGAATAGGACCGGCGCGCCATAGGGTGCCTTTGACGGACGAATGTGGCCGGCATCGAGCAACTCCTTCAACTGCTTGCGTAGCTCCTCTAACTCGGGTGGTGCCATACGGTATGGGGCATAGGCAGGTGGCTTAGCTCCAGGCTCCAACTCGATCTTATGATCTACCTCCCGCCTAGGTGGTAAGTGCTTCGGCAACTCTTCGGGCATCACGTCCTTATTCTCCTCGAGCACCTTCTCTATGCATGGTGGCAAGATCTCTACGGCAACATTGTCTTCACTCAAGCTTGCAATGGTTGCCATGAACGTCGGCTCGCCCTTCTTCAATCCTTTGACAAGCTGCATGGCTGACAAGTGTGCATGACTCTGTCCTTGGGGCATCGTAGTCATAGGCACCATGCATGACCCTTCTCGTTCCACAACCAAGAGACGCTGCAAGTAAGGATCGATCATGGTGTGGCACTGTCTGAAGAACTCTTGCCCAAGGATGATGTCGAATATGTCCAGGGGCGCCACAGTGAAATTAGTCTTGCCCTTCCAACTGCCCAAGGCAACACTAACCCCGTTGGCTATGCCTCGTACTGGTATTGCTGGGGCATTGACGGTCTTGAGGCGGGTATCGGTTGGGCTCAGCTTCAATCCAAGTCTCTTTGATGCGGCCTCGGTCATGAAATTGGCTTGAGCTCCAGTGTCAACCATGGCGCGGGTAGGCTTGTTGTTGATGGTGATGTCCACGTACTGCGTGCCGTTCTCCTCTGGTTTGCTGGCTTTCTCAGTGACAGCAGCACATAGTCCAATCATGCCTAGCTGCGTCGTGCCCGTGCTAGTCTCTGGATCCTGTGCCTCCCGTTCTTTCTTCTCACGTATCATGGCACCAAGGGTCTTCAACTCAGGACACTTTGCGAAACCATGAGGTCCCCCGCACACGTAGCATCCACTTCCTTTCTTCTCGGCCTGCGCCTTCTTCTCGGCATAATCTTGACGCCCAGATTTCTTGCCATCGGACTTGTGAGCATCGTTTGTCTTGGAATGTTGCTGCTTCTCTTTGCCTTTGCCACGATCTCCCCCACCTTTGGCCTGATTACCCTTCGAATCTTTGCCCTTGTTCTTGTCATACTTGTCATCCGTCAAAGCGTCGGCCTCGACGATAGCTTCATCAATGGTAGTGACTTGCCGACGTTGCAGCTCCTTCCTAGCCCAGCCTTGCAATCCGTCCATGAAGTGGAATAGCAAGTCTTCATCGGTAAGGTTTGGGATTTGAAGCATGAGCGTCTGGAACTTCTCTATATAGGCACTGATGCTCCCCGTCTGCTTCAGCTCCCTCAGCTTGCACCTTGCCTCATATATGACATTGTTAGGGAAGAAGGCCCTCTTGAACTCGGTCTTGAACTGCTCCCATGTGTCAATGGTGCATGAGCCTTTCTTCATGTCGGCCTCCTTCCTTCTCCACCAAAGCATGGCTTTCTCCGAGAGGTATGGGATAGCGGCAGCAATCTTCTTCTCCTCGGTCCTCACGTTTCCATGCTTGAAGTAGTTCTCCATGTGCCATAGGAAGTTGTCAACCTCTTGCGCGTCACGAACTCCCTTGAACACAGGTGGCTTAGGAATCTCGATCTTCCCCTCCTTGTTAGCGCCGGATGACACGGCCGCTCCAGCGTTAACTTCCTCCTCGAGTGCTTCGATCTTGGCCTTCATCGCCTCAATGGTGCTCAATGCCTCCATGAGCCTGCACTCCAAGGTGTTAACGGTTTCCTTCATCTCCAACTCGGCTTGCTCGCGTTCCCCAAACTTGTCCTGGATGGCGTCGAACTCGGACAAGGAATGGTTCTCAAGGGTCTCTAGCTTGCCTTCGATCCTCGACATGCGTTGGCCATGGGCTTCCACAATCAATGTCGCCTCTTCCACCTTCTTAACCCACTCACAGCCAGGGGTGAGGTCTTCCTCATCGTCGCTCACCTCCGTAGCCGATGGTTGGGTGGTATGACCTTCACTTCTAGGGGCTTCGGGCAGCACCTCGTCACCCTTCCTAGCATTCCTCTTCTTCTTGTTCTTCTTCCCGGCAGCATCCTGGACGTTGGTAAGGGTGCTAGCAGTGATGTCTTCTCCGTTGTGTGCCATTCCCTTAGAAGTAACCTCGCTCTGATACCACGTTGTCACGGCCTAACTTTCAAAGTAGCACTCCGTGCGGCACTTGACGGTTTGTCTACAAAGTAGCAAACTCAAGTAAGCCTTCAACTCAACAAGATCGCTAAGAGAATGGAACAAAGAAAGACTTAGAGAGATTTGCCAAAGGAAGTATTGTATTCACTCAAACTTTTCTTGATGCCTTTACAAATGAATGCCTCCCCTATTTATACTTCTCATCGGGGGGCTAACGTGTAAATAAAAATTGTATACAAGTCCCTACTATTTACACTTCAGGACCTACTCTAGAAAATTCTATGGACCTAGAATCTTCCATGCCTTTCTTTACACATTCAAGAGGTTCTAGGTTATTCCATAGGAACTACCCACATAATTCTAGAGTATTCCATATTCCATAGGAACTACCCACATAATTCTAGAGTATTCCACTCCCTTTGGCTATGTTGGCGCCATTCGTGCGCCATGTCGCGCCCATGTGGCGTGATGACTTGGCGAGGGTGTCACAATACGCTCCACATGCAGTACCAGTCAAATTCCTTGGAAGGCCTTGGATGCGCTCGTACGGCCACATTTCCATAGATTGGATTTCAGGAGGGAGGTGGTTGAATTTCCCCGACTGCCGGATGTATATTGGGAACATGTACATAATTGGCCCCATTATTGAATCAAAGCGGTCTTCATTGTACAACCCAATGTTGCAGTCGTAGACATCGATCCTTGCCTCCTCTAAATAAAAGACGCATGTAACATAATGCGTGCTTTCAATGTTATACACGGCAAAGAGTCTTTTCACACCATCCCACTTCCTTCCACCCGGATATGGAGACTTACCTCTGGCATAATCAAGGAATGTATCCTCAAACTTATATGCTGCTAGGTATTTGTCAAGGCCGACATCAAACCCCCTTGCCTCCTCTTCAGCCGCACCGTATCGAACGCACATGTTGGTCAAGAATGAAAGATCGAGGATGAGATCAGAGCTATCATAATGCCGGGGGTAAGCCTTATGCCTCACACGCATCAAGGCCAAGTACTCATCCATAAACTGCAGAATAAAACAAATTAGAAGTTGTGAATAAAACTATGCCGACACATACTATTGTATGTTTGGACCAGCAAGTCGAATGTTCAACGAACATAGGACCATCAGGTTCCGAGCGGAGAAACAAATGTTCGTTCTTCGATAAAAACCAAACACTGACAAAACAATAGAGGTAAAGAGATGCACTTACGCTATCCCACATCCACTCTTTCACGTCCAGGAAGTCCAGAAAATCCAAGTAATTAAAATCGTGACACAGGAAGGCAGTCTTTTGTTCCTTCTTCTCCTCCAAGAAAGCGTCAAATTCAGCTTTCTTGTGAATGTCGAGTGCCTTGTACAGTGTCACTGGCAATCTCCCGAGATTTTGGAGCCTGACTTGAGCTCTCTCTCTAAATTTCCAAAAAAACAAAATATAAATGTTTGAAAAAATTTTATAAATTTAATAGAAGAACGTCCCTTTTATGTTCAACGATTCTAATTGGATGTTTTACTAACCTTGCCATTCTGGCAGCAGTCATTTTCTTCTTTCCTTTGTTCTTCTTTGCCTGGAGCATCTTGGACAACAAAATATTCCTCTTTGGTCGCTGCTGCTGCTGCTTCTTCTTTGACGACGACGCTACTAAATTAGCAAGGGACAGCTGGATCGCATCAAGCTTCTGATCCAGTCCCTGTCGCCATTGAAGGCAGTCGTGACACTTGCAACTGCAGACACTAGGCTCCACATTCTCCTGTTCTCTCCTCCTAGAGCTTTCTCCAACTTCGAACAAACCCCTACCACTAAAAAGCCCACCAGTAAAACGACCAGCCCTACCACCAATCTCATCACCAACTTGTGTTTCACATCTGCCAACACCTCCACTAACAAATTCTTCACCAACCTTTCCTTCATCAATTACCTCTCTTGGAGGGGTCCTGGGGCAATTCCTAAAAACTGTCACTCGATCACCACCAACGATCGAGCTGGCCCCCTCCAATATCACAACAAGGTGATCAATTACCTCGTCGGCCCCATCAACAAACGGCTCAATATTCTGAAAAGTTTCATCTTCCCTCTCTGCATCGATAGGGTCAATAAAAGGGTGCACCACCTACATACCATAAAAGAGTGTTCAGAACATCATTATTACTGTTCGACATTTAACACCATTAAAAATGAAACATCATATCTGTCGTGATCGAACATCTGAAAAGACGTTCTTAACATTAACAACAATGATTATAACGACATTGCAGATGTTCCAACATTTAGAAAATTGTAGGTAAAGTACTTACAGGCTTTGCAACATTCTCAAACAGCCTTAGGGAGTCTCTTTCATTCTTTTCAGTGATCCACCTGTGCATCCTTGGCATGCTCCTCTCCTTGGGAAAATCCCTGGGACGAAGCGAAGGTATTGCTTCAAATACCCAACCCACAAATGCCCAAGGAAACCCATAAAGATTGTAATTTGGCCCGTCCTTGGCCTTGCTAGCTGCACGATCAGCCATGGGCTTCGTCAGGTACTCAATGGTCAGCTCGAAGCTTTTCCGCCCCCAAGGATACTTGGCAAATTCATTAGGAAGGTATGCAAGACAGACCAGTAATTCCTCAATACCAGCTTTTTTGTCCTTGGCGCACAATATTGAGTGAACAAACCAAGCCATGGCAAGCCCAAACTTGTACCGTTCAGGAACTTCCTCATTTTCTATCAAACTCAGCAACCGGGAAACAGTTACTGCTCTTGCTTTCCCATCCTCCCACGCCGTTGAGATATACTCCCACATCTCCCTGCCCCTCTCTTTGATCGCAGCCTCCCATTGGACACTTGGATAGGCTTGGCATCTCAGCTTTGTCATCAAAGCAAACTCTTGGAGGCCAAAACGAACAGGCACTCCATTGAAATTGAACCAAGCTTCTTTTTCTTTATTGCACAAAACTCTTCTTAGCAGAATATTGTGCACCAACCTGGTTGGAAACGATGGCTCCTCCGGCAAGTCCAAGAAATGGCCAAAGATACTGTTTTTGAACTTGTCATACAAACCACTTGTACGCAGCACAATCCTGAACTCACGCATTCGTCCAATAAGCGACGAGCGGACAGTTATCTTGGATTGAAAATGCTCATGCTCATCCAAGTAAGTCTTCAGCACCATTGGTGGAATGACACTGGTGACGTACTCAGGCTGCACGAACTCAGGCTGCACAATGTTTTGAAATTTGTTAGTTTAAGGAATCACCAGGGTAGTAAGAACATAATATCAGATGCATGAAACATCCCTTGAGATGTTCCAAGGAACTACAAGAAAATACTTCGAACATAGTTAAGATTGATCTGATCATGCACGCGAGTGTTCTCAAATCACATAAAAAATATTGAACATTCTACTGTAAAGTGACGAACAACTTTATGTATGTTCTCAACTATACCTCTCTAGGTGGCTCTGCAGAATCAGCTCCTTCGCATCTCTCACCCTCTTCTTCTTCCCTACCATTCCTACCTCCTTCACCAGCTTGAACATCTACTATCTCTATAACTTCATGTACATCATCTACTTCTTCTACATTTGCAACTCCTTCAAATTCCCCTGCAAGATTATTTACCAACCTTCCCACCTCCTCTTCTTCTTCCACATTTAAAAGGCTCTCTTTTTTGTTTCCATCTTCATCCCAGTCATCATAACCAAACAGCGCTTCTATTTCTTCTGATAGATTACCATCTTCCGGCAGCTGTGGCCCAACATTTACATCATAGTCTAGGGACCCCTCCTCTTCGTCCTCCAATATTAGTCTCCTCTTCCTAGGAGGCTGTTTACTAGGAGGAGTAGTCTCCTTCCTCTTAATTCCCCGCTTATAAGCCATTGTAGCTGCAAATCACAAGTACATTCATCAATTAAAGATGTACAAGCATGCAATATGGGTGTGTGAAACATATATACATATGTATATTTTATCAAACCCTCGTTCAAGTAGAGTCATCATTAAACGTTATCATCCTCTCGCACGGTCGGAGCACTGTCTCAAATGTTCCAGAACTTTAAACATGCATGCACAAACATAAACATGCAAAATCTTGACTATATGTACATTTTTTCAACCTTTAGCATATTTATTTTATAAAACCCTAATTTATTTTAACAAAAACCATCTAAAATGCATCACCAACTTCAAACATCCCATCACACGTTTAGAACACTGTCCCACGACGTTTGACTCTGCGAAGGAGTATGCGTACAACATTTTTTCAACCTTTAGCCTATTTATTTTTAAAAACCCTAATTTATTTTAACAAAAATCATCTAAAATACATCACCAACTTCAAACATCGTATCACACGTTTAGAACACTGTCTCACAATGTTTCAGTCTTCGAAGGAGTATGCTCTTAACATAGTAATATAACATAAACATGCAAAACTTCACTTTTTGTACAAGAACATAGCACTATTTGACGAAAAAATCAACAAAAACAAAGATTTTCACAAGAACTTTCTCAGTACTGTAAAAAGGCGTAAAAATCATAGTTTTTTCAAAATAGCAAAATAGCAAAGAAAAAACCCGATTCACTTGAAAAACATCAATATTGTTCAAAATTTACCTTTAGATGTTACCGGAAAAATGTTTATGGTCGGCGACGATGATATTTAGAGTTACTGTAGAAGAGACGAACTTGAGAACTGTGAAGAGTGTAAGAGAAGATTTTTTGGGGTTCGATGTTTTAAATCATTGCACTGAGTCCGTTCGGTTCGTTTTCCCACCTTTTGATTAAAAGTTTTTGGGATTGCTAATTCAGTCCAAAAGGTTTTTAATCAAGCCCCGCAAGTTTTGTTGTTTCTAATATGGCCCATGGTTTAATGTTAAACGCGCGCGTTATTCGACGCTCCACGCGCGTCCCCTTTTATTAATTAAAGACTTGAGAGGGTCTTTTGGCCCATTCTTCTCAAGTAACTGCTGCCCCCGTGGTAAGACTTGACCTTTTATCTCTTTCAACATTCTCTCCAAATAACTTGAAGTGCTACCTTGCAGGCAGTAGTTGCAGCACTTGTCAATTCCTTTTAAGTAAGTGTGCCCCGATGGTAGTAGTAAACCTTTTATCTTTTTCAATATTCTCCCAGATAATTTGAAGTGCTACCCCCGCAGGCGGCACTTGTCTTTTATATTTCCCGAAGAGGCAGTTTACCTTGAAGTGATGCACCCATGGTAGTATTTGTCAATTTATAACTTGAAGTGCTGTCCCCGAGGTCATTTTTTAAATTATTCATAACCAGGGAAGGGGTACATGTAGTGAATTTTTTTGTTAATGGACCCAATACAGATACATGATGGACTGAGAAACAATGTGGAAAGATAGATGAAGAATCTTTTTCATGATAAATAATTTTTTTGCACAAATAAATGATATTAAAGACCTACGCTAGCTATATAAAATGTCATATTGTTCAGTCTACATAATATAGCCGTATTATTTAGGAAAAAAACACTACATAATCACCCTTTTATATATATTCAACCTTTAAAAAAAAAAGCTCAAAATAAACGACGAGTTACCCCTCTTAACTTTCTAAGCTCCTTATTTGATGATGATGTGTACCATACCTGATAGGAAAATAACAAGAGGAGATTTCAGAATGTTCAAACTTCCAGTGAGAGATAATGAAGGACATTGTGCTTCAACTCCATATAAGAAGTCAAAAGTAGATCAAATGGCAACCTATATTGGAAAAGCTGAAGTAATGTCCCAGTTAGCTAGGATTTTTTTCTGTTATTATTAGTTATTAGTTAGTTCAGAAAGTAAAAGAAAGGATCTGAGCTGAGAGTAGGTCCATGAGTCCAAATGGATCTAGTGGGTGTAATAAGCAAGTTGGTTGAATAAAATATCTTCTTTCATCTCTTTCTAACTTTTTTTAGCCACTCAAATTCTAGTATTTTTAGCCTCCCCCTTCTTTTTCTCTCCCTCACCGGCGCCACCCCCTTCCTCTCTCTTTTCTTCGGCCACCGGCCACTCTCCCCTCCCTGAAGTCTGCGCTGCCGCTGCTCCACTGCAGCAGATCTACTTCCTTCATTTGGTTCCTCCACTAGACTACTGCTTCCCTTTGTCGTACTGCTGCTTCTCTCCGTGGGGATTTCCTTGTCTTCATTTACATTTTTTTGTTGGAAGATTAGATATATACATAATTTTATTATATTAGTAATATATATATACACTAAAAAAAAGTATGTATACACTAAATATAAGTGAAAAAGTGAGTGTATACATTGTGTTTAACCGAAAAAATTAATTATCTACACCGTAAAATTGAACGTAGTTACTATGTTTACATGAAGAGACCTTTTGTATGTAACATCATTTGTGCGCACTATGTATTTATTTGGTGTATACTGTCTACAAAAGTTAAGCTCTAATAAAAAGTAATGGGTGGGAGTTGACTGGTTATTTTAGTACTTACATATTAATGGGTTTTAATTATCTAGCTTCTACCACTTTAACTTCTTAACTTTAGTGATCATAAATACCTATTTAACTGGTTAAAGACTCTGGCGAGATTAACCGGCTTAGGATAATAGAGCTAGCAATGATTTGAGTCTTGTTGGCTAAATAGTCTAACTCATCTAAAAGAGGTTACACTAGGGATATGTCGTCTTTCCTTGGGTCAATGAGTTAGTACTTTATGCGCCAAGCTATGGCTCTGGCGAGCATAGTGAGGTAGACATCTCTTAGGCCTAGTTGATTCTAGAGGTTATCTTAGCTTGACTCGACCATAATATATAAGCCTGATGCTATATTTTCATCATAGGCTCCGAACTTGTCTTTCCTTGTTTGTGAGAAAGCGATTAATTATCATTACTTGCTTTCTTAGTGTAGTAAATAGTTGTTAGTATCATTTTATCAATTTATTACACTTGTTTAGCTTAGTTCAATTGGTTTAGTTCATCCATTACTTTAATCGCATCACATTGTTCCTCGTGGATTCGACCCCGATTCTTAGTTGCGTATTATTATTACGACGACCATTTCGCATTTCATTGGAGGTGTATGTCGAGCGTTGTCACCCGCACATCATAAGTTAAACTCGTACCACTAAACTAACACCAAACGAGAATTCTCAAGGGCAATAGCAGTAATGGAAAGGCTTGAACCTATGACGTGCGCCTAATCCACACATCGCAAGCTCGACTCTTGCCAATTGCGCCGAAATGTTGGTTTATTATATTTTTTTTCCTTTTTCTTTTCTTTGCTTTTTTTCTTTCTTTCTTCAATTTGGCTTTATTGCTTCATTCTTTTCTCATTGGTTACTTTTGACTTATAACATTTAAATTACACTCTAACAAGTCAGCACAAATGTGATCAACACACTTGCAACAGTGAAAATTGTTCCTTTACACTTAAATCAATTTCAAAAAACCTAATATGTGCGACTAATAGCTTAGTGGAGTTTTCAGAAAAAAATGCATTCGGATTAATTTAATGAGTCATGAGAATTTAAAAGAATTACCTCACAAATATTCTCTCACCCAGAAATCTCTCCAAATTGATTGATGAAAAGAATCAAAACTAAATTTTTTTTAGCTAACCTAAACTAATAACAAATATAACGACTGTGATAAAACCAAATCTCGAAAGAAATCCACGGAAGGGTAGAAGACCAAGAAGTTACACTGAAAATAAAAACAAAGAAGCAGTTTTTTTTCTCATATTTTTTTAACACATAAAAACTAAGAAATTCTATATGACACCTCTTTCACCCACCCCCACACTTAATATAAGCATTGTCCCCAATGCAATAAACACATAAAACATGAAGTGTAAGGACGAGAATACTCCCCTCACTTTTTGGATGAAGGTGAAGGCTGTGGAGATCCTGGTAAAGTATCTGGATTGTGTCCGCTACTTCGAATCATGAAGCGAAGCATCTTCTTGCATTATATGTTCTCGGCTATCGTTCAGGCGAATTTCCTCTTCAAAGTTAGCAAGCTTATTCTTGTATTCTGCATTCTCCCGGTGCACATTACGCACTTCGTCCTCCAACGAGGATAATCATTGTTCCATTCTCTATTGTGGAGGACCTATATTTGATGGTGTCATAGGATCTGTCACTGCCACTTCAGCTTGAGGCATTGCCTCGTCTTCATCAGTTACCATTCTCGACTGAATTAAACATCTCTTCAATGAGTCTTTGATGGCTATGTCTTTCTTGAATCCTTCTGCTACGCTATTTAGCGTCTCAACCTGAAAACAAAAAGGCAATGAAGACTCTTCATGAAGAAATTTAACTAATTTTTCATATAAAAACACACTTTCTCCGTCAACCCGGAGTATTAATTGTCCTTGGTGGACATCAATGATAGCTCTGCCTGTAGAAAAAATTGGTCTCCCAAAAATAATGGGAACCTCATTATTCTCTTCCATGTCCAACATGATGAAGTCACCTGGGAACACAAACTTGATCACCCTCACAAGCACATCTTCCCCTACTCCATTTTGCCGCTTTGTTTGATCCGCAAACTGAAGTTATACTCTAGCCTCTTTCAATTCTCCAAGCTAGTGGCCGAGTTTCTTATGTATTGTAAAAGGCATCAAGTGAATAGAGGCTCCAGAATCAAAAAGAGCTTTTTTAAAATGAAAGTCCCCTAAAGCACGGTATAGTGAAACTCCCTGGATCACCAAGCTTTGCTGGCAACTTGTTTTGAATGATCGCACTACACACTCTTCGGTTAGTTTCACAATTGACAGTTCTTCAAGTTTCCTCTTATTGGTGAAAATCTCCTTTAGAAACTTAACGTAGGTAGGCATTTGTGCTAACGCGTTAGTAAAAGGAGAATTCCCTTACAATTGTTTCACAGTTTCCAAAAACTTAGCAAACTACTTGTACAACTTCTTGCGTTTAAACTTTCGAGGGTACGGAAGTGAAGGAGAAAGTTTTCTAATTTCTGGATTTTCTTTTTAAATTTGATTCCCTTTTTCCTTTTCTGACTCTTTTTCAAGCAATTGAGAATTCTCATCTCCGGCCTTTGGAGACTCTCTCACCTCTAATTGTTATTTGCCTTTTCTGTTTGGGTAAGGTTCTGGTAAGGTCTTCCCTCCTCTCAATGTAATTGCTTTAGCTTGCTCCTTAGGATTTTTCTTTGTGTTGCTCGAGAAAGTTCCTGGCGCTCTTTCTGACAATACACATGCAAGTTGTCCGGATGAACCTCCAACTTTCTAATAGATGTATTTTGAATTTCAAATCTTTCATTAGCTCGAGTGATAAATGTCTTCATCAAGTCCCCCAAACTCGACTGTAGAGATTGTTGTGATTGAAAACTTTGCTGCATGCTTTGAAACCCGGGAGGGGCTTGACCTTGTGATCTAGGGTTATTTTGTTGCCCTGAATTCAAGCTTACACTTGGTGAACTCCATGAAATCCAGGATGCCTTTGTCCCTTAGAATTAAAGTTGCCTCCCCCTGAGTAGTTACCCCTATCAAAATTTCCAACAACATTCACCTCTTCTTTGTTAATTGACGTGCGACACACATGTGTTGGGTGTCCACTACTTCCACAAAAATCACACCCTATTTGTGGATCAGCTTTTACCTTGGCTGAGTGCTTTACATCTTTCGCAAGGGCTGCAATTTGGGTCTGTAAGGAAACATATGAATCCACTTGATACCAGTCTGTCTCTTTCTTTCATTAATATATGCGGGCTATTGATCAACATCTTAGGATAGCTCATCTAAGATAACAATGGCTTCTTCAGTGGTTTTCTTCATAACGGGTCCTCCAACTGCATTATTAAGCACTCTCCTTAAAGTTGGTGTTAGTCCTTCCCAAAAGTTCGTTAACTGCATCTAAGGTTCTATTCCATTATGGGTGCATCTTCTTAAGAGTTCCTTGAATCTTTCCCAAGTTTCAGAGACTGTCTCAGACTCATTTTGACAGAAATTGTTGATCTCCTTCCTCATTCTTGATGGTTAGAAATATTTATCGAGGAACACTTTTGTCATATCTTCCCGTGTTTGGATTGATCTAGCTGGTAGACACCACAATCAAGTCTTAGCATCATCCTTCAGTGAAAACGGAAATGCTCTGAGGTAGATTTTATTCAAGCATCATCTGAAGCTCAATTATGATGGTGGTTGTTGGGATCTTCATTACATTTCCTCTAAACCGAGAATTGTTCTGGATGGCCTAAAGTACCCCATGCTTGATTTCAAAATTGTTTGCCTCCACAGTGGGCATCTCACACTCGATTGTCCACCATTATAGTTTGGCCTGACATAGTCCTCTAACAACCGACCGGCTGTAGCTTTTGCTTGGTCAAATTGATCCTGTAATCCTGGGTTTCGAATGTTATTTGGTATACCACCCCCTCTTCAGTACCATCAGGATCATTCAAGTTCGGATTTTGATTTCTCTGAGCTGCAGCTAAGACTACCTGAGCAGCAAGTCTCTATAGTTCATCCTTACTGTCTTGGATTGAAAGTTGGCCTAAGGACCATTCTCAGAGCTCTTCTCTTAGTTGCTGCATGGCTTTTTGTACTTCCTTCGATGAGGAACGAGAACAAAATATCATGTCTACCAAGCTTGTGCTGCATCAAATATAGTATATAAAGATATTGTGTCTACAAGGATTGGTACAAATAAGGTCCAGTTAAATTTTGTAAGTACTATTTAGAAAAATAATTCTTTAGAATGGGTGTGTATTAAACTACGACTTTTATGAAATAACTACTAAGTTCAAAGCTTTGAATTCCAATTAGATTGATTTAGCAAGAAACAAAAGTAGGAAACTGGACTTGAGATGATTAGTTTACATTTTGATTCACGATTAATACCTATTGTCAAAAAGAAATATTAATTACTTCTTTCGAATATAATTATCTGTTACTATCGTCAATAATGTTTAGTCTTCTATCGACTAACTAACATAAAGATCTCAGGAATGCGTTAAGAGTTCAAATTAATTGTATGTTATGTATGATGGATATCAGGAAATAGTGAAACTTCTATCGAATATACCAACTTTTATGAGATATGCCTATACAATATAGACAGATTATAGAAAAAGATAATCCAAGTGAATTATCAAATTCTATTTCTGTAAGAATTAACAAAATTAATGTATTAACCATCCAAATCAAATAAATTCCATCACAAGTCACCTAAAACATATCAAAAATATATCAGATTCATTCACATAATTCGACTCATCAGCTAGTTCTTTCATGGGCAATTTGCAGTGCGTCTCATATTCCCTTGGTAGTGCTATATGAAGAAACTCGATTGTATTCATCAAGACCAAATCTATAGATAAGTATTTGACGAGGCTAAAGTGTATAGGAATTTTCTACTCATGCTTTGTTAAATTATAGTATATTTTAAGATATCGTCCCACAGAAATTGGAAAATCTATACTACAGACCTGTAATATTTCGAATACTATTTGAGAGAATCAAGCTGATGAAAAGTGAGTTTTTGCTTTAAGCGAAACAAACAACTTCCAAAAGATTTATAATTCAAAAAGAGTTGGGAATTATTGAATTCACTTGATAATAATATAATACAATCTCAGCTTTTACATGTATTTCTCTTAAGAATAATTGCTTATTGCTAATTCAATTATATTTTGTTCACTAAGAAATAATCAGTTAATAACACTCCGTAAGGTTATGTAAATTAACTGCGTTATAACTAGTGACAATTAAACCAAAATATTTTCTTGCTTGAATTGTCCAACAAGGTAATAAAAACTTCGTGAGAATATTCTTACTATTAATCAATAACCTTGCCTACAACAATTCCTCCGTGAGAATTAAAACTGAGGCAAGCAAGATTACAGACTTGGAATAATATTATACTATTTTATCATTTAGTCATAATATATTAATTTTGCCTTTTGAGAATTACAAAATTAATATAAAAATAACCTATAGATAAAATATGTAGATGTGATCATCATAATTAATAAAAGGACATCATCCCTTCACAGTATAAAATATAAATAGAAAGTATCAAGCCAAAAACATATTTAAACTGAGATAATATTATAAAGATATCAAGCTTCATCAACTAACACAACTAAAAGACATTACTCCATTATGGAGTAAGAAAAATAAAAGTACTTTGAAGAAATATTATTTCTTCTAATAACAACTACAAAAACTTAGAAAGACAAAAGAGAAGAAAAGGGAGCAAGAGCAAGCCTCTGCTCTTAGAAAACCTGCGTAGATAGAAAGAGAAAGAAAAAGTTGTTTTCCTCCCTATCTCCCTTTACAACATGTGCTATTTATAGAAAATTTCCTACGGAAGAATTGGTGAAAGTTTACAGATCTTTGGCAAATATCATGGTGAGGTCTTTCATACGTAGCCTTGGTGAAGTCATCAATAGCATGACAAATCTCATGGTTGATTTGATCTCTTTTAATTTATGTATGTGCAATTATTGCATATGCATCTTTCTTCTTTGGCTTTTGCTCAGTTTCTTCTCTTTTTCCATGTATTCTTTTTTCTGCAAGAATTGTTAGAAAAGTGCGAGAATAGGATATTCTTATTCATATTTTATTTTAAAATCTTGTCTTTTTATATAGTAAAATTACATGAATAATTATATCCATCAAATTCCCCCACACTTGAACTTGTACTCGTCCTCGAGGAAAAAGAAAAGTTTCAAAATTTCTCTTTAATGCTTTAGACTCTTGTAGGATAAAAATTTATTCAAAATAAATATCTTTCATTATGATCAATGAAATTATCCTTTTCAAATTCACCAAACCTTTTACCTCATTTCTGAACTCTCCTTTAATCAACAAAAGCTTGCAATCTTTTCTCCTTGAATCTTTCAGAATTGATAGATTTATGATCACTTATTCATTATGTATCATACCATTGTCCATAGGCTTGCTCCTTATGTTTATCTCCACTAATATAGATACAACATCAACTTTCAAAATATTTTTAGGACTTTTCTTGGCTTATAATGTCAGGTTTTAGGCTGGTTGGATAAGGGATATATTTATAGTGACTTCTCTTCTTCTAGCTTGGAGCAGATATTTCCTTGTTCCCGATACTATTTATTTTACTTGGTAGACATATTTTTTTTTGATTATTTCCCTTCTTTACCATATCATACACAACATATTGAAAATTTTCTCCTTTTTTTTTTTGGAATTTTTCTTCTTTTTTTTTTTCAAAATTTCTTCCTCTTTTTTTTTTTTTTTTTTTTTTTTTTTTCAATTGCTCACTCATAGCTAGAAGAAATGATGACTGTACTTTTATATATATATATATATATATATATATATATATATATATATATATATATATATATATATATATATATATATGTATATAAAGATAAAAATACAACCTCTCTCCTTTTTTTCTTTTATTTTTTTTAAAGAGAACTATGGTGTTTGAAAGAAAAAGGTCAAGACTCAAAGAAGAGTTCTAAGAGGTAAAATATGTATATTTGGATATAAATAAGATGCTAGAATTGAGAATCAAAGAAGACCTAAATTCATTTGTCAAAAATCATTGTCATCCATTATTTCGCCTCGAAAAATATTTAGAGCAAGTTCTAGCCAAGTCTATTGATTCTTCCTGCTTTTGTGATCATAACTTTTCTCAATCCCAATGATTTCGTAAGTAGAAGATGCTTGCTACTGTTTTCACAAAATCAAAATGATACATGAAAAAGAATATGGTGAAAAATAAAAAGAAATAATGTTGAGCATAATGTAAAGAATTTATATTGTTAATTAAATACCTACAAAAGTCATAGTTTAGAAGAAGATATTATATTTAGAAATATATAAATTAGAATAGTCCTCCCCCACACTTGAATATTTCATTCTCCTGAATGAAAACACGTTTCAACACGAGTGAAAAGGGAGTAAAAGGATTTATTTTAGGATAATCAAAATAGAAAATACTTCATAATTAAAATATAAAAATATTTTGGGCTTTTCAATTTACAATCACAGAAGAAATCTTGAAAGAAACTGTGACCACATATTCTATGTGTAATAGAGTGATTATTTTAATATCTTAACAGTCATGAGGTCCTGGTTTGAATATAAACCAAAAAATTACATGTGCCAAAATTAGATTTGCACAATTAAATGGTTAACCAACTAGTAACTTAGGCATACCGATCACCATGGAGTTACTTCTGTCTAGGTGACACTGTTTTTGTAGAGGCCTTCATGAGATGTTCCGGTTGTATAATAATCTGGATATTGACCAGATCAATTGGTTAAGCATTTTATTAGTCAGATCTAAGTTGGACTTATGAGGCTCCATTGCTTCACCCTCAATGGCTACGGGTAAGAAACCATAGTTCTGAGTTTAACGTCGTCTGCTCGACATAGTAACTGTGATATTCATCAGTCTATCATGGTTACTGATGGTTGTTGCTCAAAATCTCCTCCAAAATACAATTTTAGCATGTGACCATTGACCTTAAACTTCTCTCCTCCATTGGCCTGTTAAATTTCTATTGCTTCGTATGGAGTAACATCTGTAACACCGTAAGGACCTGTCCATATGAATATCAATTTTCCTTGAAATAGCCTGAGTCGACTATTGTAAAGAAGTACCTGATCTCCAATTTTGAAACTTTCAGATTAAGTTGTCATGCCATTTTTTTGTTTCTTCTTTATAAATCTTGGCATTTTCGTAGGCTTACAGCCTCAGCTCTTCCAACTCATTAACCTGTAAAAATCTATTTTTACCAGTGGATGTTAAGTCAAAATTCAATGCTTTCAGTGCTCAAAAGGCTTTATGTTCCAATTCAACTGGAAAATGACAAGCTTTTCCAAAGACTAATCTGTATGGGGATGTACCAATTGGTGTTTTGAACGCCGTTCAATATGTCCATAGTGCATCATCTAATTTTAAAGCCCAGTCTTTTCTTGAGATTCCAACCGTTTTTTCAAGTATCCTTTTGAGTTCACGGTTAGAAACCTCAACTTGCCCTTGAGTTTGAGCATGATATGGTGTTCCGATTTTGTGAGTCACACCATATTTTGATAGCAAAGAAAAAAATTGTCTATTTATGAAATGGGTCCCTTGGTCACTAATGACGACTCGTGGTGTGCCAAACTTGGTAAAGATATTTTTTCTGAGAAAATTACACACAATTCGAGCATCATTCTTTCTTCTGGGAATAGCTTCACCCATCGTGAAACATAATCCACAACCACAATGATACATTCAAATGAATGAGATGCGGGAAAAGGACCCATGAAATCTATTCCCCAGACATCAAATATTTCACATACCTGTATTGATTGCAATGGCATCTCATCTCTTTTAGTGATGTTACCTGTTCTCTGACACCTGTCATATTGTGCAATGAAAACACGAGCGTCCTTAAAAAGTGTTGGCCAGAAGAATCCAGCTTCCAAAACTTTAAAGGCAGTTCGGTTTGCTGCATAATGTCCTCCAATTTCTCCATCATAGCAATGATATAAAATCCTGTTCATCTCATCTTCAGGTACACTTCTTCTAATGATATTATCTGGACAAACTTTAAACAAGTAAGGGTCATCCCACAAATAATATTTAGCGTTAGATATAAGCTTTTTCCTTTGCTGATAAGAGAGATCTTGAGGTGTCCATTTTCCAACCAAGTAATTTGCAATGTCTGAAAACCAGGATGGTTGAGTCACAATTTAGTTGATAGAGAACATGTCTTCATCAGGAAATTCTTCTTTTATATTACACAACTCAAGAGGGGAATTTTCTAATCTAGACAAGTGATCTGCTACCTGATTCTCTGTTCCCTTTTTATCTTTTATTTCAAGGTCAAACTCTTGGAGAAGTAAAATCCATCTTAACAATCTAGGTCGAGCATCTTTCTTTGTTAAGAGGTATTCTAAAGCTGCATAATTAGTGAAAACAGTGACCTTGGTTCCTATCAAATAGGACCGAAACTTATCAAAAGCAAATACTACCGCCAGTAGTTCATTTTCTGTTGTGGCATAATTCAGCTGAGCTTCATTCAAAGTCCTACTGGCATAGTATATCGGATGAAAAATCTTATCTCTTCTCTATTCTAAAACAAATCCAACTGCCGTATCACTAGCATCACACATGACCTTAAAAGGTTGGTTCCAATCAGGGGACACAACTACAGGGGCAGTTGATAATTTTTTCTTAAGGGAGTCAAATGCTATCAAACAATCACCTGAAAAATCAAACTTAACATCTTTCATCAAAAGGTTAGTCAACGGTTTTGAAATCTTTGAAAAGTCTTTTATGAACCATTTGTAAAAACCTGCATGACTTAAAAAACTTCTAATGCCTTTAATAGTTGTGGGAGGGGATAACCCTGCTATAAGATTAATTTTTTCCTTATCAACTTCTATCCATTTAGCAGTGATTTTATGTCTTAAAAAATTCCCTCAGTAACCATAAAATGAAATTTCTCCCAATTAAGAATCAAGTTTGTCTCTTCACATCTCTTAAGAACTAAGGTCAGGTGATTAAAACAATTATCAAATATTTTACCAAAAAGGGTGAAATTATCCATAAAAAAATTTCTAGAAAATTTTCACTCATGTCCGAAAAAATTGCTGACATACAACGCTAAAATATAGCAGGTGCATTGCATAAACCAAATGGCATTCTCCTATATGCATAGGTTTTATTGGGACATGTGAAAGTTGTTTTATCCTGATCTTCCGGTGTAATTGGTATTTGGTTATACCTTGAATATCCATCAAGAAAACAGTAAAAACCGTACCCTGAAACTCTTTCCAACATTTGATCAATGAATGGTAAAGGAAAATGATCTTTTCTGGTGGCATCATTCAGACATCTGTAATCAATACAGACTCTCCATCCTGTAACTGTTCTGGTAGGTATGAGTTTATTATTTTCATTTTTGATAACTGTCATACCTCCTTTCTTTGGTACTACCTGTACAGGACTTACCCAAGGACTATCAGAAATTGGGTAAATGATACCTGCCGCCAAAAGCTTAATAATTTCATTTTTCACCACTTCTTGCATTGCTGGATTCAATCGCCTTTGGGTTTAGACTATTGGTTTGTATTTATATTTCATGAGGATTTTGTGCATGCAAATAGCTGGACTAATTCCTTTGATATCTGCTATAGTCCACCTTAAGGCTCCTTTGTGTGCTCTCAGTACTTGAGTCAAACTATCTTCCTGTTCTAGAGTCAGAGAAGAAGAAATAATTACTGAAAATAAATCATGTTCAAGATAAACATATTTCAAATTGGAAGGGAGAGTTTTGAGTTCAATTTTTGGTTGAACTTCATCTATTGCTTCTCCTTATCCTCATGATCTTTTTCCAATATTTCAGCTTCACTTTTGATGATTAGATCATCATCTTTGTAATCACCTACTTTTGGCACCAAAATTCAAAAATGCTCAGAATAGTCGTATTAGATTCTTAGGACGTTTCATCAATTTTTTCTTGACTTCTGGTGTTTGTTCTAACTAAATTTGTCATTAATTAGGAAGTAAAATATGAAATTAACAAAAATTACTTGTAACGTGTTTAATTGTGATTCTACGTTAAATTGTGATAGCAACGTGAATTTATGTGTTTTAAATTATGATTAATTGTGTATGTTTTGATTAGTATAGGCTCGTTTAATGGCCGTTTGTGCAAGAATTGTCAGCCCAATACATTGGCCCATCAGCCCATCAATTACCCAAGCCCATAGCCCACTTATATAAACAAAATAACTCATTTCTCCACTCACACCCCCTTTAGCTTCAAAGCTGGCCGAACCCTGGCGAAATTTTTACTCCTCGCCGGAAATCGCCAGCCACCACGGCTCCGCCGTCAAACCACCACTGCGACGCCGCCGGCCACCATCTCCGGTGGCCGGAAAATTTAGAAAAATATACCAATCAAAAGGTCTTGACCCCCTGGTTCCATTTCCACAATTATTTTCTCCGAAATCCAAGCCGTTTGGAGTAGATCGGACTTTGAAAAACTCAACTCCGTCAACTTGAGCCCATTTCCGGATGAGGAGGTTGTGATAATTTTGCTTGTGTTGGAGGGGGGGCTGTTTTCAATAGTGTTTAGGCAGTGGGTTTGTTTATTTATTTGGTCCGGGCTACTATGATGATGATTTTAGAGTCGAGATGAGGGCAGCTGTGATGAAATTGACGATGCGATGATGATGGTGAAGCCATGGAGACGCTGTGGTGTTGGATTGTAAAGCTTCAGCTTTGACAGTGAAGGTGATGAGTTCCTGATACTGTGACGACTAAACTGTAACATCTTATCTTTGTTTTCACTTGTAGCTTCAGTTTATGAATCGTGCTTTAGTATTTGATTCGTATCGTAATCTTAGGAGAATGTCATTCAATCTGTATGAATTCCTTTAGAGTTCAACATGTTTTAGTATCTTTGTTTCAAGCATAAAGCTCTGTGGCTATGTATGTATGTTGCTTAGTATATAATATTGGTGTTTGATGTTCAGTTTACCTATTTGCTATCGTAGCCCTGCTCATTCGAGCACAAATCTGCCCCTATTGAGTTTTAGTGAATGTTTTAGTCTAGTCTTGTTAAAAATCATATATATATGAGCCGGTGGTTTATAGTAATATGAATTGGTGAATTCATCGTTAACTAGTGCTTAGTGTGTAAATTGATGTGTATGTCAGCTTATGATGGTGATTGGCACTTTGTTTGTTTAGTCATGGAAGAAATTTTTGTTTTCTAGTTCACGTTTAGTCCTTATATATATATATATATATATATATGTTCTTGTCCAGATTTTGTAAGTAGGAAACTTGTGTGAGTGTGTGGTTTGTGAGGTAGTGAAGATGAATGCAGACATTACTGTCAGTTTAGGAGTTGATTTGGTTTGGGCTAAAGGGTGAAGTTTCTGCTTGCTTTATTTAGCTCAAGATGATTAAGTTAAGTGGCTGTAGTTTTTGGTTAACTTTTCTGTTTTAGTTAGTCTTGGGTCAAAATAAGTGAATTTGAGTTTGGAACTTTAGTTTGAAAGCTGAAATTTGAAAGGCTAAAAGAGGGTCAAACTATAGGACAAAGTGTTGGCACCAAAGAGGGAATGTTCAGACTTGCTTTTTGGTTGGTGTAGTTTAGACATCAAAGGGGTAATTTTTCATTAATTCCTTGGTCTTCACAAAGGCCAGCCCATTTCCCCCTTCTTTACATCACTTTCACCCCAACTCTCCCCCCATTTTACTCCCCTCTCTCCTCTATTTAATAGGGTCTTTTACCCTCATATGGGAGGGCATAACATCTGTGAAAAACACTACTCTTTCACTTGCTTCAAATCTGAAATTGTTAGAGAAAAAAAGAGAGTGGATCTGAGAGAAAAACTAGAGAGAAAAAGTGAGAAAAACTTAGAGAAACAGAGAGTTTCTTTTTAGTACAAGTCTTGGGTTTTAAGAGGGGTGTCTGTTAGCTTTTGGAGTTAGGTTGAATGTTCCTGGTATGTTGCTGCGTTCTGGACAGCTTATCTGGTTTGGGCTTAGCTTTGGTTACCTTTACTGTTGCATTTGGGAAGTTTGCCAAATAGGTATTTTTCCTAAAAAAACTTTGCCTTTATTTTGTATGTATTCTTATCATGTTTATGACTGAAAATATGCAAGTTCTGGTTCGATATCAACCTTTATGTTCTAGCTTTATATTGTATTTCGCATAAGATGCTATGTACCAAGAAACTACTATGGTGTTTATGTTGGTCCATTAAATATTTTCTGAACATATTGAAAACAACCATTAAAAAAGAGTATCACATATGTAAATGTGTAAACTGCATGTAAAGGGTTAAATCTGCAATATATTGGCAAAACTAGGACACAAACAATTTGCAAATTCAAAACTTTGTTAACGGGCTGCTATAGTAGGCAAACTGTAGAGCTATTTTGAGAACTTTATTAAGCGGACTTTCAAAATAAACATTGCCACTATTGTCGAATGTAAAAAGAGGGTTATGTTAAGACATTATGTGCAAAAGTTTAGGAGGGGAAGCAAGAGTTGGTTGTAGTAGCCATCTGCTTGCTTTGATAATTGGCCAACGGTTGAAAATGTAGGACATTGTACTTAAAACTTGTTCAATTTAATTAGGCGCAAATCATAAACTGAGAACATCGAACAATTGAATCAAATAGTTTACTTGAAACTTAATAAGCCAAGAGATTTCGAACGGGTGAAGTGCCTACGCGATTTAATTGATTTTAATCGGAAGATTTCGAATGAGTGAAGTTCTCGCGCGATTATATTCGATTTGAGTTTAGACTATCAAAACAGTAAAAATTTAATAATAAATTGAAGCGTAACAATCAAGGCAAAATATAACAAAACAATTTCAAAGAGTCGAAAGGCGTCAATAAAAGCAACTGTGCTTGGCACAGGACTCGAGGGTGCCTAACACCTTCCCGAGAGTCAACCGAGATCCTGACCCGGAACTCTGACGCAGACCATTTACGAGTCAAAGGTGTTCTAAGTACACCACTTTGGTGACTTGGCACACCTTTAACTTGACAAGTGGCGACTCTGAAAATCTCTTAATAATTGTGTACCTCTGAACACCGTCACAGACCTTTAAAACCATAATAAAGTTTTTCTTTTTTAAGTTTAAAAGGGGTCGTGACAGCTTGGCAACTCCGCTGGGGAGGAAAGTGAAAACTGAGAGTCTCAGGCTTTAAAATTTGTCGCTTTCGGCATTTGAATATTGTTTGTATATGTTGTCTTGAATGTTACTGCTTTGATATGTTTGAACTGTATATACACAACTGTCTTCTCTCGTACACCTCTGAGTCTTCTGGAACACTGCACACATGCACGCCAGTTTCGCTTCGGCGACTGAAATTTCTGTCGTGTCTCAGGACACAAAAATGTTAACCCTTCTTAGGAGGAGGTGTGTTGGGTTAGGCCGTTAGACGTTGTTGACCGGTACCCCCTCGGCACTTCCAAATTGCCAAAACTATAGAACATGAACCCATTGAGTCACCTAGAGTTGAACCTGTGCTCTTATCTAGGCCGATTTATTTGCATGTCATTAGACTTAGTGAGGTGCGGTACACCGGTACCGCACTTGTCTAGGCTGACTCCCTCGTGTCATAATTGGGCCCACGTCCCTAAAAGACACATCATGAGCATATAATGTGTTGTATTTATTTAGTCGAAGGGTTGTTATGCTGACCGATCACCGAGGGGCGAGAGCCAAATTTTGAAGAAAGAAAAAAAAGAAGGGAAAATGATAGAAAAGTTGGGTTTAGTCCCGTGTTTCGAAATATTTTTTGTTTAGTTGTCATTTTACGCCGTTATAATGGCGAATTTTTTCAAGAACTTTTAGAGTCTAATTTTGTGTCCGGGTATGGTCTCAAGTATTAGAAAATAATTTGTCATAATTTTGCGCCGGTATAATGGCGAAATTTTGGGACCCTTTTGTGTTTGTGTCCAAGTCAAGTTCGTATTTTGAAATTAATTTATCGGGGTTTTACGCCATCATAATGGCCAATTTTAGAAATTAATTTTGCGTCTAATTTGTGTAATATTTTGTGTCGTCCTAATTGCCAGATTTTGTAAATACTCTAAAGATTCTTTCTCGAATTAGATCAAAGAGTTTGTTTCAAACAAAAAAAAAAAAACAAAAAACAAAACAAAACCAAAAAAAAAATTGTGTCCGTCTTTGTGTTGTCGTAATGTCCGATTTTGGAGTCACCTTTCGGATAAGAAAAATAGTTTGTTTCATAATCTGTTCTTAAGTTCCGTTTTGAATCTCCGGTTGAGTCTTAGTTTTCAAAAAAAAAAATATATATATTTTAGGGTCCCACTTTATTTGTTTTGTTTAAGGTCAAGTCAGAGTGCATACAATAAATTGCAATTAGCTAAGTTGTATTTTGCGTTGATCCTGGTAGAATAATTTGACTCCGCTAAAAAGTCGAGTCTCATTATTTTCACCGTCCAGTGTACCAGCCCAATGTGTCAGTTTGTATATATCTTTGACTCGTGCATCATGTCAAGCACTTTTATTTTAAGTTTGTCCGTGTCGTTTGTCTAAATTACGTTTGTTGAGTCAGAAAAAAGAGGAAAAGAAAAAATAAATATATTAATCATCCAAGTCCGTCCTTGTGCTGATTATGTATCAGTTACAATTTTGTTCTAATTTTGATCAAGGCACATAAGCAATCTTTCGGGGATACGATCGGTACACTCGGCTTACGCCGTTAACCGTTTCGGGATGACACATAACAACCTTAGGCTTGCAATATGTACTTCTTTGGTGCTAACCTGATTTTTTGACTAGTTTGGAGTTGGAGATTTGGTACGGAATCCTGGCATCGACCCATCCGTACAAAATTAAATCAAAAAGACCTGTGACTTCACTCGTAGCCATGCCATCTGATAGAGAGAGATCCGAGAGCGGTGCCCAGGAACTCTTGGCACTGGAAAATGAGAGATTGACTGGGGAGGTTAATACTTTGAAACAACTCGTGGCCGACATGCATCACGCACTGACCACAGGACAGGCACCTCCTCCTATTCCAACCAACCTAGATGGGGTTGTTCCAACAGCGGTACAACGAGCACCGGGCACATCTATAGCAGTTGAGGATCCTACTTATCCTACTGGTCTTGCCCCTGTCCGTGGCGTACCAAATGAAACTGAAGTGCGTCCTCATGCACCACCTCCACCAGAAGGACAGTATGGCCCACCTCTCCCACAGGTTCCAATTTTTCAGGGCCCAGCTAGGCCAGTCACGGCCAGGTGCAACAGTGACCCACATCTTCAGGTTGGGGACCAACACTATGATCCGCCCCATGAATCCAATTTTCGGCAAAGTGGTCCATATAATCAGGGTTTCCATCACGAGTCTCAAGTTGAGCTCGATCGGTTGGGAAAAATGGACGAGAGCGAGGTTTTGCGCAAAGTGAAGGGTTTAGAACAAGCTGTGAGAATTATGCAGGGATATGGAGATCATTTCAACACTTCTTTCAAGGATCTTTGCCCTTTCCCTGAATTGCAGTTGCCAGACGGGTTCATAGTTCCCAAGTTCGAGCCATACATCGGACAGGGAGATCCAAGAGTTCATATGAAGACCTACTGCAACAAAATGAGAGGGGTCAAGAAAGACAAGCTGTTGATAGCCTACTTTTCCGAAAGCTTGGGAGGTATAGCTGCTGAATGGTTCATGAGGCAGGATGTAACTAAATGGTTGGCATTTGATGACATGGCGCAGGCATTCTACGACCAGTACAAGTACCACATTGAAGTTTTGCCAGATCGATCCTCTTTGGATGCAATAAAAAAGAAGCCAAGTGAAAGCTTTAGGGAGTACGCTCTCAGATGGCGTGAGCAGGCCGCTCGAGTGAGCCCCGCAATAACGGACGACGACATGGTCTGTTTGTTCATCGAGGCGCAAGATGAGGCGTTCTATGGTGCATTGATCGCCGCCTTTGGGAAACCGTTTAGTGAAGTCGTCAAGATGGGAGAAATGATTGAGAGGGGAGTCAAAGCTGGTAAGATTGTGAGCCAGACCATACTAAAAGCAACTACACAGGCTCAGTCAGGAGCCTTGGAAAAGAAGAATCAAGATGATGTGGCCATGGTAGGTTCGGGTTCACAAAAAGGGAGAGAGAAAAGATACTATCAAACCCACTCATAGCAAGCTCCACAAATACGTCCTCCACAACCCTACCACCCTCTACAAGATCCAGAATACTCTACTCTTCCACCACAATACTCAGTCCATCTAGCACAGCCATATGCTCCAGCACCTTTCTATCCGCAATGGCGTGCTCCTACCCCGCAACATACATATCCCACTCACCAAGCTCCGCATAATCATTTTCAAGCTCCATCAAATCTTCCTTATCGGCCAGAGGGGCCTCCTATTTTCTGCCCAAGTGCTTATCATCCGAAGCTGCGTAAGGAAGAAAGGAACAGGTTCACGCCAATTGGAGAATCTTACTCCAGCCTTTTCTAAAAGCTGAAGGACTTGAATATGCTGAAGCCAATTGCTGGAAATGTCCTCCTAATGGCGAAGGTAGACAATACTCGTCAATGTGCTTACCACTCAGACATGTCAGGGCACAACACAGATGATTGTCGTGGTCTCAAGAAGGTGATCCAAGCTCTGATAGATAATGGTCAGATCCAAGTTGAGGGCTCAGAAGCGCCAGATATCAACCAGAACTCATTACCCGTCCATGATGATGTGTATATGGTGGGAATGGTATGTGGAGAAGATTTGAGAGCTGAATCTGCAATGCCGATAGTACCTGTTGGTGATGTGTCAATTAGGACTAACCAAATGCTTGTGACAGTGAATTGCGTTCCTGAAATTGTGCTTGGGGTAGTAGATAGAGTAAAGGGTGTTGAAATGAAGAAGACGAACATGTCTCTCGATAAGCCAATTCCATATCTTACACAGTCATTCATCAATCCCAAAGAGGTGAAGTCTACCCTGATGGAAGTTGGACAAAATGAGGAAAAGCAGAAGATGTTGCCAGATTCAGGGAATTTCATTGGTATCGGCATGGTACATCTTGGTGAAGGGCTCAGCAATACATAAGTCCAAAAATCGGTCCTGACGAGCAACTGTGCGACCGAGAATTATTGTAGCTTGTTTTGTTATCCTTTCTATGTACTTGGTTATTTTAGGGTTGTAATCCAAGTGCATTATTTGCTCGTTTTGATATTCAAACCCATATATCTCAAAAAAAAAAAAAAAAAAAAAAAGGGAGCGAGATCCAATTGTTGTCTCTAGATTATGCCTTTTGTCTCTATAAATTTTGTCTTCTTATATTTTTGTGATGGTCGACCTTAATAACATGATGTTGAACCCCAAAAATTACCCTTTCTTTAAGAAAAGATAGGTTTCGGGTATAATATTCAACAATATGGGACTCCAAAGGGCTTTCTTTGGAGTCGCCACCTAATTTAGGAGAATTAGGAACCAATTAATTAAATAGTGCGTGCAAGCACTCCGTTTTAAGAAAATGGTCTATTTTCAGAGATTCTAAGTAAGAGGTTCAATTATTTTCGAAAGAAGGTTTCAATTTGAAAGCACTTTCGAAAATCCACAAAATGTGGTTAATCCTTCGGTTTTCACAAAATAGCTAAATAATACGATTTTCAAAAGTATTTAACTTTCAGTTTAAAGCGACACTAATTGAATTTAAAATCAAGTATACATAAAAAGGGGAGGGAAAATAAATGACTTTAATAAGAAAAATAATTGACTTGAAGACTTGTATTAAAGTTGTATCTTAAAAGCAATTTTAAGATTATTACGAATTGGCTTGCACGCATTATTTAACTAAAAGATTCAAAATTCGTAAATAAGATGGAGATTCTAAAGAATTATACTATTCACAAAATAACTCAATAACTGACTAATCATTCATTCATAAACAATCAAATAAATTATTCTATAACAATTAATTATCTACGGGGAATTCCTAAAGACATGCAATTTCTAAGGAAGGGAAAAGACGAGGTTTAGAAGAAGGACCCGGATATTTGGATTGAATGACTACTTTTATATTTGACATTATGCCCATGAGCCTAAGTTACATTAAGCGGCTCAACAAAGCATTTTAAAAATTCTTCTATAGGCTTCGCTTCTTGAGTGCTCGAACCCGGACTCGAATCCAATGTAACTCCAATGCAATATAAGCCGTCCCAATTTACGATTTTTCCCAAACTCGTCCCAAGAGGTTTTCATGCCAAAAAAGAAACAAGGATAAGGATTAGAAAATGAAATAGAATTTAATAAATCAATGAAAAGAACATAGGCATCAATTTCAGGAAATGGGCATCTAAACTCACATTTGCAAACTGTCACATTTGGCTAGATTTAACTAGAAAATGTTTACTTAATTAACCAAACGATTATCACATTGACATCACCTAACAGTATATGCAAGTAACTTACTAATTTCACTTATGTTCACTTGATATAATATCCAAAAATATTGACTAAGGGATAGGCAAAGTAACAAAGGAGTAAAGCAAGGATTAAGATATTTCAATCAAAATCAACCAATTGTAGTGACCAAACATGTGTCTGACTATTTCAATTACACATAGGTAATCTCCACAAAAGGAAACAAGAAGATAAAGAAGAGGGAAGTTAAAGGAAAAGCTAAACGAGGTAGCAACAACTAAAAGACATTATATCAGATGAACAGACCCTAGAACTAGAACTAAGCTTCCAAATTCAAAAAAAACAGGACACTGATCAAACAGGATCGGGTGGATACCAAACTGGAATGCTGACTGACTGAACACTATGCATATAACAAAATAGAGAATGCATTGCTACAATACCAGAAAGAAAGGAAACTAACTACAGAACTGATCCAAACTAATTCAGGAAAGGAAGGAAGGAACCTGACCATGACTTCAAGACAGAGAGAAACAGACTCTAACAGCTGAGCTACATCCCCAGATTCTCTCTTCTACTAGGACTGCTACAACCCCCCAGGACATCAAGCTACTACACCCTAAACTCCTGCTCACAGACCTAACAGAACCCCACAGCTCCTGGAAACACTAAGACTCCCTCCAAACAGCTGCACACTAACCTGAAAATAACTCATGACAACCCTGCACCCTCACCTGACCTTCTCTTCTTTCAGGCAGGCCTGAACCAATTACTAGCCTCACAGGGAATCAGACAGCTGAACTCCTACCCTCTCCTGAATCTTCAACAATCATCCCTGCACCTATTCTGATTTACAAACACGCCTTCAAGATCAGCCAGAAACAGAACCAGACACCTGCTCCCTCTCCTACCAAAATACACCTACAACATACCCCACAACAACTTCTAAGCTTAATAGAACCTATACTAACTGCCTAATATCTTCTCCTGATCCCCTGCTGAACTTCATCATACATCACAGACTACCCTGGCTTCTACAACCTCCAAGATACACTCCTGAAGCCTCATTACAACACCTGCACATTACCTCCACAGACCTAGACCAAATCGGCCCCAAAACATCATAGCAACACCAGAGAACTGCTCAACAACTCCCTGAACATCCCACAACTACCAAAGAACCAATCCCTCACAACCTCTAAAGAAACAGCCCCTGAACAAACCAAGAACCTGAAACAAATTATACACCAACACCCTCACTGGAACTCTCCTCAACTCCCTCACTTAACAATCACACCCACAAATGCAGACAAACAGACTGAACCAGCTCCTTTCAAACTCCCAGAAAAACCAACCCCTGAACCAACTATACTTCTAACAAAGCAAGAACAACCTGAACACCCCTTTACTTCACAGAGAACAGAACCAGGAAGCAGAAACAAGAAAATAGAAGAACTAGGTAAACAACTTATTGCTTTTACATTTCTTTAAAAGGTTAACTTTAAACATACAATTAACTATATTCTAATCAAGTGAGATCAATTTTAAACAACCATTGTTAGTAGACAGTTCAAGAATTTTCTTAGGGTGTTAATCACTATTTAAGGTTAATCATAGATATTAATAAAGCTTAGCACGAACCAGCTGCTAATCCTTTTTACACATTTAAAGCAAATTAAACACATAAGCTATTTGAGGCCCAGCTAATATCAACAATAACTATATTATACAAACTAAAATAGAAAATGCGAGAGACACCGACCTTTTTGCGGGCAGTGAAATGAGGCGCGTATCTGAGCTTTTGTGAGTACCTCGACGAGTTGAATAAACTCAGAAGTGACTCCTAGACCTTAATGCTTTAAATATTTAACTTAAAAGAAAAGCTTAAACTGCTTGGACTTTGAGTCGAAACTGACTGTTAAAATCCCCCAAAAGTTCCCCCCCTTTCCCACTGTTCAAAGGGGTTTTTATAGGTGTTTGAGAGTGCAAAAAACACTCCCATTTCGATGTGGGATAAATCCTATATATATGCTTGATTCTAAAGCTAAAAACAGTGAAAAAACTGAGTAAAAGGTGAAACAAAAGTTACCTAGTTGAATCGACGGTAGAAAATGATCGACTTTCTGAAATAGACGCGTGCGATTGAAAGGATGTACCACTTGCTTCTAATTCGTCCAGCAAAAAAGGAAAAAGGGTACGATTTCTTCCTGATTTGCTGAAAGAAAGAGGAGAGAGTGGCATAGGGACGACGCCGTTTGGGGATAGGGTCGCGGGACCACTGTGACGATGGATTCTTGGCGTTTTGCTGATAATAGAGGGAAATTTTATTGTGGCGGCGTGGGTAATTTGGGATTAGGGTTAGGGAATTAGGAGAATGAAATGGGGTGGTGGTGATCCGGGTGCGTATTGCGTAGATATAAATAGGTGTTGCAGAAATAGGCCAAATTTATGGGTGAGGAACAATTTTAGCCTTCATTTTATAATTTTAATCACTAAGTGGAAGAATTGCGTGGATAGACTGAATTTAAGGCTGCGCATTATGATTTTAACCCCTTTCTTTTAAAATTGAATTTATTTAAAATAACTAGACACTGGTTAAAATGTTTTGGGACAAAATTGGGTGTCAACAGCTGCCCCTCTTTACCCGAAAAGGATTAAAGAGTTTTCAGGGTAAAGAAGTTGACGGAAAAGCCAATTTTGTCACGATAAAGCCAAAGACTTTTGATTCCAAGAACCAAAAGGCGAGGCTTATGGCCGAACTCCGGTTTCTGAGTTGCCTACATATCTCGGGCTGAAAGAGAATCAGGCCATATGTAGTTCAACGACATTTAGATACGAAGACTCGCACGATCGACAGAAAAGGACGTACGAATAGGAAAGAATCTGACTGACCCCTAATCTGGAATGAAAGATTAGGTAAGACTTGCTTGTTCGAGTGCGATTCTTCAGATCCTCGTTGACGAGTCTAGCTCATATCAATGATTGCCCCAGTTCACTGCTAAGAGAAAGTTCCACGTTATGCTCCAAATGCTGCTGCGACGCTGCTAAAATTCTGTAAAATCTCGACAAACGGTAAGCGAGCAACTGTTAATAAACTATAATAATTGGAATAAAAAATAAATAAAGTGATAACACAAAATTATAAATGCGGGTTATGATATCATCAATAAGTTCTTCCTTCGATCAACTGACAAGGTGCTCCGCCCGGGGAACCTCTAGGCTGATCATTATTCTGAAACACTAAAGTAAAACAATAAGTGAAGCGCGTACGAATTGCAGAATATAAGGCTGTTACAAAACAAGTCGACTAACAAGACATAATGCCTCAAGTTGACTTGGCTAATCTTATAACCTATGCAGGTATCATAACGTTTATTTATAAGGCAAACGAGCCTAAAATGCTCAATTATAAGGCGAACGAGCCTAAAACGTTCGATTATAAGGCGAACGAGCCTAAAACGTTCAATTATAAGGCGAACGAGCCTAGAACGTCCAATTATAAGGCGAACGAGCCTAGAACGTTCAATTATAAGACGAACGAGCCTAGACCATTAGGCAAGCAAAAGAGGCGAAATTCATTAAAGCAGGTACTTCTTCAGACTAAGAAATATCTGCAAATCACAAAATGAAATTTTAGTAAACGCTCCCATGAAGCGAAATAGAAATGAAACGGATAGGCTTAACAATTTACAAGGAATATAGGAAATAGAAATGTCGCCTTTCAGCAATAAACCATGATAAAGCATAATGCTTTAGATCATGAATAGGTAGTCTACAATGCAATCTCGGAATGTGCTCCATTCTATTGATGAAGCAATGAGGCGTCGGGTCTCGAAGCATCCAACGTCCTAGTGCAACTTGAAAACCTGCATATCCCATTTACGAGTGGGTTAACCCTTTGTTCATTTATAAGACAAACGGGCCCAAAACGTTCATTTATAAGGCGAACGAGCCTAAAACGTTCATTTATAAGGCGAACGAGCCCAAAAACGTTCATTTATAAGGCGAACGAGCCTAAATGCTCAATTATAAGGCGAACGAGCCTAAAACGCTCAATTATAAGGCGAACGAGCCTAAAATGTTCATTTATAAGGCGAACGAGCCTAAAGCGTTCATTTATAAGGCGAACGAGCCTAAAGCGTTCTTTTATAAGGCGAACGAGCCTAAAATGCATAAGATAAGGCGAAAAATACAAAACTTATTAAAGTGGGTACTTCTTCAAACTTAGCAATATCTGCAAATCAAAACAAAGGAATTTTAGTAAGTGTTATCATAGTGGAATAGAAATGAATCTGCTTTCAACAATTTGTGAGAATTATAGGGTATAGAAATGCCGCATTTCGGCAATAAACTATGATAAAGCATAATGCCTTAATGATCTAGTGGCAGTTTGCGATTTAATCTTGAATTGTGCTTGAATCACTTGACAAAGCAAATGAGACATCCAGTCTTGAAGCATCCAATGTTCCAAAGCGACTTGAAGTAAATCTGCATATCCGATTTACGGGTGGATGGACCCGGATCATTCATTTATAAGGCAAACAGGTCTAAAACATTCAATTATAAGGCGAATGAGCCCAAAACGTTCAATTATAAGGCGAACGAGCCTAAGACGTTCATTTATAAGGCGAACGAGCCTAAGACGTTCAATTATAAGGCGGACGACCCTAAAATATTCATTTATAAGGCGAACGAACCTTCATTTAATAATAACCTGCAAAATAAAGTTGCAAATTGGATTAATTAAGGTAAAATAATGCAAAACAAATAAGCAAAGCTAGGTCGTGTTGCTTGTATCGATAATGCTGCACAACGTTGAATGCTGCCTTCAGTCCATATTGAAACCGATGTTCAATTTTGCTAGTTCTTCTTATTCTACTGCTTTTGGAATTCCTGCATCCAAAGAAAAATCGTGAGTTCGGAAAGATGGGCCCAAAAGCCTCAACATTTTGTTTTGCTCTTTCTCTCTTTATGCTGAACTTTGCAGTAGCACCAAAACGAATTTGCCCCTGTTTTCAAAGAAAAAGCTGTTAGTTTTGAACAAATAGTGGTTGGCTTGATTGAACACCTAATGCGGCTTCAAATCTGCATCTTCTTGTATGGAAATCATATGTCTTGCTGCTGTGAGAGTCTGATGCCCTTGAAATTCTTCTTTTGCACAAAAGATATCATCCAAAATTGATTTGGCTTGGCTTATTTGGAAAAATGGATTTTCATTGATTTCGGGATTAAAACCCAATAAAGGGTACAAGATAGTTCATTACATAAAACTTCAAAAGAGTAGGAAAATAAGATAGTCGGGCAATATTTCCTTTTCAACAAACAAAGTGTTGTTATTTGATCTTCTTGCTAAGCTTCACGCTTCCTTTTCAAACGCCTTAGTGCCAATTTTGATGAATCACCTCTGATGATAATTGCATTTGCTGCTGGAGGATCATAATTGCTTGTTTGCCCTTGCTTCACACTTATCTTGCCCGTTTCAATCATATTATGGATTTTGTGCTTAAGTGCCAAGCATTCTTCTGTGTCATGGCCTTGAATATTTGAGTGATATGCGCACCTCTTTGATAAATCAAATCCTTGAGGCGGATTTTCAGGGATCCATCCCTTCCTTGCTTGCAATAGTCCTTCCACTTTCAATCTCTCAAATATGACTGACAATGATTCATATAGAGGAGTGAAAGTACGAGGTCTTAGCTTCTTCATGCTTTGATGACCAGATGGTGCCTGATAAGATCGATGCTTACCACTTGAATTCTGCATATCATGATTGTAGTGCACTTGCGAAGGCTGGGAGTCTTGAATATTTTCAGGTGCATCAGAACAATTGAAAACTGGCACTGTAGTGTCATAGTCAATCAACCTTCTGGTTTGAAACTTTTCTTCCAAAATCTTTGCATACCGGATTAAACTGGGAAAATCCTTTAAATTGGCAAAAAGTAGATTTTCATAAAATATGCCTTCTTGAAGGTCAATGAAAGTTGCTATCAACTCATCTTCAGGCAATGGAGGATGCATCTTAGAAGCCTCTAGCCTTCATCTCACAGCAAATTCTGCAACAGATTCATGCGGCATCTTCTTGATTTTACGCATATCAATTAGATAAGGATCTCTTACTATGTTGAATTTGTATTGTTCCACAAAGTCTCGAGCCATGTCTTCCCATGTGTGCCATTTGGTAAAATCTTGCTTAGTATACTATGCAAGTGCCATTCCTGATAAACTCTGAATAAACAATCTCATACGCAAAGCTTCATCCTTGCCAATTCCAATTAATCTGCTGCAATAATCTTTCAGATGTGCATAGGGGTCCCCTTTTCCATTGAAAGTGTTAAATTTTGGTATCTTGTACCCACTTGGAAGCTCAATGTCCGGGTGAATGCATAAGTCTTCATAGCAGAAGCTCTGAATATTCCTAGAGCGCAATTTTTTTCCCATGATCTTTCTCACAATATGTTCATCCATATTGTGAGGATAAGTTGTCTCAACTTCTTTCTCAGGCAATTCTTGTGAACGCACTATCGACTGATTTGATTGACCCCCCACAGCAGGCATAGTGATAAAAGGTAGGTATAAAGTTGCAGCTGGCCAAGCATTTGGATTGATAAGATATTCTTGTGGGATTTGTGGATATATAGTATTTATAGGCATTGGGTAATTAGGCATTGTTAAGTAAGGTGGATTGGAATTAAAGTTTGTATTTGGCAAAAGTTTGCTAGTGTTGACAAAGTTGACAATCCTATTCCTTTGGACCACATGTTCTTCAACATCATCATTCTGCGCTTGCAAGATACCCATACCAGAACTGGTTGCCTGAATGTGCTTTGCCATGTTGTTTTGTCCTTGATGCAGATTTTCGGCCATTTGAGTGTTCAATGCTAGCCAACCTTTAACAAATGAATTCTACATATTGAACAAAAGCAAGTTAATACGTAAAATGATAATGCATGCATAAAATTTCAAATGTAAAATAGGCCATTAGGCCGAATGGATGGGACCAAAATCTCGACTCAACACATGAGTAAAATATTTAAGAGTTCGAAACTCAATGATCAACAAAATTTGATTTTTCAAGACGCGAATTGAGGAAAACAAGAAAGTTTTTACTAAATTAGTATGCGTGCTAGACCATTTTGACACAAATTGCTAAAATGGTCGGCTTATTTTGAACATCAATGCTTTGCTCGACTATCGATTCTTGTTTGTCGCATAACAATTTGTACCAATTCATAGAAAAACCGCTTCTGATAACTATGAAATCAACATCAATGTCTTCAATTTTCCTTTGCACAATTTTGCCCCAGTTATAACTTCAATATCTCAACTTGCTTTGCAAAATTGCCCCAGTTATGACTTCAACATTTCAACTTGTTTTGCAAAAATTGCCCCAGTTATGACTTTCAAAACTTCAAACTACTTATCAAAAGCTGCCCCGGTTGCAATCCCCCACGTCTTCTACTTGCTTTGCAAAATTTGCCCCAGTTTCTATCTTTGGGAAAATTAAAATTTAAATACTAAAGGGTCTAGCCCGATGGAGGAGCCTACGTATCCCTCCTTGGGAATCAGACCGTGCGTAGTTCTGCTTACATAGAAGAGATTTTCTAAATGATGGTGTAACCGAAACTCGATATGAGTTGCCTACGCTTCCCGCCTTGGGAAACCGGTTACAGTAGTTTGCTTACATAGAAATAAATTCAAACATTCATAATTTGATATTCTTTCTTTTCTTTTAACAAACTAACAAAAGGAAAATCAATAGTTACTTCCTAATAATGCAAATAAACTAACTTCTGCTTCTGCCACTCTACTGCTTTTCTGGAACTTAATAGGTGCCTAAATGCCCTTCTTTGAGCGATCTCCCTTTGCATATGGAAAGATTGCGACAAAAGGTTTGTCAGTGCCGTTTGTTGGTAGAACCTTGACCTGGCCAGAATTAATCAAGATTTCAACTTTCTCCTTAAAGGTAATGCATTCCCCAATATAATGCCCATGCATTCCTGAATGGTAAACGCCGAATTTTCCAAAGTTCTCAGGCTTAAGTGACCGACATGATTTTGGTTCTATAGGATGTACCAAATTGAACTCCTTGAGCCTTTCAAATAGTCGTGCATAAGATTCTGGAAGCCGTGTGAATGCGAAAGCAGATCTTTTGACATGGTTTGACTTTGAGCTTGGATTGACAATTACTTGCGTATTGGCACTAGCTTCCCCTGCTATGGCTGTCAAAGGTTTTGACATGACAGCTTTTCCTTTGTCTTTGGACTGTGCCTCAACCAATTCACACTTTCTCTTGTCAGAAATTATTGCAACCGGCTCTACTTGAAGCTCTGCAGATTTTCTTTTCAATGGACTGCCCTTTGCCAGAATCGGGTTCGAGAATTCATAATGCGCGACAAAGTCCCGGGCTAGTTTATCCCAATTGTCCAATTTCCAAGGATCTCGTATTACAAACTATGTCAAAACTGGTTCCTTAAATGTCCTAGCAAACATCATCAACTTGGTTTCATTGCTTGGTCCATACCTTGCGACCCAGCCAAGGTATGCTTTCAAGTGATCACGAGGATTTCCTGTCCCATCATACATTGGTGGATCAGCATTCTCATCTATCATTGTGCCATTGCTATCTTTAGCATTGGGAAGCCCTTTCCCGTTGCTTTTCTCATTGCTCGTCTCTGAGAAGCCACCAAATTCCTTTTCCAACAGGAATGCATGCAAATTAGGGAACTGTTGAGCATCACACTCAAATGCTGGAGCTACTTGCATTGTAGGAGGTGCAACAGTATAAATAGGAGCAACAGGAGCACTTGGTCCTGGGCTTGGCACGTTACGCACTGGGTTGCGAGCATCCATGAGCGCGATAACCAATTCAGTAAGGCTATTGAGTCTCATTTCCAAACTTGCCACGGTTGCGTCAAGCTTGTTAACCTTGTCTTGGTGGGATCCATCATTTCCAGTCAAGTCAATCACGACATTTTGACGAGCCATATGTCCTGATCTTGATGTTCAAAATAATTAACCCTTTAGCAACGCATACCGAATTTAATAAAAATTTATTAAAGATGAAACTGACGGATCAACTTATTCCAAAATGGAGAAATTGAGACCGTACTAAAAGACCCCAAAAGTTTAAGTAGGGCATTTGTTTCGTTAAAGAAAACTAGACAAAACAATGCTTATTAAATTCTGAGAAATATTATTTATTAAAAGGATGGAACACTTAAAATTTGATGCTAAAACAATATTTTGTAAAATTGAGACAGACCAAATAAAGATTCAAAAAGTATTTTAGAATAATAATATGCATGCTTTCATATTATAAGTAAATAAAATAATTAAATGAGTAAAGAGAATAAGCGGTTAATTCCTACAAACAAATTCAGTGTTAGTCAAACACCAATATCAAGCAAATTGAGTCACCCAACAAACAATGCAAATGAATTACAGGCGATTAGCACATAGCAAATAAGCATTTAGCAAGCTATTGCATAGTAGACAAATAATTGATATGTGGAAAACACAAGTAATCCAGCGTAAATAAAAATGCAGGCGTGTCCTACCCTGTAAGGTGCCTCTTTGTGCCAGAAGTGGGCCTAAGACGCCAAATAGGTGATAACGAAAAGTAGTTCAAGACGGTTTTGCAATAATCGAATTTTGAGTAAGAGACAATAACAGTAATAATAATTTCTCTTTCATTATAACTTGATTTTGAGTACATCATTGTTACATAAAAATAGAAAGTGCCGGACATAATTAAAATACATCGCTTTGAGTACAATAAAAATAACTGCTATAACTATGCTACATCAGGCTCGAGGAGGCAATGGAACTGAAGTGCGGGCCTGTTTCGATCAATCTTTGCTTGCACAATCGGTGTAATTTCTGACATCTGGTCCCAAATGTGGTTTACATCCAAAGACTTGCTTGAATCAAACATCAATCAAATGGATCAAACGTCTTATCGTCCTTTCGACGTCTCTTGCCCCAACTTGTTATCTTCTTCACAATTTCAACTTGATGACTATTTGAAATACCTCTTGAATTCAAGCGTCTTCTACAGAATTAATAAAAGTATTCTAAATTTAATTAATTGCAAAACTTGTCTTGGACTAGAAGTTCCGTTATCACATAAACACATAATATGCACTGTTGTTGGGTTTAAACCCGTCAACGAAAAAGGGCGGTTTTCCTAACTATGGAGGCGGTACCAAGGACCGGGTCCACTCTAAGGCTTATGCATGTATGTTCCTAACGAAAAATCTAGAGTGGGTTTACTAGACACAAGGCTGTTTTGAGCGGCAAGCGGTCACGCGGTAGTAAAACTATCCGCTCACCCCGCAGGTACGCGCACTCTTTCTTAAAGGGTTTTTTGTGAGTTGCGGGTGTATATGCATACACCTCGCGGGTACAAGTAACAATGAAGAAGCTCCCAGGAATGGGAGAAATATGAACGGAATGCCAGTTTAATATGTGCGTAAATAAAAGTGTAGTGACATGCTTTTAGTGACAAACAATTGCAAATAATCAAATTAACTAATCATGCTATTTTTTGCGAATAATAAACAAATAAAGAGTTATCTTGTGAAAACCTTGCAGTTAGAACCTTAAGGTATCCCCAGCGGAGTCGCCGCGCTGTTGAACCCCAAAAATTACCCTTTCTTTAAGAAAAGATAGGTTTCGGGTATAAATAATCAACAATATGGGACTCCAAAGGGCTTTCTTTGGAGTCGCCACCTAATTTAGGAGAATTAGGAACTAATTAATTAAATAGTGCGTGCAAGCACTCCGTTTTAAGAAAATGGTCTATTTTCAGAGATTCTAAGTAAGAGGTTCAATTATTTTCGAAAGAAGGTTTCAATTTGAAAGCACTTTCGAAAATCCACAAAATGTGGTTAATCCTTCGGTTTTCACAAAATAGCTAAATAATACTATTTTCAAAAGTATTTAACTTTCAGGTTAAAGCGACACTAATTTAATTTAAAATCAAGTATACATAAAAGGGGAGGGAAAATAAATGACTTTAATAAGAAAAATAATTGACTTGAAGACTTGTATTAAAGTTGTATTTTAAAAGCAATTTTAAGATTATTACGAATTGGCTTGCACGCATTATTTAACTAAATGACTACTTTTATATTTTACATTATGCCTATGAGCCTAAGTTATATTAAGCGGCTCAACAAAGCATTTTAAAAATTCTTCTATAGGCTTCGCTTCTTGAGTGCTCGAACCCGGACTCGACTCCAATGTGACTCCAATGCAATATAAGCCGTCCCAATTTACGAGTTTTCCCAAACTCGTCCCAAGAGGTTTTCATGCCAAAAAAGAAACAAGGATAAGGATTAGCAAATGAAATAGAATTTAATAAATCAATGAAAAGAACATAGGCATCAATTTCAGGAAATGGGCATATAAACTCACATTTGCAAACTGTCACATTTGGATAGATTTAACTAGAAAATGTTTACTTAATTAACCAAACGATTATCACGTTGACATCACCTAACAGTATATGCAAGTAACTTACTAACTTCACTTATGTTCACTTGATATAATATTCAAAAATATTGACGAAGGGATAGGCAAAGTAACAAAGGAGTAAAGCAAGGATTAAGATATTTCAATCAAAATCAACCAATTGTAGTGACCAAACATGTGTCTGACTATTTCAATTACACATAGGTAATCTCCACAAAAGGAAACAAGAAGATCAAGAAGAGGGAATTTAAAGGAAAAGCTAAACGAGGTAGCAACAACTAAAAGACATTATATCAGATGAACAGACCCTAGAACTAGAACTAAGCTTCCAAATTCAAAGAAAACAGGACCATGATCAAACAGGATCGGGAGGATACCAAACTGGAATGCTGACTGACTGAACACTATGCATATAACAAAATAGAGTATGCATTGCTACAATACCAGAAAGAAAGGAAACTAACTACAGAACTGATCCAAACTAATTCAGGAAAGGAAGGAAGGAACCTGACCATGACTTCAAGACAGAGAGAAACAGATTCTAACAGCTGAGCTACATCCCCAGATTCTCTCTTCTACTAGGACTGCTACAACCCCCAGGACATCAAGCTACTACACCCTAAACTCCTGCTCACAGACCTAACAGAACCCCACAGCTCCTGGAAACACTAAGACTCCCTCCAAACAGCTGCACACTAACCTGAAAATAACTCATGACAACCCTGCACCCTCACCTGACCTTCTCTTCTTTCAGGCAGGCCTGAACCAATTACTAGCCTCACAGGGAATCAGACAGCTGAACTCCTACCCTCTCCTGAATCTTCAACAATCATCCCTGCACCTATTCTGATTTACAAACACACCTTCAAGATCAGCCAGAAACAGAACCAGACACCTGCTCCCTCTCCTACCAAAATACACACCTACAGCATACCCCACAACAACTCCTAAGCTTAACAGAACCTATACTAACTGCCTAATATCTTCTCCTGATCCCCTGCTGAACTTCATCATACATCACAGACTACCCTGGCTTCTACAACCTCCAAGATACACTCCTGAAGCCTCATTACAACACCTGCACATTACCTCCATAGACCTAGACCAAATCGGCCCCAAAACATCATAGCAACACCAGAGAACTGCTCAACAACTCCCTGATTATCCCACAACTACCAAAGAACCAATCCCTCACAACCTCAAAAGAAACAGCCCCTGAACAAACCAAGAACCTGAAACAAATTATACACCAACACCCTTACTGGAACTCTTCTCAACTCCCTCACTTAACAATCACACCCACAAATGCAGACAAACAGACTGAACCAGCTCCTTTCAAACTTCCAGAAAAACCAACCCCTGAACCAACTATACTTCTAACAAAGCAAGAACAACCTGAACACCCCTTTACTTCACAGAGAACAGAACCAGGAAGCAGAAACAAGAAAATAGAAGAACTAGGTAAACAACTTATTGCTTTTACATTTCTTTAAATGGTTAACCTTAAACATACAATTAACTATATTCTAATCAAGTGAGATCAATTTTAAACAACCACTGTTAGTAGATAGTTCAAGAATTTTCTTAGGGTGGTAATCACTATTTAAGGTTAATCATAGATATTAATAAAGCTTAGCACGAACCAGCTGCTAATCCTTTTTACACATTTGAAGCAAATTAAACACATAAGCTATTTGAGGCCCAACTAATATCAACAATAACTATATTATACAAACTAAAACAGAAAATGCGAGAGACACCGACCTTTTTGCGGGCAGTGAAATGAGGCGCGGATCTGAGCTTTTGTGAGTACCTCGACGAGCTGAATAAACTCAGAAGTGACTCCTAGACCTCAATGCTTTAAATATTTAACTTAAAAGAAAAGCTTAAACTGCTTGGACATTGAGTCGAAACTGACTGTTAAAATCCCCCAAAAAGTTCCCCCCTTTCCCACTGTTCAAAGGGGTTTTTATAGGTGTTTGAGAGTGCAAAAAACACTCCCATTTCGATGTGGGATAAATCCTATATATATGCTTGATTCTAAAGCTAAAAACAGTGAAAAAACTGAGTAAAAGGTGAAACAAAAGTTACCTAGTTGAATCGACGGTAGAAAATGATCGACTTTCCGAAATAGACGCGTGCGATTGTAAGGATGTAACACTCGCTTCTAATTCGTCCAGCAAAAAAGGAAAAGGGTACGATTTCTTCCTGATTTGCTGAAAGAAAGAGGAGAGAGTGGCATAGGGACGACGCCGTTTGGGGATAGGGTCGCGGGACCACTGTGACGATGGATTCTTGGCGTTTTGCTGATAATAGAGGGAAATTTTATTGTGGCGGCGTGGGTAATTTGGGATTAGGGTTAGGGAATTAGGAGAATGAAATGGGGTGGTGGTGATCCGGGTGTGTATTGTGTAGATATAAATAGGTGTTGCAGAAATAGGACAAATTTATGGGTGAGGAACAATTTTAGCCTTCACTTTATTATTTTAATCACTAAGTGCAAGAATTGCATGGATAGACTGAATTTAAGGCTGCGCATTATGATTTTAACCCCTTTCTTTTAAAATTGAATTTATTTAAAATAATTAGACACTGGTTAAAATGTTTCGGGACAAAATTGGGTGTCAACACATGACATGCGTACGGGGTTGACTTCTAGATCTAAACACGCGGTCCGACATATTGTCTCAATGAACCATCATAATTGTGAGGAAAGGGAATGAAATAAGTTGAGAATTAATCAATAGTCATCCGATAAGGGAGATCGGTGAGAAGTTCAAATCATGGACGGTCGCTTCGACCAAATTTGAAATACCAGTTTTGAGAACCATTGTTGAAGTAGAGGTCGAGAACACGTGTGGATCAATCCGGGTCAATTGATTGAAACATTATTTGTGCGAGGCATTCTCGGGTCGGGATGACGAACGGTTTTCATTTCTGCTACCCAAACACTATACAAATTTCTAGCCCTTTGAGCCTTACGTATTTTTCTTTGGCTACCCTCTTTTGGAATCAATGTGATGGAAAAAAATGAAAAAAATGAAAAGAAGAAAATTTGAAAAAGAAACAACAAAACTTCTACCTCAGCAGTAGAGCTACGTCTGACCTGATTCCTCTCAAAAGGATACGTAGGCAACCATTCGGGTGCGGTCATAACAGGAAAAGGTTCATTTTTTCCCTGTTCATATTGACGCAAAACTTGCCTCCAAGTTTGCGGCCAACGTCAAAGAAATTTTGTTCCCCATTCTATGCTAAACTGGGGCAGAAGTTTGTTTTTATGAGATGTTTGGTATATCAGTCTCGAAGTCGAGGGAAAAACTCAAAGCGCCCCAGTTCATCCTAAACTAGGGCAGAAGTTTAGTTTATTTTTAAAAAGAAAAGGAGAAAGTCAATTCCTTTTGCTTTTTTTTTTTGTGGTCATCTCGGGGGAAAGTCTCAATATCCCTTATGTTTGCATATCAGAAAATTCAAAAGATAATTCCTCGGTTTTTCAATAAATTGGGGTCTCAGTTAGTTATTATTTTAAAAGAAATGATTCCAAAGGTTGTAATATTTTACCAAGTCGTTTCATGATATGCTTTCGTACCGCTCTTCAAAACAAAGAAAAAAGAAAAAAGAGAAAGGAAAAAAAAAAAGAAATCCCCAATTTGCCTAAACTGGGGAAAAGTTTGGTTTATTTTTCAAAAGCGGCGATTTCAACTCTTGTTATGCTCATTCTAGTCGTCTCATGAGATGTTTTTGAGTTTTTATACGGAATCCTTTTCTTCAGAGCCTAACCAAATCCAATGTTACAGTCCAAATAAAGACCCTTCTGACCGATCATTGAGAATGTCAAGCCGAGTAGGGTATCAAGAGATAAGTTCCACGCTGTAAAATCGCATTCTTATAAGCCGACAATCGCATTTGGGAGCTGGGAGCACCAAGGTCATTAAAGGAGAAATTCTCCGAGGAATCAAGATAAAGGCCAAAATTGAAGGAAGAAAAGAAAGACGGGGTCGAGCAGCAAGGAAAGATCGGAGGTCGATTGGGAAAGAGCGAAAAATGAAAAGAAAAAAAAGAAAAAAAAAGTGAAGTCTTGTCGGTGAAAACCTGAAAGGGCGCTGCAAGACAACGGTGAGTTAAAAGAACAAAGAAAGAGGCTAGTCGGTGAAAACCCGAAAGGGCACTGCTAGTCGAATGAGGGTCGTTAGATTTGCCATCAAACAAGATTGGGAAAGCTGGGTACACAGTCATGGATGGACTATGCGAGCGGATTAAGAGTTGATTCCAAAATACATGTCATGTTAAAAAGATCGTCATCTCTTCAGTCCTTTACCTCTTCCGTAAGGGACGTCATCTTTTTTTCATCTTTTGGTTGGAAGCTTTGTCGTTTCCATCATTTTGTCTTACTTCAGTTCGTTTCAGTTTCTCCAACATCAAACGAGCAAAGAAAGTTTTGCAAAACTTGTTATAGTTTCATAGTTGTACTAGAGCAAGTCAGGACCAACCTTGATAATTGGAGCCCAATGTTCTACATCGACACAAAGTATGCCACACCAAGGAGTGTACCATGAAAAAGATCATCAAAGGACATGCAGATTTCAAGATGCAGTTAAGTTTCAAATCAAAGCCTGCCCCAGCAGCAATTACAAGTTTTTCAAAGCCCGTCAAAGCGGCAATTTCAGCTTTCAAGTCAAAGCCCGTCAAAGCGGCAATTTCAACTTTCAAGTCAAAGCCTGCCCCAGCAGCAATTACAAGTTTTCAGCAGTCAAAGCCCGTCAAAGCGGCAATTTCAATTTTCAAGTCAAAACCTGTCAAAGCGGCAATTTCAACTTTCAAGTCAAAGCCCGTCAAAGCGGCAATTTCTTTCAAGTCAAAGCCCGTCAAAGCAGCAATTTCAGCATTCAAGTCAAAGCCCGTCAAAGCGGCAATTTCAATTTTCAAGTCAAAGCCCGTCAAAGCGGCAATTTCAAAGCCCGCCCGAGCAGCAATTTCAATTTTTCAAGTCAAAGTCCGTCAAAGCGGCAATTTCAACTTGCAAGTCAAAACCCGTCAAATCGGCAAATTTCAACTTTCAAGTTAAAGCCTGCCCGAGCGGCAATTTCAAGTTTCAAAGATCCACTGGATTATTTGGAGCTTCAGACCAGTTCATCAGCTTGTGGAGAATGAGGGAGTAGTTTAGAGAAGTCGAGGCACCCACCTGGAGAATGAGGGGTTAGTTTAGAGAAAGTCGAGGCACCCACCTAGAGAATGAGGGAGTAATTTGGAAAGTTGAGGCACCCACCTGGAGAATGAGGGAGTAGTTTAGAGAAGTCGAGGCATCCACCTGGAGAATGAGGGAGCAGTTTAGAGAAAGTCGAGGCACCCACCAGGAGAATGAGGGAGCAGTTTAGAGAAAGTCGAGGCACCCACCTGGAGAATGAGGGAGTAATTTGGAAAGTCGAGGCACCCACCTGGAGAATGAGGGAGTAGTTTAGAGAAGTCGAGGCACCCACCTGGAGAATGAGGGAGTAGTTTAGAGAAGTCGAGGCACCCACCTGGAGAATGAGGGAGTAATTTGGAAAGTCGAGGCACCCACCTGGAGAATGAGGGAGTAGTTTAGCGAAGTCGAGGCATCCACCTGGAGAATGAGGGAGTAGTTTAGAGAAAGTCGAGGCACCCGCCTGGAGAATGAGGGAGTAGTTTAGAGAAGTCGAGGCACCCACCTGGAGAATGAGGGAGTAGTTTAGAGAAGTCGAGGCACCCACCTGGAGAATGAGGGAGTAGTTTAGAGAAAGTCGAGGCACCCACCTGGAGAATGAGGGAGTAATTTGGAAAGTCAAAGCAACCACATGAAGAACGAGGGAACCCATTTCTATAAAGAAGCAAGACCCATCAAAATGATGGTTTTCAATTCAGCAAGAACAAGACCCATCAGAGTGATGATTTTTAATTTTCAGCAAAAGCAAGGCAATCAGAGTGATGGTGTTCAATTCAACAAGAGCAAGACCCACCAGAGTGGTGGTTCCAGTTTTATTTTTTCAAGTCAAAGCCCGTCAAAACGGCGCTCTCAACATTCAAGTCAAAGCCCGTCAAAGCGGCAATTTCAACATTAAAGTAAAAGCCCGTCAAAGCGGTAATTTCATTCAAGTCAAAGCCCGTAAAAGCGACAGTTTCAACTTTCAAGTCAAAGCCCGTCAAAGCGGCAATTTCAATATTCAAGTCAAAGCCCGTCAAAGCGGCAATTTCAACTTTCAAGTCAAGCCCGCCCCAGCGGCAATTTCAACTTTCAAGTTAAAGCTCACCTGAGCAGCAGTTTCAACTTTAGAGGCAAAGCCTGCCCGAGCGGCAATTTCAAGTTGTCAAGACCACTTTGGTAGTGAGAGCTTCGGACCAGTTTAGCAGCTTGGGAAGCATGAAGAGTTAGCTTAGGAATTTTAATTTGTACATTTCAAATGTTGTATTTTCATTTTTCCTTTGTAAAGTAGTGACCACCAGCCAGCTAGCCAGCAACCAGCGACAGTGACAAGCAGCAACAACTCTAGTGTGTCAAAAGTGTCTTGTGTCAGTCCGGGTAAGTCTAGGAGCGTCGCGTCAGCCCCAAGTGTGTCTAGAAGAGTCTCTAGTTTGTCTTAGTGAGTCTAGAAGAGTCTAATGTCTGTTTGAATGCGGTAGTCCCAGCTACCGCACGTAAGGAACTACAATGATCTGATTCCTTAGTCTAGGGATATGTAGGTAACCTTGTTCTCGGTTAGAACCGAAGTTCAGGGTACGGTCACCATTTTGCAGAGCATGCTCTTGGCTAGAACCGAAAAGCCAAAATTAGTTGTCGATTACTTCTTTGTCCGAAAACTTCGTGTTTCCGAACAAAGAGGGACATCTGTAATCACCTAATTTTGGCACCAAAATTCAAAAATGCTCAGAATAGTCGTATTAGATTCTTAGGACGTTTCATCAATTTTTTCTTGACTTCTGGTGTTTGTTCTAACTAAATTTGTCATTGATTAGGAAGTAAAATGTGAAATTAACAAAAATTACTTGTTACGTGTTTAAATGTGATTCTACGTTAAATTGTTATAGCAACGTGAATTTATGTGTTTTAAATTATGATTAATTGTGTATGTTTTAATTAGTATAGGCTCGTTTAATGGCCGTTTGTGCAAGAATTGTCAGCCCAATACATTGGCCCATCATCCCATCAATTACCCAAGCCCATAGCCCACTTATATAAACAAAATAACTCATTTCTCCACTCACACCCCTTTTAGCTTCAAAGCTGGCCAAACCCTGGCGAAAGTTTTACTCCTCGCCGGAAATTGCCAACCACCACGGCTCCGCCGTCAAACCACCACTGCGACGCCGCCGGCCACCACCTCCGGTGGCCGGAAAATTTAGAAAAATATACCAATCAAAAGGTCTTGACCCCCTGGTTCCATTTCCCCAATTATTTTCTCCGAAATCCAAGCCGTTTGGAGTAGATCGGACTTTGAAAAACTCTACTCCGGCGACTTGAGCCCATTTCCGGATGAGGAGGTTGTGATAATTTTGCTTGTGTTGGAGGGGGGGCTGTTTTCAATAGTGTTTAGGAAGTGGGTTTGTTTATTTATTTGGTCCGAGCTACTATGATGATGATTTTAGAGTCAAGACGAGGGCAGCTGTGATGAAATTGACGATGCGATGATGATGGTGAAGCCATGGCGACGCTGTGGTGTTGGATTGTAAAGCTTCAGCTTTGACAGTGAAGGTGATGAGTTCCTAATACTGTGACGACTAAACTGTAACATCTTATCTTTGTTTTCACTTGTAGCTTCAGTTTATGAATCGTGCTTTAGTATTTGATTCGTATCATAATCTTAGGAGAATGTCATTCAATCTGTATGAATTCCTTTAGAGTTCAACATGTTTTAGTATCTTTGTTTCAAGCATAAAGCTCTGTGGCTGTGTATGTATGTTGCTTAGTATATAAAATTGGTGTTTGATGTTCAGTTTACCTATTTGCTATCGTAGCCCTGCTCATTCGAGCACAAATCTGCCCCTATTGAGTTTTAGTGAATGTTTTAGTCTAGTCTTGTTAAAAATCATATATATATGAGCTGGTGGTTTATAGTAATATGAATTGGTGAATTCATCGTTAACTAGTGCTTAGTGTGTAAATTGATGTGTATGTCAGCTTATGATGGTGATTGGCACTTTGTTTGTTTAGTCATGGAAGAAATTTTTGTTTTCTAGTTCACGTTTAGTCCTTATATATATATATATATATATATATATATATATATATGTTCTTGTCCAGATTTTGTAAGTAGGAAACTTGTGTGAGTGTGTGGTTTGTGAGGTAGTGAAGATGAATGCAGACATTACTGTCAGTTTAGGAGTTGATTTGGTTTGGGCTAAAGGGTGAAGTTTCTGCTTGCTTTATTTAGCTCAAGATGATTAAGTTAAGTGGCTGTAGTTTTTGGTTAACTTTTCTGTTTTAGTTAGTCTTGGGTCAAAATAAGTGAATTTGAGTTTGGAACTTTAGTTTGAAAGCTGAAATTTGAAAGGCTAAAAGAGGGTCAAACTATAGGACAAAGTGTTGGCACCAAAGAGGGAATGTTCAGACTTGCTTTTTGGTTGGTGTAGTTTAGACATGAAAGGGGTAATTTTTCATTAATTCCTTGGTCTTCACAAAGGCCAGCCCATTTCCCCCTTCTTTACATCACTTTCACCCCAACTCTCCCTCCATTTTACTCCCCTCTCTCCTCTATTTAATAGGGTCTTTTACCCTCATATGGGAGGGCATAACATCTGCAAAAAACACTACTCTTTCACTTGCTTCAAATCTGAAATTGTTAGAGAAAAAAAGAGAGTGGATCTGAGAGAAAAACTAGAGAGAAAAAGTGAGAAAAACTTAGAGAAACAGAGAGTTTCTTTTTAGTACAAGTCTTGGGTTTTAAGAGGGGTGTCTGTTAGCTTTTGGAGTTAGGTTGAATGTTCCTGGTATGTTGCTGCGTTCTGGACAGCTTATCTGGTTTGGGCTTAGCTTTGGTTACCTTTACTGTTGCATTTGGGAAGTTTGCCAAATAGGTATTTTTCCTAAAAAAACTTTGCCTTTATTTTGTATGTATTCTTATCATGTTTATGACTGAAAATATGCAAGTTCTGGTTCGATATCAGCCTTTATGTTCTAGCTTTATATTGTATTTCGCATAAGATGCTATGTACCAAGAAACTACTATGGTGTTTATGTTGGTCCATTAAATATTTTCTGAACATATTGAAAACAGCCATTAAAAAAGAGTATCACATATGTAAATGTGTAAACTGCATGTAAAGGGTTAAATCTGCAATATATTGGCAAAACTAGGACACAAACAATTTGCAAATTAAAAACTTTGTTAACGGGCTGCTATAGTAGGCAAACTGTAGAGCTATTTTGGGAACTTTATTAAGCGGACTTTCAAAATAAACATTGCCACTATTGTCGAATGTAAAAAGAGGGTTATGTTAAGACATTATGTGCAAAAGTTTAGGAGGGGAAGCAAGAGTTGGTTGTAGTAGCCATCTGCTTGCTTTGATAATTGGCCAACGGTTGAAAATGTAGGACATTGTACTTAAAACTTGTTCAATTTAATTAGGCGCAAATCATAAACTGAGAACATCGATCAATTGAATCAAATTGTTTACTTGAAACTCAATAAGTCAAGAGATTTCGAACGGGTGAAGTGCCTGCGCGATTTAATTGATTTTAATCGAAAGATTTCGAACGAGTGAAGTTCTCGCGCGATTATATTCGATTTGAGTTTAAACTATCAAAACAGTAAAAATTTAATAATAAATTGAAGCGTAACAATCAAGGCAAAATATAACAAAACAATTTCAAAGAGTCGAAAGGCGTCAATAAAAGCAACTGTGCTTGGCACAGGACTCGAGGGTGCCTAACACTTTCCCGAGAGTCAACCGAGATCCTGACCCGGAACTCTGACGCAGACCATTTACGAGTCAAAGGTGTCTAGGTACACCACTTTGGTGACTTGGCACACCTTTAACTTGTCAAGTGGCGACTTCGAAAATCTCTTAATAATTGTGTACCTCTGAACACCGTCACAGACCTTTAAAACCATAATAAAGTTTTTCTTTTTTAAGTTTAAAAGGGGTCGTGACAATCTTGTGTGTAGATTTGGCCAAACATCTTTCCGTTGAGTCCAAAATTAATCGGTCATCTTTGAATTCATCTGCAAGATTACTAATCATGTCAATAGAAAAACATGAAGATGATGTCTCATCTCCTGAATACTTCAGTATCTTTTGCATATCAAATGTGACTCTTTCTTCATCAACTCTTAAAATTAACTGTCCTTGATGGACATCTATGATTGCTCTACCTGTAGCAAGAAAGGTCTACCAAGAATGATTGGTTCATCAGGACATTCCTCCACTTCAAGTACTATGAAATCTACAGGAAGAATAAATTTATCCACTTTTACAAGCACATTCTCAATTATTCCCTTAGGTTTTTTAATACTTTGATATGCAAATTGAAGAGAAACAACTGTGTTTTTATCTCACCGAGATCAAATTTTCTAAAAATAGAAAATGGCATCAAATTTATTGAAGCTCCAGAATCACAAAGTGATTTTCAATATAAACTCCTCCCAAAGTGCATGGAATTTTAAAACTGCCTGGGTCACCAAGTTTTTGAGGTAGCTTATTTTGAAGTATAACACTGTATTTTTCAGTAAGCATTACCACATAAACTTCTTCTAATTTTCTTTTAATTGACAAATTTTTTTTAAAAAACTTGGCATATGAAGGCATTTGTAGTAAAGCATCAGTGAAAGGAATATTAATGTGAATTTGTTTTAAAATTTCTAAAAATTTTGCAAACTTACCATCAATCTTTTCTCTTTTCATTTTTTGTGGAAAAGAATTGTCACTGGAGAATGAGTCATTTTTCCAATATTATTTTCTTCCTTTTTCTTGGTTTATTTCTCTTCTAATGGTTCAAAAGGTGTGTCAATATTCTTACCCTTGTCAACCTGTTGTTCTAACAAACTCTTGTCTTGCCTGTCTGCATAAGGTTCATCAAGATTCTTACCGGACCGTAAGGCGATGGTCTAAAGGCATTCCTTTAGATTTTCTCTGTATTGCTTGGTAAGGGACCTTGAATCTTTTCTGACATAAGAGTTGCCAATTGGCTTACCTGAATTTCTAAATTCTTGAGGGCAGAATTTTGACTTTTCATTTTCTCGTCAGTTGTCTTAATGTTCTTGTACAAAAGGTCATCAAGACTTGGATGTGCTTGTTGAGGCCTTTGCTGATATGGAGCTGCTTGCTTATATAGCCTGAAATTTGGTTGCCCTCGATTTTGATTCTGGTAACCTGGTGGACCCTTGATGTATATTTTGGCATTGATTTCTTAACACTCTTGACTTTATTTTGCGTGAATTAGGTGCCCAACAATGATCAAAGTGAGATATATTGCTAATTTGATGTGTTTGAATGTTGTAGGAATGGAATGAAGTAGATTAGAGCTCATTCGGGACAAAAATAAGGAAGGAGCAGCTGAAACACCCGTCCATGCGTCGCATGGCTCGGTGTTTCACCTTGAAAAGCTAGAATTGCAGAATACAAAGGAGCAGCAGTTGAAACAGCGAGTGTTTCAACTGGAACTTTGTCCTAGGCGACTTGGGAGAGGCCAAAAACGTGTATCACTTATTCTATTGCATATATAAGCTCTTGTAATCATATTTCTGGGGGAACTAACCTACTTTAGAGGGAAGAAACATACAAGGAGGCTAGAGCTTGGGAGATTTGAAGAAACAAGAGTTTTTCTTAAAATTCTTTCTTCCTCTTTGTAATTTATTCATTCATGAATTATATTGATATGATTGTCAAGAACATGAGTGGCTAAGTTACCCATTCTAGAGTTGATTGAACCACTCCATTACTTATGTGTTATGAATATTGATTTTAATTTTTAAAAACTTGTTAATGCTTCCTATCTAAGTGTTTACATTTTATTTTCTATTGATTGGAATGTCCCCCAATTGATTGTTCCCTTTATTCTTGTGTGTCTAGGGATAGATTCATAAGTTAAGGTTATACACTTAACAATATTTCAACCTAAAACCAAGGCATTACTTAGGTTGTCAATAAGGTGATTTGTGGCCATTGATCCTGATTGTGAACAATACTTGTAGTTACTTGTATCTATCTTCATTAGCTAATTAGAAAATTAGTTAGTGAAAGTTACTGTTATTATATGGAAGTGAATAGTTGTGAATTTAGAGCAAGTGTTCAATAGGAAGGACCAAGTTGAATTCGTTAAACAATTATTCTAATACATAGGTGGGAGTGGGTAGATCAATCCTAGGCTTTATACCCTTGAATCAAATTATTTGTCTATCATTTATTTTATTGTTAACTCTTACTACTTATTTGTTACTACACAATCAATCTTAAATCAAACACCCTTAGAAGTTAGTTGATAGGCAAATTAGTTAGAATAACAACTAGATTTCGAGTGTTCTCCGTAGGATTCGACCTCGGGACTTTAAGTACCGAGCTATATTTGTTGCGACCGCTTAGTCCCTTTTATAGAGCGTAGTTGGGAGTGCTCAAATTTTGGCGCCGTTGTCGGGGAACACGGTGTTATTTTAGTTGTTAAAATAACTAGTTTTATTTCTCAATTGACTTCACTTTTGTCATCTTGAATTAACTCTTTGGAATTTGTGTGTTTCAGGTGTATGCGTAAGACAAGATCTCAGTCTGCAGAGTTGAAACCGTTTGACCCAGAGATTGAGAGGATATTCCACGCCTTAAAAAGGGCGAATACTGTTGGCAATACACTTAGAAAACCAGAAACCAAAGAAATTGTGATGGCTGAAGATTTGGCACTTAATGCTTTTGCTCAGCCTGTGGCTGGAAACTTGGCTTCTGCTATTCAGCTACCGGACTTCGAAGCTGAGAGTTTTTACATCACCCAAACCATGGTTAGTCTGTTGTCCAATGCTGGATTGTTCCCGGGTAAATCCACCGATGATCCTCAGAAGCATTTGAAAAAGTTTATGAAGGTGTGTGAAACTCAGAAGCATGCTCGAGTTCCGGCTGAGGTCGTGCGACTGATGCTATTTCCGTTCTCTTTGATGGATGATGCTAGTGACTGGTTTGACTCTTTACCAGTCAATTCTATCACTTCGTGGAATGACATGGTGATCAAGTTCATGAAGAAATTTTTCCCACCAAAAGAAACTGCGAATATGGTTGATGAGATACTCATGTTCAGGCAGAACCTGCTCGAGACTTTGCAGAGGCTTGGGAGAGGTTCAAAAGTTGCTTGCGAAAGTGTCCCCATCATGGAATTCCTGATCAGATGTTGGGACAAAGAATTTACATGGGCATGAATGATCAAATCAAGAGAAATTTAGATGCAGCTGCTGGAGGAGCATTCTTGAGTAAAACATTTACTGAGGCAAAAGCTCTACTCGATGCCATGGCTCAAAATTCAGGCTTGTTGACTAGAGATGCATCTGCTGGTTCAGGCCCATAGGTTTTGGCTGCTGGAATTGATCATGGGGTTGAAGAGAAAATGTCAAGGTTGCAGACTATGCTGGATGTGGCTTTGAAACAATTTAATGAAAACATGTTAAAATCTGTTAACCAAGTGGACACACCCGATCCTAGTAATTTTGTTGACTCTGATTTATTGGGTTATGCTGAAGATGCCAATTTTCTGAACTATGGGCAGAGGCAGCAATACAATCAGCAAGCTCCATTTAGGCAGGCACAACAACTAGCTCTATACAACACTGCTAGACAGCAGGGACAACAAGTTCCTTACCAGAGACAAGCAGTTTATAATAACCAGCAGCAAGTTGTACTACCTACACAGTAAGCTAATGGCATAGCCGACATTAAAAGTATGGTGCAGTCTATGTTGGGAGTGCACAAGAAGTTGCAAGATCAAGTTACAGCCTATGACATATCCATTAAGGGGATAGAGACACAGTTGGGACAACTAGCCATTGCTCTGAACAATAGACCTCAGGGTACCTTGCCAGGAGACACAATGGTAAATCTAAAGGATGCAAATCCTAACCAAGTGATGGCAGTTAGCTTGAGGAATGGTAGAGATTTCGACAAAGAGCAAGAATTAGCTAAGGAAGATGTGCCTAGTGTGACAAAAGCTAACCCTGTGGATGTTCTAGCTAAAGTTGGTGACAAAGATGAAGCTGAAAAAGAGATCACACCTGACCCTCTGACTAAGCCAACTGAAAAAGTAGATGAAGAGATAAGTGCAAAGCATAAGACACCACCTCCTCCTTACCCCCAAAGGCTCGTAAAACAGCAAAAAGAGAGCCGGTACAAGAAATTCATTGATATGCTTAAGCAATTACATGTTAACATTCCTTTACTTGAAGAAATTAAAGATGTGCCTGGTTATGCTAAAATGATGAAAGATCTTTTGTCTAGAAAGTTTAATTTTCAGGATTTGGCTACAGTCACTCTGACTCACACTTGCAGTGCTGTGGTGACTAAGACTGCGGCACAAAAGCTGGCAGACCCAGGTAGTTTTAATATACATTGCACGATTAGTAAGCACACTTTTGCTAGAGCCTTACTTGATTTAGGAGCTAGTATAAATTTGATGCCTCTATCTATCTTTAAAAAGCTTGGTATAGGCAGAGCTAGACCCACCTCTATGAGTCTTCAATTAGCAGATAGGAGTGTCAAGAAACCTACAGGGATTATAGATGATGTTCTAGTGCAAGTGGATAAATTTCTGTTCCCTGCAGTCTTTTTAATTCTTGTTTGAGCAGTTGATGAGGATACCCCTATTATTTTTGGGAGGCCTTTCCTAGCTACAGGGAAGGCTATTATAGATTGTGAGTCCGGTAAGATGAAGATGAGGTTAAATGATGAGGAGGTGACCTTTAGTGTTCAAAAATCTATGAGGAGACCTAGTGAGTTTGCTAATTGTTCCATGGCTAATGTCTTAGAGGTAGATGATTTTGAGGATAATGAGTCTTACTATATTAATGACCCACTAGAAGCTTGTATGATGAATATGGACATCCTTGATGGTAAGGAATGGGATGAGACTATATTGGCCTTAGAAGAGCGCGGGTTTTGGCATAGAGAATCATGATTTGAGCCACTTGATTTGGCTAATAGGATTGCGCCACCCGCAAAACCATCTATAGAGGAGCCCCCTCAATTGGAGCTCAAACCATTTCCCGAGCACTTGAAATATGTTTTCCTGGGACCTAACTCTACTTTACCTGTTATTATCTCATCTAGTTTGTCAGATGTGCAGGTAGAAAGGTTAATGCAGGTTTTGAAGGAGTGCAAGCAGGCGATTGGATGCACTATTGCTGACATCAAGAGAATAAGCCCAGCTTTTTGCATGCACAAGATTCTGTTGGAGGAGAGTGCTAAACCTTCAATAGAGCATCAAAGAAGGCTAGTCCCAAACATGAAAGAGGTAGTCAAGAAAGAAATAATAGAGTGGTTGGATGGAGGTATTATCTTTGCAATTTCTGATAGTCAATGGGTAAGTCCAGTCCAGTGTGTGCCAAAGAAAGGTGGGATGACTGTGGTTAAAAATGAGAAAAATAATCTAATCCCCATTAGAACTGTAAATGGCTGGCGAATTTGTATGGACTATAGGAAGTTGAATAAAGCTACTAGGAAAGATCACTTTCCCCTTCCCTTTATTGATTAGACGCTTGACAAATTGGCAGGGATGTCCCATTTTTTCTTTTTAGATGGTTACTCGGGGTATAACCAAATTCAGATTGCCTCTGATGACCAAGAGAAAACTACCTTCACGTCCCTATGGCACCTTTGCTTTTCGAAGGATGCCCTTTGGTCTATGTAATGCGCCTGCCACCTTCTAAAGGTGTATGATGGCTATCTTTACGGACATGGTAGAGGATATTGTGGAAGTATTTATGGATGAGTTCTCTATGGTAGGTAACTCTTTTGATGAATGTCTGACTAATCTTGAGGGAGTATTGAAAAGGTGTATTGAAACTAATCTTGTGCATAACTGGGAGAAGTGCCATTTTATGGTACATGAGGGGATAGTCTTAGGGCACCAAGTGTCAAGTAGAGGGATTGATGTTGATAAAGCCAAAGTAGAGGTAATTAAGGAGTTGCCTGAACCCACCTCGGTGAGGTCAATTCGTAGCTTTTTAGGCCATGCTGGCTTCTATAGGAGGTTCATTAAGGACTTCTCTAAAATTTCTCATCCCTTGTGTAAATTGCTTGAAAAGGATCACCCATTTGTTTTTTCTGATGAGTGTAGGTTAGCTTTCAAGGAGCTAAAGGAGAGGTTGGTGTCAGGCCCAATCATTGTAGCACCTAATTGGGATGACCCATTTGAGTTGATTTGCGGCGCAAGTGACTATGTTGTGGGTGCCGTGCTTGGGCAAAGAAAAGATAAAATAATGCACCCAGTCTACTATGCCAGTCGCACACTGAATGGAGCACAATTGAATTACACCACTACAGAGAAAGAGATGCTAGCTGTAGTATTTGCCTTTGACAAGTTTCGTTCTTACCTACTTGGTTCGAAGGTGGTGGTGTATACAGACCATGGTGCAATCCGGTACTTGGTGGAGAAAAAGAACTCCGAGCCCCATTTGATACGGTGGATGTTGCTGTTACAAGAGTTTGATTTGGAGATCCGTGATCGTAAAGGTACTGAGAATCAAGTTGCAGACCATTTTTCCAGACTTAAAGGAGCGGAGAAGCGAGATGAGGAAGGTGATATTTGGGAAAACTTTCCAGACGAACAATTGTTGGCTATTGCATTAGAGGAAATTCCATGGTACGCTGATATTGCAAATTATCTGGTAAGTGAAATAATTCCTCATGATTTTGACTCGGCGAAAAAGAAAAGGTTCTTGTATGAATGTAGATCTTATTTTTGGGATGAACCTTATTTGTTTAAGATATGTGTTAATAACATGATCCGGAGATGTGTCTCCGAGATAGAGCAATCTTCTATTTTGTAGGCATATAATTCTTCACCTCATGGAGGACATTTTGGAGGGACCCGGATAGCTGCTAAGGTATTGGAAGTGGGCTTCTTTTGGCCTACTTTGTTCAAGGATGCTAATATTTGGGTCCGGACTTGTGATGAGTGCCAGAGGACCGGCAATTTCTCTCGTCGTCACGAGATGCCTATGAAACTAATCTTGGAGGTTGAGGTATTTGACGTGTGGGGGATAGATTTCATGGATCTATTTGTTAGCTCCTATCAGAACAAGTACATACTTGTAGCAGTAGATTACTTATCTAAGTGGGTCGAGGTTGTTGCTCTCCCCACAAATGATGCCAAGGGAGTTACTCAGTTCCTTAAAAGGAACATCTTCTCTAGATTTGGTACTCCTCCGACTATCATTAGTGATGGGGGAAGTTATTTTTGCAACCAAGTGTTTAAGAGGTTACTGGAGAAGTATAGAGTTCATCATAAAGTTGTCACACCTTACCACCTGCAGACCAGTGGGCAGGTTGAGGTCTCGAATAGAGAGATTAAAAGTGTGCTTCAAAAGATTGTAAATGCAACCAGGACTGATTGGGCAAGGAAGCTGGATGATGCTTTATGGGCGTACAGAACTGCTTACAAGACGCCTATAGGCATGAATCCCTACAAGATGGTGTTTGGGAAAGCATGTCACTTGCCTGTGGAGTTAGAGCATAGAGCTCTGTGGGCTCTTAGGAGAGTAAGTTTGGATTATGATTCTGTAGCATCTGGCAGGATCAATGAGTTGTATGAACTTGAGCAGAGACGCTTTCAAGCCTATGAGAGTTCGAGATTATACAAAGAGAGGATGAAAAGCTTGCATGGCAAAAAGATAATAGATAGGAGCTTTGAACCGGGCGAACAGGTATTGCTATATAATTCTAGACTTCGTTTGTTCCCTGGTAAGCTCAAGTTGAGGTGGTCTTGACCGTTTAAAGTTGTACAAGTAGCACCTCATGGAGCTGTGGAAGTAGACACTGAGGATGGTTCAAGACGATTTAAGGTGAATGGGAAAAGGTTGAAAAGCTATTATGGAATGGAAGAAGAGGTCAAGGTGATCTCTATCTTGTATTTTCATGAGTGATTGAAGCTTGCATAATGTAGTGCCACGACTATAACTAAGGTGCTTCATGGGAGGCAACCCATATTTTATTGCTTCCTATAGTTAGTTAGTCCATGTTTTTATTTTGAAAAAAAATTTAAAAAAAATTAAAAAAAATGGATTGTTGTGAGTATTGATGTGTTGTGTAGTGTGTTTACATAGGTGATGGAGGACCAATACATGAGATGAATGAGAAATGGGTGAGCAATATTTAGTGGAAGAAAAAGTTGCACCAGGAAAAAATGACATTTTGGAGAAGTACCATGTGAAACACCCTCCTATGCACCGCATGGAGGGCTGTCTCAGCTGTTGGTTTTGAAAATCTTTTGGTAAATTCAATCAATGTGCAATATTAAAAGCATGCATGGATGTTTCAACTTTTTTGGCAGCAAAAATTTTCCAAACAATCATCCATGCTGCGCGCAAACGAGTGTTTCGCCTGGAACTCAATTTTCAAACAAAAAAGGGTTAAACACCAGCCGAGGCGTCGCGCCACAGGCTGTTTGAAATTTAATTGAAAAAAAGCAAGTTCGTTCAGTGGAAAAAACGAAAGGCATCCATCAATGTTTCAAAGTTAAGTAACTTTATTCCTACTTTAAAATAAACACACCACACACTTCACAAAATCTCACAACACAAAACAAAAAACAGAGCAACAACGCTCCCTGCCCTCTTCCGCCCTTCCTCTTCTCTCTTCTTACTCATCCTTTAATTCTTGATCGAATCCTCAGCGTTACCAGGTATGCTTCTCGTCCCCTTTTCTTTCTCTCACTGTCTCTCCTTGGTATTCTCTCATTACAATGTGTTTTTCCCCATCCTTTTCCTCCTTAGTTTAAACTATAAGTTCATATGTTCACTATGAGTTTTTGGTAAAGTTATACATTGATTTAAATGGTATTTGAGAGTGGGGAGTGTGGTGATACACTGTTAACATTGAAACGTGAACGCTCCCAGAGTTGGGAGGCTAAAACACGACCAAAACGATTATATACAAGCTGTCCAGAACAGAGCACATAACGTGTTCGATGAAAATTCCCAATGAATGTTTGAGATGTTTGACCAACTTCTAAAATCATGGTCTGGGGGCAGCGTTTTGGGCACATTAGCTTGAGCAATACGCATTGCACGTCGCACGTGCAATAGGAGTGTCGCTTTGCATTCTAGCTACATGGGTGGTTGTCCCATTGTACAATTTAAGGGCTGCTCTCATTTTTTTGATTAACTGATGATTTTCCATGTTTTTGTGATAGATATTCGCATAAGTATGGGGTGTAGGAACCCCGTTTTGCACACTTTAGAAATTTTAATTGCATGAATTGTTTGAAACAAAGAGGTGCATGTGAGGGAAGTCTGAGTACCTTGTAATCGACATATTGAGTTTAAAAGGCGCTTAACGTGCTTAAATGTGTAATATCCTTGAGCTCAAGTGTGGGGTGCGTGCGCACAGAGTGCGCTACAACCAAAGTGCGAAAAGTACTAGTTTTTAGCAATTTTGTTAGACTTGGTTGCAATCCATGAGCTAATTGTACATTGTCTTTGGTGCAGGTATTTAATTGTAAAATGGTTGACACAATACAAACATCCAAGAGCGGTGGAGGTGGGGCTCGAAACCAACCACCAAGGAAACCAACGGATGGGAAGGCTACCAAGGAGCAACGATCAAAGAAAAGGCAAGATAAATCTGCCCAAGACTCGGAGAAGACTAGTGAGGAACTTGAAGTTATTCCAGTGGCAAAGAAGAGGTTGGTTGTTGCTCCCAACGCACACGCAAGTGTACGTGGTGTACAAGTAATAATGTGAAAAGTCAAATATCGTTCCCACGAGGACTATTCAGACTGACGCTTAACAAACAATTTCTAACTACTATTCAGGGATCTTTTTACAATAGTGAGAGTTTTAGTAACTACAGAGCAGTAATTAAAATGATGGAACTTCAGTCAAACAATGGAGCAAACGTTGGTTGTAAACAATATTAAGGAGACGGTCCAGGGTCAGAGTTACGAACAATCCAGTTGAGTTTTCCAATTGATTCCACTTCTTGAATCCCGGATGACTAACTAACAGAGTAAATGTACCCGTGAAAACCTTTCGATTCTTCACGGTGTATGCAGGCTACTTCAATCCCTATATGTCTATGGGTTGAAACACGTGCACGCATTAACGAATTCTGTAATTAGTTAAACTAGGCGAGCAAGTATATGTCTATCCTACTCACAAATTGGTTCCCCGATGCCCGGGTTCACAAACTAGTCCTACTCATTCTTATTGCGTTAATAAATTCCTTCTTTCAAGTTCAATCTAAAAATCATAGATAATGCATAATTATCGAGCTCTAATAATTAAGCAAGTGAAATCAAGAAAGAATAGGTAACCCGTTATGGGATTCAATTAATGAGAATCAATCTTCAAACATCAACTTTCATGAAATGCTCTAATCCTAGAACGTAAGAATTAGCCATGCATATTCATAATCACAAGGCGATGAATTGATGAAATAATGATGTGAATGATTAAATAGATGAAAGAATAGGAATTAAACCCTTGTTCAATGAAGTATGGTGCTCTCAAATTGCTCCAAAGTCTGAATTCCTATCAAAAACTAAGTAAATAGTATTTATAGGGTTTACAAAGGCCTAGTAATAAGTTACACCTAAGCCTAGACGAAATAGGAAGTCCAAAAACGCTCCAGGGGCGCTATAGCTGGCGCCCCGCGCCCCCGAACGCGCGCACACAAGCAGTTTACGTCGAAATCCGGGCGCGTTGGCTACGCCCCGCGCTGGGAAAAGCGCCAGAAGCTGAGCACCTTAGAAGGCGCGGCGCGCCACATACCGCGCCAGGCATATTTTGCCTTGCCTTGCTCCGCAGCTCGCGTCGTGTCATGCCTTCGTGTGTTCGATCCAATCCTCAATCAAAATCCAATCTTTTCTTGCTCGATCATGCTCTTTAAAGCTCCAATTGCACTTCATAACGACCTACATACATGCGACACAATATCAGTATAAAATCACATTCATTAACTAGAAAATGAGCTAATAAAATACTCAAACGTGAGGAAATATTAAGGAAATATAGGCATAAAATGCCAAACATCACCACCCCACACTTAAACCTTTGCTCGCCCTCGAGCAATCACAACTAACTTCCCAACCTAGGTAGAACAGGTCTGCCTATGACTATGGTTGATACCGATCATTGAACAAATGTACACATGACTAATATGGGTCCAACAAACATGCCAACAATTTATCAAACTCAAAACATGAGAACAACCACCCCAAGATAACTCAAATGCACATACTCAACTCATTGCAACCGTGCTCCCACAAAATCACACCTATCTACTCAACCAAGAAGCCGCAACTTCACCTATCTCATGCAAACCATGTGCCCTCACCAAAATGAAGCAAGAGAGTGTCCCCCAAATATCACACTCAACAATGAATATCTAGAATAGAACGGGGACAATAGCATAGAAAGAATTCACTCACTCTCATGAAAATCTCGCACGTCACACATGATGTACCATAGGCTTGCCCGTAGTGTAGGACTCCACTAATGTAAGCTCACTCCAATTGGAATTAACTAGGACTTTAAAAAGGTTGTAATGTAGGCTAAGGGGCTGGTAGGATACATATGGGTAATAGTGACTACCTCCGTAAGCACTTTAATACATCACAATTAATTTAAGCACGAGTCTCATCAAAGCCACCTAATCACCAAATTTCACACACACCTTCTCACAAAGTAGCAATTTTTTTCTTTTAAGCACACACTAGCAAGGATGGATATTCTTCTCTCTTTATTTCTTTTTCCATTTTTTTTTCAGGTTTTCATTTTTTTTCATTTGTTTTCTTTTTCTACTCACTTCTTTCCAACCTTGCCAATGCTCTACTACATAATTCATTTCATATTCCCCTCATTGGTTCCACTCAAAAACCTCCCAATATTTCAACCACAACTCCACAATAAAACAACATTATCAATTAAAGTGCTTAAGGAGTAAAGGGCCAAAAGAGAACAATTTAGAACAAGTGGGTAGGCTCGGGGTGTGGGTTCCAACAAAAGGTCAAGGAAATCACAACAATCAAGTCCAAGGTGTATATGTAAGGGTAGGCAAATCAAAAGAAGGCCTGGCTCATTTCCCGACTAGAGCAAACCTAGGATTTCGCTTTGCACACAAACGGGGCAAGTTCTAGACACCAATATGCAAACATGGAGTATAATAAAAATATGCCTCACAACACACATTGCACACAATCCACACAAAAAGGCTCCATCACAACTCTTAATCAAGCATTTAGAGTGCAACTTGTGGAAAATTAAGCACTAATACACAAAGGTTCCCTACAAATTCAAGCAAGTGGACTCAAGCATCTCAAGGGGATCGTTCCATGTTTTTCTCTAGGCATGCATCACAATTTAAAACCAAAGGACACCACAAATAGCACTTGCAACAAGTTCAAGTCCACCGGTATCAAACAAATCAAAGACACCTAGCATTCTACCTATTTCCTTCGCCTAGGGTCACCTATACTAACTATTCTAATCCTAATAAAAATAAAAACTACCCGGTTCAAAGGTCTCCCCGTGGAAAAAAACCGAGGCCATAAGAAAAACCACAGGGTGGATGACAAGTACCACTAATAAAGACTAAAAGAAAAATCTTTTTGGAATTTTTCATTGGTTTTCTAATTTTTTTTCAATTTTTTTCATATATTAAAGCAACAAACAAATCAAAATAAAGTCAAGTGACAAAAGAAAATCCTACGGTACATGCATCCCTAACCTCAAAAATAAAGGGGAGTTCCCCACCCCACACTTAAAACTAAGCAATGTCCTCAGTGCGACAAAGAAGAAAGTGCAAAAGTAAAGAAAACTTCTCTGAAGGCGAGTCGGCCTACACTGGGTGGTGCGCTGGAGTGCGGTCCTAGTCCTCCTCCTCCCCATCAGTGGCACCTCCCTAAGCATCAGTCTCCACAGCCTCACTGTTCGGATCACAGTCAACGATGTCCGAATCAGTGTTCTCATCCTCCTCCGGGGGAATCTCTACTGCCTGAGTCATACCCAGCAGGCGTCTCGAAGACTCCAATAAAAGCACTGTGCGATCAAGCACTGCCATATCTATGCCAGCCTGCCGGGCCATGTGCTCCATCATCAAGTAATGACGGGCGGACAAGTTGGCATTTGTGTCCCGCCACTCGTCTGCCGTCACTCTCACTGGTGCAGTAGTGGTCACACTCTTCACCGCGGCAATATCAAAAGGCTTCTCAATGTCGGGGACAATGCGATCCCTGACCTCATCAACTGGGACTCCAGCCTGCTCCAGATACCGGGTAAGAATGTTCCCAAAATACAATCGGCTACATGTCTTCAACTGTCTTTGCTCTTTCATCAACCTCAGCATGTAGTAGCCGATGTTAACCGGCCTCCCAGTCATGAAAAAGTAAACCATGCACGCCCGAGTCTTGGTGACCTCGGAATAATGAGATGAAGGCAAAATGCGTGCATTTATCAATCTCATCCACACTCGAGCTGTTTTCACAAATTGCGAGAAGAACATGAACTTGTGTCTTCCGGACTCAGTTCGCTCCCACCTATGAGTAGAGCTCTCACCACACAATGTCTCCCGCATAGCCTTGTAATCAGGCTTCCTAATAAAGTCCCTCAGCTCATCATAGTTGGGGTCCTCTACCCCCAAGAAAGCGTTCAACGCCGTGTGGTCCAATCTCACCTTCTCACCCCGAATAGCAACCATATCATCATCTTTCCATGCTTCATCCGGATCCCAATTGGCATAGAGTTCCTGTACTAGGTCGAGGTTGGCATGCCCCGGACTCTCAAAGACCGAGTCCCAATGCAAGGCATGAATATCATCACCCATACCTCGACACTTTTGCATCAATCTTCTCTTGTCAGTTGCTTGCTCGAGAATGTACCCCGCAAGCCTCACACTCTTGTACCAAGCTTGGCACTCACCCTTCTTCAGAAAAGAGAGACCGAATCGCGTCTTGCCCCCGGGCCTTGGGATAGGCATCGCATCTTTTAGAATTCTAGCCTTGACTTTGGCTTGGCCTTGGGCTTGGCCGATGCCTTGAGCTTTGCCTTGCTAGATGAAGGCCCAGCTTGGAGTGATTTCTTAGGAGCCGAGGCAGATGAAGAGCTTGGTTTGTGGGGTGTTACAACCATGGTGCCTACAACAAATAAAAATACCAATGTGAGATGTCAATTCAAGCACAAGATTTCAATTCAAGCACAATTGGTAGGACACCACCCCACACTTATCGCTCATTCTATGTATCAACAATTCAACTCAATAACACGAGCGACCCCACACTTAGCTAAAACTAGTATTGCACAAAATTGCCACGGGTGTGGACTTCATGATCAAACTAGTGAGGGTTACAAAATAGCCAATTTTTATGCATGTGTGACACTCAAAGTTCATCTTAAGCCTAAGGATAGCATTGCTACTCAAGAATTCACAATATTAGGCAATTTTCATAGTTGAGGCTTTTTCACAAACACTTGGTGTACACAATATTCAACTTTCAATTTCAATGGCTAATGTAATGTGATAAGCCCTCCCAAATTGTTGGGAGATCCCTTTTTACAAGTACACAAGCTAACCATGAAGCATAATAATCAATTTAAGCAATTTAAGATCAAATTCTAAACATAAGCTTGCATACTAGTTAAGGAATTTACCATGGAAAGAGGTTGTTAACTTACATGTAATGGAGAGAGAAGGGAGAGAATTTACTTACTTGAAGGTGTTAGATTGAGAGGAGAAGAACTTGTGATTGATTCCAAGAATTAGGAGTGAGTTGGGGGAGATTTTGGGAGTGTTTTGAGAGAAAATAATAAGGAAAAGGGGAAGGGATCGGGTAAAGAGGGGAAAGGGGATCCGGGTCGCGGGTTAAAACCCATTTGGACCCGGATTTTACCGGATTTTTGCCTAGCGCGACAGCCCATGCGGCGCGCCTCTAACGCGCATGGAAAATTGCACAAACTGCCTACCCCGGTGCGATGGGAGGCGCGGGGCGGGCCAAAGGCGCCCAAGGCTTTCGCTTCAGTGGCTTCCAGACGCGTTGGGAGGCGCGGGGCACTCCCAAACGCGCCCGAGCAATTTTTTCGTACCAATTTTTCGATTCCAAGTGCGAACCCAAGCGCGGGACATGCCTCAAAGCGTCCCATACCCCTCAATACATCAACTGCATCTCGTTTAGCACTCCTGACACCTACAAAAATGACACAGCGAAAACAAAACTACGTGACACTATAAAACACAAAACAACTAAACTATTACAAGTACAAACTCGGGTTGCCTCCCAAGAAGCACCTTATTTAATGTCGTGGCACGACGAGTATCAATCATGGGTCTCTCAAAGTAATGGAGGTACAATGATTCACCGAACCTCCCCAATAATGCTTTACCCTTTGGCCATTCACCAAGAACGTCTTCTCCGAATCGGGCGCTCTCAATTCAACCGCTCCATGTGCGGTAACACGAAATACTTCAAACAGCCCCGACCATCTAGACTTCAACTTTCCCGGAAATAGCTTCAACCTCGAGTTAAACAACAACACCAGCTGCCCGGGCTCAAACTGACGATGCTCAATATGCTTGTCATGTCACTTCTTTGTCCGTTCCTTATACAATTTTGCATTTTCATAAGCATGGAAACGGAACTCTTCAAGCTCATGCAATTGAAGCATTCTCTTCTCACCCGCCAAAGCCATATCAAGATTGAGCTTTTGAATTTCCCAATATGCTTTATGCTCTAGCTCAACGGGCAAGTGACAGGCCTTACCATAAACAAGCCTATATGGAGAAGTTCCAATATGTGTTTTAAATGCAGTCCGATAGGCCCAGAGAGCATCATCTAACTTCATAGCCCAATCCTTCCTCGAGGCATTCACAGTCTTCTCAAGGATTTGCTTGATCTCTGTATTAGACACTTCCACTTGGCCACTAATTTGGGGATGATAAGCAGTTGCCACCTTGTGGCGAACCCCATACTTGGCCAACAATTTATTGAACAACCGGTTGCAAAAATGGGTACCTTCATCACTGATTATAGCCCGTGGTGTCCCAAAACGAGTGAATATATTTTTCTTCACGAATTTCACCACCACACTCGCATCATTTGTTGGAAGTGCAACAGCCTCCACCCATTTAGACACATAATCAACCGCCACAAGAATGTATTTGTGGCCCATGGAAGGTGGGAACGGACCCATAAAGTCAATCCCCCAACAATCAAACAGCTCAATCTCCAGGATATTGTTCAAAGGCATCTCGTGACGCCTAGAAATAGTACCCGTTCTTTGGCAACGATCACACTGCTTCACCAAAGCATGAGCATCTTTAAATAAAGTAGGCCAAAGGAAACGAGACTGAAGTACCTTTACAACTGTTCGATCTCCACCAAGATGGCCACCATAAGGAGAGGAATGGCAGCTTTGTAGAATTGGCTCAACTTCTTCCCTTGGAATGCATCTCCTAGCTAATTGGTCAGGGCCTATCTTGTACAAATAAGGCTCATCCCACACATAAAATCTGCTCTCATGAAGGAGTTTACGCCTTTGCTCAGCTGTAGCCCCAGGAGGATACACATTACTCACAATTAAGTTCACCATATCAGCATACCATGGCACATCGGCTGCAACTAAAGCAAAAAACTGCTCATCAGGGAATACCTCTTTAATCTCAGGCCCTTCATCTACATGATCTCTATTCTCCAGCCTTGACAAATTATCAGCTACTTTATTCTCAGTCCCCTTGCAATCTCGAATTTCAACATCAAACTCTTGCAATAGGAGAACCCATCGAATTAGTCTAGGCTTGGAATCCTTCTTCTCAAACAAATACCGGATTGCGGCATGATCAGTGTAGACAACAACACGAGTGCCAACCAAATAAGATCTGAATTTATCAAAAGCATACACTACGCCTAGCAACTCCTTCTCAGTGGTGGTAATTGGACTGGGCTGCATCAAGAGTCTTGCTTGCATAATAGATGGAGTGAAAGATTCTTCTAATTCTTTGGCCTAGAACAGCCCCAATAGCATTGTCACTCGCATCACACATTAATTCAAATGGCAAAGACCAGTCAGGAGCAATGATGATTGGTGCAGTCACCAACCTTTTCTTCAACTCTTCAAATGCCTTGAGACAAGAATCATTAAACTCAAATTTCACATCTTTCTCCAACAACTTACACATGGGATTAGAAATTTTGGAGAAGTCCTTTATGAAACGCCTATAGAAACCTGCATGTCCCAAGAAACTACGCACCCCCTTAACAGAGATAGGTGGTGGTAATTTCTCAATAGCCTCAATCTTCGCTTTATCAACCTCGATCCCTTGCTTTGACACCTTGTGCCCAAGTACTATGCCTTCTTGAACCATAAAGTGACATTTTTCCCAATTCAGCACCAGATTTGTTTCTTCACAACGGCTCAGCACAGCATCTAAAATTTTCAAGTAATCATCAAAGGAATCACCAACCACTGAGAAATCATCCATGAACACCTCAACACCTTTTCAACCTGCACATCAGAAAACAAAGAAGAAAGGATCACGGGCAAGGTATTACCCTCACCCAAATAAGCATAACGCAAATGCGCAGGTAAAGGTTTGAGTTCAAGAGTAGGAGCCTTCTCAATAGACAGTTTAGCAGGAGTTAAGGTCAACGGTCTATCAAGCTCCTCAAATTTCTTCCATCCTGAGATGAATTTACTCTGCATATTAAGCATCTCCACATATTCTTCAATGTCATCATCCTTCAGGATATCATCATCATCACATAAGAGTGCCCTCTCTAGAGAATCAACATTAGAGGCCAAGAATGACCTCTCATCAGCAGTCAACTCATCATCTACCACGTTTACCATGGACAACTCTTCATAATGGGAAGGAAGCTGGGTAGCTCTGAACACATTGAATACAGCCTCTTCACCATTCACCTTCATAATCATCTTTCTAGCTCTAACTCTAATGACAGCATCAGCAGTAGACAAAAATCCTCTTCCCAATATGAGAGGAACCTCAGGATCAGCTTCATAGTCAAGAATAATGAAATCAACAGGCAATATAAACTGACCCACTTGTACAAGCACATCCTCAATAATCCCCTCAGGGCATGTCAAAGATCTATCAACTAGTTGCAGAGTCACAGTAGTTGGTCGTGGTTCACCTAGGCCTAGCTTCCTGAAAACTGATGAAGGCATTAAATTCACACTAGCACCCAAATCACAACAAAGCTCGTCCAACCTCATGTTCCCCAATTTTCAAGGGAATAGTAAAACTGCCAGGATCCTTCAATTTCTGAAGAAGCTTGCTTCTAACTCTAGAACTACACTCCTCAGTGAGTGCAACTGTCTCGAATTCAGTCAGTCTTCTCTTGTTAGCAACAATATCCTTGATGTATTTAGCATATTTGGGAACATACCGCAAAAGCTCCACCAAAGGAATATTTACCTGAATCTAACTCAAGATCTCCAAAATTTTCTTACATGCTGCATCAACTTTCTGCTTTGAAGTCACTGAGTCTGCGACTACGATCCCTGCTGTGGTGCATCAAATTTCTTGTAGGAATCTGTCTCACAATAGCAGGCTCGGGCTGCTTTTCTATCACTTTCTCAGCTTCTTTCTCCACCTCTCTATCAGTATTAGGCTCTAACTCACCAACAGGCTTCCTTTGCTTTGGGGGAACTTCTTCTAAAGCACTTCCATTTCTCAAAGTAACTGCTTGCACAAATTCCTTAGGATTTATCTCTGTATCACTTGGAAAAGCACCCCGAGGTCTATTATTCTGTGCTCCAGCTAGCTGCCCCATTTTTTTCTCATGATCTTTCTGAGCATTGCTCAAATCTTTTATTGTTTGTGCCTGAGCTGCTGAATCATCCATGAGTTTTTGCTGACCTGCAAGAATTTTTCTAAACATATCCTCAACTGGATTAGACTGCTGTGGCTGAGTCTGCGACTACGACCCCTGCTGTGGTGCATTTTGAAGATTATTTTAGGGTCTCTCATTGCCTTGTAGCTGCTCACGATTATCCCTCCAAGAAAAATTGGGTGATTACACCAATTGGTCTTATAGCTATTCCCATATTGATTGCGATTCTGACCCTGTGACCTGTTCTGATTACCCACATAATACACTGACTCTAGATTAGATGGACAGACTTCAGTGGTATGATCCTCTCCACAAACCTCACAAAAGACTTGAAGTTGTTGCACTGGAGCTGCTGGTTGTTGAGTCTGCTGCAGAGCTAGCTTGCCGATTTGATTGGAAATAGCATCCATTTTCGCCCTCAGCTCCGAAACTGCATCTAATTGAAGTGCCCCAGCAGATTTCTGTGCAGTAGCTCTACCAACTCCCTGCCAATCAGGATTGCTCTGCGAAAACTTGTCAAGTAAATCATAGATCTGGTCAAAATTTAAGGCCAGTCTTTGGCCTCCTGCAGCAGCATCTGCCACGATCTTAGTATGCGCATTCAACCCCTCAACAAAAGTATGTGCAATGACCTCATTGGATTGGTTGTGTTGTGTACAATCTCTCAATAGAGCTTTAAATCGCTCCGAGGCTGAATACAAAGATTCTCCTTCTATCTGTCTGAAGGACATAACTTCACTCCTCAGCCGGGCTGTTTTGGCAGATGGATAAAATTTAACCAGGAACTTCTTAGCCAAATTCTCCCGAGTAGTGATAGACCCAGGCTTTTAAACCATTAACCACTTCCTTGCTGCCCCAGTCAGTGAAAACGGGAACAACGTCAAGCGAACATAATCAGTAGAAACTCCCGATAGTGTCTCCAGGAAATTCTGAATGTGTTACTGTGGATCTTCATGAAGTAATCCAGCATATTGCCCAGTCACATGCAGCAACTGAATCATGCCGGGCTTAATCTCAAAGTGCCCGGTGATAGCGGGCTTCACAATACTAGACGCTACTCCCCCCAGGCTGGGAAGAGCAACATCTCGTACTGCTACTGCTCGTTCTTCTGCCATTTCAGTGGGTAAGGAAGCAAGTACAATTGCTAGTGCTTTTCGGTCTTTCGCTTCTCTTCTTACCCTTCTCAAGGTCCTTTCAGGCTCGGGATCAAAAGGTGCGAGTGGTTCGTCCTTTCTATTCCTTTGCATGCAAAACCTGTTGACTGAAACAGCACAAGAAACTCAACAAAAAATTAAACCTGAATAGATAATAAGTAATCGTTCAAAAAGAAATCAGTCAATAATTAGTCCCCGGCAACGGCGCCAAAAACTTGTTTCTCCCAACACACACGCAAGTATACGTGGTCGACAAGTAATAAAGTGATAAGTCAAATATCGTTCCCACGAGGACTATTCAGACTGACGCTTAACAAATAATTTCTAACTACTATTCAGGGATCTTTTTACAATAGTGAGAGTTTTAGTAACTAAAGAGCAGTAATTAAAATGATGGAACTTCAGTCAAACAATGGAGAAAACGTTGGTTGTAAACAATATTAAGGAGATGGTCCAGGGTCAGAGTTACGAACAATCCAGTTGAGTTTTCCAATTGATTCCACTTCTTGAATCTTGGATTACTAACTAACAGAGTAAATGTACCCGTGAAAACCTTTCGATTCTTCACAGTGTATGCAGGCTACTTCAATCCCTATATGTCTATGGGTTGAATCACGTGCACGCATTAACGAATTCTGTAATTAGTTAAACTAGGCGAGCAAGTATATGTCTATCCTACTCACAAATTGGTTTCCTGATGCCCGGGTTCACAAACTAGTCCTACTCTTTCTTATTGCGTTAATAAATTCCCTCTTTCGAGTTCAATCTAAAAACCATAGATAATTCATAATTATCGAGCTCTAATAATTAAGCAAGTGAAATCAAGAAAGAATAAGTAACCCGTTATGGGATTCAATTAATGGGAATCAATCTTCAAACATCAACTTTCATGAAATGCTCTAACCCTAGACGTAAGAATTAGCCACGTATATTCATAATAACAAGGCGATGAATTGATGAAATAATGATGTAAATGATTAAATAGATGAAACAATAGGAATTAAACCCTTGTTCAATGAAGTATGGTGCTCTCAAATTGCTCCAAAGTCTGAACTCCTATCAAAAACTAAGTAAAAGAGTATTTATAGGGTTTACAAAGGCCTAGTAATAAGTTACACCTAAGCCTAGACGAATAGGAAGTCCAAAATGCTCCAGGGGTGCTATAGCTGGCACCCCGTGCCCCCCGAACGCGCGCACACAAGCAGTTTACGTCGAAATCTGGGCGCCTTAGCCACGCCCCGCGCTGGGAAAAGCGCCAGAATCTGAGCGCCTTAGGAGGCGCGGCGCGCCACATACCGCGCCAGGCATATTTTGCCTTGCCTTGCTCCGCAGCTCGCGTCGTGTCATGCCTTCGTGTGCTTGATCCAATCCTCAATCAAAATCCAATATTTTCTTGCTCGATCATGCTCTTTAAAGCTCTAATTGCACTTTATAACGACCTACATACATGCGACACAATATCAGTGAAAAATCACATTCATTAACTAGAAAATGGGCGAATAAAATACTCAAACGTGAGGAAATATTTAAGAAATATAGGCATAAAATGCCAAACATCATTGGCACCTGATGCTCAAGCCACCTCCGCTCTTCAGGAAACCAAGGGGAAGAGAAAAGCCATGAGCGGGCCAGAAAAACTAGTCGTTATCAAAGAGGGTGGCACTTCTAAACCAGCAAACAAGAAGCGAAAGACAATGACAGTGAAAGGAAAAGGCAAAACACCGGTTCAACCTGAAGAAGATAGTTCAAATGAAGAAAATCAATTTGATGATGATGATATTGCTGATGATGATGATGATGAGACCCCTCTACCCTCGGATATACCTTCCACCAGCGCCCCTATTGACAGATCACTTTGGGAGGGCCAGTTTGTTAGTGAGGCGGTTACAGTGCTTATCAATGGATTACTAGAAAGAGAATTACTAGAGAAAAAAAAATTAGACTTCCATGCATGTGAACAAGAGTGTCCGGAGATCATTACAAAGGTGAAGGAGAGAAAGTGGGAGCGATTTATGCAAGGGCCTACGGGTAAAGCCAATGTGACTGCTGTGAAAGAACTCTATGCTAATTCGGACCCTGAAAAGACTAACATAGTGCAGATTCGTGAGGTTGATGTTGATTTGTCCGCTCGTGCTATAAATGCTTACTATAGGGCCAACAACACAGCAATGGAAGATTTCCACAGGTTAACCGCCAACCCAGATTATGAGGCTATCATTGAAATGTTATGTGAGCAACCTGTTGAAGAAGGAGAAAAAATTGAGTGGGTTAGTAACATTTCGAGGGACCACGCCACTTTAACGAAGAGGTTCATGCATAGAGAAGTGCGGGCGTGGCACAACTGGGATACTAACCGTCTTATGCCAGCTGGACATCAGACCAATGTTCTTAGGGAGAGGATGTTAATCTTGTACGCTGTTATGACTGGCATGTTCTTGAATCTGGGTGAGATTATATATGAGCAAATGATGCGCACACGCACTAACAAGAGGCTGAAATTGTATTTTGCGCACACTTTGACGGCCTTAATGAAAAAGCATAAAGTTCCATTTTACGATGGCGATGAGTATATTGGGGAACCAAAGTCACATGACATCACATCAGTTCTGGACCCTTCGGCTAAGAGGAAGGATATGAGATCTATGCCTATACGAGTTGAGGCAGTTGAGGCCGAGTTACCCAAATGGAGGCAGGAGCAGGAAGCACAGGATAGGTTGTTGATGACTCAGTTGGAGGCCCGAGATACATTGTTGATGACTAGATTGGATGAGATCTTGGCCTCTGTGCAGGGTGCTCGAGCAACCCACTCTATTGGTACCCAGACTGATGCAGAGCCTACACCTGAGGTTGTAGAGTTGACTGCTACTGATGGCACTACTGTAGAATTAGCACCTGGCACCACCACTGTTGCTCCCAAACGCACACGCAAGTATACGTGGTCGACAAGTAATAAAGTGATAAGATGAGTATCGTTCCCACGAGGACTATGCAGACTGAATTTTAACAAACAATTTATATAAACTATTCAGGGATCTTTTTCCAATATTGAGGATTTTGTTAACTAAAGAACAGTAATTAAATGGTAGAAGTGAATTCAAACAATGGAGCAAGACTTGGTTGTTATCAGTAATAAGGAGACGGTCCAGGGTCAGAGTTACGAACAATCCAGTTGAGTTTTCCAATTGATTCCACTTCTTGAATCCCGGGTTGCTAACTAACAGATTAAATGTACCCGTGAAAACCTTTCAGTTCTTCACGGTCTATGCAGGCTACTCCAATCCCTATATGTCTATGGGTTGAATCACGCGCACGCATTAACGGATTCTGTAATTAGTTAAACTAGGCGAGCAAGTATATGTCTATCCTACTCACAAATTGGTTCACCGATGCCCGGGTTCACAAACTAGTCCTATTCTTTCTTATTACGTAATTAAATTCCCTCTTTCGAGTTCAATCTAAAAACCATAGATAATGCGTAATAATCGGGCCCTGACAATTACACAAGTGAAATCAAGAAAGAATAAGTAACCCGTAATGGGATTCAATTAATGGGAATCAATCTTCAAACATCAACCTTCATGTAATACTCTAACCCTAGAACGATAGGTTTAGCTATGCATACTCATAATAACAACACAAGGAATTGATGAAATAATGAAATAATGATGTAATAGATTAATGAGAGGAAGAAAAACCCTTGTTCTTGATGTTATGAGCTCTCCAATTTGCTCCAAAGTCTGAACTCCTATGAAAAACTAAGTAAAAGAGTATTTATAGAGTTTACAAACACCTAGTAATAAGTTAGACCCAAGCCTAGACGAAATAGGACATAAAAACGCGCACAAGGGGCGCTATAACGGGCGCCCCGCGCCTCGGAACGCGTGAGCTTGGACAGAGGACGTCGAAATCAGCCCGCTTTGGGCCTGCGGCGCGCTGGGAAACGTGCTAGAACACTGGGCGCGGGGCATGCCCTACAGCGCCCGGCCAATCTTCGTGTTTTCTCGCTCCTTTGCTCGCTCGTGTCGTGCGTTCGTGTGCTCGATCCTATCCCCAATCAAAATCCAATCTTTTCTTGCTCAATCAAGCTCTTAAAAGATCCAATTACACTGCATAACAACCTACACACACACGACATAAAATCAGTGTAAAACCACATTCACAAGCTACAAAACGAGCGAATAAGGTACTAAAACGTGAGGAAATATTAAGGAAATATAGGCATAAAATGCCAAACATCAACCACTGAGGAGGGTTCGTTGATCGAGACCATGGATGCAGTTGGCACTACATTGTTAGATCCCTCCACTGCTCAGACCGCGGATTCGGACCGGCCTGCAACAGCTCCAGACTCTACAGCTTGAGGGAGTTTTCATGATACCCACTCTTGTTATTATTCTTGTTTTTGTGCAATGGAGACCATGCAATGTTTTAAGTGTGGGGTGGGGTATCATGAATTATAATTGTATATTTACTGCTTTTATTTTTATATCTTTTTAGATTAGTGGCATAATCCTTGGGTTTTCTTCAAGCCACGGTTCTTTCTCGAGGATGCCATTTGTTTTGAACCGGGTGTTTTTAATTAAAAAAAATAAAAATTTCAAAAATACCAAAAAAAATTAGGAAATTGGAGTAGAGAAGTGGTGAAGGACTCGTTCTCTTTATGGCTTATTTGGTACTAGCATATTTAGTCCCTTGCATGAAAGTTGAACTTCCCTATAGATTTTTGGTGTGAGTTTTCAATTGGATTGACAGATGATCTTGTTAGTGACTCTTCGGCTCAGATTTCTGACTTTACTTGTTGTCTGAATATTATGACTTTGTCTTGCTTGCTCTTGTTAGGAGTTGGAATTATGCCGTCTTGAGTAGTTCATGTGCCATGTGTGGTGAGGCATTTATATTATTTCTGATGCTTGCATAATTAGTCTAGAACTTGCCCTAATTGTTTTCGAGACGAAATTCTAGGATGTGCTCGGGTTAAGAAATGATAGTAGGGCCTTCTTTGGCTCGTCTGAAATCTTTTCTAGCCTTCCCTTGATGATATTACCCTAGTCAGCCCCTTTGAGCCTTCAGCCTATTTATTGTTAGCCCTATTACAAGCCTTGATATGTTTGATTCAAATTTCTTATCTTTTGAATACCTTATATCCTTATGCATATATGCACTTATATGCATAATGAGCTGAAGAGCTAAAGTTGAAGAAAAAAGTTGGTTGGTATGTGAAGTGGTGCTAAGTGTTATGTAAAAGGAGTGCTTGTAAAAAAAGTTTGTCTAGAAAAGAAAAAAAAATGCGAAGTTGAAAAAAAAAAAGAGTATTTTTGTTGAGTTGGAAAAGAATATTCATTGGCGTAAATAAAAAAGGAATGACTTGGATGTTGGTTGAAATTGAAAAGGGAAGAATTCTATGAAAGAAAAAAGTGGTGATTGAGGTTTAAATATTTTTTGTAAGTGCTTAGGGAGATGAAGTCAGTGTTATCCATATAATTATCCTACCCGTCCCCTAGCCAACATTACAACCTTGTAGTCCTATTTGATTCTAGGCCGAGTGTACTTACATTAGTGGAGAATTACAAGATGGGCAAGCCTATGGTTCCGTTGTGTAGCACTTGAAGTTCTTTGTGAGTGTGAGCGAATTCTTTCTATCTTAGAGTCTCTTAAAAATAAATTGATCTATTTGAGTGTGATTGGGACTAGTCTTTGATTGGTGAGGACACATCAATTATGAGAGATAAGAGCTTTTATTAGGCTCCCTAATCTTGAGCGAGTGAGCATGTCTTGAGTAAGTTTGTGGGTGGAGTCGATTCTTGAGGTTTGGATGTCACTACTTGATTGTTTTGACAATTATATATTTTTGAAATGGATAATGTACAAATATGGGAAGTTTTGTGCTTGTATGATTGGTGGTTAATTGTTGGTATCAACCAAAGTCATAGGTATGCGCTTCTTTGAATTTCATAGTCTAGTAGGATGAGCTTGATTGAGTAAGTTATGTGGGGTTTATTTGTTCGAGGACGAACAAGGTCTAAGGGTGGGGTGTTGATGTTGCGCATAAATCGTATATTTTGGCATTGATTTCTTACCATTCTTGATTTTATTTTTCGTGAATTAGGTGCCCAACAATGATCAAAGTGAGATATATTGTTAATTTTATGTGTTTGAATGTTGTAGGAATGGAATGAAGTAGATTAGAGCTCATTCGAGACAAATATAAGGAAGGAGTAGCTGAAACACCCATCCATGCGTCGCATGGCTCGGTGTTTCACCTGGAAAAGCTAGAATTGTAGAATACAAAGGAGCAGCGGTTTAAACAGCGGATGGTGCGGGGCATGAGCGAGTGTTTCAACTGGAACTTTTTCCTATGCGACTTGGGAGAGGCCAAAAACGTGTCTCACTTATTCTATTCCATATATAAGCTCTTGTAATCATATTTCTGGGGGAACTAACCTACTTTAGAGGGAAGAAACATACAAGGAGGCTAGAGCTTGGGAGATTTGAAGAAACAAGAGTTTTTCTTAAAATTCTTTCTTTCTCTTTGTAATTTTTTCATTCATGAATTATATTGAACAACTCCATTACTTATGAGTGGCTAAGTTACCCATTCTAGGGTTGATTGAACAACTCCATTACTTATGTGTTATGAATATTGATTTTAATTAATGAAAACCTGTTAATTCTTCCTATTTAAGTGTTTACATTTTATTTGCTATTGATTGGACGAGCCCTCAATTGATTGTCCCCTTTATTCTTGTGTGTCTAGGGATAGATTCTTAAGTTAGGGTTAAATACTTAGCAATATTTCAACCTAAAACCAAGGCATTACTTAGGTTATCAATAAGGTGATTTGTGGCCATTGATCCTGATTGTGAACAATACTTGTAGTCGTATCTATCTTCATTAGCTAATTGGAAAATTAGTTAGTGAAAGTTACAGATATTATACGGAAGTGAATAGTTATGAATTTCGAGCAAGTGTTCAATAGGAAGGACCAAGTTGAATTCGTTAAATAATTATTCTAATACATAGGTGGGAGTGGGTAAATCAATCCTAGGCTTTACACCCTTGAATCAAATTATTTCTCTATCGTTTATTTTATTGTTAACTTTTATCACTTAGTTGTTACTACACAATCAATCTTAAATCAAACACCCTTAGAAGTTAGTTGATAGGTACATTAGTTAGAATAACTAGATTTCGAGTGTTCTCTGTGGGATTCAACCTCAAGACTTTAAGTACTGAGCTATATTTGCTGCGACCACTTAGTCCCTTTTATAGGGCGTAGTTGGGCGTAATCAACCCTGTACCGGTTGCTTCTGGAAACTTTGAGAATTTTCAGCACCATTTGGATTGCTCCATTGAAATCCTGGGTGTTTTTGCGCCATTGGACTTCCAAAAGGATACGACTTGTAACCGATGACATTGACCTGTTCACCATTCTGATTGGTTGCTTGGCACTCATAGTTCAGATGGTTTCCTCTACACATGCCACAAGCAATAGATTGACTTGATTGTTGTGTATTAACCTGAAATGATTCACACTTTTGTGCCAAGAAAATAATCTGTTGTGTTAGTGTATTTAAAGCGTCTGCCTGATTTACCGTTGCGGCCCTCTTTACTATCACACGATCAGATGGCCATTGAATGACATTTTTAAAAATTTCATTCAACAATTGCAATGCTTCGGCTGTGGTTTTGCCCATTATAGAACCTCCTGCATCTGCATCTATCACATTTCTAGAAGACGGTTTTAGACCGTGATAGAAAATGTACAACTACGTATGTTCAGGAATGTCATGATGAGTGTTGACACCCAATTTTGTCCCGAAATTTTAACTTAATGTCTAATTAATTTAATCAAAGGGGATATTTTAAAATTATAAGGTAATTCATAATTTTAGAGAGAAAAAGGTTAAAATCGCTCCTACACTAAAGTACAGCCTACTTATGCAAATTATTCATATAAGATATAACCATTACACCTCATTTCCTAATCAGTCAACCCATTCCCTTTCCCCTTACCCGACCCAATTTCAATCCCTAATCCCTAATTGATCTCCCCAATCGTTCCCCCCAAAATCCATCACAAAACGCCAAGAATCCGTACCATGGTCCCCCCCCTCACGTTCACTTCTTCACCTTTTTCGTACCAAAGCCACATGTATCGATCTCAGCCGTTCATTTTGAACGAGTTGATTCCAGACCTTTGATCGATTCAAACGGCTTATTTCTTCTGAGATAAAGATGTGTATGGTACGATCCGTGAAGGATTTGACCAAATACACCCTTATCTTAGAGGGAAACGGTCGAAATTTAGGGCCGATTTTGGGAAATTCACAAAGGATCTAAAACCCTAGCATTGACAGGTATATAATCATCTTTATTCTCATTTTTTAGGGAGGTTTAGTGGATATTTTTTAGGGGATACATTACAAGAAAACAGCTAGAAATATGAGCAAAAAAAAAAACATTTAACACATCCCTTCAGTTTTTCTTGAGTTTTTAGCAAAATGTTATCGTGCCTGTTTCGATCCTGTTCTAGTAGTATAGTTATTCTTCGCTCGTCGAGTCGTTTCATTGTTCTTGAGTCGTCGAATTTTTTCGAATAGTCGCTCTTATTCGAGTCGCATTCTTCAAACCTTTGCCAAGTTCACTACTCCGAAAAAGGTAATGCTCCTCCCTGTTTTCTTCTTATCGTCAGTTAGTTATTTACTTAACTTAGCTACGCAAAGTTATAATCTTAAGTTGATTTGTTTGCTCGACATAGCTTAGATAGTATCAAGAGGAGGTACATCATATTTAACTGTTTACACATGAAAACTGTTTGCTTACTTCTGTTTGAATCATGGGTTATTTATGTTTGGAATATATCTGCGCGCAGCTTGAAATCAAGGTCTTTGTTTCAGTTTTTGAAGTGAAAGTTTCAATCTTTAGATTGTTTAGTTCATTTATGAGTCAAAGTTTGTAATTAATATAGAATCTGGGAGTATTGAGTGTTCAGTCCCAGTAGAGCAGTTTCTTAAGTTCATTTCAAGTTCCTAATTCTGCTGTCAACCTCAGTTATTCATTTAGTAAATCTCTGAACCTAAAAATAGAATATTGGGTTTCAAAAGATGTGTAGATGACTCATATATAGTTCCTATCTGGTATATGTTTCTTTGTGACTGGGAATTGAAGATATATTGATTCAGGGAGAGGTCTATGTTCTGGTATATTAGCAGACGTGAATGTAGGGTCTATTCTGATGAGTCCAGGGAGTCTATGGAGGTTGATGTGTATGTTTGAGAAGGATTGTAGGTCTTAAGTGGAGTTCTATTTTGTGCAGGTGGTCTGGTTTTGTTAGATGGTTGTTCTGTTTAGTAAATCTCTGAACCTAAAAATAGAATATTGGGTTTCAAAAGATGTGTAGATGACTCATATATAGTTCCTATCTGGTATATGTTTCTTTGTGACTGGGAATTGAAGATATATTGATTCAGGGAGAGGTCTATGTTCTGGTATATTAGCAGACGTGAATGTAGGGTCTATTCTGATGAGTCCAGGGAGTCTATGGAGGTTGATGTGTATGTTTGAGAAGGATTGTAGGTCTTAAGTGGAGTTCTATTTTGTGCAGGTGGTCTGGTTTTGTTAGATGGTTGTTCTGTTTGCTGTGTGTGCAGATGTTTGAGGTGGTCTGTAAAGAGGAATCTCAGGTGTCTGTAAGGGTGAGAAGGGTGTAGGGATGTCAAGGGATCGTTCATTTCCTGGTTGTGTAGTTACTAGGTCCTGGAGAATGAGAAGCAAGGGTTCAAGGAAGTCTAGTTCTTGGTTTGTGTAGGGTTTTTCCGGAGGAGTATTGGTGAGTGAGGGAGTCTTAGTTGCTACATTTTGTTTAAGTTAGTGTAGCTGGAGCCTGTAGGCGTATATGCAGCCTTAGCTTCATTGAAATCTTCTTGGAATTGTGTAGAGGTCTGCCTAGTAGTTTATCAGGTCTCTTATGGTTGTTCAAGAAGTGTCAGGGTGGTTGTTTGATGTGGGTATAGAAGAGTTCTGGGTGCTGAAGTAATCTGGTGTATTGCAGATAGGTTCAGAGGATGCATATGTTGATGTAGAGGTTGTTTAGATTTCCTGGTGCTTTGGTGAGGTGAGACGGATGTTCAGGAGTTTGTCTTTGTTCAGTTGCTGCCTAGATGCAATAAGATAGTTGTTTGTAGTTTCTGGCTGCTTCAGATATAAAGAGAGAGAATTCTGGTGAGTTTTGAAGGGCTGTTTTAGTATGTCCTGTTAGTTGCTTGTGAGGTGTGAGCATGAGGGAGTTGTTTCAGGGAATAGTGTAGTTGTTTTGCAGGAGGTCCTGTATGGTGAAGTAATCATAGGTTAAGTTCTAGTTTCAAGCTAGTTTTCCTCTTAATTTGTTGATTGAGTTGAGTACTTAAATTAAGTTTTTTTCATGGGAATTCTGCCCAAATCTTTGACATAAGCTGCCCTAACTTTGTATCATCCAGGTTCACTCTTTCAATTAAATAATTTGTGTATTATTTTCAAGTAGTTGGGAATTGGATTAGAATTCATTTAAAAGTTTTTTTGCTGCATCTTTGGAGCATGAAATATTAAGATCCAGTTTTTGTTCTTGTTCTGGGGAATGAAAACTGAACTACTACCGTATTAGGTTGTCTTCCAGTTAGCTTGGAAGTCGTTTATGTAGTGCCTTCACTGCAGTTATCCTTCATTTGGCTGTGGACCTCCACCAAAAATTATATGATAGAGAAGATGTTTGGCTTACTTAGATCTGTATAATAGTCTCGACATATTTAATATAAAACTGTTAATAGGGACACGGAGCATGAGAGTGGAAATAACCACCAGATCCTCCTGAAACCCATTGTGCCCAGTACAATATTCAAATAGGATCAAAGTGCTTGGCCTATGCCTTTTACATGTCAAGATTGCAGAAAATCTAAAGTTTCATCATTTGCTCTTTCTTTTAGCTATTTGTAACTTGTTTAGTCTTGGTGTTATTAACAGAGTTCATATTATATGAGTTAATAATTGACTCTTCTTTATTTTCGTATGGGTATCATTGTGGTAGTAGTTGCGCTATATCCTTTATTTTCAATTTTCTATTAATTATTTTCTTAATTTAATCTCCCCTTCTCTTTGCATGAACACACTTTGGCACGAGTTTGGCTAAAACTCACAAACTGGGACGGCTACACGTATTTGGAGTTATTTGATCCGCTTTGCATTTTCGGGACTTGAGATCCCCGAAAATGCAAAAAAATAAAAAATAGTAAAATCCAAGGCTCAAATGATTGAGTTTGCTATACGGGTTCTACCTTCTAAACTACTTCTCTTCCGTCCCCTTTTAGAAAGCATGTCTTAGGATCTCTGAAAACTGGACTAGGACTTTGCATGCTAGAAGCTTGGTAAGATAGCCGCTCTATTAAAGTTATTATCTTATCACATGTTTAGAATTATTTATGCAATTGCTTATCCCGTTTCTTTGGGACGCGCCAATTAATTTAAGGCGATAGGAACCTCTCGTCAATTATTGAGTGCAAAAGAATTAAAATTTACGTACAATTATACAATCTTCATTTATTATTTATATTTAAATTAATTATTTATCTATCTATTATTTATTATTTACTTATTTATTTATTCATTCATTAGATTAATTAAGTGGTATTTATTATTAATTAGTTTAATCAATCAATTTAATTATTTAATTTTAACTAATCATTTATTATTTAATCAATTATAATTATTTAATTAATTAATTAATCAATTGTTATTCATTTATTCCTTATCCAATTGAATTCATATAAGTATTTACTTATTTAATAAAGTTGTCATCGATTTTATTTTTCATCTATCCAATCATTTATTTAATCAAATTATTACTATTTATCTAATCATTTATTTTATTTGTTTACTTAATTTTATTTAACCATTATTTATTTTAATTATCCATTTAATTAATCTTAAATTGGGTCATTTATTTATCTAAGTATCGGCATAACTAAAATCTTATCTTATTTCTATTATCCTTGACAAATTCATGAAAACCGCCGGATTAACCGCATTTAGCGGATTTTCGAAAATGCTCCCGTTAGGGACCTTCTTTCGAATTCAATAGAACCACTTACCTAAGAATCTCTGAATTATTTTCCTTTAAATAAGGAATAAAATTGCACGCTTTAGTTAACTTAGGTTCCTAATAATCCTTAAATTAGGTGGTGACTCCAAAGGAAACCCTTTGGAGTCCCATTTTGTTGAAGTCAAATCCCGATGCATACTTGTGTGCATTTTTTGGGAGGGTTCAACAGCGCGGCGACTCTGCTGGGGAAAGCAAATGGTTCTAACCATAAGGCTTTCACGAATTTGTTTGTTTGTATTGTTTGAAATTGTATGTTTATACTAGTATGCGTAGCTTATTTAATTATTGCGTTTGTATGTTGAAATTGGCATGATTATTTCTATTGTTTATTTGCAAGCATGCTTAGTTAAATTAATTGATTGCTGTTTGTCACGAAAGCATGTCACTACACCCTTTTTTGTGCACATATATAAACTGGCATTCTGTTCATATTTCCCCCACTCATGGGAACCTCTTGCATTCTCACTCAAATATCCGCAAGGTGTGTGCATACGCACCCGCACTTTCTTCCACTAAAGAACTCTTTGACGAGTTAGTGTACCGGCGGATTGTTGTTAGAGTAATTCGACCACGAAGCCGCCTGCCACTCACCTATTAGCCTCAATCGTTAACCCACTCTTAGAATGAGCTTTAGGAGCATGCATGCATTTACACCTTAGTCTGGACCCGGTCCTTGGTACCGCCTCCATAGTTAGGAAACCGCCCTTACGTCAACGGGTTTTTGAAACCCAATGACAATGCATATTATGTGTTATGTGATAACGAATCCTCAGTCCTAGCCATGTTTTGAGCATAATCAGATTTAGAATTTTGTCTCCCATTGTCTTTTAGGTTAAAAAAATAGAAGAATTTAGCAGAATCTACGTGGTCATAACAGTCCACAGAAAATTTGACATCATAGTGCAGAATTTTGTAAACAAGACAGAATTCTAGTTTGGGTAAAGTTAGGCAGATTTGGTTGGTTTGTGTTTTGGAGATGGCCTGGTGTAGTGAGATCTAAGAGGCGAAGCCCTTGATGTCTTTAAAAGGATCAGTGGGGTCCCTCTCATGAATGGCTTTGCGTATGTGCAGGCCTATGTTGACTGTCCAGCTGCATTCATGATAATTGAAGTATGCTAGTCGCATACTAGGAGAGTGAAGCCCCTATGTCTGTAAACGACCAATGGGGTCCCTCCTTGAAAACCAGTGAGATCTTGGCTACCTAGGAAACTGAGAGGTTTGATTAGCCGAGGACCAGTGAGGAGCCCTATGAACAAGGTCTGTGAACCTTGCAAAACCTAGGAAGCTGAGAGGCTTGTCCAAAGCCAAGGACCAGTGAGGTTTTATTTGTAAAAGGTCAATTGGAACCTTTTATTAGTTGCAGTCTGGTATTGTGTAAGCAGTTGGAAATCTCACCCCTGGATGTTGTAAATTAATTGGGAGTGGTGCCTGTGGAGTGTGGATGTTTGCACAAGGTCTGGAGGATTGTTTCGGGTTTAGGCATTTGGGTTTTAAATTTGGTGCAGGTGTTGTGGAGAGCATGAGCTGTGTTAGAATTTCGAGTTGACACCAACTTTTGGAAGTTAGTTGGGATAATGGAATTGCAGTGTCAAGGCGGAGAGCTGATTGTTATCAATTATTGTTATTATTTATTACTTACTCCAAATCTGAATTGCTCAGAACTGGCATGAACTATTTTTCGTTACCACTTGTTTGCGCGATTAGGCTTACCTCTAGCACAAAGAGGTACCTTACAGGGTAGGACGCGTTTGCATTTTATTTATGCTCAATTACTTATGGTTGCCACATGTCAAATTATCTGTCTAATATGCGACTACTTGCTAAATATGTGCTGCTTGCTTGAAATTTGTTGGCACTGATTGCGCTATAGTTAAATTTGTTCAGCGGTATGGTAAGATTAACGTTATGTTACTTCAAACTATCTTTTGTAAAAGTTAATCGCTTTATGAAGTCATTTATCTATCATCTGAATTCATGCATACCCTTGCTTTAAAATGTCTTTCAAATGTTATTTTGTTTATCTTAACCCCAGTCTTGTCGTTTTGCAAAATATTATTTTGCATCATATTTTAAAGTACTCGCAAGTGTGTTTCCCTTTTTGAAAATAACTTTAGAGCTAAAAAAGCGTTTTCGCACCTGGTTGGCTTTAACAAAATGAGTGTCTTGCTCAAACTTTTGGGTCTTTTTCAGTACGATCTCAATTTTTCCATTTTTGAATGAATTGACCCGACAGTTTTAGCTTTAAAATTTTTTTATTAAATTCGGTATGCATTGCTAAAGGATTAATTATTTTGAACATCAAGATCAGGACCTATGGCTCGCCAAACTGTTGTGATTGATTTGACTGAAAGTGATGAACTCTACCAAGACAAGGTTAACAAGCTTGAAGCAACCGTAGCAAGTTTGGAGAAGAGACTTGATTGTTTTACTGAATTGGTTGTCGCGCTCATGGATGCTCGCAACCCAGTGCGAAATGTGCCAAGCCCACGACCAAGTGCCCCTGTTGCTCCTATCTATACTGTTGCACCTTCTACAAGTCAAGTAGCTCCCGCATTTGAGTGTGATGCTCAAGAGTTCCCCCATCTACATGCATTCTTGTTGGAGAACGGGTTCCGCGTCTCATCAAAAACAAGCAATAAGGAAAGCAACGGGGAAGGGCTTCCAAATGCTAAAGAGAAAAATGGCACAATGATAGATGAGAATGCTCTATCATCTCAAGCAGGCTTAGGAGAGGCAGAACGTGAACAGGTGAATGTTTTTTACTCGGCTGATCCGCCAATGTATGATAGGATAGGGAATCCTCGTAATCACTTGAAGGCATACCTTGCTTGGGTCACAAGGTATGGACCAAGCAATGAAACCAAGTTGAGGATGTTTTCTAGGACACTTAAGGAACCAGCTTTGACATGGTTTGCAATACAAGGTCCTTGGAAATTGGACAGTTGGGATAATCTAGCCCGGGACTTTGTCAAGCATTATGAATTCTCGAACCCTATTCTTGCAAAGGGCAGTCCGTTGAAAAGAAAATCTGCAGAGCTTCAAGTGGAGCCGGTATCAATAATTGACAAGAGAGCGTGTGACTTAGCTGAGGCGCAATCTAAAGACAAAGGAAAAGCTATTATGCCAAGCCCATTGCCACCCATAGCAGAAAAACGTTATGACATCGAGAAAATAGCTGTCAATCCAGGTTTTCAGTGCAGCAGCCACAAAGAACCTGATGTTGCATTCACACTAATACTAGGATCTTATGCAAACCTGTTCGAAAGGCTTCTGAGGGTCGGTTTGGTATATCTTGCAAAACCAAAGTCGTGTTGGTCACATAAGCCTGAAAATTTGAGAAATTTTGTGCTTACCATTCAGGGATGCAGGGGCACAGTACTGGAAGAATGCACTTTATTTAAGGAGAAAGTTGAAAGCTTGATCAAATCTGGCCATGTCAAAATTCTACCACAAACGGCATTGGCGAACTTTTTGTCGCAATCTTATCATATGCAAAGGGAAATCCCTCGAAGAATGGCATTTAGGCGCTTATCAAGTTCCAGAAAAGCAGTACAGTTGCAGAAGTAGAAGTTAGTTTATTTGCATTATAAGGAAGTAATTATTGTAATTTCCTTTTGTTAGTTCGTTGAAAGAAAAGAAAAGAAAGAATATCAAATTATGAATGTTTGACTCTATTTCTATGTAAGCAAACTACTGTAACCAGTTTTCCAAGGTGGGAAGCGTAGGCAACTCATATCGAGTTTCGGTTACACCAGCATTTGGAAAATCTCTTCTATGTAAGCAGAACTACACACGGTCTGATTCTCAAGGAGGGATACGTAGGCTCCTCCATCGGGCTCGACCCTTTAGTATTTAAATTTTAATTTTTCCCAAAGATAGAAACTGGGGCTTTATGTTGCAAGCAAGAATCAATAGTCGTAACCAAAAGATACGTAACCAATTTTAATCTTGTTATGTTGCAAGCAAGAATCAATAGTCGAGCAAAGCATTGATGTTCAAAACAAGCCGACCATTTTAGCAATTTGCGCCAAAATGGTCTAGCACGCATACTGATTTAGTAAAATTTTCAAAAAATATTTTTCTCAATTCTTGTCTTGAAAGATCAAATTTTGTTGATCATTAAGTTCCGCACCCTTAAATATTTTACTTCTTTGTTGAGTCGGGAATTTGGTCTCATCCATTCGGCCTAATGGCCTATTTTCTGCTTACAATCCTTATGCATGCATTGCTATTTTACGTATTAACTTGATTTTGTTCAATGTAGAGAGTTCATTTGTTAAAGGTTGGCTAGCATTGAACACTGAAATGGCTGAAAATCTGCATCAAGGACGAAACAACATGACAATGCAGCTTCAGGCAACCAATTCTGGTATGGGCATCTTGCAAGCACAGAATGATGATGTTGAAGAACATGTGGTCCAAAGGACGAGGATTGTCAACTTTGTCAACACTAGCAAACCTTTTCCAAATACAAGCTTTACCTCTAATCCACCTTACTTAACAATGCCCCATTACCCAATGCCTATACATACTGTATATCCACAAAACTCACAAGAATATCTTACCAATCCAAATGCTTGGCCAGCTACAACTTTATGCCAATTACCTTTTAGCACTATGCTTGCTATGGGGAGTCAATTAAATCAAGTGATAGTGCACCCACGAGAATTGCCTAGAAAAGAAGTTGAGACAACTAATTCACATAGCATGAAGAGACAAATCCGCCATTTGCACAAGGTCATTAGAGATGAGTTGCGCTCTAGGAACATCTAGAGTTTATGTTATGAAGACTTATGCATTCACCCGGACATTGAGCTTCCACATGGGTATAAGATACCAAAATTCAATACTTTCAATGGAAAGGGGAACCCCTACGCTCATTTGAAAGATTATTGCAGCAGATTGATTGAAATTGGCAAGAATGAAGCTTTGCGGACGAGATTTTTCATTCAAAGTTTATCAGGAATGGCACTTGCATGGTATACCAAACAAGATTTTTCCAAATGCCACACATGGGAGGATATGGCTTATGACTTTGTGGAACAATACAAGTTCAACACAGTAGGAGATCCCGATGTGTTTGATATGCACAACATTAAGAGGATGTCTCATGAGTCTTTTGCAGAATATGCTATGAGGTGGAGGTTAGAGGCTCCTAAGATGCATCCTCCCTTGTCTGAGAAGAAGTTAATACCAGCTTTCATTGACATGCAAGAAGGCATATACTATGCCAAAATGGTTGTCAATAATGCAAGAACTTTCTCTGAATTGATCCAACTGGGGAAAATGATAGAAGAAGGCATAGCAACAGGAAAAATTACTTCTGGTTTATTTGGGTACACCACTCAATCACAGAAACCCTCAAATTTGCAAGGCTCTCAAAGTCAGTTTCAACAATCATATTCCGATTATCCGGTGTCAAAGAAGAGGAAGTCAAATACATTCACTCCTCTAGAAGAGTCTGTGACAAGCATATTTGAAAAGTTGCAAGCTGAAGGACTTTTGCAACCAAGGAAAGGAACAATTCCTAAGTACTTGCCTCCACACTTTGATCCGTCAAAGCTTTGTGCTTATCATTCAAATATCCCAGGGCATGATACTGAAGAATGAAGTGGCTTGAGATACAAAATTCAAAGCTTGATTTATAATGGCAAAATAATAGTGCAAGAAGATCCATTCAGTGGTAATTTCAACATTCCTCCTGCAGGCACAATTTTTGTTAAAGGCGAGGCGTCAACCTCAAGATATTCAAAGAAGAAGCGGTTTGCAAGCTAAGAAGATTGAAAAGACCGCATTTTTGTAGCTTGAAATTGTATTTCGTTGCCCAACTATCTTATGTTTTAACTACTCCGTCGCAATTTTATTCATCCTAGTGGTAATGAACTACGTTATGTTTTGCTACTCTTATTGGGCTTAGTCCCAAAATCAATGAAATTTCATTTTTTCAAATAACCCAAGCCAAAGCAGTTTCAGATGGTTTCTCTTGTGCAAAAGGGAGAGTTTCAAGAATGTCAGATTTTCACAGCAGCAACACATTTGACTGCCAAGCAAGCAAAATGCAGATTTGAAACCAAATTAGGTGTTCAAACAAGCCAACCATTATTTGATCAAAAACTAACAATTGTTCTTTGATTAAACAGGGGCAAATTTTGCATTTACCGCAAAGTTCAGCATCAAGGTGGAAGGAGCAATGCAAAGTGTCGCGACTTCCCAGAAATTTTATAGTACTTACAATTTTTCTTTGAATGCAGAAATCTCAAGCAGCAAAACGAGAAGAACTCGCAACTATTAGTTCCTCGAAGAATATTTGTCTTATCGCATATGCAGAACGACTCTATTTCTCTCTTTGTGATTTTAGCTTTTGTTCGATTATCGCATCACCAGTGCAAGCCAGGCGATTTCAGATTTTGCAAGATACAGGGTTTATCCACCCACAAATAGGAGATCTTAGGTCCTTCCACCCACAAATAGGATACTTTGGGTCCTTCCACCCACAAATAGGATATCTTGGGTTCTTCCACCCACAAATAGGATATTCGGGTCCGTCCACCCACAAATAGGATATTGCTGGGTCCTTCCACCCACAAATAGGATATCTTGGGTTCTTCCACCCACAAATAGGATATCTGGGTCCTTCCACCCACAAATAGGATATCTTGGGTTCTTCTGCCCACAAATAGGATATCTGGGTTCTTCTGCCCACAAATAGGATATCTTGGCTTCTTCCACCCACAAATAGGATATCTGGGTCCTTCCACCCACAAATAGGATATTTGGGTCCTTCCACCCACAAATAGGATATCTTGGGCTCTTCCACCCACAAATAGGATATCTGGGTCCTTCCACCCACAAATAGGATATCTTGGGTTCTTCCACCCAATAATAGGATATTCGGATCCTTCCACCCACAAATAGGATATCGCTGGGTCCTTCCACCCACAAATAGGATATCTTGGGTTCTTCCACCCACAAATAGGATATATGGGTTCTTCCACCCACAAATAGGATATCTGGGGTTCTTCCACCCACAAATAGGATATCTGGGTCCTTCTACCCAAAAATAGCATATCTGGGTCCTTCCACCCACAAATAGGATATCTGGGTCCTTTCACCCACAAATAGGATATCTGGGTCCTTCCACCCACAAATAGAATATCGCTGGGTCCTTCCACCCACAAATAGGATATCTTGGGTTCTTCCACCCACAAATAGGATATTCGGGTCCTTCCACCCACAAACAGGATATCGTTGGGTCCTTCCACCCACAAATAGGATATCTTGGGTTCTTCCACCCACAAATAGGATATATGGGTCCTTCCACCCATAAATAGGATATCGTTGGGTCCTTCTACCCACAAATAGGATATCTTGGGTTCTTCCACCCACAAATAAGATATCTTGGGTCCTTCCACCCACAAATAGGGTATCTTGGGTTCTTCCGCCCACAAATAGGATATTCGGGTCCTTCCACCCACAAATAGGATATATCGGGTCCTTCCACCCACAAATAGGATATATCGGATTTTTGCACCCACAAATAGGATATCTTGGGTACTTCCACCCACAAATAGGATATCTTCCGCCCACAAATAGGATATGCAGGTTTCTTTTAAGCAGATGATAGCGATAGACAAGTCGACTTGAGTCTCCACTTTCGGAGTGTCTAGCGATGTCGGTTGTCTTGCAATATTGATATGTTATATTTAAAGTAGATTGATAGTCTAAGATAAGTCGGCTTAAGGCGCCATTTTCGGAGTGTCTCGCGATGTCGGTTGTCTTGCAATATTGGCACGTTACACTTGAAGTAGATGATAGTAATGGACAAGTCGACTTGAGGCACCACTTTCGGAGTGTCTCGCGATGTTAGTTGTCTTGAAATATTGGCATATTATATTTGAAGTGGATGATAAAAATTGGCAGTTCGACTTGACACATCATGTCTCGTTAGTCGACTTACCTTATGAAAGCATTGCATTCTACAATTCATTCTCACTTTACTATTTCAGAATAATGATCAGCCTACAGGTTCACCGTGCGGAGCGCCTCGTCAGTTGATCGAAAGAAGAACTTTTTGATGATATCACAACGCGTATTTATAATTTTATGTTATCACTCTATTTGTTTCTCATTCCAATTATTATAGTTTATTAGCAGTTGCTCGCTTACCGTTTGTCGAGATTGTTACAGAATTTGGCAGTACCGCAGCGTCATTTGGAGCATAACATGGAACTTTTTCTTAGCAGTGAACTGGGGCAATCGTTGATATGAGCTAGACTCGTCAACGTGGATCTGAAGAATCGCACTCGAAAAAGCAAATTCTATCCTAATCTTTTATTTCAGTTCAGGACGTCAGTTGAATTCTTTCCTATTCGTGCGTCCTTTTCTGTCAATCGTGCGAGTTTTCGTGTCTAAGTGTCGTTGAACTACATATGGTCTGATTCTCTTTCAGCTCGAGATATGTAGGCAACTCAGAAACCGGAATTCGGCCATGCCCATAAGCCTCGCACTTGGTCCTTGGAACCAAAGTCCTTGGCTTTATCGTGACAAAATTGGGTTCTCGTCAACTTCTTTACCCTAAAAACTTTTTCATCCTTTTTCGGGTAAAGAGGAGCAGCTGTTGACACCCAATTTTGTCCCAAAATTTTTACTTAATATCTGATTAATTTAATCAAAGGGGCAATTTTAAAATTATAAAGTAATTCATAATTTTAGAGAGAAAAAGGTTAAAATTGCTCCTACACTAAAGTACCAGCCTACTTATGCAAATTATAAATATAAGATATAACCATATTTCCTGATCAGCCAACCCATTCCCTTTCCCCTTACCCGACCCAATTTCAATCCCTAATCCCCTAATCCCTAATCGATCTCCCCAATCTTTCCCCCCAAAATCCATCACAAACAGCCAAGAATTCACACCATGGTCCCTCCCCTCCCTCCCCCCCCCCCCCCCCCCGCCCTCACGTTCCCTTCTTCACCTTTTCGTACCAAAGCCACATGTATCGATCTCAGCCGTTCATTTTGAATGAGTTGATTCCAGACCTTTGATCGATTCAAACGGCTTATTTCTTCTGAGATAAAGATGTGTATGGTACGATCCGTGAAGGATTGACCAAATACACCCTTATCTTAGAGGGAAACGGTCTAAATTTAGGGCTGATTTTAGGAAATTCACAAAGGATCTGAAACCCTAGCATTGACAGGTATATAATCATCTTTATTCTCATTTTTTAGGGAGGTTCAGTGGATATTTTTTAGAGGATACATTACAAGAAAACGACTAGAAATATGAGATGTGTAGTGTAGTTGTTAGGTCCTGGAGAATGAGAAGCAAGGGTTGACCAAATACACCCAATATGATTGTTCATTTCCTTGTTGTGTAGTTGCTAGGTCCTGGAGAATGAGAAGCAAGGGTTCAGGGAAGTCTGGTTCTTGGTTTGTGTAGGGTTTTTCCGGAGGAGTATTGGTGAGTGAGGGAGTCTTAGTTGATGCATTTTGTTTAAGGTTGTGTAGCTGGAGCCTGTAGGTGTATATGCAACCTTTGCTTCATTGAAATCTTCCTGGATTTGTGTAGAGGTCTGCCTAGTAGTTTATCAGGTTGCTTATGGTTGTTCAAGAAGTGTCAGGTGGTTGTTTGATGTGGGTATAGAAGAGTTCTGGGTGTTGAAGTAGTCTGGTGTATTGCAGATAGGTTCAGGTGATGCATACGTTGATGTAGCGGTTGTTTAGATTTCCTGGTGCTTTGGTGAGCTGAGAGGGATGTTTAGGAGTTTGGTTCTTGGTTCAGTTGCTGCCTAGATGCAATAAGATAGTTGTTTGTAGTTTCTGGCTGCTTCAGATATAAAGAGAGGGAATTCTGGTGAGTTTTGAAGGGCTGTTTTAGTATGTCCTGTTAGTTGCTTGTGAGGTGTGAGCATGAGGGAGTTGTTTTAGGGAATAGTGTAGTTGTTTTGCAGGAGGTCCTGTATGGTGAAGTAATCATAGGTGAAGTTCTAGTTTCAAGCTAGTTTTCCTCTTAATTTGTTGATTGAGCTAAGTTCTTAAATCAAGTTTTTTTTTCATGGGAGTTCTACCCAAATCTTTGACATAAGCTGCCCTAACTTTGTATCATCCTGGTTCACTCTTTCTATTAAATAAATTGTGTATTAGTTCAAGTAGTTGGGAATTGGATTAGAATTCATTCAAAAGTTTGTTTGCTGCATCTTTGGGGCATGAAATATTAAGATCCAGTTTTTGTTCTTGTTCTGGGGAATGAAAACTGAACTACTACCGTATTAGGTTGTCTTCCAGTTAGCTTGGAAGTCGTTTATGTAGTGCCTTCACTGCAGTTATCCTTCATTTGGCTGTGGACCTCCACCAAAAATTATATGATAGAGAAGATGTTTGGCTTACTTAGATCTGTATAATAGTCTCGATATATTTAATATAAAACTGTTAATAGGGACACGGAGCATGAGAGTGGAAATAAACCACCAGATCCTCCTGAAACCCATTGTGCCCAGTACAATATTCAAATAGGATCAAAGTGCTTGGCCTATGCCTTTTACGTGTCAAGATTGCAGAAAATCTAAAGTTTCATCATTCGCTCTTTCTTTTAGCTATTTGTAACTTGTTTAGTCTTGGTGTTATTAACAGAGTTCATATTATATGAGTTAATAATTGACTCTTCTTTATTTTCGTATGGGTATCATTGTGGTAGTAGTTGCGCTATATCCTTTATTGTCAATTTTCTATTAATTATTTTCTTAATTTAATCTCCCCTTCTCTTTGCATGAACACACTTTGGGACGAGTTTGGCTAAAACTCACAAACTGGGACGGCTACACGTATTTGGAGTTATTTGATCCGCTTTGCAATTTCGGGACTTGAGATCCCCGAAAATGCAAAAAAATAAAAAATAGTAAAATCCAAGGCTCAAATGATTGAGTTTGCTATCCGGGTTCTACCTTCTAAACTCCTTCTCTTCCGTCCCCTTTTAGAAAGCATGTCTTAGGATCTCTGAAAACTGGACTAGGACTTTGCATGCTAGAAGCTTGGTAAGATAGCTGCTCTATTAAAGTTATTATCTTATCACATGTTTAGAATTATTTATGCAATTGCTTATCCCGTTTCTTTGGGACGCGCCAATTAATTTAAGGCGATAGGAACCTCTCGTCAATTATTGAGTGCAAAAGAATTAAAATTTATGTACAATTATACAATCTTCATTTATTATTTATATTTAAATTAATTATTTATCTATCTATTATTTATTATTTACTTAATTATTTATTCATTCATTAGATTAATTAAGTGGTATTTATTATTAATTACTTTAATCAATCAATTTAATTATTTAATTTTAACTAATCATTTATTGTTTAATCAATTATAATTATTTAATTAATTAATTAGTCAATTGTTATTCATTTATTCCTTATCCAATTAAATTCATATAAGTATTTACTTATTTAATAAAGTTGTCATCGATTTTATTTTTCATCTATCCAATCATTTAATTAATCAAATTATTACTATTTATCTAATCATTTATTTTATTTGTTTACTTAATTTTATTTAGCCATTTTTTATTTAACTAATTAATCAATCAACCATTATTTAATTATCCATTTAATTAATCTTAAATTGGGTCATTTATTTATCTAAGTATCGGCATAACTAAAATCTTATCTTATTTCTATTATCCTTATTAAATTTATACTTATTATCCTTAACAAATTCGTGAAAACCATCGGATTAACCGCATTTAGCGGATTTTCGAAAGTGCTCCCGTTAGGGACCTTCTTTCGAATTCAATAGAACCACTTACCTAAGAATCTTTGAATTATTTTCCTTTAAATAAGAAATAAAATCTCACTCTTTAGTTAACTTAGGTTCCTAGTAATCCTTAAATTAGGTGGCGACTCCAAAGAAAACCCTTTGGAGTCCCATTTTGTTGAAATCAAATTCCGATGCATACTTGTGTGCATTTTTTGGGAGGGTTCAACAAGAGGACATTTTATTAGCATTGTTTTTAATCTTTCCCATGCCTGATAAACTGACTCAGTGTCAGTTTGCATGAAATTAGAAATATCTTGCCTTAACTCTGTTGTTTTAGCAGGAGAAAAATATTTATTCAAAAACTTCTGAGTCATCTGGTCCCATGTAGTAATAGAACCTTGAGGTAAACTTCGCAACAAAGTCTTGGCATCTCCTTTCAAAAGAAAAAGGAAATAGCCTTAAATTTATTGCTTCAATTAGTTCCAAGAAATCAATTAGCTGACTGTGTAGATCTTCACTTGGATCACCAGTAAAGGTGCAAGACTTTTGAATTGTTTGAATCAGGCATGTCCCGATTTCAAAGTTATTGGCTGTCATATGTGGGTTCCTGACACTAGATTCACAGTTGAAATGGTCAGGTCTAGCATAATCTCTTAGGATTCTGTTTGCTTGTCTTGGTGTCACTTCATCAAACTGCTCCTCTACATGGACTGGTGGTGGAATTCCATGTGGGTTGTTGTCATCTGCAAGTTGGTATTCAATTTTATCACTAGTTACACCTTGAGAAGATGATGATTGTCCTTTCCTACGTAACCGCAAAGATTTTTCAATTTCAGGATCGTAGTTGACCATCTCTTTTGTAGAAGAGCAAGTCATAAACTATCTGAAATTCTTTAAGTAAAGAAAGTTTTTATTTTTTTCATTTTTCTAATATTAAGGTAATAGAAGTGGTACTAATAGCGATTGAAGAAAAAATTATGAAAGAAAAGTAGTAAATAACAATACTATCAGTTAAAGAAGAAAGACAAAAAGAGTATAAATAAGAACAATAGTGATAGTACTGTAATAAAATTAAGTAACAAAGCAACAAAACTATTAAAACGAAAAGAAAAAAAAGATAACTATATGAAAATTATTAGTACGAAAATAATATTATTATAGTAAAACAATAATTCTTGTACTTACTATATAGATAAGCTAGTAGTGACACTAACAATCTGGAGAAATAATAATAAAAGAAAAAAAATCTACTATTATATTTCAGATATTACTAGTACTACTAGTACGGTAGAAAAGATATGTGCTGATGATGTGAGTAGTTGTTGATGGAAAGTAAAATAAATATAAAGAAGTATTATTATTATTATAATGGTATAGCAATATAAATAAATAGTAATGGAAATGTGATGGATACAGAGAATTTAAAAGAAGAAGAACTGGCTATTAAAACAGAGAAGTGATGCAATACTAGTTAAAAATATTAGCTTAGTTTACTAAGTAATTAGGAAAATAAAAATAAAGTGTTAATACTAAAATATAAGAGTAAAAAAGTAAAATAGAAATAAGTTCTCACAATGAAAAGATTTGTACTGACGAAATCATCTACTAGTACTGATACTACAATCAAGAGAAGTTGTAAAATAATATTAAACAATCAAGGAAACTAGTAAAATAATATTATTATATATAGATGAAATTAGTTAGTATAATACAAAAAAGAAAGAGGCAGATTGAGGAATAGCTGGCGACAGAAATAATAGTATGCCACTGTAGTTGAACAAGTGAAGTACGAATATAATAATAATAATAAAATTAATAATAAAAATAATGATAATAAACTATAATAAAAATATTATATACAATAATAAAGCATATTATCTCGTCTACACATATTAAATAACCTGCACCTTAAGATAATGATTATTATCATTAACTAGCCAAATATTCTCTAGTCAAAAAATCAGGAAGGCTATTATCTTCTCCTTTCTTATAATGTATTTCAAAATCAAATGGAGCCAATAGCGCTTGCCATCTAGCAAACATTTGCTTAGAGACATCATGTTTACAATCTTTATTAAACATGAATTTAGCTGATTGGCACCAAATTTATGACGGATCTTAACAGCATGGGGGTAATAGGAAAATTTTACTGGTGACACAACCCTGGCAAGGAGTGGCTGAACCCAAAATTAGGTTCAACAACAGCCCTGGGCCATCCTCGGCTAAGCGGGCAAACAACAGAACCTTGGTTCTGGCATGCAACCTTCCGCCTGGGTTGTCTATCAAACCATACCTTTAACACCACCACCTGCTGAGATTCTAATCATAATCTGTTATTACAATCATTTTACCCTAGTAGCCCAGTGTGACAGAGCTCAACACTTAATGATTTAGCCTATCATTAGGCCAAGTATCAAAGCTTAAATTTATTAAAAGAAACAAAATTAGAAGAACAATGCTAAATACCTGGTTTTTGCGCTCAGGAAATTAAGAGAATTTTATATGCTTGAAAGTTTTTACAAATAGGAGAGATTTACAATTTTGAGAAGGTTGTAAACTGATGCCCTTCTCCGTTCTAACTCCTAAGCTATTTATAGACAAAATAAACCAACCAATTAGGCCCAAACTTTACAAGTGGCCGGTTGAAAATTAAAGAAAGAAAAATGGCCGATAGATGGCCCATTATTTTCACAACTTTATCAAAGCTGCTTTTATTTAAGAGAGAGCAACATTATTGAAGCTACTTTATTAAAGGTAACTTTATAAAAGCTGAGGGGTCTTGAATAATATGTCCTCGTCAGAGTTTATCCTTTCCCTTAGCGTTTTGTGCCTTGGAAGATTCCCTCTCTTTAGTCACTTGTTCAGTCACCTGTGTCATTATATTGGTGATATAATCATTTGCTTCATCTTCTGTAATTGATTGGGATTCCCCTGGTAAACAATATTCGCCCTCATCTTCTGTATTATTTGCAGAAGCCATTGACGTGTCTGACTGAATTTCAACCTCAAGATTTTTTATTAAATCTTTTTTGACTTCTTCCAAGTAGAAGGCTAACTTTTCCTCTTTGGTCATTAATCCCTTCTTCATCCTTAACTTATGGAGAATGTGTTGATAAGGACTTGGTGTATTAACTTGTTCCAGATGATCAATCTGTTTATATTTCTCGAGTGATTGTTTTATTACATCAATTGTATCTTGACAGTGTAGATTACCATCAGCTGTTCTTTGAATCATTTTTTTCCAAAACCTCGTATAAAAGGTTCTATATAAGGCAGGAATGTTATGTGGGATATAATCCATTTCAACGCTCCATTTCATAATCCATGGGATTGAATATTCAATAAAGAAATTCATATAAGAATTTCCCTCTATAAGAGTGTTATTTCCCTGTAATTCATGAATCTTGGGAGATACATCCACCCATTCAGTATATAAACTGAGCAATGGCTCTGGTAGCAATTTTACCGTAGGACCATAAACGATCCACCACTGTGAAAACCAATTTGGTATATTGCTCTGTTTAAAAACATTTGAGCATATTTTTATGAACCAAGAATGTTTCTTGTTCTCATTCTCATATAGCAATGCTTTATAAAAGCTATCCACATAGTCCCAGTAATTATATTTTACCGGTGTTTTCATCTCTGGATGATTATAACTTCTTTCAGTTAGGGTACTTAAACCCCATTCTTCTGCGGATATAATTCTTTTGATTATCATTTTGGAAAAGTTAAAAACTTTTTTGGTATTAGCTGGGTAAAAATGCGATATCTCGCAAGATTCAGTGGTGTTAAGTATCATCTCATAATGACCTCTGTACTTATAAGTACAGGCTGCGTATGACGCATTATTTAAATATCTTGCCATTAATTTCCATGGCTCATCTTTCCATTGGAGGTCTCTATCTTCAAGGAATAATATTATTTCCTTGTGATCTGTCTTAATATAAGACTGGATAGTCTCGTTATCATCTTCTAATATAATAGAAGAATATGACGGAGGCATATTATCCTCTGTTCCCTTTTGCTTCTCTTGAGAATTTTTCCATTTCAGGAATTCTTGATACTGTTGGTATGACATTGTATCATTGCTTGTATTACTCTTCGAAGATGATTTTGTTAAGTCTTCGGCTATAAGCCTTTGCTTACCCATTTGGGCTATTACAGCACCTCTACCAGTGCCTCTTCCTCTATTTCCCCTTCCTCTATTAGAGGTTGGGTTTCCTCGGGCCGGATGCATAACCTGCATATAATAGATCATAAATTCATCAGGCCAGATATATTGGATAAATTTCCAATACTTTATGGATTCCTATAATTTCCTTTGTAATATCTTTCATTCTAGTTTTTGCTGTGCATATAATGCTGATAACATGATCTACATCTTCTTTATTAAAGAACTTGGCACGTGATAATAAATCTTCAGCTTCATACACCAATTTTTTCAATCTACTCTGCGTTGCACGCAAATCCCAATATATAGCATACATCTGCCTGGGTAAGAGTTGATTTTGGCAGTATGGACAATAATAAAGCATATTATCTCGTCTACACATATTAAATAACCTGCACATTAAGATAATGATTATTATCATTAACTAGCCAAATATTCTCTAGTCAAAAAATCAGGAAGGCTATTATCTTCTCCTTTCTTATAATGTATTTCAAAATCAAATGGAGCCAATAGCGCTTGCCATCTAGCAAACATTTGCTTAGAGACATCATGTTTACAATCTTTATTAAACATGAATTTAGCTGATTGGCAATCGGTCTTTATAAGAAACTTCTGATTGTATAAATCACCTTGGAATTTTAAAACACATTTTACTATAGCAAGTATTTCTTTTGCTACAGTTGAATAGTTTTTCTGACTGTTATTCCATTTACCAGAATGGAATTGTATCAAATATTCAATTTTCTCTCCTGGAGCATTTTGTTTTAAAATACCTCCATAACCAATGTCTGATGCATCGGTCTCTATAATTTTTTGCCATGTAGGATTAGCCAATGTAAGACAAGGGAGATTTTTTACCCTTTCCTTGATTTTCCGGACTGTCTCAGTATGAGCATCTGTCCATGGCTTTGGAATCTTTTTCAATCTATCATATAAAATAGTTGTATCCTTAGCCAGATCTTTATAAAATGGAGCAATATAATTTAGACTTCCCAGAAATCTCTGTAATTGAGTTTTGTCAGTTATAACATCTGGAAATTTAGAAGCAAATTCTATACTTCTATTAATAGGAATAATTTTCCCCTTTTCAATATTATGGCCAAGAAATCTTACTTTAGTTTGAAACAAAAACATTTTAGGTTTAGATATAACCAAACCATTTTGTATAATAATTTTTTTAAATAATTCTAAATGCTTAAAATGCATTTCGATAGTATTAGAAAATACTAAGATATCGTCAATATAAACGATAATAAAATTACTATAAGGGATGAATATGTCATTCATAATTTTCTGAAATTCAGAAGGAGCATTTTTTTAAACCAAATGGCATAACGTTCCATTCAAATTGTCCTATTGGAACGTTGAAAGCAGTTTTGTACCTGTCAGTTTCAGCTATTTGAATCTGCCAGTACCCTGATTTTAAATCAAATTTAGAAAATATAATAGCATTATGAAGCCTATCTAATAAATCTTTTTTATTAGGAATTGGATACCTGATCCATTTCAAAACTTTATTCAAAGGTTTATAGTTTATTACTAACCTTGGAACTCCTCTTTCCTGTTCAGCATGCTTATTAACATAGAACGCTGTACAGGACCATGGTGATTTCGATGATCGTATGAGACCTTTATGCAATAAAGAATCTATTTCCTTTTTGCATAATTCCAAGTATTCTGAATTCATCTGGCAAGGTCTTGCCTTAGTAGGGATACTATTAGCTTCAGAAAACTCTTCCTCATATGGAAGTGTAACTACATGTTTTTTCCTATTCCAAAAAGCATTTGGATGTTCACTACAAATTTGTAATGAAAACTGATTTATCATAAAATCAATTTTTTCTCTCAATTTAGGATTTTTTAAAATCTCATCGATATTTAAAGTATAAATTTCTTGTTTAAGAAAATTGATATGCTGACTCTTCTTAGCTAGCATATCTTTCAACTGGTTTAAAACTCTAGTAATAGGTTCAGTTATAAACTGAAAAATAATAGGTTTTCCTTGAAAAGTTCCTATTATCCCTTCTTTATCAATCCTAGTAATAGGAAATATTTTTTGTAAAAAGGGTGTTCCTAGTATAACTTGGTTAGACATATTTTTTATTAAAACAAAGCTTTGAGGTATACATACCTTATTTGTGCATATAGAAGCTGTTGGCAATTTGTACTCAATCTGCATTTTCTCACCATTAGCAGACCTTAAACTATGAGTAGTCTTATGAAAATATCGTGAAGGAATTAATCCTTCTTGAACACAATTTAAATCTGCTCCACTATCAACAAGAGCTATAAATTCTTTTTTGAAATTATAATCAATAAGAAGAGTAATTTTTATAAAAAACTTTTGAGAAGTAAATACTTCTAGTGTAGTTAAAAACTCTTCATTCATATCGCTAAAAATATTATCAAGATTTTCAGAATTAGAAGGGGTAGTGGTTTCATCCTTTTCTTTACCTTTTCCTTCAATTCTAGAAATCCTTTGATCTAATATCTTATTTTCTTTCTTGAGATTATAAATCTCTTTTTTGAGGTTATAAACTTCTTTTTCCAAATCCTGAGACGTAGTAGGTGAACCACTATGACTCATTTTTCTTTGTTCTAGAAGTCTTTTAACTTCTTTCAGGGTGTATGGAGTATTATCCATAGGAGCATAGAAACCCTTTTCCAATCCTTCGGATTCCTTCTGTTCGAAATTTCCTTTGATCTGATCGATAAGTTTGGATCTCACTTTGGAGTCCTGTACCATTTTCAATAATTCTATTAAATTATCATTATCCAAAGTGTTAAGACTAAATTGAGAAAATAAATTATAAAATTCATCATTTTCTTCATTATCACAAGGTTGTCCAATCTTGCAAGGATCACATTCATCCTCAGAACTAGTGACAATATCACTTTCATCCTGGAAGACTTTATTTAGTTCTTCCTTGGTAGGGATATTTTCCTCACCTGGATCCGATATTTCTGGTTCAGAATTTAATAAGATCTTCAATAAAGAATCCTTCAGATCTTCATCTATATTAAGAGCTTTGATTCTCTCTTTGACCTTGCAGTCTTTATATCGATGACCAAACCTTCCACATTTCCAACAATTTAGTGGATTCTTGGTTTTGGCTTTAATGTCATCCTTTCGCTCTTTAAAAGCTTTTTTTCTTCTAGTACGCTTTTCTGTGCGTCTCTCTAAATATCTTTGTCTCCATTCTTGGTAATCATGTTTCTTACCAGTCTTGCTCTTATGAAGCTTATGGGACTTTGATTTGGTTCGGGTTCGTGGATCATCCATGCCGAATTGACCACAAAATTCACCCAACTGTTGTCTTTCATTAAGACGATGGCGTTTAAGCTCCTGATTTAGCTTGATATCATTACATAACGCCAATCCTTCTTGGATACATATTCCAACCAAACTTCCATAAGTATGGTCATCATAGTTAATATTGACTCCTCCTTGCCTAAGAACTTTTTTAACTCTTTCTGCAAAGAGGTTAGGAAGTCCATCTATAAATTTAGATTCCAATGAGTGCTATTACACTCTGGTAACTCCATGACTCTACAAAGAAATGTATCTTTATAAAGTCTAAATGAAGTTAAAGTCTTACATCTCATATTCTGTAAGAGGGTTCGAATAGTCTCACTATTATCAGACCATCTTCCTGAAAAGTGTTCAATTATATTAACAACCAAAAAATAAACAGCATTAGTATTATCAGCTGTAGAAGTTCCTGGTTCACTTTTAACTGCATTCAAAATTTCATTTCTCTGGTCAACAGTGAGATAATTATCCCACCACCCTTTTAATTGACCAGTAAAACCCGAGGTAATCATATTGGCAACAGTTTTATCACTATTACCATTAGTCTTGCAAATCGTGCTATACATCATCATTCTATGCATAACTACATACATTTGCCTATTGGTAAGGCCATCAATATTCCATTCATATATCTGCTTACCGCTAAAACTATTCGGAGCATACATATCATCCTGCTCTCTGAATAGAACATCCTGCGGAGTAGGCCTAGGATAGTAAAACATCCTTTGCCTTGGTTTATCAGCAAATTTCGAACTATAAGAAGACTTTAATTTATTAATTTGATCATAAGTTAGTTTTGGAAAATCACTTTCAAAAACTTCATTTTCAGATAATGCATTATCACTTTCCTCCGTATTAATTAGAGGCTTTAGTGATAACTCTTTAAATTTCTCATTTAAAAACTTTTCGATATTATATGCATCAGGTTTTAATTTAAAATCTTCAACATCAGGAGGAGGCTGAATAGTTGGAATGGCTACTCGAGGTAGCTTTTCCAATTTTTCTTTTCCTGATGTGCTAGCAGTATTACTGCTTATTATAGAACATAATTTATCTACCTTATCATGTAAAGATACAATATGCTCACCCAATACATGAACATAAATATTAGTATAGTTATGCTGTTTTAACATAATATTAATATGTTTAACAGTAACTTGCAAAGTTTGCTCATCCCATAATGTAGCAAACGCTGCAAAGTCAAGTTTTTTCATTTTAAAAGGTTGCTGTGGAGGTAATACAGCATCAACAATTGTACCATTTGCCATTTCAAATTGCCTTCCCATGACAGCAATATTATTTGCTACATATCTTCCCATAAACCACAAGACAAAAGATATAAGCTTGTCATGCTTTTCAAGATCTTCATAGAATTCTTCTTGAAACGCATGTTGCTTGGTTTTATCAAAACTTTTAAAAAACCATTTCCGAAATAATGCCCATCTAGGTTTATAAAATTCTTCAGAAATTTTTTTTCTTGCGGGTGATCCCCGACTAAAATCTATTTTAGGTTAAAATCCATTAAATTTCAAAACCCATTTCTGACTCAGTTATATCTGCATCAACATCATTCCTTTGTTGTTCCTTTATTGGAGCAACAGGAGTAACAATATTATCTTTATCAATTTTCAAACTATTATATCTAGGCATTTCTTCTCTTATTTGAGAAGTAGAAGCTCTAGAAGGGGTTTCAACAATATAATCAATTGGAGAGATATGAGAATAATACAAAGAATTAGATCTAGATAAATTTTTAGAGCTAGATCTATCCGATCCCATATTTATCCTACTTACAACGTCATCAGATTCAAATCTGATTTTTACATTGCCCTCTGGAGTCTGTTCAATTCCAGTTAAATCAGTACTTTTCAAATCTTTTGGAGGAGCAGCATCCTCCATGACCCACTCTTTAGGGAAATCTATTTCTTCCCACTTGATAGGTCTTCTGGTAGTAACCTTTGTTTTACCAAAATTAGTTTCTATTAAAATAGTCTCATTTTTAAAATCCATGATTTTGCACATAGGATTTAGAGTATATAATGGTTTAAAATAAATCCTATAACAGATACATATGACTTCTGTATTAGGCATATAGTCATAACCATGCAGTTTAACATTTAAAACTAGGGCTTTTAAAGCATTTTCATCCGATAATGATATTTGTAAATTCGGATAAGCATTAAAATATACCGGGCCATAGGCCAAACTTGATTGTACAATCCCTATAAGAGATTTCTTCCAGTTATGGTTTCTACCATCCCTGAGAGCAGCTATAAACGTTTCATTCAGTCCTCTTAAAGTTAAAGGTTTAAATGCAACTTGAATCAAACCAATATGAATAAATCTATAAGTGTGCATATAAGGCAATAAATCATGCTGAGTCAATAAATTAAAGGTAGCATGATCATTATCAATAGTAATAGTATCTTCTGTAGTTTTCACTACTTGTTTCAAACCCAATTTCTCAAAGGTTCCTAACTGGTATATTAACTTAGGTTGAACTTTAGGAATAGTCCACTTGTTAAGTAAATCTAGGTGTTGTGGAATATCATATTCCTCCTTTCTACTGTTTTTAACAGTAGTCTTGTTTCTAATGATATTCATCAGAAAGTTAAGTGTTGAACTCGTCACCTATTGCTACTGTGCACCATGGCTCTGATACCAAATTTATGACGGATCTTAACAGCATGGGGGTAACAGGAAAATTTTACTGGTGACACAACCCTGGCAAGGAGTGGCTGAACCCAAAATTAGGTTCAACAACAGCCCTGGGCCATCCTCGGCTAAGCGGGCAAACAACAGAACCTTGGTTCTGGCATGCAACCTTCCGCCTGGGTTGTCTATCAAACCATACCTTTAACACCACCACCTGCTGAGATTCTAATCATAATCTGTTATTACAATCATTTTACCCTAGTAGCCCAGTGTGACAGAGCTCAACACTTAATGATTTAGCCTATCATTAGGCCAAGTATCAAAGCTTAAATTTATTAAAAGAAACAAAATTAGAAGAACAATGCTAAATACCTGGTTTTTGCGCTCAGGCAATTAAGAGAATTTTATATGCTTGAAAGTTTTTACAAATAGGAGAGATTTACAATTTTGAGAAGGTTGTAAACTGATGCCCTTCTCCGTTCTAACTCCTAAGCTATTTATAGACAAAATAAACCAACCAATTAGGCCCAAACTTTACAAGTGGCCGGTTGAAAATTAAAGAAAGAAAAATGGCCGATAGATGGCCCATTATTTTCACAACTTTATCAAAGCTGCTTTTATTTAAGAGAGAGCAACATTATTGAAGCTACTTTATTAAAGGTAACTTTATAAAAGCTGAGGGGTCTTGAATAATATGTCCTCGTCAGAGTTTATCCTTTCCCTTAGCGTTTTGTGCCTTGGAAGATTCCCTCTCTTTAGTCACTTGTTCAGTCACCTGTGTCATTATATTGGTGATATAATCATTTGCTTCATCTTCTGTAATTGATTGGGATTCCCCTGGTAAACAATATTCGCCCTCATCTTCTGTATTATTTGCAGAAGCCATTGACGTGTCTGACTGAATTTCAACCTCAAGATTTTTGATTAAATCTTTTTTGACTTCTTCCAAGTAGAAGGCTAACTTTTCCTCTTTGGTCATTAATCCCTTCTTCATCCTTAACTTATGGAGAATGTGTTGATAAGGACTTGGTGTATTAACTTGTTCCAGATGATCAATCTGTTTATATTTCTCGAGTGATTGTTTTATTACATCAATTGTATCTTGACAGTGTAGATTACCATCAGCTGTTCTTTGAATCATTTTTTTCCAAAACCTCGTATAAAAGGTTCTATATAAGGTAGGAATGTTATGTGGGGTATAATCCATTTCAACGCTCCATTTCATAATCCATGGGATTGAATATTCAATAAAAAAATTCATATAAGAATTTCCCTCTATAAGAGTGTTATTTCCCTGTAATTCATGAATCTTGGGAGATACATCCACCCATTCAGTATATAAACTGAGCAATGGCTCTGGTAGCAATTTTACCGTAGGACCATAAACGATCCACCACTGTGAAAACCAATTTGGTATATTGCTCTGTTTATAAACATTTGAGCATATTTTTATGAACCAAGAATGTTTCTTGTTCTCATTCTCATATAGCAATGCTTTATAAAAGCTATCCACATAGTCCCAGTAATTATATTTTACCGGTGTTTTCATCTCTGGATGATTATAACTTCTTTCAGTTAGGGTACTTAAACCCCATTCTTCTGCGGATATAATTCTTTTGATTATCATTTTGGAAAAGTTAAAAACTTTTTTGGTATTAGCTGGGTAAAAATGCAATATCTCGCAAGATTCAGTGGTGTTAAGTATCATCTCATAATGACCTCTGTACTTATAAGTACAGGCTGCGTATGACGCATTATTTAAATATCTTGCCATTAATTTCCATGGCTCATCTTTCCATTGGAGGTCTCTATCTTCAAGGAATAATATTATTTCCTTGTGATCTGTCTTAATATAAGACTGGATAGTCTCGTTATCATCTTCTAATATAATAGAAGAATATGACGGAGGCATATTATCCTCTGTTCCCTTTTGCTTCTCTTGAGAATTTTTCCATTTCAGGAATTCTTGATACTGTTGGTATGACATTGTATCATTGCTTGTATTACTCTTCGAAGATGATCCTGTTAAGTCTTCGGCTATAAGCCTTTGCTTACCCATTTGGGCTATTACAGCACCTCTACCAGTGCCTCTTCCTCTATTTCCCCTTCCTCTATTAGAGGTTGGGTTTCCTCGGGCCGGATGCATAACCTGCATATAATAGATCATAAATTCATCAGGCCAGATATATTGGATAAATTTCCAATACTTTATGGATTCCTATAATTTCCTTTGTAATATCTTTCATTCTAGTTTTTGCTGTGCATATAATGCTGATAACATGATCTACATCTTCTTTATTAAAGAACTTGGCACGTGATAATAAATCTTCAGCTTCATACACCAATTTTTTCAATCTACTCTGCGTTGCACGCAAATCCCAATATATAGCATACATCTGCCTGGGTAAGAGTTGATTTTGGCAGTATGGACAATAATAAAGCATATTATCTCGTCTACACATATTAAATAACCTGCACATTAAGATAATGATTATTATCATTAACTAGCCAAATATTCTCTAGTCAAAAAATCAGGAAGGCTATTATCTTCTCCTTTCTTATAATGTATTTCAAAATCAAATGGAGCCAATAGCGCTTGCCATCTAGCAAACATTTGCTTAGAGACATCATGTTTACAATCTTTATTAAACATGAATTTAGCTGATTGGCAATCGGTCTTTATAAGAAACTTCTGATTGTATAAATCACCTTGGAATTTTAAAACACATTTTACTATAGCAAGTATTTCTTTTGCTACAGTTGAATAGTTTTTCTGACTGTTATTCCATTTACCAGAATGGAATTGTATCAAATATTCAATTTTCTCTCCTGGAGCATTTTGTTTTAAAATACCTCCATAACCAATGTCTGATGCATCGGTCTCTATAATTTTTTGCCATGTAGGATTAGCCAATGTAAGACAAGGGAGATTTTTTACCCTTTCCTTGATTTTCCGGACTGTCTCAGTATGAGCATCTGTCCATGGCTTTGGAATCTTTTTCAATCTATCATATAAAATAGTTGTATCCTTAGCCAGATCTTTATAAAATGGAGCAATATAATTTAGACTTCCCAGAAATCTCTGTAATTGAGTTTTGTCAGTTATAACATCTGGAAATTTAGAAGCAAATTCTATACTTCTATTAATAGGAATAATTTTCCCCTTTTCAATATTATGGCCAAGAAATCTTACTTTAGTTTGAAACAAAAACATTTTAGGATTAGATATAACCAAACCATTTTGTATAATAATTTTTTTAAATAATTCTAAATGCTTAAAATGCATTTCGATAGTATTAGAAAATACTAAGATATCGTCAATATAAACGATAATAAAATTACTATAAGGGATGAATATGTCATTCATAATTTTCTGAAATTCAGAAGGAGCATTTTTTAAACCAAATGGCATAACGTTCCATTCAAATTGTCCTATTGGAACGTTGAAAGCAGTTTTGTACCTGTCAGTTTCAGCTATTTGAATCTGCCAGTACCCTGATTTTAAATCAAATTTAGAAAATATAATAGCATTATGAAGCCTATCTAATAAATCTTTTTTATTAGGAATTGGATACCTGATCCATTTCAAAACTTTATTCAAAGGTTTATAGTTTATTACTAACCTTGGAACTCCTCTTTCCTGTTCAGCATGTTTATTAACATAGAACGCTGTACAGGACCATGGTGATTTCGATGATCGTATGAGACCTTTATGCAATAAAGAATCTATTTCCTTTTTGCATAATTCCAAGTATTCTGAATTCATCTGGCAAGGTCTTGCCTTAGTAGGGTGACACGACCCGGAATCCGGCTAGGCCGTGCGGGCACCCGACATCCTTCCCTGGACCCGTCGGGCGAACCCTTACCAATTAAATTAGGAAAATAAATATAATAATTCATAAATAAGGACAAGACTTAAAAAAATATACAGACATACTGATACCTCTAAGCTGTACAAAAGAAATTACAGCTGACTACCCAACATACTAGGTTTAGGGTTATCCAGACCAGACATCTAAGAGTACAAAAGAAGACAGATACCTCCTGAAGGGAGCAAAATGCAACTGAAATAATGAACAATAAAGTGGTGGCCATCCGGAATAAATCTGGCTCACCCTGACAGATGAAGTCGTCTTCGCTCCTGAACAACGCGGCGAACTCAATCCTGGAGCGAACCTGCCGAAACGAAATAGATAGACAAGAAACAAACAACAAACAAGGGTGAGTCAAAAGGACTCAATAAGTGGGGCAGACTAGCCATCTCAAAGAATAGGATAGCTAGCCAGGGAGAAAAGAAACAGATAAACAAAATTCCTCTTATTCAAATTATGAAAAGGCAAAGCCAAATAATAACTAGAAACACGTATGGAATCACAAATTCATTTAAATCCAGGAACGTAAGATAGCCAGAACATATAGGTATCCCGAACGTATCAACAATCAGAAATACATCTTGTTGCGGCGTGCAACCCGATCCATATATTCACCCTGTTGCGGCGTGCAACCCGATCCATATATTCATACTGTCGCGGCGTGCAACCCGATCCATATATTTATACCGTTGCGGCGTGCAACCCGATCCCCGCAACTCAGAATACGAGCCAGGAATACATAGGCAAACTGAAATATGTCCACAATATGGTATACATACCGCATACACAAAACACAGCATGATAGTCACACAATAGTCAGCACGCGGTGCAATGAAATGGGATGAATGCAGTATGATGCAATGGTGTCACATGTGCCAAATAGATGGAGCGGAATCCTCCTGCTCCGAGGGCGGAATCCTCCTACCCTCAATATGATGCAATGGAGCGGAATCCTCCTGCTCCGAGGGCGGAATCCTCCTACCCTCAATATGATGCAATGGAGCGGAATCCTCCTGCTCCGAGGGCGGAATCCTCCTACCCTCAATATGATGCAATGGAGCGGAATCCTCCTGCTCCGAGGGCGGAATCCTCCTACCCTCAATATGATGCAGTGGAGCGGAAACCTCCTGCTCCGAGGGCGGAATCCTCCTACCCTCAATATGATGCAGTGGAGCGGAAACCTCCTGCTCCGAGGGCGGAATCCTCCTACCCTCAATATGATGCAGTGTAATGCATATGAATGCAATATGGTGCAATAATAACCCTTCACCGGCGCGGGACTCTCGTCGACAGCCGGGAAGTGTATGTCAACTCACAACCAAAGTACCATGCTCAGATCCTCAATGCACTACCAATAACAGGACATAACATATCCGTATAAAATGTAAATCCAAAGATAAGGCGTAATGAGTACGCCTATCGGCAGCTACATACGTAAGGAACACGTTGTAGAAAATCCACGAGGCCAGGTGCCTCCAAAGAAATGGATATAAACACTTACCTCTTCCAAAAGTTGGCATTGTTAATCAACAACAGCTTTATCCTTTGGTTTCATTGCCAAACGATCCCACTCTATTCAATAAGCAGAAAAATATATCAAATTAGGCTAAAGGCTTCATTCCTCACATCTTAGGGCAATCCGGGTAGGAACCTGATACCCTATTCGCATACGCAATACGCAGGCCAGGCCTATATACAGGGTTTAAGGTCACATGACCAAACCCCAAATAAATTACATTTATATGTTGCCCATAACTCCCTGAGTACGAATATATAATCAATTTCATTATCAGGGTCCATTTGACCCTTTAAACTATTAATTGAACTTATTAAAACGATGTATAATATTCCAAGTTTTACCGTTAAAACATATTCAGACACACGTAATAAACTCAAATAATGCATTAAGATCATTACCTTAATGTTCTGGGGTGAAAATACTATTTTTCTCCGGCCCCTTTTCTCATTTTCTGGCATTTTTTTCCACTGCGTTATTTCCTTTCCTCTGTTTCTGAATTGTTTGTTACTGCTTTCGTACTTGATATGCTAAGTAGCATATATGTATGCCACCCCACCGCCATTCTTTGATCTTTAGTCTATTTTGTCCTTTTTCTCTTTTTTTTTTTTTTTTGTTTTCTTTTATTATATTTTCTTTTCTTAACGAAAATTAAAATAGTACCCTACGATATTCGAAATAATTCCAACTTTTGCATACGAGTTATACAAAATATATGCAACATACCCACGAAGGCGGATTTCAAATCAGACTCCCGAAACTCAAGATGCGAATTTAAATGAAAAGAAGTCAAATTATTTAATTTTCGGCATTTTAGCGGAAACTTGCCGAACAACATCGAAATTCACTTTCGAAAGTTTACAAAAATCACAAATAATCATACGAACCTAACGGCGCTTTCGGATTTCGAATCGGAGCTCGTTCGGCAAAAACCGAGCTCGAAAATCTCTTTTTAATATTTATTGCCAATAAAAACTAAAACCTTCTTCCGATGCCTACCAAACGAGGTCTGATTTAGCTCAAATTTTACAGACAGGTTCTAATGGACATTACGAATATTTTAAAATTATCGGCACGCCAATCGGAGTCCTAACTTCCGAAACGACTGACCGAGGTCGTTTCATTCTCCTCCACTTAAACTCTCGTTCGTCCTCGAACGAACCTAAATCTAAAGCAAGATTTACGCAGATAACAAGAGAACTTGAACGACCTTCATAAAATATCCCACGGACAATATCTCATGATTGCATAATCATAATTATAACACGCACTCGAACTTTTTGAAATAAACATATCTGGATAATATCATAACGCCATTGCCCAGCTTATTCCGACTAAGCTGATCCTTCCTCGATCACGAGAGGAGAGCTCTACATTTTCGAAACAAAGCTACGAGGAAATCTGGATGGATTAACATGATTCTGCCAGCAAATCACCTCGTTGATACACTTTTCGATATAGAACAAGTCGATGAAACAAAGAATTAGCTTACGCTTCAGCAACGCCTTAGAGATTTAATATTACCATTCAGTATTTGGAGGAAGACTCCTCCACTTAAAGCACAAACTCATGCAACCATTTGAATAGGAATAACCATCCTCGCACAGTCTGCTGGACTAAAGAAGATTTAGCTAAAAGCTGAACATAGACAGACCTAAGCTACCAACTACCCTTTCGAGTTGCCAAACAGCTGCAACTCTCAAGTTCACAACTCCATATCTTTGCCGTAAACACCATCGCCTGATGGATGGTACTTCTATATAAAAATTTCGGCAGAGTTTCCCTTGAAACTGGATGATCCGCAAAAACAGAACCAGCACTATACTATACATGGGAATGGATACCCGGATAAACTGATAACATAAACATGTTAAACGGATAACAAGATGAGACAACTGGACCAAAGCAATTATATGCTTCCAAAACAATAATATGCTTACCCGGCCACAATAACACGTACTCTGATTCAACACAAGGATCGTCACAAGCGGCTACTAATCGCCCAAGCTCACTAGTGCCGGACGAAGAAGAAATGGAAATGGATCGAGGATAGAAATAATTAGAACTTCGAGAAGCTCATCTTCTTATTTACTTGGCCACCAGAGCTAGATTACTTCCAAGTTAAGCTAGCCAAAGAACCACAATTGAAGAAATAGACATTAAATAAGCTTTATGGAAAAACATCCATACCAATCTTAACCTCCCAATAAGAAGAAAACTCTGACAATTTACCAGAATACCCTTTTATAATTAAGACAAGCTCATAAAATAACATGACTCAACTAGAATCTAAAACCAAGAGGAGAAACCTAGATCGAGCATTACTTACCAGCCACTTTACACCGGAAAAAAAAACGACACTTCCTGATGGTGACGAATAAGAATCCCATCATCCTATCAACATGGAATTCCGAGAAGAGAGGTATACTAATTTAATATAATCATAAAATGTGGCACAACAAGATGCCAGGCAGACGATACCGACACTCACTCCCAAATCTCTCACATTTAAACTAGATAAACTAGTAGGGTCCTCACAAATGCCAAGAATAAATCGTATCAGAAACTCACCCCTCTAACACAACCGATTCTTAATTACGACAATATCCATGGAAACCGTCGAAACATGATAAGACACACCATTTTCAGATCGATCGAAAAGATAAATCTTACTTACAGATAAGGGAAGAAGGAATACATGGGTGTACTACATCGGATGCCTCAGCATCCTGCCAGACTAGCAGTTCATAGAACTGCCTCTGCAGCTGAGCTGAGCCACTCCCCTGATAATTACTTCTAGAAGAACCACTACTACCACGCTCTCGACCTCTATCGAATGAGGGCATATCTCTGGCTGATTGAGATCTAAATAAAATCCTCTGCGACTATGCACGTGCCTGACGAGAGAAAGAATGACTGCCTACTCGCCGGAGTAAGAGAAAACTCCTTAAAGGATAGCCAGACTCACGACAATGATACCATCTTTTCGCTGAAAAAATGGAAGCTGGAAAGATTGTTGATAGCTGTAAAGAGAAGACTAAATCTGATCTTGATGAGCTACTGGCGCACTCTAAGAATCAAGTGACATAAGCTGAGATAACTTAGAAGGTGACCTCCCAAAATAATCAAAACTCTTACCTCCAAATGAGGTACCATGGTTACCCACTAGGGCCACGGGATCTCTTGCTCTCCCACTCTAACTTATGGTATGCCTCGTACCTCTAAGCAATATTAATAACAACATCAACTGAAATCTCGACCTCAATCTCTCGAGCCACCTGGGATCTCAAGGAAAAAAAGAAAGGTCATCAATAAATCTTTGAATCTCTCGAAAGGCTCATGAACTAGTTCAAATGCATATTCGGCCATTTTATGGAATTCAATCTTATATTCTGAAACACCAACAGGCTAACTGACAGACTACCCTGTCCAATCCACTTGAACTGACAACATTTTTCATCTTGTTAGCTACTCGAAAGGAACTTTTTCCACGAACCTAGAAGAAAAATCGAACCACGTTAGCTAATAAAAGAGAGGCCCACCAATTCAAGGCTGGACCCCTGAAACTGGAAAGAAGAATAATCAACACCATACCGCTTGATATAATTAAAAGCCTGAAGGATACGCTGGCAGTATTTTATTTTTTTTTAAAAAATCACGAGGTTTATCTGATGCATTGCTTAAGAATATCGGAAGGTTCAACCGCGTAAAATAATGCAACCTCTTTAGGCACTCGGACCGAACTGATACCTCGGCTAGCTAACCAGCCAGAACAATTAGAGGCACAACACATGCGGCCTCCGAAACATACTTTGTTGCGGCAACATTAAGAACTGGAATAGGAGCTCCCTGAGATCGAACGTCTCCATTTGCGGCAACCTGATAGGCTGCCTAACGAATAATAGGTTCTAGCGGTATCTGCGTCGCCAAAATTCTCGTAAAATCATCGTAGATAGCCAAGGGAACCACAAGGCCCTGCTCCCATGCCCATCGCGAGCTCATACAATTGGGACCTCCGTAACTAGATCGTCAGCACAATCAAAATACTCGGGGCTTCGTCAGTGCTAGCCCAACGCTAGACTGCTTCGTCTTGAACTCATACCGTTTGTTGATTTATCGCACAAGGGTTCACAATTACCACGAATGAATTAGCGAAAATACTTTTGCATCTTAGACCGACGGAAGATCAGAAAAAAAAAGGAAGTGAAACTTCCTAAATGCCATCATAGCCCCTCGTAGATAAGTACGGACGTCTACGTACCCATCAGCGAGACTCTACTAGACACTGTCTTAGTCTGGATAGACTCTAAACATGGCTCTGATACCAACTGACACGACCCGGAATCCGGCTAGGCCGTGCGGGCACCCGACATCCTTCCCTGGACCCGTCGGGCGAACCCTTACCAATTAAATTAGGAAAATAAATATAATAATTCATAAATAAGGACAAGACTTAAAAAAATATACAGACATACTGATACCTCTAAGCTGTACAAAAGAAATTACAGCTGACTACCCAACATACTAGGTTTAGGGTTATCCAGACCAGACATCTAAGAGTACAAAAGAAGACAGATACCTCCTGAAGGGAGCAAAATGCAACTGAAATAATGAACAATAAAGTGGTGGCCATCCGGAATAAATCTGGCTCACCCTGACAGATGAAGTCGTCTTCGCTCCTGAACAACGCGGCGAACTCAATCCTGGAGCGAACCTGCCGAAACGAAATAGATAGACAAGAAACAAACAACAAACAAGGGTGAGTCAAAAGGACTCAATAAGTGGGGCAGACTAGCCATCTCAAAGAATAGGATAGCTAGCCAGGGAGAAAAGAAAAAGATAAACAAAATTCCTCTTATTCAAATTATGAAAAGGCAAAGCCAAATAATAACTAGAAACACGTATGGAATCACAAATTCATTTAAATCCAGGAACGTAAGATAGCCAGAACATATAGGTATCCCGAACGTATCAACAATCAGAAATACATCTTGTTGCGGCATGCAACCCGATCCATATATTCACCCTGTTGCGGCGTGCAACCCGATCCATATATTCATACTGTCGCGGCGTGCAACCCGATCCATATATTTATACCGTTGCGGCGTGCAACCCGATCCCCGCAACTCAGAATACGAGCCAGGAATACATAGGCAAACTGAAATATGTCCACAATATGGTATACATACCGCATACACAAAACACAGCATGATAGTCACACAATAGTCAGCACGCGGTGCAATGAAATGGGATGAATGCAGTATGATGCAATGGTGTCACATGTGCCAAATAGATGGAGCGGAATCCTCCTGCTCCGAGGGCGGAATCCTCCTACCCTCAATATGATGCAATGGAGCGGAATCCTCCTGCTCCGAGGGCGGAATCCTCCTACCCTCAATATGATGCAATGGAGCGGAATCCTCCTGCTCCGAGGGCGGAATCCTCCTACCCTCAATATGATGCAATGGAGCGGAATCCTCCTGCTCCGAGGGCGGAATCCTCCTACCCTCAATATGATGCAGTGGAGCGGAAACCTCCTGCTCCGAGGGCGGAATCCTCCTACCCTCAATATGATGCAGTGGAGCGGAAACCTCCTGCTCCGAGGGCGGAATCCTCCTACCCTCAATATGATGCAGTGTAATGCATATGAATGCAATATGGTGCAATAATAACCCTTCACCGGCGCGGGACTCTCGTCGACAGCCGGGAAGTGTATGTCAACTCACAACCAAAGTACCATGCTCAGATCCTCAATGCACTACCAATAACAGGACATAACATATCCGTATAAAATGTAAATCCAAAGATAAGGCGTAATGAGTACGCCTATCGGCAGCTACATACGTAAGGAACACGTTGTAGAAAATCCACGAGGCCAGGTGCCTCCAAAGAAATGGATATAAACACTTACCTCTTCCAAAAGTTGGCATTGTTAATCAACAACAGCTTTATCCTTTGGTTTCATTGCCAAACGATCCCACTCTATTCAATAAGCAGAAAAATATATCAAATTAGGCTAAAGGCTTCATTCCTCACATCTTAGGGCAATCCGGGTAGGAACCTGATACCCTATTCGCATACGCAATACGCAGGCCAGGCCTATATACAGGGTTTAAGGTCACATGACCAAACCCCAAATAAATTACATTTATATGTTGCCCATAACTCCCTGAGTACGAATATATAATCAATTTCATTATCAGGGTCCATTTGACCCTTTAAACTATTAATTGAACTTATTAAAACGATGTATAATATTCCAAGTTTTACCGTTAAAACATATTCAGACACACGTAATAAACTCAAATAATGCATTAAGATCATTACCTTAATGTTCTGGGGTGAAAATACTATTTTTCTCCGGCCCCTTTTCTCATTTTCTGGCATTTTTTTCCACTGCGTTATTTCCTTTCCTCTGTTTCTGAATTGTTTGTTACTGCTTTCGTACTTGATATGCTAAGTAGCATATATGTATGCCACCCCACCGCCATTCTTTGATCTTTAGTCTATTTTGTCCTTTTTCTCTTTTTTTTTTTTTTTTTTTTTCTTTTATTATATTTTCTTTTCTTAACGAAAATTAAAATAGTACCCTACGATATTCGAAATAATTCCAACTTTTGCATACGAGTTATACAAAATATATGCAACATACCCACGAAGGCGGATTTCAAATCAGACTCCCGAAACTCAAGATGCGAATTTAAATGAAAAGAAGTCAAATTATTTAATTTTCGGCATTTTAGCGGAAACTTGCCGAACAACATCGAAATTCACTTTCGAAAGTTTACAAAAATCACAAATAATCATACGAACCTAACTGCACTTTCGGATTTCGAATCGGAGCTCGTTCGGCAAAAACCGAGCTCGAAAATCTCTTTTTAATATTTATTGCCAATAAAAACTAAAACCTTCTTCCGATGCCTACCAAACGAGGTCTGATTTAGCTCAAATTTTACAGACAGGTTCTAATGGACATTACGAATATTTTAAAATTATCGGCACGCCAATCGGAGTCCTAACTTCCGAAACGACTGACCGAGGTCGTTTCATAGGGATACTATTAGCTTCAGAAAACTCTTCCTCATATGGAAGTGTAACTACATGTTTTTTCCTATTCCAAAAAGCATTTGGATGTTCACTACAAATTTGTAATGAAAACTGATTTATCATAAAATCAATTTTTTCTCTCAATTTAGGATTTTTTAAAATCTCATCGATATTTAAAGTATAAATTTCTTGTTTAAGAAAATTGATATGCTGACTCTTCTTAGCTAGCATATCTTTCAACTGGTTTAAAACTCTAGTAATAGGTTCAGTTATAAACTGAAAAATAATAGGTTTTCCTTGAAAAGTTCCTATTATCCCTTCTTTATCAATCCTAGTAATAGGAAATATTTTTTGTAAAAAGGGTGTTCCTAGTATAACTTGGTTAGACATATTTTTTATTAAAACAAAGCTTTGAGGTATACATACCTTATTTGTGCATATAGAAGCTGTTGGCAATTTGTACTCAATCTGCATTTTCTCACCATTAGCAGACCTTAAACTATGAGTAGTCTTATGAAAATATCGTGAAGGAATTAATCCTTCTTGAACACAATTTAAATCTGCTCCACTATCAACAAGAGCTATAAATTCTTTTTTGAAATTATAATCAATAAGAAGAGTAATTTTTATAAAAAACTTTTGAGAAGTAAATACTTCTAGTGTAGTTAAAAACTCTTCATTCATATCGCTAAAAATATTATCAAGATTTTCAGAATTAGAAGGGGTAGTGGTTTCATCCTTTTCTTTACCTTTTCCTTCAATTCTAGAAATCCTTTGATCTAATATCTTATTTTCTTTCTTGAGATTATAAATCTCTTTTTTGAGGTTATAAACCTCTTTTTCCAAATCCTGAGACGTAGTAGGTGAACCACTATGACTCATTTTTCTTTGTTCTAGAAGTCTTTTAACTTCTTTCATGGTGTATGGAGTATCATCCATAGAAGCATAGAAACCCTTTTCCAATCCTTCGGATTCCTTCTGTTCGAAATTTCCTTTGATCTGATCGATAAGTTTGGATCTCACTTTGGAGTCCTGTACCATTTTCAATAATTCTATTAAATTATCATTATCCAAAGTGTTAAGACTAAATTGAGAAAATAAATTATAAAATTCATCATTTTCTTCATTATCACAAGGTTGTCCAATCTTGCAAGGATCACATTCATCCTCAGAACTAGTGACAATATCACTTTCATCCTGGAAGACTTTATTTAGTTCTTCCTTGGTAGGGATATTTTCCTCACCTGGATCCGATATTTCTGGTTCAGAATTTAATAAGATCTTCAATAAAGAATCCTTCAGATCTTCATCTATATTAAGAGCTTTGATTCTCTCTTTGACCTTGCAGTCTTTATATCGATGACCAAACCTTCCACATTTCCAACAATTTAGTGGATTCTTGGTTTTGGCTTTAATGTCATCCTTTCGCTCTTTAAAAGCTTTTTTTCTTCTAGTACGCTTTTCTGTGCGTCTCTCTAAATATCTTTGTCTCCATTCTTGGTAATCATGTTTCTTACCAGTCTTGCTCTTATGAAGCTTATGGGACTTTGATTTGGTTCGGGTTCGTGGATCATCCATGCCGAATTGACCACAAAATTCACCCAACTGTTGTCTTTCATTAAGACGATGGCGTTTAAGCTCCTGATTTAGCTTGATATCATTACATAACGCCAATCCTTCTTGGATACATATTCCAACCAAACTTCCATAAGTATGGTCATCATAGTTAATATTGACTCCTCCTTGCCTAAGAACTTTTTTAACTCTTTCTGCAAAGAGGTTAGGAAGTCCATCTATAAATTTAGATTTCCAATGAGTGCTATTACACTCTGGTAACTCCATAACTCAACAAAGAAATGTATCTTTATAAAGTCTAAATGAAGTTAAAGTCTTACATCTCATATTCTGTAAGAGGGTTCGAATAGTCTCACTATTATCAGACCATCTTCCTGAAAAGTGTTCAATTATATTAACAACCAAAAAATAAACAGCATTAGTATTATCAGCTGTAGAAGTTCCTGGTTCACTTTTAACTGCATTCAAAATTTCATTTCTCTGGTCAACAGTGAGATAATTATCCCACCACCCTTTTAATTGACCAGTAAAACCCGAGGTAATCATATTGGCAACAGTTTTATCACTATTACCATTAGTCTTGCAAATCGTGCTATACATCATCATTCTATGCATAACTACATACATTTGCCTATTGGTAAGGCCATCAATATTCCATTCATATATCTGCTTACCGCTGAAACTATTCGGAGCATACATATCATCCTGCTCTCCGAATAGAACATCCTGCGGAGTAGGCCTAGGATAGTAAAACATCCTTTGCCTTGGTTTATCAGCAAATTTCGAACTATAAGAAGACTTTAATTTATTAATTTGATCATAAGTTAGTTTTGGAAAATCACTTTCAAAAACTTCATTTTCAGATAATGCATTATCACTTTCCTCCGTATTAATTAGAGGCTTTAGTGATAACTCTTTAAATTTCTCATTTAAAAACTTTTCGATATTATATGCATCAGGTTTTAATTTAAAATCTTCAACATCAGGAGGAGGCTGAATAGTTGGAATGGCTACTCGAGGTAGCTTTTCCAATTTTTCTTTTCCTGATGTGCTAGCAGTATTACTGCTTATTATAGAACATAATTTATCTACCTTATCATGTAAAGATACAATATGCTCACCCAATACATGAACATAAATATTAGTATAGTTATGATGTTTTAACATAATATTAATATGTTTAACAGTAACTTGCAAAGTTTGCTCATCCCATAATGTAGCAAACGCTGCAAAGTCAAGTTTTTTCATTTTAAAAGGTTGCTGTGGAGGTAATACAGCATCAACAATTGTACCATTTGCCATTTCAAATTGCCTTCCCATGACAGCAATATTATTTGCTACATATCTTCCCATAAACCACAAGACAAAAGATATAAGCTTGTCATGCTTTTCAAGATCTTCATAGAATTCTTCTTGAAACGCATTTTGCTTGGTTTTATCAAAACTTTTAAAAAACCATTTCCGAAATAATGCCCATCTAGGTTTATAAAATTCTTCAGAAATTTTTTTTCTTGCGGGTGATCCCCGACTAAAATCTATTTTAGGCTTAAAATCCATTAAATTTCAAAACCCATTTCTGACTCAGTTATATCTGCATCAACATCATTCCTTTGTTGTTCCTTTATTGGAGCAACAGGAGTAACAATATTATCTTTATCAATTTTCAAACTATTATGTCTAGGCATTTCTTCTCTTATTTGAGAAGTAGAAGCTCTAGAAGGGGTTTCAACAATATAATCAATTGGAGAGATATGAGAATAATACAAAGAATTAGATCTAGATAAATTTTTAGAGCTAGATCTATCCGATCCCATATTTATCCTACTTACAACGTCATCAGATTCAAATCTGATTTTTACATTGCCCTCTGGAGTCTGTTCAATTCCAGTTAAATCAGTACTTTTCAAATCTTTTGGAGGAGCAGCATCCTCCATGACCCACTCTTTAGGGAAATCTATTTCTTCCCACTTGATAGGTCTTCTGGTAGTAACCTTTGTTTTACCAAAATTATTTTCTATTAAAATAGTCTCATTTTTAAAATCCATGATTTTGCACATAGGATTTAGAGTATATAATGGTTTAAAATAAATCCTATAACAGATACATATGACTTCTGTATTAGGCATATAGTCATAACCATGCAGTTTAACATTTAAAACTAGGGCTTTTAAAGCATTTTCATCCGATAATGATATTTGTAAATTCGGATAAGCATTAAAATATACCGGGCCATAGGCCAAACTTGATTGTACAATCCCTATAAGAGATTTCTTCCAGTTATGGTTTCTACCATCCCTGAGAGCAGCTATAAACGTTTCATTCAGTCCTCTTAAAGTTAAAGGTTTAAATGCAACTTGAATCAAACCAATATGAATAAATCTATGAGTGTGCATATAAGGCAATAAATCATGCTGAGTCAATAAATTAAAGGTAGCATGATCATTATCAATAGTAATAGTATCTTCTGTAGTTTTCACTACTTGTTTCAAACCCAATTTCTCAAAGGTTCCTAACTGGTATATTAACTTAGGTTGAACTTTAGGAATAGTCCACTTGTTAAGTAAATCTAGGTGTTGTGGAATATCATATTCCTCCTTTCTACTGTTTTTAACAGTAGTCTTGTTTCTAATGATATTCATCAGAAAGTTAAGTGTTGAACTCGTCACCTATTGCTACTGTGCACCATGGCTCTGATACCAAATTTATGACGGATCTTAACAGCATGGGGGTAACAGGAAAATTTTACTGGTGACACAACCCTGGCAAGGAGTGGCTGAACCCAAAATTAGGTTCAACAACAGCCCTGGGCCATCCTCGGCTAAGCGGGCAAACAACATAACCTTGGTTCTGGCATGCAACCTTCCGCCTGGGTTGTCTATCAAACCATACCTTTAACACCACCACCTGCTGAGATTCTAATCATAATCTGTTATTACAATCATTTTACCCTAGTAGCCCAGTGTGACAGAGCTCAACACTTAATGATTTAGCCTATCATTAGGCCAAGTATCAAAGCTTAAATTTATTAAAAGAAACAAAATTAGAAGAACAATGCTAAATACCTGGTTTTTGCGCTCAGGCAATTAAGAGAATTTTATATGCCTGAAAGTTTTTACAAATAGGAGAGATTTACAATTTTGAGAAGGTTGTAAACTGATGCCCTTCTCCGTTCTAACTCCTAAGCATCAGTTTACAACCTTCTCAAAATTGTAAATCTCTCCTATTTGTAAAAACTTTCAAGCATATAAAATTCTCTTAATTGCCTGAGCGCAAAAACCAGGTATTTAGCATTGTTCTTCTAATTTTGTTTCTTTTAATAAATTTAAGCTTTGATACTTGGCCTAATGATAGGCTAAATCATTAAGTGTTGAGCTCTGTCACACTGGGCTACTAGGGTAAAATGATTGTAATAACAGATTATGATTAGAATCTCAGCAGGTGGTGGTGTTAAAGGTATGGTTTGATAGACAACCCAGGCGGAAGGTTGCATGCCAGAACCAAGGTTCTGTTGTTTGCCCGCTTAGCCGAGGATGGCCCAGGGCTGTTGTTGAACCTAATTTTGGGTTCAGCCACTCCTTGCCAGGGTTGTGTCACCAGTAAAATTTTCTTGTTACCCCCATGCTGTTAAGATCCGTCATAAATTTGGTATCAGAGCCATGGTGCACAGTAGCAATAGGTGACGAGTTCAACACTTAACTTTCTGATGAATATCATTAGAAATAAGACTACTGTTAAAAACAGTAGAAAGGAGGAATATGATATTCCACAACACCTAGATTTACTTAACAAGTGGACTATTCCTAAAGTTCAACCTAAGTTAATATACCAGTTAGGAACCTTTGAGAAATTGGGTTTGAAACAAGTAGTGAAAACTACAGAAGATACTATTACTATTGATAATGATCATGCTACCTTTAATTTATTGACTCAGCATGATTTATTGCCTTATATGCACACTCATAGATTTATTCATATTGGTTTGATTCAAGTTGCATTTAAACCTTTAACTTTAAGAGGACTGAATGAAACGTTTATAGCTGCTCTCAGGGATGGTAGAAACCATAACTGGAAGAAATCCCTTATAGGGATTGTACAATCAAGTTTGGCCTATGGCCCGGTATATTTTAATGCTTATCCGAATTTACAAATATCATTATCGGATGAAAATGCTTTAAAAGCCCTAGTTTTAAATGTTAAACTGCATGGTTATGACTATATGCCTAATACAGAAGTCATATGTATCTGTTATAGGATTTATTTTAAACCATTATATACTCTAAATCCTATGTGCAAAATCATGGATTTTAAAAATGAGACTATTTTAATAGAAACTAATTTTGGTAAAACAAAGGTTACTACCAGAAGACCTATCAAGTGGGAAGAAATAGATTTCCCTAAAGAGTGGGTCATGGAGGATGCTGCTCCTCCAAAAGATTTGAAAAGTACTGATTTAACTGGAATTGAACAGACTCCAGAGGGCAATGTAAAAATCAGATTTGAATCTGATGACGTTGTAAGTAGGATAAATATGGGATCGGATAGATCTAGCTCTAAAAATTTATCTAGATCTAATTCTTTGTATTATTCTCATATCTCTCCAATTGATTATATTGTTGAAACCCCTTCTAGAGCTTCTACTTCTCAAATAAGAGAAGAAATGCCTAGATATAATAGTTTGAAAATTGATAAAGATAATATTGTTACTCCTGTTGCTCCAATAAAGGAACAACAAAGGAATGATGTTGATGCAGATATAACTGAGTCAGAAATGGGTTTTGAAATTTAATGGATTTTAAGCCTAAAATAGATTTTAGTCGGGGATCACCCGCAAGAAAAAAAATTTCTGAAGAATTTTATAAACCTAGATGGGAATTATTTCGGAAATGGTTTTTTAAAAGTTTTGATAAAACCAAGCAACATGCGTTTCAAGAAGAATTCTATGAAGATCTTGAAAAGCATGACAAGCTTATATCTTTTGTCTTGTGGTTTATGGGAAGATATGTAGCAAATAATATTGCTGTCATGGGAAGGCAATTTGAAATGGCAAATGGTACAATTGTTGATGCTGTATTACCTCCACAGCAACCTTTTAAAATGAAAAAACTTGACTTTGCAGCGTTTGCTACATTATGGGATGAGCAAACTTTGCAAGTTACTGTTAAACATATTAATATTATGTTAAAACAGCATAACTATACTAATATTTATGTTCATGTATTGGGTGAGCATATTGTATCTTTACATGATAAGGTAGATAAATTATGTTCTATAATAAGCAGTAATACTGCTAGCACATCAGGAAAAGAAAAATTGGAAAAGCTACCTCGAGTAGCCATTCCAACTATTCAGCCTCCTCCTGATGTTGAAGATTTTAAATTAAAACTTGATGCATATAATATCGAAAAGTTTTTAAATGAGAAATTTAAAGAGTTATCACTAAAGCCTCTAATTAATACGGAGGAAAGTGATAATGCATTATCTGAAAATGAAGTTTTTGAAAGTGATTTTCCAAAACTAACTTATGATCAAATTAATAAATTAAAGTCTTCTTATAGTTCGAAATTTGCTGATAAACCAAGGCAAAGGATGTTTTACTATCCTAGGCCTACTCCGCAGGATGTTCTATTCGGAGAGCAGGATGATATGTATTCTCCGAATAGTTTCAGCGGTAAGCAGATATATGAATGGAATATTGATGGCCTTACCAATAGGCAAATGTATGTAGTTATGCATAGAATGATGATGTATAGCACGATTTGCAAGACTAATGGTAATAGTGATAAAACTGTTGCCAATATGATTACCTCGGGTTTTACTGGTCAATTAAAAGGGTGGTGGGATAATTATCTCACTGTTGACCAGAGAAATGAAATTTTGAATGCAGTTAAAAGTGAACCAGGAACTTCTACAGCTGATAATACTAATGCTGTTTATTTTTTGGTTGTTAATATAATTGAACACTTTTCAGGAAGATGGTCTGATAATAGTGAGACTATTCGAACCCTCTTACAGAATATGAGATGTAAGACTTTAACTTCATTTAGACTTTATAAAGATACATTTCTTTGTAGAGTCATGGAGTTACCAGAGTGTAATAGCACTCATTGGAAATCTAAATTTATAGATGGACTTCCTAACCTCTTTGCAGAAAGAGTTAAAAAAGTTCTTAGGCAAGGAGGAGTCAATATTAACTATGATGACCATACTTATGGAAGTTTGGTTGGAATATGTATCCAAGAAGGATTGGCGTTATGTAATGATATCAAGCTAAATCAGGAGCTTAAACGCCATCGTCTTAATGAAAGACAACAGTTGGGTGAATTTTGTGGTCAATTCGGCATGGATGATCCACGAACCCGAACCAAATCAAAGTCCCATAAGCTTCATAAGAGCAAGACTGGTAAGAAACATGATTACCAAGAATGGAGACAAAGATATTTAGAGAGACGCACAGAAAAGCGTACTAGAAGAAAAAAAGCTTTTAAAGAGCGAAAGGATGACATTAAAGCCAAAACCAAGAATCCACTAAATTGTTGGAAATGTGGAAGGTTTGGTCATCGATATAAAGACTGCAAGGTCAAAGAGAGAATCAAAGCTCTTAATATAGATGAAGATCTGAAGGATTCTTTATTGAAGACCTTATTAAATTCTGAACCAGAAATATCGGATCCAGGTGAGGAAAATATCCCTACCAAGGAAGAACTAAATAAAGTCTTCCAGGATGAAAGTGATATTGTCACTAGTTCAGAGGATGAATGTGATCCTTGCAAGATTGGACAACCTTGTGATAATGAAGAAAATGATGAATTTTATAATTTATTTTCTCAATTTAGTCTTAACACTTTGGATAATGATAATTTAATAGAATTATTGAAAATGGTACAGGACTCCAAAGTGAGATCCAAACTTATCGATCAGATCAAAGGAAATTTCGAACAGAAGGAATCCGAAGGATTGGAAAAGGGTTTCTATGCTCCTATGGATAATACTCCATACACCATGAAAGAAGTTAAAAGACTTCTAGAACAAAGAAAAATGAGTCATAGTGGTTCACCTACTACGTCTCAGGATTTGGAAAAAGAGGTTTATAACCTCAAAAAAGAGATTTATAATCTCAAGAAAGAAAATAAGATATTAGATCAAAGGATTTCTAGATTAGAATCTCAGCAGGTGGTGGTGTTAAAGGTATGGTTTGATAGACAACCCAGGCGAAATTTATGACGGATCTTAACAGCATGGGGGTAACAGGAAAATTTTACTGGTGACACAACCCTGGCAAGGAGTGGCTGAACCCAAAATTAGGTTCAACAACAGCCCTGGGCCATCCTCGGCTAAGCGGGCAAACAACAGAACCTTGGTTCTGGCATGCAACCTTCCGCCTGGGTTGTCTATCAAACCATACCTTTAACACCACCACCTGCTGAGATTCTAATCATAATCTGTTATTACAATCATTTTACCCTAGTAGCCCAGTGTGACAGAGCTCAACACTTAATGATTTAGCCTATCATTAGGCCAAGTATCAAAGCTTAAATTTATTAAAAGAAACAAAATTAGAAGAACAATGCTAAATACCTGGTTTTTGCGCTCAGGCAATTAAGAGAATTTTATATGCTTGAAAGTTTTTACAAATAGGAGAGATTTACAATTTTGAGAAGGTTGTAAACTGATGCCCTTCTCCGTTCTAACTCCTAAGCTATTTATAGACAAAATAAACCAACCAATTAGGCCCAAACTTTACAAGTGGCCGGTTGAAAATTAAAGAAAGAAAAATGGCCGATAGATGGCCCATTATTTTCACAACTTTATCAAAGCTGCTTTTATTTAAGAGAGAGCAACATTATTGAAGCTACTTTATTAAAGGTAACTTTATAAAAGCTGAGGGGTCTTGAATAATATGTCCTCGTCAGAGTTTATCCTTTCCCTTAGCGTTTTGTGCCTTGGAAGATTCCCTCTCTTTAGTCACTTGTTCAGTCACCTGTGTCATTATATTGGTGATATAATCATTTGCTTCATCTTCTGTAATTGATTGGGATTCCCCTGGTAAACAATATTTGCCCTCATCTTCTGTATTATTTGCAGAAGCCATTGACGTGTCTGACTGAATTTCAACCTCAAGATTTTTGATTAAATCTTTTTTGACTTCTTCCAAGTAGAAGGCTAACTTTTCCTCTTTGGTCATTAATCCCTTCTTCATCCTTAACTTATGGAGAATGTGTTGATAAGGACTTGGTGTATTAACTTGTTCCAGATGATCAATCTGTTTATATTTCTCGAGTGATTGTTTTATTACATCAATTGTATCTTGACAGTGTAGATTACCATCAGCTGTTCTTTGAATCATTTTTTTCCAAAACCTCGTATAAAAGGTTCTATATAAGGCAGGAATGTTATGTGGGGTATAATCCATTTCAACGCTCCATTTCATAATCCATGGGATTGAATATTCAATAAAGAAATTCATATAAGAATTTCCCTCTATAAGAGTGTTATTTCCCTGTAATTCATGAATCTTGGGAGATACATCCACCCATTCAGTATATAAACTGAGCAATGGCTCTGGTAGCAATTTTACCGTAGGACCATAAACGATCCACCACTGTGAAAACCAATTTGGTATATTGCTCTGTTTATAAACATTTGAGCATATTTTTATGAACCAAGAATGTTTATTGTTCTCATTCTCATATAGCAATGCTTTATAAAAGCTATCCACATAGTCCCCAGTAATTATATTTTACCGGTGTTTTCATCTCTGGATGATTATAACTTCTTTCAGTTAGGGTACTTAAACCCCATTCTTCTGCGGATATAATTCTTTTGATTATCATTTTGGAAAAGTTAAAAACTTTTTTGGTATTAGCTGGGTAAAAATGCGATATCTCGCAAGATTCAGTGGTGTTAAGTATTATCTCATAATGACCTTTGTACTTATAAGTACAGGCTGCGTATGACGCATTATTTAAATATCTTGCCATTAATTTCCATGGCTCATCTTTCCATTGGAGGTCTCTATCTTCAAGGAATAATATTATTTCCTTGTGATCTGTCTTAATATAAGACTGGATAGTCTCGTTATCATCTTCTAATATAATAGAAGAATATGACGGAGGCATATTATCCTCTGTTCCCTTTTGCTTCTCTTGAGAATTTTTCCATTTCAGGAATTCTTTATACTGTTGGTATGACATTGTATCATTGCTTGTATTACTCTTCGAAGATGATCCTGTTAAGTCTTCGGCTATAAGCCTTTGCTTACCCATTTGGGCTATTACAGCACCTCCACCAGTGCCTCTTCCTCTGTTTCCCCTTCCTCTATTAGAGGTTGGGTTTCCTCGGGCCGGATGCATAACCTGCATATAATAGATCATAAATTCATCAGGCCAGATATATTGGATAAATTTCCAATACTTTATGGATTCCTATAATTTCCTTTGTAATATCTTTCATTCTAGTTTTTGCTGTGCATATAATGCTGATAACATGATCTACATCTTCTTTATTAAAGAACTTGGCACGTGATAATAAATCTTCAGCTTCATACACCAATTTTTTCAATCTACTCTGCGTTGCACGCAAATCCCAATATATAGCATACATCTGCCTGGGTAAGAGTTGATTTTGGCAGTATGGACAATAATAAAGCATATTATCTCGTCTACACATATTAAATAACCTGCACATTAAGATAATGATTATTATCATTAACTAGCCAAATATTCTCTAGTCAAAAAATCAGGAAGGCTATTATCTTCTCCTTTCTTATAATGTATTTCAAAATCAAATGGAGCCAATAGCGCTTGCCATCTAGCAAACATTTGCTTAGAGACATCATGTTTGCAATCTTTATTAAACATGAATTTAGCTGATTGGCAATCGGTCTTTATAAGAAACTTCTGATTGTATAAATCACCTTGGAATTTTAAAACACATTTTACTATAGCAAGTATTTCTTTTGCTACAGTTGAATAGTTTTCCTGACTGTTATTCCATTTACCAGAATGGAATTGTATCAAATATTCAATTTTCTCTCCTGGAGCATTTTGTTTTAAAATACCTCCATAACCAATGTCTGATGCATCGGTCTCTATAATTTTTTGCCATGTAAGATTAGCCAATGTAAGACAAGGGAGATTTTTTACCCTTTCCTTGATTTTCCGGACTGTCTCAGTATGAGCATCTGTCCATGGCTTTGGAATCTTTTTCAATCTATCATATAAAATAGATGTATCCTTAGCCAGATCTTTATAAAATGGAGCAATATAATTTAGACTTCCCAGAAATCTCTGTAATTGAGTTTTGTCAGTTATAACATCTGGAAATTTAGAAGCAAATTCTATACTTCTATTAATAGGAATAATTTTCCCCTTTTCAATATTATGGCCAAGAAATCTTACTTTAGTTTGAAACAAAAACATTTTAGGTTTAGATATAACCAAACCATTTTGTATAATAATTTTTTTAAATAATTCTAAATGCTTAAAATGCATTTCGATAGTATTAGAAAATACTAAGATATCATCAATATAAACGATAATAAAATTACTATAAGGGATGAATATGTCATTCATAATTTTCTGAAATTCAGAAGGAGCATTTTTTAAACCAAATGGCATAACGTTCAATTCAAATTGTCCTATTGGAACGTTGAAAGCAGTTTTGTACCTGTCAGTTTCAGCTATTTGAATCTGCCAGTACCCTGATTTTAAATCAAATTTAGAAAATATAATAGCATTATGAAGCCTATCTAATAAATCTTTTTTATTAGGAATTGGATACCTGATCCATTTCAAAACTTTATTCAAAGGTTTATAGTTTATTACTAACCTTGAAACTCCTCTTTCCTGTTCAGCATGTTTATTAACATAGAACGCTGTACAGGACCATGGTGATTTCGATTATCGTATGAGACCTTTATGCAATAAAGAATATATTTCCTTTTTGCATAATTCCAAGTATTCTGAATTCATCTGGCAAGGTCTTGCCTTAGTAGGGATACTATTAGCTTCAGAAAACTCTTCCTCATATGGAAGTGTAACTACATGTTTTTTCCTATTCCAAAAAGCATTTGGATGTTCACTACAAATTTGTAATGAAAACTGATTTATCATAAAATCAATTTTTTCTCTCAATTTAGGATTTTTTAAAATCTCATCGATATTTAAAGTATAAATTTCTTGTTTAAGAAAATTGATATGCTGACTCTTCTTAGCTAGCATATCTTTCAACTGGTTTAAAACTCTAGTAATAAGTTCAGTTATAAACTGAAAAATAATAGGTTTTCCTTGAAAAGTTCCTATTATCCCTTCTTTATCAATCCTAGTAATAGAAAATATTTTTTGTAAAAAGGGTGTTCCTAGTATAACTTGATTAGACATATTTTTTATTAAAACAAAGCTTTGAGGTATACATACCTTATTTGTGCATATAGAAGCTGTTGGCAATTTGTACTCAATCTGCATTTTCTCACCATTAGCAGACCTTAAACTATGAGTAGTCTTATGAAAATATCGTGAAGGAATTAATCCTTCTTGAACACAATTTAAATCTGCTCCACTATCAACAAGAGCTATAAATTCTTTTTTGAAATTATAATCAATAAGAAGAGTAATTTTTATAAAAAACTTTTGAGAAGTAAATACTTCTAGTGTAGTTAAAAACTCTTCATTCATATCGCTAAAAATATTATCAAGATTTTCAGAATTAGAAGGGGTAGTGGTTTCATCCTTTTCTTTACCTTTTCCTTCAATTCTAGAAATCCTTTGATCTAATATCTTATTTTCTTTCTTGAGATTATAAATCTCTTTTTTGAGGTTATAAACCTCTTTTTCCAAATCCTGAGACGTAGTAGGTGAACCACTATGACTCATTTTTCTTTGTTCTAGAAGTCTTTTAACTTCTTTCATGGTGTATGGAGTATCATCCATAGGAGCATAGAAACCCTTTTCCAATCCTTCGGATTCCTTCTGTTCGAAATTTCCTTTGATCTGATCGATAAGTTTGGATCTCACTTTGGAGTCCTGTACCATTTTCAATAATTCTATTAAATTATCATTATCCAAAGTGTTAAGACTAAATTGAGAAAATAAATTATAAAATTCATCATTTTCTTCATTATCACAAGGTTGTCCAATCTTGCAAGGATCACATTCATCCTCAGAACTAGTGACAATATCACTTTCATCCTGGAAGACTTTATTTAGTTCTTCCTTGGTAGGGATATTTTCCTCACCTGGATCCGATATTTCTGGTTCAGAATTTAATAAGATCTTCAATAAAGAATCCTTCAGATCTTCATCTATATTAAGAGCTTTGATTCTCTCTTTGACCTTGCAGTCTTTATATCGATGACCAAACCTTCCACATTTCCAACAATTTAGTGGATTCTTGGTTTTGGCTTTAATGTCATCCTTTCGCTCTTTAAAAGCTTTTTTTCTTCTAGTACGCTTTTCTGTGCGTCTCTCTAAATATCTTTGTCTCCATTCTTGGTAATCATGTTTCTTACCAGTCTTGCTCTTATGAAGCTTATGGGACTTTGATTTGGTTCGGGTTCGTGGATCATCCATGCCGAATTGACCACAAAATTCACCCAACTGTTGTCTTTCATTAAGACGATGGCGTTTAAGCTCCTGATTTAGCTTGATATCATTACATAACGCCAATCCTTCTTGGATACATATTCCAACCAAACTTCCATAAGTATGGTCATCATAGTTAATATTGACTCCTCCTTGCCTAAGAACTTTTTTAACTCTTTCTGCAAAGAGGTTAGGAAGTCCATCTATAAATTTAGATTTCCAATGAGTGCTATTACACTCTGGTAACTCCATGACTCTACAAAGAAATGTATCTTTATAAAGTCTAAATGAAGTTAAAGTCTTACATCTCATATTCTGTAAGAGGGTTCGAATAGTCTCACTATTATCAGACCATCTTCCTGAAAAGTGTTCAATTATATTAACAACCAAAAAATAAACAGCATTAGTATTATCAGCTGTAGAAGTTCCTGGTTCACTTTTAACTGCATTCAAAATTTCATTTCTCTGGTCAACAGTGAGATAATTATCCCACCACCCTTTTAATTGACCAGTAAAACCCGAGGTAATCATATTGGCAACAGTTTTATCACTATTACCATTAGTCTTGCAAATCGTGCTATACATCATCATTCTATGCATAACTACATACATTTGCCTATTGGTAAGGCCATCAATATTCCATTCATATATCTGCTTACCGCTGAAACTATTCGGAGCATACATATCATCCTGCTCTTCGAATAGAACATCCTGCGGAGTAGGCCTAGGATAGTAAAACATCCTTTTCCTTGGTTTATCAGCAAATTTCGAACTATAAGAAGACTTTAATTTATTAATTTGATCATAAGTTAGTTTTGGAAAATCACTTTCAAAAACTTCATTTTCAGATAATGCATTATCACTTTCCTCCGTATTAATTAGAGGCTTTAGTGATAACTCTTTAAATTTCTCATTTAAAAACTTTTCGATATTATATGCATCAGGTTTTAATTTAAAATCTTCAACATCAGGAGGAGGCTGAATAGTTGGAATGGCTACTCGAGGTAGCTTTTCCAATTTTTCTTTTCCTGATGTGCTAGCAGTATTACTGCTTATTATAGAACATAATTTATCTACCTTATCATGTAAAGATACAATATGCTCACCCAATACATGAACATAAATATTAGTATAGTTATGCTGTTTTAACATAATATTAATATGTTTAACAGTAACTTGCAAAGTTTGCTCATCCCATAATGTAGCAAACGCTGCAAAGTCAAGTTTTTTCATTTTAAAAGGTTGTTGTGGAGGTAATACAGCATCAACAATTGTACCATTTGCCATTTCAAATTGCCTTCCCATGACAGCAATATTATTTGCTACATATCTTCCCATAAACCACAAGACAAAAGATATAAGCTTGTCATGCTTTTCAAGATCTTCATAGAATTCTTCTTGAAACGCATGTTGCTTGGTTTTATCAAAACTTTTAAAAAACCATTTCCGAAATAATGCCCATCTAGGTTTATAAAATTCTTCAGAAATTTTTTTTCTTGCGGGTGATCCCCGACTAAAATCTATTTTAGGTTAAAATCCATTAAATTTCAAAACCCATTTCTGACTCAGTTATATCTGCATCAACATCATTCCTTTGTTGTTCCTTTATTGGAGCAACAGGAGTAACAATATTATCTTTATCAATTTTCAAACTATTATATCTAGGCATTTCTTCTCTTATTTGAGAAGTAGAAGCTCTAGAAGGGGTTTCAACAATATAATCAATTGGAGAGATATGAGAATAATACAAAGAATTAGATCTAGATAAATTTTTAGAGCTAGATCTATCCGATCCCATATTTATCCTACTTACAACGTCATCAGATTCAAATCTGATTTTTACATTGCCCTCTGGAGTCTGTTCAATTCCAGTTAAATCAGTACTTTTCAAATCTTTTGGAGGAGCAGCATCCTCCATGACCCACTCTTTAGGGAAATCTATTTCTTCCCACTTGATAGGTCTTCTGGTAGTAACCTTTGTTTTACCAAAATTAGTTTCTATTAAAATAGTTTCATTTTTAAAATCCATGATTTTGCACATAGGATTTAGAGTATATAATGGTTTAAAATAAATCCTATAACAGATACATATGACTTCTGTATTAGGCATATAGTCATAACCATGCAGTTTAACATTTAAAACTAGGGCTTTTAAAGCATTTTCATCCGATAATGATATTTGTAAATTCGGAAAAGCATTAAAATATACCGGGCCATAGGCCAAACTTGATTGTACAATCCCTATAAGGGATTTCTTCCAGTTATGGTTTCTACCATCCCTGAGAGCAGCTATAAACGTTTCATTCAGTCCTCTTAAAGTTAAGAAGATGATAACGAGACTATCCAGTCTTATATTAAGACAGATCACAAGGAAATAATATTATTCCTTGAAGATAGAGACCTCTAATGGAAAGATGAGCCATGGAAATTAATGGCATGATATTTAAATAATGCGTCATACGCAGCCTGTACTTATAAGTACAGAGGTCATTATGAGATGATACTTAACACCACTGAATCTTGCGAGATATCGCATCTTTACCCAGCTAATACCAAAAAAGTTTTTAACTTTTCCAAAATGATAATCAAAAGAATTATATCCGCAGAAGAATGGGGTTTAAGTACCCTAACTGAAAGAAGTTATAATCATCCAGAGATGAAAACACCGGTAAAATATAATTACTGGGACTATGTGGATAGCTTTTATAAAGCATTGCTATATGAGAATGAGAACAAGAAACATTCTTGGTTCATAAAAATATGCTCAAATGTTTATAAACAGAGCAATATACCAAATTGGTTTTCACAGTGGTGGATCGTTTATGGTCCTACGGTAAAATTGCTACCAGAGCCATTGCTCAGTTTATATACTAAATGGGTGGATGTATCTCCCAAGATTCATGAATTACAGGGAAATAACACTCTTATAGAGGGAAATTCTTATATGAATTTCTTTATTGAATATTCAATCCCATGGATTATGAAATGGAGCGTTGAAATGGATTATACCCCACATAACATTCCTGCCTTATATAGAACCTTTTATACGAGGTTTTGGAAAAAAATGATTCAAAGAACAGCTGATGGTAATCTACACTGTCAAGATACAATTGATGTAATAAAACAATCACTCGAGAAATATAAAACAGATTGATCATCTGGAACAAGTTAATACACCAAGTCCTTATCAACACATTCTCCATAAGTTAAGGATGAAGAAGGGATTAATGACCAAAGAGGAAAAGTTAGCCTTCTACTTGGAAGAAGTCAAAAAAGATTTAATCAAAAATCTTGAGGTTGAAATTCAGTCAGACACGTCAATGGCTTCTGCAAATAATACAGAAGATGAGGGCGAATATTGTTTACCAGGGGAATCCCAATCAATTACAGAAGATGAAGCAAATGATTATATCACCAATATAATGACACAGGTGACTGAACAAGTGACTAAAGAGAGGGAATCTTCCAAGGCACAAAACGCTAAGGGAAAGGATAAACTCTGACGAGGACATATTATTCAAGACCCCTCAGCTTTTATAAAGTTACCTTTAATAAAGTAGCTTCAATAATGTTGCTCTCTCTTAAATAAAAGCAGCTTTGATAAAGTTGTGAAAATAATGGGCCATCTATCGGCCATTTTTCTTTCTTTAATTTTCAACCGGCCACTTGTAAAGTTTGGGCCTAATTGGTTGGTTTATTTTGTCTATAAATAGCTTAGGAGTTAGAACGGAGAAGGGCATCAGTTTACAACCTTCTCAAAATTGTAAATCTCTCCTATTTGTAAAAACTTTCAAGCATATAAAATTCTCTTAATTGCCTGGGCGCAAAAACCAGGTATTTAGCATTATTCTTCTAATTTTGTTTCTTTTAATAAATTTAAGCTTTGATACTTGGCCTAATGATAGGCTAAATCATTAAGTGTTGAGCTCTGTCACATTGGGCTACTAGGGTAAAATGATTCTAATAACAGATTATGATTAGAATCTCAGCAGGTGGTGGTGTTAAAGGTATGGTTTGATAGACAACCCAGGCGGAAGGTTGCATGCCAGAACCAAGGTTCTGTTGTTTGCCCACTTAGCCGAGGATGGCCCAGGGCTGTTGTTGAACCTAATTTTGGGTTCAGCCACTCCTTGCCAGGGTTGCCATGGTGCACAGTAGCAATAGGTGACGAGTTCAACACTTAACTTTCTGATGAATATCATTAGAAACAAGACTACTGTTAAAAACAGTAGAAAGGAGGAATATGATATTCCACAACACCTAGATTTACTTAACAAGTGGACTATTCCTAAAGTTCAACCTAAGTTAATATACCAGTTAGGAACCTTTGAGAAATTGGGTTTGAAACAAGTAGTGAAAACTACAGAAGATACTATTACTATTGATAATGATCATGCTACCTTTAATTTATTGACTCAGCATGATTTATTGCCTTATATGCACACTCATAGATTTATTCATATTGGTTTGATTCAAGTTGCATTTAAACCTTTAACTTTAAGAGGACTGAATGAAACGTTTATAGCTGCTCTCAGGGATGGTAGAAACCATAACTGGAAGAAATCCCTTATAGGGATCGTACAATCAAGTTTGGCCTATGGCCCGGTATATTTTAATGCTTATCCGAATTTACAAATATCATTATCGGATGAAAATGCTTTAAAAGCCCTAGTTTTAAATGTTAAACTGCATGGTTATGACTATATGCCTAATACAGAAGTCATATGTATCTGTTATAGGATTTATTTTAAACCATTATATACTCTAAATCCTATGTGCAAAATCATGGATTTTAAAAATGAGACTATTTTAATAGAAACTAATTTTGGTAAAACAAAGGTTACTACCAGAAGACCTATCAAGTGGAAAGAAATAGATTTCCGTAAAGAGTGGGTCATGGAGGATGCTGCTCCTCCAAAAGATTTGAAAAGTACTGATTTAACTGGAATTGAACAGACTCCAGAGGGCAATGTAAAAATCAGATTTGAATCTGATGACGTTGTAAGTAGGATAAATATGGGATCGGATAGATCTAGCTCTAAAAATTTATCTAGATCTAATTCTTTGTATTATTCTCATATCTCTCCAATTGATTATATTGTTGAAACCCCTTCTAGAGCTTCTACTTCTCAAATAAGAGAAGAAATGCCTAGATATAATAGTTTGAAAATTGATAAAGATAATATTGTTACTCCTGTTGCTCCAATAAAGGAACAACAAAGGAATGATGTTGATGCAAATATAACTGAGTCAGAAATGGGTTTTGAAATTTAATGGATTTTAAGCCTAAAATAGATTTTAGTCGGGGATCACCCGCAAGAAAAAAAATTTCTGAAGAATTTTATAAACCTAGATGGGCATTATTTCGGAAATGGTTTTTTAAAAGTTTTGATAAAACCAAGCAACATGCGTTTCAAGAAGAATTCTATGAAGATCTTGAAAAGCATGACAAGCTTATATCTTTTGTCTTGTGGTTTATGGGAAGATATGTAGCAAATAATATTGCTGTCATGGGAAGGCAATTTGAAATGGCAAATGGTACAATTGTTGATGCTGTATTACCTCCACAGCAACCTTTTAAAATGAAAAAACTTGACTTTGCAGCGTTTGCTACATTATGGGATGAGCAAACTTTGCAAGTTACTGTTAAACATATTAATATTATGTTAAAACAGCATAACTATACTAATATTTATGTTCATGTATTGGGTGAGCATATTGTATCTTTACATGATAAGGTAGATAAATTATGTTCTATAATAAGCAGTAATACTGCTAGCACATCAGGAAAAGAAAATTTGGAAAAGCTACCTCGAGTAGCCATTCCAACTATTCAGCCTCCTCCTGATGTTGAAGATTTTAAATTAAAACCTGATGCATATAATATCGAAAAGTTTTTAAATGAGAAATTTAAAGAGTTATCACTAAAGCCTCTAATTAATACGGAGGAAAGTGATAATGCATTATCTGAAAATGAAGTTTTTGAAAGTGATTTTCCAAAACTAACTTATGATCAAATTAATAAATTAAAGTCTTCTTATAGTTCGAAATTTGCTGATAAACCAAGGCAAAGGATGTTTTACTATCCTAGGCCTACTCCGCAGGATGTTCTATTCGAAGAGCAGGATGATATGTATGCTCCGAATAGTTTCAGCGGTAAGCAGATATATGAATGGAATATTGATGGCCTTACCAATAGGCAAATGTATGTAGTTATGCATAGAATGATGATGTATAGTACGATTTGCAAGACTAATGGTAATAGTGATAAAACTGTTGCCAATATGATTACCTCGGGTTTTACTGGTCAATTAAAAGGGTGGTGGGATAATTATCTCACTGTTGACCAGAGAAATGAAATTTTGAATGCAGTTAAAAGTGAACCAGGAACTTCTACAGCTGATAATACTAATGCTGTTTATTTTTTGGTTGTTAATATAATTGAACACTTTTCAGGAAGATGATCTGATAATAGTGAGACTATTCGAACCCTCTTACAGAATATGAGATGTAAGACTTTAACTTCATTTAAACTTTATAAAGATACATTTCTTTGTAGAGTCATGGAGTTACCAGAGTGTAATAGCACTCATTGGAAATCTAAATTTATAGATGGACTTCCTAACCTCTTTGCAGAAAGAGTTAAAAAAGTTCTTAGGCAAGGAGGAGTCAATATTAACTATGATGACCATACTTATAGAAGTTTGGTTGGAATATGTATCCAAGAAGGATTGGCGTTATGTAATGATATCAAGCTAAATCAGGAGCTTAAACGCCATCGTCTTAATGAAAGACAACAGTTGGGTGAATTTTGTGGTCAATTCGGCATGGATGATCCACGAACCCGAACCAAGTCAAAGTCCCATAAGCTTCATAAGAGCAAGACTGGTAAGAAACATGATTACCAAGAATGGAGACAAAGATATTTAGAGAGACGCACAGAAAAGCGTACTAGAAGAAAAAAAGCTTTTAAAGAGCGAAAGGATGACATTAAAGCCAAAACCAAGAATCCACTAAATTGTTGGAAATGTGGAAGGTTTGGTCATCGATATAAAGACTGCAAGGTCAAAGAGAGAATCAAAGCTCTTAATATAGATGAAGATCTGAAGGATTCTTTATTGAAGATCTTATTAAATTCTGAACCAGAAATATCGGATCCAGGTGAGGAAAATATCCCTACCAAGGAAGAACTAAATAAAGTCTTCCAGGATGAAAGTGATTTTGTCACTAGTTCTGAGGATGAATGTGATCCTTGCAAGATTGGACAACCTTGTGATAATGAAGAAAATGATGAATTTTATAATTTATTTTCTCAATTTAGTCTTAACACTTTGGATAATGATAATTTAATAGAATTATTGAAAATGGTACAGGACTCCAAAGTGAGATCCAAACTTATCGATCAGATCAAAGGAAATTTCGAACAGAAGGAATCTGAAGGATTGGAAAAGGGTTTCTATGCTCCTATGGATAATACTCCATACACCATGAAAGAAGTTAAAAGACTTCTAGAACAAAGAAAAATGAGTCATAGTGGTTCACCTACTACGTCTCAGGATTTGGAAAAAGAGGTTTATAACCTCAAAAAAGAGATTTATAATCTCAAGAAAGAAAATAAGATATTAGATCAAAGGATTTCTAGAATTGAAGGAAAAGGTAAAGAAAAGGATGAAACCACTACCCCTTCTAATTCTGAAAATCTTGATAATATTTTTAGCGATATGAATGAAGAGTTTTTAACTACACTAGAAGTATTTACTTCTCAAAAGTTTTTTATAAAAATTACTCTTCTTATTGATTATAATTTCAAAAAAGAATTTATAGCTCTTGTTGATAGTGGAGCAGATTTAAATTGTGTTCAAGAAGGATTAATTCCTTCACGATATTTTCATAAGACTACTCATTGTTTAAGGTCTGCTAATGGTGAGAAAATGCAGATTGAGTACAAATTGCCAACAGCTTCTATATGCACAAATAAGGTATGTATACCTCAAAGCTTTGTTTTAATAAAAAATATGTCTAACCAAGTTATACTAGGAACACCCTTTTTACAAAAAATATTTCCTATTACTAGGATTGATAAAGAAGGGATAATAGGAACTTTTCAAGGAAAACCTATTATTTTTCAGTTTATAACTGAACCTATTACTAGAGTTTTAAACCAGTTGAAAGATATGCTAGCTAAGAAGAGTCAGCATATCAATTTTCTTAAACAAGAAATTTATACTTTAAATATCGATGAGATTTTAAAAAATCCTAAATTGAGAGAAAAAATTGATTTTATGATAAATCAGTTTTCATTACAAATTTGTAGTGAACATCCAAATGCTTTTTGGAATAGGAAAAAACATGTAGTTACACTTCCATATGAGGAAGAGTTTTCTGAAGCTAATAGTATCCCTACTAAGGCAAGACCTTGCCAGATGAATTCAGAATACTTGGAATTATGCAAAAAGGAAATAGATTCTTTATTGCATAAAGGTCTCATACGATCATCTAAATCACCATGGTCCTGTACAGCGTTCTATGTTAATAAACATGCTGAACAGGAAAGAGGAGTTCCAAGGTTAGTAATAAACTATAAACCTTTGAATAAAGTTTTGAAATGGATCAGGTATCCAATTCCTAATAAAAAAGATTTATTAGATAGGCTTCATAATGCTATTATATTTTCTAAATTTGATTTAAAATCAGGGTACTGGCAGATTCAAATAGTTGAAACTGACAGGTACAAAACTGCTTTCAACGTTCCAATAGGATAATGACACGACCCGGAATCCGGTTAGGCCGTGCGGGCACCCGACATCCTCCCCTAGACCCGTCGGGCGAACCCTTACCAATTAAATCAGGAAAATAAATATAACAATTCACAAATAAGGACAAGACTTAAAACCAAAATACATACATACTGATACCTCTAAGCTGTACAAAAGAAATTACAGCTCACTACCCAACATACTAGGTTTAGGGTTATCCAGACTAGACATCTAAGAGTACAAAAGAAGACAAATACCTCATGAAGGGAGCAAAATGCAACTAAAATAATAACCAATAAACTGGTGGCCATCCGGAATAAAAGCTGGCTCACCCTGACAGCTGAAGTCGTCTTGGCTCCTTCACAACGTGGAGAACTCAATCCTGGAGCGAACCTGCCGAAACGAAATAGATAGACAAGAAAGAAACAACAAACAAGGGTGAGTCAAAAGGACTCAATAAGTGGGGCAGACTAGCCACCTCAAAGAATAGGATAACTAGCCAGGGAGAAAAGAAATAGATAAACAAAATTCCTTTTATTTAAATTATGAAAAGGCAGAGCCAGATAACAACCGAAAACATGTATGAAACCATAAACTCATCAACAACCAGGAACGTAAGATAACCAAAACATACAGGTATCCCGAACACATCAGCAATCAGAAATACATCCTGTTGCGGCGTGCAACCCGATCCATATATTCATCCTGTTGCGGCGTGCAACCCAATCCATATATTTATACCGCTGCAACGTGCAACCCGATCCATATATTTATACCGTTGCGACGTGCAACCCGATCCATATATTTATACCGTTGCGACGTGCAGCCCAATTCATATATTTATACTGTAGCGGTGTGCAACCCGATCCTCGCAGCTCAGAATACAAGCCAGAAATATATAGGCAAATAAGCAATGCACGTAGAAGCTGAACATCAGTTATGTACCACAAGTCTACACAATGGTATGAAATGAAATGGAATGGAATGAAATATGATGCAAAGGGTCACATGTGCCCGTCATCCCATCTCGAAGCGGAATACTCCTGCATTCGAGGGGAAATCCAATCTGATAACCAACTGGAGCGGAATACTCCTGCTCCTGGGGCGGAATACTCCTGCACCCGATATAATATAAACCAGAGGCGGAATACTCCTGCACTCTCCTGGGGCGGAATACTCCTGCACCCGATATAATGTAAAGCTGAGGCGGAATACTCCTGCACTCAATATCTGACATAAGAGCGGAATACTCCTGCTCTTGGGGCGGAATCCTCCTACCCTCAATGTGATACAATGGAGCGGAATTCTCCTGCTCCTGGGGCGGAATACTCCTGCCCTCAATATGATATGCAATGTAATGCATATGAATGCAATGTGATGCAATAACCCTTCACCGGCGCGGGACTCTCATCGACAACCGGGAAGTAGATGCCAACTCGCAGCCAGGGTACAATGCTCAAATCCTCAATACAATACCAACAATAGGACATAACATATAATATATAATATAAATCCAAAGCTAAGGCGTAATGAGTACGCCTATCGGCAGCTACACACGTAAGGAATACGTGGTAGAAAATCCACGAGGCCAGGTGCCTCCAAAGAAATGGATATAAACACTTACCGTATCCCAAAGCTAGCCCTGATACTCAACCACTGCTTTTTCCTTTGGATTAACCGCCAAACGATCTCTTTCTATTCAATAAGCAGAAAAATTATATCAGATAAAGCTAAAGGCTTCATTCCTTATGTTTTAGGGCAATCCAGTTAGGAACCTGATACCCTATTCACATACGCAATACGCAGGCCAGACCTATATACAGGGTTCAAAGTCCCATAACCAAACTCTAAATAAATTATATTTATATGTTGCCCATAACTTACTGAGTGCGAATATATAATCATTTCCATCATCGGGGTCCAATTGACCCTTTAAACTATCAATTTACGCCAATAGGGTGATGTATAATATCCTTATTTTTACCGTAAAAATATATTCAAACACACGTAATAAGCTAAGATAATGAGTTAACATCATTACCTGAAGATTTGGGGTAAAAATTCCACTATTTTTCCACTCCTTTTTCCCTTTTTCCTTCTCTCTTTTCTAATTTTTTCTTTCTGTAGGTTTGTTCGAATGTTTCTGTATGTATTGCTAATTTCTAAGCTAAGGGATTTAATCCCCTTAGCTGACCGACAATCATTTTGACCTTTTTTTTTTTTTTTTTTTTTTTTTTTTTTTTTTTTTTTTTTAAATTCGCTACGACGATAAAAATTAAAATGGAACCCTAGAGAAGTCGAAATGATCCCAAATTTTTCAAGTAAGCTATACAAAATATATGTAACATTCTCGCGAAGACGGATCTCAAATGGGATTCCCGAAACTCAAGATGCGAATTTAAATGAAAAAGGTCAAATTATTTAACTTTCGACATTTTTTTGCGGAACTAGCCGAACAACATCGAAATTCACTTTCGAAAAATTATAAAAGTCACAAATAATTATACGAACCCAACGGCGCTTTCGGATTTCGAATCGGAGCTCATTCGGCAAAAACCGAGCTCGAAAATCTCCTTTTAATATTAATCGCCATTAAAACTGAAACCTTCTTCCGATGCCTACCAAACGAGATCTGATTTAGCTCAAATTTTAGAGACAGGTCCTAATGGACATTACGAATATTTTAAAATTATTGACACGCCAATCGGAGTCCTAACTTCCGAAACGACTGACCGAGGTCGTTTCATTCTCCTCCACTTAAACTCTCGTTCGTCCTCGAACGAGCCTAAATCTAAAGCAAGATTTACGCAGATAACAAGAGAACTTGCACAACCTTCATAAACTACTCCACGGACATGATCTCATAATTACAGAATCAGAGTTATGACATGCACATCAAACCCTTGGATAAAAACATAGCTGGATAATATCATAACGTCATTGCCCAAGTTATTCTGACTAAACCGATCCTTCCTCGATCACGAGGGGAGAATTCTGCATTTTCGAAGCAAAGATATACGAAACTCTGGATGGACTAACATGATTCAGCCGAGAATCACCTTTTCGATATACCTTTCGATATAGAACAAGTCGATGAAACAAAGAATTAGCTTACGCTTGATGTAATAGGGGGAACTTTTGAAGTACCTTGTCAGTACATATTATAGAAGATTTGATGCAAGCTATATTATTTTTACAAACACACTAGGCAACATCTCAGTTGATGTTAGTGTTGTTCCGCAAGCTCCTTGTGGGAATGTAGTTACTCATATCCTAATGTATGTCAAAGGTTCATCTGAACAGGGTCTATATATAAGGATAAGGATCAGGTAAATACTTCTGGATAGTATGATGCAGACCAGGAATGATCTCCAGACTGAACACCTACTTTAGGGTATTTTCTTTCAATTGAAAATATTATGACTTGAAAAAGTAAAAATAAAAGAGACACGTAGTTGGACCATGAGCTGAGGCAGAATACCAGCAACAAAGTTGATTACATGAGCGCTTACAACGCTAAAGTAACCTCTCAAGGAGTTAAGGTGTGAAGGAGATATGCCAATGATGGATGGACGACAAGCTGCACTAGATCTTTCACTCTAAATTTCCATGAAGTAAAACAGCGTCAGTATGAGGATCCAGTTCCAGTTGAATACAGACAGATAGCCCAAGGAAAACCGAAGTCACCATACAGGGTCACTACTGACGGTGTTCTCATGTATAAAGATAGACTTTGTATTTCTGATGTCACAGATTTACGTGGACAGATTATGATAGAGGCACATTATTCCAAATACACTGTTCATCCAGATTCGACTAAGATGCACCATGATCTTAAGCAGATTATTGGTGGGATAGAATGAAGTGTGACATAGCAGGATTTGTGGCTCAGTGTTCTAATTGCCAGCAGGTTAAAGTCATGTCATCTTTTCAGACTTTATATTTTCAGCAAATAGATACGTATATATGATCAGGTTGCCAGCTTATCCCTATCATTAATAGATTATTAGTGGGTTTAGCAATGATCGACACTCATTGTAGATTTCTACCGTAGCCTTACTTTGGGTCGTGAGAAAAGTGATATCAACACCTCAGAGATTTAATATCACCATTCAGTATTTGGAGGAAGACTCCTCCACTTAAAGCACAAACTCATGTAGCCATTTGTATAGGAATAACCATCCTCGCACAGTCTGCTGGACTAAAGAAGATTTGGCTAAAAGCTGAACGTAAGCAGACCGAAGCTACCAACTACCCTTTCGAGTTGCCAAACAGCTGCAACTCTCAAGTTCACAACTCCATACCTTTGCCGTAAACACCACCGCCCGATGGATGGTACTTCTATATAAAAATTTCGGCAGAGTATCCCCTGAAACTGGATGATCCGCAAAAACAGAACCAGCACTATACTATACATGGGAATGGATACCCGGATAAACTGATAACATAAACATGTTAAACGGATAACAAGATGAGACAACTGGACCAAAACAATAATATGCTTCCAAAACAATAATATGCTTACCCGACCACAATAACACGTACTCTGGCTCAACACAGGGAACGTCACAAACGGCTACCAATCGCCCAAGCTCACTAGTGCCGGACGAAGAAGAAATGGAAATAGATCGAGGATAGAAATAATTAGAACTTCAGGAAGTTCATCTTCTTATTTGCTTGACTACCAAAGCTAGACTACTTCCGCATCAGGCGAGCCAAAAATCGCAATTGAAGAGATAGACATTAAATAAGCTTTATGGAAAAACATCTATACCAATTTTAACCTCCCAATAAGAAGGAAACTCTGACACTTTACAAGAATACCCTTTTATAACTAAGACAAGCTCATAGAATAACATGACTCTACTAGAATCTCGAACCAAGAGGAGACACATAGATCGAGCATTACTTACCAGCCACTTTACACCGGAAGAAACAACGACACTTCCTGATGATGACGAATAAGAATCCCATCATCCTACCAACACTGGTCTCCGAGGAGAGAGGTAAAATGACTTGACATAATATCACAAGGTGGCATAACAGGATGCCAAGCCAATAGCAATACTCACCATCAAATCTCTCATATTTAAATCAGATAAACTAGCAGGGTCTCATAAATGCCAGAAATAAATCGTATCAGAAACTCACCCCTCCACCGCTACCGATTCTTAATAAAAACGACATCCAAGGAAACCATCGAAACATGATAAGACATACCATTTCCGGATCGATCGAAAAAAATTCAAATCTTACTCACATTTAAGAGAAGAAGAAATCTCAGGGGCTACTATATCGGATGCCTCCGCATCCTGCCAGGCTGGCAGTTCATAAAACTGCCTCTGCGGCTGAACTAAGCCGCTACACGGATAATTACCTTCTGAAGAACTACTACCACCACGCTCTCAACCGCTACTGGATGGTGGCATTTCTTTTGCTGATTGAGATCTAAATGAAATTCCCTGCGACTGCGCAAATACCTGATGACGAGAGAAAAGACGACTGCCTACTTGTCGGAGTAAGGGAAAATCCTCAAAAAGAATAGCCAAACTCACAACAATGATACCACTTTTTCGCTGAAAAGTGGAAACTGGACAGATTATTGAAAGCCACAAAGAGAAAAATTGGGTCTGATATTGACTAACTACTGACGCACTCTAAGAATCACGTGACACACACTGAGATAACCTGGAAGGTGACCTCCCAAAATAATCAGAACTCTTACCTCCAAATGAGGTAACATGGTTACCCACCAGGGCCGTGGGATCTCTTACTTTCCCGCTCTAACTTATGGTATGCCTCGAACCTTCGAGCAATATCAACAACAACATCAAATGAAATCCCGACCTCAATCTCTCGAGCCATCTGGGATCTCAAGGAAAATGAAAGGTCATCAATAAGTCTTTGAATCTCTCGAGAGGCTCATGAACTAGTTCTGATGCATATCCAGCCATTCTATAGAATTCAATCTTATATTCTGAAACACCAACAGGCTAACCGACAGACTACCCTGTCCAATCCACTTGAACTGACAACATTTTTCATCTTGTTCGCTACTCGAAAGGAACTTTTTCCACGAATCAAGTTAACTAATAAGAGAGCAGCCCACAAATTCAAGGCTGGACCCCTGAAACTGGAAAGAAGAATAATCAACACCATACCGCTTGATATAATCAAGAGCCTGAAGGATATGCTGACATCATTTTATTTTAAAAAGAATCACGGGGTTTATCTTATGCATTGCTTAAGAATATCGGAAGGTTCAACCGCGTAAAATAATGGAACCTCTTTGGGCACTCAAATCTAACCGTTACCTCGGCTGGCTAACCAGCCAAAACAATTAGAGGTACAACACGTACTACCTCCGGAATATAATTTACTGCAGCAATATCAAGAACCGGAAAAGGAGCTCCCTGAAATCGAACGTCTGCACATGCGGCAACCTGATAGGCTGCCCAGCGAATAATAGGTTCTTACGGTATCTGCGTCGCCAAGATTCTCGTAAAGCATCGTAGAGAGCCAAGGGAACTACAAGGCCCTGCTCCCTTGCCCATCGCGAGCTCGTACAACTGGGACCTCCGTAACTAGATCGTCAGCACGATCAAAACACTCGCGGCTTCGTCAGTGCTAACCCCAGGTCAGACTGCTTCGTCTTGAACTCATACCGTTTGTTGATTTATCGCACGAGGGTTCACAATTACCACGAACGAATTAGCGAAAATACTTTTGCATCTTAGACCGACGGAAGATCAGAAAAGAAGGAAGTGAAACTTCCTAAATGCCATCATAGCCCCTCGTAGATAAGTACGGACGTCTACATACCCATCAGCGAGACTCTACTAGACACTGTCTTAGTCTGGATAGACACTAAACTGGGCTCTGATACCAACTGACACGACCCGGAATCCGGTTAGGCCGTGCGGGCACCCGACATCCTCCCCTAGACCCGTCGGGCGAACCCTTACCAATTAAATCAGGAAAATAAATATAACAATTCACAAATAAGGACAAGACTTAAAACCAAAATACATACATACTGATACCTCTAAGCTGTACAAAAGAAATTACAGCTCACTACCCAACATACTAGGTTTAGGGTTATCCAGACTAGACATCTAAGAGTACAAAAGAAGACAAATACCTCATGAAGGGAGCAAAATGCAACTAAAATAATAACCAATAAACTGGTGGCCATCCGGAATAAAAGCTGGCTCACCCTGACAGCTGAAGTCGTCTTGGCTCCTTCACAACGTGGAGAACTCAATCCTGGAGCGAACCTGCCGAAACGAAATAGATAGACAAGAAAGAAACAACAAACAAGGGTGAGTCAAAAGGACTCAATAAGTGGGGCAGACTAGCCACCTCAAAGAATAGGATAACTAGCCAGGGAGAAAAGAAATAGATAAACAAAATTCCTTTTATTTAAATTATGAAAAGGCAGAGCCAGATAACAACCGAAAACATGTATGAAACCATAAACTCATCAACAACCAGGAACGTAAGATAACCAAAACATATAGGTATCCCGAACACATCAGCAATCAGAAATACATCCTGTTGCGGCGTGCAACCCGATCCATATATTCATCCTGTTGCGGCGTGCAACCCAATCCATATATTTATACCGCTGCAACGTGCAACCCGATCCATATATTTATACCGTTGCGACGTGCAACCCGATCCATATATTTATACCGTTGCGACGTGCAGCCCAATTCATATATTTATACTGTAGCGGTGTGCAACCCGATCCTCGCAGCTCAGAATACAAGCCAGAAATATATAGGAAAATAAGCAATGCACGTAGAAGCTGAACATCAGTTATGTACCACAAGTCTACACAATGGTATGAAATGAAATGGAATGGAATGAAATATGATGCAAAGGGTCACATGTGCCCGTCATCCCATCTCGAAGCGGAATACTCCTGCATTCGAGGGGAAATCCAATCTGATAACCAACTGGAGCGGAATACTCCTGCTCCTGGGGCGGAATACTCCTGCACCCGATATAATATAAACCAGAGGCGGAATACTCCTGCACTCTCCTGGGGCGGAATACTCCTGCACCCGATATAATGTAAAGCTGAGGCGGAATACTCCTGCACTCAATATCTGACATAAGAGCGGAATACTCCTGCTCTTGGGGCGGAATCCTCCTACCCTCAATGTGATACAATGGAGCGGAATACTCCTGCTCCTGGGGCGGAATACTCCTGCCCTCAATATGATATGCAATGTAATGCATATGAATGCAATGTGATGCAATAACCCTTCACCGGCGCGGGACTCTCATCGACAACCGGGAAGTAGATGCCAACTCGCAGCCAGGGTACAATGCTCAAATCCTCAATACAATACCAACAATAGGACATAACATATAATATATAATATAAATCCAAAGCTAAGGCGTAATGAGTACGCCTATCGGCAGCTACACACGTAAGGAATACGTGGTAGAAAATCCACGAGGCCAGGTGCCTCCAAAGAAATGGATATAAACACTTACCGTATCCCAAAGCTAGCCCTGATACTCAACCACTGCTTTTTCCTTTGGATTAACCGCCAAACGATCTCTTTCTATTCAATAAGCAGAAAAATTATATCAGATAAAGCTAAAGGCTTCATTCCTTATGTTTTAGGGCAATCCAGTTAGGAACCTGATACCCTATTCACATACGCAATACGCAGGCCAGACCTATATACAGGGTTCAAAGTCCCATAACCAAACTCTAAATAAATTATATTTATATGTTGCCCATAACTTACTGAGTGCGAATATATAATCATTTCCATCATCGGGGTCCAATTGACCCTTTAAACTATCAATTTACGCCAATAGGGTGATGTATAATATCCTTATTTTTACCGTAAAAATATATTCAAACACACGTAATAAGCTAAGATAATGAGTTAACATCATTACCTGAAGATTTGGGGTAAAAATTCCACTATTTTTCCACTCCTTTTTCCCTTTTTCCTTCTCTCTTTTCTAATTTTTTCTTTCTGTAGGTTTGTTCGAATGTTTCTGTATGTATTGCTAATTTCTAAGCTAAGGGATTTAATCCCCTTAGCTGACCGACAATCATTTTGACCTTTTTTTTTTTTTTTTTTTTTTTTTTTTTTTTTTTTTTTTTTAAATTCGCTACGACGATAAAAATTAAAATGGAACCCTAGAGAAGTCGAAATGATCCCAAATTTTTCAAGTAAGCTATACAAAATATATGTAACATTCTCGCGAAGACGGATCTCAAATGGGATTCCCGAAACTCAAGATGCGAATTTAAATGAAAAAGGTCAAATTATTTAACTTTCGACATTTTTTTGCGGAACTAGCCGAACAACATCGAAATTCACTTTCGAAAAATTATAAAAGTCACAAATAATTATACGAACCCAACGGCGCTTTCGGATTTCGAATCGGAGCTCATTCGGCAAAAACCGAGCTCGAAAATCTCCTTTTAATATTAATCGCCATTAAAACTGAAACCTTCTTCCGATGCCTACCAAACGAGATCTGATTTAGCTCAAATTTTAGAGACAGGTCCTAATGGACATTACGAATATTTTAAAATTATCGACACGCCAATCGGAGTCCTAACTTCCGAAACGACTGACCGAGGTCGTTTCAGATAATTTGAATGGAACGTTATGCCATTTGGTTTAAAAAATGCTCCTTCTGAATTTCAGAAAATTATGAATGACATATTCATCCCTTATAGTAATTTTATTATCGTTTATATTGACGATATCTTAGTATTTTCTAATACTATCGAAATGCATTTTAAGCATTTAGAATTATTTAAAAAAATTATTATACAAAATGGTTTGGTTATATCTAAACCTAAAATGTTTTTGTTTCAAACTAAAGTAAGATTTCTTGGCCATAATATTGAAAAGGGGAAAATTATTCCTATTAATAGAAGTATAGAATTTGCTTCTAAATTTCCAGATGTTATAACTGACAAAACTCAATTACAGAGATTTCTGGGAAGTCTAAATTATATTGCTCCATTTTATAAAGATCTGGCTAAGGATACATCTATTTTATATGATAGATTGAAAAAGATTCCAAAGCCATGGACAGATGCTCATACTGAGACAGTCCGGAAAATCAAGGAAAGGGTAAAAAATCTCCCTTGTCTTACATTGGCTAATCCTACATGGCAAAAAATTATAGAGACCGATGCATCAGACATTGGTTATGGAGGTATTTTAAAACAAAATGCTCCAGGAGAGAAAATTGAATATTTGATACAATTCCATTCTAGTAAATGGAATAACAGTCAGAAAAACTATTCAACTATAGCAAAAGAAATACTTGCTATAGTAAAATGTGTTTTAAAATTCCAAGGTGATTTATACAATCAGAAGTTTCTTATAAAGACCGATTGCCAATCAGCTAAATTCATGTTTAATAAAGATTGTAAACATGATGTCTCTAAGCAAATGTTTGCTAGATGGCAAGCGCTATTGGCTCCATTTGATTTTGAAATACATTATAAGAAAGGAGAAGATAATAGCCTTCCTGATTTTTTGACTAGAGAATATTTGGCTAGTTAATGATAATAATCATTATCTTAATGTGCAGGTTATTTAATATGTGTAGACGAGATAATATGCTTTATTATTGTCCATACTGCCAAAATCAACTCTTACCCAGGCAGATGTATGCTATATATTGAGATTTGCGTGCAACGCAGAGTATTGAAAAAATTGGTGTATGAAGCTGAAGATTTATTATCACGTGCCAAGTTCTTTAATAAAGAAGATGTAGATCATGTTATCAGCATTATATGCACAGCAAAAACTAGAATGAAAGATATTACAAAGGAAATTATAGGAATCCATAAAGTATTGGAAATTTATCCAATATATCTGGCCTGATGAATTTATGATCTATTATATGCAGGTTATGCATCCGGCCCGAGGAAACCCAACCTCTAATAGAGGAAGGGGAAACAGAGGAAGAGGCACTGATAGAGGTGCTGTAATAGCCCAAATGGGTAAGCAAAGGCTTATAGCCGAAGACTTAACAGGATCATCTTCGAAGAGTAATACAAGCAATGATACAATGTCATACCAACAGTATCAAGAATTCCTGAAATGGAAAAATTCTCAAGAGAAGCAAAAGGGAACAGAGGATAATATGCCGCCGTCATATTCTTCTATTATATTAGAAGATGATAACGAGACTATCCAGTCTTATATTAAGACAGATCACAAGGAAATAATATTATTCCTTGAAGATAGAGACCTCCAATGGAAAGATGAGCCATGGAAATTAACGGCAAGATATTTAAATAATGCGTCATACGCAGCCTGTACTTATAAGTACAGAGGTCATTATGAGATGATACTTAACACCACTGAATCTTGCGAGATATCGCATTTTTACCCAGCTAATACCAAAAAAGTTTTTAACTTTTCCAAAATGATAATCAAAAGAATTATATCCGCAGAAGAATGGGGTTTAAGTACCCTAACTGAAAGAAGTTATAATCATCCAGAGATGAAAACACCGGTAAAATATAATTACTGGGACTATGTGGATAGCTTTTATAAAGCATTGCTATATGAGAATGAGAACAAGAAACATTCTTGGTTCATAAAAATATGCTCAAATGTTTATAAACAGAGCAATATACCAAATTGGTTTTCACAGTGGTGGATCGTTTATGGTCCTACGGTAAAATTGCTACCAGAGCCATTGCTCAGTTTATATACTGAATGGGTGGATGTATCTCCCAAGATTCATGAATTACAGGGAAATAACACTCTTATAGAGGGAAATTCTTATATGAATTTCTTTATTGAATATTCAATCCCATGGATTATGAAATGGAGCGTTGAAATGGATTATACCCCACATAACATTCCTGCCTTATATAGAACCTTTTATACGAGGTTTTGGAAAAAAATAATTCAAAGAACAGCTGATGGTAATCTACACTGTCAAGATACAATTGATGTAATAAAACAATCACTCGAGAAATATAAACAGATTGATCATCTGGAACAAGTTAATACACCAAGTCCTTATCAACACATTCTCCATAAGTTAAGGATGAAGAAGGGATTAATGACCAAAGAGGAAAAGTTAGCCTTCTACTTGGAAGAAGTCAAAAAAGATTTAATCAAAAATCTTGAGGTTGAAATTCAGTCAGACACGTCAATGGCTTCTGCAAATAATACAGAAGATGAGGGCGAATATTGTTTACCAGGGGAATCCCAATCAATTACAGAAGATGAAGCAAATGATTATATCACCAATATAATGACACAGGTGACTGAACAAGTGACTAAAGAGAGGGAATCTTCCAAGGCACAAAACGCTAAGGGAAAGGATAAACTCTGACGAGGACATATTATTCAAGACCCCTCAGCTTTTATAAAGTTGCCTTTAATAAAGTAGCTTCAATAATGTTGCTCTCTCTTAAATAAAAGCAGCTTTGATAAAGTTGTGAAAATAATGGGCCATCTATCGGCCATTTTTCTTTCTTTAATTTTCAACCGGCCACTTGTAAAGTTTGGGCCTAATTGGTTGGTTTATTTTGTCTATAAATAGCTTAGGAGTTAGAACGGAGAAGGGCATCAGTTTACAACCTTCTCAAAATTGTAAATCTCTCCTATTTGTAAAAACTTTCAAGCATATAAAATTCTCTTAATTGCCTGGGCGCAAAAACCAGGTATTTAGCATTGTTCTTCTAATTTTGTTTCTTTTAATAAATTTAAGCTTTGATACTTGGCCTAATGATAGGCTAAATCATTAAGTGTTGAGCTCTGTCACACTGGGCTGCTAGGGTAAAATGATTCTAATAACAGATTATGATTAGAATCTCAGCAGGTGGTGGTGTTAAAGGTATGGTTTGATAGACAACCCAGGCGGAAGGTTGCATGCCAGAACCATTAATCCCTTCTTCATCCTTAACTTATGGAGAATGTGTTGATAAGGACTTGGTGTATTAACTTGTTCCAGATGATCAATCTGTTTATATTTCTCGAGTGATTGTTTTATTACATCAATTGTATAATATACTAATAAATATAGTAAATGAAACGTGATGATGGATACAGATAATTAAGAGAACTAGTACGGACTATGGAAACTGAAGAGAAGTGATACAATACTAGTTAAGAAAGTTATTTTAAGTTAGTAACCAAAAAGATCAAAATAAAATGTTAATATTAATTTAAGAGAAAAATAATAATATAATAGTAATAAGTTCTCAAATTAGTAGCAAAATATTTAATCTGAAGTAGAAGTACGACAATCTCCGGCAACGACGCCAAAAATTTGACGAGGCTAAAGTGTATAGGAATTTCCTGTTCGTGCTTTGTCAAATTATAGTATAGTTTAAGATATCGTCCCACAGCGATTGGGAAATCTATGCTACTGACCTGTAATATTTCGAATACTATTTGAGAGAATCAAGCTGATGAAAAGTGAGTTTTTGAATTTATAATCTACTTTAAACGAAACAAACAACTTCTTAAAGATTTATAATTTAAAAAGAGTTGAGAATTATTGAATTCACTTTATAATATTATAATACAATCTTAGCTTTTACATGTATTTCTCTTAAGAATAATTGCTTATTGCTAATTCAATTATATTTTGCTCACTATGAAATAATCAGTTAATAACACTCCGTGAGGTTATGTAAATTAACTGCGTTATAACTAGTGACAGTTAAACCAAAATATTTTCTTGCTTGAATTGTGCAACAAGGTAGTAAAGAATTCGTGAGAATATTCTTACTATAAATCAATAACCTTGCCTACAACAATTCCTCCGTGAGAATTAAAATTGAGGCAAGCAAGAGTACAGACTTGGAATAATAGTATACTAAAAATTACTCTCACTCTACTATTTTATTATTTAGTCATAATATATTAATTTTCCTCCGTAAAAATTACAAAATTAATATAAAAATAATCTATAGATAAAATATGTAGATGTGATGATAATAATTAATAAAAGGCCATCATCCCTGCACAGTATAAAATATAAATAGAAAGTATCAAGCCAAGAACCTGTTTAAACTTAGATAATTATAAAGATATCAAGCTTCATCAACTATCCCAACTAAAAGAGATTACTCCATTATGGAGTAAGAAAAATAAAAGTACTTTGAAGAAATATTATTTCTTCTAATAACAATAACTACAAAAACTTAGAAAGACAAAAGAGAAGAAAAGGGAGCAAAAGCAAGTCTCTGCTCTTAGAAAACCTGCGTAGATAGAAAGAGAAAGAAAAATTTGTTTTCCTCCCCATCTCCCTTTACAACATGTGCTATTTATAGAAGATTTCCTACGGAAGAATTGGTGAAAGTTTACAAGATCTTTGGCAAATATCATGGTGGAGTCATCAAAAATTTGGAGAAGATCTTTCATACGTAGCCTTGGTGAGGTCATCAATAGCATGACAAATCTCATGGTTGATTTGGTCTCTTTTAATTTATATATGTGCAATTATTGCATATGCATCTTTCTTCTTTGGCTTTTGCTCAGTGTCTTCTCTTTTTCCATGTATTCTTTTTTCTGCAAGAATTGTTAGAAAAGTGCGAGAATAGGATATTCTTATTCATATTTTATTTTAAAATCTTGTCTTTTTATATAGTAAAATTACATGAATAATTATATCCATCAGGATTCTCTTAACTTTGGCGTTCTTTTCACGTATACGATAGTCAGCCTCTTTGTAGGCAGTTTCATCCTTCGGAGTAATCCATTGAGCAGCTCCTTCTCCAATGGTGACCATGGGGATCAGAGGTCCTTAAGATGTGATCTTTCATAGCTGATAATCTTCAGCCTGAATGAAGTCCTTCATCCTTCCCTTCTACCATGCATAGTATTGACCATTGAATTGAGGAGGCCCAGCAATTGATTGTCCTTCTGTTACGATCTATGGTGCACTCATATTTTAGATCCTTCTCGAGATGTTATATGAGAGAACCTGCTCTGATACCACTTGTTGCACTTCGTGCACCTACTAAAACACTAGGGGTGAATAGTCTCCTTATTTGACTTTCGATTTTTCAAAACTTTCTCTTTGCTAAGTTAAACTATTCATAAAGAACCATATTCTCGATGAGGTTCAACCTAATTTTGTAACTTAACCTTATGCGGAATGTCAACGAAACGAGAATTTTAAGTGGAAAACTTCTTGCTCAAAGAGAAAAACTACGATCCAATCTCTGGGATTTGAGAAACAACTTCCACTATAAAATGAGCAAGTTTTAGGTTAAAATAATCTATAACCAAGAAACCAAAACTCTAGTACATAATCCTTACAAGCTAACCTCTAGCTTATAAGATCAAATTTTCTCCTTACAAATGTATTATATTATGATGATTCTATAGTAAGCAGATAGAATTACAACTCAACTCCTAATACAGAAAACTAGATAAACAGACTGAACAAAAAACTCAATGTCTTCCAGGTTTGACTTCAAACTCCTTCTCACTTAGGAATTTTTTCCTTGTTTGTTACAATTCTTTCCATAATTAAGACAAAGTCGTTTTGAGTATTTCTTCAATCCTACTTGGCCTAAGAAAAGCTTCAACACCGACTTCCTTCCTTTCACGAGTTAACTAGGATTGCAAGACTTTTTCGTCTTCAGTCAACTTCATTTCCTACTCGTACTAGGACGTCAACTTCAATAGTGAATCTTTTCACTAATTAACTCTTTAGATAATACAAACCGGATAAGCACTTATGATGTTGGAGGGTTCATGCTTGACATCAAGAGCTTTGAGTATTTTTAGATGGAACGGAAAGCAAGACTCAAGCCAAGAAAAAGCCAAAAGAGCATATTGAAGCTGCAGGATTGGGATGTCTGAGTAAAGCATGCAACTCGCGAGCAAGACAGAGTGTGGTCGCACAGATGCCACAGTCTTGAATTCTGCGAAAGCATGATAACTGGCGTGGTCGCGAAGGAATCAGGGAGTCAATACCCGTGGACGCGAAGAGTGAGACTGGGATCATTCTAAAGTGCAGCAAGGCAAGTTTCCAAAACTACCATTAAGGGCTATTTAGTCAATTTATCATTGTATTTATTAGTTATTATAAATAACTTAATTCGAGGGTTTAGTCATTAGCTAGATTTTAGATATTGAGTAATGTTACTCCTTAGTGAGTTTTGGGAAGTATCCCATGTCTCTTTGATGAACCTCGCTTGAATTGCTTTGGTTTAAGCATTCACGTATGAGTTCATTTCTTATCTCCTTTGGATTGTTTCTTTATTTGAATGTTAATCTAAAGAGTTCCAAGATTCTTCATTTTGTTTACTTGCTATATTCCTAGTTTTGACAATACATTTGGGGTAGACTTTGCTAGAGCTTTCTATGTAAAAAATGATAAATTGTTAGTGAAGGCTTGACATGAGTTGAATGAGCTAAAAAATAAAAATAAAAAAATTGTGATTAAACTTGCTAGTTGTTTCTTTTCTTGCCAAGTTTTTGATGTTAGAATTGAAAAGGTGTTCTTTGTGGATAGTCTTGATACTTGGATCTAGCATAAAAGTGTGAGATTTGAATGAGAGTATTCCACTCCATCATCTTTGTTAGATATTGTGAGTGTAGTTCTTGACTTAGTACTAATTCTTGTTATAATTTTGCAAGATCCAAATTCGAAGACGAATTTCTGTAAAGAATGAGGAAATGATACGAACCGGATAAGCACTTACGATGTTGAAAGGTTCATTCTCGACATCAAGAACTTCAAGTGTTTTAAAAGGGCATGGAAAATAAGACTCAAGTCAAGAAGATGCAAAAAGAGCACATTGAAGCTGCGGGATCTGAATGTCAGAGTAAAGCACATGATCACGAGCAAGACAGAACGCGGTCGCGTAGACGCCACAATCTGGCATTTTGCAAAAGCGTGATGAGTGGTGCGTTCGCAAGGGGATCAGGGAGGCAGTACCCACGGCCGCGAAGACTCAGAGCATGATCGTGCTAAAGGGCGGCAAGGCAAGATTCCAGAATTACCATTAAGGATTATTTAGTCCATTTATCGTTGTATTTAGTAGCTATTATAAATAGCTTAATTCGAGGGTTTAGTCATTAGCTAGATTCTGGATATTGAGTGATTTTACTCCTTAGTGAGTTTTGGGAAATATTCCATGTCTCTTTGATGAACCTCTTTTGAATTGCTTTGGGTTAAGCATTCATGTATGAGGTCTCCCTTAGATGTTTCTTGATTTAAATGTTAATCTAATTAGTTCCTAGATTCCTTAGTTGCTTCTTTGGGGTAATTGATTATATTTTAATTATTAGATTGATCCCTTCTTTCTCCTACTCCTACATTTGAGATTATTAGTTGTGATTGCATATGTTTAAGTAATTAAGACTTGGGTGTGTGTTTAATTTCAACAATATTTTGTATCTATCTATCCTTTTATCACTTGTCTTCCAAGTTTGGTAGTGTTCGTGAGGGTTGAAGAACTTGTATCTTCAATTTGCTTGAATCTCTACTTTAGGTTCATATCATTTTGTATCAGAGCTCGGATAAATGTTTGTTTCTACAAGTGTTGTTTAGGTTTCGATTTTTATATATAAAAAAAAACTGAAAACTACGAAAAACTGTTCCGAAGTCACTATTTGGATTTGGATTCCCTATTTTGTTGGATGAAATTATGATTTATAGTTGTTTTCACTCAATATTGGAACCTGTGGCTGCGCTGTTAAGGAAAAACTTAAAATTCCACCATTGATGGATTTTTGAAAGCTTGAAAAATCGTGAATTGAGTTTTGTGATTCGTTGAAGTTTGATTCGAATTCACGTTAGAGGTTTGTTCTAGTGGTGTTTGAGAATCGATCCTTAAATTTATAACATATTTGGTGAAAAATTGTTTTGGGTTATCGGATTGAACCACTGTTATTTGGAAGAACACTTCCACGTTTCTAGGCTGTGGCTAAGCTTCGTGAACACGACCAGAGTACCGCGAAAGCTAGCTAGAGTTAAATAAGAGTATTGCGATAGTGATGACATCTTCGCGAGCGTGAAGTAAAGAAACTGATGGTGTTTTTGCGAATGCATCCTACAAATCCACGAACACGCTGAGAAATTTTTTTGATAATTCTCGTGGTCGTGTCTGATTTTAACACGATCGGGTGGCATTAAATATTGTAGAAGTTTGACTGAATTTTGGGACTGATTGAGTAGTTTGCAGACTTGAACTGTATTTTGGAAGAATCCCAATGAAGAAGATGATAAACACTAACCAGAAAATGTCGCAGAATTCTCATTTTGCAGAAATATCCACTTTGGGCGATTTTAATTGACCAGCTAGACACTTTTTGTCTTGTGAACTATTTGTTGTCCCGTTTGAAATATAGCCATCCAGGTTGTTTTTACATTGTCTTCATGTTTATTTCTTAGCTAGATTACATTAGTATTAGGTCTACTTATGTTATTCTAGTTAATTTGTGTCCATATTTTATTTCGTACCAATGTGTTTCGTGCTTTTCTCTTTTAGTTTCGTTGTGTATTTATTTGTTTCCTAGTCTGTTTGTGTGTCTTTGTCCGTTCTTTGGTGACATAAACTCCACTCCAAACCGATACTTAATTGCTTGCTTGGGTGATTTGAGATTGATTGGTTCTTAAAGATATTGTGGATATTCTTTGAGATGTAAAAGACAAAGTATGGTGAGTTTAATTGAGAGTGGTCATAAAAGAGTTTGACCTTGAGTGTATATACGAGCGAAAGAATATTGAGTACTATCTTTGGAGTGATACACGTGAGGAAGTGACCTGTGAGGTCAAATTTTAACTAACCAATTCTCTCGTATTCAAAGTCTTTTCTTGTAGGTAGCATGTCTCTTTGGAAAGGTGAATCCAACAATGAGATGGAAATATTGAAACAATAACTTTTAGATGCTTTTTAAGACTTCGAAAACTCGTGGGAGGAGTTAAGGGGGGAGGTAAAATAGTTAGACAAAAGAATGAGGGGTGTAGAAGCATCCTTTTAATAGTCGTAAGCCTTGTAGGTTACAATGGTTAAATGATTGTGGAGAACTTAAAGTGAGAAAAATGGTGAAGATTCCTTTCATGGTTGGAGACTTGGTAGATTAAGTCGCTTGTTGTGTAGTGCCATTACATGCTTTCCATCTTATTCTTGGGAGCCTTGGATGTTTGACAGAAATGTGATGCGTAATGGAAGGAAAAATTACTACTTCATTGAATTAAATGGAAAGTTGATTATACTTGAACCATTGGAGCCAAGAGAAGTGATGAAAGAACAAATGAACTTGAGGGAATCCTTGAAAAATACAAGAAGAAAATATGAGGTTGAGAGGAAAAGAAAGAAAGAAGTGAGGGAGAGACAAGTGATAACTCTAGAGTGGAAAAAGGAGAGGAAGTGTTGAACAAAGAGAGTGAATTATCACAAGAAAAGAGAGAAGAGAGTGGCAAAAGAGAGAGTGAGAATGAGGATAAACAAGAGAGTGAGAGTGATGATATTTATTATTCTAACTCTTATCATTTTTTACCTTCTTTTCCTAGTTGTTTCGAATGTTTTGAAGGGACTTTTGAGATGCTCATCTGGGAAATCCTTTTTTGTAAGTGGTTCTATACTTGGAAGAGAAATAGGATACCAAGGTGAAGTCTCCAAATGAACAAATGTGCTAAATTTGGAAAGTCAAGGTAAAGAAAAATATTTAAGTGTGCTACAAGGTAACAAAGCTAATCCCAACTCTCTTATTTCTGAGGTGAGTTTATTGGAGATTTTAGTGTGGATGATAGCTTACTTTATTGTGCAATTAATGATTCTTTATCTTGTGACAATCAAAGCCGATTTGAAAATTGTGAGCATACACTAGTTGGCCTTAATTATGGAGTCAAAAGTATTGATGATCCTCATGTACTTGAGTTGTTTCATACTAGTGATATGCAAAAAGTTGAGTTGGTAAACGATGGTTGTGAGTATGACACTCCACCCTTGTTTGATAAATATGAAAATAAATTGCTTGATATTAATGTTATATAATTTGATAATATTCTTGAGTGTGGTGGTAGTTTGTGTCAAGTTGAAAATAGTGTTGGAATGAAAAGTGTGCACTTACTTGAGAGGAGTGAAATAGTTGATGAATTGTCTTTAGATGACATTGAATTATCTTATTTTTGTGATTAAAATTGACGAATCTTGCTATGAGTTGTTAAGTTAGTGTACTCTTGAAAGTTATCTTGAATATGTGGACATCATTGATGATCTTTCCTTCAATGGTACCTTTCTTTGGGACTTGTTTACACTTGATGAAAATGATGAACCGATACCTAAAGGGTGCATAACTTGTGAAAATGATTCTTGTGACTTGCTTGAGAGTGCTAATTGTGTGGGTGTTAGCAAGCTAACTACTAATATATTTGTTGAAAGCTTGTTTTATGTTGGAATGTTCTCCAAAAATGAAGAATGTTATTTAAAGAGGAGGGGCACTAGTGATTATAATGGTTAATTAAGGGATGCCAGTTTTAGTGTCATTTTGTTTACTTGCTATATTCCTAGTTTTTACCATACATTTGGGGTAGACTTTGCTAGAGTTTCCAATGTAAAAAAATGATAAATTGTCAATTAAGGCTTGACATGAGTTGAATAAACTTAAAATTAAATTTTTTTTGTGATTAAACTTGCTAGTTGTTGCTTTTCTAGCCAAGTTTTTGATATTGGAATTGGTAAAGTGTTCTTTTTGGATAGTCTTGATACTTGGATCTACCATAAAAGTGTGAGATTTGAATGAGAGTATTCCACTCCAACATCTTTATTAGATATTGTGAGTGTAGTTCTTGACTTAGTACTTATTTGTGTTATAATTTTAAAAGATCCAAATTCGAAGATGAATTTCTTTAAAGAATGAGGGAATGATACGAACAGGATAAGCACTTACGATGTTGGAGGGTTCATGCTCGACATCAAGAACTTCAAGTGTTTTAAAAGGGCATGGAAAACAAGATTCAAATCAAGAAGATGCCAAAAGAGCACATTGAAGCTGCAGGATCTGAATGTCTGAGTAAAGCACGTGATCACGAGCAAGACAAAGCGCGGTCGCGTAGATGCCACAGTCTGGCATTTTGCGAAAGCGTGATGAGTGGTGCGGTCGCGAGGGGATGAGCGAATCAGTACCCGCGGCCGTGAAGACTCAGAGCATGATCGCGCTAAAGGGCGGCAAGGCCAAATTCCAGAATCACCATTAAGGATTATTTAGTCCATTTATCATTATATTTAGTAGCTACTATAAATAGCTTAATTCGAGGGTTTACTCATTAGCTTGATTTTGGATATTGAGTGATGTTACTCCTTAGTGAGTTTTGGAAAATGTTCCATGTCTCTTTGACGAACTTTTCTTGAATTGCTTTAGGTTAAGCATTCATGTATGGGATCTCCCTTGGATTATTTTTTGATTTTAATGTTAATCTAATTAGTTCCTAGATTTCTTAGTTGCTTCTTTGGGTTAATTTATTGCATTTTAATTTTTATATTGATTCCTTCTTTCTCCTACTCCTAGATTTGAGATTATTAGTTGTGTTTATATATCTTCGAGTAATCAATATTTGAGTGTGTATTTATTTTCAACAATATCCTGATTCTATCTATCCTCTAATTACTTGTCTTCCAAATTTGATAGTATTCTTGAGGGTTGAAGAACTTGCAACTTCAATTTGGTTGAATCATGATTTTAAGTTCATATCACTAGGCATACGTGTCCATCATCAAAACCTTTATTTCAACGCCTCTACAATGCACTTTTAAATGACAAAATATGATAATATCATATATGAAATTAATTCCGTAAAAATCACCATGACCATGGGTTGTTCGTCGCATGGTTTCATTTGTTTCAAGTCTTGATTTTGAACATTGACCACCTCCATCTTCATATTTAGACAACCTAGACACATTGTAATAACATTTTTGAATTTTGTCAAGAATACGCTATTGTCTGAGTTAATAGCCGCATTGCTTTCTGATCGCCCCAAAAACTCGTCCTAAAAAGGATAAGCGGTCGCTGCAAATATAATCCGGTGTTAAGTCTGGAGTTGACCCACAAGGAGAAAACGTCTAGCTTAACTACTTTTGTATTACTAAACCAATAACTTTAACAATTTTCAATGGTAACAATAACAATTGAAGGTTGAACTAAAGAACAAAATGTAAGAACAGATAAAGAACACAAGTAAATTAACTTGATACAATTCAAGAAGAAAGAACCTAGGATATATATTTCCCAACTATTGAGATGAACAACTGACAGGTTTTCTATAATCTTGTCGTTTTCTTCCTATTGATCGTGAGATCTTTAGTTACTGTAAACATCTCCCAATCAAGAACAGTAATTTCCTAAGTTATTCTTCCGAACTACCTAGGTGCTTATTTAGCCCGCTCACTAAGATCACAACAAAGCTTCAGTATTCCTAATCCCGCTTTTAAATCTTTGCAATTCTCTTCCGACCTCTTGCTCAGAAGTGTTGTTGTTCAACAACTACCTAATCCTGCATTCTTTTCCAAGCAACACAAGGCAACAAGGCACAATTAATTGATGGCCATTCAACTAATCACATGAAACACATAGTTGAACAAATAGGAATAACACTGTTCAATTATAGAAAATACTATCAATAAGCTCACTCAATGATTGGTTCCATCAATATCCTAGAAAAGGAAAGACATCAAGATTAGATAAGAACTCGTGACAAACAACTTAACCGAACTTACCTAGAAAATTCAAAAACCCTTTCTTTTGGTCATAATCTAGTATTGACAGTAGAAACTAATAGACCACTCAAGTTCCAACGTACCTCATAACAAGAAAATGCCACGAAACACACAACATATAATTTCAAGAGAAATTGTGGCATATTAAATATCGAGCACTCTCACACTCAAAAAGAAATTTCTCATGTCTCACAGAAAAGTACCATAGGCTTGCCTATTTTGTTGCTATCCAGTAATGTAGGAGTCTCGATCAAAAGTCAAGTAGGACTTTTTATAGCTTGTAATGTTGGTTTGGGTAAGGTGTGGTACATTTTTGTGTATATAGTGACTAATTCTTTCCCTAAACACTTTAAACATCACTCACTATTTTTTTTCTCACTTACTCATGTAGACGTATCACTTCCCAACATTCTTGTTCATATCTATCTTTTTAAACCAAGGGCCCATTCTTTTATCCCTTTCTTTCTCCTCATTTATTCAACAATTTATTCAACTCCTTTTTTTCTTTGCTTTTTGATTTTTTTTCTCTTTCTTTTCTTTTCTTACTCTTTTTCACTTTTCACTTTTTTTTTTTTCATTTGAGGAGAATATCATGTATTTCTACCTTCATTCCTTTGTAAATTTCTTTTCAAGTGCACAACTCTCGTTATAAACTCACCATCTTACAAATCACACGACCTAAAGTAGTTAAGAGGAAGATGGGTAACAAGAGAGATAAATATCAAAAGGGATACGGCTTGCAACTCAGGTTGCCAAAGAAAAGGTCAATAGGCTCAAATTGGGACACTAAAGAATTTTTTCTTTAGGTAGGCTAATTTAGGCACTGGCGGGCCAAGGAAGGCCTACTTTCATCCTAAAGATCAAGACTACCTAGGATTTCACCTCAAACAACAAGCAGGACAAGTTCTAGACTTAACAAGAAACAATGAGAAGTAGACAAATAAGTTCACTCCACACTGTACATGGAACTCAAGGATCATTTCAGTTTCACCTCGCAATACATAATTATGAACTCAGAAAGGAAGTTCAAAAATATGTAGGTAGTTCTAGCTAAAGGTTGTCTTTCAAAGTCCTCTCTTCTCTCTTTTTCTGCCTACTTTCACTTTTTTTCTTCTCCTAAGCTCAATTCTCTTTCTTTTTTATTCACTTTTTTTTTTTTGCATTTTTTTATAACCTACAAAAATGCTTGGTTCAACATAAATAACTCAATAGAAAAAAAAACCAAGGCTAAGAAAACCCAAAGATTATTATTATAAAAGAAACATTGCATAAACACAAAGTACTCACCACCCTACACTTGAAAAGTTGCAATGTCCTCAATGCAACAACATGCAAACCAAGGATGAAGAGATACTCCCTGCAGCCCGAAGAGTTGGCACTATTAGTGGCGCCATCAGATCCACATCTTTGAGAGGCTCTTACCCGCCATCATCATCACTTGCAGACACAACCTCTATAAAGCACGTGGTACTCAGACTTCTCCCATACAAGCACAAGGGGTTGTTGCAAGCACCCCGCACTTAGACTCAAAACTACATGATCCTGCAAAAACAAGAAAACACACATAGTAATATAATGTAAAGAAACACAATTAAACTAAAGAAAGCAATAACAATTGGGTCGCCTCGTGGCACAACGCATCTCAGCATCAAAACTTTTCTCTCCACTTTGAAAATATGAATTGCCTCCCCAATTTAGATTCAAGCTTATGATGATACTCCCGGGGTGGTACAAATTCAAGTGATCTCCGAATATTCATTGTGCGCTTCTTGCCCTTTAACCGAGACATGTGAGTTTTTCGTTTTGGCATGACAAATTCAAGAACAAAAACACAATGTTCCTCCTTCTTAGACTCTTTTAGGGGCTCCAATGAATCAACATCTGCATCCACATCACCATCCAAACTAAATGTTGAAAAGTAATTCGTAACTAAGGTCAACTGACGTTTATTGAAATGCACGCGACTTACGCGCTTCCCGGTTAAAACTCCACGCGCTTCCAAAATGGCACCTCTTTCCACCGGACAACCCACCAGTAACCCTCAACCAAACCCTTCTTCAGTGAGTCTCAACTTGGAACAGCCACCAAATCAAACAACCTATGCCACAACTATTTCTTCTCCATCTACATCTACCCCAACTCCAGAACCGGTGGTTGCGAGACAAACAACACACAACGGAAAAGCTGCAGTAATTTTCAAACTTAAGGACTACTATGGGGTCATGACAGAGGAATGCAAATGGACGCTGGTCGGAAAATTCACCATGGGCAGACCAAGGATTGAAGAGATTAGGTCCAAATTTCTTGAGCAAACTCCTCTAAAAGGAAAGGTAAGAATCGGTGCCTATGACTACAGACATGTTTTTATTGATTTTAACAATGAGTTGGATTTCAACTCGGTTTACTTCAAACGATTCATGGATATTTCTGGGTCCTTGATGAGAATGTTTAAGTGGTCCCCTGATTTTGACCCAAATGAAGAAACTTCTTTAGCCCCAATTTGGGTACTCCTTCCAGAGCTTCCCTTTCATCTCTTTAAATGGGAATATCTGAAACAAATATTAGAACCAGTTGGAACCCCTCTAAAAGAAGACCTTGCTACCATTGGTAGATCAAGACCTCATCTCGCTAAGGTAAGGGTAGAGGTTGATCTTATGAATCCCCTTTTGGATTCTGTTTGGGTGGGTTTTGAAGGGGAAGGTGCTGGCTTGAAAGGCTTCGACCAAAAATTGGATTATGAAGGAGTCCCTGCATTTTGTAAGTCATGTAAGTTACAAGGACATGACATACATAGGTGTAAAGTTGAGGCAAGAAAGAAAGAACAAGCTGAAAACTCTAAAGAAATGAATATGGAGGGTAAAAAAGAAGATCTATGCAGAGACCAAGCTCAAAATGTTGCAATTAAAAAAGCTCAAGATATAGCAGAGTGTTCCAATGCTCCAAAGGATGATGGTTTCATTGAAGTTAAAAGAAAGAAAAATAGAAGGACTAATGTCAACAAGGCACAGGTTGAACAAGTTGATAACCCTGAAACAAAGGTAGAGGAAGTTCCTGCTCAAATTCAAAACACAAAGGCTCCTGCTCAATCAAATTCAGAAGAGACAGTACCAATTTACAAGAGAAACAAAAAGCAGAAAAAGAAGAAACTAAAGGGAGTAGCAGCTGCTAACTTCCTGAAGATGAAAAATATGTTTTGGATCAGCCACAAAGCAAAACAGGTTGTGGAAGCTAAAGCGAAAGAGACTGCTAAAATAGATGACAAAGACAAAAAACTGGAAGAACAAAAGCAGAATGAAAATACTACTGACATGCCAAAGGGGAAAGAAAAGCAAATTGTGACAGTACAAGAGGACCAACAGAGTAAAATGGGAGAGAATATTAACTTGTGCAACTTTACTGAGATTCAATCACCTATTACAGTGGACCCAGCTGAAATATCAGATAAATGTGGTCAGCTGATAGTAGACTTGGGCTCGGTTGAAGTAGTTAATGAGACTAACTTGGACGAACATGAACCAATCTTGCAAAAGTACAAATATTGTGACTCTATGTACCAGAGTGAAGTGGAGGAAGATGAGTCATCTGATGAACAAGTTGCAGACAGCTTAATGGAAGCCATGAAACCTTCTATGTCAAAGGAGGATGATCAAATTACCAGACAAACAAACGAAGTGATTCAGCAGCAAGGACTTTCTCCAAGAGGTCCTAACAGGAAAAAGAAGAATACTAAAGGAGGCAAATCAAAGCCTCCTGGAAGTATAAAAAATTAAGTTGTGTCTTTTCCCCCCATTTTTTATTATGATGAACATCATAATTTGGAATATTTGGGGAATGAAGTCACGAAAGGCGACAGAAAGGCTGGCTAAACTAGTCAGAATACATAAAGTAGACTTTGTGGCTCTTCAGGAGCCTTTTTTAAATGCAAGTCAAATCGAAAGATACAGGATGTTATTGGGTTTTGATCATGCACAAGCTAATGTAAATAGTAAAGTTTGGTGTTTTTGGAGATCTCACTTCAAATGCTCAGTGTTATCAGACAAAAAGCAACAAATAACATTTCAAGGTAACAAAGTAGGGGATGCAGCCACTTTTTGGGTCACCGCTGTATATGCTAAGTCAAATGCTGATAAAAGAATGAGGCTCTGGAATAACCTTAGGGATATTCAACAACAAGTGGACGGACCTTGGGCAGTGTTTGGGGATTTTAACACTATCTTGGCACCTGAGGAAAAAAAAGGGTGGTCTGCAACATAGTCTGAGCAAAAGCATGGATTTCATTGAATGCTTAGATGATTGTGAGTTGATAGATGTTGGCTTTTCAGGGAATACATTCACTTGGTGCAATGGAAGAAGAAAGAGAAGGAGGATTAGTAAGAGACTTGACAGAGTGCTAACTAATGATAAATGGACAGAATTGTATCAAACAACCATTGTTACTCACCTGGCTAAGACAGGATCTGATCACAGCCCCCTCCTGATGAAATGTTCAAATAGTGAAGTGGAGTCTACCAGATATTTTAGATTTCTGAATTTCTGGACTCAACAACCTAATTTTCTACAGATAGTGGAAGAATCTTGGAGGAAAGAGGTTCATGGCAATGCACAATGGATTCTTCACCAAAAGTTGAAAGCTTTGGAAAAGAAGCTGAGTTCATGGTCAAAAGACACAATTGGGGATGTATTTCAAAGAGTGAAACACTTTGAACAAATCACATCATCTCTGGAAGAAGTTTATGAAGCAAATGCCTCTAATTCTAATAGAGAGGCACTTCATAGAGCACAGGCACAATACATTTATTGGCTCAAGATGGAGGAATCAATTCTCAAACAAAAGTCTAGAATCAAATGGGCTGAAGAGGGGGATACCAACTCACAGTATTTTCACAGTGTCATTAAGCAAAGAAGAAGGAAAGCACAAATCTTCAGAATAAAGAACAAAGACGGTCAATGGATTGAGGGTAATTCTACTATTGCAGAGGCAGCGGTGGAGCATTTTAAAGACATATTCACAGAACAAGGGGATAGAAAAGTGGAGAACTTCTTGAGATGGATACAACCTTCGGTAACAGAGGAGGACAATTCCAGAATCCAGCAAATCCCAACTGAGGAAGAAATAAAACATGCAGTTTTCTCTATTGATTCTTCTAGTGCAGCTGGCCCGGATGGCTATAATGGCCACTTCTATCAAGTGACATGGGAGATCATCAAGAAGGAAATATGTTGTTTTGTTCAGGAGTTCTTTAATGGGTCTTCTCTTAGCAAGTACTTCACTCATACTTGCTTGGTACTTATCCCAAAAGTTACTTCGCCATCTTATTTCTCCCAACTCAGACCAATAAGCCTGTGTAATGTTTCAAACAAGATAATTTCCAAGATATTGGCTTTGAGGATAGCAGTTATTCTCCCAAAGGTGATCTCAGAAAACCAAGCTGGTTTTGTCAGAGGCAGACTGATAACTGAAAATGTTCTCCTGACTCAAGAGATTATTCATGGCATGAAGAACAAAAACAAAGGAGGGAACCTGGTCATAAAGCTGGATATGTCTAAGGCTTACGACAGGCTCTCTTGTTGTTTCTCACATCAGTATTAAGAAGAATGGGCTTCTCTGAAATTATCATTGACAACATTTATAGACTAGTATCAAACAATTGGTACTCAGTTATTATAAATGGGTCAAGGTACGGTTTCTTCTCATCATCTAGGGGGTTAAAACAAGGCGATCCCCTCTCACAAAAACTTGTTGCTCCCAAACGCACACGCAAGTATACGCGGTCGCCAAGTAATAAAGTGACAAAGTCGAGTATCGTTCCCACGAGGACTATGCGGACTAGTGCTTAATAAACAATTCCTGATCAAACTATCCAGGGGTCTTTTCCAATGGTTGTAAGAGTTTTTATACTAAAATGCAGTAATTAAAGTGCTGGAATGAAATCAAGCAATGGAGCAAAACTTTGGTTGTTAACAATATCAAGGGAGCGATCCAGGGTTAGAATTACGAACAATCCAGTTGATGTATTCAATTGACTTCACTTCTTAAATCCCGGGTTACTAACTGACAGGTTAATTATAATTATGAAAACCTTTCAGTTCTTCACAATCTATGCAAGCTACTCTAATCCCTGTATGTCTACGGGTTAAATCACATGCACGCATTAACGATCCTGCAATTAGTTAAACTAGGCGAGCAAGTATATGTCTATCCTACCCGCGAATTGATTCCCCGATGCCCGGGTTCACAAACTAGTTCTATTCTTCCTTATTACGTAATTAGATTCTCTCTTTCGAGTTCAACCCAAAAACCATAGATGATGTATAACTATCGAGCTCTAACAATTATACAAGTTAAATCAAGGAAGAATAAGTAACCCGTTATGGGATTCAATCAATGGAAATCAATCTTCAACAATCAACTTTCATGTAAATTCTAACCCCAGAACGTTAGGAAATTAGCCACACATATTCATAATCACAAGGCAAAGATTTGGTGTAATCATGAAATAAATGATTTAATAGATGAAAGAATTGGGAATAACCCTTGTTCAATGAAGTGTGTAGCTCTCAATATTGCCCAAAGTCAAGAACTCCTTACAAAAACTAAGTAGTAAACTATTTATAATGTTTCCAAACCCTTAGTAATAAGTTAGACCCGATACCAGGAGGAATAGGGGGTAAAATCGCGCATAAGGGGCGCTATAGCGGGCGCCCCGCGCCCCGAAAAGCGTGCACAAGACCAGAGGACGCCACCAGGCTTCGTGCCATAGGCCTGCGTCGCAAGCTAAACGCGCCAATCACTGCGCGCGATGGCCTGCGCGGCGCGGGCTCTAGCGCGCCAGGCTACTTTGCTCTTTTCCGCTCCAAAACTCGGCTCGTGTCGTGCCTATGTGTGCTCAATCCAATCTTCAAACATCCTTCAACCAATTCATGCTCAATCAAGCTCCGAAACGCTCCAAATGCATTGCGTAACGACCTACACACGAACAACACAACATAAGCGAAAAACCACATTCACAAGCTACCAAACAAATGCAAAACAAGCTCAAATGTGCGGAACTATTAAGGAAAAGTAGGCATAAAATGCCGAACATCACCACCCCACACTTGAACCTTTGCTCGCCCTCGAGCAAGTCACATCTAACTCCCCCACCTAGGTAAAACAGGTCTGCCTATGACTATGGTTGATACCGACCATTGAACCAATGCGCACATGACTACTATGGATCCACAACATGCCAATAATTTGCCAAACTCAAAAATATGAGAACAACCACCCCAAAATAACTCAAATGCACAAACTCAACTCAATGCAACCATGCTCCCACAAAATTACACCTATCTACTCAATCAAAAGCCATCAACTTTACCTACTTCATGCAAACCACGTGCCCTCACCAATATGAAAGAGAATGCCCCCCAAAGATCACACACAAAAGCAAATATCATGAATAGAACGGGGGCAATAACAAATGAATTCTCTCACTCTCATGAAGGGCTCACATGTCACACACAACGTACCATAGGCTTGCCCGTAGTGTAGGACTCCACTAATGTAGGCTCACTCCAATCGGGATTAACTAGGACTTTAGAAAGGTCGTAATGTAGGCTAAGGTGCGGGTAGGACATATATGGGTAATAGTGACTACCTCCCTAAGCACTTTTAATACATCACATTTAATTTCAAGCACAAGTCTCAACAAACCACCCATTCACAAGTGTCACACATACACCGTATCAACAAGTAGCATTTTTCTTTTTAAACACACACTAGCAAGGAATGGACATCTTTTTCTTCTTTTTTTTTTCTTTTCCACAAATTTTTTTCTTTTCAACTTTGCTATTTTTTCCTTTTCATTTCATTTTTTTTTTCCAATTTCATTAACTTCCATCCTTGCCAATGTTTTCCACTACTTCACAATTTTCATAAGTATTTCCCTTTTATTAGCTCCACTCAAAAGTCTCCCAACATCTAACCACCACTCCAATCATCTACACAATGTCAATAAAGTGCTTAAGGAGTAAGGGCCAAAAGAGTCAATTAAGAACAAATGGGTAGGCTCGGGGTGTGGGTGCCAATCAAAAAGGGTCAATTCAAATCACAACACAATTTTTCAAGGTATATATGTAAGGGTAGGCAAGTAAAAGAAGGCCTTGTATCATTTCCCAACTAGAGCAAACCTAGGATTTCGCTTTGCACACACACGGGGCAAGTTCTAGACATTAGTACGCAACATGGAGCAAATAAGAACATGCCTCACACACACATTGCACATGGTTCACACAAAGAGGTTCCATCAACAACTCTCAACTAAGCTTCTAGAATGCAACTTGTGGAAATTTAAGCACTCATGCACAAAAGTTAGCAATCAAGTCAAACAAGCGGACTCAAGCATCTCAAGGGGGTTGTTCCAATTTTTTTCTCTTTTTCTAGGCATGCATCAAATTAAAACTCAAGGACACCACAAATAGCACATGCAATCAAGTCCAAGTCCACCGGTATCAAACAAATCAAAGGCACCTAGCATTCTACCTATTTCCTTAGCCTAGGGTCATCTAAAACTAACTATCCTAATCCTAAAAATGAAAAACTACCCGGTTCAAAGGTCACCCCGTGGAAAAGAACCGCGGCCATAAGAAAAACCACGGGGCGGATAACATGTACCACTAATAAAACTAAAAGGAAAATCTTTTTGGAATTTTTCATTGGTTTTCTAATTTTTTTTTCATTTTTCATATAGTAAAGCAAGAAACAAATAAAAATAAAGTCAAGTGACAAAATAAAAAGTCCTAAGGTACATGCATCCTAAACCTCAAAATAAAAACTAGATAAAAGGGCAGTACCCCACCCCACACTTAAACTAAGCAATGTCCCAGTGCGACAAAGAAGTAAGTGCAAAAGTAAGAGTACAAGAAAACTGCCCTGAAAGCTGAATGGTGCACGGGAGAGTGGACCTAGGCCCCCGCCTCATGATCAGTCTCATACTCACTATCTGGATCATCGGCCACAATCTCGGGATCAGTGTTCTCATCCTCCCGCGGGTCCACCCGTCCAGCCTCAACCTCGCCTAGCAAGACCTTCGAGGTCTCCGTCAACGGGACCTTTCGGTCAATACTAGTCATATCAACGCCCGACTGACGGGCCATGGCTTCTATCATCAAATACTGACGCGCGGCCAAGTTGGCACTAGTCTCTCGCAAATCATCCGCCGTCAGCTTCACTGGTGCTGTGGTGATAACCCCCTTGACCGAGGCAATGTCAAAAGGCCTCCCAAAATCAAGGACAATGCGATCCCCGACCTCATCTGCGGGGACGCCCGCCTTCTCTAAATATCGGGTCAAGAGGTTCCCAAAATATAACCGACTACATGATTTTTCATACCTCTCTTGTTTCATCATTTTCAACATGTAGTACCCAATGTTCACCGGCCTCCCGGTCATGAAGAAATACACCATGCACGCCCGAGTCTTAGTGACCTCGGAATAATGAGAACATGGAAGAATCCGTGCATTTATAAACCGCATCCATACACGTGCCGGCTTGATAAAGTGGGAGAAATGCATAAACTTATGTCGCCCAGCTGCTCCTCGTCCCCACTTATGTGTGGACCCCTCACCACACAAAGTCTCCCGCAAGGCCGTGTAATCCGGTGTTTTGATGTAATTTCTCAACTCCTCATGATCCGGGTCATCTACCCCCAAGAAGGCATTCAATGCCGGGGGATCTAACTTCACCTTCACTCCCCTAACCGTCACCATGTCATCATCTCTCCACGCCTCATCGGGCTCCCAGTTGGCATAAAGTTCTTGGACCATGTCCAAGTTGGCAGGCCCCGGACTCTCAAACACTGAGTCCCACTTGAGGGCAATGATCTTCTCGGCCACATCACGAAACTTTTGTAGCACCGGCCGTTTATCAATTGCTTGCTCGGGGATGTACCCCGCAAGCCTCACATTTTTATACCATGTTTGGCAATCTCCCTTCTTCACGAAAGGGAGGCCATACCGAGTCTTGCCTCCGGGACGTGGTATCGGCACCGCGTCCTTTGGAATCTTGGCCTTAGCCTTTGCTTTTGCCTTGGGCTTGGCCGGTGCCTTACCCTTTTGCTTTGAACTTGAAGGCTCGGTTTGAGGTTCTCTCCTCGGGCCCGCGATAGATGAAGAACTTGCCTTTTGGGATGTGGCTACCATGGTACCTACACAAACACAAACATCAATGTTAGATGTATAGTTATGCACCAAAAACAATTCAAGCTCAAGGGTACCACCCCACACTTAGCACACACTCTATGTGGCAATCACTCAATTCAATAGCACGGGCAACCCCACACTTGAACAAAACTAGCTTTGAGCAAAATATGTTACGTTTTGAATTTTTAAAATCAAGCTAGTGTGGGTGCCTCATTGTCCATTCTAGTGTGTATGCAACATCTAATGTTCATAGGAAGCCTAAGGATTGCATTGCTACTCAAGAATTCACAATGTCATTGATATTTCATCTTTGAGGCTTTTTCACAAACACCTAATGTGCACAACTTTGAACTAGCACTTTCAATGGGATTTGTAATGTATCAACCCTCCCAAATTGTTGGGAGATCTCTTTTTTCAAGTCACAAGTTCTATACTAAGCATTCTAGACAATTAAGCACATCAAGATTGAATTTTTATGAACAAGCTTGCAACTAGTTAAGAGTATCACCCATGAGCAATGATGAAGATAACTTACATGTTATTGAGAAGGAAGAGTAGTAATGTACTTACTTGATGATGTTAGAAGTGATTGCACAAGAGTTGGGATGATTCCAATTGTTAGAGATGAATTAGTGTGTGTGTAGAGAGTGTTTATGGTGAAAATAGTGAAGAAAAGATGCGAGAATTCGGGGTTATAGGGGTTGGGATTAAAAGAATTCGGGTCAAAACCCGTTGACCCGTTTGTGAGACCAAAACTTTGGCCTTCCGCGTTCCTATCCGCGCCGCGAGCCCATCGCGTGCACAATATTTCAGCCTCTGCCAAGCCTCGCGCGGTGGGAGGCGCGGGGCGCTCCCAACCGCGCTTGGCTCTTTTACCCCAGCTTTTTCTCGCGCTTTGGGAGGCGCGGGGCGCTCCCAAACGCGCCCGAGCACATTTTTTTCGCACCGTTTTTCGATTCTAAGTGCAAACCCAAGCGTGGAACATGTCTCGAGACGTCCCATACCCCTCAATGCATTCATAACACCTTGTTTAGCTCACCCGAATCCTGCAAAAACGACACACAAAAACAACTAAAACGTGACACTATAAAATATAAAAAATCCTAACTATTACAAGTACAAACTCGGGTTGCCTCCCGAGAAGCGCCTTATTTAACGTCGTGGCACGATGGGTATAAATCAAGGGTCTCTCAAAGTCATTGAAGTGCGGTGATTCACCGCACCTCCCCAATAATGTTTCACCCTTTGACCATTAACCAAAAATGTGTTTTCAGACTCTGGGGCTCTCAATTCAACCGCTCCATGTGCGGTAACACGAACCACTTCAAAAGGGCCAGACCATCTCGACTTCAACTTGCCCGGGAATAATTTCAACCTCGAGTTGAACAATAATACAAGCTGCCCGGGCTCAAAAGAACGACGCTCAATGTGCTTATCATGCCACTTCTTTGTCCGTTCCTTATACAATTTTGCATTTTCATACGCATGGAAACGGAACTCTTCAAGTTCATGCAATTGGAGCATCCTCTTCTCACCCGCTAAAGCCATATCAAGATTGAGCTTTTGAATTGCCCAATACGCCCTATGCTCTAATTCAACCGGCAAGTGACAAGCCTTACCATAAACAAGCCTATATGGAGAGGTTCCAATAGGTGTTTTGAAAGCAGTTCGGTAGGCCCAGAGAGCATCATCTAACTTCATAGCCCAATCCTTCCTCGAGGCATTCACGGTCTTCTCAAGGATTTGCTTGATCTCTCTGTTAGACACTTCCACTTGGCCACTAGTTTGGGGATGATAAGCAGTAGCCACCTTGTGGCGAACCCCATACTTAGCCAATAATTTATTGAACAACCGGTTACAAAAATGCGTACCTTCATCACTAATAATAGCCCGCGGTGTCCCAAAGCGAGTGAAAATATTCTTCTTTACGAACTTCACCACCACACTCGCATCATTTGTAGGAAGTGCAATGGCCTCCGCCCATTTAGATACATAGTCAACTGCTACAAGGATGTATTTATTGCCCATAGAAGGTGGGAATGGACCCATAAAATCAATACCCCAACAATCAAACAGCTCAATTTCCAAAATATTGTTCAAAGGCATCTCGTGACGCCTAGTAATGGTACCTGTTCTTTGGCAACGATCACATTGCTTCACTAATGCATGAGCATCTTTAAATAAAGTAGGCCAAAAGAAACCAGATTGCAGTACCTTTGCAGCTGTTCGATCTCCACCAAGGTGGCCACCATAAGGAGAGGAATGGCAGCTCTGTAGAATCGGCTCTACTTCTTCCCTTGGAACACATCTCCTAGCTAGTTGATCAACACCTATCTTATACAAATAGGGCTCATCCCACACATAAAATCTGCTCTCATGAAGGAGTTTACGCTTCTGCTCGGCAGTTGCCCCAGGGGGATACACATTACTCACAAGAAAATTTACCATGTCAGCATACCATGGCACCTCAGCTGCATCAAGAGCAAAAAGTTGCTCATCAGGAAATACCTCTTTAATCTCAGGCCCCTCATCTACATGATCTCTATTCTCCAGCCTTGACAAATGATCAGCTACTTGATTCTCAGTCCCCTTGCGATCTCGAATTTCAACATCAAACTCTTGCAGTAGGAGAACCCATCGAATAAGTCTCGGCTTGGAGTCCTTCTTTTCAAACAAATACCGGATTGCGGAATGATCAGTGTAGACAACAACATGAGTGCCAACCAAATAAGATCTGAATTTATCAAAAGCATAAACCACGGCTAGCAACTCCTTCTCAGTGGTAGTATAATTGGACTGGGCTGCATCAAGCGTCTTGCTTGCATAATAGATGGAGTGAAAAATTCTTCCAATTCTTTGGCCTAGAACAGCCCCAATAGCATTATCACTCGCATCACACATCAACTCAAACGGCAAAGACCAGTCAGGAGCAATGATGATTGGTGCGGTCACCAACCTTTTCTTCAACTCTTCAAACGCCTTAATACAAGCACCATCAAACACAAATTTCACATCCTTCTCCAACAATTTGCACAAGGGAGTGGAAATTTTGGAGAAGTCCTTTATGAACCGTCTATAGAACCCTACATGTCCCAAGAAGCTACGCACCCCCTTAACAGAGATAGGTGGTGGTAATTTCTCAATAGCCTCTATCTTTGCCTTGTCAACCTCAATCCCTTGCTTTGACACCTTGTGCCCAAGTACTATGCCTTCTTGAACCATAAAGTGACATTTTTCCCAATTCAGCACCAGATTTGTTTCTTCACAACGGCTCAGCACAGCATCAAGATTCTTCAAGCATTCATCAAAAGAGTCACCAACCACTGAGAAATCATCCATAAACACTTCCACAAATTGTTCCACCATGTCAGTGAAAATAGCCATCATGCATCGCTGAAAAGTTCCTGGGGCATTACATAACCCAAATGGCATTCTCCTAAATGCGTAGGTGCCATATGGACACGTAAAAGTGGTCTTCTCTTGGTCTTCAGGGGCTATCACAATTTGATTGTAGCCCAAATAACCATCCAAGAAACAATAATACTCATGGCCTGCTAGTCTATCCAACATCTGATCAATAAACGGGAGTGGGAAGTGATCTTTCCTGGTGGCCTTGTTCAGCTTCCTATAATCAATGCAAATTCGCCACCCTGTAACAGTTCTTGTAGGAATCAACTCATTGTTCTCATTCTTCACCACTGTCATGCCCCCTTTCTTAGGAACACATTGCACTGGACTCACCCACTTGCTGTCAGAGATAGGAAAAATTATACCAGCATCCAGCCACTTGATAACTTCTTTCTTCACCACCTCCTTCATGATTGGATTTAGCCTCCTCTGCTGCTCTATGGATGGCTTATGATCTTCTTCCAAGAGAATTTTATGCATGCAGAAAGAAGGACTAATCCCTCTGATATCAGCAATAGTCCAGCCAATAGCTCTCTTGCGCTCTCGCAATACCCGCAACACCTTCTCAACCTGCACATCAGACAACAAAGAAGAAAGGATCACGGGCAAAGTATTACCTTCACCCAAATAAGCATAACGTAAATGTGCGGGTAAAGGTTTGAGCTCAAGATTAGGAGCTTTCTCAATAGACGGTTTAGCAGGAGCTAAGGTCAACGGTCTATCAAGCTCCTCAAATTTCTTCCACCCTGGGATGAATCTACTCTGCATATTAAGAACCTCCACAAATTCTTCAGTATCTTCATCCTTCAGGATATCATCATCATCACATAAGAGTGCCCTTTCCAAAGAATCAACATTAGAAGCCAAGAATGACCTCTCATCAGCAGTCAACTCATCATCTATTACCTTTACCATGGACAACTCTTCATAATGAGAAGGAAGCTGGGTAGCTCTAAACACATTAAACACAGCTTCTTCCCCATTTACCTTCATGATCATCTTGCCAGCTCTGACTCTAATAACAGCATCAGCAGTAGCCAAAAATCCTCTTCCCAAGATGAGAGGAACCTCAGGATCAGCTTCATAATCAAGAATAATAAAATCAACGGGTAATATGAACTGACCCACTTGTACAAGCACATCCTCAATAATCCCCTCAGGGCATGTCAAAGATCTATCAGCAAGCTGCAAGGTCACAGTAGTGGGTCGTGGCTCACCCAGGCCTAGCTTCCTAAAAACTGAAGAAGGCATCAAATTCACACTAGCACCCAAATCACATAAAGCACGACCAACCTCATGTTCCCCAATTTTCAAAGGGATGGTAAAACTGCCCGGGTCCTTCAATTTCTGCGGAAGCTTGCTTCTAACTCTGGAACTGCACTCCTCAGTAAGTGCAACTATCTCAAACTCAGTCAATCTTCTCTTGTTAGCAACAATATCCTTGATGTATTTAGCATATTTGGGAACATCCCGCAAAAGCTCCACCAAAGGAATATTTACCTGAATTTGACTCAATATCTCCAAAAATTTCTTGCATGCTGCATCAACTTTTTGCTTCTGAAGTCTCTGCGGGAAAGGTGGTGGTGGTCTCACAATAGCAGACTCGGGCTGCTTTTCAATTACCTTTTCTGCTTCTTTTTCCACCTCCCTATCAACATTTGGCTCTAACTCACCAACAGGCTTCTTTGGCTTTGGGGGAACTTCCTCCAGTGCTCTTCCATTCCTCAAAGTCACTGCTTGCACAAATTCTCTCGGATTCTTCTCTGTATCACTCGGTAAAGCACCCCGAGGTCTATTATTTTGTGCTCCAGCAAGCTGCCCCAATTGTCTTTCAAGATCTTTCTGTGCATTGCTCAAATCTTTTATTGTTTGTGCCTGAGATGCTGACTCATCAATGAGCTTTTGCTGCCCTGCAAGAATTTTCTTGAGCATATCCTCCATAGTATTAGACTGCTGTGGCTGAGCCTGAGACTGTGATCCCTGCTGTGGTGCATTGTTTTGATTAAATTGGGCTCTCTCATTACCCTGAAACTGCTCACGGGTATCCCTCCAAGAAAAATTTGGGTGATTACGCCAACCCGTGTTATAATTATTACCATACTGATTTCGGTTTTGGCCCTGTGATCTGTTCTGATTACCCACATAATACACTGATTCTGGATTAGAGGGACAAACCTCAGTGCTATGATCCTCACCACATACCTCACAAAAGGCCTGAACTTGCTGCACTGGAGCTGGTTGTGGCTTTGCTTGGAGAGCCAGCTTGCTGATTTGATTGGAAAGTGCATCCATCTTTGCTCGCAACTCTGTGATTCCATCTAGTTGAAGTAACCCAACAGCTTTCTGTGTAGCTGCTCTGCTAGCCCCCTCACTAAATATATTAGCTCTGCCATCACCCTGCCAATCAGGATTGCTCTGTGAAAACTTATCAAGCAAGTCATAGATCTGTTCAAAATTTAAGGCCAACACTTGGCCTCCAGCAGCAGCATCAACCACAATCTTAGTCTGTTGGTTCAATCCCTCAACAAAAGTGTGAGCAATAACTTCATTAGTTTGATTGTGGTGAGGACAATCTCTCAATAATGCCTTAAATCTCTCCCAGGCTGCATATAATGATTCGCCTTCAAACTGCCTGAAGGATAAAATTGCACTCCTCAACCTGGCCGTCTTAGCCGACGGATAAAACTTAGCCAAGAATTTCTTAGCTAAATCCTCCCAAGTAGTGATAGACCCAGGCTTTTCAGCCTTTAACCACTTCCTTGCTGTCCCAAGCAATGAAAATGGGAACAAAGTCATTCGCACATAATCAGTAGGCACACCTGTCGGTGTATAAGTATCACTGATCTCCAGAAAGTTCTGCAAGTGTTGCTGCGGATCTTCATGCAAGAGTCCACTATATTGCCCCGTCACATGCAGCAACTGAATCATGCCGGGCTTGATCTCAAAGTTCCCAGTAATAGCAGGCTTCACAATACTTGACTCTACTCCTTTCAGACTAGGAAGAGCCACATCTCGCACTGCTACTGTTTGTTCTTCAGCCATTTCAACAGGAAGAGATGCAAGTACGATTGCTAATGCTTCTCGATCTCTCGCTTCTTTCCTTGTCTTCCTCAAGGTTCTTTCAGGCTCGGGATCAAAACGTGCGAGTGATTCGTCCTTTTTGTTCCTTTGCATTCAAAACCTATTGCCTGAAACAGCACAAGAAACTCAACAAAAAATTAAACCTGAATAGCAATTAAGTAATTGTTCAAAAGTAATTAGTCCGTAATTAGTCCCCGGCAACGGCGCCAAAAACTTGTTGCTCCCAAACGCACACGCAAGTATACGCGGTCGCCAAGTAATAAAGTGACAAAGTCGAGTATCGTTCCCACGAGGACTATGCGGACTAGTGCTTAATAAACAATTCCTGATCAAACTATCCAGGGGTCTTTTCCAATGGTTGTAAGAGTTTTTATACTAAAATGCAGTAATTAAAGTGCTGGAATGAAATCAAGCAATGGAGCAAAACTTTGGTTGTTAACAATATCAAGGGAGCGATCCAGGGTTAGAATTACGAACAATCCAGTTGATGTATTCAATTGACTTCACTTCTTAAATCCCGGGTTACTAACTGACAGGTTAATTATAATTATGAAAACCTTTCAGTTCTTCACAATCTATGCAAGCTACTCTAATCCCTGTATGTCTACGGGTTAAATCACATGCACGCATTAACGATCCTGCAATTAGTTAAACTAGGCGAGCAAGTATATGTCTATCCTACCCGCGAATTGATTCCCCGATGCCCGGGTTCACAAACTAGTTCTATTCTTCCTTATTACGTAATTAGATTCTCTCTTTCGAGTTCAACCCAAAAACCATAGATGATGTATAACTATCGAGCTCTAACAATTATACAAGTTAAATCAAGGAAGAATAAGTAACCCGTTATGGGATTCAATCAATGGAAATCAATCTTCAACAATCAACTTTCATGTAAATTCTAACCCCAGAACGTTAGGAAATTAGCCACACATATTCATAATCACAAGGCAAAGATTTGGTGTAATCATGAAATAAATGATTTAATAGATGAAAGAATTGGGAATAACCCTTGTTCAATGAAGTGTGTAGCTCTCAATATTGCCCAAAGTCAAGAACTCCTTACAAAAACTAAGTAGTAAACTATTTATAATGTTTCCAAACCCTTAGTAATAAGTTAGACCCGATACCAGGAGGAATAGGGGGTAAAATCGCGCATAAGGGGCGCTATAGCGGGCGCCCCGCGCCCCGAAAAGCGTGCACAAGACCAGAGGACGCCACCAGGCTTCGTGCCATAGGCCTGCGTCGCAAGCTAAACGCGCCAATCACTGCGCGCGATGGCCTGCGCGGCGCGGGCTCTAGCGCGCCAGGCTACTTTGCTCTTTTCCGCTCCAAAACTCGGCTCGTGTCGTGCCTATGTGTGCTCAATCCAATCTTCAAACATCCTTCAACCAATTCATGCTCAATCAAGCTCCGAAACGCTCCAAATGCATTGCGTAACGACCTACACACGAACAACACAACATAAGCGAAAAACCACATTCACAAGCTACCAAACAAGTGCAAAACAAGCTCAAATGTGCGGAACTATTAAGGAAAAGTAGGCATAAAATGCCGAACATCACCTGCCCTCTTTATTCTAGCAGCAGAAGCACTGTCCAAGGCCCTTAATCATCTCCACAATAGAACCAACTACATTGGCTTCAACATGAATCAGAACGGTCCTCAAATTAATCATTTAGGTTATGCTGATGATTTAATTTTATTCATGTCTGGGAACAAGAAGTCGGTGAAGATGGTAATGAAGGTCCTAAAAAAATATCAGAAAGCATCAGGCCAGGAAGTCAACAAAGAGAAAACCAACTTTTACACATATGGAGGTCTAAATAAAAGGAGGAACAAGAAGCTGGAAAAGTGGACCGGGTATAAACATGCAGTATTTCCATTTACATATCTTGGTTGTCCCATTTACTCTGGCAGAAAGAAGATTGAATACTTCACTGGAATGGCAACAAAGGTGCTAAACAAGGCAGGTGGATGGCAAGGTAATTTGTTGTCCATAGGGGGAAGAGCAATAATTATTAAACACATTCTACAATCCCAGATATTACATTTGATGGCTGCTTTAGTTCCTCCTAAAACAGTTATCAAACAAATTGAAATGTACTTCTCTAACTTCTTTTGGGGAAAAAGAGAAAACATGAACAAGTACCATTGGAGCTCTTGGGATAAGATGTGTTATCCCTATGGAGAGGGTGGTGCTGGTTTCAAGAAGTTACAAGATATTTGTGACGCCTTTTCAGCAAAAAGATGGTGGAGATTCAGAAGTGAAAAGAATCTCTGGGCCAAGTTTCTTGATGCTAAATACTGTCCAAGGTCTAATGCAATCTCCAAAGTCAAAAACCCAAAAGACTCTACAAGCTGGAAGAATCTTTTGGACACTAGAGACAAGATAGAAAACCACATCCAATGGAAGCTAGGCGAGGGGAACATTCTGTTTTGGTGGGACAAGTGGATCATCCTAGGTCCTCTATTTCAACAGGTGCAACACTCATCTAAACCGAGCAACATTAAAGTGAAGGAGTTCATACATAGAGGTAATTGGAACACTTCATATCTTTCAGAGACTATCCCATACAATATTCTCTCTGAAATTATGAAAGTGTACATCGGAGAAGAGACCAAAAGAGACAAACCAATCTGGTGCCTCAGCTCTGATGGAAATTTCTCATGTGCTACTGCATTCAATTCTCTGAGACAAAAAAAAATTGTTTCACCTCAGTTCTCAATGCTTTGGTGTAAAGAGGTTCCATTTAAAATATCCTTTCTCATGTGGAGAATTCTAAAGAAAAAACTTCATGTGGATGAAGTGTTACTGAGATTTGGCATCCAAATAGAGTCCAGATGTACCTGCTGCAGAGATGCCAAAGAGGAAACCATTGATCATATCTTTGCTCAAGGTGAAGTTGCTATCAACACTTGGAGGATGATCTCGGGGCCACTTGGGATTGACTGTAGGGGCTTCAACATTGCTAACATCCTGAACCTTTGGTGGAGTAGGAAACCAAACAATGAAGTGCATAAAATGATCCTTCAAATCACGCCTTCTATAGTTTGCTGGGAATTATGGAAAGCTAGGTGTGAAAAAAAATACGATCAGAAGACCATCACAATTGCAAGGATTTGCCATCAGATTCTCTTTCAAACAAAGGTCTCAATCGGACAAAGGTTCAGCAAGATGGAAAGCAATTGGAATTGGAATGTTGTCTGTGAAATTGCTCTTCATTATAAACACAAAATTATCAGCACAATAGTCCAATGGAACAGGCCACCAATCAACTCTCTCATGCTAAACACTGATGGGAGTACTATGTTAAATGCAAGAAAAGCAGGAGCGGGTGGAATTGTTAGGAGAAGAAATGGGGACATGATTATGGCTTATGCAAGCCCACTCCATTTCTCAACTAACAATGCTAGTGAAACTCTTGCGCTGCTAAGAGGGATTAATTGGTGTTGTGAGCAGGACTTCTCAGATTTCTACATTCAACTAGATTCTCTTCTGGTAGTTCAAATGATACAAGGAGTGGTTAAACCACCTTGGAATGTTCAGAATGAACTAGAGAAGATACAAAAGAAAATCAGAGAGAGGAGAATACATGTCTCACACTGCTACAGAGAAGGTAACATGGTTGCCGATGCTCTAGCAAAGCATGCTACCACTCTTGAACAAGAAGTCATTTTCTTCCATGAAAAAGATTTGCCAAAAGAGGCTAGAGGTGCTGCTAGAATGGACAAAATGGGAATTCACTCCTTCAGGAAGAAAATTGCAAAACATTCTGGATGGCACTTTGACCCACCATGACCAAACTGCTCCAACTCCTTAAGAAGCGCACTCCCACGTCTTTAATGGGATTGTAACTTCAGACATTTAATAGTGATCCTACTTGCTTCACTCAATTAGAAGGCTACTGCCAATCTCTTTAAATGGAAGGATATTCTCCTTTCTAAGTAGAATTTTTTTTTGTAATATGTGGGAAACAGGAGGTTAGGATATATCCCCCTCCATGCTGTAATTGTTGTGAATAAACTATCTATCAAGAGTTTGTGATTGAAAAAAAAAATGACAAAATATGATAATATCATATATGAAATTAATTCCGTAAAAATCACCATGACCATGGGTTGTTCGTCGCATGGTTTCATTTGTTTCAAGTCTTGATTTTGAACATTGACCACCTCCATCTTCATATTTAGACAACCTAGACACATTGTAATAACATTTTTGAATTTTGTCAAGAATACGCTATTGTCTGAGTTAATAGCCGCATTGCTTTCTGATCGCCCCAAAAACTCGTCCTAAAAAGGATAAGCGGTCGCTGCAAATATAATCCGGTGTTAAGTCTGGAGTTGACCCACAAGGAGAAAACGTCTAGCTTAACTACTTTTGTATTACTAAACCAATAACTTTAACAATTTTCAATGGTAACAATAACAATTGAAGGTTGAACTAAAGAACAAAATGTAAGAACAGATAAAGAACACAAGTAAATTAACTTGATACAATTCAAGAAGAAAGAACCTAGGATATATATTTCCCAACTATTGAGATGAACAACTGACAGGTTTTCTATAATCTTGTCGTTTTCTTCCTATTGATCGTGAGATCTTTAGTTACTGTAAACATCTCCCAATCAAGAACAGTAATTTCCTAAGTTATTCTTCCGAACTACCTAGGTGCTTATTTAGCCCGCTCACTAAGATCACAACAAAGCTTCAGTATTCCTAATCCCGCTTTTAAATCTTTGCAATTCTCTTCCGACCTCTTGCTCAGAAGTGTTGTTGTTCAACAACTACCTAATCCTGCATTCTTTTCCAAGCAACACAAGGCAACAAGGCACAATTAATTGATGGCCATTCAACTAATCACATGAAACACATAGTTGAACAAATAGGAATAACACTGTTCAATTATAGAAAATACTATCAATAAGCTCACTCAATGATTGGTTCCATCAATATCCTAGAAAAGGAAAGACATCAAGATTAGATAAGAACTCGTGACAAACAACTTAACCGAACTTACCTAGAAAATTCAAAAACCCTTTCTTTTGGTCATAATCTAGTATTGACAGTAGAAACTAATAGACCACTCAAGTTCCAACGTACCTCATAACAAGAAAATGCCACGAAACACACAACATATAATTTCAAGAGAAATTGTGGCATATTAAATATCGAGCACTCTCACACTCAAAAAGAAATTTCTCATGTCTCACAGAAAAGTACCATAGGCTTGCCTATTTTGTTGCTATCCAGTAATGTAGGAGTCTCGATCAAAAGTCAAGTAGGACTTTTTATAGCTTGTAATGTTGGTTTGGGTAAGGTGTGGTACATTTTTGTGTATATAGTGACTAATTCTTTCCCTAAACACTTTAAACATCACTCACTATTTTTTTTCTCACTTACTCATGTAGACGTATCACTTCCCAACATTCTTGTTCATATCTATCTTTTTAAACCAAGGGCCCCTTCTTTTATCCCTTTCTTTCTCCTCATTTATTCAACAATTTATTCAACTCCTTTTTTTCTTTGCTTTTTGATTTTTTTTCTCTTTCTTTTCTTTTCTTACTCTTTTTCACTTTTCACTTTTTTTTTTCATTTGAGGAGAATATCATGTATTTCTACCTTCATTCCTTTGTAAATTTCTTTTCAAGTGCACAACTCTCGTTATAAACTCACCATCTTACAAATCACACGACCTAAAGTAGTTAAGAGGAAGATGGGTAACAAGAGAGATAAATATCAAAAGGGATACGGCTTGCAACTCAGGTTGCCAAAGAAAAGGTCAATAGGCTCAAATTGGGACACTAAAGAATTTTTTCTTTAGGTAGGCTAATTTAGGCACTGGCGGGCCAAGGAAGGCCTACTTTCATCCTAAAGATCAAGACTACCTAGGATTTCACCTCAAACAACAAGCAGGACAAGTTCTAGACTTAACAAGAAACAATGAGAAGTAGACAAATAAGTTCACTCCACACTGTACATGGAACTCAAGGATCATTTCAGTTTCACCTCGCAATACATAATTATGAACTCAGAAAGGAAGTTCAAAAATATGTAGGTAGTTCTAGCTAAAGGTTGTCTTTCAAAGTCCTCTCTTCTCTCTTTTTCTGCCTACTTTCACTTTTTTTCTTCTCCTAAGCTCAATTCTCTTTCTTTTTTATTCACTTTTTTTTTTTTTTTGCATTTTTTTATAACCTACAAAAATGCTTGGTTCAACATAAATAACTCAATAGAAAAAAAAACCAAGGCTAAGAAAACCCAAAGATTATTATTATAAAAGAAACATTGCATAAACACAAAGTACTCACCACCCTACACTTGAAAAGTTGCAATGTCCTCAATGCAACAACATGCAAACCAAGGGTGAAGAGATACTCCCTGCAGCCCGAAGAGTTGGCACTATTAGTGGCGCCATCAGATCCACATCTTTGAGAGGCTCTTACCCGCCATCATCATCACTTGCAGACACAACCTCTATAAAGCACGTGGTACTCAGACTTCTCCCATACAAGCACAAGGGGTTGTTGCAAGCACCCCGCACTTAGACTCAAAACTACATGATCCTGCAAAAACAAGAAAACACACATAGTAATATAATGTAAAGAAACACAATTAAACTAAAGAAAGCAATAACAATTGGGTCGCCTCGTGGCACAACGCATCTCAGCATCAAAACTTTTCTCTCCACTTTGAAAATATGAATTGCCTCCCCAATTTAGATTCAAGCTTATGATGATACTCCCGGGGTGGTACAAATTCAAGTGATCTCCGAATATTCATTGTGCGCTTCTTGCCCTTTAACCGAGACATGTGAGTTTTTCGTTTTGGCATGACAAATTCAAGAACAAAAACACAATGTTCCTCCTTCTTAGACTCTTTTAGGGGCTCCAATGAATCAACATCTGCATCCACATCACCATCCAAACTAAATGTTGAAAAGTGTTTGGAATGAGACCCAATGTAGTTAAATTCCAAAAATATTTTATTTCTGAGATCTACACTCTCGCACACAGTAGAGTTCTCAAATATAAAATTTTGCACTTCCTCACTTGACTCTAGTGTCCTTTTCTCAATCTCGGCATCATTCACTATCATAGGAACTAACAGTTGAAATTCTCTTTTTTGTTCCTCTATCCTCTCGATGGACAAGCCATTTTTTAGACTATTGTCCCAAAATTCCTCCATGACTTGCTGATTCTCACTTCCTTCTTCAAGTAAACACCTCATCATGTTCTTAAACTCACCGTCACCGGAAAAAGCAAAATCATCATAATAGGGGTTAGGGGAAGGGTGAGACATATAAGAACAACCACAAAAATGAGCATTTTGATAATTTTTCCAAGGAAGAAGACCTCCACATTATGCTCAAGAATTACCAAAACAAGAATAGTCATCATCCAAAATATTTTTAGTATGAGATGCCATGTTTCTTAACCAACATAAATATGTAAAAAAACTAATGAATTGTTAAAAGTTAAACACTAAGCAATAATCTAAGTTAAAACTAATTCGTTAACCCCCAGGCAACGGCGCCAAAATTTGATCACCCCAACTCTCGTCCTAAAAAGGATAAGCATTTGCTGCAAATATAATCCGGTGTTAAGTCCGAAGTCGAACCCTCAAGGAGAAAATGTCTAGCTTAACTACTTTTGTATCACTAAACCAATAACTTCAACAATTTTCAATAGTAACAGTAACAATTTAAGGTTGAACTAAAGAATTAAATGTAAGAGAAAATAAAGAACACAAGTAAATTAACTTGATATGAATAGAGAAGAAAGAACCTAGGGTATAGATTTCCCCAACTATTCAGATGAACCACTGATAGGTTTTCTATAATCTCACCATTTTCTTCCTATTGATTGTGAGATCTTTAGTTAATGTAAACATCTTCCAATCAACAACAGTAATTTCCTAAGTTATTCTTCTGAACTAACCTAGGTGCTTATTTAGCCCGCTCACTAAGATCACAACAAAGCTTCGTTATTCCTAACTCCGCTTTTAAATCTTTGCAATTATCTTCCGACCTCTTGGTCAGAAGTGTTGCTGATCAACAACTACCTATCCCTATATTCTCTTCCAAGCAACACAAGGCAACAAGGCACAATTAATTGATGGCCATTCAACTAATCACATGAAAGACATAGTTGAACAAATAGGAATAACACAATTCAATTATAGAAAATACTATCAATAAGCTCACACAATAATTGATTCCATCAATATCCTAGAAAAGGAATTAAGCTGCTCATGTTTTTGATGAACACAAAAACTATTGTTGAAGCAATATCCATAATACTAGAAAATAAGAAAAGTTCTAGAGAAACTCTGCAAACCTTCAGTCTTGATGGACTCTGGCCTCTTCCAAGCACCAAAAAGCTCCAACAATGGTGTTTCTTGCTCTTCCAAGCCAAGATGGGGGCTGAAATAGGTTAGAAAACCTTTTATATCTCGTGTGAAACTCGTGGACAAGTTTGCCCCTCGCCACTTCTTGCCAGAAATTTTGTCTTCATGGCTGGATCATGGCTTTACAATGGCTAGGCCATGAGCTTTTGAAATTCTGATATCGATTTCATGGCTGAATCATGGCCTTACTATGCCTGGGTCGTGACCTCTTGTCTTCATATTTCTTTCACGACTAATCCACGGCCTTGGCACCTAACAACGCAGTAAATTCACTTTATTTTGCTCCAAATTATCAAGTTTTAACACTTTTTCATACCACTTGATTCCTACACATTCAAACACCCAACATAAGCACAAAATACTATTCTTCATGATAAAATAATCCACAAATACACCATAATATGAGGTAACTAATACTAAAATATATGCATTTTTGGCCTAACATCACCTTCATTTGCATCTCATTAAAATTCGTAGTCATTCTTACTACTTATAAGATGAGAGTTAGTCACGCAATTATTACATACGTTGTTCATTCATTAGAATTTAGTAGTGTTCTTCGAAGTTCTAACTGACCAATATATTAACCAGCATTTTTGCTTAACTTCCTATACTTTTAAAGTCTAAGTTATTTTATGTATTTAGTATTTTCGTTTAATTTTTCCAATGTACCCAAAAAAAAAAGTCTAAGTTATTTTTCCTTGTTGTAATTATTCAATTGTTAAAATTGCTTACTTGAACAAACGCTTTAATCGCTTTAAGTAACATCTCAGCTCAGGTTTTTCTCTGTAAAACTAATTGTATGGTTACCTCCTTTATATTGATTTCTTTCTGAAAATTCTAACATACAATTTGTTCAATTAAATTTGTCGACCGAAAAGTCTTTACCATTCTTCATTAATGTGACTATTAAATAGAAAGCGAAATTACTCTCACGGGCTTCCTTTATCATAGGAACCTTTATTGATCTTGAATTTTGGGGTTAATTTCATATGTGGTCACTGAACTATTGTTTCATTACCACAAAGTAACTTTTGTTTTATTTATTATCCAAAAATCACTCAACTTTGCTCCGGTCTACAACAAAGTCACTCAAGCCAGATTTTGTTTAAAAGTTGCTAGAAAAATGATGTAGCATCATTAATTAAAAATAATTTTCTTAATTAATTTTTCATCTATTAATCTAATTCCTCAACCCATTATTCTTATTCTACCCAACCCAAACACATTTCACTATGTCATTGTCGTGCATACATTTCATACCGATGCCATTTCTCTTTACTTCTGTTTCGTATTGAATTAATAATTAATCAAATTGAGTAATGTTAGGCAAATTGATTATGCAAAAAGGGGAAATAAGGAATGGGGAATGAATAAAAATGAACGAGCTTAGATCGGTTTGGTTCCATTTTTCAATTACGTGATCAAACTAGTTATGTCGATTTTTTAAAATTTTAAAACCAAAATAACAGCTTGTTTGGACTGTTATTATGTATATGGTTTCATAATGTATCTATTCTATTGTACTTTATGTTTTGTTGAATTCAATGTTTTGATAGATTATATTGTTTGCAGTCATTTCATGATATAACATATTAGTAACGGAAGAATGAATTTACAATATTGCCAAGAAAATAATAAGATACGGGGTAGATTTACTATAAAAAAGATAAGATAAATGGTAGTAATATATTAAGGGGAAGAAGAGAGAAAAAAGACACAGTAATAACGCGATCACACCAAATCGGTCGTTATATAAAATAGGCTCTTCATCATTATGTAAGGACGAACTAACGATACGCTACCATAAAATTTTAAAGTAACAATTAATACAAACATTATTTGTAGCAGTACGATACGGTATAACTGATAACAACCATCCAAACAAGCTGATACCAAATAAAGTCAAATTTTTGTTTTTGGTTTTTCTCAGTTTTTTTTCTTTAAATTTTTTTGGGTTATTCGATTTTTTCTTGGTACCCCAGCAATTATGATACGAACCTAAACTAGGAATAGGAAGATAACAAGAAATTAAAGAGATAAAAGCAAGACCCGATTTGATTAAATGAGAAAAAGAAAATAAATTAGGAGGTGAGGCCTAATCACCCCCCTTAAATACATAATAAAAAAAAACCAAGTGGAGAAGTATTTTCAGCCTCATCATTTTCTTCCAAGCAAGAGTCTTTTTCCGATAACGATTCATCTTTGCAATCACTTTCACATGAACCTACAAAAGAGACATCACTACTAAAAGAAGTAGTGAGGGGGTTAGAGTTAAAGCAATGAGTAGCCTCTCGTGTGCTCTCTTGTTTTTTTTGACTCTCCATTTCTTTTCCCTCACTCTCTTCATTCTTTTCTTCCTCATTCTCTTCATTTTCTTTTGGTGACAACTCATTCTCATTTTTCAACTCATCCTCTCCTTTTTCCTCTCTTGAGTTGTCACTTTCTTACCTTTACTCCTCTCAATCTTTTCTCTCTCATGATTTATTTTGATTGGAGTATCAAGGTTACAAGATAAATCATCATGGGGAAGCTTTTCTTGTACCCCAAAATGACTCCTCAAATTTTCCTTAAGTTCTTGCCAAGTGGGTTTTGGTTTCCAAGGAGGTTCCCAAAGCCGCCCACGATTTAGATCATAATGGTTTCTCAAGTCTAGGGGAAGAGCTCATGCCACCAAAGTCAATTTATCCAACTCCTTGCAAATGTCTTCATGCACAAAGATTTCTTCCAATTGAGATTCCCAAAGGACATAGAGCTCCTTTTTATATTTTGCATGCAACTTAGGCAACTCTAAGTACCTCTTATCCCTTTTACTTTGGCCCTTTTTCTTAGTAATTCTAAAGGCGCTATCTTTTTGTTCCGAGACTCCAACTACCACAACTTGTTTGATCTTGCAATTTCCACTATTAGGGAGTGGAACTTGATTTGGAGGATCTTGAGTAGGATCCTTTGCTTGTAGAGTAACATTTGGAGAGTAGGTATTTTGGACCACCATGTGAGAGTAACGGTCATTAGCCCAAGAGTGCCTACTAGGTCCATCACCCCGCACCCCCATGGTTGGAGGTGTTTCAACCACTTGCTTACCTATTTCCCGAAGCTTATCTTTTCGAGATAGCTCAACAACCGTCTCCTTCATTATTTCAAACTTATCTTGCATTGAGTTAACACTTTCCATCAAGGCTTGCATCATGGTTTTAAGTTCCATGTCCGCCTCGACTTCCTTTTGAGCCATCATACCTACAAGCAATTAAACAAACAAGATTAGCAGAAAGAGTCCTCACTGAGTCGCTCCCTAAGTGTTTACACTCAAATTGATGGCACTCAATTCACTCGTGTTTACACTAAATGATTGGCTTTTACTCGCTCTAATGTTCTCACCACTCTTGCCTTTTACCTCTCGTTGGCAAAGCCAAGTTGCTTTTTGCACTCAATTCCGATTTGACAATCAAACTCAATTCAATTTGGGACGGAAAGTAATTGTTGTGACAAGAAATGGACAATTAAAGCTAACGGACGGAATTTAGAAAAAATCAAGGAAATGAAGAAAGAAAGGCCCGAATCGAAATGGATGAAACTTTATGTGTGATCTAGAAACTTGTTGTGTTAGATGATTAGAGAGGGGTTTGGATGATCTGAAACTGTTACAGGGCTGTTCCGAGCAATCTGTAAAGCGGCTGATTTTTTTGTTCAGCGTTATCGCGACAGTACGTGCGCGATCGCGAAGAGTAAAATTTAACTCTGCGCTGTCGCTTCACGATCGCGAAGAGCAATAATTAATAAGCCTGCGCGATCGCGACACTTTTGGCGCGATCGCGAAGAGCAATTTCTGGGTCTGATGCAGAACTTGAAAACCCGAATTTCTGGAAATTTTCTTCACTTGAATCTTCACAAACCAACTTGTTTTTGCTCCAAATTTGAGATATAAGCTCCTTATATGTCTGTGAACAAACCCCAATGATCAATTCTTCAAGAACAACACCCAAAATACAAAATTCCCAAATCTTTGTTGAAGAACCCTAGATTTTGATTCTTCAAATTAACACCCCAAATGTTGTTTGTTGTTCAATTCCTTCGAGGATCAGCTTCTAGAATCACCAAGCAATAATTGGTAAAAAATGATTTCATCCAAAGGAAACCTAAACCTATGACTCAATTTTTGAATTTTTTGTGATTTTTCAGATCTGATAAAACAAAAACTTAGTTAGTGTTGTAAAAACAACCACTAATTCGAGCTCTGATACCAAATGATACGAACCTAAACTAGGAATAGGAAGATAACAAGAAATTGAAGAGATAAACGCAAGACCCGATTTGATTAATTGAGAAATAAGGAAACAAATTAGGAGGTGAGTCCTAGTCACCCCCCTAAACACATAATCAAAAAGAACCAATAGTAATTAGTCCTCAATTGGATCTAATCCAATTGCAAACCAAGGAAATAAAGTGCTCAAGCAACATGCGTAGCCAATGTTTACTCACATCATTCATCATCAAAAGTCTAACTAATGAATCAACATTCAATTAGTCTATTTATAGTAGCTACGTAATGATAAGGATAAATGGACTAAAAAGCCCATAATGCTGATTCTAGAAATCTGGTCTTCCGCCCTTCAGCGCGATCGCGCTTGTATGCTCGCGATCGCAAACTATGACTGAATCCCTTTGCACGATCGCGTCTTTGGAGTCGTGATCGCGAAGTATATGCATAACTTCAGAATCCTCCTCTGCGTGATCGCGTCGCGAAGCATAGGCAGAACTCCAGAATCCAGCAAGCTCCCATCTGCTTGTTTGGCCAATCCTTTGGCTTGATTCTTGGCTTCCAAGCCCTTTTGAAGCATTCCAAGCTCCAGATGTCGAGCATGAACCCTCCACGGCTTAAAGTACCAATCTGGATCGCATTAGATTATATGGTAGATAATATTTATCAAATTTCAAAATTGTCACTGATAAAATATTTATTTGTATATCTTCATGTAAGATATGACATTCTAATTTATAGGTCTGTCCTTGCTTTTGATTACTGCATTAAAAAATAATTGACACACATATATAAAGCCTTAAAAAATGACGTGTTTGATGATGATACAATAACAATAACAACTCAGTAGGTCTCAGTTGGAAACTAACTGTAGATTACTCCTTTGAAATGTCTTGTTAAACTAGATTGTCCTGTTAATCTTCAGTTAGTTAAAATGTATTTCTAATGTGGCTCCCTGACATAATGTGGCAAAAAAGAAGTAGTGAAATCGGTTTGGGTTGGGTAGAATAAGAATAACGGGTTAAGAAATTAGATTAATAGACGAAAAATTAATTAGAAAAATTATTTTTAATTAATGATGCCACATCATTTTTCCAGCAAGTTTTAAACAAAATCTGGCTTGAGTGACTTTGTTGTAGACCGGAGCAAAGTTAAGTGACTTTTAGGTAACAAATTAAACAAAAGTGACTTTGTTATAATGAAACAATAGTTCAGTGACCTTCGGTAAAATTAACCCTGAATTTTGTCTACGGAAAAAATGAACTTTGACAGGCCTGACTCTTTTTTGTGTTGCTTTATCTTGAAAGAAAAATAAGCTTTGGTTCGCTAGTCGTGCACTTAACATTTAAGTGTACCTTAATCCCTTTTTTATTTAGTATCTAAATTCACAGACCAAACTAACATTAATGTAGATTCGTTAGGTAGAGCTTATTGAAGGATGAACCGCTATCTATAGTATTAACTTTTTCATTCCCAGTAATTAAATTCAAAACTTCTAATTAAGAATGAATAGAGGTAAAAATTTCGTGCAGGGGCCTGTTTGGCACGCGTTAATTGATTTGTAGCCATTAAAAATAAATTCGCTGAGAAATAGCTACCTTCGGACAAATCTCAGTATAAATACTGGAGCCTTGAACAAAACTTGTTCAAAGCCTCAGTATTTATACTGGAAAGCTTCAGTAAACTAATCCCAGTATAAAATACTGGGGCTTTGAACAAGTTTTGTTCACAGCCCCAGCATTTTGTTATGGGACTTAATCCCAGTATAAAATACTGGGGCTTTGAACAAGTTTTGTTCAAGGCCCCAGCATTTTGTTATGAGACTTTGTATAAAGCTTCAGTCCCATAACAAAATGCTGGGGCTGTGAACAAAACTTGTTCAAAGCCCCATCATTTTGTTATGGGACTGAAGCTTTATATATAAAGTCCCATAACCCATAACAAAATGCTGGGGCTTATGGGACTAAAGCTTTATATATAAAGTCTCATAACAAAATACTTGGGCTTTGAACAAGCCCCAGTATTTTGTTATGGGACTAGTTTGGGGTGTTTTTCTAACGCTAATGGAGCTTAAGTGTGCGCACGAATTTTTGGCTATTCTTCAATGAATTTGGAAATGGTGGATAGTCCCAATGATCGCGTCTAAAATGACTAGTGATCAAAATTGGGAATGGAGCGTATATATTCCCCGCATCTCATACTAGTCCAGTTTCATTTATGATATAACTGTCCCTTTTCTATCTAGCCGGTATTATTAGTCTACTCACGCAATAACATCACCCTTCCTATATATAACCCATTGCCCTTGTCAAAACAATGTTTTGACGTTTTTAACAACTCATTTTGATCCTCAGCACTGACGTTTCTTTTGACTTCCACTTCTCTTTCCCATGTTCTCTCCTGAAGCATTTCTCTCTTTCTTTGCTCATTAATTGTGGAACCAACGGCTAAGATCGTTCTCATCTTCTTTCATCCTTTGATCTATGCAAAATTAACTTGTCTTTCAAATGACCTATGTCAATGTCTTGATTGTGGCATTGTAGTCTTGCTGAGATTTCCAGACGTCTTGTCAATTATTCCCCCGATTCACTTTATTTGATGTTTAGGTTGTTTCACAAATACTAAGGAATCATCTTTTTAGCATAACTAAATATAATTGGCTATTTTAATCTTTATTTTTATCTACAATTTTGTTTTAAGTCATTTATTACGGTGATGAATTGCAAAACTGTGAAACCATAGGCAATGATTTGCGTTTTTGACCCCCAACCCCCACCCCCACCCCTCTCCCATAATAGTGGTTTAAAAAATGACATCTACTTGGTTTAATAATTAATAAATTTGGGACAAAAATACCTCTATGAATCTTATAATAACGTCTGTATTCCTGACATCCCTTTCTTCGCAATACCGCCTAAGAGGCAGCACTTACCTTTAACTCCTATTTCTTATACAAATACTTGCCCTTGAATCTCACATTCTCCCAAATTAGGCGTTACCTGCCCCTTCAGATCTCTTCTCGCATTCTTTTATATAACTTGAAGTGATACCTAGGCAACACTTGCCACTTGACTTCTTTTTAAGAGGCATCACTTGCCAATTGATAACTTGAAGTGTTGCCTATTGACCAAGCTAAGGTCATTTTGCTAAAGCCATGTTAAACAGAGATAAACTCGCAGGGTGAGGCCAAGGCAAGAGGGTCAAAGACAAGTATTGCCCAAGCTATAGTGGGTGAATGCTGCCTTAGGCAATACTTCAAGATAATTAGTTAGGAGAATGTGGAAAGGGGTGAGGGCAAGTTCTGCTTTAAAGTGGTACTTACGGAGAAAGGGAGAAGGGATACAAAGCGTCATTTATAAAATTTATAAAGGTATTTCCGTCCAAAATTTATTCATTAAACCAAACATAATAGTGTTCGTTTATTGAATTAAAATGAGATGGATGAAAAAATGTTTGTTTCAAATCTTACTTCTCTCTCTTCATTAATTCAGTGATTCTCTTCTCTTAGATACTCCTACTATCTATTTAAATTACTACTATTTCTTTCCTTTCATTGCCTTTATCTCCGGAACTATAGCACACAATTCCTCTAATTGAAATACCGCAATTTCTAAGTCGAATAATTTCTTTCCATATTACATAGAAGGCAACAATCTACTTCTATCCAATCAATTTCTAGGCTTAATTACAACAATGGGTTGTTCAAATTCAAAGCCTAATGTATGCCAAAAATGCAAGTCACACTATTCTCCAGTACACCATATCAACTCAATGCATAAAGAAAACAATAGCAACCATCTTGTCGCTCTCACTTCCTCAACATTGGGATCTCTAAGACTTGATCCACTGAACCAAACTACTTTATTGAAAGGAGACAGGGATGAAGGGAATATTAACAAAGAAATGGGGTCGATTGAAGCAAAAACATGGCAACAAATGATCAATGAGAAAATCCCAAAAGTGATTCCTAAAACACCCATTACAACTCCTCATGGTGAGCCAGAGAGTGTCAATGTTTGGGAATTGATGGAAGATCTTGAAGACATTATTAGTCCTGTTAAACAACCTCATCATGCTGGTAGCTTTTCTTTCCATGTTTTTCCCAGTATTTCTGATCAGCTAACGCCGCGACTGAGAGCAGACTATGAAAGGTCGTATCAGCAATTGTTGGAGGTAACCAGTTGATTTCACTTATGGTCAGTGAACTCTACTTACTATAACCATAAACTCACTATTACTTTTCTTCGGATTAAAGTAACTACACTTTATTCACAATAACAATAAAATTACGAAACTTTGGCCACTGTAATAATAAAGTAACCTTGATGGTAAGGTTGTGGCGTTACATTGAATAACTTTACTGTGATAGCGAGTAAAGTTCAGTTATTTTAATGCGACAAAATAATTTGTTGATTTTATTGCTATAGTAGATAAAGTTTAGTGAGTTTACTGAAAAGTAGAAATGTTAACTTTAATGTTCAATGACTATGCGTGAAATTACTCTGCAGGTAAAGGATGAGAAGATAGAAAATGGTGAAGTACCAGAGTATAAATTGTTGCAACATGATAAAGACAAGCTGGTTCTTTACTTCACAAGCTTACGAGGGGTTAGGAAAACATATGAGGATTGTTGTCATGTTCGGATGATTTTGAAGGGACTAAGTGTAAAGATCGACGAAAAAGATGTATCAATGCATGCAGGGTTCAAGGAGGAGTTGAAAGATTTACTAGGAGAAGAATATAGAGCTGAGGGATTGCCAAGGGTGTTTTTGGGGAGAAACTACATCGGTGGAGTTGATGAAATATGCAGAATGCATGAAGACGGACAGCTTGAGAAAGTAGTAGAAAGCTGTGAAAGGGTAGAATATAATGGAGTTTGTGAGGTCTGTGCAGATGTCAGGTTTGTGCCATGTGAGACATGCTATGGGAGTTGTAAAATCTACTATGAAGCAGATTATGATGAAGAAGAATTTGAAGAAGAAGAGTATGGCTTCCAAAGATGCCCAGATTGCAATGAGAATGGACTTATACGATGTCCAATTTGTTGTGATTAAATTTATAAGTATTGTGGTGCTCTCTAACTAGGGAACCTGCTGTGAATTCGAGAACTGAAGGTCTCACCTGATGAGTTTCGTATTACACGGGTAAAGATGGCAAGGTTCACGTCTAAAATAGAAGTTAAACTCTATCCATTTCACTGCTTCTGCAGCACATTAGTAGCAGTAGTGTAGTAGTAGCACTAATAGAGCAACAAACCATGACGAATAAGTCACAAACAATGGCACAGAGGCGGACGTAACATGTTTGCATAGGATCAGCTGAACCTAGTATATTCTGACAGTGTATATAAATCTACAGAAACATTAAAATAGTTTCAACTAATATTAATTTTTGTACTCGTAATTCTAAATATGCAATATGTTCATCAGTAAGATTTTAAAGGTCAAAACCATCAAGTTAATTTTCCAGTAAAGGCAGAAAATGGAGGATTCAGTTTGCTTGATGATTATGACACTGTACTAACCAGCCAGCAATTCTATAGTAGTTGAATCATCAGAATAATAAATACTAGTACCTCAAAGTTGGCAGAAAATTTGAAGAACGTCATTCAAAGGTTTCCTACGAGGTGAAATGAGGATTTTAATACCACATGAAAGTACCAATCTCTACCCCACTTTTACCCACTCTTAGGACTTGCAAGTCTAGACATAGTCAAAGCAAAAGTCTGCTTGAAGTCCAGAATAGACCAAGTTATCTTTGTCACTAGCACATATCATTACCAGACGACTAAACACCAGCATACTGATAAACATGACATGTCGAATCAACTTGTAATGCAGTCGAATGTATTAGTTACACTGTACTCCCATGAGTAAAAGAAATCAAATTGATAAAACCACGGTAATGACTGCACGATATCAACTTGTCCTCATACATATGAATCAGGTTATGTCATGTTTCCACTCCTATTTGAACACCATAAACAGAACAGTTTTATCTAGCTAAAATTTTGGATATTCACATTCATGTAAGATCTTAACTCTCAATGAAAAGCTTACACCATTGCCTAGTTACCTCTTTGGTCCATTTGCAGAGGAGCTGTTTCCTTTCTTATACCATTATTACCCAAGTCAGCAGCAACCTTTGCAGCCCGATTTAGAACATCTGAAACCCAAAGAGCTCCTTTGGAGAAGTAACTACTGTTAACCACAGCAGTTGCAGCAGCTACGGCTGTTTTCCCAGTATAAGATGCAGCGGACATGGTAAGTTCAGAAACATGGTACTTGTCGTCCACAGATTTAACAGTCTCCATGCCATACTGAATTTTATCAGTAAGCCCGATTCTCTGGCTGAGCTCTGCCACCTTCGCTACTGCAGTAGATGAGACCTGATGTGACTCATCAAAAGCTTTAGCTTTGGTTAGTGCATCCTTACTTAGTTCATACCCTTTCACTATCATGGTTTCGACTACATGCTGTGCTAAGGTTACAGCTTCTCCTGGAGTTGAAACAAATTGATTTGCTTGAATGGCCTGCTAGTTTAACAGCAAAATTTCAAAACGAAATCAGGAATGCTGCAGCATAAAGAGAAACCTGGAAAACAGGGAAAACCAAAAAATAAAAAACAAAAAGAAGGGAAGAAAGACTGTTTGAGAGGGAGCAGCGGACTGTTAAAGAATTACTTTTGCTTACATCTTCACTTACATACTTCTGCGTTCTGTCAATAGAGTTTATAACTTTGCGAGTGAACTTTTCCCGACAATAGTCGAACTGATGTTATGGAAACTGAATTATCAAGAAAGGACTAACAAAAAGAAAAAAGGGAATGGTAAAATAAGCTTATAATCATGTATTTAAGCTCTAGAGCACAACGAATAACATGAGATGCTCAGCTCACAAATTGGATACCCTATGCTGTGCATGCAAACTGTTCACTCCCAGACGAGCCATGGAGGCTATTTAATCTCAAATGACGAATTGCCACTGAGACCGTATTCCTTTAATTTAACCGTGAACACTGAAATCTTTTACATTTACCCTCATAGACAAGCAATGGGAGAGTTGATTGTCCAGACAAATAAGAAAACTTCAACTGAAATGAAGGTTACATGCATAAAGCTTACCGCAGAGCTGCTTCCATTCTCCACCTTATCTTTATAGTTATTCCAAGAGTCATATTCATCTATTTGTGCTTCCAAGCGAGATATACAAACACATTGATCTAATATAGTGGATCCCTGAATCAAGGTTAACAAAGGTTAAGAATTTTATCTGATGCATTTTATCTGCTGTATGAATTTAGTGAATACAGTAGTAGGATCTAACAAATAATTCCTGCATTGCTATTCAATATGCATATATACAATTAAAAGCAAAGAGAACAATGGAAAAGAAGAAAAAAAACATGGTAATTACGGACGGAAGTTATAAAAACAGGAAACTGGTACACACAGCTCAAGTACTAGCACCAAGACATCTATAAATGCAGATAGCGACATCAAAAATTGATATTAACAAAAAGACTACTTTGGCGTATTCCCTTGTCCAAGAGTCAATAATCTACTTCCTTTATGGTTGGCGCCAAATTACTGTCAGCTTTTGTAAATAGTTACCCATACCTTTTTCAGGAATTCAAAATACTCGGATATAAAACAATCATATATATTTTCAACATGGAATTGTCATTAAAATTAGATCATAAAAACTCAGTGCAACCATAAAAATAAAGTTTGTCAACTCCTATTTTGGTAGATAATTGATTACTCTCTGCCTGGTTAGACAAAGAAACTAGAAGCTTCGAAAGAAATATTAAGAAGCACACTGACAAAGATGTTGAAATTTTGTTTGAAAGGTTTAGATAGTTAATTTTAACTCTAACAGAAATTGCTGAAGACGTTCTTAGATGTTCAGCAAGATCGTGAGAAGTATAAGTGTTACAACTTAATTCAATTGCATATAGACATGCAGCATTAGATATTTAATGTCATTTACCTTGCAGGTTCTATCTGCCAAGTAGCACTAACCTAAGGACAAAGTAAAGCAGAAACTTACACTGAGTAAAATAGCAGTTTCCAGTGCATAAGTATCTTTGAACGTAACGTAGGCTATAGAAGCATATTCACTCAATCTGCATTCAGTAAAGGCAGCTCTTATAAGCAGGAATGGCAAAAAAACATTCAGTTTTACTTTTCAAACAACCATTTAGAAACCAAAACTATTCTTTGAGATTTTATGGTGTTGAGAAGAAGTCAGAGGAGAAGTGGCAAAGCTGTCTTATTTGATATATTTCATAAGACACCATTCTGATAGGTCATGCAAACAGAATAACTATTGATTAGGCACTCAGCGCCAACTCTTAGATATGAGATAGACCAATTCTAGAAAACATATCACAACAAAATATTTAGAGCACAGACAATAATCGGCTCGAAATCACATAGACACTGTTGCAGAAATGGCAGGAGAACATAAACAAATGAAAAGGTACCTGATTATCTCCACTTGTGCAATTTCACCACAGTGAGAGAAAAATTCATAGACATCTTTCTCCGTAGCTTTGGGAGAAAGACTTGCAACTTCTGCTGTGTAATGACCCAGATACATTGATATGGCACCGTTCAAGTTCCCAAGTTAAGTGACCTTAACCTGATTAAATCAAAACAAATAAATCATCCAAAGCTTATGCAAAGAACTAATGTGAGCTTAAAATAAAAGTTAAACCAAGTCCATTAATATCCATCACCATGTTAGTACTCTCAATTCATGGCTTGTGGAGGCCACTTTTAAGAAAATGAATATTGGACAAACTAAACAGATTCAAGCATTATGATCTAGATATGAAGTAATTTACATTTCCAATAGATAGCTCCCAGATAAAAAGGGTGTCCCAAAAAAGTTAGCAGCTCATCATTGCAAAGCGATCAAAGCCAGAAGCCATAAACTCAAAGCAATCTCATAGTGACTTGGCTAAATGTGACAACAAATAAACAGAAAAAAAAAAAAAAAAAATTAAACAGTGTCCTTGACGAAGAAAAATCTCGTTCTTTTGTTCATTCTTTTGGTGTAGGAGCAGGCTGTGAATAGTAGGGAAGGGGAAAGGAGAGAGAGAATGATCGCGGCTTCAATTTCCACCATCCCCCACCCCCCCCCCCCCCCCAAAACCCAGTGGCGGAAGCACATTCAATCAAGGGGATTCACTGCATAATAGGGTAGAAACAACTATAGATTTTTAAATCCCTTAACATAAATATATCAGAAACATGCTCTCTACCTCACACGAGGTAGGGTTAAGGTCTGGCACACCTCACCGTCCCTAGACTCCACTGGTAGATAATACTGGGTATGTTGTTGTTATTGTAAATCCCTTAACATAAGATAAATACAGGTTTAAATTCCGCATTGGAATTCCAGGCTCCGCCACTGACCCCAACAGAAGTCTTATAGTTATAGGCTTATAGCATAAGTGCATACAACGAATATTCTTCAACACTAACTTAATCAGGAGATAATGGCTGAGCAGATTCAAGATCGAGTATTCTTCATAAAAGTGATAACAAATTTCAGCTACTTCTCCAAAGAATATGATAGAATCCTTTAAGATTTAAGAACTAGCAAGAGAGCTTCAAACATCTATAATGATAAATCAATGAATCCTTATTATCCATTTCAGAAACTGTTCTTTGGTCTAGTGGTAATTAGAGGCTGGTACGGAGATTACTTGTAGATATCTAATGAATGGCCTGATAGTGTAAACTTTTTCTTACACCGTTAGCATATATTAGTTAAATTCTTTAGGAATTAGCACGTACTTATATTGTTACGAAATTTTGAATTGAAAAACTTTTCAGGAACTGACACCATCAGTGTCTTGAACTTTTGAACTAAAAAACTGAACTTCATGATATAGCGGCTAAAAACGTATATGGCTGCCTGGTGTCATTTCCACCGATATGTGTGCTTAGACGCACATCACATGTTAGAATAAAACCTAATATTCAAGTAGAGAAGCATAGAGGGGCGGGTCCATTTCTCGGTTCTTAGGAACAGAAAAAAAAAAAAAAAAGGAACCAAAGACCACCTAAATAAATTGAACATGAAGAAAATTAGGTGTTCTGTGAAAGCAAAAAGAATTTTGAATTTCATTCTTACAGTAATCTACCATAATATTCACGAAACAAACGAAATACCTTAATAAACAGTGCAATTAATTTACAGAAGATAAAATACAGATTAGAATAGTACCTGATAATAGTCAGCAGAAGAAGAAAAGGAGAGCTATGAGTGGTCAACTATTTAAAGTGCTTTATGGGACTTGGGAGAGTCAATTTATTTAGCCTATTAAAGTGGCTAAATATAAGTGGGTGGCCTCAACTAGAACTCTTCTCTTCACAAACTTTTACGGATACTTATGTTGGCGCATCAAAATCACTTTTAATTACTGTGTACTACTAAAGTTCTAGTAACAGAGTTATGGAAAATCGCTACGACTTATTATGACTTTGGATTTAAGCAAACATTTTGGTTGATAATAACTCAAACTCATTTTGTTGATTCAACTAATTTTAACATGTCCACTTGTAGTTTAATGTGCCACTACCCTTACTGTTGATACTCTGACTCAAGCACGCTAAGAATCCGTATAGATTAGCTGATTTAGTTGCTGAAACTGATTTATAAATAAATAGTTACATGCTTGGACAAGAGTGTTGAAACTAGTAATAAGTAATTGGTGTGTTTGGTAAAACATTGCTGTTCATTGAAATGACTAAAATGTCCTTTAAGTTATTTTCAAAAAAATAAATTTAAAAATATTTTTACATTATAAATGACAAATGATGAATATAGAATGAGTATGAGGTTGAAAATTTTATTTTAGAAATGATATTTCATGGATTACAAAATGTTTTAGGAACAAAATAGTAAAATACTTGGTCAAACTAAAAGTGCTTATGAGCTGGAAAAAATAAGTTGGGAATAATCAACTTATGGCTTATGGCTGATTTTGGCTTATAAGCACTTAACTTATAAGTACTTTTGATATTTACCAAACATGTAGATAAGCCAAAAAGTACTTATAAGCTTAGCCAAACACCCTCTAAGTGTAGTTGTGATATTCTTGGTAGCAACTCAATGAAAATTCAGCCGCCAAAGGACATGACGATTGATGATATGGTTGTGATCACTCAATCCTTAACCAGATGTTTCAAGTTTCAGCTATAAAACTGAAAAATTCTTGATAAGAAGCTTTTTCACTTGAATGGATCTTACACAGGCGTGAGTTTATATTAGTCGGACCGGTAGATACTGAAAACTTGATAGTCATAAGAAAAAAGACATGGACATATGTGTTATTCTTTATGCATTATTCATAGATTAATACGATTGTGCGGGGGTATTTATTTAGGAATTTTTACAGAAAATACGCTTTTTAGAAGTTATTTACAAAACATAGCAATATTTTAGCAAAATTACCCAATATAGAGGAAAGGAAAAGTTAATTACAAAACATAGCAAATTAGGGCAAAAAATATCAACATGGGATTATTTCTTTAGCTTGCCATAGTTTTAGGGTCTTTTTGTATATTTTCTAAAATTTGGTCCTCATATATAAGGTTTTTTCTTCATTATTTATTTTATTTCAACTTTCTCAATTTTTTCTCCATGTTTCACGCGTACACTGCCATTATTTCTCGTCGTATCTCACCGTATCAGCGTCCTTTATGCCTGATTTTTCTCTCATTTTCTCCACTACGTTCTCCACTTCTTATCCGCACTCTCCCATGTAGCTCAACCGTTTCTAAACTATTATTTAGTGTTTAATTTGATGGTTTTTTTAAAAAAAATTAGGTTTTTCTTCAACTTTGTTTCAACTTTTTTTATTTCAATATCGAGTGGTTCCAGTATGTCATCTGATGCTAGGGAACTTAGGAGTAAAATGAGGCATGATAAAAATGCCTCAACATGTGGGTGGAATCAGTAATAAAACTAAAACTTCCTATTTCTAAGCCGACGGAAACACCGCAATCAGTGAAGCACGTAACACGCTCGTCTGCGTCTCCTTCTATGGTTAAAGGTAAAGGTAAAATAGTTGTTGATGATGATGATTTTGTGGATGATGCTCCAACATTGAAGAAAAGTCAGATTTATGTGTTGACTGATGTAGCATTAGAGGTACTTCTGTTTCTTTTTCTATATTCTGTTTCATTTGCCTCTTTTCTTTTTTTGTGTATCTATTATTTATTTGTTGTATCTGGATGTATCTGTAGTGTTGTTGCTTGTATCTGTAGTGTATTTTATTGTATCTGATGTGTTTCATTGTGTCTTTATGGTATATTTAATATGTTTTATTTTTGTATCATTTCATTGTGTATTTTATTGTATCAGTGTATGTATCCAAGAATGCATTCATTGTGTATTTATGGTCTATCTGATCTTTTTTTTTTAATCATATTGTTGTGCACCTATATTAGGTTAGTAGAATTTTGTATCTGCTTGTGTCTGTAGTGTACTTTGTTGTATCTAGTGTGTATGTTCTGTTTCACTTTGTATCATGTTATTTTGTAGTCAATGTGTGTTAACTGCGTTGGATTTTTTCGTTTTAGGGTGTGTCGTTTTATATACTCCAGAATTCTAAGTAGAAAGAGTTCCATTTACAGATAGAGATGTCAGTTTGCATTTGAAGGATACGTTAATTCCAGTCAAGTCGGAACGGTTAAAAAGACCTGTTTTGATTATTTGTTGGAGTTATGATTTTTCCGTTCAAAATCAATTGATTCAGGCGTTGATGGTGCGGGAGATTGTGTCTTCCAAGCTCGTCCAATTGAGGTTTATATGAATGACACACATTTGGAGTTTGGTTTACGTAAGTTTGTACTAGTTTCTAGGTTAAAGTGCTATTGTAATACTCTGAATGATCTTGATACGAGCATTCCAAATCGTTCGATGACTAGTTACTTCCCAAATGTGGAGAGAGTGCCTCATATAGATGTTAAGAATTGTTTTACTTAACGGAAGTGGCTTGATGATGTTGTACTGTGAAGATAGCAGTTTTGTACGTTATTTTTTTTTTATGATGTCTGTGTCCGATGTGCAATATGTTTCGAAGAAATATTTTTATTTGGTTGAGTCTGGTGCTTACAAGGACTATCTGTGGAGTATAGTTTCTTTCAATGAATTTTTTGGTACTCTTCAGGAGAACCTGAAAATTACCAGTACATATTTTCGAATGGTTGGGATGCCTTCTACGTTGTAAGTATGGTTCTATGAGTGATGGACAAACATTCCTTCCTCAGTAGCCACGCGTGTTAGCAGTCGAACTCCTCGTATCTTCAACTGGAAAGTGACGGGTAATCTGACATTTTATAAAATAGCTTGTAAAATTTTAGACGATCCAACCAACAAGGTATAGTTTCATTCTTTATGACTATTCAGCCGACAGCTGTTGAGTTGGCCAGTTTGGTGTTGGTTTCGGATACGGACATACCTGTAGCGGATGATACGCAGGTTCCTCCTAAAGAGGATGTTTATGTCACCCATGTAAAGCAGCGTCGCTCATCTTCTTCTACTTTCGTATGCAGTCATTCTGAAGATATGCTGGAAAGCGACCATAATCAAGTTTGTCGAAAGCGGCGAATGAGGTTGATTATTGCGCCAAGATTGACAAGTTGAGTACTGCAGTTGACAGAGTATTTTTAGTTTTTTGAAGTAGTTGAAATATTTAGAAACATCAAGATACAACTGTGAAAATGCTTTGTACCTTGGATTTAAAACAGATTCAACGTCCTGAAATAGTTAGAAACAATGCAATACTATTTTGAAACATTCTGATACAAGTTTGTTACCTTGGATTTAAAGCTTACTGTTATTTGGTTTTTCTATTTTGTTTCAGCTCACTACTAGCCTGGACTTATTCAAGACTCATGTAAGTATCATATTTTTATTCTATTGTGTGCATGTTTTTCTTACATTTCTTGATTTGTAGTTTGACTTTGTTTCTTTTGAAGGTTGATAATCAATTTAAGGATGTTAAGCAATTCTTTGGTAAGGAGCTTAGTAAAGTTATTAATCAAATTAAGTTATTTGTGTAGGGACTGGTATTCTGTATCTTTATTTTATTGGATATTATATTTTATATGTAATGTTGGCTTGAATCATTTTTCTTATTTGGAAACAGGGTACTCGAAGCGGTGAACTTCATGATCGAGATTCACCAAAATCACCTGCAAGCAGTGCTGATACAGACAAGTTCATGTCGGAAGATTTTGGTGATACAGAGAAGTTCAAAGCAGATGAGTATGGTGATACAGAGAACTTTAACATAGATACGGCCAATATTACTGCATGTACCTTGATCTACATATCTTAATACAAATAGATACAGATAGAAACAAATAGACACAATGAAAAAACCCAAAGAAACAGTATAGCTACAGTTTCTTATTTATATGAGATTTTTATAGCCGTCTGCTACTAGTGGAGTGAGCGATGTAGCAGGCAGCAGCAGAAAACCTGTGTACGTGCCGTCTGAACAGTTGAAACTGAGGTTGTTGTGATTACTGAAGTTGATGGATCTGTTAGTGGCGGAGTGAGTAATGCAGCAGCAGCCGACAGTGGAAATCCTGTGAAACTGAGGTTCCTGTGACCCTTTTATTTGCTGGTGCTAAGTTGTAATTCCCACATTTCGGCCTAGGTTTGAATTTCAGCAAAACTTTTTGAAGACTCCCAAACTTGATGAGGTGCGCCTTTGCTATTTTTTTTGAACTTGTTGTAATCATCCCTGTTTCTAAACTGTTTCATGTATGGCACAGTGTTTCTTGATAGCTTACTTTTCATATCTCCAGTATTTTCATAGGAGTTCATTGTTTATTCATGTTTCACTTCTGCATGTTTTTTTGGCATCGGTTTATTGGAGATTATTTTGTTAATGTTGCTGGAGTTTGTAACAAAGTTACTGATGTACCTTCTCATCCCACCAAGTATGTTGTTGCTGGATCTGTTAAACCCTATTCTTTTGATGATGATGATCCGTTTGAAGATTAGAATGACGCCCATTTTGAGGAGATTGGTTGTAGTATCACTGCTACCATTCAAAATGTAACAAAGAAGAGTGGCACAACTAACAAGATTGCTGAAGAGCCTGTTGAGCATGGTACTGAAGAGCTTCATTATGCCGGTGATGTTGATGAGTCCGGTGAGGCATCTAATGTTGTGTTTCTTGATAGTGACCTTGAGAATGAGCAGGTGAGCCCACATGAGAAAACAACTACACCTTCACAAGTGTTGGTAAGATTGAGGTGTCCTGTTAAATATGATGTGTCGCCTTTTCTGCGTGAGTTTCCTTCTACTTCCAGCAGCAGTTATGTTTTGCCAAAACCTTTGATATTGCAAAGGCATCCTTTTAGTATTGGCGTCACTGATTGATTTAGCAAATGATGTTGTAGCGTTTGTTGATAATCCTGCTAAACCCAAAAGAGGAAGGTGTGTGACCTATTAATTCTTATTTACTACACCATTTGTTGTATGCACACTTTTATAATTCATGTTTGTTTTACTTTATAACTTTAGGATTTGTGCCTACTCCAAAGAGCAAAACACACTTGAGGATGCGTTTAACATTGGAATCGAAAAAGTGTCGACTCGGATGTAGTTCTACATTCTGTTGCATGGTAGTCATACTTTGAATGATTCAGTAAGCTGTACAAAATTTTATCACTTTGTGTTCCTTTCTTTTTCTTTTCACTGTGTGTGTATATTGTATTTGTAGTGTATCTTTCTGTTTCTTTTAATGTGTATGTGTGTATGTGTGTGCCTCTGTTATCTATAATGTATCTTTCTATTTCTTTTTAGTGTGTGTATGCAGTGGTGGACCCAGAATTTCTACTAAGGGGTATCAAAATATAAAAAAATACACAACTAAAAAGTCGTCAAAATAAAATACCACTCTATTAGTAAAAGTACAATATAAATATATTATTACAATTGTACTCGACGCATTGTCATCTCTTGAAATATTTTTACAATAGCATCGTTAGAAATAGTACTAAATACACCTCTTTCTACATAAGGCACCATGCAACCACTAAAAAAAAATTTCATCCATTCGGTTCCGCAAGTCATTTTTGATAAACTTCATTACCGAAAAAGATCTTTCAACTGATGCGGTAGCAACTGGTAGAAGCAGAGCAAGTTTAACTAAGCGGAATACAAGAGGAAAAGTCATATGCTTCTTTGTCTGAACCATTTTTTCTCGAAAGGTCACAAAGGCCATTTAGATCAAAGAACCTTTCATCAACATCACGAACATCAATAATGTAAGTAGCAAGTTGATTCTCAAGAGCAACCATATTAGATTCGTCAAAGTCGTCGGGATATAGCTTAGCCATTGTTATTATCTTCCCGATATCAAAGCTAGAAAATGAGTCATTTGAATTCAAACAAGCAACTCCATGTAGCAAATCAGTCGCCGCCTCATCAAAACGATTATTGAGTTCTTGAAGTTGCCAATCAATAATTTGGTTGAGCACAACAGCATGATAATGATGTAAAACATTATAATCCACAGGTAAACGTCGTGATCTTCCAGAGCTAACATATGGTTCATCAAACTTAGGCATTAAAATGTCATACTTGATGCAAAATATTTTCACCATGTCAAAAGCAAAGCCCACTTTTTATCCCTTTAACTCTTGCAATCTTCTCTTTGCTACTTCAACAAGTAGCATTGCATTTGCATTATCTTGTTCCTTCTTCTATAAGGATTTACTGAGGTCATCAGTGATTCCTAAGACATCTCTCATCAAATGCAAGATAAAAACAAGATCAAATTATTGACACTTTGTAAGATATCCTGTTGCCTTAGCTCTATCATCTGGAGAACCATTATCAACAATATAATCAAGTATATCAACAACAGTACCAAACAAGCTAATAAAGTTGGTAAAAGATCTGTACTGAGAGCCCCAACGAGTGTCACCGGCTCTAATAAGACAAAGTTCTTAACGCAAACCCCTCCCAGTTGTAACTTCACCCATATCTAATGCCTCTTGAATTTTTTCTCTTTGAGATTCTCAAAATGCATCCATACGCTTGAAAGAGAACCCAACATATTCAAAATATTAAAAACTAGTAACACAAGTTCACCCACTTGGACATATTTTTTAGAAACCCCAACAAGAGCTAGTTGAAGTTGGTGAGCGAAACAATGGATAGAATGAGCCGATCTACTTTCTTGCTCGATCAACATTTTAAGACCATTTATATGACCCTGCATATTACTTGCCCCAACGTAATATTGTGCACGCACATAAGATAGATTCAAAGAATAGTGAGAAAGTAAGTCTACAATTGCCTTTTTGAGAGATAAGATACTAGTATCTTTAACATGAATAATATCAATAAAGCGCTCCATCACAAATCCCCTTCTATTAACATATCTTAAAACCACAACCATTTGCTCCTTGCATGACACATCAAAAGATTCATCAATTAATAAAGAAAAGTAATCATTATTTAAATCCTCTATGATAGCTTTAACTGTTTCAATCTTACATGCAGTCACAATATCTTTTTGAATCTTAGGAGAAGTCATTTGATCATTTAAGGAGCATGTTCCAATACAAAATCACGAATGTTATCAGACCTTTTTGCATATCATGAAAGAATCTCAAGAAAATTACCTCTATTCAGTGATGATTTAGATTCATCATGACCTCGAAATGTCATTCCCTGATTCATAAGAAGTCTAACTAAATCAATCGAAGTAGTCAATCAAATCTGATGCACATGCTTAACTTGATTAGATTGTCAATTGAATGCAGATATAATAGACTTTTGTTGCCGCATCAAATCTTGACTTTTTTTTGATTGATTATGAATGCTACTCAGAGGACCAATATGTTTTTCAAAGGCCATCTTTTTTCCCCAAGTTCTAAATCTCTCCGTAGATCATACTTCCTCTCCACCTTGATGAATGTTATTATCCTTAAACAAATAACAATACAAACAATAAGCTGCATCTTTACTTACACCATACTCTAACCAATCATGATAAATATCAAACCACTCTGAACTAAAACGATGCATATATCCTGAAAAGTTTGTTTGAGGAAATTTGTGATTTCGAGGTTGACAAGGACCCTTTTGAAAATATGCTCTTCTAATTGTATCACGGTGATCTGGATGATTGTCCAAGATTTGAATTCTTTCAGCTGGATTAACCTTTAAAGAATCAAAATCAGATTCTTGTCTCTCGGAAGATTATGATAGTATTTCCGACTGATTTTCATTTTCTTCTTGATTGGGTTGATTATCAGAGACCAAACTTGATAGTGGTTGTTTGTGGAAAAAAATTCTCCAATGAATTTTGAAGCTGAATTGTGAAATAACACTTTAGTTAGAACAAAGATCAATTTACACAAAGCACAAAAGTTGTATTCTTGAATTTGACAATTCAATAAATCAATTGACTTTATGTAATATGTCAAGCAGAGATTATCTACGTTTCTAACCATCCAACGTAAAAAGGAACAGAATAAGAGAAGTAGAGAACTAATTATCCAAAATCAAATTTGTAACAACCTTTCAGTATGGCTGAAGTTGTATGAACTTTACAGTCAACAAACCAACAATTCAATGCCCTTCCATCAAAACTATTCAACTGGATTTGCACCCTTTCACAAACTCCAACAGATTGTCCAACTACATTCTTTTGAATAGCCATTATGTTTTTTTTTTTTTTTTGAAATGGCTAAAAGTGGCCTGCACTACTACTCTGCTGCCAAGCTTTGCAAGACCATTTTTGTACACATTATCTATTTGACAGAGGTTATGCCATATTTATATCAAGTTTCTAATTCTACCAAATTTATGTCAAGTTGCTTTTAATTGATGTTAATTAAAGGACCCAATAGTCTCAAGCTTATTTGTTATTTGATTATTTCACATTTTCACTCTTACTTAGTAATACTAATCACAAAAGAATACTCCCTCCCGTCCACTTTATTTGATGTTTTAGCCTATATTTTTTGGTCCACAATATTTGATCTTTTCGGAAATCAAGATGGAATTTTACAATGTCACCCCTTGCTAATAAATGTCTTTAAACAAAATGATAAGTAATAATAGCTTGAATAAGGGCTAATATAGTCAATTACATTGTTAATTAATCCTAAAAAGGTGATTTTCTTAATACGCGTGAAAACAGCCAAAACATCAAATAATATGGACTCGAGGGAGTATTTGGTAAAAAAAAGGAGATAAGTACCTTGGGTGCCATGAGTAATTGCAGAGATTGGTGATGGAGAAATTCGGAGCCCAGAGGGACGCCAAGTTGTTGGGAATGGAGCCTAGAGGAGACCGAAGGAGATGGTGGGGCCGTGGGCAGTGGGCTGTTTCTCACGTCTTCTTTTTCTACTAAGAACGAAATTTAGGGATTTGAAAGTGGAAGAATTGTTTAATGATTCCAAAGTATGTGGAAAAGGTTATAAATGTCATTTTGCTTTGTCTTATACTAGAAAAGAAAGTCAAACTCGTAAAAATTCAAAAATTGTTGCAGCCGAGACTCGAACAAGGGACCCGGCCGAAATCCTGATACCCCTAATCCGCTGAACTGCTGCTCCATTTCATTTCAAGGGGAGTCAAGAATACTACTTATATCTATTCTGAAATTTTTTAACATGTATATATAGTATAAATTATTTGCGAAGGGGTATCAATTGGGACCCCTTGGAAGGCTGTGGGTCCGCCCCTCTGTGTATGTGTATGTGCCTTGTATCTTTACTGTATCATTCTATTTCTTTTAGAGTGTGTGTGTGTGTCTATTTCTTTTTAGTTACTTTGTGTGCCTTGTGGCTGTATTCTATCTCTTTTTTCTTTTCCTTTTTTTGTGTGTGTGGTATATGTACTGTATCTTTTCTGTTTCTTTTAAGTGTGTGTGTGCCTTGTATCTGTACTTTTTCATTGTTGTATATCCACTGTCTCGGCCATCAACTGTATCTTATTCTTTTCCTCACTGCATCTGTATTGTTTCATCCATTTTATTAAACTGTATCTTCTTCGTTTCTTCAGTGTATATGTACTGTTTCATCCATTTATATCATATGTATCTTTCCTTTATATGTGAGCTATATCTATGATTTATAAGATCTATTTTATGTTTTTGATTTTTCAGCATGTGAATGTTGTATTCTACTACTTGCGTAAGCAAGACAAATATCGACCCAAAAAATTATCCTTCACTACTACTGACTGTTGGTTTAAAAACACGATCGAGATCATGTATTAGAAATATATGAATAGTGGGAATAATGCTACCGTGCTGTTTGATGTGGATTCCATTGCTAGCTACATTCGAGGATGCAAAATTCCTGCTAATGTGCCTTGGACGGAGGTTGATTATGTTTTGATACCCATCAACATAAAGGTTTATATCATTGGGTGTTGGGCGTGGTGTCATTCAAGGATAGGTGCATCGAGATATATGATTCGATGAGTAAGGGTGCTGGTTCTCATCACAATGCGGCTGTCGTTGCAGTTGTTGAAAAGATTATTGTGTTGTTGCTTCAGTATCTTTTACTAAGTAATTTTTACCAGTCGAGGACTGGTATTGATATTATCACAAGCACAGCATATGGAAATGCAAATCTAGAGGATCTATTTGGCTTTTTTTCTTTTTTGAAGGATTTCCCCAACAGAGTTCTGGTTCATTGTACGCTTTTTCCCCTTTATTATTTTAAATTATCTCAACCATATATGTGACGTAATTACTAACTATATGTGTTCTCATCTTTTTTATCACTATTTCAGGGATTGCAGATTATTTAATGTGGCGTATGCCGAGTATTTTATTGGTTCCCATGATATCACATATGTTCCTGACTATGATAATTTTCTTTACCGTGTGCGTCTTGCAACTCTACTTGGCACTATGAGAAAATGAAGATCTATTTAGATGCAGTCAGTGCATCTGAAAATCTAGGCCGACTTGCTAAGAGAAAGGGCGCTATAAAGCGTCGGTTACGAGTTCCTAAGAATTAGGGGTTGTGTTTTGTTTTTTGTCTTTGGATGTTTCACTGTTTATGTTTCTAGAACCAGATATTTTGAAAATGTAGTTGTTTTATATTTTTTTCTGTTTGTATATGAATGTTTGTGTTTCTAGTATCGGATGTTGTTTTTTGTGGTTAGCGTTTGTGCAATGACAGTTTCATAATGCTTAGCTTATAACAACTGTGTTTTGTCTTGTTCCTTTTTCAATTGGGAAACAGGTTGATACAATCATGAATCAGTCTGATGTAGGCAGTTAAATTGAGAAAGAAACAGTTAAAAACATTTTGATACAATCAGGAAACAATTCTGAAACAATCCTGAAACACTTTGAAACAGACAGATATAATGAGAAAGAAACAGTTAAAAAAAGTTTGATACAATCATGAAACACTTTGATAGAGAGAGTTACATTAAGAATTAAACAGTAAGAAACAATTAGATTATGAAACAGTTTGATACACAACCATGGATGTTAAGTTGATTTGGAAATATGTAAAGATACGCGCATGAGAAACATAGTCTTTCAATACTACTTTGTCTTTTTTATGAGAAAAATAAAGGAAATTCCACTATATAGAAGAATTCTAAGAGTTTGTTTTATTTGGCCTTCAGAGGATGTGTACAAGTTTTCCTATTGTATCCTTCACGCCCACAATTTGCACATGTAACCTTTGTCCTTTTTGCGTGTACTTCCTACTGTGTTTTGTATCTAGATGTTTTTGGCCTTCGTAGTGCCTGTCTTGCAACTGGTGGCAGTAGTTCAATTTCTGAAATATAGCCTGGAATTTTCCATCTACTTTCATCTGGGATCGGATTAACAGGGACCTCGTATGTCTTTACTACGGATTTTGTGTGTAGTAAATACAATTGTAGTCTTCTTCCTCAAGGCCTTTCCTCTTTAGAATAGCCAAAGCATGCAAACGCGGCAATTATTCCATTTGAAATCTTCCACAATAGCATGTCCGCTCTTTTAGGTCAACGATGAATTTCTTATCACCATTATAGAGTGACCTGTTGTCCTATTGAATGCATCTATGATACAAGGACGATACATGCTTGAAAAAGTAAGATACAAGGAAGATACAAAATGAAACAACATAAATACAGGGGAATGAAACAGTGTCTATACTACCTTCAGCAGCATAGCTGCGTCTCTATACCCATCTAGTATCTTTTTCTTCTAGTATCCAAGAGTTGTGAATGTCTGGTGTGCTTTCTACCTGTTATCATTGCTCCAAGTCCCCACCAGTGAGCGCATGTACTCCATAAATGTGACTACGGGCATATCACACGCATCCCTGTTCACAATATTCAAGAATTCTACAATGTTTGATGTCATTGTAAATCCCCTATTTACTGTTGAATGCGCCCTTGACCACTTATGGTATCCGACGTTTACCAAGTATTCTTTGATCCGTTCATCCATTTTTCCGATTTTTTCATGTATCTATTAAACTCCTTAATTGTGTATGCCTTGGCCAAACCGAAGAATGTCTCGTGGAGCTTCTCTTCACATTTCTTGAACTTAGTCTTGAGGTTGTTCTACAAGTACCAGATGCATGCATAGTGTTGGACTTGAGGATATACGATTGCAATAGCCTTGATTATGATCTCATTACTGTACGAGACAACACACATGTTTTCCCTCTCATCGTAAGCATCTCTAAACCTTTCGAAAAACCACTACCATAAGGCATCATTCTCCGAATCGACAATTGCGTAAGCAAGTGGAAGTATGCTCCCTATGGAAAGAAATAGTAAGATACATATTTAAAACAGTATGATACAAATATAAAGCTGAAATAGTCTGATTCAAAGAAAAAGTTGAAATAGTAAAGTATGGGGCTGAAACAGCCTGATACCAATATGAAACAGTCTGATACAGCAGGCAACGAAGACAATAGGCATAAGAAACACACTGAAACAAGCAGTGGCGTTCGAAATATTACCTACTGCATCTAATGCAATAGTGCCTAAGGATGTCCTTTTCTGTGCTGCTCTGAAGAAGCTACCATCAACGACCACGATTGGCTTACAACGATGAAATCCCTTTATTGGAGCATTCAAAGCTACAAAAGCGTATATGAAGAAATGATCTTCAGACACGTGCAAACCAACAATTGACCCCGGGTTTCTTTGCTCTAACATATACAGGTAGCTTGGCAGCTTCTTGTACGATTCAGTTGGATCTCCTTTGATCATTGCAATGGCCATTTCTTTTGATCTCCATGCTTTCATGTAATCTATGTGTACACCATAACACCTCAGCTTATCGTCCATTATCTTTTTAGGCTTGTAGGTCAACTTTGGGTCAATCAGCCTATCCTTGATGATTGTACCGATCATTCGTGATGTAACTTGCGCTTGTCCATACACTCTATCTTTGCATGCATACGTGTGTTCATTTGTTAATTGTCTAACTTTGAATAAAGTCGATGAATACAAGCTGGATGCTCTAAATTTCCATTTGCAATTTTCGCCTTTGCATATGAGGCAGTAGCTGCAGATACAGAGAACAATTACATGATACAGAACGATACATGACAATACAACTAAGATTCACTTAGCCTCTTAACGCTGAGATGATGCATATCAGATACAAACTCATACACCCATAGAAGATACAGTCAGACGCGAGAGAGTTATATATCAGATACAATGTGATAGATAATTCACATTTGACAATTTTGTACGATACAATAAGATGCAAACTCTGAGGAACACAGAGATTGTGGACACATAGAAGATACATATCAGATACAAAGATATTCAGAATATGTTTTAAACTCCTTAAGATATGGTTAGACACAGGCAGGTATATTCAAGCTACTAAACTGTAGAAAATACTGGAGAGATACAGTGTGATACAAACTGATTCAGTATGATACAAAATAAAAAATATAGAAATTGCAGACACACAGAAGAAACATAAAGATACAAAGATATTCGGAACATATCTTAGACTCCTTAAGATATAGTTAGACACAGACAGATACGTTCAAGCTGCTAAACTATAGAAAACAATGGAAAGATACAGTGTGAAACAAACTAATATAGTATGATACGAAACACAGAATACAGATATTGCAGACACAAAACACTGAGATTTCTATCCTTGATGCACTCGATCTATCAACCTTAAACTGAACCTTCTCTCTGATTGCAAATCGTTTTATTGCCATGACTATTGCCTTTTTGTCAAGGTACACTTGGCCCTCTATAATCTCTCTCTGTGCACTATCCGTAATTACTCCAACCTCATCTCATTACAAGTCCCGTTAATCAGAAATTACATTATTTCAGCACTATTTATAACTATGAGCCCGTTTGGGTGAGCTTAATATAAGTAGCTTATAAGCCATAAGTTACTTATAAGCCACTTTTGAGAAGTTAGGAAACTTTTGGCTTATTTTAAACACAAAAGTGCTTATAAGCTCATTACTTTTTAAGTTACCAAACACTCATTAATGAGCTTATAAGCACATATGTATTTTTAAGCTTACCCAAACGGGCTTTATATCATCATTATTTCTGTTTGTAGTCCGATTGTTTCTGTATGTATCAAGACCATTTCTTTCTACATCTCTACTGTTTATGCTTTGTTTATCACATCAGATACCTTGATCCTCAGTAATGTCGTCAAGCGTGATACAAAAAGGATAAATTTTGATCTGTTTTTTTTCAGTTTTAATCATGTATACACTAAAACCCACATATCGTTGTGAATCTCTAAATCCAGACCTTTTTCTATTACTTTATACTTTGACAATTTTCCTAGTCGTATAAATTTTCAGTTATTTTGCAACTGTATCACACAGTATCTCAAAATTTACTTTGGAATTTATTGCAATTGCATCGACAACAAAATCGACGTAGTTGTCGAATTTGTCCCATCATTCACTATGCTTTAACAAAATATGTATCGATGTCATTGAAAATAAATTTGATTGTAAAGTTTCAATTTTTAAGTGTTTAAACTGTAGAAACATGTAGAAAGAGAGGAGAAAAAGCGTTAGTGTCTATAAAGTTTTGACTTTATCTATTCGAACATGTAGAAACAAATAGAAATAGAAACGAAACGAATTAGAGAACAAGAAGATGTGCGAAACAGAAACAATTCAGAAGGAGAATCGAGATCGGAGTAGAAAGCAAAAACAGAGGAGAACGGAGTGTGAAAGAAATAGGGTTTCAACACAGTAGTTGAAACTGAATGAAACAGTATGGGAAAAACTATTTATACCTTGCTATGTACTAGGAAAAATATTATTATGTGTTGTAATTTGTATAATATTGCTAATTTTTTGTAATATAGGAGTTTAGGTTTATATATATATATATATATATATATATATATATATATATATATATATATATATATATATATATATATATATATATTGTAAAGTGTGAAATCTGGTTTTTGTTTTTTGGAAATTGGTGTTTTTGACGCAATTTTAAAGTTGAATGAATGGTGAGAAGGTTTTATTCACACAATAACTCTTTTTCTAATAGTCATGTATCCTAAAAAAGAATTCGGAGTACAACTTTTCAAACACATCGCTAAATTAAAAAAAAAAAATTCTTTTGAAACTTAAATGTTGTCCAAAGACTCCAAACAAGTAAGGTTTAGTAAAGTTTTAATGCATTTAAAAGATTCTGAAACTTCTACTCCATCCTTCCCATATTAGTTGTCCCTTTAACAAAAACGTTGTGTTCCAAATTAGTTGTCCCTTTAGGATTTTGAAACGACCTCGGTTAGTCGTTTTGGAAGTTAGGACTCCAATTGGCGTGCCGATAATTTTAAAATATTTGTAATGTCCATTATGACATGTTTGTAAAATTTGAGACCTCGTTTGGTAGGCATCGGATGAAGGTTTCAGTTTTTATTGTCCATAAATATTAAAAAGAGATTTTCGAGCTCGGTTTTGGCGAATGAGCTCCGATTCGAAATCTGAAAGTGCTGTTAAGTTCGTATGATTATTTATGACTTTTTTGAACTTTCGAAAGTGAATTTCGATGTTGTTCGGCTAGTTTCCGCTAAAATGCCGAAAGTTAAATAATTTGACCTTTTTTCATTTAATTTGCATATTGAGTTTCGGGAGTCCGATTTGAGATCCACCTTAGCGAGTGTGTTATATATATTTTGTATAACTTGTATACGAAATTTGAAATTATTTCGAATATCGTAGGGTACCGTTTTAATTTTCGTTACAAAAAGAAATTATAAAAGAAAAGAGAAAAGAAAATAAAATGAAAAAGTAAAAGAAAGAAAAGTTAGGCGGTGGCTAAGATAATACTTAGCCTAACTAGCAAGCGAAATAGAAACAAGAACGAAATGAGAAACATAGAACGCAATAAAAAAAGAAATATAGAAAAAAATGCCAGAAAATGAGAAAAGAGCCGGAGAAAAGATAGAATTTTCATCCCGAAACATTCAGGTAATGATCTTAATCCATTATTTAGTTTATTACGTGTATTTCAATATATTTTGACGGTAAAAATTGGGATATTATTCATCATTTTAATAAGTTCAATTGATAATTTAAAGGGTCAATTGGACCCCGATAATGGAATTGATTATATTTTCGTACCCAGTGAGTTATGGGCAACATATAAATGTAATTTATTAAGGGTTTGGTTATGTGACCTTAAACCCTGTACATAGGTCTGGCCTGCGTATTGCGTATGCGAATAGGATATCAGGTTCCTAATCGGATTGCCCTAAGATGTGAGGAATGAAGCCTTTAGCCTAATTTGATATATTTTTCTGCTGATTGAATAGAGTGGGATCGTTTGGCAATGAAACCAAAGGACAAAGCGGTTATTGAGTGGATGTACTAACTTTGTAACAAGGTAGCTGTTTATATCCATTTCTTTGGATTCTTTGGAGGCACATGGCCTCGTAGATTTTCTACCACGTATTCCTTATGTGTGTAGCTGCCGATAGGCGTACTCATTACGCCTTAGCTTTGAATTTACATTGTATATTATATGTTATGTCCAGTTGTTGGAATTGCATTGAGGATCTGAGCATTGTACTCTGGCTGTGAGTTGGCATCTACTTCCTGGCTGTCGATGAGAGTCACGCGCCGGTGAAGGGTTATTATTGCATCACATTGCATTCATATGCATTATATGTCATTCATATGCATTACATTGCATATCATATTGGGTGTAGGAGTATTCCGCCCCAAGAGAGTGCAGGAGTATTCCGCCTCTGTTTTATTTCATATCGGGTGCAGGAGTACTCCGCTCTTATGTCTGATACTGAGTGCAGGAGTATTCCGCCTCAGCTTTACATTATATCGGGTGCAGGCGTATTCCGCCCCAGGAGAGTGCAGGAGTATTCTGCCTCCGGTTTATATTATATCTGGTGCAGGAGTATTCCGGCCAGGAGCAGGAGTATTCCGCTCCAGTTGGTTATCAGATTGGATTCCCCTCGAATGCAGGAGTATTCCGCTTCGGGATGGGATTATGGGCACATGTGACCCTTTGCATCATATTTCATTTCATTTCATACCATTGTGTAAACTTGTGGTACATAACTACTGTTCTGCTGATACGTGTATTGCTTATTTGTTGATATGTTTCTGGCTCGTATTCCTGATTGAGTTTATGGTTTCATACATGTTTCCAGTTACTATCTGGCTCTGCCTTTTTATAATTTAAATTAGAGAAATTTGGTTTATCTGTTTCTTCTCCCTGGCTAGCTATCCTATTCTTTGAGGTGGCTAGTCTGCCCCACTTATTCAGTCCTTATGACTCATCCTTGTTCGTTGTTTGTTTCTTGTCTATCTATTTCGTATCGGCAGGTTCGCTCCAGGATTGAGTCCGCCACGCTGTTCAGGAGCGAAGACGACTTCAGCTGTCAGGGTGAGCCAACTTTTATTCTGGATGGCCACCAGTTTTATGTTTATTATTTCAATTGTATTTTGCTCCCTTCAGGAGGTATCTGTCTTCTTCTGTACTCTTAGATGTCTAGTCTGGATAGCCTTAAACCTAGTATGTTGGGTAGTCAGCTGTAATTTCTTTTGTACAGCTTAAAGGTATCAGTATGTCTGTGATTTTTTTTTTCTTTCTAAGTCTTGTTCCTATTTTTGAATTGAATTATATTTATTTTCCTAATTTAATTGGTAAGGGTTCGCCCGACGGGTCTAGGGGAGGATTTTGGGTGTCCGCACTGCCTAGTTGGATTCCGGGTCGTGTCAGATTTCAAGACTAAATTTATTAGTTTTTCCAACTATATCCTTAATAAAAGAAATTCTCGAAAAAATTTAATAGTCAAACATTAAATATGGATAACATAGTAAAATATACACTCTATCTAATGATTTTTTAATGGACGTGAAAAAGCTAAACGGGAGAACTAATATTGGATGAAGAGAGTATAATCATAATCAATCAACTCATTGAAAAAGAGTGTTTAATCAACTAAAAGATTCATGTAATACACCACCAAATAATAATGGTATAGGATGGTAATTAATATATACTTCCTCATCCTTAATTAGATTTTATTAATGTATATAGAGTTCTTGTAGAATTATATTTGTACTAAAAAATGGGGGGGGGGGGGGGGCTAGGATTGAGGTCAGTTGGTGCCAACATAAAGTTATTGCTGCTCATAAAGACAGATATTAGAAGGTACACTTAGTTGGTGCGGTCAATTATGAGCTAATATGGTTTGATATATTATGCTTTTATCATAAATAGTCAGATTTATAGATGAACTAAGATTAGATCTATTTAGTTAAAACTTTTTTCTCTTGATTTAATTTCATTACATAATTAAAATAATTTTTACTAGTCATTTTGAGAGTCAGGACTTTGATTGATGTGCCGATATTTTTAAAAGCTTTGTAAGATCCATTAGGACATGTCTGCAAAGTTTGAACTGAATCAAGCCTCATTTGGTAGGTCTTGAAAGAAAGTTTCAGTTTTGGTTGTAGGTAAAGCTTAGAAAAGGTTTTCGAACTCAATTTGAGTACATGATATCTGATTCTAAATTCGAAAGCGCCGTTAGGTTCGTATGGTAATTTTTGACCTATGTGAACTTCCAGATGTGAATTCGAGGTCGTTCGGATAGTTTTTTTTATCCGAAAGTAAAAAATTTAACCTCTTTTCATGGGACTTCTACCTTCTGTTCGGGGATCCGATTCGAGATCTGTTGTCGCGAATAGGAACTATAAGTATTGTACAATTTGTATGCAAAATTTGAGATCATTCCGAGCTTTGTAGAGTCTCGTTTGGACCCAAATAGCTGGTGCATTTTCTGGGCAGCATAATATAAAAAGAAGTGGTGGTCAGCTATTTATTTCCTAATTCAATTTCAATGGTTTCAAGTCGGTTCTAAGCCAATTTCCAAGTAGTAGTTCATCTAAGATCATCATATAGCGTCCCTATGTCTTCCATCGTGATTAATTAAAAGATTTTGGGGTTGAATTTAGCATAGAGGAATTGGGTTAGAACCCTAAGGTTTATAAATTAGGAAAATAAAATTGAACTTAAATATAAAAACAAATGGCATAATTGAACTCGTGAGACTATGAAGAGTCCGTAAAAGAATAATTTATTTCCGCTAAGTCTGGCCTAGGGGTATTCTGTAATTTCTATCTATTCTTCGTCTGGTAGCTCAACCCACCTTCTATTAAAACTTATATGTGCAATTGAACTTCTTTTGCTCAGATAGATATCGTTCCGAGAGGCTCCACAATGGAAAGCCGATTGTTCAGTAGCTGTATTGACCCAAGACTTGAGGTAAGTGATTGTATCCATCTTCTTAACAGCCTTTGGCCTTATGAATACTCTACGACGTATTTCTTATATGAGTAGCTTTTGATAGGTGTACTTTCTACGCCTTAATTTTGGGTATACACTGTATATTATATATTATGACTGGTTTTTGATTTTGCATTGAGCATAGGAGTATTGTACTCCAGTTATGGATTTGATATGTACTTCTTGACAGTCGATGAGAATCCCGTGCCGGTGAAGGGTTATTATTGCATATATCTCGTGGTAGTCGATGAGAGTCGCGCGCCGGAGATAGGTTCCAGGCACATGTAACTCCACTGCATCATGATACATTCATTTCATATCTTTATATGTGTTTTCTGAGCTGTCTGAATCTGTTGCATTGATTTCTTGTGACTAACTTATCTGACTAATTGTTGTGGTTTCTATTTTTCTGGCTAGCGTGTCTATTCTTCAAGGTCGCTAGTTATTCATCACTATTGAGTCCTTATGACTCACTTCCTATCTATTTCTTGTGTTGTCTTTTCGTTTCAGCAGATCCTGCTCCAGGACTCAGCTAACAACACAAGTGAGGAGCGAGACAATTTCTGCTGTCTGTGGAGAGCCAGCTTGTTCGTTGAGGCCACAAGTTGTAATATTCTTTTGAATTATATATCTCTGTGTATGTGTATGTGTGATTGATGGGTTATCTTGTGATGTTTAAGTTTATCCTATTTTGTTCTTGTTAATTAAGTCTGTTTCATATTGTTTCAAGTCATGTTTATAATATTTAATTTGATTTCTTATCATTTGTCTTGAGTTAAGTTTATAGGATTTGCCCGATAGGTCTAGATGAGGTAGTCGAGTACCCACACGACCTAAATGGAAATCGGATCGTGTGAGTAGTACTTGAGAGAATACCAAAATATATTTTTAAAAAGAGATCACATATCATCAAATAGGTTTTGATGAAAAAATAACTCAATTTTGAAATATTTTAGTTTTATTAAACAATTTACAGATAGTTTTATATATATAAGACAAATTAACAAGATATTCAAATTTCGAGCTTAATCAAATTATAAGTTCATTAATGAGATCTAAATCACTAATATCTACAAAGAAATATAACTCAATTTATCAACTCACAATCTAAATGAAGACTAAAGAAACATATAATTCCGTAAAAGAATAAAGAAGAATAAATGTGAAAAATATACGAAAGAAAGGGGCATAAAAGAGGGAAAGGAAAAATAAATGTGAAGGAAAAAATGAAAACAAAAAAAAACCTTAAGAGGAAGAAAAATTATAAAGAAGAAGGTCAACGAAAACCAAAAGAAGAGAAAAATGAAAATCAAAACGTGAAAGGAAAAAAAAAGCTTAAGAAAAGGCAAAAGAAAAACATAGGTTATGGGTTTGATATGTATTTTTCGGTAGTCGAAGAGAGTCTCGCATTATTAAAGGGTTATCATCACTTCCTATCTGTTTCTTGTGTTGTCTTTTCATGTCGGCAGATTTTGCTCTAGGACCTAGGCAACAGTACGAGTGAGGAAAAAAATAATTTCAGATGTCTGTAGTGAGCCAGCTTGTTCGTTGAGGCCAAAAACTATAATTATCTTTTGTTATACTTCATTTTTGCTTCCTTCGGGAGATGTACATATATTTTTAACTTCATAGATAATATGATTTGGAATCTTTTAAACCTATATATATGTGTAGCTTGCGGTGTTCGTTTTAGACAGCTTCTATATATGTTCATCCTAGTGAAATTGAGACTACTCAATTTTGGAAGTTAATTCGCATGCAGGCAACATGCCCTAATGCATCGTTAGCCTATCTATTTGAGAATTCATCCACTTTCTTTTACTCCGTAAAGACTTATAGGTCAAAAGCCTTACATTTGCGTCAAAATTACATACTAATTATTGCATTCATGCATCTCCACGTATAACTAAGCAATCGTTGATTTGATATATTCTTGATTTCTTTTATTATGCTTAGTTTTCTGTAATTTCGTTTTGGAGTATAGTTCCTAAATATTTGCCTCGCCAATTATTTGAATGGAAAGTCTACGAAACATTTCAAGATGGATGTTTCAATTACGAACCATATTCTATGTATTCATTGTAGTCCAATTAAAGGGATCGCTTTTTCAACAAACAAAAGTGATATGACACAGGTTTCTTGGATTTGCTGTCATCTCCAAAGGTGACCATGGATGTCAATGAGTATCATGCCTTTCAAAAATCCTGCATATGTTTTTATTTGAATTAGACATCAAAACACAAATTTGATACCCTTTTGATGAAAATAAACACAAATCGAATGTCTCTTTCTCTTCTCCTTGATGCTGTTGTCACTATAACTTTGCTATCTCCAGCCTAACATAATTCCCCATTTATTAACATCCTCACTCAATTACTTCAATGATAAAAATCGTTTAGTGTGAACACCAGCTGATGATATGATCGCTCCTGACAAAAAGTGCTCGATTCCCACATCATATGTGAAGAGATAAACCAAAGAGGTTAATCAATGTATGTATATTACTAGAATTTCTTTAAATTCTAGATTTATATGTAGGAGTAGTTTAATACTATCATTGTCAACGGAAACTTCAAGTATGTGTTGGAATCCAACAAGGCTGCTATGATCCATGTTGGGGGAGGCAATATAAGTGTAGACTTTCTAGTAAACAAAGGTCACAAATATGAAGAGAATTTGTTAATTTTGGAAGCAGCGGTTAAGAAAATATAGCTTATGAGAGATAATAAATAACCTATTCAGTCTTTTCTAATAATAAACAATACACGCCCCTTGATCATGCGCAAACTTAGTTCGTTTTTAACGGTCCAAACACTTTAAGAAAATTTGATAATGAATAGTGGTGGAACTTGAATAATCAAAGAATATTAACCTATTTGATAATGGATGTATACCATATTGAAGGTGTGATAATTTCTTCCAAAAATTTAAATGAATATATAACTTAATTGTATAGCAATAGGAGCGATCGTGAACATGCATGCTCAAATTCACGGAGGAAAAATAAGCATGGATGATGTACTGCTTCCCCTTCCTCATTTGATTTTTCCACTTTGATCTTTCTAACACGACTTTATTTTTATTTTAAATAAGCTATTGAGCAGAGAGATACAAATAAATCGAGGCAAACTAAACTTAGAGATAGTGGTTAGCAATTAATAAATTGTAACTAACTTAATAGTGTAATTAGTTAGAATCGGTTAATTAGTTGTGTAGTTAGTTTGTGGTAGTTGTCTCTATAAATATCTAGCTAGGGATTCACTTATGTAACCAATTCATTTCTTTTTTCTAAAAGATACAAGAAGATACTATTTGTGAATATTCTCTCTCTAGATTTCCTTCTTAGCTCAAATCTCCATTTCAGTTTCATTCAATCTTGAGCTTATATCCATGAATACTCAGCATGGATAACTGATCTTTATATGGTATCAGAGCAATCGAATCTGAATTCGCTTTCGTCTTTGTTCAATTTCTAGTTCTTTACTTCAGTTCCTCAATTCTAGGGTTTCCTTTAAGCATCAATGGCAACGAATCCAGCTGTGAGTCAGGTGAATATCCAGTTGCTCGTGATAATCCTCTTTCCAATCACAATCATCTGTTGTTCTTATCATAGGCAGAGACGTCCGGCGTAGCTCTCACCTCTATTCAACTCATCGGAGCTGAGAACTATGCACTTTGGAGCAGATCTATGAAGATTGCTCTGCTAGGTCGAGGAAAGATGGGGCTTGTTGACGGATCATGTGTTAAGGGTGATTATGAAGATAGCGAGCTTGTTAAGCAGTGGGAGATGTACAATGTTATCGTGCTTTCATGGATTATGAATATCCTTTCCAAGGAATTACTTACTGCATTGTGTATGCCTCAGATGCTTACAGAGTTTGGGAATCACTCGAAGAGAAATTTGATGATGTAAACATTGCTAGAATCTTCCACTTGCATCATGAGATCAATTTCATTACTTAAGGTACATCTCTTATATCTACATATTTTTCGAAGCTTAGTGACCTATAAGATCAATTTGATGCCCTAGTTCCACCCCCAGCCTATGATTGTGATAAGTCCAAGGCATTCATGGATCATATTCAGCAACAAAGTCTATTTTAATTTTTGATTGGGCTAAATGACTCATATGTTAGAGCTAGGAGTCACATTCTACTAATGCAATCAGTTCCTACTGTAAATCAGGCTTACTCCTTAATAATTTAAGAGGAAAGCCAGAGAATGTTAAAAATGCTACTCAAACCTTAGATGTTAATGAGTCTACAACCTTGTTTGAAAGTAAAAACCACCAGGGTGTTAAACCATGAAGGGATTACAAGGAGAATGGTTCATCTTTAGCAGCAGGGAATAGGTCAAGGCAGGGAATAGAGCTAAAAATTTTTGTGACTATTGTCTTATCAAGGGGCATAGTCGGAATGAGTGTTGGAAGCAGAAAAAATACTAGGAATCCTGGAGGATCACAGCAAAGGCTTTTTGGGCAACCAACTGTCAACACTGCACTACCTACATATTTTCAGGCATCAGGCATTCCTGGATATCAAACTGCCCCTTCATACTATCATCATCCAGTTCCCGCACCTTGTTTCTCTCAAGATCAGTTTCAATAAATTCTCAACATGTTGAACAAAGGCGAAGAAGTGGAAGCTGCAGCTAATGTAGCAGACACATGTATTGTTGTATCTATGTTGTCAAGTGTTAGGAAAGGGAATTGGATCATAGACACATGTGCATCCAACCATATGACCTCTAATTTGAATCTGCTACTTAAGTCCACTTCATCACATATTACAGGATCAGTTAATCTGCCTAATGGCCACAGAGTTGCAATCTCACATGTTGGATCAAGCATAGTGGTGCAAGACAAAGTCCTAGATAATATTTTACATGTGCCAGACTTTCAATATAACCTCTTATCAGTGTCTCAGCTAACCAAGCAGTTAAACTGCAAAGTGGTTTTTCTTCCTAATCTTTGTTTGTTTCAGGATCTCTACACTGGGATGGTATTGGGAATGGGTAAAGAGGTGAATGGACTGTACTATATTGAAGAACAATTGACAAGCAGAGGGATTTCACAACATTCTACAGACACTACTATCTTAAAGAACAATTGACAAGCAGAGGGATCTCACAACATTCAACAAACACAACTCATATTTCAAATACTATTTCTAGTTATAGTCAAATAAATTCCAGCATTTGGCATCAAAGGCTGGGCCATTTACCTCTGGAGATAATAAAGAAGATAGGAGGCATGCAGCTGCTAAAGAATAAGGATAGTCTGTGTTCAGTTTGTCCATTAGCTAAACAAACTAGTCATCTATTTTCGTTAAGTCAGTCTAGAGCACAATGGCCATTCTATCTTGTACATGCTGATGTGTGGGGCCCCTATAAAGTTCCCACACACAGTGAAAAAAGGTTTTTTCTGACTTTAGTAGATGACTTCTCCAAAACTACTTGGTTGTACTTAATGAATACAAAAGATGAAGCTTGTTGGCTCATGAAAACTTTCTTTGCTCTTGTTAAGAATCAGTTTGATTTTTGTGTTAAAGTTTTGATAACAGACAATGGCACACAATTTTTTAATTCTGAACGACAGACCTTGTTGGAACAAAATGGGATTGTGCATCAAAGTATCTGTGTTTACACACCACATCATAAAGGTGTGGTGGAGAGAAAACATAGGCACATTCTTGAAGTAGCTAGAGCTCTAAGGTTTCAAAGTGGGGTTCCACTCAAGTTCTGGGGTGAATGTATCTTGACAGTAGTGCACATTATCAATAGGCTACCTTCATCTGCTTTACAGGGAAAAATACCATATGAAATGCTCTATAAAAGGCCTCCTAACTTGGCTTACATGAAGGTGTTTAGGTGCCTTTGCTACCTGGTAAATGTAAAGAAATAGGACAAGTTTTCCCCAAGAGGTTTTTCTGCTGTTTTCATGGGGTATTCACCTACACAAAAGGGCTACAAAGTTTTTGAATTGCATACTAAGCAGTTCACAGTAAGTAGAGATGTTAATTTTACAGAACATGTTTTTCCCTTCAAACAAGTGAAGAAAGTTATTAATCCTCTATTCCTAGTACTTGAGATTATTCCAGCACAATAGTTTACGACTCATACTCCTGCAAATGTGACTCCACAACCCACTGTTGTACAGATAATGTTCATGCCCCATCTATGGCACATGTAGATGATATTGTTGAACCAATTGATATGTTGAATGCTCCAGTTCCTGTAGATCCAGTGCCATAAACATTGCCATCTCATGACACCACTGCAGTCTCACAAAATCTCAGAGGGTCAAATGTCCTCCTAAATGGATGAAAGATTACAGCACTCCAGCTCCCAAAGGATACTCTGCTAACTCCCGTTGTAGTTCTAGTGCCTATCCTATTTCAGCTCATCTCAGCTATGCTAATATCACTTCTGCATATACAAGTTTTGTAGCTACTTACACTGCTGAAGTTGAGCCAAAACACTTCTTTGAAGCTTCCAAGGATACTAGATGGGTAGAAGCTCTGCAACAAGAAATTCAGGCTCTTCAGGATAACAAAACTTGGGACATAGTTACTCTTCCTAAAGGGAAAAAGGCAATAGGTTTTAAGTGGGTGTACAAGGTGATGTTCAAAGCTACTGGTGAGGTGGAAAGGTTCAAGGCTCGATTAGTAGCTAAAGGCTACAGTCAAAGAGGGGGCTTAGACTATATGGAAACATTTTATCCTGTGGCTAAGATGGTTAAAGTAAGGTCAGTGATAGTTGTAGCTACTGTACTCCATTTACCAGATAGATGTCTACAATGCTTTCTTGAAAGGGGATCTCTATGAAGAGGTCTACATGCACTTACCTCAGGGTTTTGGCACCAAGGAGGAGTATAGAAACAAAATTTACAGGGCAAGAAAATCACTGTATGGGTTATAACAAGTATCTAGACAGTGGAATCTGAAATTGGTGGATGCTTTGAAGGATTCGGGGTTCATCCAGAGTCACATTGACTATTCTTTTTTCACAGAGAAAAGGTGCTGAGTTAGTAGTGATACTAGTTTATGTCGATGATTTACTGGTGACTGGAAACAGTGCTGCATAGTTTATATCGATGATTTACTGGTGACTGAAAATAGTGCTGCACTCATTCAAGAAGCTAGAAGCAATTTACAAAAGAATTTCAAGATGAAGGACTTAGGGGAATTAAAGTTCGTTTTAGGCATTGAGTTTGGAAGAAGTAAGGAGGGAATTTGGATGGTTCAAAAGAAATATGCCCTTGAATTGATTGAAGACTCAGGGCTGAGGGGAGCCAAGCCAGCCACCACACCTCTATATTTCAACCAAAAATTAACTTCAAAGGTTTATGATGAGTTCATAATAACAATTCACCTCCTGCACATGAAGACAAATTGTTGAGGGATGTAGAGCCATACTAAGGACTGGTGGGCAGGTTATTGTATCTTACAATGACTCGACCTAACATAGCATTCACATTTCAAGTACTTAGTCAATTTATGCATCAGCCTAAAGAGTTTCATATGTTAGCAGCTTTAAGAATGGTGAGGTATATCAAGAATGCACCAGGTTTGGACATTCTAATGACTGCTGGTGCAAGACAGAATCTAATTACTTATTGTGATTCAGATTAGGCTGCATGTCTTGAGACTAGAAGATCAGTAACAGGATATGTAGTAAAGTTTGGAAATTCTCTGGTGTCATGGAAATTAAAAAAATATAGATACAGTATCAGGAAGCTCAGGTGAGGCTGAGTTTAGAAGCATGGCTTCTACAGTAGCAGAGATATCTTAGTTGGTTGGGCTGTTTAATAAGCTGGAAGTTAAGGTTGCAGAGCTTGTGATGTTGTTCTGTGATAGAACTAAGCATCTTGAGATTGATTGTTACTTTGTGAGGGAAAGATTACTGAAGGGGCTTATAGCAACAAGGCATATTGGCACCAAAGAGTAGCTTGCAGATCTTCTTACCGAAGGTTTGGGAAAAGGGGAGTATTGAGCAGAGAGATACAAATCAGTCGAAGCAAACTAAACTTATAGATAGTGGTTAACAGTTTTTTGTTCGAATCAAAGGAAATTTTATTCAACCAGTGATAAACAATTTACATCCACTAGTTCCAATTGGACTCTAAGACCTAGATCTCAAAATATCGTCTATGCTAACTCTTCCTATAAATATGCTACTCATCTATCACTACTTCAGTTCTTTGCATACAGAAAAATAAAACAATATTACTAAGTGTCATTCCCAACTCCTCTCTTATTGACAAACTTATTGTCCAGATGGACATTCTAGCGTGGATATTCATTCAGTCCTGCCAGGATTTCCTTCCATTTCACTCTACTTTGTCCCAGGATGTGCATTTCAAGAACAATGTCTCTGATTCTTTATTGTGCAGTTGTTGTCTGGCCCTGGAATCTTCTCTTGTTTCTTTCCATCCAAATGTGGTAAACTGCAGCTGCTAGTGAGAACTTGACTATTTCAGCTTTTGGTCATCTTGTGTTCACTCTACTAGCTATCCACTGTATTTCCTCGGACCATCCTCCTATGTTCCTACTCACTCCTTGCCATTTAAGTAAGGTTCTCCATATGTATCTTGAGTATTGACAGGAAAAGAATAAGTGTTCTGATGTTTCTTCCATATCAGTTTCACATAAAACACAGGCAGAATAAACTGTGATTCCCTACTTGTTAATCCTGTCCACTATAGCACCTTCCTTACCAACCAAATAGCTTGTTTTGGAGTCTCCATAGTAGCCAAGTCCTTTTTCTTTATGTAGAAAGCATGGACCCACTGGGCCCAAAGTGTCTCTTTCCTTGGGCTAATTTACCATAGCATTTTTCATAAGGCATCTTTGTTCCAGTTACTGAAGTCCAGGATATGTAGACCACCCGTTGACTTTGGCTTGCATAAAGTCTCCCAGGCTGCAAGTGCTATTTTTTACTTCTCTTCACTACCAGTCCAAAAGAAGGTCCAGCAATCTGTAGTGATTAGATGGATAACCTTTTTTGGTATAAGGAAAATCTGTGCCCAATATATTTGCATTTCGACAAGCACACTTTTAATCAGTTGAACCCATAGAAATTTTGTTGACCAGCAATTAATTCTAGCTATCATTTTTTCAACAATTGGCAAACATTGATGTACTGTAATTCTTTTTTAGGATAAAGGTACACCCAAAAGATCTGCTATGTACAATGAGTTTTTCTCCATGTTTGCTTTTAAACCTGTAATCTCAGAGAAGTGATTGAAGGCATCCATCACTAGGTGTATGGATATTTTGCCTGCTCGACAACACAACAAAAGATCGTCTGCAAAACATATATGTGCTTTCTGTAGTTTACCGCATCTTGGATGGTAATTGAAATTAGGATTGTGGTTTAACTGTTCTAGGGACAAAGAGATAGGGAGACATTAGGTCTCCTTGTCTCAGACCTTTCTTTGCTTGAAAACAGTGAGTTAATCCTCCATTTAATAAGAGAGCATAGCTGACAGTAGTAACACATTCCATCACTAGACTAACAAACTTAAACGGGAAGCCCAATTCTAGGAGGAACGTTTTCAGGAAGTCTCATTCAACTGAGTCATATGAGACTTTTTTTTTAGAGTATCCCTTCACTAATTCATGAGCCAGCACCATATTATCCAGTATATTTCTCCCCTCAACAAAAGCTGATGTGAAGATCCCATTAAGTAATCCACCACCATTTTGAGTCTGTTGCTAATCACTTTTGAGATGATTTTGTATATTTTTGTACAGCATGCTATGGGTCTGAATTCCTTGACATAGGTAGGATTAGGGACTTTTGGTATAAGAGTGATTGTGGTACCATTAATTGCCCTTAAGAGCTTCTCATTATCAAAGAACTGAATTACTGCCCTTGTAACATCCTCCCCTATTATGTGCCAGTATTCTTTAAAAAACTCTACTGGAAAGCCATTAATTCTGGGTGCTTTATTATTGGCCAAGCTATGGAGTGCCCACTCTACTTCCTCTTTGCTAACTGGTTGGACCAATAATTTTTGGTGTTCACTGCTAACACATGGCCCACTCCTTGCTATTATCGGGTCTAAGCAAGGCATTTCTGTTGCTCTGGTTCCCAAAAGATCCTGAAAGAAAGTAAGAAATTCATGATGCTTCTGCTCAGGTTCAGTCAGGATTTGCCCTTGACCAGTTGATATTGAGCTGACTATGTTTCTTATTTGTCTGGCTTTTAGGTAGGCATGAAATTTTTTGTATTGGAGTCATCTGTTGTGATCCAAATTGCCCTTGATTTCTGCCTCAGCACCTTTTCTTGTATCAGACTCTATTTTTCCATTTGCTCCAGCATATTTCTCTCATCTCTAATCAGGTTGTCATTAAATCTATCCCCTTCTAGTTGATCTTGGATCTGATTCAACTGCTGATGCATAAGCTGGAGCTTATTCTCTATACTTGTCATTTCTTTGTTCATTTGTTTTTCTTCTCTTTGGATCATCTGGATTTTCTTCCACACCCCATACATGGTGTGGCCTTGAACATGAATTGACCAGAACTGCTCTACTAGCCTTCTAAAAGGCTCTTATTGTAGCAATATATTGTTTAATCTGAATGGTTTTTTGCTAGTCATGTGGCTAATTGCAGTATTGATCAAGATAGGGGAGTGATCTGAGCATTCCAGATTGAGATACCAGGCGTCCAGGTCATTGTACTTGGTAAACCACATGTCATTTACAAAAGCCCGGTCTATCAGACTGTAGATTCTGTCATTGACCTCTCTTTTGTTGCACCAAGAGAACTGACACCCCTTCTTGTTTAATAGTGACATGACCCGGAATTCGATTAGGCCGTACGGGCACCTGACATCCTCTCCTAGACCCGTCGGGCGAACCCTTACCAATTAAATCAGGAAAATAAATATAACAATTCATAAATAAGGACAAGACTTAAAAAAATCACAGATATACTGATACCTCTAAGCTGTAAAAAAGAAATTACAACTGACTACCCAATATACTAGGTTTAGGGCTATCCAGGCTAGACATCTAAGAGTACAAAAGAAGACAAATACCTCCTGAAGGGAGCAAAATGCAACTGAAATAATAACCAATAAACTGGTGGCCATCCGGAATAAAAGCTAGCTCACTCTGACAGCTGAAGTCGTCTTCGCTCCTACACAACGTGGCGAACTCAATCCTGGAGCGAACCTGCCGAAACGAAATAGATAGACGAGAAACAAACAACAAGCAAGGGTGAGTCAAAAAGACTCAATAATTGGGGCAGGCTAGCCACCTCAAAGAATAGGATAGGTAGCTAGGGAGAAGAAACAGATAAACCAAGTTCTTCTTATTTAAATTATAAAAAGGCGGAGCCAGATAATAAGCGGAAACACGTATGAAACCATAAACTCAGCCAGGAATACGAGCCAGAAACATATCAACAAATAAGCAATGTACGTATAAGCAGAACAGTAGTTATGTACCACAAGTCTAAACAATGGTATGAAAAGAAATGAAATGAAATGAGATGAAAAGAGATGAGATGAAATCCGATGCAAAGGGTCACATGTGCCCGTCATCCCATCTCGGAGCGAAATACTCCTGTATTCGAGGGGAATCCAATCTGATAACCAACTGGAGCGGAATACGCCTGCTCCTGGGGCGGAATACTCCTGCACCCGATATAATATAAACCAGAGGCGGAATACTCCTGCACTCTCTTGGGACGAAATACTCATGCACCTGATATAATCTAAAGCTGAGGCGGAACACTCCTGCACTCTCCTGGGGCGGAATCCTCCTACCCTCAATATGATACAATGGAGCGGAATACTCCTAGGGCAGAATACTCCTACCCTCAATATGATACAATGGAGCAGAATACTCCTGCTCCTGGTGCGGGATACTCCTGCACCCAATATGATATGCATTGTAATGCATATGAATGACATATAATGCATATGAATGCAATGTGATGCATTAATAATCCTTCACCAGCGCGGGACTCTCATCGACAGCCGGGAAATAGATGCCAACTCACAGCCAGAGTACAATGCTCAGATCCTCAATGCAATACCAACAATATGATATAACATATAATATACAATGTAAATCCAAAGCTAAGGCATAAGGAATACGCCTATCGGCAGCTACACACGTAAGGAATACGTGGTAGAAAATTCACGAGGCCAGGTGCCTCCAAAGAAATGGATATAAACACTTACCTCCTCCAAAAGTTATCATTGCTAATCAACAACCACTTTATCCTTTGGTTTCATTGCCAAACGATCCCACTCTATTCAATAAGCAGAAAAATATATCAAATTAGGCTAAAGGCTTCTTTCCTCACATCTTAGGGCAATCCGGTTAGGAACCTGATACCCTATTTGCATACGCAATACGCAGGCCAGGCCTATGTACAGGGTTTAAGGTCACATAACCAAACCCTAAATAAATTACATTTATATGTTGCCCATAACTCACCGAGTAAGAATATATAATCAATTCCATTATCGGGATCCATTTGTCCCTTTAAACTATTTATTGAACTTATTAAAACGATGTCTAATATCCCAATTTTTACCATTAAAATATATTCAAACACACGTAATAATCTCAAATAATGCATTAAGATCATTACTTGAATATTTCAGGGTAAAAATTCTACTATTTTCCCGGCACTTTTCTCATTTTCTAGCATTTTTTTCTGATAATTTTCTCTGTTTCGTTTCTTGTTGCGTTTCTGCTTCTCATCGTTTCTCATATGTTCATTATGAGATATATAAGCTCACCAACCGACATTTCTCTTAAAATCTTTCATCTTATCCATTTCTCTTTCCTTTTGTCTTTTTTTTTTCTTTTTCCTTTAAAATTCGCTGTTACGGTAAATTTTAAAACGGTACCCTACGATATTTGAAATAATTCCAAATTTTGCATACAAGCTATGAAAAATATATGTAACATACTCACGAAGGCGGATTTTCAATTGGACTCCCGAAACTCAAGATGCGAATTTAAATTAAAAAAAAAGTCAAATTATTTAACTTTCGGCATTTTAGCGGAAACTAGCCGAACAACATCGAAATTTAGTTTTGAAAATTCACCAAAGTCACAAGTAATCATACGAACCTAACGGCGCTTTCGGATTTCGAATCGGAGCTCATTCGCCAAAACCGAGCTCGAAAATCTCTTTTTAATATTTATCGACTATAAAAACTGAAACCTTCTTCCTATGCCTACCAAACGAGGTCTGATTTAGCTCAAATTTTACAGATAAGTCCCAATGGATATTATAAATATTTTAAAATTATTGGCACGCCAATCGGAGTCCTAACTTCCAAAACGACTAACCGCGGTCGTTTCATTCTCCTCCACTTAAACTCTCATTCGTCCTCGAACGAGCCTAAGTCTAAAGAAAAATCCGTACAGATAACAAAAGAACTTGCACTACCTTCATAAGCTACTCCACGAACATTATCTCATGATTGCAGAATCAAAATTATAACACGAACACCAAATTCTTGGAATAAAACATATCTGGATAATATGATAACACCATTGCCCAGCTTATTTTAACTAAACTGACCCTTCCTCGATCACGAGAGGAGAGTTCTACATTTTCGAAATAAAGATACATGAAACTTTGAATGGGTTAACATGATTCAGCCGATAATCACCTCTTCGATATATGTTTCGATATAGAACAGGTCGATGGAACTAAGAATTAGCTCACGCTTGATACAATAGGGGGAGCTTTTGAAATACCTTGTCACTACACACTATGGAAGATTTGATGCAAGCTATATTATTTTTACGAATGCACTATTCAACATCTCAGTTGATGTTAGTGTTGTTCCGCAAGCTCCTTGTGGGAATGTAGTTACTCATATCCTAATGTATGTCAAAGTTTCATCTGAACAGGGCCTATTATATAAGGATAAGGATCATGCAAATACTACTGGATAGTAGATGCAGACCAAGAATGAACTCCAGACTGAACATCTACTTCAGGGTATTGTCTTTGAATTGGAAATATTATGACTTGAAAGTGAAAATAAAAGAGACATGTAGTTGGACCATGAGTTGAGGCAGAATACTAGCAACAAAGTTGATTACATGTGGACTTATAACGCCAAATTAACTTTTCAAAGAGTTAAGGTGTGAAGGAGATATGCCAATGACGGATGGACGATAAGCTACACTAAACCTTTAGCTCTAAATTTTCATGAAGTAAAACAATGTCAGTACGAGGATCCAACTCTAGTTGAATACAGACAGATAGCAAGCAGAAACCGTAGTCGCCATACAGGGTTACTACTGACGGTGTTCTCATGTATAAAAATAGACTTTGTGTTCCTGATGTTGCAGATTTACGAGGACAGATTATGATAGAGGCACATTATTCTAAATACACTGTTCATCCAGGTTCGACTAAGATGTATCATGATCTTAAGCTGATTTATTAGTGGGACAGAATGAAGTGTGACATAGCAGTATTTGTGGCTCATTGCTCTAATTGCCAGCAAGTCAAAGTCTTGTCATCTTTCCAGACTTTGTACTTTCAGCAGATAGGTACGTATATATGATCAGGTTGCCAGCTTATCTCTAGCATTAATAGATTATAAGTGGGTTTAGCAATGATCGACACTCATTTTAGGTTTCTGTCGTGGCCCTAGGTTGGGTCGTAACAAAAGAGGTATCAACTCCTTAGAAATTTAGTATTACCATTCAGTATTTGGAGGAAGTCTCCTCCACTTAAAGCACAAACTCATGCAACTATTTGAATAGGAATAACCATCCCCGTACAGTCTGCTGGACTAAAGAAGATTTAGCTAAAAGCTGAACGTAGGCAGACCTTAGCTACCAACTACCCTTTCGAGTTGCTAAACAGCTGCAACTCTTGAGTTCACAACTCCATACCTTTGCCGTAAACACCACCGCCTGATGGATGGTACTTCTATTACCCTTAGAAGCCATGAAAATAATAATATGCCTACCCGGCTACAATAACACGTACTCTGGCTCAACACAAAGAACATCACAAGCGGCTACCAACCGCCCAAGCTCACTAGTGCCGGATGAAGAAAAAAATGGAAATGGACCGAGGATAGAAATAATTAGAGCTTCAGGAAGCTCATCTTCTTATTTGCTTGGCTACCAAAGCTAGACTATTTACGAGTCCAAGTAGCCCAAGAATCGCAATTGAAGAAATAGATATTAAATGAGCTCTATGGAGCAACATCCTTATCAATTTAACTTTCCAATAAGAAGGAAACTCAGACAATTTACCAGAAAACCCTTTTATAATCCAGATAAGCTCATGAGATAACATGACTTTCTAGCGTTCTGAACCAAGAGGAGACAGGTAGATTGAATATTACTTATCACTTTACACCGGAAGAAACCGTGACACTCTCTGATGGTGATAAACTAGAATCCCATCATCCAACCGACACGGAATTCCGAAAAAAAAAAGTAAACTAATTTGATATAGTAATAGAAGGTGGCACGACAAGATGCTGGGCAGACAATAGCGACACTCACAGTCAAATATCTCATATTTAGACAAGATAAATTAGTAGGGTCTCATAAACACCAGGAATAAATCATACCAGAAGCTCGCCCCTCTACCGCAACCTATTCTTAATATAAACGACATCCCCGGAAACTATGGAAATATGATAAGACAATCATTTCCAAATCGATCGGAAGAATCAAAGCTTACACACATATAAGTGAGCTACAAATACTTGGGTGTATTACATCGGATACCTCAGCATCCTGCCGACTGGTAGTTCATAAAACTACCTTTGCAGCTGAGTCGAGCTGCTACCATGATAATTACTTCTAGAAGAACCACTACCACCACGCTCTCGACCTCTACTGGATGGTGGCATTTCTTTTGCTGATTGAGATCTAAATGAAATCCCCTGCGACTATGCAGATGCCTGATGACGAGAGTAAAGACAACTTCCTACTTATCGGAGTAAGGAAAAACTCCTCAAAGAATAGCCAGACTCACGATAATGATACCACCTTTTTGCTGAAAAATGGAAGCTGGAAAGATTGTTGATAGCTGTAAAGAAAAGACTGAATCTGATTCTTGACGAGCTACTGGCGCACTCTAAGAATCACATGACACAAGCTGAGATAACCTGGAAGGTTACCTCCCAAAATAATCCGAACTCTTACCTTCAAATGAGGTATGGTGCCCACCAGGGCCGCGGGATTTCTTGCTCTCTCGCTCTCTCTCTTCCCACTCTAACTTATGGTATGCCTCGTACCTTCAAGCAATATCAACAACGACATCAAATGAAGTCCCAACCTCAATTTCTCGAGCCATCCGGGATAACAAGGAAGGAGAAAGGTCATCAATAAATCTTTGAATCTCTCGAAAGGCTCATGGACTAGTTCTAATGCATATCCAGCCATTCTATAGAATTCAATCTCATATTCTGAAACACCAACAGGCTAACCGACAGGCTACCCTGTCTAATCAACTCAAACTGGCAACACTTTTCATCTCGCTCGCTACTCGAAAGGAACTTTTCCACGAATCTAGAAGAAAAAATCGAACCAAGTTAGCTAATAAGAGAGCGGCACACCAATTCAAGGCTGGACCCTGAATCTGGAAAGAAGAATAATCAACACCATACCGCTCGATATAATCAAGAGCCTGAAAGATACGCTGACCTCATTTAATTTTAAAAAGAATCATGAGGTTTATCTGATGCATTGCTTAAGAATATCGGAAGGTTCAACCGCATACAAAAAATGCAACCTCCTTAGGCACTCGGACCGAACTGATACCTCGGCTGGCTAACCAGTCAGAACAATTAGAGGTACAACACATACTACCTCCGGAATATACTTTATTGCGGCAATATTAAGAACTGGAATAGGAGCTCCCTGAGACCCAACATCTACATCTGCGACAACTTGATAAGCAGCCTAGCGAATAATAGGTTCTTGCGGTATCTGCGTCGCCAAAATTCTCATAAAAGCATCGTAAAGAGCCAAGGGAACCACAAGGCCCTGCTCCCTTACCTATCGTGAGCTCATACAGCTGGGACCTGCGTAACTAGATCGTCAGCATGATCAAAACCTCTCGGGGCTTCGTCAGTGCTAGCCCCAGGCTAGACTGCTTCGTCTTGTACTCATACTGTTTGCTGATTTGTCTCACGAGGATTTCACAATTACCACGAAGGAATTAACGAAAATACTTTTGCATCCTATACCGACGCACGATCAGGAAAGAAGGGAAGTGAAACTTCCTAAATGCCATCATAGAGTCTCGTAGATAAGTACGGACGTCTACGCACCCATCAGCAAGACTCTACTAGACACTGTCTTAGTCTGGATAGACTCTAAATTAGGCTCTGATACCAACTGACACGACCCGAAATTCGATTAGGCCATGCGGGCACCCGACATCCTCCCCTAGACCCGTCGGGCGAACCCTTACCAATTAAATCAGGAAAATAAATATAACAATTCATAAATAAGGACAAGACTTAAAAAAATCACATACGTACTGATACCTCTAAGCTGTAAAAAATAAATTACAACTGACTACCCAACATACTAGGTTTAGGACTATCCAGACTAGACATCTAGGAGAACAAAAGGTGACAAATACCTCCCGAAGGGAGCAAAATGCAATTGAAATAATAACCAATAAACTGGTGGCCATCCGGAATAAAAGCTGGCTCACTCTGACAGCTGAAGTCGTCTTCGCTCCTGCACAATGTGGCGAACTCAATCCTGGAGCGAACATGCCGAAACGAAATAGATAGACGAGAAACAAACAACAAACAAGGGTGAGTCAAAAGGACTCAATAAGTGGGGCAGACTAGCCACCTCAAAGAATAGGATAGCTAGCCAGGGAGAAGAAACAGATAAACCAAATTCTTCTTATTTAAATTATAAAAAGGTGGAGCCAGATAATAACCGGAAACATGTATGAAACCATAAACTCAGCCAGGAATACGAGCCAGAAACATATCAACAAATAAGCAATATACGTATAAGCAGAACAGTAGTTATGTACCACAAGTCTACACAATGGTATGAAAAGAAATGAGATGAAATGAGATGAGATGAAATCTGATACAAAGGGTCATATGTGCCCGTCATCCCATCTCGTAGCGGAATACTCCTGCATTCGAGGGAATCCAATCTGATAACCAACTGGAGCGGAATACTCCTGCTCCTGGGGCAGAATACTCTTGCACCCGATATAATATAAACCAGAAGCGGAATACTCCTGCACTCTCTTGGGACGGAATACTCCTGCACCCGATGTAATGTAAAGCCGAGGCGGAATACTCCTGCACTCTCCTGGGGAGGAATCCTCCTACCCTCAATATGATACAATGGAGCGGAATACTCCTGCTCCTGGGGTGGAATACTCCTACCCTCAATATGATACAATGGAGCAGAATACTCATGCTCCTGGGGCGGAATACTCCTGCACCCAATATGATATGCAATGCAATGCATATGCATGACATATAATGCATATGAATGCAATGTGATGCAATAATAATCCTTCACCAGCGCGGGACTCTCATCGACAACCGGGAAATAGATGCCAACTCACAGCCAGAGTACAATGCTCATCCTCAATGCAATACCAACAATAAGATATAACATATAATATACAATGTAAATCCAAAGCTAAGGCATAAGGAGTACGCCTATCGGCAGCTACACACGTAAGGAACACGTGGTAGAAAATCCACGAGGCCAGGTGCCTCCAAAGAAATGGATATAAACACTTACATCCTGATGCAGCCCGAACACGTGCTGATCAAGTGTTCGATCCACCGAGGAGACCGATGACAAGAAGCTAAGCCAAGCTGCTGCACGATGTGCACGTTCATTTAGCCTGGCCGAAGGTAAACAATTGCTCTGAAGCTGAGTGGCCGAGCTCAAGAACCAAAGGCATTATCTTCAGATGTGAGCCCGAAGGCAAAGTGACCAAGGACAACGAGCTCGAAGACAATTGAGCGTCCGAAGACAACGAGTGTGTTCGAGCAGACAATCGAGAACCGAAGCCAAGGCTTACCGAAGTCAAGTCTGCCGAACACATTTTAACTCAGCCCTGCGTGGCTTATTTCTATTGGTCGCCTGTGACCCTTTTACTAGTTTACCCTTAGTATTTCCTATATAAACCTTGTTTCCTTTTATTGTAAGGACCTAGTTTTTTTTTTTTGAACATTGATGAATTAATGAAAGTTCTGAGCACCTTTCTTTTGTCTCCGTCGTGAGCAAACCCCTGTAAGGGCTTTTATAGACTTGTGGCTTTCGGTTAATCCGATTGAACATTCTTCTTTGATCATTCAGTTTGCAAGAGGCAATGTTCTCTTGAGGATTGTTGCATAGTTAGGGTGATTCTTGTGTTCCTTTCGATCGAGCTTTGAGACAGGTTCCTCACTATTCTTTCGAAAGAAGCAAGTTTTGTCTTGCTTCTATCTTTTATCTTTCTTGTTTAACTTCCGCGTTTGTGCTTAGCATCTCCTTCGGATTTGCATTGCACCATCTTGGTATCAGAGCACGGTTTGGGCTTGTTTCTACAACCCCAAATCCTGTTCAAGCTATCTTTATCTTCGTGCGTTGTGTCTCTGTTTTCCATTTTCGTGCTCTTGATTTGGTTGTGTTACTGTTGGTGTTATTACTTTACCAAAAAAAAAAAAAGTGTTAAAAAGAAAATTCAAAAATTGTGTTTGATTGTTGGTTGTTTGGGATAAACAACCATTGATTCTTGTTCACCATTGTTTCCTGATTCCAACAAGTACCCGACGTACTGATTTTGTGACTAGGGTTTCTTGGTGAAATTTTGGACTGTTTGAGCTTTAATGGTGATTGAAAACTCGAACCCCATCGTGTTTGGTTGAAACCGATGAAGATTGGTGGTTCTTGAGTGATTTAGGTTTGTTTGTTGCTTAAAAATCGAAGTTCTGAGTTTGAATTCGTTGTCCGTACGCCGGAAAATTGTTACTAAATCGTAACAGTGTACGACACGAACGAGCTGGGTTTAGCTCGAAGAACTTGAACTGAGTTTCCTCCGTCGTTGATGAAACCGGAGTCGAAAGAGCAACCCAGATCTGTTGAAATTTGTGGTCAGTGAACCGAAGTTGATTTGTCCGTACGCCGGAGCAAAGGTCACTGTTCCATTGAAGAAGAAAGGGGTAACATTTTAAACATCAAAACCCCCAGGTGAAATTTGTCGGCTGAGAAAAAGGAAAGTGGATAAGGTAAAACCCTATCCGTACCAAGGAGGGACCACTCTTGCACGGACAAGAGTTGGTGTGATCGAAAAGATTCCAAAGGGAATCAAAGGGGGTAGATTCTCCTAGGTTCTCACTTTCTTTTGTACCAAAATTCTAGTTAGTGGATCTTTTGAGTAATTGTACTACTCGAGGTCGTACTAACTCATTTGAGCTGATAGGAACTCGTGCGAAGGGGTGACCGAAGTCCAAACTTTCGTAGTAATTTCTTTTAACTCCCCGAGCTCAGTTAAAAGCGTCCGTTCCATCGAGTCGAACATCACTTCACTCTTCCCGAAGAGACAGTGACTGTTGTCGAACTTGAAGGATCTTAGAGGACCGATCAATCAAACGAGCCACTGTTAACAAGTCCTTGAGTGATAAAAAAAAAACCGAACCCATAAATTGAGTGGACCCAAGTGCCACCCATCAAAGGTGAGGGAGAGTGTGAGGTGATTTCTAGCCCTAACATTTGTTTGATCTTTGACTTGTGCAGGTACCATGGCTGGAAACGATGGCAAAAGCATTGAGAAGCCCGAAGTGTCGTTAGCCGATCTCATGGCTGCGATACAATGCGTCAGTGCCGAAATAAGAGGAGTGACTGCTCGAGTGACTCTCCTCGAGCAGGGAAGCGCGTCCGTGGCCATGAATGGGTCCGGCGCTGGGACTAGCCAAACCACTCCGATGAAACCTGAGCTGTATGCTGAATTTGTACGACAACATCAGTTGACAAGTGAAGCCATTCGAAGAGAGCTTAACTTGGGCAATCCCCAAGCTGGTTATCAAAATTTGGGCATTCCCCGAGGAGAAAGGATACCACTTCCAAAGGCCCGAAGAGATCTTGGAGCCGTTGTCGAAGAGGATATCGAAGAGGAATTTCCCGAGGACGAATATGAGGATGAGCCGCTCTTCGCTCAACGAAGGCAAGCTCACCGAGGTCGTGGAAATTTCCGAGGTCGAGGCCGAGGCGCAAATGTTGAAAGAAATATTGAGCGTGAGGCTGATGATCGTGGTGATGAGTATCCCGAACAGGCTCGTGGTGTTCGAGACTCAAATTTGAACAGTGTCAAGATCACTATTCCACCCTTTAAAGGAACTAGTGATCCCGATGAATATTTTGAATGGAAGCTTAAGATGGGACGCATCTTTGAAACCAATGAGATGACCGATGAGAGAAAAGCTGCCCATGCCATTGCTTCGAACGAAGCTTATGCATCAACATGGTGGGAATTTGACAAGAGACATAGAAGAAGAAATGACTATCCAGTAGTCAATACGTGGCCACAGTTGATGAGAGCTATGGATTCTAAGTATTTGAGTGCCAAGTACAGGCAGACTCAAATGCAAAAGCTCTATGAGTTAAAGCAAGGGTCCAAGTCTGTCCAAGAGTACCATGATGAGTTCGAAAAGGTTCGATTGAATCTTGATCTGGTAGAGGATGAAGAGCAAGCCATTATCAGAGTTAAAAATGGCTTGGCTAGGGATGTGTCATCTCACTTGAGGCTCCACGTGTATCACATGTTGGAAGATCTGTTCGATGCTGCCACCGAAGCTGAAAAATTGGTAAAGGACGATAAGGCAAACCGGTATCGAGGAGTCGCTACTTCTACTCCCTTGAACCGAGGTAAAGAATGGAAGAGTCCAAACCAAACAAGTACTAACACTGTTCGAGATGCGAAGAGATCCTTCGAAAGAGGTGTGACCGTTAACCAGTCGAGAGAAGTGGGAGGTAAAATTCAACTTAACTCTCCTAGTGCTTCAAATATTCAGTGTCATAAATGCAAGGGTTATGGTCACATGGCAAAAGAGTGTCCAACTCACAAAGTTATGCTTCTGCTCGAAGATGGAACCGTCCATGAGCAAGCGAGTGACACCGAGGAGGAGTTTATCGAGGAAACTGACCGAGCTGAAGGTGATGATGATCATGAGGCTGCCGAAGCTGATCATCCGGAAATGTTTCTTGTGGTTCGAAGGAATTTGAGCTGCATGACTCTTGAAGAAGAGGACAACCAAAGAGAAAACCTCTTTCATGCCCGATGTCGAGTGAGGGGAAAGGTGTGTTCGATGATCATTGATTCTGGCAGTTGTGCAAATGTAGTGAGCCAAACTCTGGTCTCACAAATGGGATTACCTACGATGAAGCACCCCCACCCTTACAAATTACAATGGCTGAACGAGTGTGGAGAATTGAGAGTTGTCAAACAAGTGTGGATCAAGTTTAGAATCGGAGAGTATCAAGATGAAATGATATTCGATGTGGTTCCGATGCAAGCTTGTCATTTGCTATTAGGTCGACCGTGGCAATATGATCGGACAGCTGTTCACAATGGCAGATCCAACACTTACACTGTGAAGCTCGAAGGGAAGAGTTTCATGCTCAAACCCCTCTCTCCAAAACAAGTCACCGAGGACTATAAACGGATGAAAGAATTGAAAGAAGCGGCCAAAGCCAAGCTTCCGATGGGAGCAAAATTGGGGCCCGAAGAGACAAACTCACTGCCCGAAGTGAAAGGAATCTGTGCAATCATGCAACCGGGTGAGTTACTACGAGGCAACGACAACGGTCAGATGATGATTTGCCTCGTGCACAAGGGTATCTTTCTAAACTCTAATGATGATTTTTCTAACGATAACCCTTTGCCTTTGTGTGTTCGTAAAGTTTTGCAGGACTTCGAAGACATGTTTCCCAAGGAAATGCCAGGTGGATTACCTCCGTTGAGAGGAATCGAGCACCAAATTGACTTCGTACCGGGGTCACAAATCCCCAACAAACCTGCATACCGGTGTAATCCCGAAGACACCAAAGAGCTCTAAAGGCAGGTTGATGAATTGCTAAACAAGGGACTCGTTCGTGAGAGCTTGAGTCCATGCGCCGTTCCTGTTATCCTTGTCCCGAAGAAGGATGGAACATGGCGAATGTGTGTTGACTGTCGAGCAGTCAACAAAATAACGGTAAAGTATCGTCATCTTATCCCTCGATTAGATGACATGCTAGATGAATTGAGTGGTTCTTCATGCTTTACAAAGATTGACCTCAGGTCCGGTTACCACCAAATCCGAATGAAACCCGGAGACGAGTGGAAAACCGCATTCAAGACCAAATTCGGTCTATATGAATGGTTGGTAATGCCTTTTGGCTTATCCAATGCACCGAGCACATTCATGCGATTGATGAACCATGTGCTCAAACCGTTCATAAACAAGTTCGTTGTCGTTTATTTCGATGACATACTTGTTTATAGCAGAACCATGGATGAACATATCGAACACCTAAGGCAAGTGCTTGGAAAACTTAGAGAAGAGAAGTTGTATGCTAACTTCAAGAAATGCGCCTTCAGTGTCGATCGTGTAGTCTTTCTCGGATTTGTTGTCAGTGCTAATGGTGTCGAAGTCGACGAATCAAAAGTCGAAGCCATCAAAGATTGGCCAACTCCAACCTCGGTATCACAAGTTCGTAGCTTCCATGGCTTAGCTAGATTTTACCAAAGGTTTGTTCGTGACTTTAGCACCGTGGCAGCTCCTTAAACCGAACTGGTGAAGAAAGACCATCCATTTGTGTGGGGAGAGTCCCAAGACAGGGCTTTCCAAGAGTTGAAACGGAGGCTATGCTCTGCCCCGTTGTTGCAACTCCCTGACTTCGGCAAAGTATTCGAAGTCGAGTGTGATGCATCCGGAGTTGGGATCGGAGGAGTGCTGATGCAAGAATCGAAGCCAATCGCTTACTTTAGCGAAAAGCTTAAGGGTGCGGCCTTGAATTACTCAACGTATGACAAGGAATTGTATGCCCTCGTTCGAGCACTCGCCCATTGGCAGCATTACCTGTGGCCTCGCGAGTTTGTGATCAAAAGTGATCATGAATCCTTGAAGCATCTCCGAGGACAGGAGAAATTAAACCGAAGACATGCCAAGTGGGTTGAATTCATTGAGAGCTTTCCCTATGTAATTCATTACAAAAAGGGTAAAGACAATGTTGTGGCCGATGCGCTATTAAGGAAATTTGCCTTAGCGACCACTCTCGCCTCTAGGTTCATGGGATTCGAAAGCATCAATTCGATGTACGAGGACGATCCCAAGCTGAAATGCGTTCGTGACGCAATCTTGAGTGGCCGAAGGGTTGAAAAATATCAGTGGCACGATGGCTACCTCTTCAAGAATGGGAGGGTTTGTGTGCCAGTGTCATCGTGGAGAGAGCTCTTGGTTCGAGAAGCTCACTCCGGTGGACTGATGGGACACTTCGGTGTCGACAAAACTCTTGGCATCTTGACCGAGCAGTTCCATTGGCCCAAAATGCGACGAGATGTGGAAAAGCTTTGCAACGCTTGTCTCGTTTGCAAGAAAGCTAAATCGAAGTCCAGCCCTCATGGTTTGTACACCCCGTTACCTGTACCTGATCGACCTTGGGTTGATATATCCATGGACTTTGTCTTGGGGTTACCGAGATCGGGGGGAGGGCATGATAGCATCTTCGTTGTGGTTGACCGATTTTCCAAAATGGCTCACTTTATTCCTAGCAAAAAGTGTGATGATGCACAGCATGTAGCTACATTGTTTATTTCTAATGTGTTAAAATTGCATGGTTTACCTCGTACTATTGTGAGTGATCGATACTCAAAGTTCTTGAGTCATTTTTGGAAGTGTTTGTGGGGTGCCCTCGGCACCAAGCTACTATTCTCGACGTCTCACCATCCTGAGACTGATGGACAGACCGAGGTAGTTAACCAAACCTTAGGATCTTTGCTTCGAGCAATGACCAAAGGGAAGGTTGGAAACTGGGCTGATCGTTTGCCCATGATGGAGTTTGCATACAATCGAACGGTTCATCGAATGATCAACATGACCCCGTTTGAATGTGTGTATGGTTTTAATCCTTTGATTCCACTTGACTTAACCCCATTACCTCGAGATTCTGTTCTTGATTTTGAAGGTACTCGACGAGCAGCTGCTTTGATCGAATTGCACGCAAAGGTCAAGAAGAACCTCGAGGAGGCCTATGCAAAGGTTGCCTTAAAGAAAAACAAGGGGCGTAAAAAGCTGGAATTAAAGAAGGGAGATTGGGTTTGGGTTCACTTCCGAAAGGAACGCTTCCCGAACCAAAGGAAAGGAAAGTTGGCTCCTCGAGGGGATGGTCCATTTCAAGTGTTGACCAAGATCAACAACAATGCTTACGTGATCGACCTCCCTGGTGAGTATAACGTGTTCAACACCATTAATGTTGCTGACTTAGTTCCTTGTGTTGTAGGTCCAATTTCGGAGGACGAGGAGGGCTTGATTTCGGGGATGAAATCTTCTCAAGAAGGGGAGGATGATGCAGCCCGAACACGTGCTGATCAAGTGTTCGATCCACCGAGGAGACCGATGACAAGAAGCCAAGCCAAGCTGCTGCACGATGTGCACGTTCACTTAGCCTGGCCGAAGGAAAACAATTGCTCCGAAGCTGAGTGGCCGAGCTCAAGAACCAAAGGCATTATCTTCAGATGTGAGCCCGAAGGCAAAGTGACCGAGGACAACGAGCTCGAAGACAATTGAGCGTCCGAAGACAACGAGTGTGTTCGAGCAGACAATCGAGAACCGAAGCCAAGGCTTACCGAAGTCAAGTCTGCCGAACACATTTTAACTCAGCCCTGCGTGGCTTATTTCTATTGGTCGCCTGTGACCCTTTTACTAGTTTACCCTTAGTATTTCCTATATAAACCTTGTTTCCTTTTATTGTAAGGACTTAGTTTTTTTTTTAAACATTGATGAATTAATGAAAGTGCCGAGCACTTTTCTTTTGTCTCCGTCGTGAGCAAACCCCTGTAAGGGCTTTTATGGACTTGTGGCTTTCGGTTAATCCGATTGAACATTCCTCTTTGATCATTCAGTTTGCAAGAGGCAATGTTCTCTTGAGGATTGTTGCATAGTTAGGGTGATTCTTGTGTTCCTTTCGATCGAGCTTTGAGACAGGTTCCTCACTGTTCTTTCGAAAGAAGCAAGTTTTGTCTTGCTTCTATCTTTTATCTTTCTTGTTTAACTTCCGCATTTGTGCTTAGCATCTCCTTCGGATTTGCATTGCACCACCTCCTCCAAAAGTTATCATTGCTAATCAACAACCGCTTTATCCTTTGGTTTCATTGCCAAACGATCCCACTCTATTCAATAAGCAGAAAAATATATCAAATTAGGCTAAAGGCTTCTTTCCTCACATCTTAGGGCAATCCGGTTAGGAACCTGATACTCTATTCGCATACGCAATACGCAGGCCAGGCCTATGTACAGGGTTTAAGGTCACATAACCAAATCCTAAATAAATTATATTTATATGTTGCCCATAACTCACTGAGTAAGAATATATAATCAATTCTATTATCGGGGTCCATTTGACCCTTTAAACTATTTATTGAACTTATTAAACCGATGTCTAATATCCCAATTTTTACCATTAAAATATATTCAAACACACGAAATAATGCATTAAGATCATTACCTGAATATTTCGGGGTAAAAATTCTACTATTTTCCCGGCTCTTTTCTCATTTTCTGGTATTTTTTCTGATAATTTTCTCTGTTTCGTTTCTTGTTGCGTTTCTGCTTCTCGTCGTTTTTCATATGTTCATTATGAGCTTTATAAGCTCACTAACCGACATTTCTCTTAAAATCTTTCATTTTATCCATTTCTCTTTCCTTTTGTCTTTTCCTTTTTTTTTCTTTTTTCTTTAAAATTCGCTGTTACGGTAAAAATTAAAACGATACCCTACGATATTCAAAATAATTTCAACTTTTGCATACAAGCTATACAAAATATACGTAACATACTTGCAAAGGCGGATCTCAAATTGGACTCTCGAAACTCAAGATGCGAATTTAAATAGAAAAAGTCAAATTATTTAACTTTCGGCATTTTAGTGGAAACTAGCCGAACAACATCGAAATTTACTTTCAAAAGTTCAAAAAAGTCACAAATAATCATACGAACCTAACGGCGCTTTCGAATTTCGAATCGGAGCTTATTCGCCAAAACCGAGCTCGAAAATCTCTTTTTAATATTTATCGACGATAAAAACTGAAACCTTCTTTCGATGCCTACCAAACGAGGTCTGATTTAGCTCAAATTTTACAGATAAGTCTCAATGTATATTACGAATATTTTAAAATTATTGGCACGCCAATCGGAGTCCTAACTTCCGAAACGACTAACCGCGGTCATTTCAAGTTGTCCCAACCCTATGTCTTCTACACAGCTTTGGAAGTCTTTTACTTCCTGATACTGAACTGGTGTGCCATTTATCCTATCATTCACAGAGAAAGGTGTAATGAAATCATCTAGAATTAGCCAAGGGCCCTGCACTTGAGTATAGAGTTGTCTTAGTTGCTCCCACATAGGCATCCTGTCTATTGCAGTGTTTCTTGCATAAACAAAGGTTACCATACATCTGAACCGTGTCCCTACTTCATTCACTTCACAGTGCATACTTGAGAGTCGGTATAAAGGATTGTAATTATTACATGCTGCTATCTCTAAACTAGCCATAATCTCCCATTGTAGCTGGTATTGTAATGTGAGAACATCTCTCATTCTCCTCCCAACCTCTTTTTTTATTTTTGTAGTTTTTCTAAATTTTATCTTGGTTTCAAGACACACTATTAGTGTTACATTATTTTTGTGCAGAAAGGATATTAATTCCTTCTGCTTAAAGGGCTTGTTAAACCCCCTTATGTTCCAGGAACAAAGCTTCATGGAGGATTTTTCTTTGGTGGACTTCTTCCTTTTAACCCATCTTCAACCATTTCATAAATCTTCTAGGCACTAAATTTGTTCTGCTACATTAAATGGTACATGTCCATGTTTTCATACGGTATGCCTTTCCCTAGATTACTTGGTGTTCTTTGCACACTTTTACCTTTTGCTTTCTGTGTGGCCTGGTTTTGAGTCTCATGTACAGCTTCCTCTGAATGCACCAGCTATGCTTCTTGCTCTTGCTGATTTGGTGGCCTGACTACTTCATTATTAGCAGCTATAGGGGCCTGTGGAGCCTCCATTCCATCTACTTTTGTAGTCAACCCATCCTGGCTTGACTGTTTTGGTTCAGCTTGCTTTCCTGGTTCCTTTGTAATGTTGTTGCTAGGTTGTGCTCTTACCCAAGCTTGCTGTGCCTGAGTTTTCCTATTGTTGTGTCTTTGCTTCCTTTTAGGCTTAGGATTTTCCTTTACAGCTTGTGTTTTCTTGCAATTTTCAGTATGTCCTACAATTTGTAGACACTCTTGACAGAAGTTTGGTCTCCATTCATATTCAACTTGATGCACCCTTTGTTTTCCTCCAGTTTCTTCAAGTACCACTGTCTCAACTAGAAGTTGAGTCACATCTATCTCAATCCGTATGCGAGCGTATGAGATTCTTTCCTTAGTTGCTGTTAATCTAAATGTACAAACGGGTTTCCTAGGCAGCTTGCTATTCTACTCAAATTCTTAGTTTCCCTGTATTGGATCGTCAAGTTAGGGAATATGACCCATAACAGAATGAATCAGTTGGTTTCTTTACTAAATTGATAATCAGGCACCCATTATTTGAGAATAAAGGGTCTACTATTGAAGGTGTAGGGACCATTCAACATAATCCAGTCCTTATCCTCATCTGATTCAAATCGAAATACAAGATAACCATCACCATAGAGGTATACCTGGGGGATTGAGACCTCATTCCATACGCCATAGACAAATTTTAACATCTCCTTGAAGATTGTATTTCCTCCTACCACGTACCCTATCAGAGCTGAATTCCATTTTGAGTTTTGTTCCTCGATCTCCTTCATGTTTAATTTCATTATTTTAACCTCTTCTTTGAGCACATGTGGGTAATATGCCAATTGTTTACCCATCTGTGGAACCCTATTACCACGCACAACCTCTGCCAACGTGGGTTTTGTATTCTCTGGATCTTCCTTTAGATTTGGGTCCCGTGAGGCATGGTTAGGTGTGGATTTTGTAGAGAGAGACAATTTCCTTGCTGGATTTGGCTCGATCTGGATCGCTGTTTCTTTCCCCAATTTCCTTTTCTCACTTATGTTTTTTGTCTCGATTTTTTGTAGTATCGTAGGTGCTCTTCCCATCCCTTGGATCCAATTACCCAACTGTAATGGTTGAAGGCTTTGGATTATTCCATTTTCTGGTGTAACTAGTCGAGAGTGGATTTCGTTGGTGGATTGCGGTCCCATTTCCGAATTTGTTTGGTTGTTTCGGCGATTCATGCGTGCTCGGTGCACGTTAGCAAGACTGAACTAAACATGCGCCGCTGGAGCTAAACAACTACTACTCTATTAAATATGATGGTTTGTAACTAACTTAATAGTGTAATTAGTTACTACTCTATTAAATATGATGATTTGTAACTAACTTAATAGTAATTAGTTAGAGTCAGTTAATTAGTTGTGTAGTTAGTTGGTGGTAGTTAGCTCTATATATACTCCATCCGTCCCAATTTATGTGGCACCATTTCCTTTTTTGTTTGTCTCAAAATAAGTGGCACATTTCCTTATTTGACAACTATTTAATGCATCATCTCTATGTTACCCTTGTTGGGCCCTACATACTTTTAAACCTATCAACCACCTTTTTATTACTCAAATCTTCTCTCTCTTACTTTTCAACGGTAAAATTGATACTTAACAACGTCAACCTATATTTTCTTAAACTCCGTACCCGATCAAATAGTGCCACATAAATTGGGATGGAGGGAGTATCTAGCTAGGAATTCACTTATGTAACCAATTCATTTCCTTATTCTACAAGATACAAGCAGATATTATCTGCAAACGTTCTCTCTCTAGATTTTCTTCTTATCTCAAATCTCCAATTCAGTTTCATTCAATCTTGAACTTGTATCCATGAATACTCAGCATGGATAACTGAATCTTTACATAAGCTAGTCATTACAATTTACAACCTACAAGCTATACTAGCTTTGCTTAAGCACTTCTCTTTTTTATGTGTTTTATTATTTTCCCTGCTAATCAAAACAATCTTAACTTATAGTATTTGTAAAACCTTTTATACAATCAAATCATTTGAAAGTCTAAAAATAACTAACCATAAAAATGTAACTAAATGTAACAGAAAAAAGACAAGTAACATTCATTGCACTCACCGTGTAAATCTCACTAAGATTAAAGAAGATATAGTTAAAAATAAACGAGGGGAAACATAATTACAAGCACTTGTCCATAGCTAGGGAATAGTTTATTAGGTTTGATATCTACTTCTAAAGTAATATTTAAGCTGCAAATTCTAACACATGATCAGATTTGCCTCGCCAGTCCAGCATAGCCTAGAGGTATTAAGAAGAAATTAAACAAGAAACAGGGAGTAGAATAATGCCTCCAACATTTAATAAAGAAAAAAGTTATACTACTACATTATTAAACTACGAATGATTGCAGCTTCTGGACTGTCAGCATCAATGGTGGACAATAACTGAGAAAGTCGGTCACTGAGATCATCCACCTGTTTATGCAAATTTCTAATGTAGTTGCATGTCTCTTGGAGAACCTTAGATGCTGGTTCCTACAATATCAAGTTATTAACCAATATGAGAAAGTAAAATTTAAGAGTAAGTATTACGTACTAAGAATGTAGAATATATTACGTTATTAGATTATTAATCTAGTTCGACCTATTAGCAGGTTGTTGCTTTATCTTTTAAATAAATTTTACATACTGATCAGTTGTGGAGTCAGGATTTCATCAAGGAATAAAAAAGAAAAAAAGCATGAAAAAAAAATCAACGAGCTTAATATATACTTTCTCGTCCCAATTTATGTGATATTACTTTCTTTATAGTTTGTCTCTAAAAGAACGTCATCTTTCTTTAAGTAGAAATAGTTTGCTTTTATATAATAATTCTCAGCCATACAAATATCTATAGTTTGTTTTAGACTACAAATCTCAAGTCTTCATTTTTTTTAAACTTCATGTCAAGTTAATCACTGCCGCATAAAGGGGACGGAGGGAGTAGTATATATACAACTCAATTTTATTTTACCAATCTACACAATATAATTTTTCGATAAAAGGGTCCATTGATACTCTTCAAAAGTATGGACATTATCTGTAGCAGGGACATATGCAACCCTTAGATATTGGTTCAGCTGATCCCAACATTTTCTACCAGAGCATATGTTGATAAATGTGTTAAAACTCACTAATATTTCAACAAATACTTTTGTCTAGTGCTTGAACCATAGAGTTTTAACTCATTGGATCTAAATCTTTGATTCACGTATGATCTGTAGTTACCTTTAGAGACCATATTGAGGAAAAAAAAATATTGTGTAGTTACCTTTTAATTATATAAAAAAGTTAAACTCGAGAAATTAATTGTTGTTGATACTATTAATTGAAACACTTAATTTTTCCTCTAATTCTTGAGGCTAGAGCAACATGTAGTATTTCATAATATTGATTAAAACTCAACTCCTTAATTTGTGGAACGAGATCTTTAAAAAGGTTGAGTCTTGACTTCCATGTAAGTGGCTCTACGCTTATACATTATGGGAATTGGGACCCAAAGCATTTAGAAGGGCGGGAAAGAAACCATGCTACCATGTATAATCAGTATGATAATAGTGCACGGCATTCACTGTTCGACCACATTTTCAAAGTTTTCTATTCATTTATTTTCTTTGGTAAACCAAATTGGGGTGTGTCTAACGGGACTTCAAAGTCCCACAATAGCTATAAAAGTAAGAGATGATATTATATGTACGGTAAAAGAAACTTTAAGAAGATTAGGTTATTTAAAAGACTTCTTAAACATAAATGTTATGGGAACTTTCGTCTTAAACATGCTTCTATGTATAAGCATATATGTCCCAATTAGTAACATATATGCATGTTTATGCATGTCTTTTTTTTTTTTTTTTTAAAAAAACTAAGAAGTTTGAAGTTAAAAGAGTTTTCAAATATAAAAAATTTTCATTATCTTTTGAACAAATGAAAGAATAGCATACAAAAGTTTAACGAAAATTTATAAAAGCCAGTATATATAAGAATATCTTGTTGAAGACATGATTAATTAAGTAAAAAGAATTTACTTTCTCTAAGCTTAAGCTTTTATATTAGAAGATCAGGTTCGAGTCTCACCATCTTCCATTAATTAAAAAGAATTTTTTTACGTGCTTGACACATAAAAAAGAAGCTCGGACGTGAGTGGCAGACATATTGAAGATACAATTAATTAAATAAATAAAAGTATAGTTTCTATAATAGCTGAATATTTTCTATGAGATGATCACACACACTTCAAAATATATACTCCCTCCGTCCCATTTTATTTGTCGTAGTTCGGATATTGAGGGTCAAACGAGTTTATCTTTGACAGTAATCTTTATATATATCTTTTAAATATTTTGAGTTGTAATTTATTGTAATACTTTTCATGTAGTTTTCAAATATGTAAATTTTATTTAAGAAAACTTAAAGATTTTATATCCTAATTTACCATCAAATTTAAGAAGTTTTGACTCTCGAAACAGTAACTATGACAAACAAAATGGGACAGAGGGAGTATTATTAACAAGAAAATGTAAGAATAGATAACCTTGTTGGTGCGGCGACTGCGAATTTCAGGAAGAAGTTGCTGCAATTTGGACATTAATTCTATGATCTGATCATCCGAAATTCTTGAAGACCCCTCTGATGCCTGCCTCGACCTTCTTCCTGACATTCTTCAACTAATTTAAATGGTACACGACTTAAACTGGAACAAGAAGTAGTAGTAGTAGTAAGAGCAACTACTGCCTACCGGTAGTATAAGAGGAGGTTCTGGTTGTTAGAAATAGAACAAGAAAGTGGTAATGATCAAGCTATAAAGGAGGGTAAGGACCACAAGGGTGGGGGGGGGGAGAGAGAGAGAGAGAGAGAGAGAGAGAGAGAGAGAGAGAGAGAGTACAAAAACATGGACAACGATGTTGGATGTGAAGAAGACAAGTGCATGGAAAAAAGCAGCCCAAGAAACCTTCCTGTTAAGTCAGTACTGAAAGTTTTCTAGGTGATAAACTACCAGTCCCCTCCTACTACTGTAATTGCCTTTTGAACTTTGAATAAGTGAATCCAGGATATAAAGTGAACTGTGAAAGTGAGTTGATTCATCCAAAAAGTGTGATTATATATATACTTATGTACAATATACGTATAAACATCACATAATGTGCACACTTAATCGAATTGTGTAACCAAAATTAATTAGATTTGTCTCGAGGTCAGGTAGGGGACGCAACATTGTAGGGGCCGGCAGAGGCCTAAACTTAGATTCAAAGTTGGTATTTGTATGTTTTGAAGCTTGGATTAAAATCAAGTGGGGCTTATTGAAATGTGTTTGTTATTGCTCTAACAAGAGTGACACTTCATGTGCATGTCTCCATATACAAGACCACGTGATCATTTTCCCTCTCATTGTTAAGAGTGTCACTGAAGTGAGTGAGTGTATATGTTTGTGTCTTTCATATTGGCACCGTCAGGGGCGGAGCTATTGTTAAGGCATGGTGGTTGTTATGTTGAACTCATAGAAAAATTATATAAGCAAGTTATATATATAAATCAAATACTATTACTTTTATATACTCTTAACGAATTTCCATTTTCGCCACACTTTATGTTTGTCATTAATGACGGACGATCTAGTATCCTTTAATTTTGCCGAAGTATAGACAAAATGAAGCACCGCTGTGGACAATCTAACATTTCTACTTAAATCGTCAGTAACCTCAACTGTTGTGTTATTACAGTCAACTTTACTAATAATTAAAGACCATATATAGTATCGAGAGCGAATATAGTTTTGGCAACAAATGTAAGCAATAGCCTTGACAAACAAATATGAGATATAATTTTGATCGACTTGCTAAAACCATGCATATACAAACAAACTTTTTAAAAAAATTATGTATATCCATATTATTAGAGAATATATTACTCTTATATCGATTGTGCAAGAGTTTCCGAAAGTATTTATAATGTCCTGATTACTCCACTTATTGCGTTAAACTATTGGGTTAGATGATTAGATTTTTACACATGCTAGCAAAGCAGAATTTTGGTGAGCCTGTCAACCACTCTCTCATATCCACTTTTCTCATATCAGATGTGTAAGAATTTTTAAAGGTGTTACTAATCCTAAATCAATCCACTCATTGCTTTAAGAGTTTGAGTTGGATGCTCAAATTTAATTCTTTCACATATAAGTAAACTCAACACTATTGTTACGTGAGAGTAATAGTACAGTCAGGATATGGGTACGCATCAACGTAATAGAATCCTTGATTTGCTAGATCTGTTTTGAGATTAGGGTGCCAGGACAATTCATGTCTAATAAATGTGCCAACTCTACTAGACATCTAGCATAATTAAGGACTCTGACAGATCATTTTGTAAGCATGAAGATTAGGAATTAATAAAGGGTGACTAGCGGCTAAAACTTTATATGCATCGTGTGTACAGTCAGGGGCGGATCCAAAATTCTAAGGCTACGGGTGCCACTATTTGTATCTACTCTTAACTACAAAGGGCGGGTCGGGTCGGATCCAGGTCCGGTCCATAAGATTGTTGTTACTTCGAGATTTTTTAAGCATTTCTTCTCAATAAAAGAATAAGTTAAGTTTAATTTAATTTTTTCACACTTGTTTAAAAATCTATTTGATGTAAGAACATAAACATTGCTATATAATTCAAAGCACCGCAATTTCAAAAATTTTATTTAAAAATAGCTTAATTATTGTTATATTTTTGTTTGACTAGATCATCTTAAATGTCATGTTTTATGGCAATTCCTGGCATAACAAAAAAATTAAATTTTTAATCTATGAGAATTAACTTAAAATATCTATTAGTAAAACCACTTAATTTTTTAAAACTTAGTAGAATATATTGCTTAAATTATTCACCAATGTGTATAAATTAAGGTGTATCATCAAAAGGATAAACTAAATACTATTTCAAATCACTTAAAATCTTTTACCATAAATATTTATGAAATAAAAAATAATGGTAGAAACAACTTAAAAAAGAAAATAATAACAAAAAGAAAAGAAGAAAACGAAGAGAAAAGGAGAGAATAGAAATAAAAGGCAAAGAAAAAAGGGAAAAGAAATGAAAAGCCTTGGTCATAGGAGTAGTTGGTAATGTAAGTACTATGTTCCAGTGTAGCATGACTGAGACAGAAAAAAGTGATGCTGTAGCCTGGATTCGAACACCCGACCACTGGGACAAAACATGCGCCTTGGACCAGTGGCACCAAAGCACATTTGTGTATTGTGGGTGCCAGACTTGATATATAGACTTATTTTGCTGATAAACACACGTATATATACAAAGTTCCGCCGAAGCTTGCGGGTGCCGTGGCACCCGGTCCGCCCCACATAAATCCGCCCTGTGTACAGTTAAACCGTAAGAATCACGGTTAAGTATTTCTCTGAACACTTATGCATGCATTTTGTAGCATCAGCCGGCCCCAGGAATTTTATGGAAACTTTAACCAAGGACTTTAATTTTTTTTTTTATAAAAAAAAAATATTATTTTTTATTTAAAATCTGTTTTTCTAGGATGAAAAGTTATTAGTAATTTTTTTTAATATAAATTTCTTCTAATAAGTCTTTCTCAATTGATAATATAGCTAATCCATTTAATCTCTCTTGAGACATAGTTGAAATCTTTGGACCCGATTGTTCATAAAACTTGGGACCAAAATTTGAAATAATATTTCAAATCTTAATTTATTTATTTTTATATAATTTGTCCAAAATTTGAATACAAAATCTTCAAATTCCCAAATACTCAAGTTTTTGAATTTTTTTTTTTTTCAATCACACAATTTCAAATTTTTCTTCAAGTGACATATATTTCCAAACACTATTTAAAGTTCTAAAAAACCATTTTTCAACTCAATTCAAAAACTCAAAAATTTCAAGTTTCAACCAAATTATATCCAGGGGAAAACTCTATCTAGGGATGGCGAAAGACGCACGTCAAGCTAACATGCGCCACTGAGTATGGCCGGAACTAAGAAGAAGAGAGGACGACCAAAAAAGATTCTATTAGACATTATAGGAAGCTCAGTCAGTAGTAGAGTACAAGCACCTAGCCCAGAATAATTGATTACACCACAAGCAATGTCACTTGGAGATTCCAAAATTGAAAAGTATACTGAAGCTAAGAGTCAAATTGGAAGTAGTAGTTCTGTAACTGTAATGTGATTGATTTTGAAGCCGCTGCAAGTAGGCTAGCTAGGAGCAGTAGCAACGAGCAATGTCGCCTCAACATCAGCAGTTATACCTAGCTTGCCCCAGCAAGTGAATCCAGATCTAACACAACAGGTGTCAAAGGAGCCAGAAATGCCGGATCCAGTGAAAGCAGCGGAGAAGACATGGAGGAGTTTTTTTTACTGGGAATCGATCTACCCAAAATAGTATGAATTTAGCATACATAACTCCTGAAATAGTAGAAGTACATTATGTGGTAAAACTAGATCAAAATGCAATAGAAATTGAAAATAATAAGTGGAAAAGTACTTTAGTAGCATATGTTATAGGAGAAAACACAGGGTATAATTACATGAAGAGATACATGGAACAGTTTTGGAACAATGTTACACAACCAGACATGTACTTTCATAAAGAAGGATATTTTCTTATCAAATTTCGGAATGTTGCTAATATGCAAGAGATATTGTATCTTGGACCTTATAGCATTGGACACATGCCAATCATCCTAAAGCAACGGACCCCTGTTTTTGACTATAATGCAGAATTTTCAACAGATATACCTCTTTGGATAAAGTTTCCAAATCTGCCTCTCAATTGTTGGAGTTGTGACTCCTTAAGTCGAACTGCTAGTGTGAATTGAAAGCCACTCTATCTAGATGAGTGCACAGCCAAGCAGATGATAATCTCATATGCTAGAATCTTAATAGAAACAAATGTCACAAAAACCGTACGTACAGAGATGATTGTGATGGATCCATATGGCACCAAGTTGAAGCAGCCTGTTATCTATGAATGGGCACCTGAAGTCTGCTCAAAATGCCAGCAGATAGGACATGATTGCATCAAAATAGAGGAGAGGGCAAAGAACTTTGAGAAGCCAAAAAGAAGAAACAAGCCAGTGGTGAAGCAGGCTTGGCAATACAAGGGGATGATTTCTAGAGAAAAACAGGATGAACCTGTAGAAGATGGCACAACAAAAGGTGAGCAGGAGAAACAGGTGGAGCAACATAATAACAAGTTGTCTAAGGAACCTGAAGAGAAGCAAGGAGAACAGACTCCTAAACCTGCTGAAGTATCTAGCTTCAAGCAAGGGCAAGTACAAAAGCTGAACAAAAGTGCACCAGTGCAGCAGAAACAAGGATGGGAGAATAACCAATACACAGCAACCACAGGGAATGATTTTCAAGCTTTATACATAGGAGAGCATAAGGTGAGAAAACACAAACCTCCTGATAAAGGAGGCACTCCATAAAGTGCATCATGACTTGGCTTATATGGAATATTAGAGGTATAAGCAGAAAGAACTAAAGAACTACCTCAGAGAGAATAGAATAAAGTTAGTAGGACTAGTAGAAACAATAGTTAAAGAACATAAAGCTGCTGCTACTCTAAAGAAGCTGGGATCTAATTGGAAAATGGTACATAACTTTGCTTATGCAAGGAATGGGAGAGTATGGGTAGTGTGGGATCCTGCTCATTACAGTGTTAGTGTACTAGATAGTGGTGCTCAATATTGCAGACCACAAACTAGACTGTGAGCTGACTGTGATATATGGATACAACACCATTAAACAGAGAAGAGACTTATGGAATGCACTTCACAATATAATCCAATAATGTAGTAAACCAGGGGCTCTTGGAGGAGACTTTAATGCAGTTCTACATCTACAAGACAAACTCAATGGCAATGCTATCACTATAGCAGAACTGAAAGAGTTTTATGAATATTATCAGCAGCTACCATTAAATGAACTACCATGGAAAGGAGAATATTACACATGGAACAATAGTAAGCCAAGTGCAGATAGAATATGGATTAGGCTGGATAGAATGTTGGGGAATGATGACAAGATGATGAAGTATAATCATGTGCAGACAGATTATGGTGACCCTTTCTTCTCAGGTCATGCCCCAATATAATGATGCTCAATATGCACCAGCAACAAATGAGCATTAGAACTCCTTTTAGATTCTTTAATATATGGGCTGATCATCCAGAATTTAAGGAGATTGTAGAGCAAGAGTGGGGCATAATTCATAATAGAAGGAAACTTCAGAATATCTGGAGCAAGTTAAAAGCAATGAAGACTCACTTCAAGCAGTTGAATAAAGAGGAGTTTAAAAGAGTGACCTTAAGAATTGAACAAGAGAAAAACAAGCTTGCAACCATACAAAAGCTATTGAGAACACAATACAATGATAACCTGCTAGAAGCTGAGAGAACAAGCTTACATGAGCTAGAGAAATGGTCTTTAATAGAAGAGAGTGCATTACAACAAAAGTCCAGAACCCATTGGATAAAGTTTGGGGATGCCAAAAGTACTTCACAAATATAATGAAAGAGCAAACTCAAAGAAAACAGATAAATAAATTGATGTCATTAGGTGGAATGAAGCTAACAAAAAAGGAAGCAATAAAGGAATAGGTGATACCCTTCTATAAGTCCTTAATGGGATATGAAGCTAGGCAACTGCCTGTAGTAAACAGAGAAGTTATGAAGAATGGGCCAACCTTGGACCATAGACAGCAGGTAGAAGTATGCAAAGAAGTGATAGATGCAGAAATATATGAAGGGTTGTGTTCAATTAGGGATGATAAGGCTCCAGGTTTAGATAGATACAATGCAGTATTTTTCAAGAGAGCCTAGAATGTTATCAAAGAGGAGATATGCGCGGGTGTAAAGGATTTCTTCAGAAGGGGGGAGATGTATGTACCTATCAATTGACAGCTGTCACCCTAATTCCAAAGATTGCAAATCCAAGCACCATTAAAGACTAAAGACCTATAGCTTGTTGTACTCTCCTGTATAAGCTGATAGTTAAGGTTCTAGCCTCAAGAATCCAGAAAGTGATTAGCCATGTAGTCTCAGAAACATAGGCTAGTTTTGTGTCAGGGAGGAAGATTGCTGATAACTTTATATTAGCCCATAAATTAGTAAGACCATACAACATGAATAATGTATCTCCCAGATGTATGGTTAAGGTAGATATGCAGAAAGCTTATGACTCCATTGAGTGGATCTTTCTTCAGCAGGTGATGGAGTGTTTAGGCTTTCCTGAGAAGTTCATTAGCTAGGTAATGACTTGTGTGCAGACAGTCAGTTACTCAATTCTAGTGAATGGTGAACTTGCAGAGCCTTTTAGAGCTACTAGAGGACTAAGACAAGGTGATCATATGTCACCTTTCTTGTTTGCAATAGCTATGGAATATCTAAGAAGAAATTTGAATGAGCTGAAGCAGAATAAAGAGTATAAGTATCATCCAAAGTATAGGAAAGTTGAATATCACACACCTATGCTTTGTTGATGACCTCATACTCTTTGTAAGAGGAGATGTGATATCAGTGCAGCTTCTCCATGACAAGTTCGTAATATTCTCTGAAGCACTAGATTTAAAGCCAAATCTAGCCAAGAGCTCTGTGTACTGTGGTGGAGTTGCAGACCAGATTCAGCAGGAGATAAGACTTAGACTAGGATATAGCTAAGGAGAACTACCTTTCAAATATCTAGGCAATGGAGGCCACTAGTGGATAAGATAGTTGCAAAAATTGTATCTTGGACTGCAAAGAAACTTTCTTATGCTGGGAGAAGCCAATTAGTGCAAGCTGTACTGTTTGGCATGTAGGCATATTGGAGCCAAATTTTCATCTTACCTAAGAAAGTAATGAAGACAGTGGAGGCATATTGTAGAAATTATCTGTGGTTAGGGGGAAATGAAATCACAAAAAAAAAAAAAAAAAAAAAAAAAAAAAAAAACTTTGGTTGCTTGGGAGAAAGTATGTCTACCCAAAAGTGTAGGAGGCGGGAAGCTGATCAATCTCCAAAAGTGGAATCAGGCTGCAATAGCAAAGACCTGTTGGGATATAGCTAACAAAGAAGACAAGTTGTGGATAAGATGGGTACATGTATACTACATTAAAGGCCAAGGCTGGACACAGTTTCAAGTACCCTAAAAGGCTAGTTGGATGTTGAGGAAAATACTAGAAGCAAGAGATATCATAGGCCAAGTGCAGGCAGTGAATTCACTGAAAAAAAAAAAAGCCTTATCAGACAGATATATCAGCTTATAGGTGAACATCAGAAGGTGGCCTGGAAAAACTTAATGTGTTGCAATGTAGCTAGACCTAAAGCAGTTTTCACTTTATGGCTACACCATCAGGGGAAATTGCTAACACCTGACAGACTCAGGTAGGGGTGGGCGTTCAGTCGGTTCGGTTTAAGATATTTCAGTTTTCGATTTGATAATATTAAGAACCAAAACCAAACCGTAAAACCAAAATCAAACCAAAAACTGAAAAATCGAAAAGCGAATTAAATTTTTTTTTGGTTCGGTTGATTTTTTCGGTTTGGTTCGGTTTGTGCGCACCCCTAGGTCACTCAGGAAATGGGGCATGAATTTAGATGCATGATGCATTATGTGCAGCAGTTCTCAAGGGACACATAATCTTTTGTTTTGTGAATGTGCATATGCTAAACCAGTCTAGCATAAAACCATGCAATGGGGACAAATGCCTGACTGCAATCATAGCAGCACCAAGAATGGATCATCAGGAACACTAAAGGAAAGACAGTTAGAGCAGCTATGCTGAATTCATAGGAGTAATATGGTGGGAAAGGAATAAACACAAGTTTGAAGGAGCAGCAAGAGATCACAAAACATTGTCAAAGAAATAGCTATTGTGTGCAGTGTTCGAGCCCTAGCAGAACTTCAAGAGAAGATGCGGCTTTTTTTTATTTCTAATAGTTCAGGAAATTAATTATGAGTTTCAATTAGATTAGCAGTGTTTAGTAGTATACGCATGTTTAAGTTTTAGGCCAGCTGAAATCTCTGAGTCATGTATTAGCTAGTAGATAGGATAGCTTGAGCTGAGAGTAGCCAAGTTATGATTTTGTAATGATCACTTTGGTAGTTAATAAAGTTTTTCTAATTACCAAAAAATAAATCCAAATCATGTCCAAACACTAGCTTAGATTTTTAGATAAGATTTTGTCAATTTTATGTAACTTCTCAGGTACCTTTTCACTTCAGAGAACATTTCTTTTAACTTAGCTATTACATTTGTCCCATTATAAATATTCATTTCACTTTTATTCACGTTTATTAAGAAAATATTAAATACTATATATATTTCTGTGCATTAAGTGGCTTTACTTACTTTAGGGTAGAAGTCGCCCTCCCCTGTGCAGCATTGGACTGCTTTCGACTCAAGTTATATACATTTAATTACGAAATCTTCATATAGTAAATTCATAAATATAGCAACGTTTTTCTTGGAGTGATTAATGTATGATAATTCACGTATATTAATTAGATATCTTAGACCCACATTTGAGAATGTTCTACTCGCAAACCTCTATGGTTACACAAATATTGAGCATGATTAAGATACTAAGAATTATGGATTTCATTGAATATGTACCAAAATAGGAGGGTTTAACTTCTACATACATATTGATGGTATATTAATTAGTTTTTTCAGTATCTATTTACTTTAAATAAAGATAACTGATAATTAGTAGAATTTAGAATAATCTAAAATTAAGAGTACTAATCCTTTCCAACAAAATTAGGTTACACTAATTGTGTAAAAATATATTTACAAGCTTTCAATAACTGATAAAAAGACTCGGTAAATGAAGTCACTCAAATTAAATTCGGTTTCCTCCTTGTTTGCGACATAAGCACGAGATGGTACTATCGTACTTCATCTCACATGCATTACTTCTCCATCAATCAAACGACATGATCAGTGGCGTACTACTGAGGGGTCGTTAAAGTGGAAGACAAATTATATATGAATTATATTGTATGGATTATAATTACATGAATTGTGCTACAATGATCATTTTTTGTTTGGTATTTGGTTTATTGTATTAAAATTTGATGTAAAAAATATTTATAATATATATTTATTTTTGATTTTGAAGCATTAGATTTATAATTATATCATTGGATATTTAACTTTCATTGATTTTTAGGAAAAAGGCAATGATAATTTTATCCTTTAGATGCTTTATCCATGGATAAGTATTATATGTTGATGTGCTAGCTAGAACAACTTAATACACCAATGTCAAATATTGTATAAATTAATACTAATTTTTTATACATGAATTATTTGAACTTATACACCAATTCAAACATGCTTTAAGGTTATTAGGTAAAAGATTTTTCTAAACAAGGCAAACAATTAAATGACCCAATGCTTTTGCCTACCGTAGTCACATTCCCCAAGCAGGTTTTTAGGGCCCCCCACAAACACCCACCAAGAGTTAAATGTTATGACCCACAATAAAATCTTATTTCTTCTTCATAAGGTTAATTATGCTAAACTTTCGTGCAATTATGAGAGCGTTTGGCCAAAAAAATATTGTTCTTTTCCTTAAATAAATTTAGGAAGAGGTGTTTGGACGTAAAAATTGGTTGAATTGCAGAATTATGACATCATAGGCAACGGTTTGCTTCTTTGAACCCGTAACAGTGGTTTAGCAAAAATAGTATCCGCATGATTTAGTGAATAAATTGTGGACGAAAATACTCATATAAATTTTATAATAACGCTTGTATCCCAGCTCCCTTTCTCCGTGAGCACTGTCTAAGAGGCAGTACTTATCGTTGACCGCTTTTTATTAGGCAACACTCGTTGTTTAATCTCAAATTCTCCCAAATAAAATGTTTTCTAGGCAGCACTTGCCCCTTCAATCTCTTCGTGCTTTCTTTTGCCTGCCAATTAATAACTTAAAGTATTACCTACGGACGAAATGGAAGCTATTTTGCTAAAATCATATTAAATGGGAATAAATTCTCGGAATCAATCAATTTTGGGGAAACCGTGTAAAATATTTTGATAAAGATTTACTACTTTTTGAAAAACCAAAAACTAGTTGTGAAGTGTTTCTCTACTAGAAAAAATCTAACTTTTTTCAAGTAAAATACATGTGTAGTTACTAATTCAACAGTACAATTTTTTAATTAAGCTTCAAAAAGTTTTTTTCAAATATATTTTAATATGTACGGCCAAAAGCCTCATTATAGGATATGCCATTTATATTTTAAAGTCAAATACTTAGACCCCTTATACTATTGCAATCCTATACTTAAACCTCCTATGAGGTAAAGTTGTAATGTAGTAAATTAAAATATAATTAGTAATCATTATTTTTCAATAATTATATTTAACAAAAAATTAGCTATTTATATACCTCATAGGGGGTGCAAGTAGGATTTCGTAGTATATGGTTATAAGTGCTTGATTTTAAAATGTAGGAGTTAAATCTGAAGTTGTGTCATATTACATAGGTGTTTAATGTAATTAGATATTATCTATAATATATAACAAATGTGAAGTCAGCTTGTATGTACCTCAATTACTTCACTAACCAAGTGTTGTTGCGGGACGATGCTCATCTAGTGTTTATTATTATTTTTTATTTGGTCTGATTAACCTAAAAATTATCTTAGCAGATTAAGCAATTGAATTTTTTTATTAGGCCACAAACAATAAAATCGTATAAAGACGTACATAAAAATAACAAAAAGAATGTAGTAACACTAGAACAATTGAGCTTAAATAAATATAACAACTTATTTGCGTACCCAAGGAACATAATTCTCGGCAACAAAATGTATTAATAAATGAGGCAAAGGGAGCAACCGGGGGGGGGGGGGGTGGAGAGAGGGTGACAGAGAGAGAAATAATATGAGTGATAGCCGTTGTTCTCATATTATCGATAAGAAAGAGTGGGGAGGTTTATATGAAAATTGTGAGCCTTAATGGCGTACATTTAATATGAATCGTTATTTATTTATGATGATTGCAACTTTCAGCCATGATTGTGTGAATGGCGGCAACGGTCAACTCACATTATTCGGCCTTTAATAATTATTAAGCTGTCGTTTAGTATCTGGATGGGTTGTGGTGGTAATATATATAACTATGGTCGAGTGCCCGAAGGAATTCATCTCCTGTGTCCGAGTTCACCTACTTGCAAGTCACCGAATCTATTACGCCATATATCATCATGTGATGTCATGTCAGATTTTATCTAATACAAATAGTCCCCGCATGTGCCCACTGAATCTCGAAAATCAGTTGGGAACTGAAAAAGGTTTATTAGCGAGAAAGTTGATGTGACTGTCACCGCTGTTCGCTTCTCAATTGAAAAAGTGTATGTCTTTTCGCCTTATACCTTTTGCGAACGTAGATGATTGATATCTATTTGTTTGTAGGATGTTGATCGATGCAGTCATTACTTCGCTACTTATAATTCTTTTGCAAATTAGATTTGGAAAATATTCCTCTTTCCAAACTTCTTTGGGAAACCCTTTCCCATTTTCTTGTAATCCTCAAATTTATTCCCTTTTTCTTCAATTCCATGACTTCCTAAAGAGAAAATTCTCAAATCATTTCTCATTCCCCTTCTTATGATGACTTTGATCTTACCATCTTTGAGGAAACTGATGTTGATAACGCTCCTCTTAGAATTGATTTGACCTAGAAGGTTAAGGGTAAGGGTAAAAGCAAAACCCTTGATTAAATAGTGGAGAATCCAAAAAAGAATAAGACAGTTGTGCGCCTTGAGGACTATGAGAAAGGAGGAGTAGCTGCCAAATTAATTGCCACGAAATTGTCTTGGTTACTTGATTTTGATCCCCGATATTCCAGTGTTGAGGACGTCACTAATATTGCCTCAGCTATTGATGAAATTTGCAATCCGCAAGTAAAGGTTGACTTTTATTTGGAAGGGGGGAGGGGACTTAGTTCTTCAACCTCCTCCCAATGAAGCGTGAATCATCGACCATCAAGTAGGTTATTTCTTTCTTGACACCTATCCTTTTACTTTTTTGCTTTTGCCAGTTTGTGAATTGTGTTATAGCGGAGTTGTGCCACACTCACAAGCTATGTGTGGCACAACTTAGATCCCAAGTGTATAGGGTCGTTATCTGTTTACAACATCTAGCTCAAAAAGTTGGTGCTTCTTTTACCTTTCAAAATCTCATCCACCTCTATCCTTCTCAATCGTGCCAATAATTCCTTGGTTAATGATAACGAGGATTCGAATGACCGTAGGTAGTACGAGAGATATGTGATCGTGACCAAAGTTGTTGTCAGCCCCAATCACAATGTCGCATTCCTGGAGCAGTGAAATCTTAATCGTAAGTATTTTTATCTTCTTTGAATGTGTGTTGTTGACACGACCCAAAATCCGATTAGGCCGTGCGGGCACCCGACATCCTCCCATAGACCCGTCGGGCGAACCCTAGGAAAATAAATATAATAATTCACAAATAAGGACAAGACTTAAAAAAAATACTGACATACTGATACCTCTAAACTGTACAAAAGAAATTACAGCTGACTACCCAACATACTAGGTTTAGGGCTATCCAGACTAGACATCTAAGAGTACAGAGGAAGACATATACCTCCTGAAGAGAGCAATATGCAACTGAAATAATAAACATAAAACTGGTGGCCATCCAGAATAAAAGCTGGCTCACCCTGACAGCTGAAGTCGTCTTCGCTCCATCACAAAGTGGCGAATTCAATCCCCGTTAGGAACATTCGTCCTCGAATGTTAAATGAAGTACTTAAAAGCATTAAGCAATGATCTGTTACATACTTGTAGTAGTAAAGAGATGTGAAAGGTCAAATTAATTAACTTTCGGCCTTTTAGCGGAAGCTAGCCGAAAAACCTCGAAATTCACTTTCGAAAAAGCACAAAAGTCACAAATAATCATACGAACCTAACGGCACTTTCGGATTTTGAATCAGAGCTCGTTCGAAAAATCGAGCTCGAAATCTCTTTTTAGTATTTATCGACAATAAAAACTAAAACCGTCTTCCGATGCCTACCAAACGAGGTTTGATTTAGCTCAATTTTTGCAGACAAGTCCTAATGGACATTACGAAGTTTCTAAAATTATCGGCACGCCAATCGGAGTCCTAACTTCCGAAACGACTAACTGAGGTCGTTTCATTCTCCTCCACTTAAACTCTCGTTCGTCCTCGAACGAGCCAAAGTTTAAAGAAAATTCCGCTCAGATAACAAAAGAACTTTTACGACCTTCATAAACTATTCCACGGACATTATCTCGTGATTGTAGAATCAGAATTATAACATGAACACCGAACTCTTGGAATAAAACATATCTGGATAGTATGATAACACCATCGCCCAACTTATTCGGACTAAGCTGACCCTTTCTCGATCATGAGAGAAGAGTTCTATATTTTTGAAATGAAGATACACGCAACTCTTGATGGGCTAACATGATTCCACCAACGAATCACCTCGTCGATATACTTTCGATATAGAACAGGTCGATGAAATAAAGAATTAGCTTACGCTTCAGCAACGCCTTAAAGAGATTTAATATTATGATTCGACATTAATTGGAGGAAGACTCCTCCACTTAAAGAAAAACTCATGCAACTATTTGAATAGGAATAACCTTCCCCGCACAGTCTGCTAGACCAAAGAAGATTTAGCTAAAGGATGAATGTAGGCAGACCTAAGCTACCAAATTACTCTCTCGAGTTTCCAAACAACTGCAACTCTCGAGTCCACAGCTCCATACATTTTCTATTGATGGATCAAATCAAACGTCAAATGACGCCTCTCATTACCCTTAGTAGCCTTGAAAAATAACAATGTGCTTATCCGGCTACGATAACACGTACTCTGGCTCAACACAGGGAACATCACAAGCAGCTACCAACCGCCCAAGCTCACTAGTGCCGAACGAAGAAGAAATGGAAATAGACCGAGGATAGAAATAATTAGAGCTTCAGGAAGCTAATCTTCTTATTTGCTAGGCTACCAGGGCTAGACTATTTATGAGTCAGGCTAACTGAAGAATCGTAATTGAAGAAATAGACATTGAATGAGCTTTATGGAACAAAATCTATGTCAATTTAACCTTCCTATAAAAAGGAAACTCCGACAATTTACCAGAAAACCCTTTTATACCGAGACAAACTTGTAGAATAACATGACTCTACTAGCGTCTCGAACCAAGAGAAGACACATAGATCGAGTATTCTAACCACTTTACACCGAAAGAAGTAATGAAACTTTCTGATGGTGACGGATAAGAATCCCATCATCCTACCGACACTAAGTTCCAAAAAGAGATAGACTGACTTGGCATTATAACAGAATGAGGCACAACAAGATGCCAAGCAAACAATACCGATACTCACTCACAAATTTCTCACATTTAAACCAGATAAACTAGTAGGGTCATAATAAATGCCAGGAATAAATCTTATCAGAAGCTCACTCCTCTACAACAACCGATTCTTAATAAAAACGACATCCAAAGAAACCATCGAAACATGATAAGACACATCCTTTCCAGATCGATCAAAAGAACCAAATCTTACTCACATTTAAGAGAAGAAGAAATACTTGGGTCTACTACATCGGATGCCTCAGCATCCTGCCAGTAGTTCACAGAACTGCCTCTGCGGCTGAGCCGAGCCGGTACCCTGATAATCACCTTTTGAAGAACCATTGCCAACACACTCTCGACCTCTATCGGATGGTGGCATATATCTGGTTGATTAAGATCTAAATTAAATCTCCCACGACTGTGCAGTTGCCTAATGATGAGACAAAGGACGACTTCCTACTTGCCTGAGTAAGGAAAAACTCCTCAAAGGATAACAAGACTCGTGAAAGTGATAACACCCTTTTCGTTAAAAATGGAAACTGGACTGATTATTTATAGCTACAAAGAGAAAACTGAGTCTCTCTTGATGAACTACTCGCGCACTCTGAGAATCACGCTCTACAAGCTGAGATAACCTTGCAAGTAACCTCCAAAAATAATCAAAACTCTTACATCCAAAGGAGGTACCATGGTGCCCACCAGGGCCGTGGGATCTTTTGCTCTCCCGCTCTAACTTATGGTATGCCTCGTACCTCCGAATAATATGAACAACCACATCAAATGAAATCCTGACCTCAATCTCTCGAGAAGCTCATGGACTAGTTCTAATACATATTTAGCCACTCTATAGAATTCAATCTGATATTCTGAAACACCAACAGGCTAATCGATAGGCTACCCTGTCCAATACACTCAAACTGGAACCACTTTTCATCTCGGTCGCTACTTGAAAGGAACTTTTCCACGAATCTAGAAGAAAAATCGAACCAAGTTAGCTAATAAAAGAGCAGCCCATCAATTCAAGGCTGGACCCTGAAACTGGAAAGAAGAATAATCGACACCATACCTCTCGATATAATCAAGAGCCTGAAGGATACACTGACATCATTTTACTTTTAAAAAAAAACTTACACATGGATTATCTAATGCATTGCTTGGGAATATTGGGATGTTCAACCGCGTAAAATAATGCAACTTCCTTGAGCACTCGGACTCAATAATTACCTCAGTTACCTACCCAGCCAGAGCAATTGGAGGCACACCACATGCTGCTTCCGAAACATACTTTACTGCGGCAATATTAAGAACTTGAACAAGAGCCCTCTAAGTCCGAACATCTACATCTGCGGCAACCTGATAAGCTGCCTAGCAAATAATAGGTTCTTACGGTATCTGCGTCGCCAAGATTCTTGTACAAGCATCGTAGAGAGCCAAGGGAATCGCAAGGCCCTGCTCCCTTGCCCATTGCGAGCTCGTACAGCTGGGACCCCCGTAACTAGATCGTCAGCACGATCAAAACTCTCAGGGCTTCGTCAGTGCCAGCCCCAGGCTAGACTGCTTCATCTTGAACTCATACCGTTTGCTGATTTATCGCAAGAGGGTTCACAATTACTACGAAGGAATTAACAAATTAACGAAAATACTTTTGAATCCTAGACCGACGCACGATCAGAAAAGAAGGAAGCGAAACTTCCTAAAGGCCATCATAGCCTCTCGTAGATAAGTATGGACGTCTACGTACCCATCAGCGAGACTCTACTAGACACTGTCTTAGTCTAGATAGACTCTAAATTTGACTCTGATACCAACTGACACGACCCAAAATCTGATTAGGCCATGCGGGCACCCGACATCCTCCCCTAGACCCGTCGGGCGAACCCTAGGAAAATAAATATAACAATTCACAAATAAGGACAAGACTTAAAAAAAACACAGACATACTGATACCTCTAAGCTGTACAAAAGAAATTACAGCTGACTACCCAACATACTAGGTTTAGGGCTATCCAGACTAGACATCTAAGAGTACAGAAGAAGACAAATACCTCCTGAAGAGAGCAATATGCAACTGAAATAATAAACATAAAACTGGTGGCCATCCGGAATAAAAGCTGGCTCACCCTGATAGCTGAAGTCGTCTTCGCTCCATCACAACGTGGCGAAATTCAATCCTGGATCGAACCTGCCGAAACGAAATAGATAGACAAAAACAAACAACAAACAAGGGTGAGTCAAAAGGACTCAATAAGTGGGGCAAACTAGCCACCTCAAAGAATAGGATAGCTAGCCAGGGAGAAAAGAAACAAATAAATAACATTCCTCTTATTTAAATTATGAAATGGCAGAGCCAGATAATAACTAGAAACACGTATGGAATCACAAACTTATTAAAACCAGGAACGTAAGATAGCCAGAACATATAGGTATCCCGAACATATCAACAATCAGAAATACAACCTGTTGCGGTATGCAACCCGATCCATATATTCATACTGTCGCGGCGTGCAACTCGATCCATATATTTACACCGTTGCGGCATGCAAACCGATCCGTATATTTATGCCGTTGAAGCGTGCAACCCGATCCCCGCAACTTAGAATACGAGTATATAGGCAAATAGAAATATTTACACAATATGATATACATACCGCATACACAAAACACAGCATGATAGTCACACAATAGTCAACACGCGGTGCAATGAAATGGGATGAATGCAGTATGATGCAATGGTGTCATATGTGCCAAATAGATGGAGCGGAATCCTCCTGCTCCGAGGGCGGAATCCTCCTACCCTCAATATGATGCAATGGAGTGGAATCCTCCTGCTCCGAGGGTGGAATCCTCCTACCCTCAATGTGATGCAATGGAGCGGAATCCTCCTGCTCCGGGGGCTGAATCCTCCTACCCTCAATATGATGTCATGGAGCGGAATCCTCCTGCTCTGAGGGCGGAATCCTCCTACCCTCAATATGATGCAATGTGCATACGAATTCAACATGATGCAATAATAACCCATCACCAGCGTGGAACTCTCATCGACAGCTGGAAAGTATATATCAACTCACAGCCAACGTACAATATTCAGATTCTCAATGCAATACCAATAACAGGACATAACATATAATATAGAATATAAATCCAAAGCTAAGGCGTAATGAGTACGCCTATCGGCAGCTACACACGTAAGGAACACATGGTAGAAAGTCCACGAGGCCAGGTGTCTCCAAAGAAATGGATATAAACACTTACCTTGTTAAAAAGTTAGCTCAGTTACTCAACAACCGCTTTATCCTTTAGACTCACTGCCAAACGATCCTGCTGTATTCAATAAGCAGAAAACGATATCAAATAAGGCTAAAGGCTTCATTCCCCACATCTTAGGATAATCCAGTTAGGAACCCGATACCCACGCGACCGGACTGTGTGTCTAATGTCCAGCCTCTATGGGGGGACTCCAAATCACACATAATATGATCACAATATAAGTACAAGCATGTATGAGGCATAACACATGTGGCAACAATAGATATAAACTCAAAGGAATGAGGAGAAAACTCTGGATAGAATTATAGACACAACCTAGAACTCAGAATTTGTCCAACTCTTTGAATTTCCATAAAATTTTCGGCAGAGTTTCCCCTGAAACTCGATGATCCGCAAAACAGAATCAGCACTATACTACACACGGGAATGGATACCCGGATAAACTTCATAGTCTTCATGAAAGTTTTAAATATATGTCTTAGGGTTCTGGAGATTCTTAAAGAGTCTAAATATCAATTTTGTACAAGGAGTTATGATTAATATACTAACAACTGTCCAAATATCAAAACAATTTTTCCAGATTTTGAAACGTTTTGTCTTGTTGATTTGGACGTCTTTCACCTTGGATTTTAGTACCAAATTAAGTATATACAAGGTCACCTTGGATTTTAGTACCAAATTAAGTATATACAAGCTATATACAAGGTTTGCTAAAGATACATGCTTTGCCAAAAGAAAGGTTTAGTCTTACATACCTTTGATGCGTCTTGCTTCTAAACCTTGTTTCCCTTGAATTCAACACCTTCTAAAGCTTAAACAAGCTATAATACAGCATTTGGGTACTTTACTTAGCCATGAAGTAATTCTAAAACTCAAGATATAGACGAAATTGAAGGTAGCATAACGTTACCTTAATCGAGTATAGCGTTTTGACGCAATATGTCTTCGGTTTCGAGTTACGATTGGCGTCCTTCCTTCAAAACTTGAAAATTTCTTCACTATTCATTAGAGCACTGTTTCTATCTTGAAGTTGCTGGAAAATGACGAGAAAATGATAAATTTTCTCTTTTATACTTGAAAATTTTTAGTTTTAGTCCTCTTTGCGCTTATGTCCCTTTTTTGGCCTGATTCTGATGCTCATATCTTTTTATCTAGATATTGTATGAACAAACCGTCAAAAGTTGTGGGAACTACACTCCAAGAGCTTCAATTTGGTATATGATGTGTCTCCAAAAGACTTCATATAACACATGAAATTAATTACTGAAAAAGCTTCGTTACAAGGCGATTCCTTAGTCGGTTTTTCCGCAACTTAAATCCGATTTTTCCCAAACTTTATATTCAATATATAAATATCATATATGGTAATATTATGACTTTAAACTCACTTAAATCATTCTTACATATCTTTAGAATGATATGCGTCACTTTGGACATATGGGGTGTAACAGTTGTCATAATTCAAATATGACTCTTTGCTTTTATGTTTTGTAGCCCCTCCTAATCCCCATTTGGACGTGGATGAGTTTGAGGTCTGGGTACAAAAAATACTAGATACCTCTGTGGCAGTCAGCCATAAATTAACAGTTATCTCTTCGGACTTACAAATCGAAGCCATCAACCACGGTAATAACATAACAATTTTTTGTCGTTGTATTTTCCGTTCTCTAACTTTCCATTCTTCTTTAGGTCTTTTGTTAATGAAGTCGAAAGAACCTCGCTCTGGTCATGGTCTTGCTACTCCGGGTATTCGTATATCCAAGGGGCCTTTAGCTTTTTAACTAAGCTCAGGCCAATATTGAGAATCCCAAAAGAAAAAGATAAGAAATCAATATGCCTGATGTAAATCCCCCTAAAATAACCGATCCTTAGTTAATGGTCTAAGGGGGCCGGCCGTTGATTGCTCTTGTCTCCGAGTGAGTCCTCAAAAGATGACAGAGATAATTGACCTTGAGGACGATAGTAACGGTGAGAAGGGCATTGGAAAAGATATATGTTCAGCTGTGCGCACACAAGTTTTTTTTGTCCGGGAGGATAAAATTTAAGATAAAACTTTTCAAGACTCCAATTTTTCCGACTTAGAAACTCCGCATAACCCAGTTTTTAAGGAAGGAAATTACTTTTGAATATCCTTTTTCTTCCTAGACAGCTTTTAAAGACACTGCATATTTGTACTCTTCCATTCACTTCGTCAACTCCAGATGATGCTAGGCCTTTGTCCAATCCCGGGGATGAGGCACGTACTTGAGGGAAAGCCCCTTCTGTGCTGCTTCAATGATCAACTCTTTCATTGGTCCAAATGAAGTTGAGTGTTTCAAGAGGTGTCGGACTGGTGAGCTTATGGACATTCTTGAAGTCACATCTTTTAGGGTGAATAATTTGATTCTATACCTTTTGATATCCCTGTTTACTTTACTTAATTTTACTTAACCCGTTCTTTATCTTTTGGTAGAAAATCTTGGCCATTGCCGAAGCCAGAGAGAGATCAAGGAAAGATAATAATACCATTTGCCGTCTAGGGACAACCAATAGTGAGCAATCAACCAAAATTACTTAGGTTAAGACAAATTTTAATGCTATAAATGGTCTCTAATGATTTTGAGCACTTGAAAAAGCTTCTGCATAATCAAAAGGATGCCTTAGCTGTTGAACTAGCCAAGTTTGACAGAGTCGCTCAAAAGCCTTGTTCACTAGTCCAATGATGTTGAAATGACGACCGTCAAGGAGTACTCTCGATTGGAGGTTAAGAGTAGTCGAAATTGACCACAGCTGAAAGAAGCTACAAACCTTGCTGATGTTAACGAGAGTGAAAGGCATCTATGGAAAAAGCGAGTTGAAGCTGCCAAAAAGATCTTGGAAGAGCTCCAATCCCAAACTTCAGTAGACAATAGGACTGTCGTGAAGACCAGCAACAACACCCTTGTGAAGGTTAAGACTCTGGGATTTGATTGGGATCAGGAGTTTAAGAAGACGGAAGAATTATTTTTTGCAGTACCAAGGGTTGGATTCTGGCTTTCCTCAAGACTTTTATAAAAAGATGTTGAGTTCTCTCAATGACCTAGTTTAGCAAGGAAACAAAGCCCAGAGAGATGACACTACACCTCGATGCGTGAGCATTTTGCGTACTTTAACTCTTTTAAAATTTTTTCTTTGAACCCAAAAGTGACCAATCCTTAGGAAAGATTGATGAATTCTGTTTGGTTTAAGGTGTTAATGCTGAATGGAAGAGTTAGACACCAAAAAGAGCAAGAATTCCTAAGATAGTGATCAAGATTAAAGAAGCTGCAGCAACATTGAAATAGCGGGCGCCTATGCTAGGGGCAATCGCCCTTTCTCTGGATAGGAAGCCATGCTCAGTGCCAAACTGGGCAGCTTAAAAGCCCCCAAGCCCTTTGGAAGAGGCTGAAGAACTGGGAGAATTGTTGAGGAGGCGACCACCCATGCAAGAGGCGGGCACCCATTGCTCTATTCCATGAAAATATGTTGAGAAGAAGAGGCGACTACACCCCATGGTTGCACTTTGTGCTCTCGTGGAAGAGAAGAAAAGGCAGTCGCCCAATGTAAAAGGCGGTCGCCCTCACATAAAACTCCAGAAAAGGGCGCCGACCCATATCCAAGAGGCGACAACCCTTTTGCCTAATCAGGTCCAGAACTCATCCGTTTGTCAAAAGGCCGTCGGCCAATCTGAAAATGGAAATTTTGTAATTAGTTTTAGAAAACACTATATATAGCTAAGCTTAGGTTTTTGAATATATCTTACATTTCACTTTATTTTAGAGGCAATAAAAAGACAAAATGCCATTCCCTCTTTGTCAAGCTTCTTTGGGATTGTGAGGAACATCATCATATTTTGTAAGAATCTTTACCATTTTGCTATATTAATGCATTATTATTCATTACTTGCAAATATTGATTCATTACACAAGTATGAATAGCTAAATCATCCACTAGGATGCTAATTAAATCCTAGTCCAATAATCAAATGGGTATAGTATAATAAGCTTCTAAACAGTTACGAATACACCATTTCACAACTTTTAATTACATTGCAACAACTTAAGGTGTACAACTCAAGTTGAGCCCAATAGTACTATACTTGTACCAAATGGGTACTTCTAGGAATGGAAAGCGTAGTGACATGGTACCGGGGGTAGGTGTATTGCATCTACCACGGGTTAACAGGTTGAACACCAAAAGGGGGATAACTTACTTGGAATTAGTTGTTAGCGCTCGAAGCATCAACTCTTAGTACCGAAAGGGCAAGAGTTGGTAGTCTCGACTGATCACCGAAAGGGTGAGTTGGGTATATGCGAACAAGGTCCATTAGGTGACCTAGTGTGTGAAGAAGCTTATAACTAAATTCATTATACTAGTGGGCTGGGGGGGGGGGAGATTAGAGTCCTACTCTTTTATTAATTATCAAAACTAGCATTAATTTACTTTTACATTAGTCATAGCTAAATTTCACTTCAATTTTAGGATTAACTTGCTAAAACAAGCAAACTTGGCAAACTCAACTAAGATTAGTTTCATGCAAGTCCTTGTGTTCGATCCCAACATCGACTAGGGTATTTGTGACCCCTTCCTTTAATTAGGACCCGTCATAAACTGGCACCGTTGCCGGGGACTTTGGTTGACCATTTAGTTGAATTAGTTTAAGTTCTTGTTGTTAGTTAGTTTAATCCGAGCACCTTTCACGTTTGGTTTAGATTTTGGTTTTCTTTGAATTTGTAGTTATTTAACGAAAAATGCCTCCATGAATAGCAATCCTACCCAATAATGTGGGAGGTGTATCAAATCAGCAAGGAGATGACCCACCATCTCCTCCACCACCTAGTGACAATGTGGAGGTCATTGGTATTGAAGACAATGTAGAGATACTTGACCCACCGGGGGAGCCAGTAGATGGAACACAACCGAATGCTCAAGCTCAAGGTGCTAGAGCAAGGAGAAATGCAAGAAGGAAGCAAGTGAATGATGATGGTTTTTGTGGAGCCATTGTGCCTCCACCCATTAGAGCCACGACTAACTTTCAAATGCCCGTGGCTGCTATGAATTCACCCTTAGGCTATTCCCATTCTCACTAAAAGGGAAAGCTAGGTCTTGGTTGGATGATTTGCCAAAAAACGAGCATTCGCAGTTGGGATGAATTGGTAAAAGTCTTTCTTGATGAGTACTTTCTACCGGAAAAGTTTATGGATTTGAGGGATGATATCTACTACTTTCAATAAAATGTGGGTGAACCCTTGCGTAAAGCTTAGGAAATGTTTTTAAAACTCATTCACACTTGTTCCAGTTTTGGTTTTCCGGGTAGAGTTATATCAGAGACTTCTATAGAGGTCTTGACGACAACAATCAAACTACCATAAACTATATTGCTCAAGGAGGTTTAATGGAGGGTGTTTTCCAACAAGAAACTGATCTCATCAACAAGGTCACAAAGCAATCAAGAGCATGGAAGTCAAGAATGAGAAGACCGGGCACTTATGATTAAGGATGTCCGGCGGTCCAGTTTGCATCAGACCGGACCGGGGCCGGACCGGCTTGGACTAGCGCAAACCGGACCAATTAAAAAAATTGAAACGAGCCGTCCCCCGACCCGTCACCCCTAATTGGCACAGACCAAACCGGAAAAAAAAAATGACCGGGACCGGAACCGGAACCGGAATCGGACTGGGCCGGAAAAATAAAAAAAACTTTGTGGCCTGCTTGGAATATAGCCGTTGGCAACGGCTCTTTTCACCAGCAGCCGTTGGCCAACGGCCAAAAAAGGCTCTTTTTTGCTCCCCCACCCCCTAGGCACCCCCTAACCTATTTTTTTCTATAAATACTACAATTTTTCATCAATTTATTCACAATTTCTCTAATATTCTCTCTAAATCTCTCTCAATCTCTCTTATTTCTACAAAGACTATTTGCTAAATAATTCAAAATTTCTCTCGCAAAAAGGGTTTAAGTTCTAAATTGCATTACAAAAAATCTTTGGAGTGGAATGAAAAATTGTTCGGTGCGGTTCCGGTTAAGTTTCAAATTTCACTTCTAAGTTCTAACTTCTAACTTCTAACGTGGCATCAAGTAAACTCGTGCTACTTCTTATTATCTATTTTAATTTTTTTGCAATATTGTTTTTAGCATATACCCATATTTTAGTAATTTATTTATTTTCTTTACTTATAAACTATAATAATGTCTGGAGTGTGGAGAGTACTTACTGGGCGTATGGGTAGCGGTCGTAGATCACGTGCAAACCGAGGGGGGATGATAGACGTAGTCGTGCTCTAGGTAAAAGACCAATTGGTAGTTCTAGCTCTCCTTCTAATCTAGATGATTTTACTCAGGAAGATGACACGCAATTTTATCATGATGTAAATTTTGATCACCCACTAGATAATGATATGTTAGAGGCACAATATCAAGAAAATATCGAAGGGGTTAATTTAGATGATGAAACGCCTACTAGTCAATTTCATGGTGAACCTGAAGAAACTGAATCTGAATTACCACCAATGCCTCCAAGTAGAGAACCGTCTACATGACCGGACATATCAGATGTGTGGAAATTTCTGACTAAAAATATTCCGGCTCAGACCGCTAAATGTAATCTATGAAAAAAGTTTGGGATTTAAAAATCGGCAAGCATCATGGTGGGACATGGAAGTTGAAAACACACTTAGAAAACCATCATAAGAAAGAATGGGAAATGATTGCAGTGGAGTGCTTACCTTTTACATTTTCTTCTTGTACTGGTTTTGTTCGTTATATTCAAACCGTATATAATCCATCTTTTCAAGGTTTTCCAAAAACTACGGTTAGAAGTGATATTATAAAATTTAAAAATAAATATAGACAATATTTACGATATATGATTTATCACTTTGATTGTAGAGTTTATCTTACTACTGATTTGGGTCGTGGTGTTAATGAGTATGATGATTTAACACTTACTGGCCATTGGATAGATCCTAACTGGGTAATGCAAAGAAGAATTTTAGCATATGGCGCTGTCAATGAACCACACACGGGAATATTTATTAAGAGAGAAATAACTGGAGTATTTTATTAGTGACAAAATTTTAAGTATAACTCTTGATAATGCTTCAAACAATGATTATGTTACCGGTAAGTTAAGACTACAATTGCATCCCCCTTTTGAAGAATAGTTTCATGTTAGATGTGCATGTCATATATATAATTTAGTTGTAAAAGATGGCCTTAAGTTATTTGATCCTACTATTATGAAGGCTAGACTCGCAATTAGTTATATTATTAAATCTGAAAAACTGGATAGATGGAGGGACTTTAAGGCAGATTGTATGAAAGAAGGTTTGCAGGCTAGAAGAGTTCCTAAGGAAGTTTCAACTAGGTGGAACACTATATATGACTCTTTCTCTGTTGCTTACGCTGTAAGAATGGCTATAACTAGTTATTTTAATGGCAAAATGGTTGTAGAGTATCACCTAGATGAATCTGATTGGAAACTTGTTCTCAGTCTTTTTACATTTTTAGGAAAAAAAATTATGCTACTAAAGAATTTTTCGGTCAATATTATCCTACTGTTACTACCATGTTGTATTTTATAGCTGGAATAGCAGAATTACTTAATGAATACTCCCTCCGTTCCAATTTATGTGGCAGCATTTTCTTATTGGTCTATTCCAAAAAGAATGACAGCTTTCTAAATTTGGTAACAATTTAACTTTAAAATTATAGTTTTGCCATTGCTGAAATGATTTACGATCACACAAACATCTTTGACTTATTTTACACCACAAGTTTCAAAAGTCTTTCTTTATTTCTTAAACTTTGTGCCGAGTCAAACTATGACACATAAAATGGAACGGAGGGAGTATAAATTAGTGTCTGCTTATGAACAAGTCGTTGCTTCTATGATTGAATATTCCACCACTTTATTACATTGCTTCTGTATTATATCCCTTTTTTAAACGGTTTAATACTGAAATGCTTATTAGAGAAATTTATCGGAGTTTGGAAATTACTGCTGATGAAACACCAAGTGTAGAACAAGCTTGTACGCAGGTATTTCCAGATTGCCAACGGATTTATGAAAGATAAAGGAGTGCACCTGATAATGTTGTTCCAAGTGTTCCAAGTGGAGCTGGTTCAACTTCAACGCAAACGAGTAAAAGAGTTGCAGCCGGATTGGGAAGTTTTTCCAACCTTAATCAAAGGCTTTCTAGCAGGCAATAAAGTAGCGGAGGGTTCAACGAGCTTGATATTTATTTACTTCATGGTTGCAAGGAAATTGAGTATTTTGGAAGTGATCACTACTGCAATTTTGGAATGATCAACAAGCACAGTTTCCAGTTTTAGCAAAAATGGCGCGGGTTATTCTAACAATTCAAGCATCATCAGTTGCTTCAAAAAGCGTGTTTAGCTAAGGATGATTACAAATTCGAGACCATAGACATTCATTGAAGGAAAAAGTAATGGAGACGACCGTATTATTCAGAGATTGAATTAGATCGGAGCGAAGAAATTTTTGATTTTCTGAAGAAAATGAAGAAGCAGATACACCATATTCAACTGAAATCTTATCAGGTGGTGGAAGTGTGGAAAATGAAAATTGTTATGAAGAAGATGAATCTTTGCCACCGATTCCTCCTGAGGTGCCAGAAGAAATTATTCAGTAATGAGAAGTTTTTTTTATTAATATGTAGTTTTGCAATTTAATATCTATGTACTTTGCCAAAAAAAATAAAAAATATTCAATAAAATGTGTTACGCGTTGCTATTAACCTATCATCCTTTGTTATATTCTCAGTTATCCTTTGTTATATTTTTTTGCAATTCAATACTTAAATACTTAAATACTAAATACTAACTTAATACTTAGTATTTCTTTTTTAAAAAAAATAAGTGTCATGCCTTGCTATTATGTTATAATTGTTTGTTATATTTTTTAATTAATAAATAGCTTTGCAATTTTATTTAGCTATGGTAGCAAATAGTAAATACTTAAATACTAAATACTTATACTAACTTACTATTTAGTATTTTACTTTGAAAAAAAATAACAAGTTTTATACCTTACTATTAAATTATAATTATTTGTCATAATTCTTATTAATAAATAATTTTGTAATTTTATTTAGCTATATTAGTAAAATATTAAATACTCTAAATAAAAAATATTAAATCTTATAGTATAACTATATAAAAAATAACAAATTATAGGCCTTGCTATTAATTTATAAATGTTTGTTATTTTTTCTTTAGTCATATACTTAATTGAAAATTCAAAAACTACTTTCAAATTTAAAAATAAAAAGATAACAAAAAAAAAAACAATAAGTCGTCCAAAACCGAGCCGGACCGGACTGGAACCGGGCCGGTTCGGAGTTCCGGTCCGGACAGCAAAAAATTCAGTTTTCCCCTTTTGAAAAATAGTCGTTGGCAACGGCCATAACCAGCTATTTTTTCCCTCCCCCACCCTCATAAACGGCCCAATAGCCCCCCCCCCCCCCTCCCCTCCTCTCCCCAACTATTTTTTCCTAGAAATACTCCAATATTTCATCAAATTAATCATAATTCAATATTTTCTATTCATTTCTCTCTAAAATTTTCTATTAAAGGCTATACTCCTACTCAAGCTCAAGGTGCTGAAGCTTCCTCCCAACCAAGATCTACAAGATCCGAAATTTGGAAATTTGTCACGAAAAATCATGATACTGACACTGCTCAGTGTAATCTTGGTAAGAAAATTTAGAATTATCAATCTGGATCACATCATGGAGGAACAGGAAAGTTTAAGATTCACTTGCAAAACCAACATAGCACAGAATGAGCTGCTCGTGGTTGGGGAATATATTTGTGTGACATGAATTGAGTCGTTGAAAAAAGCATGAAGCACTTGAGAAATTTCTATGATTTATGTATTTTTCTAGTTTCTAGTCTATTTTCTAGTTTTTAGTTTCTAGTATGTCACTTTAAGTCTTTAATTATGTATTTCCAACTTAATGTATTTTCATATTGTGGAATAAAATGTGTATTTGTATTATTTATTTTGTCTACAACAATTTTTTAATCTATTTCAAAGAATCAAATAATTTAGAAAAGAAAAAATGTTCGAACCGAAGCGATACCGGACCGGGTCGAACCGGTACCCGTTCCGACACGGCAGTGGAGCACTTGCACCGGTAGACCGGACCGGTACCTTTTTTTTTAAGCCGGACTGGTCTGGAACCAGAAAGGCGCATCGGAACCAGACCGGTTCAGACCGGTGGACACCCTTACTTATGATCCTAACAATGATGTTATGGCAAAACCAATTGAATCTTAAGAGGAAAGAATGGATCAACTTGTAACAACAGTGGAGTTACTTACAAAGAGCCAATTGAAGCAAAATCAAGAACCTAATAAGCAAGTTAATGCAATTGACATATCTCCTAAAGAAATTCATCATATGGTCTCAATTATTCATACCAACCCTATCATATGGGTTATGCTCCACCGGGTTATGTTCCTATGGGGTTTGTACCCCAAGGTCAAGAAGCGTAAAATGAAAATCAAGTTGGCCAAGAGCATGGTGAAGAGGCCAATTATGTTAATACTTATCAAGGCCAAAGACCTCTATATAATCAGCGTGGCTATCCAGCTCAAGGCCAACGGAGGCTATACAATCAACAAGGAAACAAATGGGGTAACACCCATAGATGGAGTGGAACAAATCAAGGGAGAGAGAAAAATAACAATCAAAGAGGTTCCAATGAATAATAATCCTAATAATTCAAGGTTGGAAGGAATGATAGAAAAGATGTTGAAGCTTCAAGAAAACAATTCGGAAGATATAAAGGATATCAAGCAAACCGTGCAATCACATTCGAATTCTATTAATTCGCTTGAATCTCAATAAAGCCAATTGTCTCATCAAGTGAATCAAAGGCCTCGAGGAGTATTACCAAGTGATCCGGTAGTGAATCCTAAGTAGAATGTAAGAGACAAAGTAATTGCTATCATGACTTGAAGTGGAAAAACTTGGGATGATCCCAAGATGGTAGGTGATGATATAGAGATTGGGCTTGAAGCGGTTGTAGAAGAAGGTGAGATGTTGCTTAATGAGGCAGAAGATGAGAAGAAATTGCAAGTTGTATGTGGAGTCCCAAAATGCCTAAGAACAAGAGACTCCCCTGAAGAAGAAGAAGAAGAAGAAGTAGAAGAAGAAGAAGAAGAAGAAGAAGAAGAAGAAGAAGAAGAAGAAGAAGAAGAAGAAGAAGAAACTCCACTACCAAAACCCACTACTACCCAAAAGGCCACCAAACAACTTCCACCACCAAAAGAATCCATTCCTACCAAAACTAGTATTCCAAAGCCTACTCCACCTTTTCCACAAAGAAATGAAATATTAAGAAGAGCCGATCATGCAAAAAAGGTGTGGGAGAAAATTGTCTCAACTTCTATCAACCTCCCTTTAGTAGATGCCTTAGGTCAAATACCGGATGTAGCAAAGTTTGTGAAAGATTTGGTGACTAAGAAGAGGTTTTCAGAATTCTAATCCATCAAGTTCACGCACCAATATAGTGTCATTATGTCTCATGTTATAACCATAAAAATGGAAGATCCCGGTTCTTTCACTATACCATATACCACTGGAGAAGACACTTTGAAAAGGCACTATGTGATTTGGGGGCAAGCATCAATCTTATGCCCTATGCCATTTACAAGACTTTGGGAGGAAAGGAACCAAGACCAACCTCAATAACCTTCAAATGGCCGATCGTTCAATTAAAAGGCCAATTGGGTTGGTTAATAATGTGAAGGTAGATTGCTTTATCTTCTCGGTGGATTTTTTTAATCTTAGATTGTGCCGTCGAATAAGATGTGCCAATCATTTTCGAAATACTATTTTTGGCTACGGGAAGAGCATTGTGTGGTGTGGAGAAAGGGGAGTTGACATTTAGAATCAATGGAGAGAAGGTGGTGTTTCACATTTGCAAATTGATGAGACCAACCTATTGAAGATTCATCACATTCTTATGTTGATGTAGTTGTTGATGCATTAGTTTGAAAAAAGAGAGCTTAACTAGGGAATTTGATGCAATGGCCTCCGTGTTATGGAATATGGATATTAATGATGTGGAAAGTGTAAGCAATGTGTCCTTGCATTGGAAGGATTTGGTACTAAGCCATATTCTCCAAAGAAACTCTCACTTGATCTAGAGAATCGAAAAGTTCCACCAATAAAACCTTCCACTTAAGAACCCCCCGTCCTTGAACTCAAAACCTTACCAAGTCACTTGAGATATGTCTACCTCGGTCGTAACTCCACTCTCTTTATAATCATTTCACCCCACTTGAACCGATCCCAAGAAGAAAAGCTCTTACAAGTTGCATAGAAGATAATTCGGGCTATTGGATGGGCATCAGGAGTATTGACCCGGGAGTATGCATTCATAAAATCATTTTTGAAAAATGCTACAAACCTTCGCTTGAGCATCAAATACAGTTGAACCCATCCATAAAAGAAATGGTTGAAAAGGAGATCATAAAGTGGTTGGATGCGGGTGTTGCAGAACCTTTGTCTGAGAGTGAACGGGTATTCCGGTCCAGTGTGTGCTTAAGGAGGCGGGTATGATGGTGGTGAATAATGAGGAGGGTGAAGCCATTTCCACTAGGACCGCGTCCCGAGTGGAGAGTTTGTATGGATTATCGCAAGCTCAACAATGCTACATGAAAAGATCATTTTCCCCTCCCATTCATTGACTAAATGTTGGATAGGTTGGCCGGGAAGGCTTATTATTGCTTCCTAGATGGGTACTCCGAGTATAATCAAATTTTCAATGAAGCAGAGGACCAAGAAAAGACAACCTTTACTTGTCCCTATGGGACACTTGCTTTCAAAAAGATGTCCTTTGGTCTTTGCAGTGCGCCCGCTACCTTTCAAAGGTGCATGCTTGCCTTATTTCATGATATGGTTGAAAATTTCTTGGAAGTATTAATGGATGATTTTTCCGTGATTGACGATTCATTTGATGATTGTCTACACAACCTCGATTTGGTACTTGAAAGATGTGAGGAAATAATTTGGTGCTTAATTAGGAGAAATTTCATTTCTTGGTAGAAGAAGGAATTGTATTGGAGCATAAAGTGTCCAAGTGGGGTGTTGAAGTGGATCAAGTCAAGATAGATGTGATTTTTGAGCTCCCAACTCCTACCACCGTAAAGGGAGTGAGAAGTTTCCTTGGGCATGGAGATTTTTATAGAAGATTCATAAAAGATTTCTCAAAGAAAGTTCATCCCTTGTGCAAGTTGTTTGAATAAAAGGCCAAATTTGTGTTTGATGATGAGTGTCTAAAAGCATTTGAAGAATTAAGAAGAAGGCTCACCACCGCACCCATCATTTTGAGTCCTAATTAGGAATTACCCTTTGAATTGATGTGTGATGCAAGTGATGTGGCTCTTGGTGCCGTGTTAGGTCAAAGGATTGAAAAGAGTTTTCATCCTATCTATTACGTAAGCAAAACCATGAATGGTGCCAAATTGAATTCTACGGTTACCGGGAAGGAATTCTTAGTGGTGATATTTGCATTTGAGAAATTCCAGGCTTATTTGATAGGATCCAAAGTGGTTGTGCATACCGACCACTTGGCTATTCGTTAGTTGATAAGTAAAAAAGACTCCAAACTCTGTTTGAATTGGTGGATTCTATTGCTTCAAGAGTTTGATGTTAAGGTGAATGAAAGAAAAGGTACCGAGAATCAAGTGGCGGACCACTTTCAAGATTAGAAGAAGGGGGAGACCTCGTAAAGATGGTGAAATTAATGATAGTTTCCCAGATTAAAGGGTACTTGCGGTATATTTTGAGAAAGTACCTTGAAATACGGAGATTGAAAATTTTGTGGTATGTGGAGATTTTCTCGATTACTATTCATACAATCATAGGAAGAAGCTCATGAAGGATGCTCGTCATTACCATTGGGATGAACCTTACTTGTTTAGAATTTGTGCGGATAGAATGATTCGAAGATGCATTCCGGACATTGAGCAATGAGAGATTATAAATTGATGCCATTCTTCATCTTATGGTGGGAATCATGGTGGAATTGGAACCTCCTAAAAAATTTTGGAGTGTTTTTTTATTGGTCAACCATCTATAAAGATGCTCATGCATTTGTGAAAGGTTCTGATAAATGCAAAAGCGTCGGGGATGTGTCAATAAAACATGAAATGCCTCAAAATCCTATGATGGAATTATTTGATATATGGGGCATTGCTTTCATGGGCCCATTCGCAAGCTCTTGTGGAATGAAATATATTTTTGTGGTCGTTGACTATATATCTAAATAGGTAGAAGCAGTGGTTCTACCAGACAATGAAGCTAGAAGTGTCACAGCATTCTTGAAAAAGAGCATATTTACTCGTTTTTGGCACTCCTAGAGCCATAATAAGTGATGGTGCCTCTCATTTTTGCAACAAGGCATTTGACTCACTATCATCCACAAACTAATGGACATGTTGAAGTGTCCAACCAGGAGATTAAGCAAATCTTGGGAAAGACCGTGAATGCCAACTGGAAAGATTGGGCCAAGAAATTAGATGATGCACTTTGGGCTTATAGGATGGCTTACAAGGCCTCAATAGGTATGTCTCCCTATCGATTGGTGATTGGTAAGGCTTGTCATCTTCCGGTCGAGCTTGAATAAAATGCTTTATGGGTATTGAAAAAGTTGAATTTGGATTGGGAGTTAGCCTCGAGGTCATGAATGGATGAATTGAATGAAATTGACGAAATGAGGTTCAATTCATATGAAAATGCCTTGTTGTATAAGGATATGATGGAAATTTTGCATGACAAAAAGATATGAATCGGGAATTCAAGGTTAGAGATCTTGTATTGTTGTTTAATTCCCGTCTCCAATTGTTTCCCGAAAGGTTAAGGTCAAAATAGAGTGGCTCGTTCAAGGTTATTGGTATTTCTCGTTATGGTTCCCTTGATTTAGAAGATGCCAATGAAAATAAGTTTATAGTGAATGGGCTGAAGCATTATTTGAGAGTTATAAAAGGCACCAAGATGGTGGCTTTTGTGCTTTTCATTGACCCTTGAGCTAATGGGGTCGACGTCATGCCATGACGGTAACTAAGGCTCTACTTGGGAGGCAACCCAACATTTTAAGCTAACTAGTTGTTATTTTATAGGTATCAAAGATGCCTTGCTACTGGATTAAGAAGTGCAAGATTCTGAAATTGCAGGCAATAAGGAGGTCGCCCCATGCATGGACAACCGCCCCTTTGTGTGTTTTAGATAAACCTTAAAAGGGGTTGATCATAGAGAGCCAAGAATATGGGGTCTCCTTTCAAAGGGTAACCGCCTATTTTGAAAGTGAAGAAATTTATTCTAAGTGTCAAATGTGAGGCTCTCTGGACTTCTCTCGCCCTTTATGAATGCCCTTGCAGGCTTGGAGGCCCTTTTTTACACGGAGGTCGCCCTTTGATTGCACGGCCGATCTTCTCTTTAGTCCTAAAAATTTGGCTAAGTAAATGGACCTCTCTGAACTTTGAGTGCCCCTGCAGGGTTGGCCGCCCATTTTTCCTTAGGAGGTTTGGAAAAAGCCAACAGGCGATCGCCCTTTCAATAGGCAACCGCCTCTTTTCTCAAAGAAAGCATGGCTAAAAAGCCGGTGCATGGGCGACCGCCTTTTCATTAAAAGGCGGACGCCCTTCTTAAAAGGGGCTCGACCCATCAGTGGTATAAAATGAACACTAGGGCCCCTTCTCCCCCTTTCTAATTTTCGATCTCTTTAACAGTGACCGGCTAAAACCCCCATTACTTCCGATCAACAGGAATTCTTAACCACACTCATTCATTACACTACCATTTTATTATCCTCCTTGCACAACTCATCTGGTAAGCCTTTCAATTTTTTCTTGATTTTTAATTTCTTAGTTTAAAATTTAAACTTTTAGGAGTAGGATGTAGATCTAGTTTAAAATTAAAAATGAAAAAATATGACTTAAGATGGTTGAGGGAAGGATGAGCATACCTGTGGTAAATCCTTGTTTTGAGAAATTGAGAGCTGTTGGCATGAGAGAGAAATAAAATGAGTAGTTGTGAACCTTGGTGTTTTTAAGTGTTAAAGCTTAGAGAAATGTGCTAGTGAATCTGTTACAGACGAAGAAAGGGCTTCTTCCCTTTATTGGGCGATCGTCCTCTCTTCCTGTTCTGTGCCTTGAACAACTGAGGGTTCAAGAAAGTACGATCGCTTCTTAGTTGGGCGACCTCCCAATCATAAGGTTCCATTTTTTCATGCTGGTGTTGAGACAGAGGCCGCACCTTGTTTGTGTAGATGCCTAATTTGTCTCACCTGACCACCTCTCAAGAGGGAGAAGTGCATTAGAACAGGCGGACGCCCTTCGTATAGGCGGACACCCTTTTTTGTGAAGTCAAAAATTTTGTTCTCTGAACTTTGGCCGCACTTTTTGGCCGCCCTTGCAATGCTTGCAGCCTCTTTTCTTACTGAAATTTGAGGTTGAGCATTTTGTGGTCGCCCCTTGCTTGAGTGACCGCTCTTCTGAACTTGCCAAAATTTTCACTAAGTATGGAAATGGCACTTCTCTGTAGTTTAGGCGCCCTTTTAGAGTGCCCTTGCAGGGTTCTTCGCCTTTTGATAAGAGAAGGTCGCCCTTTGGTTGGACGACCGCCCTTTTTGAATAAGCTAAATACTTTGATAAGTATAAAAATGCTAACGTCCTTAGTGAATCGTCCTAGTCTTTTATTAATTATCAAAGCTAGCATTAATATACTTTCACATTAGTCATAGCTAAATTTCACTTCAATTTTAGGATTAAATTTCTAAACAAGAAAACTTGGGCAAACTCAACTAAGATTAGTCTCGTGCAAGTCCTTGTGTTCGATCCCTACATCGATTAGGGTCTTTGTGACCCCTTCCCTTAATTGGGACCCGTCACGCCTCGCCCTTCAGATACTTTGCCTTCTCCTGTAACGCCAACTACACTTTATTCTTCTCTTTTAACTCATGCTCTTAATCCAAATACCACCCCTAGTGACGCAGCTGAATAATAGCTCATATTTGTACCCTTTTTTTAGCCTTTGGGCTTTGTTAATTAACTTTTATTTTGAAATATTGCATTTCAAATGTTTTATTCTTCTAAGTTTTTTGGCAAACTTAGGATTCGTCCGCTTTCGTAGTAGGCGTTTTTAATTTCAAACTGTTGAGTTGTATATGTTTGAATACAATGTATAAGATGTGAGCCCGATATAAATGTAAATAGACAATAGCGTCACATTTTCATGAATGCACCAAGGAAACATAATAAGTTCTCGATTAATAAAGTGATGTGAAACCATTTGAAGTTGTATTACTTGTAGAAATAACCATTTTCACACATAATATATGAGTTGTAACGTCATGGCCATTGTAACAGTATGGTCGTTGTAACGTCATGGCCATTGTAATTGCTAAAACAAGCAAACTTGAGCAAGCTCAACTAAGATTAGTCTCATGCAAGTCCTCTTGTTCGATCCCTATATCTACTAGGGTATTTGTGACCCCTTCCTTTAATTTGGACCCGTCACACCTTGCCATACAGATACTTTTCCTTCTCCTGTAACGCCAACTACACTTTCTTCTTCTCTTTTAACTTATGCTCTTGATCCAAATGCCACTCCTAGTGACGCAGCTGAATAATAGCTCATATTTATACCTTTTTTTTAAGCCTTTGGGCTTTATTAATGAATTTTATTTTGAAATATTGCATTTCAAATGTTTTATTCTTCTAAGTTTTTAGGCAAACTTAGGATTCACCCGCTTTCGTAATAGGCATTTTTAATTTCAAACTGTTGAGTTGTATATATTTAAATAAAATGTATAAGATGTGAGCCCGATATAAATGTAAATAAAGAATGGCGTCACATTTTCATGAATGCACGAAGGAAACCTAATAAGTTCTCGATTAACAAAGTAACGTGAAACTATTTGAAGTTGTATTACTTATAGAAATAACCACTTTCAGACATAATATATGAGTTGTAACGTCATGGCCACTGTAATAGTATGGTCGTTGTAACGTCATGGCCATTGTAACAAAAGATGTAAAACAATGTGCAAAATTTCAACACTTTGATTTACAAAGAATGATATACAAAGAGAGATAATTGCTTATCGGAAGCTTCTTATCGGATTGCAAGCATAGCCGCATATTGGATCATAAGCATAGCCGCTTATTGGACTGTAAGCATATGACTGTTGAGCCAGGGTCTCTTTTCTCACTTCCTGCCCAAGTCCTGTGACTACACCTATGTAGTGTGAGGTGTAGTCACCCCAATACTTGAACTTGAGGCATGATAGGTTAGGTATTGGAATGTGTCATCAGTCCTCGAGCACTTTTTGCAATGTTTCCTCTGTGATCCAACTGTTGCTTCCTGAAATGGATATAAGCAATGTGTAAATATGGGGATTAGGGTTTTTCTACGAAGACAACGCTAAAAAGGTCAGACTTTTTGGCCCATACTTAGAACATGTTTAAGGATGAGTTTGAAGATGACAAAGGACCTGGTGCTAAGTGGACCACGAAAAGGTTCATAGTCGAAGTGAGAAGACCAGCTGTTCAAACGAGATATTCAAGTCAGAGCTGAAGAAGGAAAGAAAAGAACAGTTGGGTAAAAGTTCCAATCCTACCGGAAACAGAAGAAGCAAGAAGCGGTGCTGAGAAAGACGCGGTTCCTAAACGAAAATGGATTGGGAACTAAGGCAAATTAACTTATGTTTTAAATGAGAAAATATGAGTAACCTTGTTTAAAACTAATTCTATAGAGGAAAATGATTCCGAAGCTTAGTTGGATCCAGCTAAGTCTAGTGCCTATATATACAAATTAGTTTGGCCAAATTCAATACGCACAAAAGACATCTCAAAAGAGCATATCAAGTACAATCGGATCGTGGGAAGCTTTGTGTGTATGAACAAAGGCTGAGCAGCAGAATCTTACGACGGAGCAGTTTCATAGATAAGTCTGTTGTTTTAGTTTCTTTGTTATAGGCTATTGAGTTGTAATCTATCAGCTTGTTTAGAAGCATTAAGTAGAGATTACTTTTTGAGGTTAACTAGAGGTAACCTTACCAGCTAACGTGTGGCTGTGAAGGTTCTAGGTACTAGGGGGTTCTAGTTCCTTGATTACATTACGTTGTAGTCTAAAACTTGCTCAGGTTTTCCTTTAGTGGAAGAGTTGAAATCCCAAGAGTTTGGATCGTGGTTTTTTATCCCTTGAGCAAGGATTTTTCCACGTAAAAATCTCTGTGTTCATTACTTTTCTGCAATTTATTTAGTTTCAGAGATTGGGGAAATTTGCAAGGAACCTGGTTCTTTATGAGTTAGGCACAGAAAGTTAAAGCATGTTTTAGGTTTTAAAAATCGGATAAGGACACTATTCACCCCCTCTAGTGTCTTACGAAGGTGCACCAAGTGCAACAAGTGGTATCAGAGCAGGTTCTCTCGAAGAAAGATTAACATCTTGAGAAGGATCTAAACAATGAGTGCACCACCGATAATCACCGAAGGACAATCTGTCAACAGGCCTCCTCAATTCAATGGCCAATACTATGGATGGTGGAAAGGTAGAATGGAATACTTTATTCAAGCTGAAGACTTTGAGCTATGGATCATTACCAAGGATGGACCTCTTATCCCAAGCAGAACCGTTGGACAGCCACCTAACGTGGAAACTGTTCCCAAGGAGATATCTGAATACACGGATGCTGATTTAAAGATGGCAGAGAAGAATGCAAAAGCTAAGAGGCTCATCATATGTGGACTTGGTTCTGATGAGTACAACAGAGTTTCTTCATACAAGACTGCCAAAGAGTTTTAGGATGCTCTACAAATTTCTCATGAAGGAACTTCACGTGTAAAGAAGTCAAGGATCCAAATGCTGAAAAGAAAGTTTGAGTTGTTTGCTATGGGTGAATCTGAGTCTATCCAGGATATGATGACCAGGTTCACGATCATAACAAATGAGATGAAGTCACTAGGTATGGTTCTAACTAATGAAGATTTGGTCGAAAAAGTGATTAGGATTCTACCTGATTCATGGGAATCAAAGGTTACAGCTATCATTGAGTCCAAGGAACTGGACAAGATTGAACTATACGAACTCGTTGGTAGTCTGAAAACCCATGAGCTTATGAAACAGTCAAGGATGAAGGTGGAACCTAAGAAGGAGAAGAACCTAGCTCTAGAAGCAACTGGAGGTTCTAAGTACGAAGTATCTGAGCATGAGATGGCTCTAGTTAATGTTGTACGAAAGACATTAGGCTTCGAAAGAAGAAGAACCAGAGCCACTCCTGCCAAGAATAACATAACTGAAAATCCTGACTACTCAGGGTGTTTTAAGTGTAATAAGAAAGATTATGCTATAAAGGATTGCCCGTTATGGGTTATTGAGTGGAAAAGGTCTGGAGCTTCCAAGGAGAATGAACCTAAGAAGACCAAACGTCCTCCCAACTTCAGAGCATTAAGAAGGAGGAAGAAAGAGGCATTATATGTAGCATGGGGACCTTCTGAAAGTGAAAGTGATGAAGAAGAAGAAGAAGTAGAAGATGACTCTCCCTTGGCACTAATGGCTGATAATGAACCTTCGATTGATGATACACCTGAGGCTGGAGTGAGATGGAACAACCCAAGATGGATTCTTGATAGTGGGTGTTCCAGGCACATGACAGGAGATAGAGGAAACTTTCTCTCACTCGCAGCATTTCAAGGGGGTAGTGTGGCTTTTGGAGGAGGCAAAAGCGGTGAAATTGTTGGTATTGGAAAAGTTGGGAGATCCCTTAATCATGCTATTGATAATGTACTCTGTGTGGATGGATTGAGGCACAATCTTCTATGTATCTCTCAACTATGTGATAGAGGAAACTCAGTGAGTTTCACTTCTGTAGGTTGCACTGTAAAGTACCTGCAGACTGGTGAAGTGATAATGGAAGGGAAACGAGCTAATAATGTGTACAAGGCTACATTAGGTTCTCTTCCTGAGAATAATTTGACTTGTCTGAATGTGCTGGAGAATGTTAGTCAGTTGTGGCACAAGAGACTAGGACATGCAAGCCTGACTCAATTGAATAAGTTGGTGTCAAAGGACCTGGTTCGTGGAATGCCAAGCAAGAGGTTCAATGACATCAAGATTTGTGATGCTTGTGTGAGGGGGAAACATGTAAGATCTTCATTCAAGTCAAAGAAAGTGGTTAGTACTTCTAAACCACTTGAGCTGGTTCACATGGACTTGTGTGGACCAATAAGGGTAAGGAGCAATGGAGGTAAGAGATTCGTAATGTTAATAGTTGATGACTACTCTAGATACACATCTCCTCAGATCTAAAGATGAAGCATATGATATGTTCGAGGACTAGGTCAGAGTCAATCAGAAGAAACTGGGGGTTCAACTAGTGAGTATAATGTCTGACCATGGTACAGAATTTGAGAATGCTAAGTTTGTATATTATTGTAATAAACATGGTGTGGATAACAACTTCTCTGCACCAAGGACCCCTCAGCAGAATGGTATAGTAGAGAGGAAGAACATGTCCTTGGAGGACATGGCTAGAACAATGTTGTTGTCAAGAGGTCTATCGAAAAATATTTGGGCTGAAGCAGTCAACACCGCTTGCTACTTGCTGAATCGATGTTCTATCCGTCCTTTGCTAGAGAAAACTCTCTATGAGCTGATTAGAGGCAGGAAACCTAATATTGCACATCTCAGAGCTTTTGAGTGCAAGTGTTTCGTGCATAACAACGGGAAAGAGCCTCTAGGGAAGTTTGATGCTAGAAGTGATGAAGCCATCTTCTTAGAAGTAAATCTTATAAAGTGTTCAACAAGAGGACCTTGACTGTAGAAGAAACTGTGCATGTGGTATTTGATGAATCTGAAAGTGTTACAAACAGACAAGAAGATGATGATCACGAGATTGGTCTTGCAAGAGATGAACCTGCTGAAGACCCTGATTATTTGAATGGAGTTAAAAGTTATCAGGATGATAAGGATCAAACTCAGGGGGAACTAGAACGCAATCACACAGGGGGAACTGAAGAGCAAAATGAAGAAGACCTAGATAACTCAGCTCCTTCTGGGAATGACACTCAGCAGATTCAACCTAAACCTTGGAGATATCAAAGTTCTCACCCACTGAAGAACCTCATGTCTGATCTAAACACTGGAGTGGTTACTAGAAGAGCTTTGAAGAACTTCTGTGCATTCTTTACGTTTCTGTCCTCAATAGAACCAAAGAAGTACGTGAAACACTTGAGGATCCCGACTGGGTGATTGCTATGCAAGAGGAACTTCATCAGTTTGAACGCAGTAAGGTATGGCACCTGGTCCCTCGACCAACGGACAGGTCCATCATAGGTACTAAATGGGTCTTTAGAAACAAGCTGGATGAACACGGCATAGTAATAAGGAACAAGGCAAGACTGGTGGTTCAAGGTTACAACCAAGAAGAAAGAATCGATTATGATGAATCCTTTGCACCTGTTGCAAGAATGGAGGCCATTAGGATGCTTATTGCTTTTGCATCTTATATGGAGTTTAAGTTGTACCAGATGGATGTAAAGAGTGCATTCCTTAATGGTTATTTGAATGAAGAGGTGTATGTTATTCAACCACTTGGTTTGAAAGTACAGATTTTCCTGATCATGTTTACAAACTTGACAAGGCACTATATGGGTTGAAATAGGCTCCTAGGGCTTGGTATGAAAGATTGTCTGTGTTCTTATTGACGAATGGGTTTATTAGAGGCAAAATCGACAATACTTTGTTTTTAAGGAAGAAAGCCAAGAACCTGCTAATTGTTCAAGTGTATGTAGACGACATCATCTTTGGTGCTACTAATGAGAACCTTTGCAAGGAGTTTGCCGACCTGATGTGAAGTGAATTTGAGATGAGTATGATGGGTGAGCTAAATTTCTTCTTAGGCTTACAAATCAAGCAATCTCAGGAAGGCACAATGATCCACCAGCAGAAGTACATCAAAGAGCTACTAAGGAAGTATGATATGTAGCCTGCTAAGTATATGAACACACCCATTGCTCCTGGAATGAAGATAGATCTGGATGAAACTGGTGCTTCCATTGATGAAACTAAGTACAGAGGAATGATTAGTTCTTTGTTGTATTTAACTGCAAGTAGTCTAGATATTGTTTATAATGTGCGGGTTGTGTGCAAGGTTCCAGTAAAAACCAAAGGAGTCTCACTTAAATGCAGTCAAGAGAATCTTGAGATATTTGAAAGGAACTCAAGATCTTGGTTTATCGTATCCAAAAGGAGGTAGTTTTGATCTTATTGGGTATGCTGATGCTGACTATGCAGGTCACTTGGTGGATAGGAAAAGCACATCTGCGGTGGCACACTTCCTAGCTCCTTGTTTAGTTTCATGGGTTACAAAGAAACAAAACTCAGTGGCATTATCCACTGCTGAAGCTGAATATGTAGTAGCTGCTTTATGTTGTTCACAGTTATTATGGATCAAGCAGCAGTTGGAGGACTTCTGAATCAATATTGCCAATAACCCGGTCCAGCACAAGAGAACAAAGCACATTGATATTAAGCATCACTTTTTAAGGCATAATGTTGAGAAAGGCCTAATTACTATGAACTTCTGCAGGACTAGGGATCAAATTGCAGATATAGACTAAGGCATTGAATAGGGTCCAATTTGAAAAGAACAAGCTTGAGCTAGGGATGACCAAGATACAATGAACGAAGCAGCATCTGGTTCTCCCAATGATTGGCTAGTGAAGTTTTCTTGTTTTTACTTTGCTTAACTTTGCTTAGTTGATTCTACAATGAAAACTTAATTGTTTTGCTTGCTAACTTGTTTGGAACCTTTTTTCATGACTTAGATACTTGCAAATTTTTTAAATTAAGGATATAATTGAAGAAACTGGTGCATGCACATTCAGGTACACATTCTATATCACTTACTGAGTATAATGTTGTCTTATGTGGACTAAATTGTTACCAATCACCCTCACTTGGCGCCGGATTAGTGTAGAACTTTTAAAATTCAAATTCTTTGAACCGTGACGGCGTCAGCTCCTGTGCGTCATAAGTAGTAGCAGCTTTTTCCAATCCCATCAACCCGTTCCCCTTCGCGATAAACCTAAACTCGTCTCTATTCCATCATTTGATCAACGAAACATTGTTTCTATCAGCAAAACAGAAAGAACTCTCTCAAAATATTTTCTCTCTCTAAGAACACAACTCTCTGCAAAAGAAGCAAAAAGGTCGACCAGTTCCAAAGTAGATTCTCTACTCTCTTCTCCAAAAATCAAAATTTCTAAACTAAATCAAAAGGCAAAGCAACTGGCAGCGAGTCGTTCTGTGGCTATGGCGAGAAAGTTTACAAAACTGAGACAGAAGAAGTTGTCGGAGGAAGCAACAAGTAAGGGGGAAAGTTGTCCAGAAACTGGTACGGAGGAAGAGATCATGGAGACGGTTCAAGAAATCGTTCAAGAAACTAAAAAGGTAAACCCTAGTTCTCCTACTGGTACTATAGTCGTCGATACTAGTTTACCTTCTATGCCTGTAGATTTAGAAGAACATGCTGTGAATGAAGTAGGAGATAAGGAGAAGGTAGTTGTAGAAAATCCTGAGAAAGATGTCAAAACAGAGGCTGTTGTTGTTGTTGCTAAAGAAACTGAGAACACTGTTGAGGAACTTGTTCCTGAGACATTTCCCATAGTAGAAAAGACTGTTAGTGACAAGGGATAAGGAAAATCTGCTGAACCTACTAAGGAACCTGAGAAAGAACCTGGTTCGTTCTCTGGTTCTGTAGCAGGTGATGACGCAGATCTGAGAGATATTGATAATTATGTGGAAGAGAATATAGAAGGTGTAGGTTTTACTGAGCCTTTAGATGATGTGTTGCCTGAGCCCGATCCCACTCCTTAAGCTAGTGAATGTTCCTCCAGTGAGACTGATGTTGTGGTGGTGGAGGAACAGCGGAGATTGGGAAAGAGGCTGGTGGTTCAGGAACAAAAACAAACTGTGAAGAAAAGAAGGTTAGTAAAGGGAGGAGAATTTGTAGGTAGTTCCAAAATGGGATGTTCTGGAGATGCAGATGGTATGAAAGAAAACAGCAGGAAGACAGTGAGTCATGCTAGGAGCCTGATACTCGAGGTTCTATGAGAGAGCAGCAGGAGAGGATTGTGGAGGAACCTGAGGTTTGTAGGAGAGGTTCCAAATCAAAGTTGGTGATTGGAGAGGACAAGGAAGACAAGCAAAAGGAGGGTGGCCTATTTTAGACGTCTACCAATGGTGAAGGGTAAAATTCTCAGTGACCTGAAGCTTGAGGGAATGACTCATCTTGGTGCTAAGTTGAGGGCTCAGGGTTAGTTGAACCTGTTCAGTGATCGTGCTAGACAGCTGAGAGAACAAGACGTTCGAAAATTTTATTCCAATTGCACAGTAAGTGAAGGTATTGTGACAACCATAGTCAAGGGGCTAGTGATCCAGTTTGATAGTGTGGAACTGGGTGAGATTTTGGGTGTTCCCTCTCAGGGCTACCGTGAGTATATGAGGAACTCGTGGCCTGCTAAAGGAGATGGAGTGTCTGCTTTGAAGGTGACCCAAAAATTTGCAGGGAGACCTAGACTCGTAAGGCTACACAAGTAAAGAAGAAGGCAATGCAACCCTTCTACCAGTTGCTCATTGAGTTTGTGCTGAAGAACCTACTGCAGAGGTCAGAAAGGATGAGTGAGCCCAACTTTCTGGATTTGACCTATATGGACCTGCTAGATCGAGAGTTTCGTATTAATCTGCCTGAATTGATGATTAAGCACATAGGTAGGGCAGCTGATATGGGGTTAGGAAAATATGCGCTGGTCTATGGGTTTCTTCTGGGGAAGGTGTTTGATTTCTTTGAGGTGCCTGTTGGTAAGTGGACTGAGCCGGACCATAATGACTTATTTGGGAGGAACATTTTTAAATTCTGTGACTATGTGTTGGATGGTGAACCTGCTGATAAACCAGAGCATATGGAAGAGGATGCAGATGAAAGGAGGAACAATAGAATGGACAGGAGGATTGAGGGGTTCAGGAGGCAGCTTGAAAGGCAAAATGATGAGCTGGCCTGGATGAATGCTGAAAACACAAGGCTGGATGCAGAGCTGGAACGTGAAAGAGAAGGAAACTCACGTCTCCTCGCCTTGTTGCTTGCTCACTTTAACATCCCTGATATTCCTTAATTCTGAACCAGTTCCTTTCCCTAGTCCCTTCCAGGTTCTTCTATGGCCTGTTTTTAAGACAATTTTGTATTTCGGTTTGTAATATTTTGAATGATGTTTGGATGTTTTATGGTAGTTTGGCACTTTTTGTTGTTATAAATATCCTATCTGCTAGTATTTATTGTCTGAAAGAGGTTCCTGACGTTTAAAGGTTGGCTTGCTGGCTTTGGCACTAGAGTCAACTAGACTTAATTTAAGTTGAGCAGGTTCTTACAGTAGTAAAACTTTTCGATGATGCCAAAAGGGGGAAGTTAGATGTTGATTTTGTTCATTATATGTGTTTGACCTATATTCGCCTAACTGTTATTACCCTGGTTCGAGGTTAGTGGTTGATTTTTACAGGTTCTTGAGAGTATAAACCCTCGGTGAGACAACATGGTTTGTCATCATCAAAAAGGGAGAATTTGTTGTAAGGATGAGTTTTGAAGATGACAAAGGACCTGGTGCTAAGTGGACCACGAAAAGGTTCATAGTCGAAGTGAGAAGACCAGCTGTTCAAATGAGATATTCAAGTCAGAGCTGAAGAAGGAAAGAAAAGAACAGTTGGGTCAAAGTTTCAATCCTACCGGAAACAGAAGAAGCAAGAAGCGGTGCTGAGAAAGACGCGGTTCCTAAACGAAAATGGATTGGGAACTAAGGCAAATTAACTTATGTTTTAAATGAGAAAATATGAGTAACCTTGTTTAAAACTAATTCTATAGAGGAAAATGATTCCTAAGCTTAGTTGGATCCAGCTAAGTCTAGTGCCTATATATACAAATTAGTTTGGCCAAATTCAATACGCACAAAAGACATCTCAAAAGAGCATATCAAGTACAATCGGATCGTGGGAAGCTTTGTGTGTATGAACAAAGGCTGAGCAGCAGAATCTTACGACGGAGCAGTTTCATAGATAAGTCTGTTGTTTTAGTTTCTTTGTTATAGGCTATTGAGTTGTAATCTATCAGCTTGTTTAGAAGCATTAAGTAGAGATTACTTTTTGAGGTTAACTAGAGGTAACCTTACCAGCTAACGTGTGGCTGTGAAGGTTCTAGGTACTAGGGGGTTCTAGTTCCTTGATTACAATACGCTGTAGTCTAAAACTTGCTTGGGTTTTCCTTTATTCGAAGAGTTTAAATCCCTAGAGTTTGGATCGTGGTTTTTTATCCTTTGAGCAAGGATTTTTCCACGTAAAAATCTCCGTGTTCTTTACGTTTCCGCAATTTGTTTAGTTTCAGAGATAGGTGAAACTTGCAAGGAACCTGGTTCCTTGTGAGTTAAGCACAGAAAGTTAAAAGCAAGTTTTAGGTTTTAAAAATCGGGTAAGGACACTATTCACCCCCCTCTAGTGTCTTATGAAGGTGCACCAAGTGCAACAGAACATAAGTAGTTGTATTAAATAGCCGTGGGTGAATTTTTTATCATATGTACTAACTAGGACTTGCATCAAAATTGGTAGTACGCAGCAATACCAAAAAAGAAATTAAATGCAAAAATGAAGGAACATTGAAAAACAAGATTTATATACTTTAGCTGTTCTTCTGCCTTGAGCAAGTTCATCTCTAACACCACCCTCTTTATACTTGATTAGCTCTATCCCACCGGTTGTGATTTAGGAGCTATGGGCTTCCCACTACTCTCCTTTGATCTTCTGGACTGCCCACTTGGTAGGGAACTTGATTGTTTGGTGGAGTGTTAATGGAACAGTTTCCATGGGTATGAATCTACGACCTTCCTACAATGATAATGTAGGTCATGTCTCCTGCAAAGACTTGGAAAGGCGTTTCCTTGATTACTGCTCGAGTATAGACCGACAACACAATCTCGCCGAGGGTTGTTTCAATTGAGTTGTTAAACCTGAAGAGCACTATGGATTTCAGAACAAATTTACCCGACAATTGCCTCTCTTCAACAACCCCAGCTAGAATAATATTCATCGAGGTACCTGCAACCATCTAAACACGTTTGACTCAGTATAAAGAAAAAGTGCATCGTGGTGAGATAATTGAAATCCATCAACGTCCAAATCGCTAAAAGAAATACAGTCCCCGGACTCTGTTTCCTAGTTGCGCTTCCTCTGTTCACCATGGCTCACAGAGACTTTGACAAATCTTCTGTTCGTGATCCTGCTAACTTTTGCTCCTTCTCTGATCATGTTCACTGTTCGTTTCACTTTGGAGTTGAGACTTTGGGTGGTTGATTGACCCCCCACTGATCTACTTCATGTTCATCCCCTAATTTGTTTTGAGTACGTGTGCTTGTCATGCCCTCTTTTTCCCAAAACAAAATTAATGAAAATGAGTTTAAAAGCAGTGACTAGTGTTTTCGAGGTACACAAAATATTTAAAGAGAACTCAAAGTCGTCACTTGACAAGTTAAAGATGTGTAAAGTCACCAAAGTGGTGTATCTAGAACAACTTTGACTCGTCTAGTAGTTGCGTCAGAGATTTTGGGTAAATTCCTCAGTTGACTCTCAGAAAGGTGTTAGGAATCCACAAGTCCTGTCCCGAGCACAGTTGCTTTATTTTCATAAGTTAATTTAAGAAATATTTGGTTGTTATATATTTTCCGTTAGTTAAAGCCACACTTTGAAAAATATATTACTCTACACTAAACTTGAAGACTTAAAGTCCATGCTCCAAATTGAAACATCATTCACATTGCTCAAAAAATAACTTAAAACAATTTAATTAATCTTTGAATCATTTAAAACAGAGTATGGATGTCTATGCAAAGGTGATTGTTTCATCAAAAGTAGGCTGTTTATTGTTTCTTCTAAACGCATACGAAAGTATACATGGTCGACAAGTAAAAAATTGATAAGATGAGTATCATTCCCACGAGGACTATAGTTCAGACTGAATCCTAGCAAACAATTTCCTAAAAACTATTCAGGGATCTTTTTCGATGATGATTGTGATTTTTCTACTATCTAAAGAAAAAAATAATTAAAAACAAGTAATTGACGTCAAGTACTAGAGAGCAAATTATAGGTTGGTATCAATAAGAGAGAACGGTCCATGGTCAGAGCTACAACCGATCCAATAGAATTTTTCTGTTGATTCTACTTCTCGATTTCCTAGATTGCTAACTAACAGGTTAATTATATTCGTGAAAACTTGTCAATTCTTCACGAGTCTATGCAAGCTACTCTAACACCTATATTTCTATGGAATTAAATCACATGCATGCATTAAAAAACTCTGTATTTAGCTAAGGAAGGCGAATAAGTATATGTCTACCCTACCCTCAAATCGATTCCCTGATGTCCAGGTTCACAATCAAGCCCTATTCTTTCTTATGTGCGTTCACAAGTTCCCTCAGTCGAGTTCAACTTGTAAACCGTAGATAGTGTTCAATTATCAGACCTTAATGACCAAACAATTAGGCTCAAGAAAGAATAAACAATCTGTAGTGGTAAATCAATATATAGAAATCAACTTTCAAATATCAACCTTCATGTATTTTCTATAATCCTAGAACGATATGTTTAGCTATGCATATTCATAATAACAACACAAGAAATCATGGAAGAAATATGAAATATTGTAATAGATGATGTAAAGGAATTAAACCCTTGGTTCAATGTGTTAGGAACTCCAAAACTTGCTCCCAAAAATCGACCCCTTACTAAAACGAAATTATAAGCTATTTATAGTGTTTACAAAGTCTTCACATAAGTTAATCCAGAGCCTAAACTAAGTTGAAAAAGTTGGAGTCGCTGAACTAAAAGCCTCAGGGCAAGTGTCGCATGGCTCATAGCCTCTGGATGTCGTGCGCTATACCCTAAGCGTCGCATGGCTCATGGAACACCAAATTCTGAAGCTGTGACAGATCTACAGCTTGCACCATAGCTTTGCCTTCTAATGTCATATCCCACAATTAGCTAAGTTCATCAGCTCTTGCTCGATTATATTAACCTTCCCTCCGTTTGCACTCGTATTCATCCAAACCATTCCTACAATCACAACCACAATAAATGAGCGCAGCAATCACAATCATTTCATGCAATGGGCGAATAACGTATCAAAATGTGAGGAAATATTAAGGTAAAATAGGTCAATATTTCCAAACATCACCGCCCCACACTTAGAGCTTTGCTCGCCCTCGAGCAATCACCAAAAACAACTTCCCAACTAAACCAACACTTGGTAGAACATGTCTACTTATTGTTATGGTTGATACCGACCATTAAACAAGAGCATAAATACATACCATGTGATCCATAACATGCCAAAAATTCACCAAATTTTAAAACACTAGAACGACCAACTCAAGACATCTCAATCTCAAAGCCCGACTCAATGAAACTAAGCTTTCACAAAATCGCACCCATTCACTCAATCAAGAAGTCAATAACTTCACCTATCTCGCGCAAACCATGTGCCCTCACCAAAAATAATCAAGTGAGCATCCCAAATATCACACAAAAAATATATTTCAAGAATAAATAAGGGACATCATATAGGAAGAATTCACTCGCTCTCAAAAAGAGGTTCATGTGCCACACACAACATACCATAGGCTTGCCCGTAGTGTAGGACTCCACTAATGTAAGCTCACTCCAATCAGAATTAACTGGGACTTTAAGGGTTGTAATGTAGGCTAAAGGACGGGTAGGATAAATATGGATAAAATAGTGACTACCTCCCTAAGCACTTTAATACATCACTTTATTTTTTTTTTCACCATTCTTCTCAAAACGAACCAAGCAACCGCCCAAACATACACATATCCCTTTCAACTGTAAGCAATTTGCAACTTTACGTTTTTGCACAACACTAGCAAAGATTGTGATTTTTTCTTTTCATTTTTTTTGTTTTCTTTATTTTTCTCTTTTCAATATTTTTCTCAACCTTGCCAATGATTCTCTTTTTTTTTTCAAAATGCACCATATTTTTTTCTTTCATTGGTTCCACTCAAAAGCCACTCAATTTCTCCAACCTCAACTCCATAAACATCAAATATTTTAATTAAAGTTCTCTAAGGAGTACGGGTTCAAAAAGAAGACAATTAAGAAAAAAAGGGGTAAGGCTTGAAATATGGGCGCCAACAAAAAGGTCAATAGGCTCGAAAGGGCTTAATAAGGATAATATTCAAGGGTAGGCTAATCAAGGCTAAAAGGGCTTATCAAAGAAACGCCTGTATCATCTCCCGACTAAAGCAAACCTAGGATTTCTCTTTGAACACACACGGGGCAAGTTCTAGACATCAATATGCGGCACAGAACATAAGAAATGATAACTCACATCACACATGGCACATAGTTCACTAAAGACGGTTTCATTCCAACTCTCGGTTCCAGCAAACAAGGTGCAATTTTGGAAATTTAAGCACTAAGGCACAATAGTTCACAAAAGAGTCAAATAGTTGATCCTAAGCATCTCAAGAAGATCATTCACATTTTTCTAGGCATGCATCACAATTTTAAAACCAAAAGGGTTTCGCAAATAGCAAATGTTCAAGTCTAAATTCACCGGTATCAAACAAACCAAAGACACCTAGCATTCTACCATTTTTTTCCTAAAGATACTATACTGACTAATATTATACTACTCTTAAAAATAAAAATTACCCGGTTCAAAGGTCTACCCATAGAAAAGAACCGAGGCCATAAGAAAAATCACGGGGTGGGACTGTACCACTAACTAAAACTAAAAATAAAATCCTTTTGAAATTTTTCATTAGTTTTCTAATTTATTTTTATATATATATATTAAAGCAAGAAACAAATAAAAATAAAGTCAAGTGACAAAAACAAAAATTGCTAAAATTAAATTCCTAAAGGTACAATCATCCATAACCTCAAAACTTCGGAAGTCCCCCACCCCATACTTAAAACCAAGCAATGTCCTCAGTGCGATAAAAATAAAGTGCAAGAGTGAAAGGAACTTCCCTGAAGGCTGAAAGGTATAGCCTTTGGTGCTAGCGGTGGTGCCATCTCTATCACGAACGAACCAAACGTCTGTAGAGTTTGGGATACTCAGACTTCCCCCAATATGTTGTCTTGATAGGACATTGGGTGTGCGACACCCCACACTTAAGCTTAGCTATACTATAAAGAAAGTAATACGAACTAACTAATCTAAAACTAATTCAAAGAGGGTAGCCAGAAGAGAAGAGATATCAAGGCTTGGCAACGAGTAGCGCGCGACAATGGCTAAAGCTTGTGTTTGATCATGTTTTAATTCAACTTTAGTAAAAGAGACATAAATTTCAATGCTTTTGATCATCAACTAGCTCATACGATGCCTACTAGCCAATTTGTGTTGTAGAATGAAGCACAAGCATCCAATTGTACCAGCTGTTCATTGCACACAGGTTGTGCGCGATAGATGTACTCCATGAATCAGGGTCGCTAAAGCTTACTCGACTAGCATTTCGAACCCTCGACCAACTACCCCAGACTTAAAGTTATACCCCACAAAGCTTATGGAGTCGTTCGACTACTAAGACTTCGTTAACTGGTTCATACAGTCATTAAGGTAGCTTAAGGAACAATTTGCGTGCCTTACTTTCAAGCTTAATTTTCATAGATGTTCGGCAGATATCGTGCATGAGAATGATTTATGGCACACTTTAACTCATTTTAAAGTCAAATTTAACTTAAACGACACTAATTTTAATCCCGGATATCATCACAATATTCAATTATATGCCTATATGCAATTTTGCTACTCAAGAATTCACAATTTTGAAAATTTGGTCGCTTAGGCATTTTGTCGAACAGTTTATGTGCATTGTTTCTATGTTCAGATTTCATAAGCATCTAAAAGGGAATAACCCTCCCAATTTTCATGGGAGATCACTTTAACATATACCAGACATACCATCACAGATTCACAGTTAATGCTCAAAACCCGACGAGGGTTCAATTACAAAAGTCAACTTAAAGTGATAGCTAGGGGAAAGGGGACTGTGATAGTAAAGCAGAAACATGCTAAAAAATAGCTGCAGAAGCACGAGAAAGAACAAGAGAGAATGATGGAGTGACATACCAAAGCAATAGTGCAGCAGTGAAACTTACCTGGGAGTGCTGAACAAGGAAAAGAGGGATGGGAAAACTGTTTAATTATGTTATTTCTCGTGGGTTACTGGGTCGAAAACGGATCGTCCCTAAAAATAGTAAAACTTACCTGGGAATGTTGAACAAAGCGACGCTTTCAAATCATGTACAAACTTTTGGACTCTCTGTTTGACATCCTACGCTATATCACACGACGCTGCAGCTATGGCTTTTTGTGATTTAGCTTGAAAATTTCTGAAAAGCGCTGACACACGCGACGCTTCAGTGATCACGGCATAACGAGTCGACAATTTGTTTACTGCACGTTGTGAGACAAGCGATGCTTGCCAATCGCTGTCCAAAATTCAGACTTTCTGTGTGACTCGGCGCGATACCAGAAGCGACGCTTCAACTGTGGCGTCTCTAGTTGTTTCTGAAGCATTTACAGCACGCTATGAGTTGAGCGACGCAGGAGCTATGGCATGCAGGTTCGTGTAGATTCTGTTTCTCTCCTAGCTATGTTGAAAGCGTTGCTGTACATCTCGCGTCTCACATGTCTGAAACAGGTACTGTTGTAAGCTTAAATGTGGAGCGACGCATGAGCTATGGCGTCCTCTAAGAGCTAAGCTGTTTTGCAAGCTATCTAAGCTTCTTCAATGTATTGCAAGTTGCCTTAGTACTTAGATTTTAGCTTCAACCACTCCGCAATTTTCAATTGTGAATTTCGTCCGTCCGAACTTCCCGTGTCCTACAAAATTTACAAGAAAATTGCGTAGTATTAATGAAACCGACTAAACAACAAAAATTGGGCTGCCTCCCAACCAGCGCTTGATTTAATGTCGCGACACGACTCTTTTTGTATTTTTCTTTTTCTATATTTTTTTAAATTTTTTTAATTACATTTTTTCTTACATACAAGGCTCGGGTTGCCTCCCGAGAAGCGCCTTAGTTAACATCGTGGCACGACTATACTTATAAGTTTACTTCCAGCATTTACGTCTCCCGTTCTTACAATGAACTTTTGCTTCTTCTTTCCTTTAGGTGAATTTTCCTTCAAATTGTCAATTATTATGTCGTGGTCACCTTGTTCTACATTCCGCTCAAACACCTCTTTCGGTTTACTTTCATGTTCTTGTCTGACACATGCTATCAGAGAACACTCTTCAAACTCAACCATGCGATCCTTTCCATTATAAACTTTGAAAGTAACCTTTTCTCCATGCGCTCTCACAGTCATCTCCCCAAGTTCCATGTCAAGAACTGCCTTCGAGGTGATTAGGAATGGTCTTCCCAAAATTATTGGAACTTCTTAGTCCTCTTCATAGTCTAGAATAATAAAATCAGCAGAGAACATGAACTTTCCAACTTTAATCAACACATCCTTCACCTTATCATCGGGACAAGTGAGTGATCCATCTGTCATCTTAACAGTAACTGAAGTAGGCTTGATTTCTCCTAGGCCTAACATTTTATAGACAGACAGAGGCATGAGATTTATGCTGGCCCCCAGATCACACAGTGTACCAGAAATATTATGACCACCAATAGTGCAAGTAATAGTAAACCTCCCAGGATCTTGAAGTTTTGGAGGTAATTTACTCAGGATTGTACTACACTCCTCCGTCAACTCGATTTTATCAATCTCCTGTGGTTTTCTCTTCTTAACTAGAATCTCTTTTAGGAACTTCACAAATGACGGCATCAGTTCAAACACATCGGTCAAAGGAATGTTAACCTGAAGCTCTTTCATCATACTCACAAATTTCTGAAATTTAGCCATATCCTTTGATGGTTGAAGTATCTGTGGGAATGGTGGGGGAGGTAGAGGTGCCTCCTTTTTCTCTTCTTTCTTCTTTACTTTCTCCACTTTTTCTACTTCCGCTGCTTTAAGTTGCTCCTTCTCCTCAGTTTTGGCCATCAACTCTTCATCTTTAACTAGAGTTACAGTAAGACAGTGCTCAACTCTCTTTAGATTTGGATTCGATTCAACATTACCAGGAAGTGCTCCATGTGGTCTAGAATTTTGTGCTCCAGCTAACTGCCCCATTTGGCATTCAAGGTCATTTTTAGCTGTAGTAATTATGGCATGTGCCTGAGCTGCGTTATCAGCTATAATTCTCTGCTGGCCTGCTAACATCTGTTTTATCAAATCTTCAACTGACTGCTGGACTGCTATGGTGGAGGCTGAGGATGTGAATTCTAGTAATTATTCTGAGATTTCGTATTACCTTGTGCAGCCTGGTTATCACTCTAAGAGAAACCAGGATGATTCCGTGAATTAGGATTGTAGCCATTACTAAACTGGTTCTGATTCTGTCCCTGAGACCTATTTTGATTCCCCACGTAATAAACTGACTCTGGATTGGAGGGGCAAATATCAGTAGCATGATCTTGTCCACATACCTCACAAAAACTTTGGAACTGCTGCACTTGTTTAACTGATTGCACTTGTTGCTGAGTTGGTGGCAATGCTAGCATGCTACCTTTGGTTAGCTATGGCATCCATCTTTGCATTCAATGCTGAAACTGCATCCAATTGACCTACTCCAGCAGCTTTTTGACTTGGAGCTATACCATCAGCCTGCCAGTCAGGATTTTTCTAAGAGAATTTATCCAGTAATTCATAAATCTCATTAAAATTCAAGGCCAAGACTTGGCCTCCAGCAGCAGCATCCACCACGATCTTGGTATGAGCATTCAAACCTTCCACAAAAGTATGAGCCAACACCTCATTAGACTGGTTGTGGTGCGGGCAATCTCTCAATAATGACTTGAATCTTTCCCAGGCTGAATACAAGGATTCTCCATCTCTTTGTCTAAAAGACATAATCTCACTCCTTATTCTAGCTGTATTGGCAGATGGATAGAATTTAGCCAAAAATTTCTTAGCCAAAGCATCCCAAGTAGTGATAGACCCAGGCTTTTCAGCCTTTAACAACTTCTTTGCTGCCCCGATCAATGAAAACAGAAAGAGTATCAGTCGAACATAATCAGTTGAGACGCCTGCTGGTGTGTATGTGTCATTAATCTCCAAAAAATTCTGGATATGTTGTTGTGGATCCTCGTGCAGTAATCCAGCATATTGTCTTGTCCCATGTAGTAGTTGTATCATGCCTGAATTAATCTCAAAGTGTCCAGCAATTACAGGCTTAACTATGCTCGAGGCTACTCCCTCTAGACTGGGAAGAAAAACATCTCGCACAACTAAAGCTCGATCTTCTGTCATTCCTACAGGTAAGGATAAAGAGAAACCTAATACCTGAAACAGCACAAGAAACTCAAAACAAAAAATTAAACCTGAATAGAAAATAACAAATCGTTTAAAAAGAAAACAGTCAATTATTTAGTCCCCGGCAACGGCGCCAAAAACTTATTGCTCCCAAATGCACACGCAAGTATACGTGATCGACAAGTAATAAATTGATAAGATGAGTATCGTTCCCACGAGGACTATTGTTCAGACTGAATCCTAGCAAACAATCCTAAAAACTATTCAGGAATCTTTTTCGATGATGATTGTGATTTTTCTACTATCTAAAGAAAACAATAATTAAAAACAAGTAATTGAAGTGAAGTACTAGAGAGAAAATTATAGGTTGTTATCAATAAGAGAGAACAGTCCAGGGTCAGAGCTACAACCAATCCAGTTGAGTTTTTCAGTTGATTCTTTTTCTCGATTTCCTAGATTACTAACGAACAGGTTAATTATATTCGTGAAAACCTGTCGATTCTTCACGAGTCTATGCAAGCTACTCTAACACCTATATTTCTATGGAATTAAATCACATGCATGCATTAGAGAACTCTGTAATTAGCTAAGTAAGGCGAATAGGTATATGTCCATTCTATCCACAAATCGATTTCATGATGTCCAGGTTCACAATCAAACCCTATTCTTTCTTATGCGCGTTCACAAGTTCCCTTTGTCGAGTTCAACTTGTAAACCGTAGATAGTATTCAATTATCAGGCCTCAATAACCAAAAAATTAGACTCAAGAAAGAATAAACAATCTGTAGTGGTAAATCAATATATAGAAATCAACTTTCAAACATCAACCTTCATGTATTTGCTCTAATCCTAGAATGATATGTTTAGCTACGTATATTCATAATAACAACACAAGAAATCATGGAAGGAATATGAAAGATTGTAATAGATGATGGAAAGGAATTAAACCCTTGGTTCAATGTGTTAGGAACTCCAAAACTTGCTTCCAAAAATCGACCCCTTACTAAAACTGAAGTATAAGCTATTGATAGTGTTTACAAAGTCTTCCAATAAGTTAATCCAAAGCCTAAACTAAGTTGGAAAAGTTGGGATCGCTGAACTAAAATCCACAGGGCAAGCGTCGCATGGTTCATAGCCTCTGGATGTCATGCGCTATACCCTAAGCATCGCATGGCTCATGCCACTCCAAAGTCTGAAGCTGTGACAGATCTACAGCTTGCACCATAGCTTTTCCTTCTAATGCCATATCCCACGATTAGCTAAGTTCATCAGCTCTTGCTCGATTATATCCATCGATAAAATAAATAATTTAGGAATTTTAGGAAAAATATAAGATATACTTCCTTTGTTCCAAAAAGGATGACATGTTTCAGATTTCGAGAATCAAACGGGTTCATTTTGACCATGAATTTGAGCATATAATTTTTAATTTTTTTGAACGAAATTTATATTTTTGAAAACTACATAAAAAGTAATATAAGTCACAATAATTAAATATTCAAAATATTTAAAAGACATATAAAATATTATGGTTAAAAATAAACTCGTTTGACTCTCGATATCCGAAGCATGCCATCCATTGTGGAACGGAGAGAGTATAAAGGAAGAAATAACTAATAAGTAAATAAATAGATAGGTAAATAAATTAATATAAAAATAATAAATATTTAATAATTAATTAAATAATTAATGAGCTATTTTAATTAAATGATTAAATAAATACATAAATAGATAAATAAATAATTATTACTTTAAATAAATAATGATAAAAAGGGTCCAATTTTAATTGTATTTGCTTGAGCTCATTATTTAACAAACGGTTCTTAACATTTGCAAAATAGATGATATATTCTAAAGAAAAAGGATAAGGTAATCACAAAAGCAGTTAATATCAATTTTATCCTACAGGGCTCCTAGTCCGCTCTACTGGGAAGTCCTATAACATGCTTTTTCTAAAGGAATGAGGAAAGACAGGGTAAAGAAAGTAGAACCCGGAAATAGCAAACTCGCAAGCGAGCCTTGATAGCAATTTGTTTAACTTGAAGTACTTTCAATCTTGGACATGAAATGAATTGATTGAACATTTATCTCGACAAGGCAGTTGACATCTCAGGCTTGGATCGAATGCAAACTAAGTGAGTTCAACTCGAACTCAAAATTCCAGAGTCTCAAATGTACTCGTCCCCAAGATTCATGCAAAGAAATTAAAGAAAATAGAGATTAGCATTTCTAGAAAAGAGGTTCAAACAGGACATAGCAATAGTGGAAATAAGTTGAGCAGATAGCATATTTCAGAATAAACTAACAACTTTGATAGATATCTATTTTGTTCTGATTCCAAATGAATTGACAAAGAGAGACAAATTCACATTCTTAATCCAAAATTACTATTTAAATATGAACAAGAACAGATTATACTTCATTTCAATAACACTTCAGAGATCAAATTAAAATTCATAGCTTTGTGATGAACCCACTGAACAATCAGGTATGCATAGAAGAAATCAGACTATCATAATTAGACTAATGACACCTTGAACCATATAAAACCAGAAACTGAAAATACTACAATTGGACAAATCAAACCAAACTCAAGAACACAGGGAAAATGAAATGCTAGAGGAACCAGAAGTGCAGATTGTTATCTTTAAATATTGGGGCAATTTCATGACAAGACGTGCTGAATTATTCAACTAAACCCTTCCCTCAAACCAGACAAGAGAACCAAACTCATTTTAATTACTTTGGACATTCAGAGCTAAAGCACTTCAAACAGAACAGGCCAAAGGAGGGATGGAAGGAATTCAAAAGAACTTAAGTTGATGAATTTAACACCCAAGAAATAAGCTAAAGAAACAAGATGAACTGAAAAACTCAAGGTAAGTTGAAATTAATACAACACAGCAAGTGCAAACTTAAACTAAAATAAGCTTAAAATTAAACATCCCATCAGTTCAAGCTTAAAAGAGACATCTAAACTTCCAGGACTTCAAACTAGAACCCTTGGATACAACCTCAACCCTTTTTATGCAACTAGAACCAAAACAACTAACACCCTTCATCAAAACAGAGCTAGAATAGACTTCATGCTACCTATTCTCCCTGAAACACTTTGCACACACTTTCCAACTTGTATACCTACCCCTACACATCTCAGCAAACCACCAGAACCTAAACTAACTCCTTCCAGCACACTTGCATACTCCCTGAACTCACAGATCTCTCCAGAACAACATAGCGCGCACACAATTCTTCCAGCTTCACCCTGAACAACTGCAGCACCCTAGACTCTCTACAAACCAACCTGCAATACTACCTCCACTCCTAAGACCACCCAAACAAGACTAGGAATAAATACTAACTCCTGTTATTGCTACAGCAGATCATTCACACCCTCTCAAACTCCCTGGATCCTCACTGTTTCCAAAGGATAAACCTGCATCCTGCAAAACCATTATACACCCTCTTCTAACACTCACACATACATCCTCAACTCCTACACTGCCTCCAAACACCCTAGACAACTTTCCTCACATCCAACAAACCACAACACAAGCCAAACAACCAGGGACCTCTCCCTGAACAACCCTTCAAACCTCTTAGAAAAACAAAACAGATAGAACAAGAACCAAGCAATTTCAGGGAACTAAGACAAAAGAAACGGGAAAATGAGAGAGTGAAACACAACCTAAACTTCTTTTAGACAAGCAATCAGGATAAGAAACAAAGTGTTTAGCTTAGAAATCATCCTACGTTACTACCTTTAAGGCCTGAACAGAGCTTATTTTAGCAACCTATATCGCAAGTGAAGAATAGGCTTTCTTCTTTCAATAAGTTAAGCTATAGCATACATACAGCAAAGTTTGAATCTCTACTCAAATAAAGTTGACTAGAAACAGTTTGATATGCAAAACTTAAAAAAGTATCACGCTCAAATCTGCTCAATAAAACATGAAACAAGCATACAAACAAGTTAATGTATAAAGTTGTAAGGTTTTGAATTTCTCCTGCTTAAGGGTAGTGAATGGGGTGAGGATCCGAGAAAACGCGACTCGAACAAGAGCGACGACTCGAATGTTGAAGTGACGACATAAATCAAACCGAAACAAATAATCACTATATCTTTATAAAAGAAAACTGAGAAAAAATGTTCATGTATGTATATGTTGTTGCTTCTAAAATTTTAACCTCTAGGTTCTGCCTCTCTAAACTCCAATAACTTCAAAACTAATGAGAATAGGATGCTTTTATACCTACGCAACTAGGGTTTTGACTGATTTCCCTCAAAAATATTGAATTTGCCCTAACTCCGTCATTTTCCTTATTCGATAAGTGAAACGACCTCGGTTAGTTGTTTCGCAAGTTAGGACTCCAATTAGCGTGCCAATAATTTTAAAATATTCGTAATGTCCATTAGGACATGTCTGCAAAATTTGAGCTAAAACAGACCTCGTTTGGTAGGCATTGGAAGAAGGTTTTAGTTTTTATTGTCAATAAGTATTAAAAAATAGATTTTCGAGCTCGGTTTTGGCGAATGAGCTCCGATTCAAAATCCGGAAGCGCCGTTAGGTTCGTATTATTATTTATGACTTTTGTGAACTTTCGAAAGTGAATTTCGATGTTTTTCGGCTTGTTTCCGTTAAAATGCCGAAAGTTAAATAATTTGACTTCTTTTCAATAAATTTGCATATTGAGTTTTGGGAGTCCGATTTGAAATCCGGCTTCGCGAGTATGTTTACATATATTTTGTATAACTTGTATGAAAAAATTGAAATTATTTCGAATATCGTAGGATACCATTTTAATTATTACCGTACCAGCGAATTTTAAGGGAAAAAAAAGAAAAAAAAAGAGAAAAGGACAAAAGTTGATGGCGGCTGATGGATAAGCTTATATAAAAGCTCACTTATGAGCTTAAATTGAAGAGAATGAACAGAAAGAGAGAAACACGAAAAACAGAGATGACACAGCGAGAAAAAAATGCCAGAAAATGAGAAAAGAGCCGGGAAAATAGTAGAATTTTTACCCCGAAACATTCAGGTAATGATCTTAATGCATTATTTGAGTTTATTACGTGTGTTTGAATATATTTTAACGGTAAAACTTGGAATATTAGACATCATTTTAATAAGTTCAATTAATAGTTTAAAGGGTCAAATGGACCCCGATAATGAAATTGATTATATATTCGTACTCAGGGAGTTATGGGCAACTTATAAATGTAATTTATTGAGGGTTTGGTTATGTGACCATAAACCCCGTACATAGGCCTGGCCTGCGTATTACGTATGCGAATAGAGTATCAGGTTCCTACCTGGATTGCCCTAAGATGTGAGGAATGAAGCCTTTAGCCTGATTTGATATATTTTTCTGCTTATTGAATAGAGTGGGATCGTTTGGCAATGAATTCAAAGGACAAAGCGGTTGTTGAGTAATTGTGCTAACTTTGTAACAAGGTAAGTGTTTATATTCATTTCTTTGGAGGCACCTGGCCTCGTGGATTTTCTACCACGTATTCCTTACGTGTGTAGCTGCCGATAGGCGTGCTCATTACGCCTTCGCTTTGGATTTACATTGTATATTATATGTTATGTCCTATTGTTTGTATTGCATTGAGGATCAGAGCATTGTACCCTAGCTGTAAGTTAGCATCTACTTCCCGGCTGTCGATGAGAGTCCCGCGCCGGTGAAGGCTTATTATTGCATCACATTGCATTCATATGCATTATATGTCATTCATATGCATTACATTGCATATCATATTGGGTGCAGGAGTATTCCGCCCCAGGAGCAGGAGGATTCCGCTCCATTGTATCATATTGAGGGTAGGAGGATTCCGCCCCAAGAGCAGGAGTATTCCGCTCTTATGTCAGATATTGAGTGCATGAGTATTCCGCCTCAGCTTTACATTATATCGGGTGCAGGAGTATTCCGCCCCAGGAGAGTACAGGAGTATTCCGCCTCTGGTTTATATTATATCGGGTGTAGGAGTATTCCGCCCCAGGAGCAGGAGTATTCCGCTCCAGTTGGTTATCAGATTGGATTTCCCTTGAATGCAGGAGTATTCCGCTTCGGGATGGGATTACGGGCACATGTGACCCTTCGTATCATATTTCATTTCATTTCGTTTCATCTCACTTCATTTTATTTCATCTCAATTCATACCATGGTGTAGATTTGCGGTACATGACTACTGTTCTGCTTATATGTGCATTGCTTATTTGTTGATATGTTTCTGGAACGCATCCTTGGTTGAGTTTAGAAGTTTCTTACGTGTTTCCGGTTATTATCTGGCTCTGACTTTTTATAATTTAAATAAAAGGAATTTAGTTTATCTGTTTCTTCTCCCTGGCTAGCTATCCTATTCTTTGAGATGGTTAGTCTGCCCTACTTATTGAGTCCTTTTGACTCACCCTTGTTTGTTGTTTGTTTCTTGTCTATCTATTTCGTTTCGGCAGGTTCGCTCCAGGATTGAGTTCGCCACATTGTGAAGGAGCGAAGACGACATCAGCTGTCAGGGTGAACCAGCTTTTATTCCGGATGGCCACCAGTTTATTGGTTATTATTTCAGTTGCATTCTGCTCCCTTCAGGAGGTATCTGTCTTCTTTTGTACTCTTAGATGTCTAGTCAGGATAGCCCTAAACCTAGTATGTGGGTAGTCAACTGTAATTTCTTTTTTACAGCTTAGAGATATCATTATGTTTGTACTTTTTCTAAGTCTTGTTATTGTTTATAAATTGAATTATATTTATTTTCCTAATTTAATTGATAAGGGTTCGCCCGACGGGTCTAGAGAAGGATGTCGAGTGCCCGCACGGCCTAACCGGATTCCGGGTCGTGTCAATAAGGGTGAGAATGGTCAAATTTCTCAAAGATCGTACCATTCTCGTCCTTATCTTCAAGGATTTAAACATTAGGAATCAAAATTGGTGGTTTGGATCCATTTTTGTACAAGAAACAAATCTGGAACGTTGGTTGTTCTCCAGCACGACACTGGTACGGAGAATGGGAAAACAATTTTAAGTAGAATCGTCGTTTGGTTCAATGTTCTTCGCGTTTTGGACGAGAATTCGAAGGAAGTCGTGGGTTCTAGGGACTTTCGGGTTGGGGAAATGAAAAATGGGTAAGGGTATCAAGTGTGGGAACTAAATTAGAGAATTTACACGGGTGGGTCAATTTTAAGGTTGTGGCTTGCAATTTTGAACCCTTTTCTTCAAAGTTACTCCTTTGCTTTTGATTTTCGAAATTAACCTTTCTTAAAATAATTAGGAACAAAATTGGGTGTCAACAGCTATGTATTCAAGGGACGGCCTCATGACTGGACTAATTGAGTTTTGGGCCTATTGGGTTACACCCAAACTCAATGCCCTTTTAAACACAAAAAATACAGATCTAAAATCACCATATCAGTCCCAAAACCAAACTAAAATACCCTTTTAAACACAAAAAATACAGATCTAAAATCATCTACATAGTCCTAAAACCAAACTAAAACAACCTATTGGACCAAATCAAATTTCCAATTTATTTAAAACCCCAAAATAAAATTGACTTGAGTCTAAAACACATAGAACTTAACAGATCCAAAATCATGCAAAAGGAAACAAAAGTGCCTCCATTTTCTTAACTTAGCTTATGAACAAAACAAATAGACAATCACACACACATATATTCCAATTCATGAAGATGAATACAAGCGATATAATCTTTATTCAAACAGAACTTAAACGACAAACTCGAGACGAATTTTTTCACATAAAACTAAAGTGAGGTAGATTCATGCTTGGATTAATAGAACTACCATAACGAACAGATAAACTAAAACCTTAGATCATATAATTCTACACTTAAACAAAGTCGGCCAAGAGCCTAACGAACTCAAATGCATGGACAGGATTAACTAGGCAAAATTATGCATACATGCTTCACACTGACGTATCCAATTCCATGGTTCAAATATTTAAGCCAAATAGAAAAAGGCAAACTAAGAATTGTAAAACAAGAATTAAGAATACTCTATCTAACCCGTCGAACAAATCAAAACAAAATAAAACAACCAAACAAATCCACACTGCTACTGCTTCAACGTTGAACCAAACCGTATGCCGCCACTGTCAGTGTTGCTGCCTTGTCCAGCTGTTGCTTAACGATTCATAACAAACCAAAATAGAAACAATCTCCACACAGTCTGCTGCTCTGTTTCACATCATTGTTGTCACAGTCTCGCTGCTACAACTCCATCATCAATGCCGCTATCCGAACTGCTTCAGCATCACGCCATCATCGCCAACACTACAATGTTGCTGCTTTGTCCAAACGCCACTGCCTCTCGGCCATTTGTAGTCGACTCCTTCCTATTTTTTAATGGAAATGACCCTAATAGGGTCGCTTCTATTAGGAAAAGGGAAAAAAGAGACAGAAAGCCGATGAAAAGAACAAAACAGGAATAAGACGATTGGAGTTCGAGTTTTACCGCGATTTAAAGGTCTGATCTATGTGTATTGAAGCTTTTTTTGACAAAATAGTTAGTACAAATGGAAAGAGGAGGAAAAAAGATTCTAAAGAGGTATATATTGACATTTTCCGACCACCGACGGCGATGGTCGGTGGCGACACGAAGGCGGAGCTCCGGCGGCCAAACGGTGGGGGTGGGGGTGGGGCTGCGTAAGTTTCGGCATGGTATATATTGACATTTTCCGACCACCGACGGCAATGGTCGGTGGCGACACGGAGGCGGAGCTCCGGCGGCCAAACGGTGGGGGTGGGGTGGGGCTGCGTAAGTTTCGGCATGGTGCCCTCCAGTCTTTGAGAGTAAGTGTGGAATGAGATAAATTGAAGAAAAAACGGCTTATATAGTCTAGGGTTTTGGGTTTGTGGGCCAGATCATGGACATGGGCCAGTGGACTAAGTGCGTAAGTCTAAAGAGGTATATATTGACATTTTCAGACCACCGACGGCGATGGTCGGTGGCGACACGGAGGCGAAGCTCCGGCGGCCAAACGGTGGGGGTGGGGGTGGGGCTGCGTAAGTTTCGGCATGGTGCCCTCCAGTCTTTGAGACTAAGTGTGGAATGAGATAAATTGAAGAAAAAACGGCTTATATAGTCTAGAGTTTTGGGTTTGTGGGCCAGATCATGGACATGGGCCAGTGGGCTAATGAGAATTGGGTTGATGGCTCATGGATTGAGCTTGTCATTCTTCCACTCCTTTCACCATTGTAGAGTTCGGCACTTATGCCATTTTCACACTAGGCACAAAATCAAACACTTATAAACAAATAAGACCTTCCACAAAATAGCATCCCGTAACAAACTAAGAGTTATGCTAATTGAAAATCACATAAGCATTAACAACAATTAACTTAACTTATGCCAAATTAGGTGATTACAGTTGTCCCTCTCTGATCGATAACACGAAGAGTATTCGGACAAAGACGTAATCAACAGCTAATTTGGCTTTTGGTTCTAGCTGAGAGAATGCTTTGAAAATTTGTGACCGTAACCTGACTACAATGCTACCTACATATCCTCGGACTTAGAAATCAGATCAGAGTAGTTCCTTACTGTTGTCACCCACTTTTGTCCCTCCTTTTTTCATAATTAGCTATAATTTAACTTAAAGGTGTAATTTAACTGTTTGAGCAAATTTGCATTAGAAGGCATGCATTTACGTGTGTTATCCCCTACTTATACATTATGTACCTAATTATGGCTATATTATGTAATTTTGCATCATTTAGGCTATTTGTCAAAACTATGACTTTTTGTGCAATTTAGTGCATTTATAACATTTTAGTAAATATTTGTTGCTATTTATATTTATTTAAGTTGATTTGTATCCTGATTTCCTTCTACATGTGAATTTTTGTTGTTCATTCGTTTCATTTTATACAGTATATATAATGTTAACACCCAATTTTCTCCCTCTTTTTTCATAATTGGCTATAATTTAACCTAAAGGTGCAATTTAACTGATTGAGCAAATATACATTAGAAGGCATGCATTTATATGTAATATTACCTATCTATACATTATATACTTAATTGTGGATATGTTACATAATTTTGCATCATTTATGCTATTTGTCAAAATTGTGACTGTTTGTGCAATTTAGTATATTTATAATATTTTAGTAAATATTTATGGCTATTTATACTATTTAAGTTGATCTGTATCCTGATTCCCTTCTACGTGTACATTTTTGTGTATATATATATATATATATATATATATATATATATATATATATATATATATATATATATATATATATATATATATATATATATATTCATATCTTGATTTATTTGGTACCTTTAAAGTTAAAATATCAGTTAAAATAAATATTCAGTCCGTATTCTATTCATCATCAATTATTTAGTTCAAATTTTTTTTAATTTGGATATTCTTATGTTCATATAATTATTATTTACATTTCAAAAATATTTCTTGTTCCATTGTTTTAAAATCCTCCTTTGTCTTGAACCTAGATAAGTATTCGTCTAGATACGTTCATTTTGCACCATATATTTCTCTTTCCACAATATACTATTCACTTTATTTCAACTCTTTCAAATTTCTTTTGCACCTAGACTAAATATCTAACAAAATATATATTTTGACTAAAATACTCTTTTACCAAATCTTTCCATAATTTTACCAAAAATCACTCTTTTTCTTTAAATTAGTCCAAGTTCATCCTCCCATTATCTCCCTCAATCTCCCCAATCACTCAAATCTCTCATCATATCACTCCAATCCCCTCAATATCTCCCCAGTCACTCTCCCCAATCTCCTCCATTTCTGAAAATACCCCAACGGCTCTTTTAAAATGGAGTTATATAACTCCTCGTTTGGAACCTTGAGAAGGGGAATCATCACAGATACACACAAACTACAAGAGGCTCACCCCAATATCATCTTCTTCACTCCATCTTCATCATCACCAACACTCCACCACACATAATACACACAGGTACATACACGACACCTACCACACATACAAAATCAGAAACGGGGAGCAAGACATATACACATACCATTACAGAAATACACCAGCACCTCCATACCCCCTCTCGTCTTCTTCGACATTCTCACACCCACACCATTATACATCACTTTCTCTCTACTTTATCTGCTGCACATACACCATCAGACTAAAATACATCTGCCCACCATTTGAAAATATACAATGGGGAACAGATCTAAAAATATACACTGTTAGTTTAGAGTACGCTCGACACAAGAGGGGGGTGAATTGGGTCGTTAACGATTTTGCCTCTTTTTAAACTTTAAACTAAGTTTCTTGACTTGTTGGAACAGCTTACTTGAAACTGTTCTAACGGGTGTTCCAACAATAAATTAACAAATTAGTAAAGAGAAAAGTAGACAAGGCACACGCGATTTTAACGTGGAAAACACCCTGGCTCAAAGGCGTAAAAAACCACGACCCACACACCTATGGGAATTTCAACCAATCCACTAAACAAACGAGCCAAACTCAGATTACAAAGAAAACCCCAAGGACCTAACTCTAAGCCCTCACACAACAATCCTAGACTGTTGCTACCCTTCCAAACTACCCTAGCTTGGAATACAAAGAACTTAACTCTAAGCTCTTTACCCAATGGGATTTTAACTCTAGATTACAACCTCAAAAAGTGCTTCTTATAAGCTTAACGAAATTACAATTTAAGTGCCTAATATATGAACTAAGAACTGGACTCAAACAATTCTAAATGACTTGATGAAACACTTGTCTAGACTGTTCCAATGCCCGTTCCAACTGCTTCAGAATTTTTCTCTCTTGTACGCTCAATTTCTCTTTTGTGCTGAAGTGTTTGGACACCTTTTTCAACCTGTATGAAACTGTATTTATAGAGAAATAAACTTGACAATAGAATATACAGTCCAACAAAGATAGGGATAAAAATATACAGCTCATAGTTTAATCCCTTCCTTATCAAAATAGAAGATTTCCTACAATCCTATTCCAACTCAAATTCCTTAGCCAAGTCCTGTAAAAATCAAATCACTAAGGAATCTTATCAACAACACTGTGGCTAATCCATAATCCAGCCATACAAATAACACCAAAATTAATTAATCCATTTCACACATTTTCCTTAAAATATCATTATTCACAAATTGCTATTTTTTCAAGAAAATTAATTCCACAAATAACGCCTCAATTAATTTCAATGCAACAAGTACATTTTATTTGTTGTCATCAAAACATCATATACTCAACAAATTCCCCCTTTTTGATGATGACAAACAAAATGTGCTTGTTTCACTTTGATAATAACACAACCTTACTTAAGTCAGTTAAAGACCTAAAATAAGGAATTTATTTATCTAAACATGACACAATATTTCTTCTCCTCTTTGCCAAACTCATTTATTACCAAAAGCACATACAAGTAAGGGACAATAAGACAAAACTAAAGTGGAATATTTGTCAGTGATATACATAACCTAAGCACAAGCACATATTACTCTTCCCCCTTTTGGCATCATCGAAAAGCATCAACTACCGTCAAAACCAACAATGCAAAATATATGGAAAATCAAATATGTCACACCCATCGCCACTGGGGCATCAACTAATGTAAGCATAAGCATAAATTTCTCAAGTATTGATACTAAATGATATTGGCCATCCTGCTTGAAATCACAATTCATCAAAACAATCCACAAATGACAAAGCCAAATCTGTACCAGTTAAGCTTTCAAGCCCAAAATAAAATGCTTAATCCATAACCTTGTTCATAGGATTTAAAACAAGAATATAAATTTAAGGAACAAGGCATTGAACAGGTTCAAGACTGGGCTGATATGAGTGTGAGGTCAAGGAAAGAGTTAAGAGTTTCTAGTGGTGCTTGGCTTATTTTTCCCTCTTACTTTCAGCTCTTGCTCAAATCTGAAAACATAGGATATCGAAATTTCATTCTCCTCCATAAGAATAGCCAACCAATTCTATAAAATATTATTTGAACATTCACATTAGAAATGGCTATTGGATCACTAGTAGGACCAGGTCCATCACCTGTTCCATCTTCTTAGCAGCCCATGATCTTGACAATAGATCTATGACATTTGTCTTAAAAGAATTTTTCATCAAACATCTCCTCCACATAATAAAATTACAACACTCATCAAAGCACACATTTTTTCTTTTTTGTTCCCCCGCAACCTTAGGCTGCTTCACATTTATCCAAATGCGATTGTCTCCTATTATTCAGATTTGCAACTTTATCTTTGGAAATTCTTCAAGGTCAAACCAAAGGGAGTCCGGAGGTATGAAAGAAAATGAAAGAACATGCTCAATTTTTTTTTGTTTTGGAGTGATGATAACTTTAAACAAAAGTGGATATGGGCTGGTTATGAGAAATGGTGATGAACAACTATATGCACAAGCCATATTTTGGAGGTACAGATCTAGAACAGTTTAAAATAAATTTATCCTTTATTTCATGCTTTCAAAACTGTGAATCAATCAAAGAAAATAAGGGCAATATCATTAGACCTCAACGAGAAAAATAATGAACTCATGACATGAGAGCATGCATGTTACAGCACAAGAATTGAGTTAGATATTTTTTTAAAAAAAAAATATTTATGCATTGATAGAGATCGAAGAATGACACCTCCTAGCCAATCATTGGGGAAAAAGAAATACATAATGCACTCATATAAATATAATTATGCCAAGATCCAAATTATTTATCTCAAGATGTCCATCACTTAGTGCTTTAGTAAAAATGCTAGCAACTTTTTACCCAAAATACTAAATAAGAGATAAAAAGAATTACATACCTTTAGTGCTATATTGTCAGCCAAGAACTCAACAGAAACAACATCAACATGTCTAAAAATCAAAGTCATACCAGCTGATGTGCAGAGGATGTGAGTTCTATGCTTGCAAGGTCTAGTTGTGAGTTAGTGTATGAGGATCCTTCACTGCAACAGGGGTTGGAACTATTTCAGCAAGTGTTGTTCCATTTGTTCTTCCCCCTGATTGTTCCAGAATATGCCCAGGTTCAGAAGAACCTGTTCCAAGACATGTTCCTTCGTGTTGGACATTCGTGGCATCCTCCTCACTTAAAGTTCGACAAAGACCAATCTGAAAGCATTATCCTACACACTCTTTTCAGGTTAAGCATTAAGAAAATCAGTTGTACAACTTCTCAAAATATAGTCATTCATAATTTTGCAACAACTATGAAAATCAACTTTGTTCCTATGGCCACATGATTGTGAAATATGCAACAATTTAATTTTTAAAACTTCAACCAATATAGAATGGAAGAGTGGCTTACCTTTCTTACCTATATCAAACGCCACACTTCCTTCATTGAAGGCCGTTAGTGAGAGCAATTTTATTTTACTCCAATAATAAGCTTCAAGCAACCACTAACCAAGTAACATAATTGGTTGCTCCCTCTCACCTTAGCCTGCAAAACTAGATTAAGTGTTAGACTTAGAAACCCAAACCTGTTTGGGTCCCTTTCCTTGAGAAACAAGAAACATCACATCCTTTCTAACCCATCTAACAGTATTTCCAATTTTTTCAAGCCTTGATTCTAGCTAAAAATTCATACTTGTAGTGACCAGTGTGTCCACAGTGAGTACATAAGCGATATTCAGGCAAATAACCATTTTTTCTATTGATATCACATTTAACCTGATCATTTTTGTAACCCAGACCACTACGACTCCTACTTTAATATTCAGTTAGCCAGTTTAAAGCTTCATTGGACTTGTTCCACTTTTTTATCATAGCAAGTTCATTTCTCACATTTTTCAAATTTTCTTGAAGCTCTTTATTCTTTTCAATTTCATGAGTCAACTCCCCTTTCAAAGTATTCAGATCAGATTCAATACTTACTTGATAAGTGTTTACTTGACTCTTGCTCACAGGTAGAGATTTCTTAAGTTCGTAAATTTCAGCATTCATAGATGAAACAGTTCCATCCAATTTACATATTTCCTCTTTGAGCGCCTTATTAGCCTTTTCAAGTTCAGTTTTGTTACTTTGCAAACACTTGCAATCAGATTTCAAACTTGACACTATAGTAGCTAAATCATTTCTCTCAGCACTCACATTTTGAAATTCATCCATTAAAGAAAGCAAAAAATCAACTACTTTACTTTTGGATAAATAATGAACTTTTTCTTTAAGTTGAGCAAGCATTACCTCTGAGGATTCATCGTCTAATTCGGAGTAACTTTTGGCCATTAAAGCAAGATCATCTCTTTCATCCTCATATTCTAATTCCTCATCAGAAGTGTCTCCCCAAGCGGCAATCATGGCCTTTTTCAAAGCTTTGGAAGTTGATTTCTGCTGCTTCTTGGAACGGTCAGTGGAACGTTCCATCCTTTGTTCCAACTGCTTTTGTGGGAAGTCTTTGATCATATGATCAAGCTTTCCGCACTTATAGCAACCATCAAAATGAGCCTTTTCAGTAGACCTAGACTTGCTGGAGTTTCCTTTCTTCAGGATGTTTCCCTTCTTGAGCAAATTTTTGAATGTGCGGGCAAGCTTTGTAAAGTCTTCTTCATCCAAATCTGAATCATCATTTTTTGTTGCTTTCAAGACTAAGCTCCGCTCATTCTTTAGTTATTCATTAGCCTTAGAATTTTTTCTGAGTTCATATGTTTGAAGATTGCCTATCAGCTCGTCCATAGCCATCTTGTCCATCTGTTTGGCTTCTTGAATAGCCGTAACTTTGGGCTCCCACGAGGAAGGCAATATCCTCAATATTTTCCTGACACAATCTTCAGAAGAAAATTTTTTTACAAGAGATTTAAACTCATTAGTAATATGAGTAAACCTAGTAAACATGTCCTTTATTGATTCTTGTTCATCCATAAAAAATAATTTATATTTTCTCATTAAAATTTCAATTCTGGACTGTTTTACCTGGTTTGTACCTTCATGAGCTAGCTGCAGAGAGTCCCAAATTTCTTTGGCGGATATGCATCCAGAGATTCTATTATATTCATCAGATCTGAGACCAAAATAAAGTATTTTGATAGCCTTAGCATTTTTATCCATCATCTTGAAGTCCTCCACAGTGAATTCATCTACCATTTTTGGGACCTTTGCACCATTAACACCTTCTTTCATTGGAATCAATGGACCTCTCATCGTGATTTCCCAAAGTTGATAATCTTCAGCTTTCAAATAGATCTCCATACAGTTTTCCACAAGCTATAGTATTGACCATTAAACAATGGAGGCCTAGCTATAGATTGACCCTCTAGTAGTCCTATTTGTGAACTCATTTTTAAGGATCCCTCAAAGGTGTTAGCTAGATATGAGACACCCGCTCTGATACCAATTGTTAGTTTAGAGTACACTCGACACAAATGGGGGGGAGGGGTGAATTGGGTCGTTAACGATTTTTTCTCTTTTTAAACTTTAAACTAAGTTTCTTGACTTGTTGGAACAGCTTACTTGAAACTGTTCTAACGGGTGTTCCAACAATAAATTAACAAAGTAGGAAAGAGAAAAGTAGACAAGGCACACACGATTTTAACGTGGAAAACACCCGGCTCAAAGGTGTAAAAAACCACGACCAACACCCCTGTAGGAATTTCAACCAATCCACTAAACAAACGAGCCAAACTCGGATTACAAAGGTAACCCCAAGGACCTAACTCTAAGCCTTTACACAACAATCCTAGACTGTTGCTACCCTTCCAAACTACCCTAGTTTGGAACACAAAGAACTTAACTCTAAGCTCTTTACCCAATGGAATTTTAACTCCAGATTACAACCTCAAAAAGTGCTTCTTATAAGCTGAACGAGATTACAATTTAAGTGCCTAATATATGAACTAAGAACTGGACTCAAACAATTCTAAGTGACTTGATGAAATACTTGTCTAGACTGTTCAACAAAGTTAGGGATAAAAATATACAGCTCATAGTTTAATCCCTTCCTTATCAAAATAGAAGATTTCCTACAATCCTATTCCAACTCAAATTCCTTAGCCAAGTCCTGTAGAAATCAAATCACTAAGGAATCTTATCAACAACACTATGGCTAATCCATAATCCAGCCATACAAATAACACCAAAATTAATTAATCCATTTCACACATTTTTCTTGAAATATCATTATTCACAAATTGCTATTTTTTCAAGAAAATTAATTCCACAAATAATGCCTCAATTAATTTCAATGCAACAAGTATATTTTATTTGTTGTCATCAAAACATCATATACTCAACACACACGGAGAGGAAGATCGGGGAGAAAAGGGGAAACCAGTAACAACGGTACAAATGGGAGGAGAATAGATCGGGACTAGGGAAAATAATACCAAACAGGGGTGTGGTGACACGCAATCACCGTCGTTCCTCGTCTACTCCAGAGTTCCATTGTTGTCGGAGCTTTTGCCACTGGTTCCGTAAAAAATAGTTTTCTTGACTCTAGTATTGATCCTCTGCTTCGATTGTTCTGGTTCTGTCCCGATTTGTTATTGGAAACTGAAAATGGGAGTGGGGAAGTTGCAGTGACGCCACCCAACGTCACTCTTTCCTCCGTCTTGTTTGGTCGATGCTATGGTTGTTCTCCGCCATTTATCTAGCTACTGTGGCTGTGCCATGTTTGATTCGTTTGGGGGTCACTGCTCTAAGTTGAATTTCCTAATTGACTTATTTTTGTGAAGTTTGGAACTCATTGATGTTGATCTATTCAGTTCCAAAGCATAGCTATTTTGAGGATATGTGAAACTTTGTTTTACTGATTAATAATCAACTGGATTTGAAGGATAATATACTGATGTTAGGCCAATGAAAAATATTTATTTTGAGGCCTATACACTTATTTGACGGATACTACACCGATTATTGCCTATGAAAAATCTTAATTTTGAGGCTTACGGACTGATTTGAATAAATACTACGACCAATGACATTTGGAGGCCAAAATAGTCCCGTCCCGTATACATACAATGTCCCTTACTTGTCCCTCCGCAAAATAAAATAGGCGATGACGATACGTTTACTTTGCAAAGTAAGCAATAGTAGAGTAGTGGGACTGATGGTACTTGGCATGGCAACCGGCCGATGCAGCCGTATCCACATTCCTAAACTCTACTTGATGCAATATACTGATCTGAGCCTATACTTTTACAAGATTCATTTTTTCTTATTATTATTATTATTATTATTATTATTATTATTATTATTATTATTATTATTATTATTATTATTATTTATTCTACTTTATTAATTATCATACTAATTTATTTTCATATTCTTGCGATGTACATTTGGATGAACAATCTTGAAGAGGAGGCTCTAGAAAATGCTCAGAATCTAATTTACTATTCTGTTCTTGCAATTTTCATTTTTTTTGTTATTAATTTAATTTGGATACACTAACTAACTGGTTTTTATTTTTCAAGGTCCATTTGGTTGAAATTCGTTAACTAGTTTTTACTTTGCAAGGTCCAATTGGTTGAAATTCGTTAAGGAAGAAAGCAACCAAAGAAGACTAGGCTTTTACTTAGTTTTAAATATAATTATGTGTATCTAACATCGTATAGTGAAAATCTTCTACTTTATTTAGTTTTATTTATTTCAAAACTCAATATTTAGTCCGGCTGGTAACCACATTTGGTGGAACTCGAGAGGTACCTAATACCTTCCTTTCGGGTTAACTTGAACCCTTACCTAGAATCTTTACGGAGTTAACATTAAAATTGGCTAGAAATAAAGTAAGTGCCCTAATACGCCTAGTTAAAAGATATGCTAGGTGGCGACTCCAAGTCTTACCCGTGAGTTCTAATAAGTCGAACCCTATTTCGAACTCTAACCGATTCGGGGAAAAATGGAGGTGAGACATATACGTATTTATATCTTCATTTATTTGGCACCTTTTGAAGTTAAAATATCAGTCCAATTAAAGATCCAGTCCGAATTTTATTCATCACCAATTATTTAGTTCGAATTCTTTTGAATCAGGACATTCTTATATTTATATAATTACTATTTACATTTCAAAAATATTTCATTTTCCATTGTTTTAAAATCCTCCTTTGTCTTGAGCCTAGACCAAATTCATAACCAAATACATCATATGCATTTAAATTTTGGGAGGAAATATCTTTTACAAATTCTCCAAATCACATTCAAAAGTAACTCCCCAAATCAGCTCAAAATCACCCTCAAATGTTTCACATATCTTCCTCTAATCTCTCCTAATCAGATCCCACATCTCCTATACATCCCTCAACTAATTCCTAAATCAAGCCCCAATTAAGTATCTCCTCTCTGATTTTTGGCTAATCAAAATCCCTTAATTCAAGGGTCATCTCAACGTCTCTTTTCTCCTAAAGGCTACATATACAGACCAGTAGCAATAGTATACAGACACCTACCACACCCCTTATAATTAAAATCTCACCATTTACACACAAAACATCTCTTCCTCTCCACTACACACGGACACACCATCAACGGTGGTAGCACCATCAGTGAAAAATGGACAGACCCTATTCTCCTTCTCTTTCAATTCCACTATCGATACATACCAACACCAGAGAAAAATGGTGCAATCCACCAGACACATACATACACATGGGTAGACCTTTGATCTTCTTCAAGCCTCTCCCTCTCCATTAGAACAACACCTACTCCTCTTCTCTCTTTATTACACACACCCATTGGGACAGAGAGAAAAGGCCAGTGAGAGGGGAGATCGAAATAGAGGAGTGACGGAAAGAGTATCAGATCAAAAATAGTAGTGGGAGACATCGGAATAGGGAGATCGAGGGTAGGGTGGCAGCGATGCCATCAGAGAACTGGTCAGAGTCGCTCCCCTTCCCCTCGCTGTATTGTTGCCTATCTGGTCGCGATTCATTGTTTCTGTTTGAACAGGAGATGTTCTTTTTCACCATTGGTTTAGTCATGTCTGCCTCGCTGTTGGTGTTGTTCATATTTCGTTCGCTGCTATCCCGTCTCAGCGTTGCCATCGCTGTCTCACCAGAAAATCAAGGGTCACGAGCAGGGACAACCTTTGGTGTTTGTGTTGCTACATCCACTGTTGTTCTGGGTTCACTGTTGTTTTTCTCAGTTCACCGTTTTTTGGGTTGATGGTCATCCCTAATGTTGTCTGGTTTGATTATTCATATTACTGGATCAATTATTTATGATGATTGAGTGAATGTTTTAACACTCTATGTGGACTATCAACCGACATTGAAAGGATACTATGCTGATTGTCTATGAATAATATAAATTTTGAGGCACCCAGACTGATTTGAACATGATACAGGCCAATGACACTTAAAGGCCAATGCGAGTCCCCTCCCGTATACATACAATGTCCCATCCTGTGTCCCGAAAACAAAATAGGCGATGACGATAAATACATATATATATATATATACACAAACACACATATTGTTGCAAAACAAGCGGAATAGGCAACCTGATCCGCACTTGGCATGGCAGCACGACCGACAAGCGTGTTTGCAGCTGTGATGATATCCTTAACCCCTACTACCCGAATCTGAGCCTAAACCTTTCAAAAACTCCTTTTTTTTCTTATTATTATTATTATTATTATTATTATTATTATTATTATTATTATTATTATTATTATCATACTATTATTATTATTATTATTAATATCGTTATAATTATTATTATTATTATCATCATCATTATTATTATTCTTATTATTTTAATTATTATTTTACTAACTCATTTTCATATTTTTTGTGAGGTACGTCGTGGCAGAATCACAAGATGATGCCGTTTTTGAAAAATGACAAAATATTTCAAAACTATTACTCTTACTTAATTTTTTTTTTAATTCTAAGTAATTTTGTTTATAATTCTTACTAACTTGTTTGTTTCATTTGCGAGGCATATTTGGACGAAGCTTGCTAAAAAGATGATATTAGAAAATATGAATATTTATTTCATATTGTAGTTATTCGTGTACTATAGTCGATTATTCAATATTTAGTTTAGTTACTTGCTTTTGAATCTCAATTATTTATTCCGGCCGGTAACCACATTTGGTGGAACCCGAGAGGTGCCTAACACCATCCTTTCAGGTTAACTTGAACCCTTACCTAGAATTTTTAGTTTGCAAGACCACATTTCGGAGTTAAACTATTAAAATTGGCTAGAAACAAAGTAGGTGCCCTAATACGCCTAGTTAAAAAATATGTTAGGTGGAGACTCCAAGTCTTACCCATGAGTTCCCATAAGCCGAGCCCTGTTTCGAGCTCTAATCGGTTAAAGAAAAATGGGGTGCGACACTAATGTATGATAGTTGGGACTACCGCATTCAAACAGACACTTGACTCTTCTAGACTCACAGGTACTAACACTTAGATGCTTACGGACACATTGGACTAACGGTAGATACTTTTAACACAATGGAGCTTATACTAGATACATTTGACTCAATGGGGTTATCGTCGCTGATTTTCGGTCGCTAGCTGTTTGCTGGTGGTCACTGCTTTACAAATGAAATGAAAATACAACATAGAATGTAAATTCAACTCCTAGTTTCAACTTTTTGAGGTGGATCATGGTTCTTGCTCATCTCATCTGACATAAACCATTCAGTGGGTCTCGCTCTTGCAAAAATACTGACATCGCACTGGGAATAAAATCAACTGAGCCGCTCTTGGTTCAGGTGGGTCTTGATCTTCCTTGTTGAAAAATAAACCACCGATCCAGTTCTAGGTGGGTTGTGCTCCTTCCTTTGCAGAAAAAAAAAACACTGATCCATGTCCAAGTAGGTCGTGCTCTTCCTTTGCAGAAAATAAAACCACCAATCCAGGTCCAGGTGGATCGTACTCCTTCTTGCAGAAAAATAAAACCACCGATCTAATTCCAGGTGGATCGTGCTCCTTCTTTGCTGAAAATAAAATCATCGATCCAAGTCCAGGTGAGTCATACTCCTTCATTGCAGAAAATAAAACCACTGATCTTGGTCCAGGTGGGTCATGCTCCTTTTTTGCTAAAATAAAACCTCAGATCGAGTTCTAGGTGGGCCGTACTCATCTTTTGCAGAAAATAAAAACCACCAATCCAGTTCTAGATGGGTCGTGCTCCTCCTTTGCAGAAAAATAAAATCACCGATCCAGTTCCAGGTGGGTGTACTCCTTCTTGTAGAGAATAAAACCACCGGCCCAGTTCTAGGTAGGTCGTACTCCTCATTGCAGAAAATTATGAATCTCTGTTGGGGGAAAATAAAACCATACAATCCACTCGTGGTGCATGTGAATCGTGCTTCTTCAACTGAAATGGATTCCCTTATTCTTCGAGGGGGAGGGGGCAACTGGACTTCTTCAAATTCCAACTCGCGTTCCTTCAACTAAATGGATTCACTTATTCTTCAGGGGAATGCCTGGGCTTTCTTAAATTCCAAGTAGATTTTGCTTTCCTTCTTTCCCTAATTTCCCTCTTTCCTGTTTTCCTACCTCATTGTGTTTCCTTATTTTCCTTTCTTTCCTTGTCTTGCATTCCTCCTTTCTTTGCCGACTTTCTTTTCCGTAATATTTCGTTATTTTTCTTTCGTTGTTCCTTGACCCTCCTTCTCTTCCTTTCTTGGCATGTCGTTTTTTCCACCGAAATGTGTTACAGGCCTTCATTAACCAGACATGTCCTGACCTTGCTCTGTTACAACTGCAAAATAGGCAAAACAAACTTTTGCAAAACTTTCTTTTGCTTGTTTTGATGTTATTTAGAGTAAAAAGAAAAAACTAAAAAATGTTTCGAACGAAGGAATCCGAATGGAAAGATATCCTTCAGTGAAGAAAATTAGACTTATCTGAAATGGGAATGACGACCTCAATGAAACATGACATGCATCCTAGCCACAAACCCTGATCTATTCACAACAATTCTTCCTTGACTCTCCCCCGATTTGAACGTTCTGAACTGATTACTTGCCCAGTCCAACTTGATGACAACAACCATGACCCTTATTCGGTTAGTGATGCCCTTTTTGGGGTTTTCACCAACAAAACCTCTTTATTTATTCTTTTGTCTCATTATTTTCTTGTGGTGTCCTTTCACGTTTCCACTGACAATACTTAATTTTTTTAAAGAAGAAAACTGTCTTTTTTAAAAAACATAAATAAATTTCTGCCCCAGCTTAGGATAAATTGGAACACCTTGAATTTTTTCTCAAATTTGAGACTGATATGGTGAACATCTCATGAAACATTTGGGATAAAATGGTACAACCTTTGGGATCATTTTCTTAAAAATAAAAACAAACTTCTGCCTCAGTTTAGGATAAACTGGGGCTTTCAATTTTATTTAAACATTAGCCGCAAACTTGGAGGCAAGTTTGCATCGATATAAAATAGGGAAAAATAAAATTCTTCCTATTTTGAAACTGGGGAATAATAAGAATTTTCTCTAAAATTACCGCACTCGAATGGTTGCCTACGTATCCTTTTGAGAGGAATCAGGTCAGACGTAGCTCTGGCAACTTAATGCCAAATTTTATTCTTTTGATGCTTTCAACTTCATTTTGTTTCAGTACAATTACATTGATTCTAAACTGAGGACATGTCATAAAAGTACAAAACTCAAAAAGTTAGGGAGGGATACTATTTTAGATAGCAAAAAACAAAAGCCTTCCACCATCCCATCCTGATCTAAAAATTCCATGAGCTGCCTTGAAGTCAAATGTAGTACCTCTTGACCGCATCTGCATTGACGATCATTTCAGTCCTCGTGCCTTCAATTTCCGTTAAGAATGAAGCACCATTGTGCAAAACCTTCTTCACTATGTACAGTCCCTGCCAATTTGGAGCAAACTTTCCTTTGGTCTCTTCTTGATGTGGGAAAATATGTTTCAAGACCAGTTGACCTCAGTGAATTTGCATTGGCGTACTTTCTTATTGTATGCCTTTGTCATTCTCCTCTGATATAGTTGGCCATAACAAACTGCATTTAGCCTTTTCTTGTCAATCAACGTCAATTGTTCTAGATGTGATTTGATCCATTTAATATCCTCGATCTCAGCTTCAACAACAATTCTCAAGGATGGTATTTCAACTTTTGCCAGAATGACTGCCTCAGTTCCATACCCGAATTCATACAGAGTTGTGCCTATTGAGGTGCGTACAGTTGTACGATAACCCAGGAGAGCGAATGGCCACTTCTCATGCCAATCTCGAGATTCTTGCACCATTTTTTGAAGGATTTTCTTGATGTTCTTGCTGCCGCTTTGACCGCACCATTTGCTTTTAGCTTTTACGGTGTGGAATTTCTATGCATAATTTTGAACCTTTCATATATCTCATTCATAAAATGACGCTTGAGGTTGGCCTCATTGTCGGTGATAATGGTATTAGGGATGCTAAATCGACAAATAATATTCGAATGGACAAAGTCAACCACAGCTTTCTTGGTTACCGACTTGAATGTCACGGCTTCCACCCACTTGGTAAAATAGTTAATGCTGACCAAGATGAATCTACGCCCGTTCGATACCTTTGGTTCTGTCGTCCCAATGAAATTCATCCTCTATGCTACGATAGGCCAAGGAGTAGACATTATGTGGAGTTCAAAAGGAGGTGAATGTATCAAATCACCGTGTACTTGTCGTTGATGGCATTTTTGCACCAAGCTGATGCAATCTCGCTCCATGGTGAGCCAAAGATAACCAGCCCTTAGGATCTTCTTGGCTCATATCCATTCATGTGTGGCCCAAAAATCTTAGAATGTACCTCATTTTGAATTCTTGAGGCTTCTTGTGCATCTATACATCTCAACAATCCCAAATCAAGAGTTCTCTTGTACAATACTTCACCGCTTAGAAAGAAACCATTTGCAAGACGGCGGATGGTTCTCTTCTGATTGCTTTTAGCCATCACCGGGTATTCCCCATTCTTGAGATAGTTTTTGATGTCCATGTACCACAATTCACCATCAAGTTCTTCTTCGACCATGTTGTAATAAGCGTGTTGATCCCGGACTTGAATCTTGAGTGAATCAATATGAGTCTGGTCCGGATGACTAAGAATTGTGCTAATGTAACCAATATATCGGCCAACTAATTATGCACTCTTGGGACATTTCTAAATTCAATGGAATCAAATATTTGGCAAAGATCTTCCATAAACTGCTGGTACATGATGAGTTTCACGTCTTGAGTTTCCAATTCTCCTTTGATTTGACGTACCAAAATGTCAGAATCCCCAAGTACTAACAGTTTTTTGATATCTATGTTTATCATCATGCGTAGACCCACGATGCATACTTCGTATTCCGCTGTGTTGTTGATACCCCAAAAACGAAGTTGAGCAGCTGTTGGATAGTAATGCCTTGTTGGAGATATGATAACATCCCCGATATTGTCACCTTTGGACTTAGAGGCTCCATCAAAATTGAGCTTCCAATAATGATTATCATCAGAAGGCAACTCTTTAATTGTGTCAACCTCTTCATCTGGAAAGTATGTCTTGAGAGGTTCATACTCATCATCCACTAGATACTCGGCCAATTGATCTTCCAAAGCCTGAGCTTTCATCACAGTTCTGGTGACCTAGACTATGTCGAACTACGTGAGTAACATTTTCCACTTGGCGAGCCTTCCTGTTGGAATCAGCTTCTGGAAGATGTACTTTAATAGGTCCATTTGTGATATGAGGTAAGTGGTGTATGAAAGTAAATAATACCTCAACTTCTGTGCTACCCAAGTGACGGCACAACACGTTCTTTCCGACAAAGTATACTTTACCTCATAATTCATGAATTTCTTGCTCATACAATAGATGGCATGTTCTTTCTTGCCTCTGGCATCATGTTACCCAAGAACACATCCAAATGAATTTTTCATCACCGACAAATAAAAGAATTAAGGCCGGAATGGCTCCGGTGGGACCAACTCAGGTGAATTTGACAAGTATTGCTTGATTTGGTCAAAGGCCGCTTGGCATTTCTTTGTCCACTCAACAATATCTTTCTTTAACAGCTTGAAAATTGGCTCACAAATTATGGTGAGCTGGGCAATGAACCTACTGATGTAGTTCAACCTCCCAAGGAAACTCATGACTTCTTTCTTATTCTCCGGCGGAGGCAATTCTTGTATGGGTTTGATCTTTGTAAGATCCAACTCAATGCCCCGCCTACTGACGATGAAACCCAACAACTTTCCGGCTGGAACACAAAATGCACATTTGTTAGGTTCAATTTCAGCCGGAACACAAAATGCACATGTTGTTGGGTTCAATTTCAAGTTTTACCTTTTGAGCCTTTCGAAGAATTTCCTGAGGTCTCTAACATGATCCTCCATTGTTCTTGATTTTATCATCACATCATCCACGTACACCTCAAATTCTTTATGCATCATGTCATGGAAGATTGTAGTCATGGCTCTTATGTATGTTGCCCCAACATTCTTTAAACCATATAGCATGACCCTGGAGCAGAAAGTTCCCCAAGGCATGGTGAATGTCGTCTTTTCTGCATCATCTTCATCCATCAAGATCTGGTGATATCCGGCATAGCAATCCACAAAAGATTGGATCTCGTGTTTTGCACAATTGTCTATGAGAATATGAATATTAGGAAGAAGGAAATTATCCTCAGGACTGGTCTTGTTCAAATCTCGATAGTCAACACAGATCCTTGTCTTTCTATCTTTCTTTAGCACTGGCACAACATTAGCCAACTAGGTAAAATATTGAAGTGATTGGACCACCTTTGCACATAGTTGCTTCATGATTTCATCATGGATTTTCTTGATCATGTATGTCTTAAAACTTCCCCTGAAGCTGCATGACTGGAGGGAAACCAGGATGAGTTGGCAACTTGTGAACCACCAAATTTGTGCTCAAACCGGGTATGTCATCATACAACAGAGCAAATACATCTCTATAGTCAAACAAAACCTGGGCTATGTTGTCCTATACTTTTGGTGAAGCCTGCATGCTTATTGTGGTTTCCCTAACATCCTTGGAACTTCCTAGATTTATGTTTTTTGTGTCATCAAGATTGGGCTTGGGTTTGTCGTACTGTTCCAATTCCCTATTTATCTCATTGTCAGCTCCCTCTTCATCATATTTCTTTTCAAAATTCCCTCCACTATCAGTCCTTTCCATGTCATCTACTTCTTCAATTATTACTTCAAACCCTCATCATATATTTCTTTAATTTTTAATTGATTCATTGAGACCGAATTAAACTGTGTGTTAGATCATGGTGTGATTTGAGCATGCATGTCATGTTATTAAGGCCATCAAAAATATAGCTACAAAGAGAAATAAAGTACAAAAATTAGGAAAATAAACAGACAGAGCATAGAGATAAGAAAGAAATCTTGCTTTTTATTGAATCTGAAAGATAAAATGGTTTGACATCAAACGAGCAAAATAAATATACTTGGATTACAACCCTTGAAATAACCAAGTATACATAAAGGATAACAAAAACTTGCTGCCAATGGCCCCTTCTTGTGGAGAAAGGCATTGCTTCCCAGTTGTTCAGGTGCACATCAAGACCAATGTCTTGGATTTCAGCATTGATATGCCCTTCGCCAATTTGCACCATGTTGATACCAAATACACGCCTCATGTCTAATAATAGCTTCTTTTGTTCTTCAATCTCCTCAGCATTTTTGGCAGTGGACTTACCTCTCATGAGCCTTGTGAAAGACGGGCAAGGCAAGGGATAGGCTTCTGGAGGGACCATCCCTCCTTCTTCATTTTCCTGGCTCTTGCTCTATCTGCAATTGTGGGCTTGTACCCCAAACCCCAGGTACCTCGAATGCCAAGTGGATCAATTGGACTCAGCCTTCCTTGTAATGATGCTCCCAAACCCTTTCTTGGTTGGAAACTGCGCTTCAACATTTCAGTGGCCATCATGACCGCTGCTTCTAACAATATAGCTTGAGGCAAAGGCTTTCCTTCCTTAACCTTATTCACACTGATTTCTTTACATCAAAGTTGGGCTATCATTAATGACCTCAATAACTGGCGTTGACGGGTCTTTGTAGGTTGACAGATCATCTTTCCCAAAGACCACGATCATCTCACGATCTTTTTCAAATTTCACAGTCTGGTGCAATATTAATGGTACCACACGCAATATGGATCCAGGGCCTTACCAACAGCATATTGTAAGATGAATCCATCTCAAGAACTTTGAAATTAACAAAAAAAATCAATGGTCAATTGTCAATTGTCAATACCAGCTCTATCTCACCAATCAACGGTCGTTTTTCTCCGTCAAAAGCACAGATAATCATAGTGTTGGTCCTGATTTTGTCCATATTGAATTTCAATCATTTTAATGTGGACAAAGGACAGATGTTCAAATCGGATCTGCCATCAACCAATACCCTTGTAAGTGGTTCATGATGGCCGAGCCAGCACTTACACGGCTAAGTATGAGGACAAGAGATACACACTTAAGCCCTTGACACCTAAGCAAGTGAGTGATGACTATAGGCGCATGAAGGAATTGAAAAAGACGGCTAAAGCTACGTCCCCCATGGAGACTAGGCCTATAACCATCAATCAAGCTATCACACCATCTCTAACCAGAAATATTTGTGCATGGCTCCATTTCATGGCATGCAAGAGGATTTAGCTTCATAACGGCGGGTGACTAAGGTGTCACTGAGCTTCGGAGTCCTCCGTGGTTGATGGCTTTCACCTTGGTTATCTGCTTCAGCTGAACCACTATTGTAATGCTCCATCGGCCATTAGCTGTAGAACACCTGAGGGAAGAGCCAACCCTGTGGTAGGTTCCCAGCTCAACCCCTTCCGCTCTCGGCTGTTTATTGTTTGCACTTTGAAGATCTGTGGGAATGTGCACTCCGTTTTGACCAGTTGAGGTTGACGCGGATGGTCAAGCTTCACTGCTAGTCTTTTAGTTTCTCCTCAAGTTCAACGGACGAGATGGGGGAAGGTCGGACCTGTGCTCAGATGCTTTCGGGATCCTTTGGTTTGATTAAGTAGACAGGCTTTGGCTGTTCCAGTGGCCGTATGCTTCGAAGGAATGCTTGGGCCGACATATCTTAAGCTGCAAAAAGGAAAAGAAGAACTCCAGACATATTTATGGCTTGTAGCGACAATCCAGATGAAGGATCTTCAGCCATGTTAATCCTGAGGAGCTCTTTGCTTTTAGTCTTCACTTTCCTTTTTTGTTCACAATTGTTACAAACAATTATTGTATTCAGGAAGAACTAAATGTATATTATGAGCCTACGGGCTGCTTGTTATTAATGAAACAAATGTTCACCAATATTTCATACGTACTTGTGTTATTACGCGTTTTGTTATATCTGACCAAGCAGTATGTTTGTGCACCTAGATATTAGATGGCTTTCGGTTGTCCTGACTGTTGTAGTTGTTTAAGAACATGTGCCAGTGGGCCTATCTTGAGCAATTAAGTCTGTTGTACACCAATAGACAGCGGCTAAGTTGCATCCATAGCAGATGTCTGTTTGCACCCATAATAGGACGACTTTAGCATGTGTTGTAACGGGCGCTTTTGAGCTCTGAGAGAGAACGCCTTCGCTTAGTTACTTGTGTATTTAAGACTTTCTAACACTACGCGGACGGGCATCCCCATCGGCGTGTAGGTGCCATTGTTGATTTAACGAGATCAATGCTCGATTAATGCCTGGTGGCAGTAAGCGGGTAGTGTACTCTACTTTTTGTAGTGAAAAGTGAGTGTATTACTTCAACTTAGGTTTGATCTGGGCTATGAATAGTTGAATCGTAGATGGACCTAAATAAATGAGTAAAATTTACTAAGTAATATAGTAGTTTTATTGATAATGGAGGCGTGGAGCCTGAGATGCTGTGGGTGAAAACCCGTAACATCTATGATAAATACCATAATTAAAAGGAAATAATCTAAGCAAAGTAAATGCTTTCTCAAGAAAAAGTACTTCATGTTTGATCCTTGAAATATTCGGGGCATTTTGTGGTGCTTCCCTGTTTAAGGGTGCTGAGCCTTGAAGTCATCTACCGGTTCATTGACGACCCTGTGGTACAACCCTTCGCCTATCAAGCAAAAGTAAACTGCCTATTTCCGCAAGTAGATGCTTTCTGACTTGTCTTCAGAGAGATCTCCTTTGCTCAGATAGCTGATCAGCGCATCATGCTGCCCTGCGAAAGATCCTCTATCTAGAACTTCAAGGTTCATCAGGCTTGAGGGGGTTAGCTCAACTATCATCTACCAATCGTACGAATCCTCGAATGCTTCGCGTCTCCTGAGATCTCTTCTTAGTGGATGAATTCCCATGCATGAAATTTTTTTAGGATTGCCCTGATTTTCTTCTTTCGATCTGGCTCGCAGATGTTCTCAGCTACGAAGATTTCCCTTAATTGATTAACCATCAGCTGAGATTTATTGTACAGGCTGATCTCCCTGTCCCCCAATATGTAGGCTAAGTCAAGAGCTTGAATTATGACTTCACACTCTGCGTCATAGTCATCAATTTTTGTGTCTTGATGGTAGGCCGTTCCAGACGGCATTCTGATCCACATATCAACCTCCTCCCTGTTGGGATTCCTTCCCATGCAAATCTCCCAATGACCGTACTCGATCCTCCTTCATTCTTGAGTGACTCTTCAGCCCTCCGTTCCAGTTCTTCAGCAAAATATGAGGAAAAACCTTCCAATGCCTGCAACTCCACATCTGTACGGGGTTGATAGATGATGTCAAACTCTCCCAACTCTTCAGCCCATATTGCTGTATCTTTCAACAAACCGAGTTTAGACAAAATGGATTTTACCGGTATCGAAGAGACTAAACTAACCGAGTGTTCCTGAAAGTATGAATGCAACTCTCGTGTGGCCATTACCACAATTGCTATGAACTGGATTGGCAAGGGCAAAACTTGTCTATGCGCTGCGACATCCTGCCGGAGTATTTTCACAGGAAACTGCTGCCTGTTATTTTCTCGTACAAGGACTGCATTCTAGGCTATCTCAGATATTGAAACGCATAACGGTAGGTGCTCCCATATCTCTGGTTTGGTTATCACTGGAATCTGTAGGAGTTGAATGTTTGTCCGAGCCATTGTTAAATAACTTTGTATCACCCATAGGGGTCCTCCTTGCTTCCGCATTACCTCAGAAAGACGACATACCAACAAAGTCGCGCTCAGGACTAGTTGATCCATTGCTGCTAATCAATCTCTTAGTTCGCTGAGCTCCTCTCTAACTTCTCGCTCTATAGCCTCGATAGCTTCCAACTCGGTAGATGTAACCCTGTCTGAAGTAAGGCTACACTCCTCAAGGAGAGGCCGCTCACCTCGTAGGTCAGCGACCCCGCGCAGGTTCGGGTACTTAAAGACCTGATGAAGTGTTGAGGGCACTCCCCTGACATCGTGTATCGATGGCCATCCTAAGATTACATCGTACGGGAAATTGAAATTCATCACCTGGAAAGTGGTTGTGCTCGTCATGCCTGGTATATGAACTGGTAGAGCTAGTTCTCCAGTAGATGCTTCCCGGAATCCATTGAAACCCATCATGTTTCGAGTACCCGAGGATATTTAAGGACAATGGCTGAATTTGTGCAACACCTCCCCCCGGATAATATTAGCACTATTCCCGGATCAATAAGAGGCCACTGGATATATATGTCCTTGTTGGTCTGCATGCTCCTCCAGGTTGAATTGACGGACCCAAGTGTTATCCCGGTCATTGCAGTCCCCTAGGCCGGTTCTGGTCGTTCATCCATAAAGATTGTGTTGATGGTCTTCAGGTTCTCAGACTCCGAACCTTTAAAATGCTGGGGCCCTTCTTCCAGCAGCTCTTTGAGATGTCCTCCCTTTAGTAAGTGCTCAATCTCGATCATCAAGGCTTTGCAATCGACCGTTGCATGGCCCCAGCTGCGATGAAAATTGTAATAGGGCGTAGTGTTTCTTCCTATAGACCCTTTTGCGTTAGGTGGCCATCAGACCCTAGGGCCCAGTTTACCAAAGTGATTGGCGACTAGGTCCAAACCATTGACACAAAGACCAAAGTCCCTGAAATTCTGGGGTTCAAGTTGCTTCTCCTGGGATTCAGATGCTCGAGAATTATTCTGTTGCCCGGCATCCGCTTGATTTTGAACCTTTGGCTTCACCCTTCTACCATCCCCCTCACCTTCTAAGTACGGTCTTCCCAGTCACTTCCTTCGCTCGTCCTCAAGGATATGAGAATGATTTGGTTCCAAACGAAGTTTCTCAGTATACCTCTTATGTAACGCACTCCATGTGAACACTGGGTGTTGAGTCAAACTCCACTGCAACTCTCAGGTAGCTAAAGATCCCTTTCAATTCAAAATTTTGCCGAAGGCTACCAAAGCTATGTTATCAGGAACTGGAGGGAGCTCCATGCATTCCTTCTGAAATCTATTGGGGTAATCCTTCAGCAACTCGTTATCACGTTGTCGTATATCGAAGATCTTTTTCATGCGCTTCTCCCACTTGCGGCACCAGAATGAGCTTTCTTGAACAGGTCTTGCATCTGAGTGAATGATTCGATGGATCCCATTAGTAGCTGAGTATACCAAGCAAGGGCTTATTTGGTCAGAGTTAGCCAAATCTCTTCACCAGAGCAAACTAGATTTCTTCTTTAGTAATCTTGTTACTCTTTACAGTCGTATAATAAGCAGCGATGTGCTCATCTGAATCGGTCGTTCTATCATAGTTCAAGTTATCCGGCTCGCGTAAGTGCTTGGGTATGTGGACCGGTGCAACACTTGCTTTGTAAGCATGTTTGTAGAAATTCTACTCATCTAACTGTAGTAACTTGGGGTGGAACACCCGGTACGTTACCGATCCGATCATGGATGGCCTTCATCTCCTTCATGAGATCCTGAATGACAGTGGCTCCCTTGACGTCTTGATTATTGATCGCTGTTGAACCTCCAGGGGCAGCATCCAGGTTGAGCTTATGATTGGGAACTAATTCTGGCGAGTTATTCATGGGTGTCGGTCCTCGCGAGGATAATGGCATCTGAGAAGAACCTGCAAACATTACTATTAATCTCTGGGATATCCCTTCAACTATATCGTTCGAGTTCTGTTCAGACGCAATTTTGAGGATGCCCAAGAGGAAGCCTCTGAACTCTGAATTACCACCGGCGGTTGATCGCCTTCACCATCGCTAGTAATAGGAATTGGTTCATGAGAAGAATCCTTTGGCTGCTCGACAGGATCCTTTTGTTGGACACTGGGATCGCTGAGATCCTTCGCAGACTCGTCTACTGCATCATGGTGTTCTTTGGAATGCTGCTACCGTCATCTGACATGATTGCGTCTTTTCCTTCGTAGGATACCTACAATTGCATGGGCCCTGATGCGTGAGCATTTTGCATACTCTAACTCGCTTAAACTCTTGTCTTTGATCTAAAAGTGACCAATCTATAGGAAAGTTTGATGCATTTTGCTTGGTTTCGGGTGTTAAACCCTGCAAAGAAAGGAAGAAACCAAAAGAGCATGATTGCCCAGAAAAGTGATCAAAATTCAAGAAGTTGCAGAAACACTGAAGATGCGGCCGCTCTTGTTAGGAGCGAGCGCCCCTTCTCTAGAGGTACATACCTAGTGAGTATCCAACTGGACACTGAAGAGGCCTCAACCCTTTGCAAGAAAGCTGAGAATCTGGAAGTTCTGTGAAGATGCGACCGCCCATGTCAAGGGCGGACACTCATGTCACTTTGCAGAGAAGTAGCTGATAAGAAAAAGATGCAACCACCTATGCTAAGGGTGGTCGCCCATTATTCTTTGTAAGAAGAGGCTGATATGAAGAAGATGCGATCACATGATGCTATGTCATGCAGTCCTCTCTTAGAAAAGAAGAAAAGGCGGTCGCCCACTAAAGTGCGGCCGCCCTCTCATACTAACTCAGAAATGGGCCCTAGTCCATGTCTAAAGAGGCGCCAGCCCTTCTGTCGATTCAGCACAAGAACTCAGTCCTTTGGCAAAAGGGCCCCTACACAACCTGAACATGGCAATTCTGTAATTAATTTTAGCAAACACTATATATAGCTAGAATTAGGTTTTTGAGAACATCTTACATTTCACTTTACTTGATAGGCAAGATAAGGATAAAATACTAAAACCCTTGGTCAAGTTTCCTTATATTGTGAAGAACAACATCATACTTATAAGAGTCATTACTACCTTACTATGTTAATGCACATTTCATTACTTTCAAGTCTTGAATCATTACTTAGCATGAACAGCTAAATCACCAACTAGGGTGCTAATGAAATTCTAGTCTAATAATCAAATGGGTATAGCATAATAAGCTTCTAAACACCTAGGAATACCCCATTTCATTACTTTTGATTATATTACAACAAAATGAGGTGTACAATTCAAGATAAACCCAACAAGTACTAGATTTACACCAAATAGGTAAATCTATGAATGGAAAGTGCAATGACGGGGTACCAGGGGTAAGTGCGAGTCGTTTACCCAGGGTTAACGGGTTGAACACCGAGAGAGAGATGCCTTACTTGGGACTAGTCGCTAGCGCTTAATGCATCAGCTCTTGCCATCTCACTCTTAGCATCGAGCTGGCAAGAGTTGGTAGTCTTGACTCTTACCCGAGAGGGGTGAGTTGGGTAAATGTGAGCGAGGTCCATTGGGTGACCTAGGTGTTAAGAAGCATACAACTATATCCACTTGGCTAACGGGCTAGAAGGAAGTTAGTATCCTAGTATTTTCTATTATTGTTAACTTTACCATAAAGTTTTCTTTACTTACTATAGTTTAAATTACACTTCAAATTTAGGAATAACTTGCTAATTGCATAGAAAGCAATTGAATTCAACTACTTTTGGTCACGTGTAAGTCCCCGTGCTGGACCCCTGCAATCGACTAGGGTAATTGTGAGCCCTATCATTAGCTGAAGCATTTCAGGCCCCACGGTAGGCGCCAAACTGTTTATGTCTAAAATTGTACGTCTAGGTTAAATAATTAATTATGAATTAGGTCGTAAGCAATACAGTAAATTACGATAGAAGAAGTAAGTAAATACGATGAAACTAAAGACAAGTAATTAAGAAAGAAATAATAGAGAAAGCAAAGTAATTCTTATTCCTTGAGAGTAGCCGAATTCAGTGGCAAATTGTGTCTTGCGTCCCCCTCTCAATACTATATAAGGATGGGTATTTATAATAGTGATACCCAGTCCTAAATAAGATAAAATAGAAATACTGATAAGGCCATGGGCCTACAACTCAAGGCAGCGGTATACCAAACCCTAACTAGGAGACTGTAAACCCTAGGCAGCGGGATGTGTGCCTTGCGCCCTATGACCAAACTGCCTAAAAATTCATTGGCTCTAGGAGCGGGCGTATATCCTCAGTGCTAGGTGACTTGTAGGATAACTCTAGTCTCGCCAGCTGGACATGTATCCCCGTAGAAATAGGTGGCATATTTTTGCCGCACAAACTCTGGGTATCTCCTGGATGTGGGCAAACTGCTTGAGTACCTGAACATGAGCATAAGGCTAGGCCCCTGTCAATCCTATTAACACTAAGAAAGGGCGGTCCCGGCATCTAATCACAATCTCGTCTATCGTAAACCAGCTACAGTGCCATAAGATCCTACCAGAAGAGAGATCAGCAAGGTACGCTTTCCAATCACCTCCACTGCTCGAGAAAGATGTGTTCTTGACATGTTTTTTTGGTGGTGGCTAAGGTAGCTCGTGCTTAAACACTCAACTGTCTTAAGAGGCCATCAATTGCATATATGTTCCATAAACCAAACATGCAGGAGCACGTTGCACCCATGGAAAAAACTATCTTCTCTATTCTTGCACCGACCTAGAGCATGATAGTTGCTGCCTAGGACAATTGGGATGATAGAAAAGTCTATAATCTCATGAAACAAAGCTCTCATGACCCAGCTCACCAAAATAGATATCCTTCTACGCTTCATTGGAAAAGCCATCAAGCCTGAGAAAGCTAACACAAAGACATTCTTGATTCTCCAATGTTCTTGATTTTATTATCAAATCATTCACATACACCTCAATTTATTTATGCATCATGTCGTGGCTGTCATGTATGTTTCCCTAGAATTCCAAAAGTTCCCTAAGGTGTGGTGAATGCCGTCTTTTCTGCATCATCTTCATCCATCAAGATCTGGTGATATCTGACATAGCAATCCATAAAAGATTGGATCTCGTGTTTTAAACAATTGTCTATGAGAATGTGAATATTAGGAAGAGGGAAATTATCCTTGGGACTGGTCTTGTTCAAATCTCGATAGTTAACAAAGACAACAATGATATTTGAGTAGGGGTCTTTCTCAGTTGCTCCGGAATTGAGTAATCTTGCGCTTTCATCTTCTTTAGAAACTCTTCTGCTTCTTTCTTTATAACAAGCTCCTTGATTGGGCCCTGATTTTCTCTGGGTGGTCTCACTTTCCTCAATTCTTTCGAGGTAAAGCACTACCCAAAACAAGTCAGACTACTGATTTGCGTTTTTCAGCCACAATTTCTTTTCCCTTGTATGTCATCAATGCCTTATTATCATTCCAAGGGACAGCCTTAGTATCTGTCACATAAAACTGGGTGTCTTCTTTATAACAATGGGCTCACACAGTTTTTCCTTCTCTTCTTTGTTCAAATTGTCTTCACATGGAGCTCTCTTGATAATCAATTCACAATAAAATATGTTTCCCCCTCCTTTCCACTAACTCTTTGGATCACTAACTTGGGTTTTTAAATCGCCTCTTCTCCTCTTCTGACAGCTCTAACCAATGTTACCACTTGCTTGTTTGGCTTGGTAGGATGCTCTGCTTCCCCTGGCACAATCAGAGGAACTGGCTCCACCATTACTTACATTTTATTTTCCCCAATATTTATAACATTATATGACATTATTGGCCTTGTATATTCATCTTCAAATCCCTCTCCACATACTACACCAACCATACGTACGTCGTCGACTGGCACAGGATTGCGGTTAATGTTTGGTGCTTCAGAATCTTCGATCATGATTTGATTGATGTCTATCAAGTCTTGCACTGCCTTCTTGAGATAATGGCAATCTTCTGTATCATGCCCTGGTGCACCTGAGTGGTAGGAACAATGCAAAAAGTGGTCCACTTTTGCCATGGGATGTACATTTCCCTGGACTGGCTTCAACATATTTAAGGCCTGCAATTTTTCGAAGAGACTAGTGTAAGACTCCCCAGTCAGAGTGAACTCTCTCTTTTTCTCTTCTCAAGCCTTCTTGTAATCAACTCTCGCGCGAAAGCCAAGAGGACCCCTTGGTCGGTAGGTAGGGTTTGGTGGAGCCAGATACTGATTTTATGGAACTTGTAAGTGGGATATGTGGGTTGTGGGGCTGGCCCGCGCCATTGCAGGTAGGATGGTGCTGGAGCATATGGATGTGCTGTATGTACAGAATATTGGGGTGGAGGATGGAGTATTGTGAATTTTGTGATAGGTAGTAGTGTTGCAGAGGTTGTGTTTGTGGAGCATGGTATAAATTGAGTTGACTGCATCGCTCCTAATTCCATTTTCGTGGACCCGACCCCACCATGGCTACCTCATCTTTCTTCTTTTTACCAAAACCAGTCGATGCAGCTTGTGTAGTCATCTTTAGTACAGTCTGGCTCACAATCTTGCCAATTTTGACCCTCATTCAACCATTTCTCCCATCTTAATGACTTTGCTAAATGGTTTTCCAAAGGCGGGGATTAATGTACCATAAAATGCCTCATCTTGAGCTTCAATGAATAACCGGACCATGTCTTCATCTGGGATTGTTGGGCTCACACGAGCAGCCTGTTCACGCCATCTGAGGGCATATTCCCTAAGGCTTTCAATTGGCTTCTTTTTTATCGCATCTAAAGAGGACCGATCTGGCACGACTTCAATGTGGTATTTGTACTAGTCATAAAATGCATACGTCATGTCATCAAATGCCAACCATTTGGTTACATCCTGCCTTATGAACCCTTCAGCAGCTGCACTTCCTAAGCTTTCAGAAAAGTATGCTATCAACAACTTATCTTTTTTTCACCCCTCTCATTTTGTTGCAATAGGTCTTGATATGAACCCTTTGATCTCCCTACCCGGTGTATGGCTCAAACTTAAGAGCTGTGAACCCATCTGGAAATTGCAATTCAGTGAAAGGACAAAGATCCTTGAAATACGTATTGACATGATTTCCATATCCCTGCATAATTTTCACAGCTTGTTCTAAACCCTTTAATTTGCGCAAAACCTCATTTTCTTCAGATTTCCCCCAATCGGTCGAGCTCAACCTAAGACTCGTGATGGAACCGCTGCCCATATGAGTCTTCCCATTGAAGATTAGGTTCATACTGCTGGCTATAATGATGAATCCCAGCTTGTAAGTAGGGTTCACTATTTGACCTAGGTATGGTGGGCCTAGCTGGGCCACGAAAACCTGAAACATGCGTCGGAAGTTGGCTATACTGCCCCTATCGTGCTGCTGGTGGTGCATGGGGGCGCACCTCACCTTCGTTTGCTATACCATGAGCAAGACAAAAACTAGGGGCATATGTCAGATTCTCGACTGTAGTAGATGTCCCCAGTGCCTGCTGAACTAGTGTTGGTAGGACCCCATCTAGGATTGTTGGCTGAGGAGGGGGTGGAGTTCCCATGGTCATTGTGTGATGCATGTCGACCAAGAATTGTTTCAGGCTCTGGACCTCCCCGGTCAACTTTTTATTTTCTTGTGCCAAATGTTCCGGAGCACTGGTCTCAGATATATTCTCATCAGATGGTATGGTGAGCTACAGGTTCCTTGACCTAGTTGTGCACAGACGAGTAATGCCAAAGCGCCTGATGAAACCAACCGTAAACTCCCAAAGTTAATAATGAACAAACGAGGTTAGGGCACTAGAATAATAATCAACAAACCTAGGGTTGTTATGCGTCATCCCGAAATAACTTGTGGCATGTCCCAAGTGCACAGGTCAAAACCCCCTATAGATTGACTGTTTGACCATACTACTTTCCATTCTCTTTTTCTATCCTCTTTTTTTTTTTAATTAAAAAAAATGTGTATGTTGGCCTAAAAGAAAGGGTAAAATAAATACTAGGTAGAGTGGCGACATAGTTTGGGACAAAATCAAGTTTCATTCCATTTAAAGCTTTCAAAAATACATCAATGACAATAACTTAATCCCACAAAACAAGACACATGACATAGCTTTAGGGAGACACCCCGACACAGACTAGAAAATAAAAATACAAACGACAATGAAATTCCCAAATACAAATAAAACACATGTCCAAAGTGCATAAAGACAACATCCTAATCTCAAGTCTGGTATGGCTACACGTTCTCCTGAGGCTCCTGCTGATCCACTAATAGGTCTCCTATCATGGTGCGACACAATCCACCAAAATCTGTTACGACTCTAGTGATAAATGGAAGCGCCTGTGCAAGCAGGTCCTCCGCGAGCCGCCTCCTGCAGTCGATGAAAGTCCATGCAACATATATAGCGGAGTCATAAATCTTGCCATAAGTTGTTCTAGTGATCTGATCTACTGCCTACAAACCCCAAAGCCGGTCCAATGCTAGCTCTCTAAGCTTCACTCTATGCTCCAATGCCTTATCAAGTAGGGCTCGAGCGTCTACGGCATCCTGACGGTGACAATCCTTTCTTCTCCGACTCTTAATCAAAGCTATTCTAGCGGCATCCCTCTCAGCGAACAAAAACTCCATGTCCAGACGGTGCTTCTCCTTAAGGTGGTGTGTCATCTCAGCAACCCTCAGCTCCCTTCTTTCCTCAACCTCAACTGTGCCCTTCTCAAATCTCTCAGGCATAATTACGATCGAGGACTGGCGACGATACCATGCTTCGTACTCAGGAGCGACCTCTCCCCTGAGCATATCACGTGCTAAAGTGTGGTCCTCCAAGAACAACCTGTTATCCCATAATCTCCAAATCCATGCTCTTTCTAGAAAATGACCAGATTCAAACTCAAAACATAAGCTCTCATGTCCTCAACTTTGGGTATCTCCTAGATGTGGCCAAACTGCTTGAGTACACGAACAAGAGCATAAGGCTGGGCCCCTATCAATCCTATTAACACTAAGAAAGGGCGGTCCTAGCATCTAATCGCAATCTCGTCTATCGAAAACTAGGTACAATGCCATAAGATCCTACCAGAAGAGAGATCGCGCAGGTACGCCTTCCTATCACCTTCACTGCTCGAGAAATATGTGTTCTTGACATGTTTTGGGTGGTGGCTAAGGTAGCTCGTGCTTAAACACTCAACTGTCTTAAGAGGCCATCAATTGCATACATGTTCCATATACCAAACATGCAGGAGCACGCTGCACCCATGGAAAAAATTATCCTCTCCGTTCTTGCACCGACCTAGAGCATGATAGATGCTGCCCAGGATCATTGGGATGATAGTAAAGTCTATAGTCTCACGAAACAAAGCACTCATGACCCAAATAGATATCCTTCTACGCTTCATTGGAAAAGCCATCAAGCCTAAGAAAGCTAACACGAAGATATTCGCCTTATGTAGGGACCAATCATCATAAGACAGGGTCTGATAAAACTCACCACGATGAAATTGATAACTGTCAGGCCTCCTAAAGCGTTCACAAAGATACTCTAACCTGATCCAGCCCTTTATATCCATTTCTTTGGAGGCACCTGGCCTCGTGGATTTTCTACCACGTGTTCCTTACGTGTGTAGCTGCCGATAGGCGTACTCCTTACGCCTTAGCTTTGGATTTACATTGTATATTATATGTTATGTCCTGTTGTTGGTATTGCATTGAGGATCTGAGCATTGTACCCTGGCTGTGAGTTGGCATCTACTTCCCGGCCGTCGATGAGAGTCTCCCGCCGGTGAAGGGTTATTATTGCATCACATTGAATTCATATGAATTATACATCATTCATACGCATTACATTGCATATCATATTGGGTGCAGGAGCTTTCCGCCCCAGGAGCAGGAGTATTCCGCTCCATTGTATCATATTGAGGGCAGGAGTATTCCGCCCAAGTAGCAGAAAGATTCCGCTCCATTGTATCATATTAAGGGTAGGAGGATTCCGCCCCAAGAGCAGGAGTATTCCGCTCTTATGTCAGATATTAAGTGCAGGAGTATTTCGCCTCAGCTTTACATTATATCGAGTACAGGAGTATTCTGCCCCAGGAGAGTGCAGGAGTATTCCGCCTCTGGTTTATATTATATCGGGTGCAGGACTATTCCCCCCCCCCCCAGGAGCAGGAGTATTCCGCTCCAGTTGGTTATTAGATTGGATTCCCCTCAAATGCAGGAATATTCCGCTTCGGGATGGGATTACGGGCACATGTGACCCTTCGCATCATATTTTATTTCATTTCATTTCATCTCACTTTATTTCATTCCATCTCAATTCATACCATTGTGTACACTTACGGTACATGACTACTGTTCTGCTTATATGTGCATTGCATATTTGTTGATATGTTTTCGGCACGCATCCTTGGTTGAGTTTATAAGTTTCTTACGTCTTTCCAGTTGTTATCTGGCTCTGTCTTTTCATAATTTAAATAAGAGGAATTTTATTTATCTGTTTCTCCTCCCTGGCTAGCGATCCTATTCTTTGAAGTGGCTAGTCTGCCCCACTTATTGAGTCCTTTTGACTCGCCTTTTTTTGTTGTTTGTTTCTTGTCTATCTATTTCGTTTCGGCAGGTTCGCTCCAGGATTTAGTTTGCCACGTTGTGAAGGAGCGAAGACTACTTCAGCTGTCAGGGTGAGCCAGCTTCTATTCCGGATGGCCACCAGTTTATTGTTCATTATTTCAGTTGCATTTTGCTCCCTTCAAGAGGTATCCGTCTTCTTTTGTACTCTTAGATGTCTAGTCTGGATAACCCTAAACCTAGTATGTTGGGTAGTCAGCTGTAATTTCTTTTGTACAGCTTAAAGATATCAGTATGTCTGTGTTTTATTTTAAGTCTTGTCCTTATTTAAGAATTGCTATATTTATTTTCCTAATTTAATTGGTAAGGGTTCGCCCGACGGGTCTAGGGAAAGATGTCGGGCGCCCGCACGGCCTAACCAGATTCCGGGTCATGCCAGTTGGTATCAGAGCCCAGTTTAGAGTCTATCCAGACTAAGACAGTGTCTAGTAGAGTCTCGCTGATGGGTACGTAGACGTCCATACTTATCTACGAGGGGCTATGATGGCATTTAGGAAGTTTCACTTCCTTCATTTCTGATCGTGCGTCGGTCTAGGATTCAAAAATATTTTCGTTAATTTGTTCGTGGTAATTGTGAAACCTCGTGCGATAAATCAGCAAACGTTATGAGTTCAAGACGAAGCAGTCTAGCCTAGGGCTAGCACAGACGAAGCCCTGAGAGTTTTTTATCGTGCTGACGATCTAGTTACAGAGGTCCCAGCTGTACGAGCTCGCGATGGGCAAGGGAGCAGGGCCTTATGGTTCCCTTGGCTCTCTACGATGTTTTACGAGAATCTCGGTGATGTAGATACCACAAGAACCTATTATTCTCTAGGCAACTTATTAGGTTGCCGCAGATGCAGACGTTCGGTCTCAGGGAGCCCCTGTTCCAGTCCCTGATGTTGCCTCAGTAAATTATGTTCTAAAAGCAGCATGTGTTGCGCCACCAATTGTTCTGGCTGGTTAGCCAGCCGAGGTAACGGTTCGGTCCGAGTGTCCAAAGAGGTTGCATTATTTTACGCGGTTGAACCTTTTGACATTCTTAAGCAATGCGTCAGATAAACCTCGTGATTTTTTTAAAAAAATAAAATAATGTGAGCATATCATTCAGGCTCTTGATTGTATCGAGCGGTATGATGTTGGTTATTCTTCTTTTCAGTCTCAGGGGTCCAGCCTTGAATTGGTGGACCGTTCTCTTATTAGCTAACTTGGTTCGATCTTTCTTCTAGGTTCGGGGAAAAGTTCCTTTCGCGCAGCGAGCGAAATGAAAAAAAAAAAAAAAGCATCTCCAGTTTAAGTGGATTGGTCAGGGTAGCGTGTCGGTTAGCCTGTTGGTTTTTCAGAATATGAGATTGAATTCTATAAAATGGCTGAAATATGTATTTGAACTAGTCTATGAGCCTTTTGAGAGATTCAAAGATTTATTGATGACCTTTCTTCTTCCTTGAGATCCCAGATGGCTCGAAAAATTGAGGTTGGGACTTCATTTGATGTCATTGTTGATATTGCTCAAAGGTATTAGGTATATCATAAGTTAGAGAGGGAAGAGTTAGAGCGGGAGAGCAAGAGATCTCGTGGCCCTAGTGGGCAACCATAGTACCTCATTTGGAGGTAAGAGTTCTGATTATTTTGAGAAGTCACCTGCCAGGTTATCTCAGTTTGTAGAGCGTAATTCTCAAAGTGCGCAGGTAGTTCGTCAAGATCAGAGTCAGCTTTCTCTTTGTAGCTTTCAACAATCTGTCCATCTCCCATATTCAGCGAAAAGGTGTTATCATTGTCGTGATTTTGGCTATCCTTTGAGGAGTTTTCCCTTATGGAGCAAGTAGACAATCGTCCTTCTTCTTGCCCTCAGGCACCTGCACAGTCGCAAGAATTTCATTTAAATGTTAATCAATCAGAGAAATGCCACAATCCAATAGAGGTCGAGAGCATGGTGGTAGTGGTTCTTCTAGAAGTAATTATCAGGGTAGTGGCTCGACTCAGCTGCAGAGGCAGTTCTATGAACTGCTAGTTTGGCAAGATGCTGAGGCATCCGATGTAGCAGGCCCGTGTATTTCTTCTTCCCTTATCTATAAGTAAGATTTATCTTTCCGATCGATCTGGAAATGGTGTATCTTATCATGTTTCGACGGTTTCCTTGGATATTGTCGTAATTAAGAATTGGTTGCGGTAGAGGGGTGAGTTTCTGATACGATTTATTCCTGGCATTTATGAGACCCTGCTAGTTTATCTGATCTAAATATGAGAGATTTGACGGTGAGTATTGCTTTTTCCTGCTTGGCATCCTGTTATGCCACCTTGTGTTATTATGTCAAGTCATTTTACCTCTCTCCTCGGAAATCAGTGTTGGTAGGATGATGAGATTCTTATTCGTCACCATCAAGAAGTGCCGTTGTTTCTTCCGGTGTAAAGTGGCTGGTAAGTAATGCTCGATCTATGTGTCTCCTCTTGGTTCGAGATTCTAGTAGAGTCATGCTATTCTATGAGCTTGTCTTATTTATAAAAGGGTATTCTGGTAAATTGTCAGAGTTTCCTTCTTATTGGGAGGTTAAATTTGTATGGATGTTTTTCCATAAAGCTTATTTAATGTCTATCTCTTAAATTGAGACTCTTTGGCTCGCCTGACTCGGAAGTAGTCTAGCTTTAGTAGCCAAGCAAATAAGAAGATGAACTTCCTGAAGCTCTAATTATTTCTATCCTCGATCCATTTCTATTTCTTCTTCGTCCGGCACTAGTGAGCTTGGGCGATTGGTAGCCGTTTGTGACGTTCCCTGTGTTGACCCAGAGTACGTGTTATTGTAGCCAGGTAAGCATATTATTGTTTTGGATATCAGTTTATCCGAGTATCCATTCCCATGTATAGTATAGTGCTGGTTCTGTTTTTGCGGATCATCCAGTTTCAGGGGAAACTCTGTCGAAATTTTATATAGAAGTACCATCCATCAGGCGGTGGTGTTTACGGCAAAGGTATGGAGTTGTAAACTTGAGAGTTGCAGCTGTTTGGCAACTCGAAAGGGTAGTTGGTAGCTTAGGTCTGCCTAGTTCAGCTTTTAGCTAAATCTTCTTTAGTCCAGCAGACTGTGCGAGGATGGTTATTCCTATTCAAATAGCTGCATGAGTTTGTGCTTTAAGTGGAGGAGTCTTCCTCCAAATACTGAAATGGTAATACTAAATCTCTGAGGTGTTGATACCACTTTTCTCATGACCCAAAGTAAGGCCACGACAGAAATCTACAATGAGTATCGATCATTGCTAAATCCACTAATAATCTATTAATGACAGAGATAAGCTGACAACCTGATTATATATACGTACCTATCTGCTGAAAACCTAAAGTCTGGAAAAATGACACGACTTTAACTTGCTGGCAATTAGAACATTAAGCCACAAATTCTGCTATGTCACACTTCATTCCGTCCCACCAATAAATCTGCTTAGGATCATGGTACATCTTAGTCGAACCTGGATGAACAGTGTATTTGGAATAATGTGCTTTCATCATAAACTAAATCTGCAACATCAGGAACACAAAGTTTATCTTTATACATGAGAACACCGTGAATAGTAACCTTGTATGGTGACTCCGGTTTTCCTCTGGCTATCTGTCGGTATTCAACTAGAACTGGATCCTCATACTGACGCTGTTTTACTTCATAAAAATTTAGAGTTAAATGTCTAGTGCAGCTTATCGTCCAACCATCATTGGCATATCTCCTTCACACCTCAACTCTTTGAGAAGTTACTTTAGCGTTGTAAGTGCTCATGTAATCAACGTTGTTGCTGGTATGCTGCCTCAGCTCATGGTCCAACTGTATGTCTATTTTATTTTCACTTTTTCAAGTCATAATACTTCCAATTCAAAGACAATACCCTGAGGTAAATGTTCAGTATGGAGATCATTCCTGGTCTGCATTATACTATCCAGTAGTATTTGCATGATCCTTATCCTTATATAATAGACCCTGTTCAGATGAACCTTTAACATACATTAGGATATGAGTAACTGCATTCCCACAAGGAGCTTGCGGAACAACACTAACATCAACTGAGATGTTGCATAGTGCGTTCGTAAAAATAATATAGCTTGCATCAAATCTTCTATAGTGTGTAGTGACAAAGTACTTCAAAAGCTCCCCCTATTGTATCAAGCGTGGGCTAATTCTTAGTTCCATCGACTTGTTCTATATCGAAAGGTATATCGAGGAGGTAATTATCAGCTGAATCATGTTAACCCATTCAAAGTTCCGTATATCTTTGTTTTGAAAATATAGAATTCTTCTCTCATGATCGAGGAAGGGTCAGCTTAATCAGAATAAGTTGGGCAATGATGTGATGATATTATCAAGATATATTTTATTCCAAAAGTACAATGCGCGTAATATAATTCTGATCCTGTAATCAGGAAATAATGCCCGTGGAGTAGCTCATGAAGGTCGTACAAGTTCTTTTGCTATCTGTGCTAATTCTTCTTTAGATTTAGGCTCGTTCGAAGACGAACGAGAGTTTAAGTGGAGGAGAATGAAACGACCTCGGTCAGTCGTTTCCGAATTTAGGACTCCAATTGACGTGCCGATAATTTTAAAATATTCGTAATGTCCATTAGGACCTGTCTGTAAAATTTGAGCTAAATCAGACCTCGTTTGGTAGGCATCGGAAGAAGGTTTCAGTTTTTATTGTCGATAAACATTAAAAATGGATTTTCGAGCTCGGTTTTGGCGAACGAGCTCCGAATCAAAATCCGAAAGCGCCGTTAGGTTCGTATGATTATTTGTGACTTTTGTAATTTTTCGAAAGTGAATTTCGATGTTGTTCGGCTAGTTTCCGCTAAAATGCCGAAAGTTAAATAATTTGACTTCTTTTCATTTAAATTCGCATCTTGAGTTTCGGGAGTCTGATTTGAGATCCACCTTCGCGAGTATGTTACATATATTTTGTACAACTTGTATGCAAAAGTTGAAATTATTTCGAATATCGTAGGGCACCGTTTTAATTTTCGTTAAGAAAATAAAATAAAAGAAAAGAAAACAAAAAAAAAAAGAAAAAGACAAAATACATAAATGTAGGCGGTGGGTAAGTAATATTAGTAGTATGATAGCATCAGTATCAAAGACGCTCAAAAATGAGCGGAAATAGAGAAAGTGAAACAGAGATAAAACAGTGAGAAAAAAATACCAGAAAATAAGAAAAGGGCCGGAGAAAAGTAGAATTTTCACCCTGAAACATTCAGATAATGACCCTAATATGTTATTTGAGTTTATTACATATGTTTGAATATATTTTTACGGTAAAAATAGGGATATTAGACATCGCCCTAATGACGTAAATTGATAGTTTAAAGGGTCAAATGGACCCCGATAATGGAATTAATTATATATTCGTACTCAGTGAGTTATGGGAAACATATAAATGTAATTTATTTGGGGTTTGGTTATGTGACCTTAAACCCTGTACATAGGCCTGACCTACGTATTGCGTATTCGAATAGGGTGTCAGGTTCCTACCTGGATTGTTCTAAGATATAAGGAATGAAGCCTTTAGCCTAATTTCATATATTTTTCTGCTTATTGAATAGACTGGGATCGTTGGGCAATGAATTCAAAGGACAAAGCGGTTGTTGAGTAATTGTGCTAACTTTGTAACAAGGTAAGTGTTTATATCCATTTCTTTGGAGGCACCTGGCCTCGTGGATTTTCTACCACGTGTTCCTTACGTGTGTAGCTGCCGATAGGCGTACTCCTTACGCCTTAGCTTTGGATTTACATTGTATATTATATGTTATGTCCTGTTGTTGGTATTGCATTGAGGATCTGAGCATTGTACCCTGGCTGTGAGTTGGCATCTACTTCCCGGCCGTCGATGAGAGTCTCCCGCCGGTGAAGGGTTATTATTGCATCACATTGAATTCATATGCATTATACATCATTCATACGCATTACATTGCATATCATATTGGGTGCAGGAGTATTCTGCCCCAGGAGCAGGAGTATTCCGCTCCATTGTATCATATTGAGGGCAGGAGTATTCCGCCCCAGTAGCAGGAGGATTCCGCTCTATTGTATCATATTGAGGGTAGGAGGATTCCGCCCCAAGAGCAGGAGTATTCCGCTCTTATGTCAGATATTGAGTGCAGGAGTATTCCGCCTCAGCTTTACATTATATCGGGTACAGGAGTATTCCGCCCCAGGAGAGTGCAGGAGTATTCCGCCTCTAGTTTATATTATATCGGGTGCAGGAGTATTCCTCCCCCCCTCCCCCAAGAGCAGGAGTATTCCGCTCCAGTTGATTATCAGATTGGATTCCCCTCGAATGCAGGAGTATTCCGCTTCGGGATGGGATTACGGGCACATGTGACCCTTCGCATCATATTTCATTTCATCTCACTTCATTTCATTCCATCTCAATTCATATTGTGTAGACTTACGGTACATTACTGTTCTGCTTATATGTGCATTGCTTATTTGTTGATATGTTTTTGGCACGCATCCTTGGTTGAGTTTATAAGTTTCTTATGTCTTTCCGGTTGTTATCTGGCTCTGTCTTTTTATAATTTAAATAAGAGGAATTTTATTTATCTGTTTCTCCTCCCTGGCTAGCTATCCTATTCTTTGAGGTGGCTAGTCTGCCCCCACTTATTGAGTCCTTTTGACTCACCCTTTTTTGTTGTTTGTTTCTTGTCTATCTATTTCGTTTGGGCAGGTTCGCTCCAAGATTTAGTTTGCCACGTTGTGAAGGAGCGAAGACGACTTCAGCTGTCAGGGTGAGCCAGCTTCTATTCCGGATGGCCACCAGTTTATTGTTCATTATTTCAGTTGCATTTTGCTCCCTTCAGGAGGTATCCATTTTCTTTTGTACTCTTAGATGTCTAGTCTGGATAACCCTAAACCTAGTATGTTGGGTAGTCAGCTGTAATTTCTTTTGTACAGCTTAAAGATATCAGTATGTCTGTGTTTTGTTTTAAGTCTTGTCCTTATTTAAGAATTGTTATATTTATTTTCCTAATTTAATTGGTAAGGGTTCGCCCGACGGGTCTAGGGAAAGATGTCGGGTGCCCGCACGGCCTAGCCAAAAATGCGGGTCGTGTCAGGTATCAATGTACCGCACCTTACTAAGTCAAATATGGAAGGCAGATAATTGGGCCTAAAAATTTTAATTCTTGGTGACGAACTGACTCAGTGTCTAGACTGGCTCAGAACCCAGTGGACGATCAAACCGTGCAGAAAACGCATCAAAGTTGTCCGGCAATAGTGTCTCCGGCTTAACCCCAACACACCATCCTCCTAAATTAAGGGCAATTTATGTAATAAAGTTTCTCAGATGTTGAAAGCAATACTGACAAGTGAACGTGTGCAAGTGTTCCAGAGACTCAGAGGATTTCGGAGGAAGACAGTTTATATACAGTCAACCATATCAAAGCGGTAACATTCAACTCTCATGTAATAACAACAAAAAAATAACAACCAAATATTTAATAAATTAAAACATGCGGCAGTTTTATCAAAGCCGGAGATTCTAATTTTCACCAGTAGAGTCGCCAAACTATCATGCCCTCTTTTTCCCAAAAAAAAATTAATGAAAATGAGTTTAAAAGCAGTGAAAGGTGTTTTCAAGGTACACAAAATATTTAAGGAGAACTCAGAGTCGCCACTTAACAAGATAAAGGTGTGCCAAGTCACCAAAGTGGTGTACCTATAACACCTTTGACTCGTCTAATGATCTGCATCAGAGATTTCGGGTAAAGTCTTCAGTTGACTCTTGGGAAGGTGTTAGGCATCCTCGAGTCCTGTGCCGGGCACAGTAGCTTTATTGTCATAAGTTAATTTAAGAAATATTTGGTTGTTATATATTTTCCATTAGTTAAAGTCGTGCTTTGAAAAAATAGATTACTCTACACTAAACTTGAAGAGTTAAAGTCCGTGCTCCAAAGTGAACCATGATTCATATTGCTCAAAAAATAACTTAAAATAATTTATTAAACTTTGAATCATTTAAAACAAGGTATGGCTGTCTATGCAAAGGTGACTGTTTCATCAAAAGAAAGCTATTTATCAATAAATTATTAAAAAGGACAATTCGTTACTTAAAAGTGTCAACACATCTGTAGAGTTAGTCCATTAGTTTTGTTCCCTTTCAAATTTATCCTTTTGAAAAGTTAAAAGTGTTCAGATCCTAAATTATAGTCCATTTTCTTTCAAATTATGATTTACAAAAGGTCCCTATTTTTACACTTCCAGTCTGTCTAAGTTTACATATTGCACACCATGGCTATTTTTACAAAAAGGCTAATTTTTTTTTTAAAGCTAATATCACTAAGCTCGGGCCCTAGTGACAAATTTTATTAATAAACAAAATAAATAAGTCTTTACAAAGTATAAAACAAAAAACAAAAAACTTGTACAAACTAAATTGAGTAACTAGTGCACTCCTATGTACTTGCTCTTGAAATATATTTCCCCAATTGGGCTGAGCATGATAACATGGTAATACCACCAATATGAGAAAATATTTTTCAAACACAAAGTACTCAACAACTTGTACACTAGAATCTAGGAGTAGTTTGTAAATAATTGAACCAATGTAACCAAACAAATGCCACTCATTCAAGAACGAGTGATACACTGCCATGAACTGTTCATGCATCCCATGCGTAAGTCCATGCATCCAAGCCTCTGAATGTCCCACACAAAACCACCCTGTAAGAATGGAGCAGTGATAGACGACCCAAAAGCAATGGTGCACGATAAGGAGCAAAGCAACCTCTAAGTGATCATCCTTGTGCAAAATGAAGACCATTACTCTCCAATGTAGATATAAGATTGATTGATGATAATGGTAATCCACCATAGAAGCAAGCAAAATCATCCAGTGGAAGGCAACCTGCATCAAAGTGAAGCAATGGAAATGAAGCAGTGGCGCGGCAGGGCACGCGGCGCGCACCAAAGGCGTGCAATAAAAAGAACAATCTGCTTGGATCAGCGCTATGGGGCACGCGGTGCGCCGGCCATGGCGTGGGAAGAATTACATAATCCCAAAACGCTGTGCCTATGAAGCCAAACAATACCCTGCGCGTACCTCTTGCAACACTTGTTATAAGCGCCACCAAACATGCCAAGAACCACGCCAAAACGCTGCACTTGAAGTTGGTGTAATTGTGAGAAAATCACTTTTGCGTGGAACGAAATGACCCTTGACCAAGGGTGTAACGCATCCTTGAAATTGTGTAACCTGAAGAAGATGTGAGTTAAGCTGAAATTATAGCAAAAAAGTGACGCCAACACCATGTACAACCTGCACTAAAAGCAAACATTGTTAGTAAAAAATGTGACCCCTTCCTTCTTACAACGTTGTAGCTCCATTCTTCACAATCTTGGGACGATACGTTGGGATTTGAGCTTTGTCCCAATTCAAAATTGTCCTACCAATCGCATTCAACTCCAAAAAACTATGGAACTCTTGATCATCAACCTCAAACGCCAAGTTTGCCATATGATCCGCCAACTTATTTCCTTCACGAAATACATGAACAAAGCTGAACGTGCCCCTCCCTTTCATGGCTACAATATCCTCAACAACCTCAGCTATGGACCAAACTACCTCCCACGTCCCTTCAACGATATTTTTGAGGAGTAAAGAATCTGTTTCAATAGTGATAGGCTGTGTGAAATTGTCCAGGCAATACTTCATTGCCTCTTTGATCGCCACTGCTTCCGCACGAACATTCGTGCCATCCCCTATAATTTTTGCCTTTGCAAACAACAAATCCCCTTCCTCATTGCGCACACAAAATCCATATGAACTCTGCCCAGGATTGCCACGACTAGCACCATCCGTATTACACTTTAAACTGCCCAACGGAGGGCTGCTCCAATGCACTTTTATGTACCTGAATTTTGGACAAAACTCTTCTAGGAATTTAACCATCATTGGCCATTCATTAGGAGATGAAAACATACCTGGATATCTCACCAACAAGAACTTGTGAAGATTCCAATTGATTTCATGAACAACCTGTTGGAACGAAACCTTCCCACCATGAGCTACAGTGTTGCGTCTTTTCCATAATTCCCACACGACAAAGGCAGGCAGCGCTTGGCACATAAGCCTCAACCAAGGATGCTTCCTACATCGCCACCATCTATTTATAACTTGACGAAACCTCCAGTCCTGAATTACAAACCCCACTGCATTGGCATAGTACGACCACACATTTTTAGCAAACGAGCTTGTGATAAACAAATGTTCACGAGTTTCTTCTCGTGGGTGCATACAACACCAACAACGCGATGGGACACTGAACCCAATTCGCTTCAATTCATCATCAAGAGGAAGCTTGCATTTCCAAGCGCGCCAAAGTAAATGAAATTTTAAAAGGAACTCCTTTCAACCACATCATTTTATACTCATCTTTCACCTTCGCTTTACCTCTAACATAATTATAGGCGCTGCTCACAGTGAATTGACCATTCGAAGTCAGCTCCCACGATGCAAAATATCTCCTTTACCTAATGTTACCCGGCTGAATAGTATCAAGAACATGCTGCGCTAAGTCATGTGGTAAGGCTTCAAAAATTAATTGATGGTTCCAACCTGTTGAGGTGAAAAAATCCTTCACAACATTTAATTCCTCCCTTATGTAGAACCTGCGAGGTACAACAAAATATAAAGCCCCAACACGCGACCAATTATCATACCAAAAGTGTGAAGACCCTTGCCTAACATGCCAAATAATCTCATGATCTACCATCTCCCTGACTTGCATCATCTTTTGCCAAATAGGAGAACCATCAGTATACGGCACAATAGAGTAATGCATTTTTTTGCAATACTTATTAGCCATAAAAGTACCCCAAAGAGAAGTTTTAGTCTTAAAGTTCCACCACAATTTAGCAAATAGAGCACTTGAAACATAATATAAAGATTTAATTCCCACACCTCCTTCACCCGTTGGCTTACACAAAGTGTCCCAAGAGGCCCAATGCCTCCTTGAATGCTCTTCAGAATTATTCCAAAAGAAATTAGTAAAAATCCTATGAAGTTGATCAATAACACTAACCAGAGGATTAACTGCAGACAAAAGATGTATAGGCGTACTTTGAAGAACATGCATAATCAAAACAGCCCTACCTCCAAAAGACAACATTTTTTACTTCCAAGATTGCAACTTCTGCCTAATCTTTGTAACAAGATCATCAAACAACGCCTTATTTCTTCTTTTGTGTGTAACCGGACACCCTAAGTAAGTAAAAGGAAATGTACCTCTTGGAATTTGAGTAATATGCTCCACCCTATCAACAATCTCCTGCTCCACCCTGTGATACAAATAAACATCATTCTTCTCTTTGTTGATCTTCTGGCCACTGGCACCCTCATAGGCATCCAACACCCTCATAATCAGCCTCAGGGAGGTAGTATCTGCTGAAGAAAATAGAATAGTATCATCTGCATATGCTAAGTGATTGATAGGAGGACTCCACTTAGGCATAGCAAATCCTTTGAACATAGCATTCTCATGTAAAGCATTCAGGGCCCTGGACAACACCTCAGCTGAAATAATGAATAGAGTAGGAGACAAAGGATCCCCTTGCTTCAAGCCCCTGGAAGAATTAAAGAAACCATGCGGCTGGCCATTAAAAAGAATTGAGTACCAATTGCTAGAAGTGGTCTTCCAGTTTTGTCACAAGAAGTGGATGATTTTTCCTATATTGCAATGCAAAACTTGTAGAGAAAGTATCTGCAACTCTTGGCAATAGCCAAGACTTTAAGTTCTGGGAAGGGGGACCTTACACTAAAAATCTCTAAGAGTATTTGCAATTGCCAAGACTTCTACTTCTACTGCAGTGAACAAGTTGGAGACAAAGTTTCTGCAACTCTTGGCAATAGCCAAGACTTTAAGTTCTGGCAAGGGGGACCTTATACTAAAAAACTCTAAGAGTATTGGTAATTGCCAAGACTTCTACCTCTACTGCAATGAACAAGTTGGAGACAAAGTCTCTGCAACTCTTGGAAATATCCAAGACTCTAAGTTCTGGTGGAAGCGACAAATTACACAGAACATCTCTGTAAGTATTGGCAATAGCCAAGACTTTAAACTCTACTGCAATAAGCAACTTGCAGAGAAAGTCTATGCAACTCTTGGCCATGGTCAAGATTTTAAGCTCTATGCAAACATAAATATCTAATAGCCATAGGCAATAAAAACCTTCAAATCACTGGAATCAAGCAAACACAAGAAAAAAAATCCCAAATTTCTAGCACACAAAGAAGAAAGAAGGAGGTCAGGAATGGGGAAAGAGAGAAGAAAATCTTTCAGCGTGAATTAAAAAAGTTGGGGCCCACACAAAGAAGAAAGAAGGAGGTCAGGAATGGGGAAAGAGAGAAAGAAACCTTCGGCGTGAATTAACACAAGTTGGGGGGGCAAAAAAGTCCTTTCATAAGGGGAGGTATGATGTGGAGGGCATTTACTTAAAACATTTGTAAGTGGGGGAAATTAGGTAAGACCATGTCTTATTGAGGGCACTAGGTGAAATTTTTTGTAGTTGCTGTGTGCAACTCTTTTCATTGATAGCTCCAAAAATCATACATAGCTTAAAATAGACATGTCAAACACCCATTATTTCTTATTTTTAACAAACAGCTAGCTTATCTAATATTTAGCCAAAACAATACACATAATTGAATAGTCATTTTTTACCTTTAAACGTGCGGTTTTAGTATCATTTCATGATAAAATTAAAAAACACGAAGTTCATGCGTTTATCTATGATATGAGGCCTTAAAGCTCAGCAATGATGACCCAAGCAAGCCAAAATAAGCTATCGAACGCAGCAAAAAGCAACTACACAGCCCTTTAAAAAACCTTTTCAAACTTGACTTAGACTTGAGTATTAAACCCCAGAAGACTCTTGGTTTACATTATTTTGGTTCTAAAACTCTATAATTTAACTCACTAACTTCCTTACTATTTTCTCTCTTTCTTTCCTAGCATTCAATGCTTCCTTCTTTTTATTGTCGTTTTTCTCTCTCAATATTAATGTAAGTATGTATGGAGCGATTTTGGTGTTGGTGTTGTAAGGGTAAAGTTTTTTTTCCTTAAATGAGGAGTGAAGACCCTTATTTACGGCTGAAAATTCAAAGCAATGGGGTGGGCAACCCACTTGTAGAAAAGCCCACACCCCATACTTGAGTACATGTCAATTTCAAGCCTTTTTAGCTCTGCTACAACCACCTATAACTGACACAAAAAGATGAGACAAGTTGTCCTATTGAAGGGACAGCCTCATGGGCTGGAATAATTGACTATTGGGCCTATTCGGCTGACACCCAAACTCGATACCTTTTTAAACACAAAAATACAGATCTAAAATTACTTATATCAGCCCCAAAACAAAACTAAAGCAACCTATTGGGCCAAATCAAATTCTCAATTGATTTAAAACCCCCAAACAAAATTGACTTATTCTAAAACACATAGAACTTCGCAGATCCAAAATCATACAAACGGAAACAAAAGCACCTCCATTTTCTTTACTTAGCTTATGAATAAAACATAGCGACAATCATACACACATATATTCCAATTCACGAAGACGAACACAAGTGATATAATCTTTATTCAAATAGAACTTAAACGACCAACTCGAGACAGAATTTTTCACACTAAACTAAACCTAGACAGATTCATGCTTGAATTAATAGAACTACCATAACGAACAGATAAACTAAAACCTTAGAACATATAATTCTACACTTAAACAAAGTCGGCCAAGAGTCTAACGAACTCAAATACCAGGACATGATTTACTAGGCAAAATTATGCATCTATGTTTCACACTGACATATCCAATTCCATGGTTCAAACATTTAAGCCAAATAGACAAAGACAAACTAAGAATGGTAAAACAAGAACTAAGCATACTCTATCGAACCCATCAAACAGATCAAAACAAAACCATCAAACAAATCCATGTTGCTACTGCTTCAATGTTGAACCAAACCGTAAGCCGCCACTATCAGTAGGGCTGCTCCTACGCTGCCTTGTTCTGCTGTTGCTTCGTTTCACAACAAACCAAAATAGAAACAATCTCCACACAGTCAGTTGCTCCATTTCACATCGTTGTCATCACGGTCTCGCTGCTGCAACTCCACGATCAACACCACTACTCAAACTGCTTCAACATCACGTCATCGTCGCCAACACTGCAATAATGCTGCTTTGTCAAACCGTCACTGCCTCTCAGCCATTTTCAATTGACTCTTTCCTATTTTCTAATGGAAATGGCCCTAACAGGGACGTTTCTATTAGGAAAAGGGAAAAAAGTGACAGAAAGCCGGTGAAAAGAATAAAACGGGAATAAGACGATCGGAGTCAAAATTTTACTGTAATTTCAAGGTCCGAACTATGCCGATTTAAGCATATTTTTTTTTTGACAAAATGGGTGGTAAAAATGAAAAGATGAGGAAAAAAGGAGTCCGGAAAGGTATATACTGACATTTTTCGACCACCGCCGGTAGCATAGAGGCGGAGCTGCGGCAGCCAGACGGTGGGGGTGGGGCGGCGTGAGTATTCCAGTGGGTCGTGTAAATTTTGGCATGGTGCCCTCTAGTCTTTGAGACTAAGTGTGGAATGAGAGAAAATGAAGAAAAAAATGGCTTATATAGTCTAGGGTATTGGGTTTGCGGGTTGAATCATGGACATGTGCCAGTGGGCTAACGCGAATTAGGCTGATGGGTCATGGATTGTGCTGGTCATTCTTCCACTCCTTTCACCAATGTAAAGTTTAGCCCCTATGCCATTTACACACTAGGCACAAAATCAAACAATTATAAAAAAAAAATTAACTAACAATTATGCTAATTGAAAATCACACATGCATTAACAACAATTAACTTAAACTATGGCAAAATTAGGTGATTACAGTACTTACCCTTGTCAGTGAGCAAATCTTTAAGCAATCTTTCCTTGAGCAAATCAGCCACCTCCAATCTTAGCACCATGCATTCTTCTCTCAAGTGCATGTGGTCCCCATGAATCTCACACCATAATTCTTGTCTTCTTTTGTTAGGGTTCGACTTCGTATCTTGAGGCTACGTAACCTTATCACCCACAGACTGCAATGTGTCAATCAACTCAAACTTATTGACATTAATGCTGTAGTCAGCCAAGCAAGAAAGAACCCCACTTTTCCTTGCCTCCAAATATCCTCCTTCACTTCGTCGACCTGAATTTTCTATTAGGCTGACCTCTATCACCTCTCTTTTCTGATCGTTAAGATCCGGAGTAAGGCTCATAACGAGTCCTAGAATCCCTTCGATCAATATTGCCCTACCTTGAAGAAATTTCATTCACATTCCCATGTACTCTACTCTTTGAGTAACTTTTTGTGTGCATCACATCTTTTCCAATCCGGAGCTTCGAACAATAATGATATATGTCTCATCCCAAGTTTTACCTGTGTGCTCCTTGAGACTTTCTTACAACTTCCTAGTGGCTTCGGAGCTTTTTTGAGTTAAGCCCTTTGGAAAATGTAATGACTACTTCGTCAAGCACTTTGGGCAACAACATATATTCTCGTTGGAACCTATCGATGAACTCCTGAAGTAGTTGTTTATCCATCCACTAAATTCCTATCGATGAACTCCTGAAGTAGTTTTTTATCCATCCACTGAATTTTGAATGTTCTTTATTCGCATTTCCACCTTTTGAGCTCCAGAATGAGCTTTTATAAATATATCAGTTATCTCTACAAATGACCGATAAAACTTCTGGGCAGAAGGGAATAACATGTCAGCACCCTTTTTGTTAGAGTCTCACCAAATTTCTTGACCAAAACCGATTCTATCTCTTCTTTGGTGAGATTATTTCCCACCCTTGTCGAATAAGTTGTCACGTAATCACGAGGATATATGGTTCCATCATACTTGGCTATGTTGGGCATTTTCAACTTCTTACAGGTCGGCAATGGTGCTGCACTCTGCTTCCAAGGTCGTCGGGAATAAACAGCCGAATCAATTCCCTTGATGACTGGTGGATCCTACGGTATCTGATTGATTCAATCCGCCTGTTCTCTGAGCTCCCCTCTTAATTTTTTGTGAAGCGGCTCTTGTAACTATCATAGTGCCGTTGTGGTGACAAATGAATTTGGGTCACCAGGTCCCCATGGGTCACCGGCGCCTGAGCCCCCGGATCTGCCTCCAAGGCTTATGCTAGTTACGTGTACCTCAGCCTTTGAGTCAGTGGGCACGTTTCTTTCAGTGCATGTTGTTACCAGTGTCGGAGTCTTAGGAGTCCCGTTCGAGACTATTGTAATTAATTGTGCGGCCTATTTGTTTCCTTTCAATGAATGCAACAATTGTCACCTCTCACAGCTGAGAGGGTGGTGGTGGACGGCTACCCTATGGATCTTCTCTCTGCACGTGTCTTCATGTTGTGCGGTGTTGTTGTCATTCACTTATAGAACTACATTAGAGGGAGAGTTGTGTTGTCAATTTCCAGTATTGCGTGAAAAGTTTTCACTTTTTCCTTACTTGGTAAATAATTTGGACAAAGAGCAAGTGAAGAATTAAGGAGGTTCTGGAATAATTAATAATTGCCTAGGTTCAACGGTGAGCGTCAAACTGTTTAGCCTAAAAATCAACTTGGCAGATTAAGCAAATGAATTTGTTTTTGTAAGGACAAAAGAAATATAATATCAAGACGTATATGAAAATAGCAAAAAGAATGTACTAACACAAGAGCAAGTAAGCTTAAATAAATAGAACAACTTATCTGTGAGCCCCAAGAACACAATTTGCTACCACAAGCGTAATAGTAAATACGGCAAAGTGAACAAAAGATGGAGGGAGAGAGAGCGAGAGAGAAAGAGAGATTTTATTGTTATGGTAAATAATACGAGTAATAGTCGTTGTTCTCCGATGGTCTACATGAGGGAGTGGGGGTTTTATATAGTATTTGTGAACCTTAATAGAGTACATTTAATGTGAATCGTCATTTATTTCTTCTGATTGTAACTATCCGAGCATGATTGTATGAATAAATGGAGGCAACAACCATCTCATAATATTGTGTCTTTATTGATTACCAAGCATCCTTTTAGTATATGAAGCGCTTGTGGCTTTAATAGGAATGACCATAGAAGAGCACCGAGGGAATTCATCTCTTGTGTCCGAGTTCACCTTCTCTTCGCGAGTCACTAAATCTATTGCGCCACATATTATGTTGTGATGATGTGCGAGATTTTACTCAATACACTTTACAGAGATTAAAAACCCTTATATTTTAGGTTTTCACCCACTTATATTCAAGGTTTTCATCCACTCCAACCACAATGCAACAAACTTGCTAGTAAAATTCCATTCCCAGTTTTCGTTGTTTTTTCTAAATACTTAAGACAAAATGATTTTAATCTATTTTCTCTTCTATCATCTTAGATGGTTTATTATCAAATGGACTGATAGAGTATAATATTTCAAGTTAACTCCCCTGAAGCCTTGTCAAAAATTAACTGACCCCGACAATTTTCGGCCTTACTAGTTTAATTTCTTTTGTAAAAAATATATATATATATATATATATATCGCACACACTGAAGCTGCCAACCTAAAAAAATTAACGATTCACTTTAGCAGCTCACCATTAAATTATAAGTTAAATCATCATGAACTAATGTAGTTATGTACTTGTGTTTTCATGCTACAATTAATAGTAAAAACATACATAAGGCGTTTACATCAAACTACATCAACTTATCATGGTTAAGTGATTTGATGAGGTGAATATATATATAAAATAAATATGACAAGTTAAGTGGGAGAAGCACGTATGCCAACACATGTTATATATTTCTTGACTTGGTGTCATCTGGTGTGGATAAGTTTGTCCCCCACTAAATGCAAGCTAGTAGTTTAGTTTTATAGAAATTACCATTTAATTTGTAATTTTCTAGTTAAGTCCTACACAACAATATACTAAGCACTCTCTACTGACCATTAATAGATATGAGGAGTCACATATGGAGCCCATCCTCTCTTGGTTTCCTCCTTGATGGACCTTTGGCTTTCAGTTGTGTTGTGTGAGTCTCATATAAAGAAAATAAAAGCCATCTCTTCAAGCTTTTGAGTATGCTTATGGTACGCTTACTCTACCATCTCTCTTTAATTAATAGGCGAGCAACATAGAATGTTGGTCTTTTGAAGGATTAACTGGAAATTATGTAATAGTGCACATTGTCCCTTGGATTTAACATTTTTTTCTTTGTTGCATGGGTGTTCTGTTCCTTTTTGTAATACTTTTTAGATAAAACTTTTTCAATTTTTTTATTTATTTGCAATAAAATTAGTGTTTTGTGAGATTTATTAAATAATACGGAATAATAAAATTATAGTACAATAACAAAAAACCTAATGAAATCCAATAGGGTAGGGTTTGGGGAATGAAAATTTTAGCAGATCAATAAAATAACTGAAATTGATTAACAGTAAAAAGATTGTAGTTCATGAATTATGAAATATCAATACATTTAAAAAGGGATGCGACTGATCCTACATCAGTAGTGGGATGAGATGTGAGTCCCTTTATGTGGTTTGGATAAGTCTCCTTCATTTGTGTTGAATTAGGGACAAGGTCCATGTTAAATTTGACATGATATAGAGCCAAATTGGGCCCCTGAAGATAGATTGTTCACGTTCCAATTTAGGCAAGGGGTGCGAGGGGTGTGAGTGATCCTACATTGGTAGTGGGATGAGACATGGCTCCTTTTCATGAATTGAGTAATCTTCCTCATTTTAAGCTAGCTTTTGGGGCTAAGTAAGACCCGATACATGTTATTAATTTAATATGACATAAGCCAGGTTGCACCTTTCAAGATAAAATTTTCGCGCTCTAATTGAGGCTGGACGTACATGGGGTGTGAGTCATCCCATATCTGTAGCGGGTTAGGACATGTGTCCTTGGCTTAGGTACTTAATCCTCATCTCATTAAGCTAGATTTTGTGATTGAGTTAGGTCCAATACCCATTTTAAATTTGATATGGTATTAGTGATGCTTGGACCCCAAAAGAAAGACCGTCCATGCTCCAGTTGTTGTTGGGCGTGTTGGAGGTATGAGTGATCCCACATTGGTAGTGGGTTGAGACGTGTCCTTTTTATGGCTTGTATAATCCTCCTTCATTTGAGTTACTAATTTTTGAGATTAAGTTAGGAACAATGCCCTTTTTTAATCTAATAGGATGTTTTAGTTGATTCCATTATTATTCAAATATAATGTTTTAAATTAATATATATGTATCTTATTAACAAGTGATTTAACTATTCGTAAGTGTTGCACTTGGGTTTTAAGTGTAATTTTGTAGAATATAGACAAGAACTTTGTCAACATATAGGCTTACCATCCCAACAGAGTGTCGATCAGTCTGTAATTGAGAAAATTATATTGTTTATCGATAGTGGTCACCTAAAACAGTAAATACTTATTCACCTTCGGTATTCACACCAAATTAATCAATTAAACTTAGCAGAAAGAATATGAAGTGAGAAACATAACTTAATAACTAAGAGTAACATATTACTCCTTTCAGAAGATAATCGTCACAGAAATGAGAATGGTGAGATGGATGTGTGGGCGTACTAGGATGGATAAGATCAAGAATAAGGTCATACACGAAGAGGTAAGAGTGTCTTCAATGGTGGACAAGATGCAGGAAGCGAGGTTTCAATGGTTCGGTCATGTGAAAAGGAGAAGTGCAGATGCCCCTGTGAGGAGGTGAAAGGGGTTGGCAGTGATGAGTCTAAGGAGAGGCAGAGATAGACCGAAGAAGATCTTGGGCAAGGTGATTAGACAGGATATGGTTCACCTCCAGATTACCGAGGACATGACCTAAGATAGAAAAATGTGAAGGTCGAGGATTAGGGTAGAAGGTTAGGTAGTAGTTGAGCAATTTTTACCATATTCGTAGTAGTTTCTTCATACATACTCTATTTCTACTTTATTTTCTTGCCTTGTTGTTTTAGCCATTTTATGTCTATTAGCTTGTTATCAGTATTTTTATTAGTCCCTTCTTTTTATCTCATACATGTTTTCAAAATTGTCCTTGCTTTTATCAATATTCCTTATCTTGCTTTAGCCGAGGGTCAATCGGATACAGCCTCTTCACCTCGATGGAGGTAATATTTGCGTACATCTCACCCTTCTCAGACCGCACCATGGTGTGATATCACTGGGATGTTTTTGTTGTAGTAACATATTACTACATGGGCTACAATCTCTAGGATGTCACTAAATTTATAAATGACATCCTTTGGTTCTTTTCCTCATGAATGTCAGTTTAAAAGCTCAACTTGTTCTTGAACTAGATGGCCTTTGGATTTGATTCAAGTGCTTGATTTGGATTTGTTGTTTGTCACGAACATCAAGGTGTCTGTTAAAAATATGATTTAAGATTCAACTGCCACGAACAAATGATTTGGATTCGTGCAAGCCGAATCTTGATTTGAACTTCGTTATTAAATTTTCCAAAAATGTAGACCTAGACGTATGTTCTTGATCTTGAACATAGAAGTAGATCGTGACCCTACTGTTGAACTTAAACAGGTCAGTAGAACGTAACCTCCATTGTTGTAGGGACATAGACTGTGACCTCTGTTGTTGAACTTGAACATGAATGCAAATCATAGACGTAGAAGAAGACTTTGGGTGCTTTGCTTCCGAGCTTCTTTAGCCTTATTCCTTCAGCTTGCTTGAAGTCTTTTTTCTGATCTTCTAGCCTTCTTCTTCTCATCCTATTTTTTTTTAATTATATGGCCTTATGAGAGCTCTCTATTATAGTAATGGAATGAAAGAACTATGATAAGACTAATTATATTTTCTTTAATTTGATTGGTTGGTTTGAATCACAAACCTATCTCATTTATCTTATGTTAAGCTTCCATTTGATTTTGTAAAAGTCTATCATTTTTCTATTTGATGTACTTCTATTGGCAAATTGACTTGACTTGGCATGACATATTACCCGCCATATGTTATAATTTCATGGGCTATTTCAGTTGACTTGGTGCCATATAATTTGACATATGACATTATATTAACTTAAATATAGAAATTAATCCAAATAATGGTAAATACTTATTTGCATTTGATATACACCAAATTGACAATTAAATTTAGCAGAAAGAATACTAAGATAACTTACCCATTGATAGTAAATAGATCAGTCCATGGACTTCTATTTATCGAGATGAGCTCATATGTTTGGTTAACCAATATCATAGATTTAAACGATGATGCAATAAAAAAATATGATATTTAAATAATTTGTCACTTGTCCTCGATAAATTATCAGTTATTAAATAGATCATTGACAATAAATGAAGGGAGGTTTACGAAAATATCCATCAAAATCAAAATATTTACCCACTCCTACCCATAAGTTTCATATTTACTAGTCCTACTCATAAACTATTTACATGTCATAACCATCCAGACTTGTATAACATAATTATGCAGTATACCATAAAGATATACTCATAAAGTATAACAAAAGTATATAGTAATAAATGGATAGTTTGAGTAAATACTTTTAATTTCATGAATAATATAATTTTTAATTAATAAGGTGAGTAAATACTTTAGATTTGAAGGATACATAGTGTATAAAACCCATAAATGAACACTCATTAACCAATAGAAAGATCACCAAGTCCATAGAGGACAACAAGTCCAACGAAAGTGCTTCTTTCAGCTCATTATTACGTTTTGGACGGAAAATTTTGATCAGTAGCCATTTTAGGACGCGCTCATTGGGACTATCCAGCGTTTCAAAATTTATTAAAGAATAGCCAAAAATTCACGCGCACACTTAAACTCCACTACGTTGGAAAAACACCCAAGACTAGTCCCAGAACAAAAAACTTGGGCTTTGAAAAAGTCCCATAACAAAATAATCCTATAACAAAATAATGGGACCTTGAACTAACATATCCAAAGGTCCCACCCATAACAAAATAATGGGATTTATATATATAAAGCTTCAGTCCCATAACAAAATGCTGGGGCTGTGAACAAGTTTTGTTCATAGCTCCAGTATTTTGTTATGGAACTGAAGCTTTATACAAAGTCCCATAACAAAATGCTGGGGCCTTGAACAAAACTTGTTCAAAGCCCAAGTATATACTGGGGTTAGTTTACTGAAGCTTCTCAGTATAAATACTGGGGCTTTGAACAAAACAAAACTTGTTCAAAGCCCCAGTATTTATACTGGGATTTGTCCGGAGTAGCTATTTCTCAGCGAATTTATTTTTGACGGCTACAAATCCATTAGCACGCGCCAAACAGGCCCCTACACGAAATTTTTAGGAATTTTTACCCCACATAACCATTCCCAACCCTTATCCACTTTTTGTAACCATATTTTGTCATTTCTTTCTTTTCCTAGCATATTTAGCCCTCTAAAAGGCTCAAGAAGAAGGATTGGATGATAAATATAATTTGATGATATAAATATTTAAAAAATATAGGACAAATATATATATGTGTATAGAAGGTATATATACAAAATATCAATCTATTATATTTGATATTTTAATTATAAATTAAATTTTAAATATAAATATTGTGGCTATATTATGTTAGTGCTAAATGATTTGTTAATATGAAATATTGTGGGCTATTTACGTGAAAATCCCAAATTTTTACGTTTTGGACTATGTGTTATTCTATAAAATTTGAGGAAAATTTTGATGCGTAGCCATTTTTGGACGTCTTCAATGAATTTTATCCACCGTTTCAAAATTAATTGAGAAATAGCCAAAAATTTTCGCACACACTTACGCTCCATTAGCGTTGGAAAACACCCCAGACTAGTCCCATAACAAAATACTGGGACTTTGAACTAACATGTTCAAAGGTCCCATTATTTTGTTATGAGACTGAAGTTTTATATATAAAGTTCGGAAAAAGGGTCGTATCTACCCCTCTACTATCAAATATTAGTTATAATTCACCTCTGTTATACTTTTACTTGGTATCTACTCCTGCCGTTAAGAAAACTCATATATCTACCCCTCCATCTAACAGAGACCCCACCCCAGCTTTGCCCCCACCACGTGGCACTAATCTAAAACCTCACCCTTTTTTTTTATAGCCTCAATTAGTAACCAAAACCTTTAACCCAAAGTAGAATACCCAATAACCAATCTCGGGTACAATTAGCTAATGTAAAAAACATAATATTTTACAATTAATTTTGCCACGTGTCTAACAATTAACAAAAAAGATTATATCTTCATATTTTTTAAGAATTTTCATGGGCGAGTTTGGGGTACCAACAACGGTATTTTTTTTCAGGTCTTCTTCGGACGATATTGTCAAGCCAAAATATGGAGAGTTGGATTATATACTTGGATATGATTTCTTTTGGGAAAAAAATTATAAATAACTGCCTATATATAGTGTATTAATTTTCTCTAACCCCAAATAAAAAATAGCATAGCTTTTAGTCAATTATATGGGAAATTAAATACTAAAAGCAAAAAAATTGGTAAATATTTGTTGCCAAGAATTAAGACTATTTGTCTCTTTAATAGATATTAGGCGTCATCTAAGGGAACCGATCAAACAGAATCCCACGAATTATGGCTGCTATCTTTTTAGTTTTTAGTTTTATGAAATTCAAAGTTAGTCTCAATTGAAATACATATCACATACAAATATGAATAACAGATATATACATGATACGTAATAAATTCATATAAATTTTTTTTGCTAACTAAATTTAAAAAATGGATAATACGGAATGGATACATACTACATATCATGTCTATATTATGTTCAACATAAATATAATGAGTCATAAATAATAGATGAATACATGATAAATAATAAGAGCTTATATGCAAAAATATTAGTGAATAAATAAATATTTAATACACACACACACACACACACACACACACACACACACACACACACACACACACACACACACATATATACACACACACACGCGCGCGCGCACGCGCATTATATTAACACCGTTAAAATTATATTTGGTGCATATTAAGTATATATTTGAAAAAATATATAAATACGTTATATTTGTACAAATAAAAAATACAGATTTTGCACACTGTTAATAATACATAGATATATTGATAAAAAAGTTTCAAATAATTGATTTGATGAAATTTTCACAAATAATTATTAGTAGCCACAGATGAAAGCACCAGAATTTCACAATTAAAAAAATTAAAGGAGAGAGAGAAGAGAGAAAGATGTGTGACATTAATTAAAGATTCTTCCTTAACTAACGAATGAGTATGATTTATTTGGATAAACTAGCTGCATCATTTTATAATTTCAAAAATCTAAAATTAAGTAAATGAATAATTTATAAAATTAAACATATACAAGAAATAGAATGATTGGCTAGAAAATTGTAACAAATTTCCTATCAGTAAGAGCAATTTCAAAAATCTAAAATTAAGTAAATGAATAATTTATAAAATTAAACATATACAAGAAATAGAATGATTGGCTAGAAAATTGTAACAAATTTCCTATCAGTAAGAGCAGGAAAAAGATGAAATAGAGCTACTTTCATTAAACGAATGATCTGAGTTGGATAAATTAGATGGGTTGGGGTTGGATTTAATTGGGTCAAAATAAAATGGATCATTGCTTGGATGCGCGCCACGTGGCAGTAGTGAGGCTGGAACATTGCTCCGTTAAAAGTAGGGGCAAATATGTGAGTTTTCTTAACGGCAGGTGTAGATACCAAGCAAAAGTATAACGGATGTGAGTTATAATTAATATTTGATAGTAGAGGGGGTAGATATGACCCTTTTCCGTATAAAGTTCCATAACAAAATAATGGGACCTTGAACATGAGGTTCTATTATTTTGTTATGGAACTTTATAAAGTACCATAACAAAGTCTCATAACAATGGGACTTTATAAAGTTCCATAACAAAATAATGTGACCTCATGTTCAAGGTCCCATTATTTTATTATGCGGCTGAATCTTTCTATATATAAAGTCCCATATCAAAATAATGGGACCTCATGTTCAAGATTCTATTATTTTATTATGGGACTGAAGCTTTATATATAAAGTATCATAATAAAATAATGGGACCTTTGAACATGTTAGTTCAAGGTCTCATTATTTTGTTATGGGACTGAAACTTTATATATAAAGTCTCATAACAAAATAATGGGGCGTTGAACTATCAATGTTCAAAGGTCCCATTATTTTATACTGAGGTTAGTTTACTGAAGCTTTATATAAAGTCCCAGTATAAAAATACTGGGACTTGTCCGGAGGTGGCTATTTCTCAATAAATTTATTTTTGATGGCTATAAATCAATTAGCTCGCGCCAAACATGGCCCTACGAGAAATTTTTACAAAATTTGAACCACAGAAACTTGGACCGCTGTAACTTTAACATTATTTTTGACTTTTGAGATATTTTAACCAGAAAAAGCACAGTTGGAGCACTCTTTTATAGGGCCTAGATTTAGAGCACCTTTTCAACTGAAAAGCTAGCATGGGATGAAGTTTAGTTGAGAGATTTTTCTTTATAATTTTTTTGGCTTTATGTATAAGCATTCGAAGCATATCATAGTCTATAAAAGGGAAAACATAAGTGAAGAATTTCTTACCTATTGAGTTGGAAAGTTGAACTCTCAGTTACATGAATGAATTTCACACATTCTACTACACTCCTTTAGCTGTAAGGAAGTTTATAAGCGAAATATTACAACGTAAATGTTATACTATATCCTTTGAATGTTTAATAATGAATTAAATTAGTTCTAATCAGTCCCAGAAGGTTGGTTGGTTGGTCAAATGACTATTAATACTTTAATTAAACTGCCATGTAAAAGTTCCAATTGGTATGAGTAGTTTTATATTTTTGTCTCACATTCAAACTTATAAAGTCACCACACTTTTGTTTATACTAAAAAATATCTTCATTTGAAAGACATAATAACACGGTTGCCCTAAAATGAATAAGATCTATCTACTTCAACTCTTGAAAATATAAATATTTTCGATAAAAAGTATTTTCTCTTTTAATTAACTTGATTACCTATTAGGTCAGTTGATACGGTTGCCCTAAAATGAATAAGATCTATCTACTTCAAGTCTTGAAAATATAAATATTTTCGATAAAAAGTATTTTCTCTTTTAATTAACTTGATTACCTATTAGGTCAGTTGATACGTGATATTTTGATAAGACGTGTTTTCTCTTTTCAATATATACAATATTTTAAAAAATATTTATACGATCAACTCATTTATTCCGTTACTATCCATAAATCTCTTGATAAACTTCAGTACAAAATCTTTAGTGGTACTTAACACAAGTTAAAATTCATTGATAGCATAAATAATCTTTACACTATCGGTGTGTACAATTTTTTTTAAAAAAAAGAGTAATGACGTGGCAGACAGACACATTTAACAGGTGAACTTAACATACGAGGATGACAGAGAATATGTAAGACCAAAAAGCCTTATATAAATATCATCACTTGACACTTATAGTGTGTTGTTACAAACTACTTACTTCGATTGTATCTTTTTCTTAGGGTTTTAGCAAAATTCAAGACTAGGGTTTTCTTGGAAAAATGGCAGGTGATCGTGGGAAGAAATCAAAAACAGAGGAAAACATTGATCAGATTGATACTGAACTTGTTTTGTCCATTGAAAAACTTCAAGAAGTTCAAGATGAGCTTGAAAAGGTTTAATCTTTAACTCTTTTTCATAATGTATATGTCTTTAATTGTGAATTTTGTATTTTTTTTTCACTTGTGTTTTGAGTTTTTGTGGATTTTATGTGATTCTGCATTGTGGGGTTGTTTCTTTTTTGTAAAAAAATGATTTTTCTTGTTGAGATTGTGTTTCCTTCAATTGTTCAAGAAAAGCAAAGGACTTTCTTTTAGCTTTTTCCAAAGGAAAAAAAAAATAAGAAGAAAAAAATTGGCTTCTTGATTGATTGATTGTTTACTTAAAAAGAGAGTTTTTAGCACCAAAGGGTTTGGTGGGATAGGTAGGATCGCTCCGCCTTTAATCAGAGGTCTCTGGTTCGAGGTTCGAGTTGGGAATGAGAAACCTTTGTCAGGGAGGTTTTACCCTTTAATGGCCCTTGCGCGATAGCAAATTTGGATTTGTCGGGCTAGTCGGTTCTGAATACCATTACCAGATGGTTATACCCAAAAAAAAAAGGAGAGCTCTTGGAAATGATTTTGTACATTTGGCGGTATAGCTTCTTATTCTTTGTTAGCTTTTGGTGCACCCATGAATTTATTGCCTGTATAGAAGACATTTATAGAGATCGCTTTATTCTAACGGTTCTCTATTTTTTGTATACGACTTATATGCTGAAGTTTTTCCCACATTTATGGAGTTATTTCCATTATGAAAAGAAACTGCATGTTTAGATGGTGTAACTAACGGAGGTTCTCACCGACGTTGTACTCTTGAGATATCGTTGGATGAGAGGAGTTTCCATTTTCTTTTGTTTCTTTGTTTTATCACCCTTCCCGTTTTGTTCTTTAGTGGGATCATTCTCTTTTGGAATTTACTATCAGCTTCGATTTTGTTGGAGAAAATGTAGATTGAGTAGACAGCTTTAAGTGTAATAAAGGGAGAGAATCTGAGGTCGTTATTTGTTAAATTCCTCTGAAATTGGAAGTTATTATTTGGTCTGTTTCTTTCTTAGCGTCGATAATGTATTTATTGTAAGCGACAAAAGGGACGAGAAGCCAAGTGGGGAATTCTTTTGCTAGGAGTAGTATACTTGTAACTTCTTTCTTAGCTGGACCGGATGGAACAAATTAGGGGTCTGCGCTTTTAGTTCTGGATCTTCGGAGCTGTAGTTTTTTTAAGCCAAATGGCAGCATTTTGATATCGCTAGCTTTTAATGCACTTGACAACCAAAAAGGAATCCTTTCCTAAACAATCAGGCATATCTCTGCAGCTCGCACTCCTCATTTATTACAACATTCACTATTACGCTAGTAGTGTAAAATGCAAATAGGTGTAGATTACATTGTGCTTGTTATCTCATAAGAAAATGAAATCTCGGCCTAACTAAACCTGAAAAGCTAGCTTATGAGGTGAGAATTGTCCTAGAACCGCATAAAGAGACTACAACTCATACCTTCAACCAATGTTCGACTCTGACACCATCTGATTGCCTATGTGTTTATATCTTTCTTCAATCTCCGTCTTCTCCTTTTATTCTTCTATTCCTTCCCCAATATTCCTTTGTATCCTTTTCCACAGACCATATCCCTCTTCTCATAGAAATCTGTCAGCTACCACTTTTTTCAGCTTGCTAATCTGCAATCTTCATTAAATCCGCTGGCAGCAACATTCAAAAGTTGTGGGATTTCTTTCCCTACTGAAACCCTCGACCCTTCTAATTTATGTAATTATTTTGCTAGAATCTCAAGGATTTTTTATCGATTTTAAATTATGGCTATCTAGATTCTCAGAAACCATAAGGAAATGTTGTGGCTTCGAGATAAACAATTAATGTTGGATCACAGACAGATGAACCATGCAATAAATGTGACGTACTCCTTTTTGGAAAAAAAAAAATAAAAAGTAACCTTTTCTCGGAAAGAGAAGGAGAGAATCGGGCGAGTGAATGAAACGCGTAAAAACCGAGCAAATTCGACTCATGAACGATTAGCAAGTGACGGACTAAAGCTTTTGCCCCTAATACTGTTGTAAGACTGGCGGTTCGAGGGTCGTGACCTACTTCGATTAAAAAAAGAAAGGCAAAGTGTTTGGGTAAAATCTACAACAAAAGTGTAAAGGCATATAATGGTAATACATCATGTAATGAATACTTTAATTGCCATGTCATTAATTGCTATTTGATTATTTTCTATGTAAATCAGTCCTGATTACAGCATATGGATTTGATTGTTAATAATCGATATATGTTGTGCTTCACTTTCCCTTTGGGCATATATTTCCAAAACTTTTAAGATTGATATATTAAATCTGGGATTGAGGTGTAATTTATTGATAGGGCAGGGTATCTCAACTTATATGTTAAACTTACAAGTGTTGAATTAAATCTTATAGAGTTCGGTTTCTTACGTCTGCATATCAGCAGACTTTCACTCAGACATTTATCATTCATTTAATGCGTGTCGCTTTGGAGCAGGTAATTGCAAATTTGGATCTTTCGTGGATCTTTCTCGGTATACTAATTTACATGTTTTTTTTCCAATATCTGTCTGCACCTCTTGGTTCTAACCTTTCAATTAAAATTTCTTCTGGAGTTACCCAACTCTCATGTTAATGACTTGTTGACTTATGCTCAACTTATATGAGTGCACATACACATCTTTCTTGGGAACTGGGAAGTTCAGATTTTATGCTTTATGAGTCATTGCAAGGCGTGCTACCATGTCCATAAAGGCGGCCTAGCTGAGAACACATATAAACCATAATAAACGACCAAAATTGTTGCCTTTAAATGGCTCTGGGATAACAACTTTGTTCAAAGGCTAAAAGGGTAACATCTAAATCGCCCATCATATTTATATGGTTATGTTGAGTTTGCCAGACCCCATTATTACCATTTCTTTTGCAAGAGTTATTGTTTATTTTTTCTCGTTATTTTGTTTAAGTTTTCTATTAGAAGAGTTGCTTGAACTCAGTGCCAGCCTGCCCAGTTGACGGATATCGCACTTACTTTCAAAAGTTTGTTGGCAATCCGGTGGTTACTCTCTTATTTATTTCTTTTCCTTTTCTTGTTAACATGCTTTTTACTTTTTTTTTTCTTGAAAATGTATGAAGTTTTAATGTCAAAGATGATGCTTTGATTCCTGCTACAGGAAATCATTTAGTAAGACCCACTGAATGGGCCTGTTAAAGCCCACATTGCTATAGAATCTATTAATCCCATTGACGGTTGAAGACGAGTAGGTGACTCCTAAAGAGTTACCAAAATACGAAGCTCTCTTCTCCTTTCCTTCTTTTTGATACTTGTGTGGCAAGATCAGAGCTTTTCTTGCTGGGAAAGTGCATGAGGATGATCTGAGAATATGTCAATTTGAGTGCGAAGAAGAAGAACTTAATGGTTTAGATGGGTTCAGCGAGACTCTTTTTAACTGTTGCTTCGAAACAGTAAGTTCTTAAAAGTTAACCCCGTGTTTCCTATAATATGCTGCCATACTCAATGACGCGCATTTGGCAGATGGTACAGCAGTAAAGAATATTCATTAGCTAAATCTGTTAAGTACCATATTGGTTGAGGGAAAGGTTGTGATCTTCTTATACGCGCTTGCGTGATACTCCTCTCATAAGCTAGCTCTTTGGGTTGAGTTAGGCCAGAGGCCATATCTTTACATGGTATTTAGAGCTAGACCCGTCGCTTCCTGCAGTTTGTGTTTCTCAATGTTGGGGCCCCGTGATTCATGCTCTGGTTGACCCCTGAGCGTGTGGTGGAGTGTTAAGTCCACATTGGTTGAGGGAATGGGTTGTGGGCTCATTATATGCTCTTGGGCATTCCTCCCCTCATGAGCTAGTTTTTGGGGTGAGTTAAGCCCAGGGGCCATACATTCTCTGAAAACTGGATCAAGCTATGTTTTAATCCCGTTCTTATAACATTCGTTGAGAATGCGCTTCCCTTGTTTGCTCAGCGAAACATTGGAAAAAAGTTTACTGGTTTCACTACCTATCTGGTAATCGAGTCTTAGTTGCATCTAGGTTTGTTTAGTAAATGCTGTAAATATATTTTGCGTAATATAATGAGTATCCATTATTGGTTGGCACTGTGCAGGTTAATGAACAAGCTAGTGAGGAGGTGTTAGAAATTGAACAGAAGTATAATGAGATCAGGAGACCTGTTTATGAGAAAAGGAATGAGGTCATCAAATCCATTCCCGACTTTTGGTTGACTGCCGTAAGTTCATTCTATTTCTTTCCAGATTCCAATTAATGTGGTGGAAATTTGAGCAACCTGACATTTCTATCTGTTAATAACTTTTGTCTGTGTAGTTTTCAAGTCACCCTGCCCTTGGTGAGCTTTTGAATGAGGAAGATGAGAAGGTTTGATATGTTATTCAACTTCAATTTATTGGACGATTTACTTCACAATCTCTTTTGTTAACCTAGATATCCTTTAGTCCCTCATTTTGTGATATGGCCTTATTTTTCTGCCTGTTGTTTAAGTTTCTGTCCTTAGATATATTATGCAAGGATGGTATCTTCTTCCTTGTCATTATAATTGCAGTTAAGTAATTGCAACATTCTTCTTCCCATGATTTAGATCTTCAAGTACCTAGATTCTCTTGATGTGGAGGATTTCAAAGATGTGGCATCCGGTTACTCCCTTACTTTTGTAAGTTTCTTGTCTTCAAAACACTCCTCTCTACTGGAGGTTGTACTAAATACACATCAAGAGCTCGCATCTTCTCACAGAGTTTATAGCAAGTTGCTGCTGACTGACTTACTGTTTTTTCTTTCAACCTCCAGAATTTCAAACCAAATCCATTTTTTGAAGATACAAAACTAGTTAAGACATACACATTCCTTGATGAAGGAACAATGAAGATTACTGGTACAGCTATTAAGTGGAAGGAAGGCATGGTAATGGCTACACTTGTGTAATTTGTTATGTGTTAAAACCTCCTGTTCTTCTTCTTCTTCCTTGAAAACCCTTTTCCACGGAAATGTGATGAATAGTTGTGATTTGAAGGGTGTGGCAAATGGTGTTCATCCTGAGAAGAAAGGAAACAAGCGGCCACCGTCAGAGGAAAGGTACTTCTCACGTTCTTCAGAATTTAACCAACTTTTTATGTGCTATTTCCATGCTTTGAGTTATGGGGCTTCCTGATTTTCGACAACAAAGTGATCTTGAGTTGTTACAATTTATTTATTTATTTATTTTTTTTAAATTGGTAGGACAAATAACTGTTGAAGGAAGTTCTTATTTACTGATTTTTACTCCATACATTGCTGGGTTAAAATTTCCAAGACATGCATGTAATCCAACTTTCACTGATCTGCAACAATAATATACCTAGTGTTATCCCATAGGTGGCGCCGGGGGAGGAAGAGATGTACGTAGCCTTATCCCTACCTTGAGAAAGGTAGAGAGGCTGTTCCTAATAGACCCTCGGCTCAAGAAAAACATTTTAGAAAATAGGTTTGGAAAAACTGAGGTGTAGAAAGTACCAACATAAAAAACTAAATAACCAGAGTAATTAAAACAACAGTGGCAATAAAGACGAAGAATAAAATAAAAATAATATATAAAAGAACAATACTATTGCTAATATGACATACATCTCTCAACTACTCTCTAACCTCTACCCTAATCCTTGACTTCCACGCTGTACTATCTATGGTCATATCGGTGTGACATGTTTTGTCTAATCACCTCGCCCAAATTCTTCTTCGGAGTACCTTTATCTCTCTGTAGACCAGCACTGCCAACCTTCACAACTCCTCACAGGGGAATCTGTGCTCCTTTTTACTCATTCGAATCATCTCAGCCTCACTTTTCGCATCTTGTTCATCAGTGAGGCCACTCCCATCTTGTCCAGTATGACCTCATTTCTAATCTTATCCATCCTAATATGCCTGCACATCCATCTAAGCTTCTCATTTATGCTATTTCATCTTTTGAATGTGTGTTCTTGACTGACCAACACTTCGCCCCATATAATATAGCTAGTCCAACGAATGTTGTATAGAACTTACCTTTAAATTTCGATGGCACATACTTATTGCATAGGACACTGGATTCAAGCCTCCATTTCATCCACCCCGCCCTAATATGATATATGACATCATTGTCGGTTTCTTCCATTTCCTTGAATTATAGACCCAAGATACTTGAAGCTTCCTCTCTTGGAGATGATTTGTGCATCAATTCTCACTTTTCCATCTGATCATGCGATGCATCACTGAACTTGCATTCCATATAGTCTATCTTAGTCCTCCTCAACCGAAAACCGTTAGACTTTAGAGTCTGCATCCAGACGCGTGTCTCGTGTATCAGCACTATGCCATGTCATCTGCAAATAACATACGCCATTGTACCTCCCTTTGAATATGTCGTGTCAATTCGTCCATCACCAAGGCAAAACCTCTGATCTGGTTAGAAAAAAATGTCTTCAGGTAGAAAAGATTAGATCTTTTTCTTACTGTATATTGTATCACCAATAACCATATGCTCATTGATGCAGCTTTTTCAGTTGGTTTTCTGAAACTCAGCCTAAAGATATTGCAGATGGGCTCAGTGATGAGGTACGTGCTGTATCTGACTGCTTGAGACTGTTTAATTTGTTGCATTCGCTGCTAACCAGGAGACTATGTTCATAATTTTATGGCAATTTATGTAAACAATTGATGTGAAATAATATTTGATGAGATGATCTCATCTTTTGTCATTTCACTGATTTTCTTATCATTGAGGTCAAACGTTTTATAGTGCAGCTAATGTAAACCTATCCAAAAGTTCAGTTTCATTCAGCTTTATATGGTTTTCCCTGTGATTGTAGGTGGGGGAGATAATTAAGGAGGACTTATGGCCCAATCCTCTGAAATATTTTAACAATGTAACCTTTTATCTTTTCTTTCTAGGTTGTCTTACATGTTTTCCTCCTTTCTTCCGTTCTTCACGCTAAGAGAACGTGATTTGTTTGTAGGAACCTGATGAAGAAGATTCTGATGGAGATGAGGACGATGAAGAGGTAAACATTGATGAGACTAGACACCTTCCTTTATAGTTGCTTGATTTGGTTCTTCTCATTATGGACCAAGCTTTTCTGACTTGCCTGATAAATCTTCTAAATTTATTTTGGGGTCGAATGTACTACAATGTTATTTTTGTCCTTTGGTCCATTCACTAAACAGATTGTTCAAATGTCATGAAATAACACAGGGAGAAGCATAATTAGTTGTCTCCAAATAAACCATTTATTATCTGTGTTAACCATTTTGGATCTCAAAATTTATTTGGCGGTGGACTTCTCCAGCCAGAGCCAAAACTTCTGTAGTGTGATAGGTAAACTGATGTACCGTGGTGAATTGTCTTGGATTGCTTTGGAAATAGTGATGAAACATGGAAATCTCGATGAGGTCATAGTGGTGGTCAGTCTAATCATTGATTAGAGCCTTGGAAAATAAGGATGTACACTACCCAAAGTTAATGCACCAAGTAAAGACGGGGCAAGTTGAGGCATTAGGGAAGAAACATGCACCTTCTGTTTGGCTGAAGTGTGGAAGAAATCTACACTTCTAATGGTAGTTTAATGCCCTTTTGCTTCCGGGATGCAAACAGTTGGCGTTATTCTCAAACACATATATTCCTCTTTTACCATTAGGAAAGTCGTCACTTCTTGTAAAGGAACGATTTCGGGGTAGATTGATACACTAGCTTCTTGGAGGATATTACATATTGTCCAAGCTTCTGCAGAAATCAAAGCTAGGAAACTGCATGTGAAATACCTAATTGTTTATGTGTATGAACTTCTCCCCAGAAAAGAAGACCTTACGGAAAACTAACTCTTTATGTGCAGCTATATGTAAATGAATTATGATTTGGGTGCTAGAGAATTGACACTAATCTTGCCTGTGCGTAACTTTGTGATCCAGACAACAGTCAAATTAGTGTGAATTTTCTTTCGGGGCCTCAAATTGAAGAGAAACCTTCGGGATTCGGAGATAGAGAAATTTGGTAGTATGGTCTGAATGCTCTAGAAAAAGTCAAATTAGTGATTTACATGGAATCTACAATTAGATCTGATTAGTGTACGACTTGTCTTAAACGCAGGCATTATTTATATAACTGAGGTTAAAAATGAATTACCTAAATGTATGAATAACCTAAACGTTTCTCTCCTGCTTTTCTGTTGTTTTATATGCTTTTATCATTATTGCGTATGCTTTAATTTGAAAATGCTTCTACGTGGTTTGTGGCAAAGGACATTCATCTGCATGCTATACTTAACTGTTGAAGTTTAGTTGTTTTAACATCTTGTTTGTAAATAGACACTTTTCAACTAATTTCCTATTCCTTTCAATCAGGGAAACGACGATGATGATGAGGAAGATGAAGAAGATGAGGATGATGAGTGAACTTCCGGAGAGCTCTTTTGTTTATCCCATCTTCTGAACTTTGGTCTGTCAGTGTCAAATATAAGTTTCAGTTGTTGCTTACTCAAACTCATAGGTAACATTGACTGTTGATAACTTAGTAAAAAGAACCTGTTGTATAACTAGCCAACTGCTGTTAGTTTTACCTGGGATGAATATGGTGACTGTTTTCATGGCCCGAAGCTGTTCGATCTGGCCTCATTTGGTTGGCAAGTTGTACTTGTCACAAGTAACCAGAACTATGGGGCTCTTGCCCACAATGTGGTAGCTTAAGATTAATTTCGGAGCTTCAAATTGCTTATATAAGTTCATGAATGGCAGACATATAGGTTAAATCTGCTTTTTGATCGATGATTCATCGGCCACTATATCCAGGAAATTGACCTTATGCTCAACCCTGTGGCTCGGTTGATTGGCAACAAATAGGCCTCATTCCCAACTCACTTCCCATTTTTCTTATCTAGTCTGTATTTCAGGTAATTAATATCACAGTTCCTATTTATTCACTTGCCCTTCTCTTGGGCGGGGCATGTGTTATTGATTGTTAAGTTCCACCTTGTTTGAGGGAGCGGGTTGTGGTATTCTTAATGGCTCTTGGGCGATTCTCCCCTCATGAGCTGGCTATTCGGGTTGAGTTAATCTCTGGGGTCATAAAGATGGTATCTGAGCTAGTCCTATCATTTATGTTGTTGTCTCTCATATTGGCTTCCCTGCAATTCATGCTCTATTGAGCCATGAGCGTGTAGGGGGAGTATTTAAGTCCCACATTAATTGAGGGAATGATTTGTTGGATCCTTATATGCAGTGGGGCAATCTTTCCATTTTCGCCCGTCTTTCCTTCTCTTGAGCCTGGTGTGTGTGATCGATTGGGAAATTCCTTCCTGTTTTCGAGGTTGATTTGATGCTCTCTGAAAAACAACTCCTATAAGTGCAACTTACATGTGAATTTCGTCGATGGACATCCTTTCTACGTTTTGTTGAACAACATTTGATTACTAATTAGGTGTTGGCATGGTACAATGTTTAAGTTCACGTCACAACTTATCAAAAGAATGGCAGTCCAGAACTCATCCCCTTGTTATTTGGTAAAATCATTCAATAGAAGATTAGTTTTGCCACTAAATATATGAGATATGTAAGATTCACTCCACCTTAATTCAGAGGTCTGGGTTTTGAATTATGAGAATGGAGAAACTTCTGGTAGGAAGCGTCTACAGTGTGAATTTAAGTAGTCGGGCCTTAATGCTGGTACCGAACCCCGGATGGAAACCCATATTTTATAATTTTTGAAGTGGGTGCCCGAGAAATTGATTATTAGACCGTTTAGAAATTAGCTAAGCCATTTGAAATGCGCAACATATATTCTGTCTGCCTAAATGCAATTGTTTTTCAATAGCTAATTTTCGACGAGTTAACTAATCTGTGTTGTGGGAAGAAATCTGCATGCACTTGGCTTGCGAAAAAAACCAAGTTAACTTAAAGAAAAAAAATGGTACACATCCGATGGATGTATTAAATCAATAAATAATTGCATGACACATTTTCTTTTCATGAAATACAATTTTATTACATTCTTGATCAATTAATGTTTTATCTAATATTGAATAGAAATTATTTGGTGCATATCTGATATCTCTTACATATAGTTCTCAACAATGTAAAAAATTAACAAAATTATAGAATAAAATAATTGAGAATTACATATTGTGGATTCAGATGAACAAAGGTGATAAATTATTCGTGACTAACTTTCTCATTGCAGTATAAAAAACAACTTGGGCTAGTGTGCCCACATACTCGAGTCATATTTACCAAATGTTCTGGTAAAATGCAAAGTACTCCAACCAAATGTCCTGAGTTCGAAAACAGATCCGCATTTGGTAGGGAGTATTTTACCCCAACCCTCTTCAAATTGAGATTTTTCGTATTGAATTGATTAATTGGGACTAAAAATGGGTAACAACACCGAATGAGACCAAGACAAGAAAATACGTGGGAAATCTTCAGAAATAGGTAGTCCACTACCCAAAATTATATACAGCAGGTCATATTTTTCTTTTCATGCATAACACACATCCTTAAAATTACAAAATTTAGCACTCCTTAAAAAAATACCTACCTGCCAAATCTCCCCCTCCCCCTGCCACTGAGTCGTCGGCAGACACCCTCCCCCGCCAATGATGGTGTTACTTTTTTGTGTCTTACTGAATTTATGTTGTTGATTGCGTCTATATCATTACTTTGGACAAGTTTATAAACACAAATATCCCCAAAAAATAAATTTTATATAATGCGTAGCAATAAGAGAAATACAAAAATATACAAAAAAAAAAGTAAAAATTCATATAAATATCCTTAATATACAGATTTATTCAATCACATACACATACTTATACAAATTTGTATAAATTTGCGGCAAGCTGCTATCTCGGAAAAATGGTGACAGATCGAGTAAAATCTAAAAATATAGGTCATTTTAAATAATTTCGTTTTTTACTTATTTTTTATTGTAATTATCCCAAAATACATTGAGAGTCATCAGTTCACTAACTAGTTATGTAACAATTACTATAGGAACTTTGTGAATAATGTAAGAATTGTATGAGGAGAATAACAATATAGCGTGGGGCATTTTGAGCACCGAAATTTTAGAGGAACCAAATATCCCAGTTTTCAGGACCCAACTCTTTATCCACACTCTACTCTTTCCTCTGTACGAATTTCTTAAACTGGAAATTCTTCTTCTCTCTCTCTGCAAATTTCAAAGCTTTGATTCAGAAACAAAAGAAATGCAAGCAATAGTAATATCATCAAACCAAACAACACCTCCTCCTCTAATTAACACCAACAAAGAGTCGGTCTTTTTGGGTCGTCGTGAGCTTTGCTTTGATAGCATTTCTTCAGCCTGCTCTACTGATGCTTCTCCAAGGGACCCACATTTAACTTCCAGGTACACTATGCTCCTTATGTTACAATTTCTTGTTCTTATATTCCGTTTAATTTATGTGATGGTGTTTGACTGGATAGATTAATAAAGAAATAAAGATTCTTGGCAGTTAAAATAAATAAATATATACTAACATAATGTAATGTCATTACAATAATAAGAGTATTTGTAAAATGAAATGTATACAATTACAACTACAACAACATACCCAGTGTTATACCACATGTGGGATCTGGAGAGGGTGAGATATGCGGAGACTTACCTGGAGAGGCTGTTTTCGATAGACCTTCAGCTAACGAAAAATATTTTTGAAAATGTATACAATTGAAATGTTAAAAGTAAATAATACCTCTACTAGGGACTCCATTATGCCCGTGTATTATCTATCGTTGTTATAGACTTGACTTGTGATGTATTATACTCCCTCAACTCCCGGACTTTAGTCTTGTTGTAAGAGCACAACTCGTGATATGCGGATTAGAATGTTACGAGTTCAAACCTTTTGCTGCAGATTAAAGCATGGTATATAAGTGGAGAAGGGTAAAGAGGCAAGCCATTATTCACTGAATTTAGAAACGTGAGCCAGCTGGCCCTTAGAGATTTTTCAGTTATAAAACAAGACTAATACTTCATATGATTTTATTTTATGAAGATTCTTGATGGATATATCTCATCAAGGGTAAAAGAATAATAGAAATGCTAAGAGTAAATAGTTTCAAATAAAGAAAGGTGTCAAATTGGAATAGATTGATAAGGAATGAATGTTATGGAATAAGAAGCATATGGTATTAGACTGAACACTGATATTGAAAAAGAAATAAAGTTCTCGACAGATAAGATAAATCTATACTCACATAGTTGCATGTGATTCCTATAAGATTATTTGTAAAAATGGTAATGTTTAAAGTAAATAGAAAGGAAGTTATATTCTTTTTGGAAGAAAATGAAAAGGAACGGATGTCTTATATTAGGAGCAAAGGGAGTAGCTTTTAAATAAACAATTCACATAGTTTTTTATGGTACAATAATGGGAAGAGGTTTTGGGTTCAAATTTCTCACATATGTATCATGCTTTATGGGCCTGCAATTAGGGGCATGTTTTTCCCTCTCTCTCGGCTTAAAAATTTAGCACCTATTCAGTACTTGTATTGGCACTTGATTTCATGTGCTTTTCTGAAATGGATATGTCACAGGGGTGGTAGAGATAATGGAAATTCTTTGACTGAACAGCTGCGGAAAAGCTTCCCTTTGGCCACACGGAGGATGTTTTTAACAAGCTTTTTTATGTATTCATGTTATCATCCTTGAAGGTATTTGTCAGGTTCGCACGTTCTTGCTGTTTGTTTCTTTTCATTTTACTTGCCGACTTTGAAGACTTTTGCCAGTCTTGAATAGTGTGTTAGACATCAAAATTTTTGGATTAATAGCATATATTTGGCATTTTTAGCCTGTGATATTGATTTGTAAGTTTCCGTGCTTGAGAAAGATATAAAACTTTATGTGAGCTTCCTGAAGTAGTTGGTACCCTTAATAAAAGAGGGTTGAGGCAGGTTAATAGTTAATGTAAAAATAGTCTAAAAAAGATAGATCCTTGAAAGTACTGGAATGAAGCTTAAATAGTGTTGGAATGGGTATATATGATTTATATATCGACTCCACCCAACTAGTTAGGTTGTGACATAATTGATTATAGTAAAAGGAGACCCAACTGCAGGAAAGTAACTGGGCTTGCCAAAAATGAAAAACATAATTTGCTTTCTCCTGTTCACTAGTTGATTTTTCCTCCTTTCTTGGGATTCTGACCATGTAACCGAATTATGATAAACAGCACTTGCTTTAGGGGATCCATCCGTCACAGTTGAACAAGTCACACCTCCTACTTTTCCTTCTGCAGCACTTTTCCCTTCTGAGGTTCACTCTCTTGTTCAGTTTATTCTTTCTTATTGTGTTTGTTACATTCTTATTTGTAGATCAATGTTTAACTGGTACTTGTCTGCTTGGCAGGAAAGAGTTGTCCAGCTCTTTGAGAAGAATACCTACTCTGTTGTTAACATATTTGATGTAACCTTGAGACCTACGCTTAATGTTACTGGTGCGGTCGAGGTAAATTTTATACAGTTCGGCAAGCATTGGTCTCGTCTTCGCCAATTGTCCTACTATTCTTTATATTTTGGTAGTATTGGTTTTCATACTTATCTTGGAAGAAGAGTTTTTCTTGTCCATAGTCTTCATTTATATAGCGCCTCAATTAACCCACGTTTTGGCCTGTCAAATAAACAAATAATTGTTGTTTGAAAGCAGCAATAATCTTTATTTTTCCAACAATGGCAGATTCCTGAAGGAAATGGTTCAGGAGTGATATGGGATGGTGAAGGCCACATTGTTACTAATTACCATGGTAAGATTTTTGTCTTATATATGACATCAGATTGAAGTGTTCTGTAGTAGTGGTAAGATTTTTGTCTTAAATATGACATCAGATTGAAGTGTTCTGTAGTAGCTATAACTATATTATCTAAATAGTTAGCCTTAGCCAATTTTCTTATAAATGCTGCCATAGGGATATTGATTGTCTACAAAGTCAATAGCCAATTTAAGGAGCGCAGTGAATGTTTGGGTGTCTAAAACAATTAGAGTTGAATTCTGTGACTCAAATCATCTTTACATTCCTGGATGGCTCACGAGATTTTTGGTTTAAACATTTTTGTTGTATGTCCAGTGATTGGTAACTCCCTTTCTAGAAACCCAAGCCGAGGGCAAGTAGTTGCACGTGTAAACATTCTTGCTGCAGACGGGTTAGTTGAATTTTCTTTCAGCTTTGTGCGCTTGATGCTTTGTAATCATGTTAAGTGTATGTGTAATGGGAAGGATTCAGCTTCATCCTCTACTCTCTCTAATACATTCGTTCTCTTTTTTTTTTTTTTTTTGCCTATTCTTTTCTGAAGGGTGCAAAAGAATTTTGAAGGTACATTGATTGGTGCAGACCGTGCTAAGGATCTTGCTGTCTTGAAGGTAACTATTATTCCCAGAAGCATGTTTTTTCCAAGGCAGGAAAGTTCTTAAGTTCAGGGGTCATATTTGCTTTACTTTTGTGATTATGTTCAAATTTTCTTTGTAACTGTAGCTTTCCTGTCAATGTTCTCCATATTTTCTTTTCCTTGGTAACACTAGCTCTCTTTAAGTGATAAATCAAGTAAACTTGCAGCTTCAACTTTTGGGTCATGTTTTCTCATTAAAATTTTCATTATTTCCGCACAAGCAAGGATCTGCTATCACATATTACAGATAGATCATAATTGAATGTATTGTAATCGATGTAAATTTGTTTGGTCGTTTTTTCATTCTATTGGAATCACTAAGAAGTTAAGCTTTAGCTTGAAGTTTTACTAGACAGGTTACGTATGCTTTATATGGTTTACCAATTATTTTAAAGTCGCCAGGACATAACTTCATCTAACCGTTGTGGAACAAAAGGATCTTTCCTGTTATCCACTTACTCCACAAAAATGTTGCTATTTCGTTTTTTGGTGAAAAATTGAGATATAAGCATTTAAAGTTCATACATAAATTGTACTGGGATAGCTGTGGGATGAGGTGAGGACAAAATGAAAATGCACATGGAGCAGCTGTATGGGGAGAGGAGCTGTTACTTTGTTTGATTTGGAGGAAAAATGTATATCGTCAAGCATATACAGAAATGTGAGAAGGTATTCCAGATCTAGGGTACTATGGACATGTAGGCCTTCAGTAATAAATTTGGGGAGTGAGATTGACCATCTGGCATAAGATGGCTGTGTTTCAATAATGTTTTCGGGAGTGGTTGCTATGTGATAAAGGTTGGCACAAGGATGATGGATTGGGTAGAGACACTATCTCCCTATTTGGAAGGCCAGAATTAGACCTCAAGGGGTCGCAAACACGAGCATTTGCAAACCCACAAGTCCTCATAATTGCATTGGTGTAGTCGCAAACACGAGCATTTGCAAGCCCACAAGTCCTCATAATTGCATTGGTGTACAGTAGGACCATTTGAAGTTGTGACCTGCTCTTTGAATGTTCTGTTCAGTGAAGCATAAACTCAAGTGTGTAAATCTCTTTACGTGATTACCATATCTAGGATAGACTGTTTGACCTTTACTTACTCGTACAGAATTGATACATTTAGAATAAGTGAATAACTATTTCCTCATGGAATCTGTATACAGCATCGCTTGACTTGCCCTTCTTGCTAGGTGGAAGCTTCTAAAGACCTGTTGAGGCCAATTAGGGTTGGGGAATCTTCTTCTTTGAGAGTTGGCCAGCAATGTTTAGCCATTGGAAATCCTTTCGGGTTTGATCATACACTCACTGCTGGGGTTATCAGTGGATTGAATCGAGATATATATAGTCAAACCGGAGTGACAATTGGTGGAGGAATTCAAACAGACGCTGCCATCAACCCTGGAAACAGGTTTATTTTGCTGAAGTTGTGATGCCGTTAATTCCAGAAATATAGCCTCTGATACTGATAAAAGTTACAAATGCTTTTCTATTTTCTTTTCCAACTGTTCTGTGAATAAGATTTGTGTCTTCGCAGCGGAGGTCCTTTGTTGGATTCAAAAGGGAACTTGATTGGGATCAACACTGCAATATTCACGCAGACAGGTGACTAGTTTTTCCATCATTATGTGTGTTATAGAACTATGAAGGGTAAAGAGAAGATAAAAGGAATCAATTATGTGGATGTTCAAAGTTAAGCCTCACCTGCTATTACTAACTTTTTTTTTTCTGGTAAAACAGGGACATCAGCGGGTGTTGGGTTTGCAATCCCTTCTTCAACTGTGTTAAAAATTGTTCCTCAGTTGATCCAATCTGGAAAAGTAATGACTGCTGCTGCTCTAATTTATGGCTTGTTTCTTCCCCGCATTCAGTTGAACTTCGTTTCTTCTTTTTTGTCCTGGTTTTCACGAACTAAATTCATTTTTATTTTGTTAGAGAACATCTGATCTGTATTGACAAAGCTTGGTGCATATCGCATTTGAAAATAGTAGCTTACTATTTGTGTCTTATGCGTTTCAGGCCGTTCGTGCTGGTCTGAATGTTGAAGTTGCTCCAGACCTGATTGCCAACCAACTTAATGTTCGAAATGGGGCTCTGATTCTGCAGGTATTTTTCCGTCATTGTTATCCTTCCAGTGAATAGAACTCATAAAATATCATTTTTCTGAATCACTTTCTGCTCTATTTAGGTACCTGGAAATAGTCTAGCAGCCAAAGCTGGGCTTCTTCCTACTACCAGGGGTTTTGCAGGAAATATAGTACTCGGTGATATTATTGAAGCAGTGGATGATAAACCTGTGAGTGGTTTTGTTTTAGTTCTCATTTCTTGTGTTAGGCCATAATTTTTTGTTAGTGCAAATTGATGATATGAACCTTGCCTAGGCCTCCAACCGGTAGGTTGAGAGTTTGCTAACATTGTCGAACTCAAAATAAATTTCGGTAGCATGTCAATCAGTTGATTCCAATAAAATGGGAATTAGTACTCAGGGGTGGATCTAGCAGCCCGCTTACGGGTTCGGCAAATCCAGAAATTAGAAACCTGTATTTTTGGTTTAAAAAAAAAATCCACTTAATTTGTATGAGTAATCTATTTAGAGCCCAGTAAGCAAGAACAATAATTGTTCAGAACCCATAAACCTGAAATCCTGGTCCGCTACTGTTAGTACTAACCTAGCTTCTGAAATATATAACATTCTTAATCCGTCCTTTTACTAGTCCTCTCAATTGGAATCATAGATGGGTTGATTCTTCTCTGATCTTTTCTATAGGTAGAACTACTGTGAGCAATCTAAACTAATCTACCCCTCTACAAAATATTGTCTCAAGAAAATGAGTCTCGTAAATAGTTCGATGTGCCAAGCTTATGGTAACGAGTCATTTGAGGAGTGAGTGGGAAACTAGTATTGATATCCTTGGCAGATTCAGACTAAAGAAAAGAAAAGCCTTCTCCTGCTTAAGCATGAAAGGATAAAACTTGGTCATAAAGCACAAGTAATGAGGTGATTGGACTGAGAAGGAAAGGGACTGCAGACAAACAGGTCAATCATAGGTCGTTTATAAGTGATCCTTGTAAAACTGGTAAGTAATCTATTATCACATATTAAATTACGTTGATAATGTAAAAAGTCTTTACACTGTCCGCATATATAACTTAAATTCGTAGGGGCAAATAGTTTGCAACTTTGTTGTCTTCTACAATACTATCTCTTCAGCTTTTTTCTTTCCCATTCTCATTGATGACATGAGGGGAACAGTGATTGCTCTTTGTAGCTTCTTGTTCTAGTCAAACCTGGATTTCTGAGATGGGCTAGTTCTATGTTGCTGCAGGTTAGGAGCAAAGCAGATTTGTATAAAGCCCTGGATAACTATAACATAGGTGATGAAGTTCGGTTAAAAATACGTAGGGGCAACGAAAACTTGGAGTTGCGCGTAGCATTAGAGGCAAAGGATTCATGACAATTGGAGCTATTTTGTTCTTCAGACAAAGGAGTTTTACATGCTATTGTTCCAATATATGTATGCTATAATTAAGAATTGTTAAGTATTTTAAGTTACCACTAGGGGGAGGAGATAATGAGTAGTATTGAATTCCTTTAAGCTATACTTGGCCGCCTCCAATTCTTGCCAATTTCATTGGAAAAGTTAGGCTATGACATCAATTTATACGAAGGTGTATTTATTCTTTTCTCATTTAAGCAAACGAAGTGTTAATTTTCTTATTTATATGTTTCTCAAGATAATTGTTTCTTTCTTCCGTTCAATGTTCTCAGATGAGCGTCTATTATTGACAGTCGTATGAAATACGAATTGTAATTTGTCTATTAGGATAACTGGTTTTCAACGAGAGAGAAAACTGTTTCATCTTCTGTTGAACATCTACAAGATGCAGATAGTATGAGTATCTATACAAATTCCTAGTAAGGTTGAGGAATTCGTGACAGGAAAACGATCAGTCATTAATGAGTTACAAGTAAATTGGGACGCAGAGGAGTAAGTAAATATAAGCATGACTTGGTGAAGAACAGAGAATTAGTTGATAAAGAGTAAAATGAGGAGGTAGCATTTGGTGTATATATATCACTCCTTAAACATTAGATCCCATTTGTGGAATTATACGGATATGTTTTTGTTACTCCTTTAGGTGCACGACACCTTTTGCATTCAAATGGCTAATCAAAATTTAGACCTTTTGCATTCAAATGGCTAATCAAAATTTAGCTTCTTTTAAATGGGTCAACAATAGAACTGTCATATTCATAATCTAACATTAAAACCACTCTTCAGTTTTTATGAACAAATTAAAAAACGTTGAAACTGCTGTCAACAAGTCAAGATGGCCGAGTTGGTCTAAGGCGCCAGTTTCAGGTACTGGTCCGAAAGGGCATGGGTTCGAATCCCATTCTTGACAAATTTATATTTTTCTCTTTAACTTCTCCTACCATCCTTTTGTGACCAATTCGATTAATTTCATGCCTCTTTTTGTGTCGCCAAATTTCATGCCTCTTCATGAAATACTTGCTGTTGCTACTCGCTGTAGGAAGCAGTTTGCTCCCTCTTAAATTAAATATTCACAATTTATGCAAACTCGATATAAGAGGCAAACTTGATATAAAAATGAAGTACAATACACAATTGTCATGTCAAAACAATATTTCCTCCCATTTTGAAGTAAACAAAATTTTCTACAAAAGATGTACTTGGACGGATAACAACCAAGAAAAGGTATTTTGAAAAAAAGAAAGAAAGAAAGGAAGAAGAAGACTCATATTAACAAGGGAAGAGCAAAAAAGAAGGATCTACATGTATTTTCCTATGCACAAAACTAATCCTGTTTAATTTATTGTGACACCAGACTAGTTGATCTGCAGTTAGCTTGGACATGTTGAGGACTCTAATTACTAATTTCATATCTACCTGAGAGAAAAAGTACAGTACATGATCTGAATCATCTTCTTTGTATTTCTTGAACCTCCTCAGTATGCAGCATTCACTTCTCAGAGCTTCTTTCAGCTTCTTCTCTTTCTGCATTCCAAAAGAATTAGGGAACAAATTTAGCTTCTACACAGTGATGGAGTTTTTACAATATATATATTTACATGTAAGCGTCATAAGATATGCTATTTGATACCAAGTAAAATTAATACACACTATATCTTCACATTGCAACTGTATGCAAGTCAAATCCATCATGAGTTTAACTTATATATACATAGACCGTTTAAAGAATTTTACACTATCATTATTACACGTCGTCCATGAGTGAGACTAGTAGTGTGAAAAATAAGGCAAATTATCTATTACTAAATGTTAAAATACACTACTAACACATCGTTAGTGTAAGTTAAATCCTAACCTTTTCAAGAGTTTTCTTGACCTCCATTAAAAGCTCCAAATCTCCCTGGGATTGAAGCTCTTGATGTTTTCCCGTTCGACCCTTCACCTTCAAGCTGGAGCAGCATCTGTCAGCTCTAACAAATCGCCAAAATATTCGTATTGATTCCTCCATGATCTCCACTAGCATGTCACTCGTGATGGAAAAATCACACTCTCTTGCTCTAGCCTTGCTTTTGACTTCCATTTTGTCCTCTGCCCATCACCCTCATTATCAGTACAGTGAATGATAAAAGCTTATATACTGAAGGTATACAAAATATTTACAAGATCAGGTCACTTGTAAAGTAATTCTAGATAAATCTCTATGATAAGTATGTTGGTTTTAAAGAAAGAAAGTTTGCTGGAGAATAATAAAGAAAGCAAAAAATAATGAAAGAAAAATACTGCAGAAAATACTGCAGAGAGATACAATGAAGGGAACTATTTTATTCAACTTGTAAACTCTCTATTTAACATTTGACTAGGAGTCCTAATAAAATATCTACTGTAAAAATAAAAGTTACTGCATGTACGTTCTAAAGCATATTTCTCAACAGTGCTCTAGTAAAAGGTAAACCTCACTATGACAGAGTTAAAAGACAGTATCAAAATCTCTACATTGCCAATACGTATAAATTAAATACTTTACGGTTCACGAGGAGATAAGGATTCAATAAGAAGCGGGTTGTGTTTCATGATAATATTTAAACATAGGAACTGAAAGAGTAAAATGCTAAAAGGCTTATGGCACATATCAAAAGTATTCTTAAAACTTGTAGACTTAATAATACCTTTGACATATCTATGATTATAAAACCAATTTGTTAAAGAGTAATAAAATGAGAAGTTTGAAACTATAAAAAGTTCGCAATTATGGAAATATATCATTTTATTCTATAAAAAGTAAAAATAAAAATTTGTCATATAAAACGAACAGACGCAACAAATTATTTTAGATGCTTACCTCTTATGACAGGAATTTGAAGAAGATTACGAAGATCATATCGACTCTTGATATAATATTGAATTCTAGGACCTTCAAAAGGTTCATTCTCTATAAATCTTTGCAAGAGCACTTGAAATTGTTGAATCTCACCAGCAACTTCATTATATGTGCAAATACCACGAGGGTCTGACTCCCACAAATTTAAAGCCTTCATATATTGCCAGTGTAGAAATTCCCAGGACAGACACAATTGTCCAACATATATTACTTCCAAATCACTCTGCAATTCCTTGATAAACTTTACCATTGGGTCAATATTTTCATGACTTTTATGTTTGAATAGCCTAATATTTTGTGAAATAAGGGATTTTAGCTTTGGACCTGAAGAACTCTGCATTGAGACATGTTGAAATGGATCTTTAAGTGGATCTTTCTGCAGAACACCTGTAAATATTTTGGATAAGAGCAGCTAAAATATAAAAATTAATTTAAGTTTCATGCATTAGCAATTTAAAATAATTTGTATGTATAAAAATCATCAAAAAGCTAATACATGTAACTACAAAAAGTGAAATTAGTAACCTGTAAATCCACGTAAGTTATGCTACCAAACAACAAACCAAGAAGTCACAATAATTTCTACCAGCACAACAAAAATAAACGACACAGATAAGGAACACGTATAGATTACTTGCTGGTACTACAACAGGTAAAAAATGTAATGGAAGTGCAAAAACTTTGTACACTGTTCATATATATGTTAAATCAAACCAGAATATTTGCATGAATCTTTTGCATGTCAACAAAAGAACAAAGGTAGCAAGTCTATTCACTTTTGCCTACTCCAGTTGTTCCATCCATCATGTATCCAACGCTTTGAAGTTCATTTTTATCTTAAGTTTGGAGAGCTCAGCTAACCAGATTTTGTGGGTCCCTATATAAACTTTTAGAATAATTAAAATAAGCTGCTTTATTAGTTTCATGCAATTACTAATTGATTCAAAGAATTGTGGAGAATACTATGAATAACTAGTTTACCAACTAATAAAGGATGGAAAATAGTGATGCCTTTCAAGGCCGCTGACTCACTGTAGATTTCACGTAAGCTGCTATAACGTTTAGCTTAATTTCACGTCTAGCGTAGTCCCTGAACTTTAGCTACTCTAACAATTAAGTCAGTGAAACTATCTTTTGCCAAATTAAGATAACTAAACTTTAACCACTATATATAGTAATGAGTTGCTCAGAAAAACAAATGAACTAAATTTAACAGATTGCAAAATGTTGACGTGGCGAATGACATGCCATAACCAATAAAAATTTGACCTTTCGGTCACTTTTATTTTGAGCAATACACACCTAGTTGATTTACTTTAATATGACAAAAAACAATTTTAAAACTGTTATAAAAAATAATTTCGCAATCTTACTGTTATAGTAGGAGAAAAATGCAACGACCATAACACCAGAGAATTAGACACGAATGGATTTCGTTGACCACCCAGAAGTGTAGGTAATAATCGGAATCCCTCAAGTTTTAACTAAAAGTATCGGGTTTAATGTGTAACAACGGAGCACAAAGAACTCTTAGTAGGAAATGATTTATTTATTCTCCTTGACTCGAGTTCAGAATTTATGAACTAGTAAAAAAGAAAACACATCACACACAAAAGGAGAGTTGTCACTGACCTATTGCATACAACTTCTGGTACGTCAAGATGTCAAACTTTCTCATCCTTTCTTTGTAACTCTTGTAAAACTTATGAAGTTCACTCATGCAATCTTCACGTTGGAACTTTTCCTCAATCTTCCATGGCTTCAAATCTTCCATTTTTAGACACTCTGATTCTTCCAAAATAGTCGGCAAACCAATGTCTCTAACTTTCCTAAGTTCCACTTTTAATTGTTCAACTAATTCTTGATGTTCCCACAATGACTCCAATTTGTTTGCATTTGCACTTCTTGTATCATTAAATAACTTGTCTAAATCTTCTTGAAAATCATCCTCAGATAAAAATCTTTGTTCGTGATCATGTTCCAATTTACTTAGCTCTTCCAATATATCACTATCATTGTCATCAGATTCCTGATTTTCCTCGGTCATTCCGAAGACGTTGAATTTTTCATTATCACCAAAATCTTCATCTGTCATGAAGCCTTCGTCACTATATGAATCAACTAATTTGCTCATAAGATAATGCATATGCTCAAAACCAATTGATACAGTATCAGAATCAGTACATGATGAATCCTCTATTTCCTCTTCATCACACTTTAAATTACCCAAATTCCCCTTTTCTTCCTCGTTAGCGACTTCGTCTTTACTATCAACTTCTTTCAAATCCTCTATTTCAACAACCTCAGTCTCTGTGAGGGGCTTTTCTGATTTAACCTGTCGGTATCTGAAGTCCACTGGCTCGACTAATTCTGATTCCATCAGGGAAGGCCCACTATGGCAAGTAAAACAATCCTTATCAAGTTCTTCATTTGCATGGTTCGAACACGAGACCTCTGGTTCTATCAAAGACTCATCGTTACATGTAGAGGGCTTCAATTCAGAGCTAAATAATTCACCCTTTTCTTGTTTGCTTCTACAAAATTCTTCATAAGTTGGGAATTTAAATGTAAAGCTGAACTCATTTTTCTCAATCTCCTCATTATTTTCAGAATCTGGGAATTCAGAAACATCCTTAAAAGCTTCAGCATCAGAATCTAACAGTTGCTCAGTCTCTAATACATCAGGTTCTTTCTGATAGTCTTCTTTAAAGCCTAAATTCTTGTTTAAAGGAGCATTCCCCCTCCTTAATCTGTGATTTAGAAAGAAAAAAAAATAATTGTAGGATTAATATAATTGCATAAAAAAGGCATTGAAAAAGTTGAATATTTATTTGCATAAGCAACTAAAAATAAATACCTGTGGTAGAAGGTGGTGATGAAGCTGAACAGAGGAGAGAAGTAGATGGAAACAGAGGCAAAGAAAGACAGTGACAAAAACAGATTATGATAGAGGATTAATTGATAAAGAGAACCCATACTTAGTGAAGAGAAGAAACTGGTAAAGGAGAAATTGTTTTGACAGTAGCCATGGAACTTTAATTAAATATGAAAATTCAGATGGAAGCCCCAGGTGTATCCCGTGGTGAGACACTAACTTATAATGTGTGGGTTAGAAACACGTTATGGGTCCAAACCTTCTGCAAAGAAAGGTAGATGACAGACTCATTATTTATCGAGTTTCTATGTATCACTGGCTCTCGAAAATTTCTAGATTATAGAAAAATGTCATGTACAAGCAAAGAAACACGGGAAAACAGAGAAAAAACAGAAGTTGAAGGAAATTATTTGATAAGTTTGAATATGTCAAAGAGAGAAACCGACTTAGCACCTGTAAAATACAATAAACTTCATGTTAAAGTTTAGCAAGATTTGCAAGCAAAATCAAGATTAATTTGAAGTAGAAATTCGACCAAACTTGTGAAAATTCATCATAATGTTTCACGTAGTGGACAGATTTATAATGAGTAAGAAATGAAGGAAAGATAGTTACTTATGAGCAACTTGGCCTAATTGACATACAAAGACATCCACACAATATGAGGAATTATCAGTTGAGAAAGTCCTGTTTTTATGGCATATTCTTTGATGAGTTGAATGTTTTTCGGGTGAGAGAATTAGATAATGGAAAATAGGGGAAAGATTGAAGCTTTGACGTGTTCTTTGTTTAAAATTTTCAGGTGTAGGGGCTTACGTTGCTTATTCTTTCTTGCGCCAAGTGTCTTTGACATTGTGGATTCTCGGACTTATGAATTGGGCAACTATGGTCAAACCTCTTCACTATTGCATTTTGTTTTATGAATAGGGACTAAATCAGTCGGTTAACTTCATCCCATTTCTTTTTGGTTGTACTTACTTTTTATAGTCAATACATACAAAATTAATATACAATATATACGAGATGTCGGATTGTATGCAAATTGTCTCCTGAAATATACATATTATTTACATTCAATTTTACTGTATAGACTATTATTTTTCTTAATTATACACAATGTATACATTCATTCATTTTTTCAGTTATATTTAGTGTAAGTACACATTTTTTACACTATATACACATTTTAATATAATAAAATTATGTATCCATCTAACCGTCCAACAAAAAAATTGAAGAAGAGGAAATCTTGTCTGCGGGGCAGCAATAATAATCCGGCATCAGAGAAGCAGCAGCAGTCCGATGGCAAAGCAACAGACAAAGCAGATCTGCCAAGTAGCTAATCAGACGGCACCAGAGTAGCAAACCATTCGACGCTGGAGCAGCGAACTAGACAATGCTGGAGCAGCGAACCAGATGGCGTCGGAGCTCGCTGCAGCAGACGAAAGCAGCTGTGGCCGGAGTAGCAGTGGTCGGAGTAGTGAAACAGCGATGGACGGACGAAGTTAAACGCAATTGTAGCGGAAGAGAAATGGGGCGGTGCGGTGAGATATAGAAGAAGAAGGGAGAGATCGAAAATACCCAGAAAGGGAGTGGCTACAAAAAGTTAGGACAAGGAGTGAAAGTATGTTGGCTTACCAAACCAAACCAATTACATCGATTTTTTAAATTCATCAACCAAATCAAACCAAATAAATTCGATTTTTCTATCTTAGGTTTTCTCTATTTTTTTCGATTTTTTCGTGGTAAGCAGCAATTGCATGCTTTCACAAAAAATAACAACAAAAAAATATAATTGTAAAAAGTATTAAGATAATAAATAAATAATATACATACGACATGTATTAATTGTGCACATATATTGTACTATAATGTACTATCTTAATAATAATATATATTCATTATACAATATGTACACAAAATTTAAATCAGGGTCTTTTACAGTATTTGAAATATTTTTTAAGAATGATTGGTTAGTTATTGTGTAGAATCCCTATTTTAATAGGATAGAAGTAGAAATTTTAGGAGATAGTGATATGTACACATTAATTTAGGAGATTTTATTTTGACTATGAAAGTGGTATTGTTGAAAATAAAATATAGAAATATGTTATTAAATTCTAAGAAATAGTATTAGTGAGAATCATTTAAATTGTTGAGTACATAATGAAAAAAAAGACCTTAAAGATGGTGTTTCATGTTAATTGCTCTATTGTTTTGTATAAAAAATTTTAAAATAATATATAGATAATGTCAGTTTAGTTTGGTGTCCGTTTTTTTTTTTGGTTGACACCAAATTAAATCTAATATGTCGATTTTATTTTTTTCCAACACCAAACCATTAATCTATTTTTTTCTCATTTGACTTGGTTTATCATTTTGGTTCGGTTTATCGATTTGGTTTATACCCCTCTAATTAGGGGTGGTGGTGGGTGTTTATATATTTAGGGATATTTTTTTTTTTTTTTTAAAAAGGAGGCTACAAAGATATATAGCTTGAGCTTTTTGTCTTCTCCTGTTATTTTCCCTGAACATATATCATATACGTAAACTGATTCTGAAAGACTTGATCATTATAGTCAAATGCTTTTGTTTAAAGTTCAGTGCAATATGTAATACAAATAATTTGTTTTTAAATATTGTGGTCCCAAATATTTCATAATATTTGTGTGACTTTGATAATTTTTCAATTAGTGCAAAATGAAAAGTTAAGGATTAAATTGTTGATGAAATTGGTTTTCAAAAATATAAGTACGTGTTAATTATTTTTTTCAGAATAGAATAATAAAATATAGTTTCATATAAATTGAAACAAACGAGCACCATCATTTTTCGAATATCAATTAAAAAGTACTCCTTCTATTTCACTATATGTAGCAAAGTTTGAATTGGTACGAAATTTAATTGAAATTTGTGGTCTAAAATAATCTACATATATTTGTGTGGCTATAAATCATTTCATTAAGGAAAAGTGAGAATTTTAAAGTTAAATAATTTTTAAATTTAGAAAGCTATAATTCTTTTTAGAATGATCTGATAATGAATGTCATAAAAAAAAAACTAGAATAGAGAAAATATATCATATAATGAAATAATATTACTCTCTATTTTAAAAGACTCGCTCGGGGACTCGCCCCGGGGCGGGACACTAGCAAAACGCCCTGAGACTCTCGGACGGGGCTTAGATCTGTGAGACTTACGCCTCAAGCGCCCGAAAATGCGCCCAGAGCACGCCCAACGCTCGGAACTCGCCTTATTGAACCTATGCAAAGATCTATCCAATTCTCTAATTAAGATTGTTCATCCACAATTTTCTTTAAAAATGAAGTTATATTCATCTATAGAAATTCAAAAATTGTGTATAACTCAATTAACGAGACATAATATTACATGTATTATAATTAAGAATATCATAAGGATGAATATCATATGTATACTTAATCTAAAAAAGCATAGTCGCTGTTTATAGCATCACCACTTGTTGTGGGTTTTCATGTTTTATTTCAGTCACTCAAAATTGTTAGACTTCAATAATTTTACAATTTAGTAGAAATTTTATATTTATCAATGGAGAATTAATGTTTTAAATTATAATAGTAATAAATTTTTATTGTTTATTCACTTTTTATAGTAACAAATTTTTATTTTTAATTGTTTAAAAGTTAAGGCCTTATGGTTTATTTGTATCTCATAAAAACTGTAACATTATTCAATTTCTTACCATTGTTAAAAAGGTCAAATCTTTTGTTTCTATAATTTTTTTCTTATTTTTAATTTTTTTGTATTTTTGATATTTTTTTTGGCTCATTATGCTATTTTATTAATTTAAAATTAATTAAAAAATAAGATCCATGGGTTTACAGCCCACGTCTCGGGACTTACGCCTCGCCTCATTATAGGTAAAACGCCTCGCCTTGCGCCTCCGCCTTTTAAAACATTGATACTACTTAGTAGCTTAGTTTGCCCTAATCTAATTTGGATATTAATCAAAAGTCAAACTACCAAAGTTAAGGTAAAAGTTTCGCTCAGAGACCAATTTTACCACTGATCTTTGCTTTGAGGCCAAATTTTTTTTTATTAATTTTGCATGAGAGTATAAATAACATTCATATGGCTGATCATTTTGTAGAAAGAAGAAGTTGAAGAAACTGATGGTTCAACTTCCGCAACATATACTTAAATTTTTCTCGGAATATTAAGCATAGCCATTTTTTGAGTTGATATACATCGACTCTTCCTTTTTGTGTGCAGAGGGATCATTCATCGTTTTGTATTAGTAATTTTTAATTTAAATTAAATAACTCTAAAGTTATACAAGTCATTATAGGAATTAAATTGGACTAAAGAGTAAAATTGTATTTCACTTTTATATACGGATATTTTGATAATATGACTTTGTATTAGGAGGTACTTTTATAACAATATGATGCTTGTTACTTATTATTACAAAAAAAAAAAAAAAAAACACTATGCTCATCATTTCAATTTATTTATCATAGTTTAATTGGTGAGGAGTGCAAGTTATTAATTAATGTGAAAAACATGAAGCTTAAAATACTAAATTACGTGACAGATTCAACACAAACCCGGTGGCTAAAGATTTTCAATATTTGAAACTTTCAAACAAAAACATTAAATAGGTGAACTGCTCACAAAGTTAAACGTATTTACGATGCTCTCAACTAAAAGTTGGAAGAAATAAGTTGATGCTTAGGACACCTTTTTTCTATTTACCACATAGCACTGGTAAATATTTATCTGCATAATTTAGGATTTCAAAAAGAAGGATATTGTTGTTTCACCCACTCTTATATGTTTGCAAAGATTTCTCCCGAAGGATAAAATAGTGAGCTAGTCAATGATCTAACTGGGATTCGTCTCATAACTTACTGTTTATATGTGAAGATTCTTCTTCTAGCCGAACGTCAGGACTTTCTTGATTCGTCTGAGGCTTCAAAGTAGAGTCATTGAGGTGAGTCAATCGCGTTGATCGTGGTGGCGCAATATCTTATCTTCCTTTATGCTTTAGACTTGTATTATGTTTTGGGTTGTATCTTGTTGTATAAATTCTTTGTATGCTCCATTGACACTATGAATTGGAATAAGTATGTTGGAGTATTTGAATGCTTGTTATATCACTCCTTTTTTAGTATGATTATCTTGTAATTATGTGTTGTTGAGCCTTATTATTATTAAATTTTCATTTTTAAACTTCTTGTACACCTTTTGGTTCGTCTAAGGCTGCATCAGTGGCTAACTTTATCAAACGACATAGAGTAGTCATTCGTGCACCTATCCCTAATGAAAAAATGAGTGATCTGTTCCCGGCCCTAAACCATATAAGGCTAGACTAGGCCAACAACCCAAGTACCAATAAGAAAATATAACAACATTAATAAAGATAGCTCAAAATATATAACTAAACAATCTAGAATGAAACACATCTAATGTGAACGAAGTAATGCATATACCAATGTCATACTCCTTTAATCAAATAATAGTAAACTATGATGTAATATCATATTCAAGTCAACGCCAATGTTATAAAGCTATATTGATGTGCAAGCAAGGTAAACGGTCTCAAACTATCATATATCGATAAGTATGAGCTTGCCCCACAATATACTAGTCATTTAGAAAGCTCATAGACCAATCTATACAAGTTCAAATCATGCTCTTACAGAAGAACGAGCAAAATAAAAATCTTAAGTCTTATTTACCTCGAACTCGAAAAAGTACTATAACTGAAACAATTCCAAAAGTTCTCTGATACGACCTCCCTTCAAATCAAACCTAGAAAAAGACTAGCTATGAATTGAAGTCTGCAGTGTAGCCGCTCGTTATTGCTATCTTTGGAGTTCAAATTAGTAGCTTAGGTTTTTCCTAATCCTTCTTAAAGCATGGATTCATGAGGTGTGAGCAAAACAGTAAATTTATGGAAGGGGTTTGTCTTATCCCTGCTCATTTCGTGGAAGAAAAAGAAAGTTACTCTTAACTTCTTATAGAGCCAATTGTATTGGACTTTTGCCTATTGGTCTGGACCTATTTTCTATTCAAAGTCATCACTTAAAACCTCAAATATGGCAGCTCATTGTAGATATCAGGATTAGTTCTTTTAAGTACTTTTTACACTTATATATAATCATACACTCTTTAAAAAAGTAGTAATATTATCGATTTTACAGAATATAACAATATTTTTATATACAGATTGCTAGAAACAATTGAAAAAGAGAAAACCCGGACCTTCATCTCCCATATCTCCCCCTGATGTCCGCCCTCCTGCTGCCCCTACCGTCTGACGCTGCCGCTTATATGTAGATACAAGCAGAAACAACTTAGAAACAATAAAAACAACATAAATACTGGAATAGTGTAGATACAAGTAAAACATTATAGAAATAACACAAACACTAAAAAAATGTAGAAAAACAGTGTACAAACAACAGAATTACTAAAAAATGATCTAGAGACAACTAGAAATAGTGTAGATACAGTACAATACAGAGGATTTTTTTTGGCTATGTGTTGTAGTTAACTCACCATTTCTGCTATATTTTGTAATAACTCACAATTTCTGCTATATTTTGTAATTGTTCAAAAATGCCGCTATATTTTGTTAAAAAAGATCTCCAAATTGTAATTTTGTATAATTTTTCCTCCCTTTTTAATACATAAAACACACTATTAGCCACATTGATTTTACACCAAAGTAGTCGTCTGCACCAGCTTATTTGACTTAGATTAATACCTTAGTAATTGTATAAAGAGCGACAAAAACATTTGATGCTATCAATTTGAAGACAACCACATTTTGATCAGTAGCCATTTTCGGACGCGCTCATTGGGGACTATCCAGCATTTCAAAATTCATTGAAGAATAGCCAAAAATTCGCGCGCACACTTAAGCTCCATTAGCGTTGGAAAAACACCCCAGACTAGTCCCATAACAAAAAACTGGTGTTCAAAGCCCAAGTATTTTGTTATGGGATTGAAGAAGTCCCATAACAAAATAATCCCATAACAAAATAATGGGACCTTTGAACAACTTTGAACAACATGTTCCAAGGTCCCATTATTTTGTTATGGGACTTTATCTCATAAATAATGAGATTTATTCCCATAAAAAAGATTCCATCAAAGAGATTCATTATTTTGTTATGGGACTTTATATATAAAGCTTCAGTCCCATAACAAAATGCTGGGGCCTTGAACAAAACTTGTTCAAAGCCCTAGTATTAACGTTTACTGAAGCTTCCCAGTATAAATACTGGGATTTGTCCGGAGGTAGCTATTTCTCAGCAAATTTGTTTTTGACGGCTACAAATCAATTAACGCGCGCCAAACAGGCCCCTACACGAAATTTTTACGTTTTCATCCCCAATCCAAACAAAACCTCTTCATTTTCCATGTTAAAGGATCATTTATGACCACTAGGTCCAACCCTTGTTTAAACCTAGCCATCATCTATATCAATATTTGTAATTATTACCAATTCATGAATATATGAATTTAAATGATCCTTTACCAAGAGCATTACATGTTGCCCCTGTAAGGGATAATCCAGCAGGTGCTACAGTCCATCACAGTAGTTAAGCAAAGATTTGAGCAACTGTATTGTATTTCCTAAAAATGTATCAGGTTTTACAATTAAATTTATATTTAGTTGAGTCTAAGGCGACCGTTTATATCTCAATTCAATCCGATTAATGAGCTGCTTACGTTAGCGAGATAACTGTATTTTAGCGGTTTAACTCGAGAATGAATAGTATATTGATATCAAGGATGCAAATTCGATGTCAAATATCACTTAACGATGTCAAATCTAAATAAACCGAAAGCAAATACGAGCAGATTAAGACGAAATGAGTATTAAGCCAGTCAAATACAATGAAGTGACTCCGTTTTAACTAGATGCACAATTTTGATTAACGGTGACAACAATGGATTCGATGACAACGATCGATACAATAACCAACAAACTCAATGATGATGATAAATACGATGACAATTGAAAATAACGTAACGATGACCGAATGTGATATGAATATATTCGATCGAACAACTAACGAAGTAAATGATAGCAACTAATTCGAATTATTTTAGTAATAACCAGTTTAACAAATCAAATCGTGCGATTAGGACGATGGCAGCAAATTGATGAGATCGGAAATAATGCGATAGTAAATGAATCAGACGATGAGTAAGATAAATATCAACTAAAAATGAATGGGCAACAGATAAATAATAAAAGCAGTAAAGGCTTATTGTATTTGATGGATCGATGGATGGTGCTTCAATGAAAGAAACAGATCTCCTTCCACGTTTGAACCACGCCGCGATCCAAACTTGAATACGACGACTGTCTTGAGGGCAGTAAATTGATAATGCAATGAGACAAATGACTATAGTCTTGTGACAAGAAAATGACGAGAAAATGATAGCTTTGAAGAATGAATAATATCGCTCCAATCAACGTGTCTTCAAGTGGAGGAGGAGGACACTATTTATAGGCTGATGATAAGCACTTTCCAACCCTAGAAGGACTCTCCCTTTCCCACGTCTCTCTTTCAGCAACAATCCACGTCCCTTGAAATGCGTTTGAGTTTGTTCCGATAAAAGTGGGATAAGGCCAATTATATTTATCTGCTAAAAGCCAATGTTTTCGTAACTTTCCGATTAAGTTGTTGAATCGGAAAACACATCAGCCAGCCAATGTCCTCGGAAGCTGCCACAACATCGAACACACCTCCTTTGTGCGAGGAACGAAAATCGACCAATACAATTTTTCTACTTCGTCGTTGATCACTTTCCTTCGGAATCCCCCATTTGGCCGTTTCTTTTGTTTCACCGGCCGATGTTTTGGGTCGACATTTAACTTGTGGGTGGTGACATTTGGATCGATCCCAACCATATCTGCATGGGGCCAAGCAAAACAATCAGAATTTTCCTTGAGGAAGGATATGATTCTTGATTTTACTTCGGGATCCAATTCCGTTCCCACATAGACTTTTCGATCAGGCTTATCATTGAATAATGTTACTTCTTCCAAGTCTTCTATCGTAGAGTCTCCAGCTTTTTGCTTATACGGTTCTCTCACACATGGTGGAACCTGTGCGAAGTCGCCTTTGACTTCGGAATCCGGTAGCTGCGTTGAGGCGCACAACGGAACCGAAGTGAAGCTTCCGATCACGGGTCCCACTAGCTTGTATGGTAAAACCTGTGCGAAGTCGCCTTCGACTTCGGATTCCGGTAGCTGCGTTGAGGCGCACGACGGAACCAAAGTGAAGCTTCCGGCCACGGGTCCCACTAACTGTGATTGCTACAATCGAAAGCCATCCTTAACAGCTACTGAGTAACATTCTCGCGAAGCCTGCTGTTCGCCTCTAATTTCACGAATTCCCCATGGGGTAGGGAATTTTATGACTTGATGTAGGGTCGATGGGACTGCTCCCATAGCGTGAATCCACGGCCGACCCAATATCACGTTGTACGCCATTTTGCCTTTCATTACTTGAAATGATGTCTCATTCTCAACACCCTCTGCATAAGTCTTAATTGTGATTTCTCCAACGGTCACTTCACTCGAATTGTTGAAGCCCGACAATACTGTTGAGCGAGGTACGATCCTGTCGCTCAACTGCAGCTGTTCCACTACCCTTGCATGTATGATGTTGACCGAACTACCAGCGTCGATCAACACCCTTTTCACATCTGCATCATCGATCCTCATTGTGACTACAAGTGCGTCGTGATGGGGATGGATTCTGTCATCGAAATCAAAATCTCCGAACACAATCTCATCGTTCATATCATCTAGTGTTCGTTTGTCTCGTGTAAATGAGACATTTGCGTATTTCTTGGTAGTGTAAGTTACTCCACAAACGTCATCTCCTCCGGTAATGATATTTACTGTCTTCCTAGGAGCAGGAGGTTTTGGCGGCTCGTCGTCTTTCTTCTTATTAAAATTATTTCGTCCTCTGTCAGTTAATAATTCGACCAGGTGCCCCTTCTGCAGTAGGCTGGCCACTTCATATCTCAACGCCTTACAATCCTCCGTTGTGTGGCCGAAGTCATGGTGAAATGCACACCATAGATTTTCGTCCCTTGTATTTGGATTTGTTTTTACGCGTCCTGAAAATTTCACAACCTTCTCGCCCATCCCCTTCAAGTGATTTACCAAGTTTGGTGTTGATATGCAAAAGTTATACTCCGTCACCTTTGGGGGGAGTGGTCGATCTTTCTGAGTTGAAGATGTGTTTGACTGCCCTTTCTTCGATTGATTCTTCGAACTACCAGCTTCGTGGTTGTTGTTCCCCATTCACGGGAAACTGTAGGGTTCCCATCGCTGGTCCCTGTAGTTTCGCCTGTCATTTTCAACTCTCCGTGGTGGAGGTCGATCGTAATGGTAACTGTTTCGGACTAGCTGTAGCTCCTCCTCCTCAGCTCTGATCCATGGCTCGCATTCCCGATACAGCACTTCGAAAGTCCATGCATCGACTTCTCTGAGACGATCTTTCAATTTCCATGCCTCAATCGAATCAGTGCGCAGATTGTTGGCGAAGGTTAAGCAGGCCCACCTTTTTTCGAGATTTGGAATATGAAGCTTCTCATCATTGAACCGCTTCACAAATTGTTTGATGGTTTCCCCGGGTCGCTGCCTGACATTCAATATATCTTCCACCCTTGGCGCTATCTTTTTTGCTCCAGTATGTGATCGAATAAACTTAGCTGACATGTCGTCAAAATTCAATATCTCATTTTTAGGCAACTGAAGATACCATTTCAATGCTGGTCCCTTTAATGTCTCACAAAACTTTTTGAGGCTGACCGAATTAATTTCTTCCGAAGTCAGATCATTCGCCTAAACTGCGACCGAGAACATATCAATGTGATCTCTTGGATCTGTGGTCCCATCGTACCTCAAACTTTCTGGTAATTTGAAAGTTTTGGGAATGGGCATTGGGGCTGCACTTGCTGGGAACGGACGCTTTGAGATCGATTTCTTAGCGACCTCATCCGTTAACTTTGGAACACCTGGCAGTTTCTCCATAAGTGATTTTATTTCACCGAATTTTTGATTCACTGTGTCGTTCAATAGAGTTTGCATCGTGGCTAACATTCTCACTTCTGCTGTGATCGAGGCCGGAGCTCCAGTAGCTGCCGCGGCCGTACCCAATCCCCCAGATCCGATCCCCGCTGCAAGTCCCCCTGTTACGGCGCCCTGAGGAACCGAAGTCGGAATGCTTGCTGGAGGTGTAATCGGGGGGGGGGGGGGGGTTTGGGGGTGGGTGCTCTATTTCCGATGGAATTAGATAAAACCTTCAATTGTTCTTGTATCATTTCGAACTGAGCATCGTGCCTCTTTAAATACGCCATTAGCGACGCATTTGCATCTCCTGACTCAGTTTCGACCATGGGCTCCTTACCCGGTCTCTGCCCTCGGGGCGCATTCAACTGTGAACCAGTAGGAATGTCGTCATGAATTGGATCCTGCTCGCGATTAGTGGATTCATCGAACGCTTCAACGTTGGTCGGAACAGGAACCCCGTCATTGAGATTGAGCTGTTGTTGACCGTTCAAGGCGGCGGCAGCGTCGATGTTACGTTCATCTGCCATTTCAAGACAAGGAAACAAACGTAAGTAGTATCAAACGATTCGAATTTCGGAATAAATCGATTGCCTAGACCCCACGGTGGGCGCCAAATTGTATTTCCTAAAAATGTATCAGGTTTTACAATTAAATTTATATTTAGTTGAGTCTAAGGCGACCGTTTATATCTCAATTCAATCCGATTAATGAGCTGCTTACGTTAGCGAGATAACTGTATTTCAGCGGTTTAACTCGAGAATGAATAGTATATTGATGTCAAGGATGCAAATTCGATGTCAAATATCACTTAACGATGTCAAATCTAAATAAACCGAAAGCAAATACGAGCAGATTAAGACGAAATGAGTATTAAGCCAGTCAAATACAATGAAGTGACTCCATTTTAACTAGATGCACAATTTTGATTAACGGTGACAACAATGGATTCGATGACAACGATCGATACAATAACCAACAAACTCAATGATGATGATAAATACGATGACAATTGAAAATAACGTAATGATGACCGAATGTGATATGAATATATTCGATCGAACAACTAACGAAGTAAATGATAGCAACTAATTCGAATTATTTTAGTAATAAGCAGTTTAACAAATCAAATCGTGCGATTAGGACGATGGCAGCAAATTGATGAGATCGGAAATGATGCGATAGTAAATGAATCAGACGATGAGTAAGATAAATATCAACTAAAAATGAATGGGCAACAGATAAATAATAAAAGCAGTAAAGGCTTATTGTATTTGATGGATCGATGGATGGTGCTTCAATGAAAGAAACAGATCTCCTTCCACGTTTGAACCACACCGCGATCCAAACTTGAATACGACGACTGTCTTGAGGGCAGTAAATTGATAATGCAATGAGACAAATGACTATAGTCTTGTGACAAGAAAATGACGAGAAAATGATAGCTTTGAAGAATGAATAATATCGCTCCAATCAACGTGTCTTCAAGTGGAGGAGGAGGACACTATTTATAGGCTGATGATAAGCACTTTCCAACCCTAGAAGGACTCTCCCTTTCCCACGTCTCTCTTTCAGCAACAATCCACGTCCCTTGAAATGCGTTTGAGTTTGTTCCGATAAAAGTGGGATAAGGCCAATTATATTTATCTGCTAAAAGCCAATGTCTTCGTAACTTTCCGATTAAGTTGTTGAATCGGAAAACACATCGGCCAGCCAATGTCCTCGGAAGCTGCCACAACATCGAACACACCTCCTTTGTGCGAGGAACGAAAATCGACCAATACAATTTTTCTACTTCGTCGTTGATCACTTTCCTTCGGAATCCCCCATTTGGCCGTTTCTTTTGTTTCACCGGCCGATGTTTTGGGTCGACATTTAACTTGTGGGTGGTGACCTTTGGATCGATCCCAACCATATCTGCATGGGGCCAAGCAAAACAATCAGAATTTTCCTTGAGGAAGGATATGATTCTTGATTTTACTTCGGGATCCAATTCCGTTCCCACATAGACTTTTCGATCAGGCTTATCATTGAATAATGTTACTTCTTCCAAGTCTTCTATCGTAGAGTCTCCAGCTTTTTGCTTATACGGTTCTCTCACACATGGTGGAACCTGTGCGAAGTCGCCTTTGACTTCGGAATCCGGTAGCTGCGTTGAGGCGCACAACGGAACCGAAGTGAAGCTTCCGATCACGGGTCCCAGTAGCTTGTATGGTGAAACCTGTGCGAAGTCGCCTTCGACTTCGGATTCCGGTAGCTGCGTTGAGGCGCACGACGGAATCGAAGTGAAGCTTCCGGCCACGGGTCCCACTAAATGTGATTGCTACAATCGAAAGCCATCCTTAACAGCTACTGAGTAATATTCTCGCGAAGCCTGCTGTTCGCCTCTGATTTCACGAATTCCCCATGGGGTGGGGAATTTTATGACTTGATGTAGGGTCGATGGGACTGCTCCCATAGCGTGAATCCACGGCCGACCCAATATTCCATTTCGCCTTTCATTACTTGAAATGATGTCTCATTCTCAACACCCTCTGCATAAGTCTTAATTGTGCTTTCTCCAATGGTCACTTCACTTGAATTGTTGAAGCCCGACAATACTGTTGAGCGAGGTACGATCCTGTCGCTCAACTGCAGCTGTTCCACTACCCTTGCATGTATGATGTTGACCGAACTACCAGCGTCGATCAACACCCTTTTCACATCTGCGTCATCGATCCTCATTGTGACTACAAGTGCGTCGTGATGGGGATGGATTCTGTCATCGAAATCAAAATCTCCGAACACAATCTCATCATTCATATCATCTCGTGTTCGTTTGTCTCATGTAAATGAGACCTTTGCGTATTTCTTGGTAGTGTAAGTTACTCCACAAACGTCATCTCCTCCAAGAAAATGGTAAACGTGGCTTCCAGCAAGAAAATGGTAGATTAATGAACAATATCTTAAGAGAAAGTGAAAGAAAGAGAGAGCATTCTTATTTTTTTTAGTAGTGTAAGTGATTGTGATTCCGATCATTTACATAGGAGGGGGAATAGGGGTTTATACAATGATTACATGATTTAATGATGCAAATTCAATTTAGAATCTACCATTATTCCTGGTCGTAATAGTAGGAGCCATGACCATATGAATAAATGTTGGCAATAGCTGGTCCCTAATATTATGTCCTTATTTATTGTTGTATGTTCAAGCTAGTTTACCCTTTATGTTCGGTGAGAAGATCGTAGCTGAAAATCATGCTCTGAAGTGATGTGAGATTTATTTTACCCAATAAAGACCCTCATCTCAAAAAAGATATTTTTGAAAACATGTTTGAACATAAATACATGAATATACAAACACACACAAGACGTACTATAATGATTCGATTCTCTGACTTCAGAGCTTAATGCTCTGTCCAGTGTGTTGACTATTTTGATAGTTTCTCCATTTAGATTATAACTTGCATATAAAATTTGAAGTCATTCAGAGATCATTAAGTATATTCGATATCGATCAGAAAATAGACTTTTGGACCATGTTGAGTAAACGAGCTCCATTTTAAAATTCGTTGATTCCATTAGGTTGGCATGATCATTTATGACATATATGAACTTTTAAAAGTGATTCATAGTCTCACGGGTACCTTAAAGGAAGTGCAAGTTTGAAGCAACATGAACGACTAAAGTTTCTAATGAGCGCAACATAACTCTTGATTTCAAATGATATTAGCATTCAATTAGGTATATAGATTTCAAGCTGAAATTAGGTATTTGAGTTTATTTTACTCATTAAACATAGATTATAACATTATTCCATCTTTCTAATTACAAGATTATTGGTTGAAGATTCTAAAATATTACAAAGCTCAAACTTTGAAATTTTGAAAAAAGTTTCAAGAACGTAATTCCATCAACTCAAACTTATTTCTTATGAGTATTTGGGAAGATTTATAATTCTTTCAAGTTCATTTGGTAAGAAGTGTGAATTATAAAATCATAGTTTATGCAATTAATATTGTTCTTGAGAAAATGAAGACGATGAATAGTGTTGATATGTGGTTATGTACTTGAACTAAAAGACCTTAATTTAGGAATTTGAAGATGTTATGGAAGTTTGATTGACTCGATTTTTGTATGTATAAACTTGTTGATGAATGAGCCATTGGAATTTTGACTTGTATTCCGAGTCCAATGAGTTGACTAGATGGTTGACATTTGTTGACATTCATTAATTTTGTCCAAAAGGCATGGGATTTAGTCCCCTAGTATATTTTGATGCGGAGATTCATATTTTGAATATTTGAGTAATTATTTTATGGACTTTGAATTTGGATTGCCATTGGTATTCCATCGGATGCGAGGTAAGGAAGACTTTAACTTCTACTTGCTTGATTTTCTGTATAAGCATAAATGTATATTGGTTAAACTATTTTTATGGTGTCCAAGGTTTAACGTCATTGAGTATGAGCTCACTAGTTGAAGTATACTGTGCAGTTGAGATGTATTATCTGTGTAATGATTATGATACATTTATGAAGTATAATTTATAATACTTGGAATATCAATAGTATGATTTGCACTTAATATGGTAAAGAAAATATAATATACAATCTGTTATGAATATTGTGAGTTTAACCATATCGTGACACTAATTCTAATACGAGAGTATTATTATTATTATTATTATTATTATTATTATTATTATTATTATTATTATTATTATTATTATTATTATTATTATTATTATCATCTTTCAAGTCTTAGAGTTTATTTAGTTGAGATATATATATATATATATATATATATATAAACCATGGTAAGGTATCTCAACTAAATAAACTCTAAGACTTGAAAGATAATAATAATAATATATATATAATATATATATATATATATATATATATATATATATATATATATATATATATATATATATATATATATATATATATCTCGATTAATATCATGTATGACATCATAATATCATATTTAGCTTGCGTTACTCGAGTTACATTACTATCCACTTGATGAAATTATGCTTTGGGTTGTATTTCTTTTATGTTGACATTATTCTTTAGTTGATATTATTTCCTTATTGGTATCTCGGTCGTTGGGCTATTGGTCTAGCCTTTTATGGTGAGGGTCTATACTGTTGAGTTGAATTAGCCATTGGTCTAGCATGTTATGGTGAGAGCCTATGCTACTAAGATGATATACCCACTAGTCTAGCCTGTTATAGTGAGGGCCTATGCTACTGAGTTGATATAGCCACTAGTCTAGTCTATTATGGTGCGGGCCTAGGCTATTGAGATGATATTACCACTAGTCTAGCCAGTTGTGGTAAGGATCAATGCTACTGAGATGATATAGCTACTGGTCTAACCTTTTTATGGTGAGGGTCTATGCTACGAAATTGGTTCTTTATTATGGTTGAGCTTGGCTTCCTTTATTGATATTGCGGTTGATGGGCCTATGCATTCTTACTACTATTGCATAGACTTATCTATAAATTATTTATCCGGATGATTTTATATATGGTAAGAACAGGAGGGCTCATTGAGGATTTTATTGGGTCAGTGGTTACTCGCTCCCATACAGTTTCTACATTCAGGTTCATTAATTGAGGCACAACATGTGATCTTGGTTTTGTTCATGATTATATTCCAGCGTTGTATGTGGAGGTTGTCAGACAGTATGTGATAGTATCTAGTCTTTCCTTATGATATTTTTAGTTTGAGTTTGAACCCATTGTTATATAGTTACACTCATAGATGCTCCATAATTAGTTGTTGGGTTTTGGGTTGGTATAAACTATATTAGTGTTTTATTCAAATATCCAGATTATGATATTATTAGTTGTTGTTTTTAGTCTTTGATTTAATCGTTCCTTGTTCGATTTCCTTTTGAAACCTTGATTCCTTGAAAATATGTTTAAATGAGAAGGTCTTTATGAATTGGCTCGCTTAAGGATAGAAGCGCTTAAGTGCCATCATAGACTCGGCTTTTGGGTCGTGACACGTATAAGCACTTACAATGATATACAATTTTGTATATACATGTACATACTTGTATATACACAGTTGTGGGAGTATGTATATATTATGTTAAAAACATATTATCCGATTTCGTAAAGTGAGATAATATCAAAAAAAGTTTGGAAACTATTCCTTAATATTGTATATTTCTGTAAAGAGTTCTTACATTAAAACTACAAATTCTTTAGTGAAATATTGAGTGTACTTTTTAAATTTTAAAAATAATGTTCACATTCGAAAAAAATACTCATTTAACTGATTTCCTAATATTTACGACCTGAAATCAATTTGAATTAGTTTATTAAATATGTAAGAATCCTAATATTTAGTGCTTTGAAATCAGCTAGAATTTTGTTTACTAATCAATATAGATAAATAATCGCCTCAATATGAGTTCTTATTAAAATTAAATTATTCTTTATGAATGCATAATTCTATTTTGAATAAACATATTTTATTTAATTTTTCGACCATTTTGTTTCTTATGATAATGTTTTATAGTTTTCACTTACTTTAAGTTGTACAAATAATAGAAGATTTAGATTTTTATCATACAATTTAACTGTTCAATTATAAAAGTACAATATTATAATAGGAGATATAATACTATTCATTGATGAACCAACATCATTAACTAATATCTACAAATTCATAAAGTTTGTTTAGATTTCTAGACTATCCTTACTTTAACATAAATCAAAATCAATGAAACTATTATATAAGTTTGTTACATGAACATACCTAGTGTTATCCCACAAATAGAGTCTGTGAAGTGTGAGATGTACACGGACCTTACCCCACCAAGGTGAAGATGTTGTTTTCGATAGACTCTCGGCTAAATAAAAATATTTTTGAAAACAAGTTGGAAACAAAAATAATATGAAAATACTATTGTAAAGAAAATACTGACATAAAACTAAATATAACCGAAGTAAAAGAGGGCAGTCCCCTCACCATACTTGGCATGTTGAAAATTACTCACCTGCACCCTCTTTACTCTCTCTTCCCCACTCCTATTAATCTTGGTTTACTATTACACTAGTTGGCTTACTCTTTTTGAAACAAAAAAGGGCAGAACTGCATGTGGCTTCCTGTTCTGTAGCAATTACTTTCTATTGCCAAGTTTCATCTCTGAATTGTATTAAAGGTATAACTCGGTGAAAACTATATAAAGTTTGAATTGGCATGTTTGAAGTTCCATAAATATATACTGTTATGTCTTTTTGCCTGAGCCCTTTAGAGCTACCTCCTAATCTTTGTGTAGTTCGTTCAGGATAGCCTTTTAGGCTATACCATATTTTTTCACATGCATGTTCTCTATGATGGCCTAATCAAGCCCCTAAGACTAACAGATTTTATGCAAGGAAGGCAGCCTCTCCCCTTTGAGGGAATGAATTTTTGTTAGTTCAAAAGAATAGTGTATACATGATACTTCTCTTATATTCCTTAGTCCCATTTTATGTGTATTCGATAGGACCTCCTGTTGTATGTCCATTTTGTTAAAATAGAGAAGAAAGTGGTAAGTTTGGCAGCATTGTAAGGCTCTATGAGGCACGTAAGATGCAGTAAGTGCTGCTGCTGCTATGGTATTGGTCAGTGAGGAACCATTTCTTGACTCTTCTCTTATTTGAAAACATGCATAGAAATTGGCATAAATGGATGAGATTAAGTAAATTTAGTAAGCTTGAAAATAGTATTATCGAACGTTGAGGCAGGTTTTAAAAGTATGGAAACAATAAAGGCTTAATCTGATTTTTTTCGAATTAGAGGCTATTTTTGTAAGTCAATCTTAATTGAGGCTTATTTCTACAAAATGTAAGATTGGCCAGTTGTAAATCTCAGGCCATTTTTTTTAACAAATAAAACTGATATTTTTTAATGCTAACATCCTCTTTACACTAATTAATAGTGTACAAGGGGAGAAGTATGAGCTTCCGGGGTCGATTCATCCAACTAAATATATAAGTGGCTATTTTTTGAAAATATTACATTTAAAGACATGAATCTGCCGGAGTATTTCATAAGCATTAATTATTTTATTTTACATATGTAAGTGTGATTTTTCTTTGCGTGCATAAAATGAATCTTTCAAGTTTCTCACTTTGCCAAAAACCTTTTCTTTTACATACTTATAACTATCCTATAGTATATATATGTATATGTGACCCGAAAAGTAAAAGTCGTTTGGAAAAGTGTTTGACAACTAATGACAAAACACCTCCCCCAAAACAGTTAACATGCCTTTGTCATAATAATCACCTATTATCCCTACGCTTGGGCTATTATGTCAGGAAACCAATTTGAAAATTAACCTTTTTTAAGAAAACTGACTTGTCCTCTGATTTGCAGAAATAAACCAATTTTGAGCTTTTATTGCATTTTAAGTCTCTGTGGTATTAAAAGGTTAAAATTGGGGCTAAAACTACGATTAGGTAGTGGGCTTAGGCTGTTAATACAAATCCAGAATTGGTTTAGAAGCCTCGCGGTAACAGTAAGCCTATTCTAAATTAAAATTGCATACAATGTCTTATCTAATGTTTGCCTTAGTCCTTTAGACCAATTTTTTGTGGATTAGAAAATTAAAATCTGAATTGCATCATTAACCTTAATTTTGTCACATGCCTTACATGTTTGAACTTAGATATAGTTTATTTAATTGAAATTCACATGCTTAGATTTGAAACCCCAAAATTTAAATTCGGTCGGGAACCACCTTTGGTGGGACTTGGGAAGTACCTAACGCCTTTTTCCCGAGTCATAAGGGCTCCATATCTTAGAATCCATATTATTCTGACTTCCAGAGTTAATTTATGACCTTACACATTTTTAGGTGACCTGATACACCTTTAAAAGATATTAGGTGGTGACTCCAAAACAGACTCAAACGAGTCACCTGGTCAAACCCGATCTTTGACTCAACCGAGTTGAAAAATGGGATGCGATAGAATGGCGACTCCGTTGGGGATTACTTCAAAAGTCCTAACCACAACGGGTTTTAAATTTTAAATTTTTTATTGTTTACCATGATTATCATTGTTATTATTTTGCTATTATTTTTTATTACTTTGGACTAACTCATTTTTCTTTGTCTTTTTTTTTTATGTCCTTTATTATTATTTTTTTTATAACTAACATTTTTATGTGATTTTCTTCTATGGCATTCCGTTCATACTCCTCCACTTCTTGAAAATTGACACTTGCACGCACACAAACGATTAGGTGGATTTTACGGTCGTTTCACTTAAAAAAAAGGAAAAACAGTTAGAATCTAGTTTGTCCATGGCACATCCAACAATTCTAAACATCTCCATCCCTAGGTTGTCTGCCTGGGGGAACGCTGTCTAGAATTATCCAACTTTTGAAATGTAACAATGCATGCATCCTGACCTAGAAAGGCTTCATGCAAGTCAATTGGTTCAACTTTGTTTGGATGGCTCGACGGATATTTTAAGCCTAAAAGACTGTTTGAACACGACTATGTGCATTCGAACAAAAAAAACAAAAAAAAAAAAAAAAAAAGAGAGAAAAAGAGAGGTAAAATAAACAAGCATTTTGGTGCCCAATTGTTCTCAAAAGAGGGCGGGTATTTCATTCATTTCTTTTGTAGGTCATTATAAGTCAAAAGTTCCACCAGTTTGGGATGATTTTGGGTGCACCTCCTATGCTAGCTCGTTGGTGGAATAACTAGTCATTACATGAACAAACAGAAGTACGTAGGCACTTGGGGCATTTGACATCTTTGCTAGAAATGGAACCTTGTCGAGAGGTTATTGAGGCATCAGGGACATTTTTGGATGATAAGTTGAATGTTTTCAGATTTGGGGACATATAATTGAAACCTTTGGTAGAAGAAATAGGGGAGTTTATATCAATTGCGGAGTTGAAAAAATACCGGTGGTAGGGGTGTCACATCTTAGCTCCTAATGTCCCTGCCCCGGAAAGATTCCGTAATAAATTTGGGATGGTGACAAACATCGACGTGGTATTTTTACAACAAAAGAAAATACCTCTTTCCTACCTCTATAACAGGTTTGGGTATTTGGATGCTTTTGATAGCCATAGGAAGGAGATCAAATCTTATAGCGATTGGAGAACTGCTAGACCATTTGCATTTGCTATCAGTTTCATGGGAGTTATGGTATTTCCCGAGAGTTCAGAACACAACATATGTTCAAGACTTGTTATGGTCACTGATGCATTGTTCAACAGAATTGATGGTTACCGATACACAATTGTTCAGATATTTATCGAGCTTTGGGTTGTCGCAAAAGAGGAGCAAAATACTTTCAAGGGTGTAATCTTTTGTTGCAGGCATAGTTCAAAAAACACTTGAGGAAGGTTGGAGGATCACAAGAATTACCCAAATCATTTAGTTCAAACTACTTAGTCGGAGACCGTTATGGGGGTCCAATGTTCAAGCAGCACAGAAAAGTGAGTGAAGTTGTTCGAAAACATGACGGAAGATTCAATTTAGTGGATGTTTTATTGGTTTTCTTCACGAGAGTTCATTATCAGCTCTGAAAAGGTGTCTTTTCTAATACTCATAGTTCTAAGAGGTCTCCAACCCTATATCCCATTAAGGGTCATGAGACAAGCAGGAAGAAGACAGATTATACCATTAGTTCCAGACACGAAGGAGTATCAATTTGATTATAATGAAGACCATGTCCCTAAAGTTAAAAGCATAAAAAAATCGTGGGAGGGCTGACAAGTTATGGAGGAAAAGACTAAAGCACTATACAGATACAACGCCGGTTGTGAACCTAACTATATTAATTGGTTGCATGCCAGCGTGAAAGGGAATGTTGTAGTCTGCCCATGCTGAGGGAACGACATAAAGGGATAGAGAAGTAGAGGCTCAAATTCGATACAACATGTTCATGATGAAAGCCATAGAGTTAGAGAAAGAAAGCAAGAAGGAGGCCGAGACATGGAAGAAACGTGCATTAGAGTTAGAGGAAAAGGTGGAGGGATTAGCAACAAAACTTGAACAATGGAACTCTGAATGTGACGCAATGGACATCATACATCTAGTTGCACCCAAAGGACTCTTAGCCAAAGTTGTGGAAGAAGTTAAGGGGATTATGCAAGAAGCAAAGAGAGCCAAGCTAGGGGAGGAGCATGCTGCTTAGTCTAGTTTTATTGTTATCTTTTATTTCTAAAGTCTTTATTGAACTTAAAAATCATTTTTGGGGGAAATTATGAGAATAATTGACAACAAAATGTGTGTATATTTTCTTTTGCATCATGCCAAATTAGGAAGGGTGGACATCCATCCAAACGTAGAAAAGGGTTAACGACCCAAAAAATGACAAGTTTTCATTGTTATGTGTATTTGCGGAAATACTTGCACCAAATGTTGATTTTTTCCTTGAGTTTGATCAAAATAATCTTTTATTTTTGTTTTTTTTTCAAGACTATGGTTGCAAAAGGCTCACTCCAATTCGACTCGGTTGCCTAAGTCCCCTATTTGATCAAAATCTAGAGGGACGATCTGACCAAAGCTAGCAAATAACGTGTTCGAATGGTGTTGGGTGATTTGTTATCCCTTATGTGGGACGAAGTAATGCCTGGCTTGGTTGAGGTGGCTGCTCATTTTTGGGATTACAAGAGAACTGTGTTTCACATTAATGGCATAGATTTAGCACCAATGTTGGAGGAAATTGGAGGTTTGGCAGAGTTAGCATCTGGGCCTAAAATTAGAATTTACCCCCGGGAGGTGGAACCCGTCGACTTCCTTGACCTTCTGCAGGCTCCCTATATACCATACCGTAATGGGATTCAGGATGCAAAAGTTACTCTAGAATTTTTGTACTCTAGATTCGGGGATCTGATTCTCTGATATGATCTTCAAGGGGCATCAGAAATTCAAGACAGGGAATGGACCGAGTCAGTGGCTTTCACCATTGCTTTCTTAGGGACTGTGATTTTCCTTGAGAAAGGAGGAAGAATTGGCATAAGGATGGTCTTAGTGGTTGAGAAGTTACGCAGAGGTGTCGCCAAGCATAAAGTAGGTTTGGTTTCGATGATAACAGGAGACATTTATAGGGCTTTGACTAAGTGCAAGAAAGGGGCAGACTATTTCGAAGGGTGCAATCTTTTGCTGCAGATGTGGTTGATCGATCATCTCTAAAGGCTCAGAGTAGCCCCATCACCACCAGTGGCTCCAAAGGATGGTGACATAAAAACACACGTTGCTCGCATGGCAGATACCACACAATGAAAGAAGCTTGCAGACATAAGTAGTTGGTACAACAAGTTCAGCCAGTTGCAAGATGTACAGTGGGTAATAGAATATTGTGCCTACTTAATAGTCTGCCTGCACGGACAACATGCTACTTTTTTTGACACTAATCGGGTTTCGAGAGACTCATCACTATGTCTCTTTAAGAACCCTTAGACAAGTGGGGATGACACAACTAATCCCCAAACTGGCAGAGGGGAGAAATTTCAATGCTGAAATGAGTAACATAGACCATCCCACAATTGAGACAATATTGGTAATATGGGAAAAGAGAGCAACGAGACAGTTTTGCTATTATCGAGATAATAGGGTAGACCCTGTGTTATAATCTATGCACCTCCTAACGACAGTAGAAGGGAGGGGGTTGAATAGTGTCTACCGATTTTCGTTTTAAGAACCTGGTTCTCCCGAGTCCAGAACCCAGTTCTTGCCTTTGCAATTCTGCCGTTCAAACACTGCAACACACACCAACCACACGCACAGAGGACACGAGGATTTTACGTGGAAAACTACTTGCTGAAGGGAGAAAAACCACGACCCACACTCTGGGATTTGAGAACTCAATCCACTAACACAACGAGCAAGTTTCTGATTACAAGACTCTGTTATCAAGGGGCTACACTCTAGACCCTAATCACTAACCAAAGCTAAACTCTAGCTTTACAAGCAATTCCTCAGAAGTTCACCTAATACATATGCTTCTACAATAAGCCAGTAGGTAAAACCAATGAACGCTCAAACTAAGACAACTTACAATGCAATGAACCTAGACAAAATATCTAGACTCAAACAACTCAAGCACACTAGTTGTCTTATTCAGTTATTTCACGTAGAAAGATGCTGGATCGCCTTTATATGCTCTCAACTCTCTGTTTGTGAATAGCTGGTTTACAGCTGCATCAACTACTTGTATTTATACGGGCCTTGCAACCCTAGTTGAGTCCTACAAGGAATCCTTGTAATTATGGTAAGACAGGATTCCTAGTAACTCTTTTCCTTATTGAAGTCCAACTCCTATTCACACTTCGAAGACACAGCCTGTGCACCGCCTCTTTTAGTCTGATTAGGATATATATTCATTCACGTGCCACTACTCCTAGTTCCGCAGGGATTTGCAACCCACAAATCTTTTCGATCAGTCGTGCCCTTCTTCCTCAAGGACTAGGTTCTTCTATCAAGACCACCGAGTCCTTCTCGTTTGTCATGCTTCAAAACTAATGCTCAACAAATTCCCCCATTTTGTTGATGACAACCAAATGTTGCCAAAGAATCTGAATAGACAAAATGTCCTAAAAACACAAAAACAAAAAGTAACAAGTTCAAGAAATTGAAACAGATGAGTTAGGTCACAAACATCCCAACATTTCCTTCTTTCCCCTTTTGGCATCACCGAAAAGATTCAAATACCTGCACGAACCTGTTAGTACTATCCAGTCTAGAGCACAAGGCAACAAGTCAGCAAAAAAACACACAGAAGCAAGAGTAAGGGCCCATCAAGAGGCAAATACTTTAAAGCAAACAGTCATAAGCATGAGGAAATTTAAAACCATTATCCAGGGTGTAATAGCAGCACAACCCTATCCATCAGTACAATACTGAAAAATAAATTGTTTGAAACAACCATCACATGTGTAAGGGAGAATGGAATGAATAAACAGCATTTAGGAGAAAGGACAGGAGGTTAGGACAGTAGGACTCAGGACTGAAGGTTGAAGTGCTTGACAAGTGCCTCAAGATGCTTTGTATTTTTGGCACTTTCTATCACCAGCTCGGCCTCATACTTGTGGCAATCTATCTTCAAGCGATCAATTTCTTGATCCTTCAACTTCAGCTGTCTGTGGAGCTCTGCGTTTTCAGTATTCACTTCAAGAAAATGAGTCTCCAGCTCATTCACAGCATCAATGGCCTCCTCAGGTCCATAATCTTCACTCTCCTCAGCTAGCTCTTGCTTGACCTGCCTGGGCTTCTTGGAAGCTCTCATCTCCTCAAAGAAGTCACAGTTTTTAAGCACATTGTACCCAAACATCTGATGAATGGTTGGCTTCTTCCCAGCTTCTAGTGGAACCCCAAAATGCTCTAGAACTTGCTGGAGGATATAGGAATGTACTAAAGAATGTGACTTCTGATCAGTATCTGCAATCCTCTTAATATGTCTGATGATTAGCCCAGGTAAGTTAATTCTTACCCCCTATGCAGCAAGTCCATATATGTTAGGTCCAGAGCACTAGCTTCACTGTTTCTTTCTCCTCGTGGCAGAAGGAACCTGTGCACAAACTCAAACAGCAACTGGTGTGCTGGTTCCATCTCCTTCTTATCTACCTTCCTTTCCTTCCTTAGCTTGGTTTTTCCTGAGAATTTCTTGACCACACTCAGAGGAGTTACTCCATCTGTCCTCTTGGGCCACTTCAATTTTATATACATGCAATAACCTTCAGCAGGTATATCAAGGATCACCCCAAGCTCAGGCCTCCCAAATTCTATCTCCACTCCCTTTACAGTGGTGAACACTCTCCTGGCATTGACTCTGCAGTTTGTGTAAAACTCCTTGACGTCATCGGCAAATAACATCCTATCCTTGTTTGCAAACAAACCAAGCTATCCTTGGTCACCAATCATTCTCAACAGTGGTTTCATGTGATGTTCCTTCTCATCATGCAAAATACTACCAGGCAGCACCTGATGTTTTTCAAAGAAGGCCACTCTATCAACTTCTTCTTCAGAACCTCTCCTTCTCTTCCTGTTCTCTGCTTCACTATCAGTCTCAGAGTCACTTGGCTCTACATAACTACCAGCCTCGTCACTCTCTTCCTCTACCTCCCCAGCTTTCTTCTCTTCCTCCTTTTTCTTTGCCTCTCACATTGGTAATTGTTCTTTCCAGCTTCCCAACACTCTCCAGCTGTTGCTTCAAGGCAGACCTAGTGCCAACCCTCCTAGCCACTTGCTCAGCAACAGTCCTGTTACCATTCTCATCACTTGATTCATCAACCAATTTGGTTTTTGATACTGGCTTTCCCCCTTTCACCAGTCTCCTCCTCTTATCCGGCTCTACTCTGTTCTCCTTCACAAACACTACCTCTTCTTGCTCTTCCTCATTCACCAGCCTCTCATCTTCCTCACTAAACTTCCTTTTCAACATTTTCTTTTTTGTTTCTTTTGCTTTCTTGGTAACCTCTTCACTTTCAACTTTTTCTTTCACAACCTCCTCATCCTTTTCTTCTTCTGAATCTGTCCAATTGAGTCCTGCATCATCAGCCTCAGTAGGATCTGGGCAAGAAGCAGGTTCTTGACTCAAATCCTGTGAAGCCTCAGCAAGTCTAGGTCCTCCAACTACTGGACCTTTAAGGACAGATACCCCTTCACTCTCCTCAGCACCCGCAACACTAGCACTTGGTTCATTAACACTTTCCTTAAAGGACTCAACAAGATCATCCTCCCTTAGTTGTTCTATCACTCTTCCTAATACATCCACCTCTAAATCAGTCTTTTCTACTACAGGCACATGCAAATTTACCCTAGGTTCTTCCTGAACATCATTTTGCTTTGCTTAGACTATGTTTCCCCTACCAGTTTTGTCACCAGTCTCTACTACTCCTACAATTTCATCTAGTTCTGTTACTAGGATTTCAGTATCCATTGTACCAGGGCTTTTTATTCCTTCTAAACCAACAGGAGTAGATGGGACAGGATCAGGAGTTACCTCAGTAGATGGCTCGGATGAAACTTGTGCAGTAAGCATAGTAGACAAAGATCTTGACAGTATCTTCTTGACCAATTTCTTTTCTCCCTTTTTAAGAAATTGTGTCCTGGCCTTGGCAATTCTTTCTTTGAGGGTGGATGGAGGTGGTTTTGCAGATGATTTCCTGAGAGTCTTTGTGGGTGAAGTGGATGAAGATTGTACTTGAGACATGATGAAATTTGTTAGGGTTTTGACTGAGATTTCAAGAATTTTCAGTCTTTTGCTTTTGATAGAGAATGTAGAGTTGAAAAGGCAATGTTGTTGAGTGTGTGAGTTCTGTGTAGATTAACGAAGGGGAGAGGGTTTTGGTGATTAGATAGTCTCTAGGGAAGCCAAAGAAATAATGAGATATAAGTGAAAAAGCGGTTTTTTGAAATTTTTAAAAACCGGAAGGGTTATGGATTTGACGGTTATGGACTTATTCAATTAAGCCTTTTCAAGTAGTGGGGTCCATACAAGTCAAATAGAATTCTATCCAAAAAAGGAATGTGTTCCTATAATTTAGGACAGTTACAGGAACATGGAGGATCTCTCTTGACACACGTATAATTGACAATTTAATTTCAGTTTGACTTCTATCATGCAAGGTAGTGTGACTGTACCGGGACATGATTCCTCATGCTCTAGTCGGTTCCTTCTCAGTACATAGTAGGTTCTTCATGGGATCACATTATCCTCACCTAGTGTTTAAAGGCTGAACAAGTATACTTAATAAAGTACAAAATTAGACTGAACAGTAATAACAAATTTTACACACAGATAATTGAATACTTAACTAACCAATCATTGAGGGACCACCTGCTGGGTCATCCGTGTATTTTGGTCATTCCTAATTCCAATCTGTTCATCTCAAACTGTACCTTGTTCAATGCTTTGGTAAATATGTCAGCAATTTGATCTTCAGTCCTGCAAGAATTCATAGTAATCAGACCCTTTTCCACATTATCTCTAAGGAAATGGTGTCTAATATCAATATGCTTGGTTTTTTTGTGTTGGACTGGGTTCTTGGCAATATTCACCGCACTTGTGTTATCACAGAAAATTTGCACTGCTCCACATTTGATACCAAAGTCCTCCAACTATTGTTTGATCCATAGCAATTGTGAGCAACATGATGCAGCTGCTACATACTCAGCTTCCGCAGTATACAGGGCAACTGAGTTTTGCTTCTTTGTAGCCCAAGAGACCAAACAAGGACCAAGAAAGTGTACCATTCCTGAAGTGCTTTTCCTATCCACCAAATGACATGTATAATCTGCATCAGCAAAACCAATTAGTTCAAAATTACCTCCCCTTGGGTACCAAAGACAAAGGTCCTGAGTTCCTTTCAAGTATCTCAGGATCCTCTTCACAGCTGTCAGATGTGTCTCCTTGGGCTTGGGCTGAAATCTAGCACATAGTCCCATACTGTATACTATATCAGGTCGACTAGCTGTGAGATAGAGGAGTGAACCTATGATTCCTCTATATTTTGTCTCATTTGTTGAAGGACCTAGTTCATCCATATCCAGCTTGGTTCCAAGAGCAATGGGCGTAGTCATTTCTTTTGCTCCCTCCATGTCAAATTTCTTCAGAAGTTCCTTGATATATTTTTGGTGATGAATCATAGTCCCTTCAGGCATTTGCTTTATCTGCAGTCCAAGGAAGAAATTTACTTTACCCATCATGCTCATTTCAAATTCACTTCCCATCAGATCAGCAAACCCTTTGCATAGCTCCTCATCAGTAGCTCCAAAGATGATATCATCGACATACACTTGAACCACCAGTAGATCCTTTCCTTTCTTCTTGAGGAATAACGTGTTGTCAATCTTTCCTCTCGAGAAACCATTTTTCAGCAAGAATCCTGAGAGTCTTTCATACCAGGCTATAGGATCTTGCTTCAATCCGTAGAGAGCCTTGTCCAGCTTGTAAACATGATCAAGAAATTCATTGTTCACAAAGCCTGGTGGCTGTATTACATATACCTCTTCATTCAAGTAGCCATTCAGGAAGGCGCTCTTCACATCCATCTGATATAGTGTTAACTCCATGTATGTAGCAAAGGCAATCAACATTCTAATGGCTTCCATCCTTGCAACTGGTGCAAAGGTTTCATCATAGTCTATTTCTTCTTCCTGACTGTATCCTTGAACTACTAACCTTGCCTTATTCCTTGTCACTATACCATGCTCATCCAGTTTGTTCCTGAACACCCATTTTGTTCCAATTATTGATCTGTCCTTCGGCTTAGGAACTAGGTGCCACAGTTTGCTTCTTTCAAATTGATGAAGTTCCTCCTGCATGGCTAGAATCCAATCTGGATCTTCTAGAGCTTCTTTTACATTCTTTGGTTCCAGAGATGAGAGGAATGCAAAGAATGCACAGAAGTTCTTCAAGGCTGACCTGGTCATGATTCCTGTGTCCAGTTCAGATAACACATTCTCCAAGGGGTGAGAGCTTTGATGTTTTCATGGCCTGAGTTGAATATGACTGGAAGAACCTGCAGCATTATCTTGGGGGAGAGGGGGGTTCTTCCTGACTTGCTGGATCATCAGCTTCGTCTGATGTTCCCCCTGTCATGTTGACTCCTTGTTCTAGTGTGCTCAGATTCTCACCTGATGTCTCTTTGTCTTCTGAGTCTTCCAGTTCATCTACACCATCTTCCCGACTTAGGCCAATCAGTTGATCATCTGCCTCAGTTTCCCCCAATGCCTTATCAGATTCATCAAATATGACATGCATACTTTCCTCCACTGTTTGTGTTCTTTTGTTAAACACCTTGTATGCTTTGCTTTGTGTGGAATAACCAAGGAATATTGCTTCATCACTCCTAGCGTCGAACTTCCTCAATGGTTCCTTGCCATTGTTGTGAACAAAGCACTTACAACCAAAGGGTTTCAGGTGAGCAATATTTGGTTTTCTTCCTCTGAGTAGCTCATATGGAGTCTTGTCAAGAATTGCTCTAATGGAACACCTGTTCAGCAAATAGCATGCAGTGTTTATTGCTTCAGCCCAAAAGTTTATTGCAAGCCCACTTGACAACAACATAGTCCTTGCCATATCCTCCAGGGACATGTTCTTCCTTTCAACTGTACCATTTTGTTGGGGAGTTCTTGGTGCAGAGAAGTTATGGTCAATGCTGTTCTTTGCACAATACTCAGAAAATTTTGAATTTTCAAACTCAGTTCCATGATCAGATCTGATGCTGATGAGTACTAAACTTAACTTTTTCTGCACTACACCAGCCCAGTCTTTAAAGCTGTCAAATGCTTCATCTTTAGATGCCAAGAATATGGTCCATGTGTACCTAGAGTAGTCATCAACAATTACGAACACGAATCTTTTTCCTCCTCTGCTCCTGACTCTCATGGGTCCACACAGATCCATATGCAATAGTTCCAGTGACTTTGATGTACTTACCACCTTCTTGGACTTAAAGGATGATTTCACATGCTTCTCCCTTACACACGCATCACACATTTTTATGTTTTCAAATCTCTTACTTGGCAATCCACGAACCAGCTCCTTAGATACGAGCTTGTTAAGTTGTGAGAGACTTGCATGACCCATCCTTTTATGCCAAAACTGAGAATCGCTTTCTTGCACATTCAAGCATGTTAAGTTGTTTTCAGGTAATGACTTAAGCGATGCTTTGTATACGTTGTTCACCCTCTTTCCTTCCATAACAATTTCTCCACTCTGTAGATTTTTCACAATACATCCCACAGATGAGAAACTCACTTCATTACCTCTATCACACATTTGGGAGATGATCAGCAGATTGTGTCTGAGACCGTCAACACAGTAAATATTTTCGATTGCATGATCTAGAGTTCTCCCAATCTTTTCAATTCCCATGATTTGACCACTTTTTCCTCCTCCGAAGGCCATACTGCCTCCCTTAAATGCTGCGAGTGAGAGAAAATTTCTTCTATCTCCTGTCATGTGCCTTGAACAACCACTATCAAGAATCCAGCTTGGGTTGTTCTCCCTCCCTCCAGCCTGCAAAACAAATTAGAGGTTAGCCTTAGGAACCCAGACAAGCTTGGGTCCCTTCTTACGAGAGAATGGATAAATCAAATCCTGTCTAGCCCATTTAGGTAGAACACTTCTTTTATTCTTGGCCTTTTCCTTGCTAACATTCATGCACTTTTGTTTGTAGTGTCCAGTTTCACCACAAAAGGTACACAACATGTTGCAAGGCAACTCCGCATACTTGCTCTTAGGATTATATGGAGGCAATGGTTTTTTAAATCCTAGCCCTTGTTTTCCTTTGTTTTGACTTTCAAGAACCCAGTTCATTGCATCCGATGATTTATTCCATTTAGTTAATCTGGTAAACTCAAATTCAGATTTTCAACCTTTTGATTTAAAATCCTGTTCTTTTCAGTTTCCTGATACAGAATCTCATTAGCTCTTTTCAGTTCATTTTCCAGAATGATTTGAACCATTTATACTCTCTCTTAACTAATTGCATTCCAATTCTAGTTCAGTGATCTTAGAATTTGACATAAGAGTCTGCCCTTTTAAGATGGCATTGATTTCTTCTAGTTCAATGTTTTGTTCTAGGAGGCTCTTGTGCTTGGTTCTGAGATCACCTAATTCTTCAGTTAATTTATCCTTTTCAATTTTCTCCTTTTCATAACCCTCAATCAAAGTGGTAGTGATTAGAATCAAATTTTCAGAAGAGTATGTAAGTAAGGTTTCCTTAAGATTAGATAAACATACCTCTGCTGAATGAGCAGTTTCAGCTCCATCAGTTGCCATAAGGGAAGAGTCCTTCTTTTGGTTGTCATCTGTGTACAACTCCTTCTGCTTTTCCCAGACTTCCTTGGCGAACTTGTATTCAAGTATCCTTGCTAGCACATCATAGGTAAGTCCTCTCCTCAGGTACAATTCAGCCTTGGAATTTGCCTATAGCCAATCTAGATCTTGAGGATCTATTTCTTCCACCTTCTTTGGCACCAGAACCCTATTTGCTGCTCTCTTCACAGGGACATGAGGTCCTCTCTTCACGATCAGCCAAAGACTATAATCAGTTGCTTGCAGGAAGTTTTTCATCTGTTTCTTCCAGCTCTTATAGTTAGTCCCGTTGAACACAGGTGGCTTTGACGGATCTCTCCCTCCTCTGAATTCTCGAGGGTCTTCTTCATATGAACTGATGCCTGTCAGACCCATAAGTGCTAGTGGTGAATCATCTCCGGATTCCTTTTCGTGATCAGTTTCACTGTCAGTTGGTCCCCATGTGGCATAGAAAGCTTCCTTCTTCTTTCAGCTCTAAAGTTTGGAGGTCGTCTTGTCTTCTTCTTATCTTTGTCATTCTCCTTTGACGTCTCATTTTCCTTTTCCTTACATGCTCTGTTTTTCATCCATTCTATTTCCCACATAGGACAATCCAGAACAGCGTGATCCTTCTTGAAACACTTAAAGCATCCTGAGTAATCAGGACTATCAACTATGTTCTTCCTTCCAGAGGTTTCCTTGCCACTTCTCATAAAGCTTTTGAATCTTCCCAAATTAAGCTTCTGTCTTAGAGCACTAACCATTGCTGCTTCAACTGATTGCAAATCAACATATTCATCAGTTTCTTCAGTTGCTTCAAGCGCAAGGGTCTTGTCCTTCTTCAAAGTTGGTTTGGCTTTTGAGTCTTTCATCATCTCATGAGTTTTCAAGCTACCAACCAGTTCCTCTAGTTTAATGGATCTTAGAGGTTTAGACTCAACGATGGCAGTCATCTTGGATTCCCAAGCTTCAGGAAGCACATTTAGAATCTTATCGACCATCTCCACTTCTGGTAATTCCATATCCAGGGATCTCATCTCATTGGTAATAATGGTCAACCTGGTCATCATATCCTGGATTGATTCCTTCTCTCCCATAGAGAACAGCTTAAATTGTCTCTTCAGCATTCTTCTCTTTGAGTCCTTCACTTTGGTGGTTCCTTCATGCGCTACCTGCAGGGCATCCCAAATTTTCTTATCCGTCTTGTAAGATGATACTCTGTTAAACTCCTCAGGACCAAGACCACAAATGACCAGACGTTTGGCTTTGTGATTCTTTTCAATCATCTTATAATCCGCCTCATTGAACTCCTCTTTCAGTTTAGGTTCTTATTTGGCAGTGGCTCCTTCACCAACTATTTTAGTAGAGATCAGGTTTCCTTCAGATACTATCAGCCAGAGTTGATAGTCTTCAGCACATATGTAATTTTCCATCCTGTTCTTCCACCAAGCATAGTACTGCCCATTAAACTGTGGAGGCCTTTGAACTGATTGTCCTTCAGTAATAGTAGGTAGTGCACTCATGATTCTGATCCTTCTCAAGGTGTTAACCTCACACGAGAAGACCCGCTTTGATACAACTTGTTATAATCTATGCACCTCCTAAGGACACTGGAAGGGGGGTTGAATAGTGTCTACCGATTTTTGTTTTAAGAACCTGGTTCTCCTGAGTCAAGAACCGAGTTCCTGTCTTTGCAATTCTGTTGTTCAAACACTGCAACACACACCAACCACACGCACAGAGGACACGAGGATTTTACGTGGAAAACTCCTTGCACAAGGGAGAAAAACCACGACCCACACCCTGGGATTTGAGAACTCAATCTACTAACACAACGAGCAAGTTTCTGATTACAAGACTCTATAACCAAGGGGCTACACTCTAGACCCTAATCACTAAACAAAGCTAAACTCTAGCTTTACAAGCAATTTCTCAGAAGTTCACCTAATACATATGCTTCTATAATAATCCAGTAGGTAAAACCAATGAACGCTCAAACTAAGACAACTTACAACGCAATGAACCTAGACAAAATATCTAGACTCAAACAACTCAAGCACACCAGTTGTCTTCTTCAGTTATCTCACGTAGAAAGATGCTTGATCGCCTTTATATGCTCTCAACTCTCTGTTTGTGAATAACTGGTTTACAGCTACATCAACTACTTGTATTTATACGGGCCTTGCAATCCTAGTTGAGTCCTACAAGGAATCCTTGTAATTATGGTAAGACAGGATTCCTAGTAAATCTTTTCCTTATTGAAGTCCAACTCCTATTCACACTTCGAAGACACAGCCTGGGCACCGCCTCTTTTAGTCTGATTAGGATGCATATTCATTCACGCGCCACTACTCCTAGTTCCGCAGGGATTTGCAACGGACAAATCTTTTCGATCAGTCATGCCCTTCATCCTCAAGGACTAGGTTATTCTATCAAGACCACTGAGTCCTTCTCGTTTGTCATGCTTCAAAACCAATGCTAAACACCCTGGCACTGCTTTAGCCTACCCTCAATGGCTCAAGGAAGATAAAAAAAGGCCGAAACCCCTGGTTTTGAAGAAAGGTACAAAAGGTTGGGAGCTAGATATGAACAAAAGAGGGTGGAGTTGAGAGCGACTCAGAATTGAGAAATGAGAAGGCAATATAAGGGAAAGATTAAAGAGGACGAGAGCAGATTTTAGATGGGAAAAGCAATGGGACTTAGGCAAGTTGCAGGGAACCTGAAAAACCTTCCCAATGGGTAGGCAGAATATTTCAAGGCAGTACAGTTGGAAGACAAAGAAGCACTAGGAGTGCAGATTCTCTCTTCTTTTGCGAAATCCTTAGGCGACATACAAACTAGGAAAGACCTCATGGAAGCAGTTTTCATCCCTTCGGGAAACACTGAAGGAGGGGGCAAGAAGAGGAAGAGTATGAAGAAAAAGAAGAAGAAGAAGAAGAAGAAGAAGAAGAAGAAGAGGAAGAAGAAGATATCAATGTCAATGTTTGATTGGAGCACGACTATGCTTGGCCTTTAGTTTGAGTCGAGTCGTTTCCTTTTTCAGTCGAGTCATTTTCTTTCCTTTTTTGCAAGATTAGTGATTGTAATAAAGCCAAGCAAATCAAGTAAATTTCTTGTTTTTGGGTTTATAAAGTTGGTTTGATTGTTCAAGCAAACGAAATGATATACTCAGCGCAAACATTACTATAAATCATATATAGGCCTACCTCTGGCACAAAAGAGGTCCCCTACATAGTAGGACGCGATTACACGTATCAACTTAGATATTGAATTTTATAATACTTTACTCACATATGTCTTTGTTTGTTTTGAAAGGTTATTTCACTCCCAATCCCCGAAGGTTGGTTTGTGCATTCTTGCCGAGTGGCATTATCCTTTGAGATCTAGAGGATCAATTTCAACTCCTTCTCATCTACCTACAAAGACAAGGACAAGACGACATATCATGACTGAGTTTGACAAAGTTGACATTAATGCTACCAACTCCATCATCGGAGAAAGTCTTGAGAAACAAGGAGTTATCACGTACGAAGAGTACGCAAAGTTGGAGCAAAGGTTGTATGAATTGGAGAATAGAGTTCCCCCTGTTTATGCCGATGGAACCACTGACCCGAACAAACTTGCATGCCCTCATGGCCAAGACCCCATGCTTCCTGAAAAAGATATTCCATACCCTGCTTATGTCACACCACCAAAATGACCGCAAAACAACCTTTCCACCACTCAATTCCATACCTTCACTGCTAGAACTAAACATGTCTCTTCACCTACCAAAGAACAAGACAAGTATGCATAGACGGGAGAAAAAATTAACAAAACCAAGGAGCGAGTTAAGTGGCTGGTGGAAGCATTCATGCAATTTCAAGTGACTAAGGAAACGAGGGGTTTGGCTTATGAAGATCTATACCTCTATCCTAATATGAAGTTGCCCGATGGTTACAAGACAACTAAATTCAATCTGTTTGATGGTAGTGGTGACCCGATGGCTCACCTGAGGTCGTATTGTGACAAGCTGATTGGAGTAGGACATGATGAAAAGATTAGGATGCAGCTGTTTAACCGCAAACTAATAGGGGATGAACTAACATGGTATTCCAAGCAGCATATGAAGAAGTGGACTAGTTGGGAAGCTATGGCTGGAGATTTTGTTGACAGTTTTAGGCATAACAATGATGCCATGACAGATCGTTTCTATCTAGAGAAGCTAAAGAAAAAAGCCCACCGAGACTTTCAGAAAGTATGCATCTAGGTGGAGAGCTGAAGTTGCGAAGGTCCAGCCACCCATGGATGATAAAGAAATAGTGGCAACCTTCATCTGCATACAGGAAGACGCGTACTTTGACAAGATGTTGAACATGCAGGACAAGAAATTCAGGGATCTAATCAAAATTGGAGATACTGTGGAAGATGGTTTGAAAACTGGAGGAACTGTTAGCTAGGGTGCACTACAAGCTACTAACAAGGCATTGCAGACAGGCAGCACGGGAGTAAATAAGAAAAAGAAGGACGATGCCTCTTTCATCATTGCTTCTTTTGATCACACTCCTACCCACAACCATTACTACCAAACACCACAGCCATTATACCCATATACTCCATCACCACATGCCCTCTGCCTGATCATAGAGATAAAAGGGTGAATTTGATCGAGCTAGAGGCCGACTGAAATCTAGAAGAAACTATCGTTAAGGCAAAAAGACGCCACACCAGCACTTGCTTTCGTTTCCCAAGCCGCTAAGGCACCTGGTCCCATTGAAGTAGAAATTTCTCCAAAATTCTAAGTGGACGTGGTTCCTCTTCATGATGACAAGGCAGTATTGTAGGACTATGAAGCTGAAAGAAGAAGAAAAAGAAAGGAAGTGGCCAAGATGGTCGCAGCACAGGGTATGACTAGAAGTGGGAGGATCTATACTCCAGAGAATCTTGTTCAGGGCAAGGAGCCAAACCGAAAAGGGATCGGTGAAGAAGAGTCTGAAGAATTATGGAAGAAGGTGCAGGCAAGGGGTTACTCCATAGTTGAACATTTAGGTTAAACTCCAGCCCAAATCTCTATTATAGCTTTGCCGCTGAATTCAGAAAGTCACAGAAATGCCTTGATGAAGGTATTGGATGAAGCATATGTGCCAGTAGACACCACTATTGAGAATTTGGCTTGCATGGTTGGACAAGTCATGGAATCTAACCTAATTACTTTCCATAAAGATTAATTACCACCATAAGGGCTCAGGCACAACAAGGCTTTGCATGTCACTATCAAGTGCAAAGAATGGTTCGTGGGAAGAGTCTTGATTGAAAGAGGGTCTAGTTTGAACATATGCATGTTCGTTACTTTGAAAAGAGTGGAAATTGACCAAAGTGAGATCAGGGAAAGTGATGTGAAGGTGAAAGAATTCAAAGGATCGCAAAGAAGCACTATTGTAGAGATCGACCTAACCATCATGGTCGGTCCAGTTGATTTCACTGCCGAATTCTATGTCATGGATATATCGGCATCATATAATTTGTTGTTAGAAAGGCATTGGATTCACATGGCTGGCGCAGTACCATCTACCCCGAACCAGAAAATGAAATTCGAGTGGAAAAAAAAGAAGTTGTGGTGTTCGGCGAGGGGGCGACTCTATCTCTAATGAGTAGACAATATCAGCGATCAAAGGAAATGTCCTAGATGGGCAAAATTTCTACACGGTAGAACTTGTGGGAGCAGTGCATGGTAGTCGAGAAGGGCACTACAAGAATTCCAATAAGAACTATGGAGAATGGAACCGTAGCAGATATCCCAAGGAAAGTTATAGAAGAGGCATTGACACAGCACAAAGGGGGGTACTCTGCACACTTTTCCCCTAAGCTTGTCAACGTCCTCCAAAGAACAAAGAAGAGGAGGAACAGTGCTTATTAGGATGGCCGATGCAAAGGTGACAAAGGAAGAGAATTGGTTTGGGAGCCAGTGATGTCAGATTGGGGTGTACCTTCACGAGAGTTTTATGAAATAATACCCGCCAATACAGAGAGGCAACCTGTGGATCTCCCTAATGCCTGTCCTGACTGGAAGCGCGTCTCTAGAGAAACAAGAGAAAGGCTAGTGTAGATGCCCAGGATACTCGAACCTGAAGAAGTGAAAATTGAGGAACCCTACATACTCCCACAGCCTGCAAGGTGGCCCAGAGACTGGGTGATGGGTATCATGTTGAAATAAGGGTACGAGCCAGGAAAAGGCTTGGGCCAGAAATTGGATGGCATAGTGGAGCCTATTCGAATCATGATGAGGAACGATGAGGATAAATATGGATAGGATACTTCGTGGGTTATGAAGAGAATCTGAAAGAAGCATTCTTGAATTTCAAGTAATACAAAAGATCTGTCAAATCTCTGCTACATGTTTTTGTCTCGTCTGTTTTCTTGGATGGTCACAAGGGGGAGGCACCTGCAGTGCAAGAGGACAAGCCAGAGGCTGCTGATGCTGAGGAGGACTTGCTAGCAAGCTTGTAGAAGCTGTTCTGATCTGATGAGGACTGCTCTGTGATCTTGGAGGAGCACTTATATTGGCAGAAATGGATGGAGAAGTTTGGCTGAAGCCAATTAATAGAGATGTTATCAAGAAATAGACATCTAAAGACCTGAACTAGCTAGTAGCTTTAATCTTTATGCAATGTCCCATGTAATCTGGAACTACGTAACGACCTGATTCCCCAAGTCGAGATACGTAGGCAACCCCGAGGTTCGGTCGCATCCATACAAATTTTTTTTCCACAAAGTAAACACTAGGGCAGAATTTTTGAGGACCTCTCAAAAATTTGAAAGGATAGGCGGAAATTGATATTGGGGCAGAAATTTTTGAGATTCCCTAAAAAAATTTCGAGAAAAGGAAAACGCAGAAACTTGGGCAAAATTTTGAGGTTCCCTCAAAATTCACCAATCTAAGAATGGACATTAGTAGGTTTTGAGAGGCAACAATTGCAATATTTTACAATGTGAACCACGATTCAATGGAATAAACATATTTTAATGATTTTTTTTTTTCAAAATGCATGCATGTTCTCTTTTTGTTTTTCCCTTTTTATATATCCCATAGCTTGACTAAGGTCCAACACTCATGAACGAAGACACAACAGAAGGAAAGCGCGAGGCAGATGAAGAATGAACAAATCAAACCTTCCCCCCTCACAACTTACAAATTTTCTTTGAGTGCAGGCATAAAAAAGCAAACTATATGACAATGAGCACGACAACATTTCAAGCAATATTGCCGACACCATAACACCATTCTATTTTTAGCACATCACTTTACTCGTTGTATGCAGGGTATACAACTCGACGCAATAGACAAATATCTCCTGAGAAAATGGATATCTTCCGACGAGCAAATGGATATCTCCCAATGAGAGGCACTGATAGCTCCTAACGAGCATATGATTACCTCCTGACGAGAGGCATTGATAGCTCCTGACGAGCAGATGAATATCTCCTGACGGGAGGCACTGGTAGCTCCTGTCAAGCAGATGAATATCTCCTGATGAGAGGCATTTAGTAGCTCCTGATGAGCAAATGGATATCTCTCGATGAGAGGCACTAATTGCTCCTGACGAGCTGATGAATACCTCCTGATGAGAGGCACTAATAGCTCCTGACAGATGAATATCTCCTGACGTGAGGCACCGATAGCTCCTGATGAGCAGATGAATATTTTCCGACGAGCACATGAATATCTCCTGATAAGAGGCACTGGCAAGACAATGGTGGATACTTCAAATGACAGGAAAGTCCACTTTATGTTTATAAATATTATTTGAAATAAGCTCACCTTTGCTACAGTAAATGTTCCGACGTCTTAGCAACACCGCAAAATATTATTTTCACACACCGTTCCCGGACATGCCTAAATTTTAGAACTGCACCTTCCGAAATACACAGCAAAATTGGTTGCTTCGTCAACATCTTTGCCTGAAGACTCTTTCATCACCCCCGGGCAAAGAGCGACAGCTGTTGACACCCAATTTTGTCTACCTCCTTAATATAACGGCCAAAACCTCACTTTTCATTTTTTAATTACACCAAACACCCTCTAAACAAAACCCTAAACTCATTTCCCTCACATACACACCCTCCGCCTCTCCTCTCACTCTCTCTCTCGACAAACCCTAAATGCCACCGCTTCCATGGCTATTTTCGGCCACCAAACGACGAACAAACTACAAATCCTCACTCCCCTCGCTCTCCCCTACAAAACCCCTATATCGATTTCACAAAAACAACAACATCTAAATCGAAACCCCCTCAACCGCCACCCTGCTCCCGCTGAACATGGAAGAATCCGGCGAATCCTTCCTACACCGGAGCCACACTGCATCAAGACGACGAAAAATACTTTATTTTGTGTAAAGACAAAAAAGGTCGACAAAGACGAAACGGGCCAAGCCCGATCTGTTCCAAAACTGAATAGGTACTACCTTTCTTTTATTTATGTTTCACTATTCTCCTATGATGTATGTGATATTCATAAATACATGTTCAAATTATACGTTTTATTGGCTCGGTTAGCAAGCATAATCATATAAATTTGTACTTTTCTGGTTTGGTCGAATAATGCTTCATGTACTAGTTAAGGAGTCATACACGAGTTGATTTGTGATTGAGTTTTGTTCGATCATTAAGCCGCGCAATAAAGCTTACCTATTATAAGTGAAATTCTTATGTATGTGCACTACCTATACTCCCTTTGATTGCCTTAACAAAATATGAATGTCTATGGAAATTCGATTAATTGTCAGCATGATCTTGTTGGAAAAATAGATTTATTTTTGAATTGAGAGAATCAGAATAGTATCTTCGAACTATTACCAGTTTGTTTGCCTTGAACCTAGACTGCCTATTATAAGATATCCATATATATATGTGAGTGTATACAGTATTTTAGGTGTGAGGAGTTTGTTAGTTAAAATTCAAATCTTCAAGTTAACAGGCCTTATTATTGAAGAAATGGTGTTGTAAATCCGTAATTAGAATCCTGTTAGGCTTTGTTGATTATGTTCAGAACTGTATAAAAGGAAAAAATAGGCTCCCAGCTCTTGAATTTCGAATTTATCAGAATTATTTAAGTAGTAGAAGAGAAAATCAACTCTGTTAATTCTATTTTTGGAAGGGAACCTTTGGCAATATACCAATTATTACATTGTTAAATTGATTTGGCCTAATTATTTTCTTCCATTATTCTATTTTTATTGATTTCTTTTCTCCTTTCACATCTCTAATTTTAAGGCTTAACAAATCCTACTACTACACTATAAAAGGGCAGTCCCCTCACATGCTTAGCATGCTGAAAATTACTCACCAGCACCTTCTTTACTGTCTCTATCCCACTCCTATTAATCTTGGTTTATTATTACACTAGTTGGCTCACTCTTTCTGAAACAAAAAAGGGCAGAACTGCATGTGGCCTCTTGTTCTGTAGCAATTACTTTCTTTTGCCAAGTTTCATCTCTGAATTGCATTAAATGTATAACTCTCTACAAACTATATACAGTTTGATTTAGCATGTTTGAAGCTCAATAAATATGTACTGTTATATTTGTTTGTCTGAGCCCTTTAGGGCTACCTCCTAATCTTTGTGTAGTTCGTTCAGGATAGCTTTTTAGGCTATACCATATTTTTTCACATGCAGGTTCTCTATGGTGGCCTAATCAATCCCCTAAGACTAGCAGGTTTTATGAAAGGAAGGCAGCCTTTCCCCTTGAGGGAATGAGCTTTCGTTAGTTTAAAGGAATAGTGTATATATGACACTTGTCTTATATCACTTAGTCTCCTGTTTGTATGTCTATTTTGTTAAAATAGGGAAGAAAGTGGTAAGTTTGGGAGCCTTATATTGGTCACACATGGACCTTTTCTTGACTTTTCTCTTATTTGAAAGCATGCATAATAGGTAATTATTTAGAAATTGGCATAAATGGATGATATTAAGTAAATTCAGTAAGCTTGATAGTATTGTCGACTGTTGAGGCGGGTTTTAAAAGTATTGAAATAATAAAGGCTTAATCTTAATTTTTTCAAATCAGAGGCTATTTTCGCAAGTCAGTCTTATTTGAGGCTTATTTCTACAAAATGCAAGACAGACCAATTTTTATTCTAAGGCCAAATTATTTTTATAAATAAAATTGATGTTTTTTAAAATCTAACATCCTCTTTACTCTAATTAATAGTGTATTAGGAGAGAAGTATGAACTTCCGGGTCGAGTCATACAACTAAATATATAAGTGGCTATTTTCCTAAAACGTTACACTTAAAGGCATGAATTTGCATGAGTATTTCATAAGTATTAACTATTTTATTTTACATATGTAAGTGCGATTTTCCTTTGTGCGCATAAAATCAATCTTTCAAGTTTCACTTTGCCAAATTTTTTTTCTTTTACATACTTATAACTATCCTATAGTATATATATATGTTTATGTGACCCAAAAAACAAAAGCCGTTTTGAAAAGTGTTTGACAACTAATGACAATAGTCAGCTATTATCCCCGTGTTTGGGCTATTATGTTAGGAAACCAATTTGAAAACTGCATAACCTTTCTGAAGAAAATTGACTTGTCCTCTGATTTGATAAAATAAATAAATTTTGAGCTTTTATTGCGTTTTAAGCCTCTATGGAATTAAAGGGTGAAAATTGGGGTAAAACTGCGATTAGGTAGTGGGTTTAGGCCGTTAATGCAAATTCAGAATTGATTTAGAAGCCTCGGTGCAACAGTAAGCCTATTCTAAATTAATATTGCATACAATGTCTTACCTAATATCTGCCTTAGTTCTTTAGCCCAATTTTTTTATGGATTAGAAGTTTAAAATCTGAATTGCATCATTAACCATAATTTTATTTCATGCCTTACATGTTTGAACTTAGATATAGTTTATTTAATTAAAATCCACATGCTTAGATTTGAAAACCCAAAATTTGAATTCGGTCGGGCACCACTTTTGATGGAACTTGGGAAGTGCCTAACACCTTCTTCCTGAGTCATAAGAGCTTCTTACCTTAGAATTTCTATTATTCTGACTCCCAGAGTTAATTTATGACCTTAGACATTTTTATGTGACCTAATACACCTTTAGAAGATAAAAAGTGGCGACTCCAAAATTGACTCAAACGAGTTACCTAGTCTAACCCAATCTTTGACTCAACCGAGTTGAAAATGGGATGCGACAGCAGCTGCCCAAAAGAGCAAAGTCGTTGCTGGCTAGGTACCAGCACAGTACCTTCTGAGTTAGATGAGCATGAGGAGTCAAGAAGGGAGAGGTGTAAGAAGAGAAAGAAGGTCGCTCATTAATTGATTTGACTCCAGACTTGAGGTAAATGGTTTCATCTTTTCTTTCACGGCCTTTGGCCTTTTATGGATGTTCTACGCACGTATTTTTCATGCGCGTAGCTGCCGAAGAGGCGTACTTACTATACCAAATCTTCGTTTCTAGTTGTTTACTATGTTGTTAAGTGTTGTTCATTGTTTACTCTGTAATTGGGAGTATTATACTCCAGCTGTGAGTGTGACATATTCTGTTTGCCTGGTATGTGTATTGAAATATACTATATTTTACTGTTTAGTTGAGGATAAGAGAGTTATGTTAGTTATAAGATCTAATTGGGGGAGCTATAAGCCTAAGATTATGAATAGAATGCAAAAGTTTAGATTGGACTATGTATATCGATTGAATCAGATTTATTGTTTTGAGATATGCAACCTTATGATTGGTGTTGTCATACCCGATTTTGGACTCAATTCGAGGCGAGTCGGGTTTCGGATTTGACTGGATGAAATCATTTGAGTTAAGGTCTTGAAGTCGCCACCTAATAAATTCTAAGGCGTATTAGGTCACCTAAGTGTCTAGAGTCATGTTTAATAAGTCTACTAGTCCTTTTCAGAGATTCTATATGGTAAGAAGTCCAAGTGACTTAGGGAAGAAGGTGTTAGGCACTTCCCCGAGTCCCACCAAAAGGTGGTTACCGTCCGAGTCTTAGTTTTGGGATGTAAGCAATGTCTATTATCATATGCATCTAAATTGGATCTAACATTTAAGATAAAATACAACATACTTATGCACACATACTAACAACTTTCACATTCGGCCTGGATTCTGAGCCTAGTCGTGTCTACGGCCTCTAACATTAATGCCTAATCGTACACAAAAGTTATCATATAAGCGTGTATTCTAATTTAACTCACAAAAGCAATTGTAAAGAAGAATATTTGCACAATTAATTGATTTTGTAAATAATTTTGATTTTAACAAAGAACCGGAAAGGGTTTATTTTAGAAAAAAATGTCGGCTCATTTAGGGTCGGCGTGACTCGTCATTAATTGTCGAGCCCTAACCTTAATTTCCTTTTTGGTATTGGGGTCAGATTTTGAAAATATATAGGTAAAGGGGCTGTTTTTTAAAAAAAAAAAAAACAGGCTCACAAAGCACATAAATACAAATAGGGGCTATCGCATGTAGGAGTATATAGATATAGGCATCCAAATATATGTTCTAGATTATAGTATAGCTTTAAAAATACTCTCAGTATGTATAAGTGATCCCAAAATTTTATACACCCCTATGCACTATTAGATTAGTGTACAGAAGTAATTAAAAATATTTCCAGACATAAGAATGCCATTATTTAAAAAAAAAGTTTATGAGCCTGGACCAACTGCGTAAAACCGGAAACAGCTAAAACACATAAAGAGGCATGTTCTCTAAAAATGTTATGGGCCTGGACCATTCGCGTAAACAGTTTAATTTAATCTTAACCAAAACAAACCAGTTTTTAGTATTTTGCAAGTAGCCTTTATTTTATACAGAATCTCAGTCTTATCGTCACAAAATACGTTTTCAAACAGTCGAGACTTGTGAGACATATCTTATATAGTAATTTTAATGTTTAGGAAGCATGCAGGCTTTAAAAATACGCTATAACACGTCATACTACTCAGTTTTCAAAGAAAAAGGGTAATGGACATGAATGATGCAGCACACAAGAAGTCATAAGAAGAAGAGGGAAGAGAAGGCTCCTGAGTAGCCTATGTACACAGCCTCGTAGCTGTGTGACCTATATTATACAAGTACAAACGGGGAGACCTACTGAATATTACACAAATAAAGGGCAGTTTCTAAAGGGAGAAATGTAAACAAACATGTAGGTTGCTTTTAATGAGTTCAAGCAGAGCAGGGATGTCAAACAACTATGTTTGTATAGCACAATTAGTGGTTCCTTCAAGATCTCAAACCTGCACTTACATAGACCTGGTATGGCCTCTAAGGCCATCCATTCAAAGCTGCATTCAGGGGTTAGATAGGGCCAAAATAAAGGCCTAAACAATCACTGTAACAAAACAATATCAACATGGATTCCAAATTTTCAGAGAATGGAAATAGGGGAAGGCATAACCTCCTCCTCAGATAACACATAGAGCAAGTATCAAGTCATATATGATCAGCATGTTGCAGACTTAGTAAAATTCAGACCAATAGAGATATTGGATCAGGGAACAATGAAAAGAAGAGATGAGGGGAAACAGTCTTGAACAAATAGCATCATAGGTTTAGGCAGAGAGTTTCATACCTTGTCACAAATCAGAAAAACAGAAGGCAAAAAATAGAAGACAGCCAGGAGGAACTTATAACAATGGGGTAAGAGGCCCTCTGTTTTCAAGCAAGGATTTTCCAAAAAAAGAGAGAAAGAGCAATGCCTGCAGTGGTTCTAAATTGCCCTTTTTAGTTTTTTATTTTATGTTTTTATAGTGTCTCAGTCGTGTCTAGAGTGAATGAGAGGCCAGTGTTTATATAGGTGTGGGTGTAGGGAATTATAATTCAAATAAGTAAAACAAACTTGGTAAGAAAATATGGTCTTCCCATGATTAAAAGGATCTTTTAGGTACTCTTTCCAAAATTAGACTAATCAGAGTCTTAAAATTGAGGCAAACGGAATCCCAGACATGTACAGTCCCTCTCCATAACATTAAATCGAGTCCAGGTTCCAGAAATCAGCATACAAAGGTATTACAGGCTATTTTAGGCTTGAAATCCTTGGTGATATTGTCAAATTCAAATCAAATTTCAAATTAATGCCACACCAATTATCAGAACAAATTTCCATCCTAATATCAATCAAATTATTAAAATTTGAGCAAATCAGGACCTCTCAAAGCATGTAAATTATATCATTCTTCTAATTTTCAAACTAGACAGACATATAGTTAAGGGAATCACTTATCCCGACAGAGTGGGGGCTAAATACATTGTAACACTTGAATGAACCCAACCAATTTGCAAACCGCCATAGACTTTAACATTTCAGGCTAACGGAGGTTAACTAAGGCACAAATTATGAACATACCAAACCTAAACATGTGAAGGCTCAAGTCAGTGTTCAACTGAATCAATGAACTGAATGAGGATTAACAATCGCATGAATCTCACCTTAATTAGCCAACAAGTTGCACACAAGCACGTTGATGTATAAAAATTTACGAGTTTAAACATGACATCTCATAGATTCAGAAACATCAAAAGGGGATAAGGATTATCTGCTTTTAACATTGGAATCAGGTTAATCTTTAACCCGTTTCAATTAATGCATACACGAGTATTCTCTTCCTTTCCCCCACGATAGTGCCGCGTATACCCTTAAAATGAGAATACTGAAACGCCTTTTCCGGTGACAGGAAACCCTCGTCGACGAGAGGTCAATTTTGACCTCCGTCGAAATACCCAAATAGCACCAAGATTTTGCAGCGGATAACGAGGGGAGCACGATGATATCATTTTCCTTAAATTTTACCGGTTGAATCTGCCAGAAAATGAATGTGACGGTGTAGGTTTTACGAGAGAGAGAGAGAGAGAGAGAGAGAGAGGGGTCGCGATGATTGAGTGTGGGGAAAATGGGATTAATTTTAGGGTTTTGGGGGTGTAAATTAATTAAAAAAAATTTGATTTTCAACCGTCGGATCAAATGAATGAACGGCTAGGATCAAACCTCGTAGGCGTGAGGTGGCACCGAAGTGGCGTCTATGTGGATAAGTGAGAAGGGTGTGAGGTGTACGGGTAGAGTGTATATACAGTATATATTAGGTATAAAAATGGTATAAAAGGATACAAAAATATAGGAAAATTAGAAAATTAATTTTAGAATGTTAGGAAGGCTAAAATGCATAAAAATTGTAATTTTGAGGCTTAAAGAAATTTTGGACGATTTTGTCAAAAATAGAGATAATTGTAGAAAATTGTAAAAATAGCTATGGTTTGAAACAATGTTTTGAAAATAGACACAATTGTCAGGCCAGTGTGAGAAATCAATTTTGAAAAGAATAGACAAGGTGGGAATGAGTACGCCAGTGCGTGTAAAATTCAAAAGCGGTTGATTTTGAAAATAGGAGGGACAAAACTGGATGTCAACAGCTGCCCCTCTTTGCCCGGGGATGGTGAAAGAGACTTCGGGCAAAGATGTTGGCAGTGCGGCCAATTTTGTTATGACTATAGAAGATCCTATGACTTAAGAGAAATATGGGGCGTCAGGCTGAGATGTTTGCTTTGCTCGGGGTGTATTTCTTGCAATGAAAATGTGTTTGCAACATAATGTGTGTGTGTGTGTGTGTGTATGTATGTGTATATATATATATAAAGCGTACCTTCCCGCCAGGCTGGACCGTTCTTACAGGAACATTGCAATATGATGTTGTGTCTTTCGCTGTCAAGTGTTAAATTCGACATCGGGTTGTATGCCCTCCGTCGGTGCATTGGGCTGTTACCCTCCGTGAAGAAAATTAAAAATACAAATCGATATCGGGCTGTGTGCCCTCAATCAACACCTCGGGCTTTGTACCCTCAGCTAATTTAAAATGACAAATCGATATCGGGTTGTGTGCCCTCAATTGACGCCTCGGGTTGTATGCCCTCAGTTAATTTAAAATGACAAATCGATATCGGGCTGTGTACCCACAATCGACGCCTTCGGTTGTATGCCCTCAGCTAATTTAAAAAGACAAATCAATATCGGGCTGTGTACCCTCAATCGACGCTTCGGGTTGTATGCCCTCAGCTAATTTAAAATGACAAATCTATATCGGGCTGTGTACCCCCAATCGACACTTCGGGTTGTATGCCCTCAGCTAATTTAAAAAGACAAATCGATATCGGGCTGTGTACTCTCAATCGATGCTTCGGGTTGTATGCCCTCAGCTAATTTAAAATGACAAATCGATGTCGGGCTGTGTACCCTCAATCGACATTTCGGGTTTTGTGCCCTCAGCTAATTTAAATGACAAATCGATATTGGGCCGTGTACCCTCAATCGACGCTTCGGGTTGTGTGCCCTCAGCTAATTTAGAAAATGACAAACCTCGGTCGAAGATTACCTTTGTTGTGCATTGTTGATTTAGGTATCTTTCATGCCTGCATCCAAAGAAAGATTGGTGAGTTGTACGGGGGGTTCGGTTTGTGCATTCTTAGCTTGTTTTGCGTTTGCTGTCCACGAGCGCCAGGGTCTTAGCCGAGCTGATAGGGATATGCATGAAATAACGTTTAATGTAAATGATTTTGAAAAACTTTTTCAAGAAAGAAAAAATGAAAATAAAATATTTTTTCCCATTGAGTCATAAATCGCATTGTGTGGAGCCGAAGTGGCCGTCCTTTTTGCCGTTCCAAATGAATTTTGAGGACGCCCACAAAATTCTGCCCCAGTTTGCACTTTGAAATTTTTGAGAGGTCCTAAAAAATTTCTGCCCCAGTGTCAACTAGTTTGTCCTTTGGGAATTTTTAAGAGTTCCTCAAAAATTTTGCCCCAGTGTTTGCTTCGTGGGGAAAATGAAGTTTTTGTATTTATGCGACCGAACCTTGAATAGGTTGCCTACGCATCCCACTTGGGGAATCAGGTCGTGACGTAGTTCAGATTACATAATGTGTTGCAAAATTTAGAAATTACTAATCAATACAAACTCCTATACATAGTATCTCTTGACAGCCTCTGATTTGATTGGTTTTAGCCAGACTTCTCCATCCATCTCTGCCAGTATCAATGCTCCTCCATTCAGAACTCAGTGAACCATGTATGGTCCCTGCCAATTCGGTGTGAACTTGACCTTTGCTTCCTCTTGACTTGGGAATATCTTCTGCAGTACTAGTTGTCCAGGTTCGAAGGATCTCTCTCAAACTTTCTTACTGAATGCTTTGGCCATACTTCTCTGATATAATTGCCCATGACATATTGCATTCATTCTCTTGCCGTCGATGAGGGCTAACTGCTCTATTCTCCCTTTGATCCATTCAGCGTCTTTCAATTGTGTCTCTTGGATGATTCTTAAAGATGGTATCTCGACCTCTGCGGGTATCACTGCCTCGGTGCCATACACCAACAAATAAGGAGTAGCCCCTGTTGATGTTCTCATTGTAATGCGGTATCCTAATAGGGCATAAGGTAGATTCTCATGCCATTGCTTTGAAGTGCCTGTCATCTTGCGCAATATCCTCTTGATGTTCTTATTGGCTGCCTCGACCGCTCCATTCATTTGAGGCATGTATGCGGTGGAGTTGCGATGCTTAATCTTGAAGACCTCACAGGTTGTTTTCATTAGGTCACTGTTGAGGTTGGACCCATTGTCAGTGATGATGGATTCAGGGATGCCAAATTGGCAGATCATCTTATCACGAACAAAGTTCGACACCACTTTCTTTGTCACTGACTTGTATGATGCAGCTTCCACCCATTTGGTAAAATAGTCAATGACCACCAGTATGAAGCGATGTCCATTGGAAGCGGCTGGCTCAATAGGCCCTATGATATCCATTCCCCAAGCAGCGAAAGGCCAAGGCGATCCCATAATGTTCAGCTCGTTAGGAGGCACTCAGATCATATCCCCATGGACTTGGCATTGATGGCATTTCCTCGCGTGCTTTATGCAGTCATGTTCCATTGTCATCCAGAAATAGCCGACTCTCAAGATCTTCTTTGCAAGTACAAAACCATTCATGTGCGGGCCACACGCCCCAGAGTGTATTTCTTCAATCAATTTAGCAGCTTCTTTTGCGTCCACACATCTTAACAAACCCAATTCGGATGTTCTTTCGTACAAAACCTCTCCATTCAGAAAGAAACCCTTTTCTAGCCTTCTTATTGTCTTTTTTTGGAGGTTTGTTGCATCCTTTGGGTAAATGCCTTCTTTGAGAAGTCTTTTGATGTCGTAGAACCAAGGCTGTCCGTCTGATTCCTCTTCTACATGATAGAAATAAGCTAGTTGCTTCCTCACTGTCACGGGTATCAGATCAATGTAGTTTTTGTCAGGATGCTTGATCATGGCAGATATAGTAGCCAAAGCGTCCGGGAACCTATTTTGCAATCTCGGTACATGCTGGAACTCAATTTTGGTGAACCTTTGCTTTAACTCCTTTATGCACTCTAGGTATGGAAATATCTTGGAGTTCTTCGCTGTCCATTCTCCTCGAACTTAATGAATCAGTAAGTCAGAATATCCGATCGCCAGCAACTCTTGTATATTCATATCTACTGCCAATCTAAGACCTAAGATGCAGGCCTCGTACTCTGCCATGTTGTTGGTGCAAGGGAACCTTAGTTTGGCCGTGACAGGGTAGTGTTGTCCAGTCTCTAAAACTAATACCGCTCCAATGCTGACTCCTTTGAAGTTGACCGCTCCATCAAAGAACAATCTCCAACCATCATATTCTTTAGTGATCTCTTCTCCTACGAACATGACTTCTTCATCAGGGAAGTAGGTGTGTAAAGGCTTATAATCATCTCCCACCGAGTTCTCGGCCATATGATCAGCCAAGGCTTGGGCTTTCACCGCCTTTTGAGTGACAAAGTGATGTCGAACTCGCTGAGCAACATTTGCCATTTAGCCAACTTTCTAGTAGGCATTGGTTTTTGGAAAATGTACTTGAGAGGATCCATTCTTGATATCAGCAACGTTGAGTAGGATGTCAAGTAGTGTCTCAACTTTTGTGCTATCCATGTCAGTGCACAACATGTGTGCTCCAACAATGTGTACTTGGCTTCATAAGGAGTGATCTTCTTGCTTAGATAATAGATGGCTTGCTCCTTCCTCCCAGTTGAATCATGTTGTCCCAACACACAACCAAAGGCCGAATCTACCACGGACAGATATAAGATCAAAGGTCACCCAGGCTCAGGTGGAACTAGCACAGGCGGGCACGACAAGTATTCTTTGATTCGATCAAAGGCCTTTTGGCCATCCTCTGTTTACTCAATCACTGCGTCTTTCTCTAATAGCTTGATGATTGGCTCACAGATGACGGTGGATTGTGCTATGAAACGGCTGATGTAGTTGAGCTTTCCTAGGAAGGTCATAACCTCTTTCTTGCTTCTAAGAGGTGGCAGATCCTTAATAGCTTTGATCTTGGAAGGGTCCAACTTGATGCCCCTTCTACTGACAATGAAACCCAGGAGTTTCCTTGCCGGAACACCAAAAACGCACTTTGCCGGATTCAACTTTAGATTGTACTTTCGCAAGCGGTCGAAGAACTTGCACAAGTTGTCAAGATGCTCTGAACTCTTCTTTGATTTGATGATCACGTCATCCACATAGACTTCAATCTCCTTGTGCATTAAGTCGTGGAACATAGTTGTCATAGCCCTCATGTAAGTTGCCCCAGCATTCTTTAACCCAAATGGCATGACTTTGTAGCAGTAATTTCCCCAAGATGTGGTGAAGGCGGTCTTCTCGGCATCCTCTTCATCCATGAGCACTTGATGATAACCGGCGAAACAGTCTACGAAGGATTGTAGTTCGCGCTTTGCACAGTTGTCAATCAAGATATGTATATTTGGTAGAGGAAAATCATCCTTTGGACTTGCTCTTTTCAGATCCCTGTAGTCCACACAAACTCGGAGCTTCCCATATTTCTTCGGCACGGGGACGACATTGGCAAACCAAGTCGTATACTTGACCGTTTTCAGAATCCCCACGTTGAGCTGCTTAGTTACTTCTTCACCAATTTTCAACAGAACCGATGACTTGAATGTTCGGGCCTTTTGTTTGACTGGCGGAAAGCCCGGATTGATAGGTAATTTTTGAGCTACCACATCCGTGCTTATGTCAGTCATGTCATCGTACGACCAAGCGAATACATCCTTATATTCTATAAGAAACTCGGTGTATCGTTGTTTGTCCTCGGCATTGAGGTGTACATTGATCCTTGTTTCCTTCACAATTTCCTTATCTCCCAGTTTATCACTTCAGTCTCCTCAAGGTTTGGCTTAGGTTTGTTTTCAAATCTTTCAAATTCTTCTTGCGTAGTCTCATCAAAATCATCTTAATCAGCTCTAGCTTCTCCATGTTCCATTGTTTCATTACACGTTGCGTGTGTGGACTCAATGGGATTACTAATGCGGGTGCTGAAAAAGTAAAATATTGCAAAATTAAAAGATTAAAACAAAAATTAAACAGGAAATAGTGCGATGTTTTATTTATGAATCCTTGCAAAACAAAGTTTGTAGGGAGACATGTGCAAAAGAAAAGAGAAATGCAAACTCCACGACTCAGGGTCGGGTTTTATTTTGGAAAGCATAAAACTAAATTTGATCCCCTCAACTCTACCAAGGTCCACGGTAAGCTCGGGCCCGGTTACTGGTCCAGTTGTTCAAAGCCTCTCTAGATATAGCCTTTGTCAGTACAGGAGGTTCATCATATTCTTCCAAGATCACACAGCAGTCTTCATCAATTACGAATAGGTTTTGCATTCCTGCCAGCAGGTCCTCTTCAGCGTCAACTACTTTTGGCTTCTCTCCTTGTGCTGCAGACACCTCCCCTTTTCAACCATCCAAGTACCCAGCCGAGACAAAGATATGCAGGAGAGTCTTAGTATTTATTATAGAACTTGAAATCCATTGATGCTTCCTCCATGCTCTTTTCATAGGTCACAACATACCCTATGCCAGCCTTCTCATTGTCGGGCCTCATCACAATTCTGATTGGCTCGACCATGCCATCCAAATTCTTGCCCAAACCTTTGCCCGGTTCATAGCCTTGCTTGATCATGATGCCTATAACCCAGTCTCCAGGCCACTTTGCAGGTTGTAGAAGTACGTATAGCTCTTCAATCACTACCTCCATAGGCTCCAGTGCTTTGGGTATCCACACTTGCTTTCCTTTTGTTTCTTCAGAGATGCGCTTCTAATTGGGGCGAGTACTGGGTGAGTACATCGGCTGCTTCTCGGTCTTGGCTGGCATGGTCTCACGAAATTCTCGTGATGGCAGTCCCCAGTCATACATGACCGGCTCCCAGACTAGGTTCCTTCCTTTGTAGCCTTTGCCTCGGCTATCCCAGTAAGCACTATAAAAGTTCCTCTTCTTCTCTTCAACTCCAGGCGATGTGTTGACCAACTTAGGGGCAAAGTGCGCAGTGTAGCCTTCTTGGACCGTGCTTGTGGGATCCCAGCTTGAATTATAATTCTTGCGACGTCCTCCTCGGGTGCCTTGCAGTGCTCCCACAAGTTCCACAGTATAAAATGTCTTACCATATGGAGTATTTCCTTCAATTGCGGGTATGGTTTGCTTATTGTAGATAGAATTATTCCCTTCGTCAAACACTACTACTTCTTTGTGGTCCCATTCGAACTTCATAGTTTGATGCAATATAAAAGGCACCGCACCAGCCATATGGATCCAGGGCCTCCCTAGTAGCAGATTGTAGGAAGCAGAGATGCCCATGACGTGGAACTCAGCAGTGAACTCCACAGGACCAACCATGATGATCAAGTCAATCTCTCCAATGGTGCTTTCTTTTTGATCCATCAAATGCTTCACCTTCATGTCGCTTTCCCTTATCTTGCTTTGGTCAATTCCCATTCTTTTCAGAGTGATGAATGGGAATATGTTCAGACCAGAACCTCCATCGATCAGAACTCTTCCCACGAACCAGTCTTTGCATTTGACAGTGACGTGCAAAGCTTTGTTGTGATTCAACCCTTCAGGTGGTAGCTCATCTCTGTGAAAAGCAATTTGGTTGGCCTCCATGACTTGTCCAACCATGCTAGCCAAGTTCTCGACTGAAGTGTCCTCCGGAACATGTGCTTCGTCCAATACTTTCATCAAAGCACTTCGGTGACTCTCCAATTTAAGGAGCAAGGCCAAAACAGAGATTTGTGCTGGAGTTTTGCCCAAGTGCTCAACTACGGAGTACTCCTTTGCTTGTACTTTCTTCCACAGTCCTTCGGACTCTTCCTCGCTAATGCCTCGTCTTTCTTGAACTAGATGCTCGGGAATGTAAATCCTCCCACTCCTAGCCATTCCTTGCGCGGCAACGGTCTCAACTGCAACCTTGTTCTTCCTTTCCCTTTCATAGTCCCATGGTACTGCCTTGTCGCTGTATGGTGGAACCACATCAAAATAGAATTTTGGAGCTACTTCTATCTCAATGGGCTCTGGTGCTGTGGCGGCTTGAGCAACTGAAGTGGTTGCTGGCGCATTTTCTTTTGCCTTGACAATAGTCCCTTTTAAATTGCATTCTTCATCCACCTCAATCAAGTTCACCCTACCGTCTCCATGATTAGGCAAAGGGTTGTTGTGCACATTCGGAGTCTTCAAATGTATCACCTTTTGGTCGATCAAATCTTGTATTTTGTCCCTTAAAGCATACCACTTCTCAGTATCATGGCCAGGCCCTCCAGAATGATAGGCACAAGTTTTGGTTTGGTCAAAGTAAGGTGTCATTCTATCAGGCATTTTGAATGGAATGGGTTGTATGTGACCGACAGCTTTGAGTCTCTCGAACAACTGTGTACGAGATTCAGCCAATGAAGTGTAGTTTTTTTTAGGTCTTGGGTTATTATTGGCGTGAGGCCTTGGTGAGTAAGTGTTGGTATTTTGGTAATTAGGACTTTGTGGGTATGCTGGTCTTTGTGGTGGTGTGTTTTGGTACATGGGGTGGGTGTTATAGACTGGGTAGGTGGATGTGGGTGGTATGTATGGGTAGGAGGGAGGAGGTGTTTGGTAGTAATATTTATGAGTAGGGGAGTGGTCAAGTGACGTGGACACGAAAGAGACATCGTCCTTCTTCTTTCTTGAGGTGGTAGTGCTGCTAGCTTGTAGGGCTTTGTTAGCGGCTTGTAATGCAGCCATGCTAACGATCCTTCCAGTCTTGAGTCCATCTTCGACCATGTCACCAATTTTGATCAGTTCTCCGAACTTCTTGTCTTGCAAATTTAGCATCTTGTCGAAATAGACATCTTCTTGTATGCGAATGAAAGTCGCAACTATCTCAACATCTTCCATGGGAGGCTGGACTTTGGCGGCTTCGGCCCTCTATCTAGTTGCAAACTCTCTAAAAGTCTCAGTGGGCTTCTTCTTCAGCTTTTCTAAGTAAAACTGATCGGGCATAGCGTCAGTGTTATGCCCGAAGCTGTCAACAAAGTCACCAGCCATTGCTTCCCAGCTTGCCCACTTCTTCGTTTGTTGCTTAGAGTACCATACCAGTGTATCTCCAGTTAGACTGCGGTTGAACAGCTGCATGCGAATCTTCTCGTCATGCCCAACCCCAATCAGCTTGTTAGAATAAGATCTTAAGTGAGCCATTGGGTCTCCACTACCGTTGAACATGTTGAATTTGGGTGTTTTGTAGTCTTCGGGTAGTTTCAAGTCAGGATACAAGCACATATCCTCATATGCTAACCCTCGGGTTCCCTTGGCGCCTTGGAGTTGTTTGAACTTCTCAACCAGCCATTGGACTTGTTCTTTGGTGCTTTCTGGGTCTTCCTTAGTCCAGGCATACATTTCATGGTCCTTGGTGGGGGATGCCATGGTTTTGGTTTCAACAGTGAAGGCAGGTATATTATTTTGTGGTGCTTTTAGTTCTGCAATGTGAGTAGGGTAAGGAAGGTCTCTTTCGGGGTAAAGTGGATCTTTACCGTGAGGGCGAACAGTTTGGTTTGGTTCAATGATCTCATCAGTATGGGCCAGAGGGATCCTACTTTCCAATTCGAGCAATCTCTGCTATAGCTTAGTGTAGTTTTCATAAGTGGCCATGCTTTGTTTCTCAGGAGTACCAACCTTGTTGAACTCAGTTATGATATTTCGTCTCATCCTTGTCCTTGTAGGTAAAGGGGGGAGGTGTTGGGCAGCCAAGCGGTGGGCTAAACGTAGGCACCTCAAGCCATTCCAAGGTTGGCCTTGAGGCTGCCCAAGCGGCCAAGCGGTGGGCTAAATGTAGGCACCTCAAGCCGTTCCAAGGTTGGCCTTGAGGCTGCCCAAGCGGCCAAACGGCGGGCTAAACGTAAACAATTCAAGCCGTTCCAAGGTTGCCCTTGAGGCTGCCCAAGCGGCCAAGCGGTGGGTTGAACGTAGGCACCTCAAGCCGTTCCAAGTTGGCCTTGAGGCTGCCCAAGCGGCCAAACGGTGGGCTAAACGTAGGCACCTCAAGACGTTCCAAGGTTCGCCTTGAGGCTGCCCAAGCGGCCAAGCGGTGGGCTAAACGTAGTCACCTCAAGCCGTTCCAAGGTTGGCCTTGAGGCTGCCCAAGCGGCCAAGCGGTGGGCTAAACATAGGCACCTCAAGCCGTTCCAAGGTTGGCCTTGAGGCTGCCCAAGCGGCCAAATGGTGGGCTAAACGTAGGCAATTCAAGCTGTTCCAAGATTGGCCTTGAGGCTGCCCAAGCGGCCAAGCGGTGGGCTAAACGTAGGCACCTCAATCAGTTCCAAGGTTGGCCTTGAGGCTGCCCAAGCGGCCAAGCGGTGGGCTAAACTTGGTTCCTGGTTGTTCTCTGAATTCAGGTTGGAGTATAGTGGTTTTAGGAATCTGTCTGCTAGAGAGTTCTAGTAGCTTGTTTTTGAGTTTAAAGAGTGGCCATGTTCTTGTTTCATTCTTTGGTTTTCTTTGAGCTAGAGGGAGTGTGAGAGGTGTAGGTTGTGGTTTGATTTTATGTGAGGAGTTTGCAGGGCTGTTCAGGATAAGTTTTGAGTTGTTTAGGAAGTGTGTATGCAACAAGAGTTTAGGTTGATATGTTCTATTTAGTTCAAAGTCTTGGGGAGGGGGTTGTGGCTTCTGGTTCTGTGTTTGTGAAGGGGAGCTGTAGTTCCCATAGTTTGTTCTGGGCAGTGAGGAATATATTCCAGGTTCCTTGCTTGTTTGAATTCTGATGGGTTTCTTGAGACATATTTGTTTGCTCTTGCTTAAACTTGCAATCTTTTCTCATTATTCTTACCATGGTTGTTTTATTGCATCCATCTTTGTGCATTTATCTTTTGGCCTGACAGTTGTTTTGGCTAGCGGATGTGGTTCATTGGCAGACACCGTCAGCCAATAGCGGAATCTTTCGAATCTCTCTAAAGATCATTTAGCTCTGATACCATGCCAAAAGTTTTTTAATAATATGAAGATGAGTAGGAGGAAATATTCTTTAATTTTTTCTACTACCTTACTTTCTTACAATAAAAATATATAGGAGCCGAGCCAAATCAACTTGGAACATAAACTAGAAATTCTATTACAATATGGTTTTGACAAGAAATGCTAATAGGCCATGTATTAATAAGCTAGTAATATCAAATCCTAAACTATTTAAATTTTCCACATCAATATTGAATTAACCTTTTTTATTGGGCTAAAATTTACCGAGCCTTGACGCTTAGGCTCGAGGCATGGTTTGGTTAAAACCATTGGAAACGGCCTCTCCCAGATGCTCGCTCGATTCCTGAGGCTGGATGCTTCGGGCAAGAATTGGATCTTGGCTACAAGTTACCACTCGAGGCGAGTTAAACTGTCACGAGGGGTATGGTTTACCCCTCGGTGAAAGTTCATTTTTCAGTGAACGAGCTCTTGTCTTTTGTAACTGTCGACCGTTGCCTACACATTTAAGAGGGAGATCATGGCCTAACCATTATTAAATGTGGAGTACTGTCTATTGAATGCATTTATTGCTTTTCTTATTCTTGTAGACTATAAATAGTCATGGAAAGATAATGTAAAGGCATCCACAAACATATCAAATACACTTACTTTTTGTCTTCTAACTATTGTTTAAAATTTCCTTTACCAAATTTCTTGTTATTTTATGTCTTTGATATAAATAATTGCTAGTTAACCCAAAATAAATTGATTTATTGTTATAATCAGATTTAGGCCAACGCAAATTGGCACAGTCTGTGGGGAATTAGCAATAACATTAGTTCCAAAGTCACGCTCCCAGTTTACATACCATTCTTACCAATTTCATTCAATGGCAGACAATACTAATAACTCTGACAACACAACGGTCCAAACTCCTGACCCGATCACTGGCGTTACTTCGTCAGGTGGTAGAACACCAACTAGCTCAACACTACCGCTCGGCTTAACGCTACCACTTGGCTTAATGCCACCAACAGGTTTAACACTGCCCGCTATTTTGACTCCGTCAATTGGTTTAACATCACCAATTGGTTTAACATCACCAACTGGTTTAACCCACCAATTGGGGTTACTCCACCACCGGCTGATCCTCTTTAGCAAGTTCAAGTGACCCTTCCAATTATATGTAATGACCACTTTGCAACGGCTTCAAGAGCAATTTACTGCTTTCTCTGGAAATGGGAAAAGTACAACAAATCCCACCGAGCATCCACCTGCCACACTCAATGGAAGCATCCCGAACGTTGTTCATACGGGCACAACAACATGGGGACTTCAAAATGGGACCACATCTGGTGGCTCGGGGTCTGCTCCATTGGGGAATAAACCATTCGGGGCAGCTCCAACGGTAGTTGAAACTAGTGTCCCGTCGGACTTTGAGAAATGGAAGAAAGAGTTTGAGCCCAACATGAAAAAGCGGCTCAAAAATGTTCATGGGGTCAAGAAACCTCAACGAGCTATAGATATTGAGAAATGCAGGCAGGAACCTTTCAAGCCCGAGGCTGCTCCCTCTCCCATTCCTAAACATTTTAAGTTGCAAATTCTGAAAAAGTAAGATGGAAAAACCGACCTCGTTGATCACATAACTGAATATATGGCTACGATCAAGAGCAACGACTTGACCCCAGTGGAAAATGAGTCAATGTTCCTTAAGAAGTTTGCTGATACCCTTGAGAAAGGAGCGCTGTACTGGTACATGCACCTCCCATCCGAGTCCGTATCAAACTTTGAAGAATCGGCTGATATGTTTATCAAGGCCCATACTGGAGCCCAGAAAATACTCAAATGAAGGGAGAATATCTTCGAGGTTAAATAAAAATACCTCGAGCCAATCAAGGATTTCCTCGAGCGCTTTCAAGCCGAAATGATGAACTTGAAAAAAATGGATGATAGTTTGGTAGTCATGGCTTTCGAAAGAAATATAAATGTGAGCAATTCCAAAGCTGCTGCTGAATTGAAGAAAGAGCTCCAGCTGTATCAGGCCAAGACTTAGGATGAACTGCACGATAGAGCTTCTGCAAAAATTAGGCTCGAAGAGGCCAAATGGAGAATGACAGGTCGGTACAGTTCATACCGAGGCCACGCAGAGTCCTCTCGACGCGCCGATGCGCCACGAGGGAACCCTAAAGGGTGATACGAGCCTTATAATTAGCAAAGGTAGCATGTAAGTCAACGCGTTGGAGGACAACAACATGTAAGTCAAAGGCTAGGAGGGAAAGTCAGCACGAATGCCAATCAGAAGAACTCCTCGGGACCATCCTTGGTATCCAAGGATAAAGATCTCCCCCAAATCTCTGATTATAATTTTAACGTTTCCACTTCCGAACTAGTAAACTCTATAAAAGGGATGACAGATCAAGGTGTAAGGTTTCCGAGGGACATGAGAACGCCTCCGGGGAAAAGAGATCAGACTCAACACTGTGAGTCTCATATGGATTATGGGCATGCCACCGAGTACTGTAAGGCGTTGCGCCTCGAGATGGCACATATTCTCAAGAAGGGTCTGTTAGCTGAGTATCTCACGGATAAGGGAAAGCAGAATTTTGCTAAGAATAGGGGAGGAGGACAACCGTCAAAGACGTAGTCTCTAAAAAGTGTGGTGAATGTTATAACTGGGGGATCGGAGGTGAACGGTGTCAACTTTACCATTGTGAAGAAATTCTCGAAGCTTTCAATCACTGTGGAGAAAAGGACCTGAGCTTGGGTCGAAAAATGAAATAGTCTTTGATACAGAACAATGTGATGGGATGATGTTTCCCTATCATGATGCTGTGGTGGTCATGTTAAGGATCAATGACTGTGATGTCAAGCGAGTTTTGATTGATCCTGGCAATTCAGTAAATATCATCAATTATGGCGCTGTTAAGAAAATGTGGTTAAAGGACCTCGTCGTCCCGAAAGCAACCATATTGATAGGATTCAACAACTCAACCGAAAAGACACTTGGAGAAATCACTCTTACTTCAAATGCTGAAGGAGTCGATAAGAAGACTGTTTTCAAGTGATGGCCGAGGATATGACATACAATGTTATCCTCGGAAGGCCTTGGATCCATGAGATGGAAGATGTTCCATCTACCTTGCACCAAGTAATCAAATTTCCAACCCTTTGGGGAATTTGTGCCATCTGAAGTGAGCAACGAATAGCTCGAGAATGTTATTCGGTTGCGATGAAGAGTGGAGTAGCTTCAGTTGACCCGTCCAAATAGCAATTACTTGGCCCGAGGTTCGATAAGGAGGAGAGCTCAGTTCTTAAAATAAGCTCTCAAAGGAGAGATGAAGGAGGTCCCATTATTCCTGACATTAAGGTACGTTACTCTTTATCAAGCACAATCTTTCGCTTACAGCATCGAGCTGCCAATGCTCCAATGCTTGGGTCAAATGATGCCTACCCCTCGTTTTTCTTTGCTTGTCCTTTTCAGGAAATGGAGGGAATGACAAATAGTGCTCAGGTCTGTATTCTTCACACCCAAACTCTAGGGGATGCAAGGGGAGTTAGCTCGGCCAGTCTTCGACTCGCTCCATAACTGGGGACTTGTAACAGGACCTGAGGACTAGCAATCCGTACACCGGAGATTGTTCCCTTAGGAGTTACTCTAGTTATCTATCATAATCGCCCGAGGTGGCTGTTGTAATAAGAATTTGCCTAAGTCTTATCATGACTAGGATTTATGTAAATCGGCTCAAATCTCATCAATAAAACTTGATTCAGTTTCTTTTTTATTCGATGTTTGAAGCCAGTTTCTATTTTCACGCCTCGGCTCGTGAACGAGACATCCTTCATTTTATACTATTTAAGTTTTGCAAGCAAAAAAGTGACATGATAGACACTTTTAACACGAAGTAAAAGATCAACATTTTGAGGCATTCAAATGTTCATTAACAGCTCGAAGGCCATCTAAGAAAATTTACAAAGTAACGGCCTGGAGGCCTAAGGCTCGAAAGCCTAAACAGCAAAAAAAAAAAAAAAAAAAAAAAAGAGAACAGACGAAGTTCACTTGTCAGCACTAGAAGACGAGGCTTCAAAACCTTCACTCTATTCATCTTCATCACTTGAGCTTTCACTACTCGAAAGGAGTTTGCTCATCAGCAGTTGAGCCTTTGCAACATCCTCTTTTGTCTTGGCTATTTCTTCATCCAAGGTTACTCCGGCTTTGTATTGCTCGAAAGTCTTCAGCGTGGTCTGGATAATAGCCTATTTCTTATCAACTCGGGCTCTAGTATCTCTGGACTTCAGCCTAGTTTTGATCTTAGACTTAAACTTAGATGAAAAAATGGCTCATTCTCTCTGAAGAATCTCAACCTTTGCCTCAAGGGTTTGAGTTTGAGCCTCAAGCTCGGTCACCTTCATTGAGAGCTCCCTCGATTGGCTTTGAAGCTGTCTGGTCAAATCATCGATCGTTGTATTTGCTGCTTGTTATACTTTAAGCACCTCCTAAGGACACTAGAAGGGGGGGGGGTTGAATAGTGTCCTCCGATTTTTGTTGTAAGAACCTGGTTCTTCCGTAGTAGAACAAGGTTCCTCAGTTCTCTTTTTATGCAAACTATACTTAAGAACACACTTCAAAACATTCACCAAGAACACAAGGATTTTACGTGGAAAACTCCTTGCTCAAGGGAGAAAAACCACGACCCACACTCTGGGATTTTCAATCTCAATCCACTAACACAAGAGCAACGTTTCAGATTACAGACTCTGTAACCAAGGGGCTACACTCTAGACCCTAATCACTAACCAAAGCTAAACTCTAGCTTTTTCTAGTAATCACAAAGTAGTTTGCCTAATACATATGCTTCTGAAATAAGCTAATAGACAAAACAATGAACACTTGTAACAGAGACAACTTACAACTCGATGAACCTAGACAAGAGATCTAGACTCAAATACTCAGCATGCAAACCAGTTGTCTTCTTCAGTTTTCCAACGTAGACAGTTCTTCAGATCACCTCTATATGCTCTCGACTCTCTATTTGAAAAACTGATTTCGGCTGTCTCTTCTACTTGCTTTTATATAGGTCTTACAACCCTAGTTGAGTCCTGCTGGGAATTCTCTTAATTATGGCAATATCAGATTCGCAGTAACTCTTTTCCATGTTAAAGTCTAACTCTTGTCCACACTTCAAAGATACAGCCTGGACACCGCCTCTTTTAGTCTGACTAGGATACGTCAACAACCACGCGCCACTACTCCTAGTTCCACAGGGATTTGCAACCCGTAATCTTTTCGATCAAGCGTGTCCTTCATCTCAAGGACAAGGTTCTTCTCCTGAACCTCAGTGTCCTTCCCGTTTGTCATACTTCAAAACCAGCTCTCAACAAATTCCCCCTTTTTGATGATGACAAACAAACGTTGCCCAAGAACCTACATAACATATACCAAAAACAAGAACAAAAAAAAACAGAACAATAAAAACAGATGAGTTAGGTCACAAACACCCCAACATTATTCTTCCCCCTTTTGGCATCATCGAAAAGATTCAAAGACCTGCAGAAACTTGTCAGATTAATCTAGTCTAGAGCACAAGGCAACTCATCAGTGTCAAGAACATAGGTATATCAAAATAAGGGCCCAATAAGGAACCAGGTACTGAAACAAGAAACAGTCGCAAACATAAGAAATTTAAAATCAACATCCAGAGGGTGACAGCAGCACCACTCTATTTAGTTACACAACAAAAATTGAAATTGTCTTAATTATCCAAAACATGCAATCAAAGGAGAATAGGGAGGAATAAAGATCAGGTGGGGTAAGAAAAGAGAAAGATAGGAGGACAGGACTGGAAGAATCACAGCTGAAGGTTGAAGTGCTTAACGAGTGCCTCAAGTTGTTTCGTATTTTTGGCCCTCTCCATCACCAGCTCGGCCTCATACTTGTGGCAATCAATCTTCAAGCGATCAATCTCTTGATCCTTCACCTTCAACTGCCTGTGCAGTTCAGCATTTTCTTCATTAACTTCAAGAACCATTTTCTCCAGTTCCTGCACAGCACCGATAGCCTCATCAGGTCCAAACTCTTCACTGTCCTCTGACTCCTCCTGCTTGACCTGCATTGGCCTTTTGGAAGCCCTGCTTTCTTGAAAGAAGTCACAGCTCTTCAGCACATTAACCCCAAACCTCTGATGGATAGTTGGCTTCTTCCCTGCACCTAAAGGCACTCCAAAATGCTCAAGAATCTGATGGATGATGTAAGAATGCACAAGAGAGTGTGGCTTCTGATCAGTATCACAGATTCTCTTTATGTGCCTAATAATGAGCCCAGGCAAATTTATTTTTACCCCTCTGTCCATCAGATCCATATAGGTCAGATCAAGAGCACTAGCCTCACAATTTCTTTCCCCCCTAGGCAGAAGAAACCTATGCACAAATTCAAACAAAAGCTGATGTGCAGGCTCCATCTCCTTTTTCTCAACCTTCCTCTCCTTCCTCAATCTGGGTTTCCCTGAAAACTTTCTCACAACATCTAAGGGAGTAACTCTATCTGTTCTCTTTGGCCATTTGAGCTTAACATACCTGCAATACCCTTCAGCAGGTACATCCAGAATTACTCCCAGTTCAGGTCTCCCAAATTCAATCTCTACTTCTTTCACAGTTGTAAACACCCTCCTGGCTACTACCCTGCAATTTGTATAAAACTCCCTGACTTCATCTACAAACAGCTTCCTGTCATTGTTTCCAAACAAGCTCAACCAACCCTGATCTCCTATCATTCTCAACAAGGATTTCATATGAAACTCCTTTTCATCATACAGTATACTCCCTGGCAGCACCTGATGTCTGGAAAAAAAAGCTTCCCTATCCACTTCTTTTCTTTTCTTCTTACTCTCCACCTCACTGTCAGTATCAGAATCACTGGGTTCCACATAACTCCCAGCTTCACTTTCCTCCTCTTCCTCACCAGCTCTCTTCTCCTCTTCTTCTTTCTTCTTCTCTTCTTTCCTCATCTTCACATTTTTTACTGTCTTTCCTAGCTTTTCAATCCTCTCCATCTGCATTTTGAAAGCCGACCTAGTACCAACTCTCCTGACCACAGGCTCACTAGCCTCTTGGTCACCTCCTTCACTTTCTTCATCTACCAGTCTAGATTTCAACACTGGTTTCCCATCTCTCACCAACCTTCTTCTTTTTTCAGGCTCTACTTTATTTTCTTTTACAAACACCACCTCATCCTCCTCTTCCTCACCTGTCACCTTCTCATCTTCTACCCCAAATTTTCTTTTCCTTTTTAATTTTTTTCTCTTCCTTGTCACTCTCTTGTTTTTCAACAACAACTTCCTTGTTTCCATCTTCATCAGATTCTGTCCAGCTAAAATCTGCATCATCAGCTCCAGTAGGGTTTAGACAAGTAACAGGTTCTTGTCCCTCTCCCCCTGGAATTTCAGCAGTAGCAGTTCCATCACCCTCAGGGCCTTTAGGCACAGAATCCTCTAAACACACCCCTGTTCCACTCACATCTTTACTTGACTCACCAACATTTTTTCTCAGAGATTCATCATTATCCAGTTCCCTCAACTGTTCTTCTATTTTTTCGGCTATATTTAACTCGCCTCTAGACACACCGTCTACACCATCCTGCACATCTTCTCTAGGTTCATTCTCTTTAGTTTCTTGTTCCTCCTCACGTGGGTTCCCCCTATCTATATTGTCCCTCTGCTCAACATCTACTATTTTATCTAATTCAGCAACTAGGGTTTCAGTTTCTACAATGCCAGGACTGGCTATATCAACTGAACCAACAGGTGTAGATGGAGTAGGATCAGAAATTACCTCAGGTAACGGTTGAGATGAACTTTGAGTAGTGGGTGTTGAAGGAACGGCTCTTGATTTTAACTTCTTGACCAGTTTCTTGTCCCCCTTTTTGAGAAATTTTAGGCGAGCCCTAGCAATTCTTTCAGCAAGAGTGGATGGAGGTGGTCGTTCAGACATCTTGAAGAATTTTGTAAAGAGTCCTGAGTTTGTTGACGGTTTATCTATTTTAGGGCTTGAGAGAATTTTGATGTTCAATTGGAAGTGGTGGACGAGATCATGAGAGATTGAAGAAGTGTTGTAGAAAGAGAGAGGGTTTTGGTGAAGTGACAATGTCTAGGGAAGGCAAAACAAAATAATGAGTATAAAGAAGGGGAGCTTTTTGAACTTTTTGAGAATCGGGAGAAGTTAAGAGATTTGACGGTTATGAACTTAATTTAAATATACCCTTTTCAAGAAGTGGGGTCCAAGCAATTTAACAGGAGTTCTATCCTAAAAAGGAATGTGCTCCTATAATTTTGGACAGTTATGAGACTATGGAGAATCTCCCATGATGCACGTATAATAAACAATTTTAATTCCAGTTGTGACAACTAACAGATAGAGTAGATTTACTGTACCTGGACACGATTCCTCACGTTAACACTGGTTCCTCCTCAGTACACCGTAGGTTCTTCATGGGATCACATTATTTGTACCTAATGCTCAAAACACTAAAAACGAGTGTACTTACTCAAGTACAAATTTAGTCCAGATAGTAATGACAAATTCCTAACAGACACTTTTACTACTAACCTAGCCAATCACCAGGGGATTACCTGCTGGGTCATCCGTGTATTTTGGTCATCCCTAACTCCAACCTGTTCCTCTCGAACTGCACCTTGTTCAAAGCTTTGGTAAATATGTCAGCAATTTGGTCTTCAGTCCTGCATGAATTCATAGTGATTAGACCCTTTTCTACATTGTCTCTCAGAAAATGATGTCTAATATCAATGTGTTTGGTCCTTTTGTGTTGGACTGGGTTCTTGGCAATGTTCACAGCACTAGTGTTGTCACAAAAGATTGGCACTGCCCCACACTTGATTCCAAAATCCTCCAGTTGCTGCTTGATCCATAGCAATTGTGAGCAGCATGAAGCAGCTGCCACATACTCAGCTTCAGCAGTTGACAAGGCAACAGAGTTTTGTTTCTTTGTAGCCCATGACACCAAGCAAGGACCTAAGAAGTGTGCCATCCCCGAAGTGCTTTTCCTATCAACCAAATGACCTGCATAATCTGCATCAGCAAAACCAATTAGTTCAAAAGTTCCACCTCTGGGATACCAAAGGCATAGATCCTGAGTCCCTTTCAAGTATCTCAGAATTCTCTTCACAGCTGTCAAGTGTGATTCCTTAGGTTTTGACTGAAATCTGGCACACAGTCCTACGCTGTAGACTATGTCAGGTCGACTTGCTGTGAGATAAAGAAGTGAGCCAATGATTCCTCTATACTTGGTCTCATTTGTCGAAGGACCAAGTTCATCCATATCTAGCTTTGTTCCAGGAGCAATAGGAGTAGTCATCTCCTTAGCTCCTTCCATGTTAAACTTCTTCAACAATTCCTTGACATATTTTTGCTGGTGTATCATAGTTCCTTCCGGCGTCTGCTTTATCTGCAACCCAAGGAAGAAATTCAATTCACCCATCATGCTCATTTCAAACTCACTTCCCATCAGGTCAGCAAAACCTTTGCTCAGCTCCTCATCAGTGGCTCCAAAGATGATATCATCGACATACACTTGAACTACCAGCAGATCCTTTCCTTGCTTCTTGAGAAATAGTGTGTTGTCAATTTTACCTCTTGAAAAGCCATTTTTCATCAAGAACCCTGAGAGTCTTTCATACCAGGCTCTAGGAGCTTGCTTCAAACCATACAGAGCCTTGTCCAGTTTGTACACATGATCAGGGAATTCATTGTTCACAAAACCTGGAGGCTGTACTACATAGACTTCTTCATTTAGGTACCCATTCAAGAAGGCACTCTTCACATCCATCTGATACAGTGTGAATTCCATGTATGTAGCAAAAGCAATCAGCATTCTAATGGCTTCCATTCGTGCCACTGGTGCAAAGGTTTCATCATAATCTATTCCTTCTTCTTGACTGTAGCCCTGAACAACCAACCTTGCCTTGTTTCTTGTAACTATGCCATGTTCATCCAGCTTATTTCTGAACACCCATTTAGTTCCAATTATGGATCTGTCCTTTGGTTTAGGAACTAGGTGCCACACTTTGCTTCTTTCAAATTGATGAAGTTCCTCCTGCATAGCTATAATCCAATCTGGATCTTCTAGAGCTTCTTTGACATTTTTTGGTTCCAAGGCTGAGAGGAAAGCAAAAAATGCACAGAAGTTCTTTAATGCTGACCTAGTCATAATTCCTGTATCCAGTTCAGATAGAACATTCTCCAAAGGGTGAGAACTTTGATATTTCCATGGCTTGATCTGGATCTGATTAGAAGAACCTGCAGTATCGTCTTGAGTAAATTCTTCTTGACTTTCTTGATCTTCAGCTTCATCAGAAGTTCCCCCTGTCAAGTTGACTCCTTCATCGGACATGACTTTGCTCTCCTTTTCATCTGAGTCCTCCAGTTCATCTATGCTCTCTTCTCTTCTTAAGCCAATCACCTGATCATCTGCATCATCTTCTCTTATTTCCTTATCTGATTCATCGAACACAACATGCATACTTTCTTCTACTACTTGTGTTCTTCTGTTGAGTACCTTGTATGCCTTACTTTGAGTGGAGTATCCCAGGAATATTGCCTCATCACTCCTAGCATCAAACTTTCACAAGGGTTCCTTGCCATTGTTGTGAACAAAGCATTTGCACCCAAAAGGCCTTAGGTGTGCAATGCTTGGCTTTCTACCTCTGAGTAACTCATATGGAGTTTTGTCAAGAATGACTCTGATGGAACACCTATTTAGCAAGTAACATGCAGTGTTTACAACTTCAGCCCAGAAGTTTCTTGCTAGTCCACTTGACAGCAGCATGGTTCTAGCCATATCCTCCAACGACCTGTTCTTCCTCTCAACCACCCCGTTTTGTTGGGGAGTTCTTGGTGCAGAAAAGTTGTGATCTATGTTGTTCCCTGCACAGTACTCAGAAAATTTTGAGTTTTCAAACTCAGTTCCATGATCTGTTCGAATACTGATGAGTTCAAGACTTAGCCTTTTCTGAACCACACCAGCCCAGTCTTTAAAGTTCTCAAAAGCTTCATCCTTAGAGGCCAAGAACAAGGTCCATGTATACCTTGAGTAGTCGTCAACAATCACGAACACAAACCTCTTTCCTCCTCTGCTTTTTACTCTCATAGGTCCACACAAATCCATATGTACCAGCTCCAGTGGCTTAGATGTGCTGACCACTTTCTTTGACTTGAATGACGTTCTTACATGCTTTCCCTTTACACAAGCATCACACACTTTTATGTTTTCAAACTTCTTGTTTGGCAATCCACGAACCAGTTCCTTCGAGGCTAGCTTATTTAATTGAGTGAGACTTGCATGACCCAGTCTTTTGTGCCACAGCTGAGAGTCGCTTTCTTGTACATTCAAGCATGTCAGGTTGTTTTCAGGTAAGGACCTCAGTGACGCCTTGTACACATTGTTCACTCTTTTTCCTTCCATTACCACTTCTCCACTCTGTAGGTTCTTCACGATGCACCCTACAGATGAGAAGCTCACTTCGTTTCCTCTGTCACACAGTTGAGAGATGCTCAGTAAATTGTGTCTAAGACCATCCACACAATACACATTTTCAATTGCATGCTCAAGAGATCTCCCAATCTTCCCAATGCCTACTATCTGACCACTTTTTCCTCCTCCGAAGGCCACACTGCCTCCTTGAAATGCTGCAAGTGAGAGAAAGTTTCTTCTATCTCCCGTCATGTGCCTAGAACAACCGCTATCCAGAATCCAGCTTGAGTTGTTCTCCCTCACTCCAGCCTGCAAAACAATTAGAGATTAGCCTTAGGAACCCAGACAAGCTTGGGTCCCTTCTTATGAGAAAATGGATAAATCAGATCTTGTTTGGCCCATTTGGGTAAAACACAATTTTTATTCTTGGCCCTTGCCTTGGTAATGTTAACACACCTTTGTTTAGTATGACCGGTTTGACCACAGAAAGTGCATAACATGTTGCAAGGTAATCCCACATATTTGCTTTTAGGATTATATGGAGGCAAGGGCTTCTTGAATCCTAAGCCTTGTTTTCCTTTATTTTGATTTTCAAGAACCCAATGCATTGCTTCTGAAGACTTATTCCATTTTGTAAGTCTGGTAAGTTCAAGTTTTGAGTTTTCAACCTTCTGATTTAACATCTTATTTTTTTCAATTTCTTGGTTTAAAATCTCATTTGTCCTTTTCAATTCATCTTCCAGAAAGGTTTGAACTTCACTCATAACTTGCTTACCATTCTTACTCTCTCTCAACTGTCTACATTCTAATTCAAGCTCAGTGATCTTAGAGTTTGACACAAGAGTCTGTCCTTTCATGATGGCATTTGTTTCTTCAAGCTCAATGTTCTGTTCTAGGAGACTCTTGTGCTTAGTTCTAAGATCACCCAATTCTTCAATTAATTTATCTTTTTCAAGCTTTTCTTTTTCATATCCTTCAATCAATGTGGCTGTGATTAGGATTAGATTTTCAGAAGAGTATGTATGTAAAGTTTCCTTAAGATCAGATAAACATACCTCTGCTGAACCGTCAGCTTCCTTTCCTTCAGTTGCCATGAGGGCAGAGTCCTTCTTGGTGTTGTCAGCTATGTACAACTCCTTCAGTTTCTTCCATATCTCCTTGGCTGATTTACATTCCTGTATCTGTCCGAGCACATCATCTGTAAGTCCTCTTCTTAGATAGCCCTCAGCCTTGGAGTTTGCTTGTAGCCAGTCCAGATCTTGTGGATCTAGTTCTTCTACTTTCTTGGGTACCAAGACTCCATTTGCTGCTCTCTTCACTGGAACATGAGGTCCTCTTTTCACAATTAGCCACAGACTATAATCAGTCGCCTGCAAGAAATTCTTCATTTGTTTCTTCCAGTAATTGTAATGAGTCCCATTGAACACTAGTGGCTTTGATGGATCTCTTCCCCATTTTGCTTCAAGAGGATGTTCTTCGTCAGAACTAACATCCGTCATCCCTGCTAATGCTAGTGGTGAGTCATCGTCAGCTTCCTTCTCGTGATCAGACTCACTGTCAGTTGGTCCCCATGTGGCATAGAAAGCTTCCTTCCTTTTCCTTCGTTCTGCTCTGAAGTTTGGGGGCCGTCTTGACTTCTTTCTATCTGCATCGTTTTCCTTTGTGGTTTCCTTTTCCTTTTCCTTAGCAGCTCTGTTCTTCATCCACTCTATTTCCCACATTGGGCAATCCATGACAGCATGATCCTTCTTGAAGCATTTGAAGCATCCAGAGTAGTCAGGACTGTCAACTATGTTCTTCCTGCTAGAGCTCTCCTTGTTCCCTCGTTTAAATCCTTTAAACCTTCCCAGATTGAGTTTTTGTCTTAGAGCACTTACCATTGCAGCTTCCACTGATTGAAGATCAACATATTCATCAGCTTCTTCTGTTGCTTCCAGTGCAAGGGTCTTTTCCTTCTTTGCTGCAGGTTTAGCCTTTGAGTCCTTCATCATCTCGTGCGTCTTCAGACTTCCAACCAGTTCTTCAAGCTTGATGGATTTCAAAGGTTTGGATTCAATAATGGCCGTCATTTTTGGTTCCCATGCTTCAGGTAACACATTCAGGATTTTATCAACCATCTCCACCTCAGGCAGTTCCATCTCCAGAGATCTCATTTCATTTGTAATCATGGTCAACCTGGTCATCATATCCTGAATTGATTCCTTCTCGCCCATAGTAAATAACTCAAATTGTCTCTTCAACATTCTTCTTTTTGAGTCCTTTACTTCAGTGGTTCCTTCGTGTGCAACTTGTAAAGCATCCCATATTTCCTTAGCCGTCTTATACGATGATACTCGATTGAACTCTTCTGGACCCAGACCACATATAACCAACCGCTTGGCTTTGTGGTTCTTTTCGATCATCTTATAGTCAGACTCATCAAACTCTTCTTTCAGCTTAGGTTCTTTTGTGGCAGTGGTTCCTTCACCAACTATTTTGGTGGGAATCAGGTTTCCTTCAGAGACTATCAGCCAGAGTTGATAATCTTCAGCACATATGTAATTCTCCATCCTATTTTTCCACCATGCGTAGTATTGCCCATTAAACTGTGGAGGCCTCAGAACCGACTGTCCTTCAGTAATAGTAGGCGGTGCACTCATTTTGATCCTTCTCAAGGTGTTAGCCTTACAAGAGAAGACCCGCTCTGATACCACTTGTTATACTTTAAGCACCTCCTAAGGACACTAGAAGGGGGGGTTGAATAGTGTCCTCCGATTTTTGTTGTACGAACCTGGTTCTTCCGTAGTAGAACAAGGTTCCTCAGTTCTCTTTTTATGCAAACTATACTTAAGAACACACTTCAAAACATTCACCAAGAACACAAGGATTTTACGTGGAAAACTCCTTGCTCAAGGGAGAAAAACCACGACCCACACTCTGGGATTTTCAATCTCAATCCACTAACACAAGAGCAACGTTTCAGATTACAGACTCTGTAACCAAGGGGCTACACTCTAGACCCTAATCACTAACCAAAGCTAAACTCTAGCTTTTTCTAGTAATCACAAAGTAGTTTGCCTAATACATATGCTTCTGAAATAAGCTAATAGACAAAACAATGAACACTTGTAACAGAGACAACTTACAACTCGATGAACCTAGACAAGAGATCTAGACTCAAATACTCAGCATGCAAACCAGTTGTCTTCTTCAGTTTTCCAACGTAGACAGTTCTTCAGATCACCTCTATATGCTCTCGACTCTCTATTTGAAAAACTGATTTCGGCTGTCTCTTCTACTTGCTTTTATATAGGTCTTACAACCCTAGTTGAGTCCTGCTGGGAATTCTCTTAATTATGGCAATATCAGATTCGCAGTAACTCTTTTCCATGTTAAAGTCTAACTCTTGTCCACACTTCAAAGATACAGCCTGGACACCGCCTCTTTTAGTCTGACTAGGATACGTCAACAACCACGCGCCACTACTCCTAGTTCCACAGGGATTTGCAACCCGTAATCTTTTCGATCAAGCGTGTCCTTCATCTCAAGGACAAGGTTCTTCTCCTGAACCTCAGTGTCCTTCCCGTTTGTCATACTTCAAAACCAGCTCTCAACACTGCTTCAATTTCAGCCCGGAGGATTTCTTCTTGAGCCTTCTTTTCAGTTTCAAGTTTATCAATGGTCTCCCAAGACTTGGTCAGCTCAAGCGCCTACTCCTCAGCTACTTTACGAGCTCGGTCTAGATCAATATCAGAGTTGAGCAAGTGCTTCTCGAGCTCAGCGACTTTGGCTTGGAGCCCAGCCTTTACGCGACCTAATCGCTCCCCAATCTTCCTCAAATTTGCCGCTCGGCCAGCCTCGATCTCAATCGCTTTCATAGCATAAACGAAACTCTGCAAACAGAAGGAAAATGGTTATAAAGGTGCAAATGTAATTAAAAAAGACCATTTAAAGTAGAAGGAAATTACATGAATTGCGTGTTGAGAGTACATAAGCCATCAAGTCGTGGATCGGCTAATCCTTGAGGCGCTCTCGCTCTACTGGGCCGAGCAAGTCCTTAAGACTGATGAGAACGGCTAGTGTGTCGTCCAACATGCACAAATTGAGAGAGATTCTTATCATTCTAGGGATCATATCAGAGGCCGATGGGTGATCAGCCCGAGCGAAGTCATCATCTGCCCTGTCTTCATCTTGGGAAGGATCAGTAATCGCCCTCTCCTCGGCAGAAAGGCTTTCATCCACCACGACTTTAACTTTAGCCTCTTCAGTGGCTCGGTTCTCTTTGAGGTTGGCTACCTCGAATTCATTATGGGCATCAGCAGGTTCGTCAACTTGGCCTCGCTGAGGAACCCCAGGTGACTCAGCCCGATGACATTTTGCTTTGGAGGGGTTAGCTGTTGCTCCCATCCTTTTCCTTGAATCTGAACATATGAGAGGGTAAAAAAAAAATGAGAAAAGAAATGAATAAAGTAGTTGGGCCTAGGATTCAAACCTTTTGAAGTCTTGGGACCAGGCGATTTCTTCGAGACTTTGGCTTTGGAGAGGGCCCCGATCGAGTTCTCTAATTCCTTCAAGCTATACCCTGCCTCGGGGACTTCAATTTTTTTCTTCTCTTCATTCTTTTTCTTCTTCTTTTTATCCTTTTCTTCTCTTTCTTTTCTTCTTCGTCCGGCTTGTTAACTGCCCTATTTGGGGAAGCCCGTAAAATAAGGAGGTTGAGTAAGGGTAAATTTTGAGTAAGAAGAAAAAAAGCATAAACACATATCAACCATGCTGTTTGCACGACCACTGGTTCTCATCCAACGCCGCCAAGATCATCTACGATCTTTCCGGCCTCAACTTGGCATCTATAATTGCCTGGACCCAGGCAGTCAAACCCTTCAGAGGGTTGATTGGAAGCTTCTCCACTGAAAATATGAAAGAATGATTAAAGTCTGAGGAGTTATGAAGATGAAAAAGAAGAAGTCAAGGTTCGGAAACTTACGAGTTTTGTTCCACAATTTGGGTACCCAGCCTCGGCTGAGATAAGAGCAGTGGTGATGAGGACGAACCGATCACACCAGCCACGGTCTTCGGTATCATCACCCTTTGTTAATAAAGAAAACTTGCCTCATTTGCTCAACTGAACAACTTCATCTTATGCATGGTGGGGTAAAAAAGGGAAATTAAATAGTCGAAAGTAAAAGGGACTTTGGCTCGTTGGCTCAGGAAATTAAGATATTGAATAACCCTCAAAATGTCGGGACCTAGCTGAGCCAAGCACAACTTGTAGGTTCAGCAGAAGGTGTCAGCTATATGATGGATTGGAAGGGTAAAACTATCATAAAGGGATAGGTGTAAACAAAGGAAAGCCCATCAACACTATCACAAGTGCGATGCTCCGGAGCAGGAACTGCAATCTAGTCGGGGCCCCAATTGCAATCTTCTCAAACCTGATCTACGTGAGCTTGTGTAATTAGGATTGGTGAAAGCTGAATGGGCACATTCATGTTCTTCTCAAGATCGGAGGCCGTTTGTTTTTGCATTCTTAAATCTTTACCGGGTTCATATTTTGAAGGAATCACTTGATAGGGTTTAAGTATTCCGGTGAAAGATTTCTTCTTGAGCTTTGAAGTTTCTGCGGCTTCTGTTTCATTATTGTCATCATTGGAAACTTCTTAAGTCACAGCTCCGTCGTCTCCAACTAATACCTCCTCCTGGTTGGTGGTATCACGATGGTTGGAGGTTGCCTCATTATCGCCTTTCTCTAGCGAAATAATTTTCGATTGCACGGGTACGCTCGCCGATCACCACCCATTACCGTGATGTTATCGTCAATAGTTCTTTCCTTTGATGATCTTTGAGCGGAGTGAGTAGAAGACATGATAGCAAGGTTGGGTAAGGAAGGAAGTAGAAGTTGTAGGAAATTTTTTGCTGTAGATCACAGACTTGAGAAACAGTGAAAATGGTGGACAAGTTGGTTGATTTATAGGAGAGGGGATACTCAAGTGCTTTGAAAAGTTATCATCATTACTTTTACATTAGGAAGGTAAAACAAAGGGTTAGAACCGCTCAGAAATTGCCGCACGCAGTGAATGAGATGTTAAAGGGACGGCTACCTTTTCAAATTCCTTGGCGAAGATTTCGCCATGTCACTCTCCCGCCAAATTTATTCCACCCCTCAAAAAATTCTGACTATTATCTGATGGGTGGGGAGGGGGGGGGGGGGGGACTATCTGTACTCGGTGAAAATTTACCGAGCCTCGACGCTAAGGCTCAAGGCATGATTTGGTTGAAACCTTTGCAAACGACCTCTCGAAGACGCTTGCTCGATTTCCGAGGCTAGATGCTTCGGGCAAGAATTGGATATTGGCGGCAAGTTACCACTCGAGGCGAGTAAAACCGTCATGAGGCGTATGGTTTACCCCTTGGTGAAAGTTCATTTTTCAGTGAACGAGCTCTAGTCTTTGTAACTAACGACCGTTTCCTACACATTTAAGAGGGAGATCATGGCCTGACCACTATTGAACATGGAGTACTGTCTATTGAATGCATTTATTGCTCTTCTTATTCTTGTAGACTATAAATAGTCATGGAAAGATAATGTAAAGGCATCTACAAACATATTAAATACACTTACTTTTTGTTTCCTAACTGTTGTTTAATTTCCTTTACCGAATTTTTTGTTATTTTACGGCTTTGATACAAATAATTGCTAGTTAACCCAAAACAAATTCGATTTATTGTCCTAATCAAATTTAGGCCAACACACCTTTTAACATGTAACTAATAGAGATAGGAGATCTCAATTATTCTACCGCATCCTCCGTGGTAACTTCATTATATTGCAGTGCCATACATTATTAAACTGATGTGTGGGCTCATTCCCAACAAGTATATAGACTGACAGATACAAAAGAACAGGTTAGTTCCCAATGACCAATTGTTGAGTTAAATATTATACATGAAGATGTTGATAATGAGATGCATGAAAGAAATGAAAAGAAGTTTAATAGAATCAGTTGCATTATACGTATTGACAGTGAACGAAAAAGATAGGCTGAAGCAAATTGAATGTGGCTAGATCAAGCAGCTCAGCAACCGAAATTCGATAAATTGTTCTTTCAAAACAGAAACATATGGACTATTGAATGTGGCTAGATCGCATAAACAGAATATTGTGTAGGTCGATTTACTATATGTATTTTTAGCTGGCTGTTGAGCTGGGGTGGTTTTGAAGCTCTTTATTTCTCGTTCCAAAATAAATATTTAGTTTGTACTATTTAGGAGAAATATTGGATATTATTTTTAACAAAGCAATGACGAATGAGACTCTTTACGATGAACATCTTCAAATTGAAGACAGAATTATGGACCACGCAAATGTAGTTAAACTTGTTAACTTCAGATAAATAAACAACATACGCAGATTTTGTGTAGCAGTGTCGATTTATTGTTAAATTAATATTCGATTTTATGAGGTTTTGGCTGTAGAACCAGCTAGGTTGGCTTTTAAGCTTTATTTCTGGTTCCAAATTAAGATTTACTATGTGCGGCTGATGAACAATACAAGATTAAATGATAGTAGTACTCCACCGTCTCAAAAATGATATGACACAATTTTTTTATTATTTAAAAAGAAAAAGAATTGCACAATTTTTAATTTGGAAACGATGTGATTTTCAAATTTTTTACATTAATGAGATAACTTAACCAGACAAATATTTATATCTTATTTTGGATCACAAGTTTCAAAAAAATTTCTTTCTTTGTTAAATTCCGATTAAGGGAGTAGTATTTTTAACTAAACGGTGTCGGATGAGACACTTTACTAAATGATATGTCTCCTCCACTGAGAATCTGAGATTACTTGAAAATGGAATTGGGCAACATTTGATGCAACGGATAAATGTGATACCTCTGCACCTTAACAGTAGTCCATTACATACAAAATTTTCATAGTCGAAGTATATCCTATATGTCACAGACCTAAAATGTAAATAAATAAATGTTGCCTCTCTATTTTAGATGACCAATTCTCAAATTCTAATCAACGTAATAGCAGAGCAGATAGAAATCACATGACAAGAAAATTTATCATCAAACGCGAGATATTTTTGTGTACTTTTGGTGATTTCTCTTTTACCATTAACTAAAAGTAGAAGGCAAAAGGACCTTTTTAAGAACCAATACAAGGGAGATAGATTTCATCCTTAAGCATTTACGTTTTGAAATTAGTCTCCTTCATGAATTAATCAAGAGCCACAGGATCTTATTATTAATTCCTAGTTATAGCAATTCTATGTACGTATATGATATTTTAATGATTTTAGTGATCCTTCTTATGACTTGAGATTATATAAAACTGGAAAATAGAACTGAGAAAACAAATACTCCATCTTTTTTAGTTGGGGTTTTTCATTTATAGATGGTTCAAAATGCTTGTCAATTTAAAATATCAAGATCAAATTTACCATTGCTTTCCCATAATACCCCTAATATTAATTGTTCTTGAAAAATATGTCATTTGTGGAGAAACATTTATAAAATAGATAAAATGATAAATTAGTAAAAATACTATGCTTATTTATGATTTCTTAAAGGATATGTAAAATCAAACCTTACAACTAAAAAGCACCGAATGGAGTACTGATTTATAAGATTGACATATAGTTGAAGCATGACATCTTTTATACCAAAACATTTAATACAGGATGGGAGAATGAAGAGAAGCCAAGTGATAGTAATTACTCCTAATAGTAACACATTGAAGGGTCATTTCTTGCCATTATAAATCTAGTGTCCTTTGGCTTTCTCATAAAATTTGCTGTCACGTTTCATGTACCTCGTTAAAAGAATTAAAGCTGTACAGCATATATATTTCTTGAGGATTTATAGTGCCAAATGGTGGTGGGTAACAATGAAAATAAATTTTAAAAGGTGTACTCTTGATGAGTACTTAACCCTTTATCAGATTTATTCATTGAATATTGGCCTGCGAGGTGTCCTGCCTACTCATTATTATGCATTTGAATGTTCTGTACTCCTATACAGGCTTGTAATCTAAATTTCCACATGCATAATTAGGTTTAATGTGATATAGAGATGTGATGAATTACAGGAATTAAAGACACACTAATATAGAATCAATACAGAAAAAGTATCAGCTTATGTTATGTACTTTCAACATCCTGGAATTTAAAGCTTAATTAGCACATAACCTTATTATCTCCATAAACAGAACCTTGAACCCAAATAGTTAATTCCGGATCCGCTCTCTACCGAATAGAATGATGTCTGAAAGGAAGTTATTAGTATTGATTATCACCAAGGAGAGTGCGGTGGAAAGTATATATGCGACCTCCGCCCTTAACCAAAGGCCTTTAGATTGATACTTTATGAATGCTGAAATTTTATTTATGCAGTGCAAATTCAAATTAATTAAGATAGTAAGTTCGTATGCCCCAAAACTAATTACTCAGTGACTGGTGATGAGTGAACTTTTGTTAGTCCTGCCACTGTTATGAAGCTTTACCTGATGAAGCAGTAGGGTTAGTAAATAAACAGAAAGCTCTATTAAGTTTTTGCTTAAACAGAAGAAGTAATTGCATAGCAAACATTGAATACCACGCGGTTTCAAAGAAATGCTTTGGCTCAAGCATCATGGAGAATTAAATGCTTTTGCTGTCACATTTTTGACTCTTTCACTACGCTTCTTAAATCTTACCGTTTACTACTTTACCTTTTCGTATAACCATCATGTAGTTTAGGATTCACTTGGTTAAATAATTTGGATTCACGCCGTGTAAGATTATTAAGGATGAAGCTCTATTAAAGATTTTTTTTGTTTTTTTATTTCATTTCGAAAGCTGGAAACTGAATCTCTAGTGATCCCATCCATCAGTACATCCCTTGGTGGTCACTTCTATTCTCACACATACATTAGTGACTCTCCTTCATTTCTATATATGCAAATCAAATACATCCTTAGCCCTTAGACATTTCTCCCGTAGACCTTTGTCATTGCTTTTTCCGAGAGGAGAAGGAAAACGTTGGGAGTCAAAAGGAAGCAACTGCAGAAGAAAACATCAAATTAGAAAAGAGTAGAAGGACAACTCCAGAAAAGAGTCTTTAGAAGAATATAGTGCTGAGATTATGGGTAGACCCCCTTGTTGTGACAAAGTAGGGGTGAAGAAAGGACCATGGACTCCTGAAGAAGATATAATGTTGGTGTCTTATGTTCAAGAACATGGTCCAGGGAATTGGAGGGCTGTTCCAACCAAAACAGGTTTCATTTTGCTTCTCTAGTTCTATTTTCTACGCATGATATCTTGTACTATCTAGTTAGAGTAAGGAAAGTGCTAATATAAGTAATGGAACCTGGAATTCTAACTAGTTCAGAAAAGTACAACAATGTCACCTGGAATTTGAACATTGATCTAAATAGAATTTTGAGCCACCTTTACCACTATATACCAGAATCTTTCATTATTAAATAAGGAGTTTCAACAATTTACATATATTCAAAAAAGTTATTGCAGTGTAAGTATGGTAAGCTTACTAAAGATTTGTTTTTGTGCGGCTTTTCATAGGGTTGAGAAGATGTAGTAAGAGCTGCAGGCTAAGATGGACTAACTACCTGAGGCCAGGGATCAAGCGGGGTAACTTTACAGATCAAGAGGAGAAGATGATTATCCAACTTCAAGCTCTTTTAGGCAACAAGTATGCTCTTAACCTCTTCCCTTGCCCCTCTTAAACCTAATCTTAAGAGTACTAAATTTTCTTTTGTACTTCTAAACTTGCATATTGTTAGCATTAATAAACTTTATTGACTTAGACGAACTCATAATTTGGAGTTATAAGAGAGTTTATAATGTGTGTATGAATTTATTATATACATACATTCTACATTTTTTCTACATATATACTACATCGTTCAAGCCGAATGTCAGAGGTGGATCCAGATTTAAACAAGACGAATTTTATATTCTGACCATTGAGTTGCAATTATTGGTACATAACTTAGTATTTTTTGAAACTTAGTAATATTTCACCTACATATCTAAGTTTTGTGTAAAAAATTAATACTCCTATTGAGTTTGGTTAAACCTGTTGGGTCTATGTTGGGCTTGCGTCCGCCTCTGCTCAAAGTAAAGGTTTTAGTTAAACTCACACAATCCATCCTACACTCACCTTTGTTTATAAGTTTTCTCAGTCATTTGGCATTTTTTGGTGAAAAAGTTTAGAAATTAGGGTTATCTCCTTGAGTAATAATTCCATATTCATACTTTTTTTGGTTTGTTCATTTTGAGTTTAATGTTTCTGACGTGTTTTGTCTGACATTGTAACAGATGGGCAGCCATAGCTTCATATCTACCAGAGAGAACAGATAATGACATAAAAAACTATTGGAATACTCATTTAAAGAAAAAGCTGAAAAAACTTCAAGAAACTGGAGATGATCTATTCTCTAGAGAAAATGGGTATTTCTCATCTTCAAACTCAACTTCTAAGGGCCAATGGGAAAGAACACTTCAAGCTGATATAAATATGGCTAAACAAGCTTTACATAATGCGTTGACCTTGGAAAATTTAAGCTCATGTGTTAAACAAGAAAGTCAAGTTTCTACTTATGCATCAAGTACTGAGAATATAGCACGATTGCTAAAAGGATGGATGGGTTCTTCTACAAACAATTCTGACTATTCAAAAACTTCATCTAACAACGTTGCGACAACTGATTCTTCTTCTTGTGATGGGACTCCAAGTGCAGAAAGTAAAGGTATGTGTTGAATTATGTGAATGCCACATAAATTACTCTCGCTGTTCCAAAAAGAGTGTCTACCTTTTCTTTTTTATTTGTTCCAAAATGAATTTCTCTTTCTATATTTGGTAATTTGACAATTCAAACACCATACATGGCAAGTTTACAACCACAAATTCGAAGACCTTTTAGTACATTACACACATCTTTAATTTAGAACCACAAGATTGAAAAGTCTTTCCATATTTCTTACACAGCGTGCCCAGTCAAACTAAGACACTCATTTTGAGACGAAAGGAGTAGAATATTTAATTATGTCTTCAAACGTATCCGTGCTAACTGCTCTTTTTCTTTAATCCATCATGTGACAATTCTTTTTAATGGGACACTTGAATCGGGTATTTTTTTTAAATTATTAAATTGATTCAATTGTGAAATAATACATGTGGTAAAGATTTTCAATCGATTTCATTAAATTCGACAATAGATTTAGAACTTATTTATTGCTTAATTGATTACGAATTATTTTTCTAGAAGGCCTAAATTTTGTTTTACACGGCCACTAAAACTTGCATCAGAATAGGATGCGTACATCACACCCTTAAATACGACTCTTTCCTGAATACTACGTGAACATGGGATGCTTTGTGCACTGGACTGCATTTTTCCTTTTCTACGAAAAATATTCAATTTTCATAAGATCTTCTTGAATGTTATTCAATAGGCCTAATGCATAACATTATGTTCAATTATGTGAGCTTTTGTGCTTAAATTATTATAAAGATCGCACTTTTGAATACTTAATTATGTCTTCTTCGATAGGTGAAATCGGTTTGATGGAATCCTTCAAGTCACTTTTTGGGTTCGAGTCATTTGAATCGTCAAGTTCAGATCAATTTTCTCAAACTGCATCTCCTGATGCTAGTAAACTTAAAGGTGAAATCAAGAAGGAAGCAAATGAACAAATGCCTTTGTCCGTTATGCTAGAGAATTGGCTGCTTGATGAAAATACAATTCAAGGAAAACATGATTTGAGTAACTTCTCCTTTGATGAAACTAATGACCTTTTTTAGGACCTCTTCTGTTAGTTCTTTTGAGGGATTTCCATAGATTTGAATACTCAGTCTCTCTTGTTCACTACGTACTTCCAATTTTTTGAAGCGTAATTAGATGTAACATCTCCAATTTGTTTTGTACTGATATGGTGCTCTTAACTGTGTACATTAGATCATTCTTACGTTGACTAGTTCAGCCAAGGGTAGAGTTGTTTTTACCATGACTAAGTTCTTTTGTTTCTAAATTTAGTTTCAATGGATTTTAAGTTATATATGTTCATGGTGCTGTTAGGTGCATATTTAATTGACTATAACATGTTATTACTCTATCTTTCAAGTAAACATATTAAATTTGTTACAAAGTGTAATTGCCTATTATTGTAGTCTACTTAATTAACCTAAGTATTTACTATAATCGTTTTTTCTATTGAAAAGGCATCAAGTTTGAATTTGAAAAACCCTTTTATTGGACTCTACCAAACATTGCATTGTGTCAGCACCTAGGAGTAATATGTAAGTCAAATCATATCAATTCATCACTGTGAAATGATAACTTGAGGTAAGAATGACTTTATTATTATGCATTTATTAGATTGATAAAAACATTGAGCACAAGTAATTTCCTTCTTTTTTTTTTTTCCTTTGAGAGCCTTCAGACAAAAATCTGGAGCTTTGTTCTTTATCTTGGTCAGACTGGATATGTCCGAACAATTGTCTTTTGACCTTAAATACCTGCCTTGAGTACACCAAGAATATCAAAGTCAACTAGCACAAATTCTTTGGAGTATCTACTTAATTCTTATCTCTAAAGTACATCCAATACGAAGATATAACTGTACTCTTGCTAGGTTCCTATGTCTTCAAAAACTTCAAACTCCAATGTCTAGGGTTCTTGGTGAAATTCCAATATAAAGTATCCATTGTTATCCTTTTATCGGTCTGTTTAGTCAAAAAATTAGTCCTAAGTTTTTTTCTCTTAAAAAAAGAGGTTGTATTAAAATATTTATTTAATTCTACCCTTATTATTCCAATAAGACATATACTGCCGTTTTATTCATTTTGTTAGTCAAAAAATTAGTGCTAAGTTTTTTTCTCTTAAAAAGAGAGGTTGTATTAAAATATTTATTTAATTCTACCCTTTTATTCCAATAAGACATATACTGTCGTTTTATTCATTTTGTTAGACAGATTAAATCAAATAGCATATATATATATATATATATATATATATATATATATATATATATATATATATATATATATATATAGGGATTTGCTAACCTACTACATGAAGGTAGTAGATAAGCACCCTACCCATTTTGTATTTACCTAATTTGTCCTTTTAAGTTACACTTGCTTGTTAAAACTTGAGGGTCATAGCTGTAATTTCTGCCAAATGGCTTTACTTTTCCTCTTCAATGCCTCTTTTGCCCTTTCAATGGTGGACGAACTTGGATCTTTCTTATGCAGATTTTTTATTCCTAAATAGTTTCCACTACTAACTAATTTGCACAGTCAAGCGTCCATATTTTCTCAATTTTTATTAGTATGTCTTTTGCTCTCTGACCAAAGACAAAAAAATAAGTTAGAAAAAAAGATCAATTTGCTACAGAATCACCTACTGTTCTGGAATATTGAAGCAAAGAATCCCCATTCTAGTAGTGAGCATATAGTATAATCGAAAAATATAATAAAACTACCAATTTATTTAGAAATTAACATTTCACACTAGGAAAAGAACAAACTTGAAGAAATGAGAAATAGAGAAAGAAACAAAAAGTTTTAAAAAATAGTAAAACAAAAAATACATGGCAAATTTGAAGAAACGAGAAAGAGAGATGAACTGAGAAGGAATAATAGATGGAACTTGACTTTGGCTCATGGAGGGAGACGAGAAATGAGGTCTTGGGTTCTGACTTGGTTTATTTACAAAATAGTCCCCATTATTAATGGTTTAGTATTAGATGGTAAGGTTATTTTTGAGAAACACAAAATAGGTAGGGTGCTAACCTACTGCCTTCATGTAGTAGGTTAGCAAATCTCATATATATATATATATATATATATGCCGTTTAATTTGTGATTTATACATTTGAAAGATGATTCTCCCCTTTCAGTTTATCTAACTTAAGATTATGAATTCATCGACCATCTCTATCATTTGTTTCCAAAATTTTGAGACAGAGCGATGGGGTATTTTCATTTACACCTTCTGACAAGCTGGAATTGCCCATCCCATATATAGAAAAGTGCCTATAAGACGATTAGCTTCACATGATACACTTGTTCACTCATCAGAGAAATTATTATCATTCCATAGCAATATTATGTGGGCAGCGATTAGTTTAGCCTTAAATGCTCACATGTGAAGTGTTGCATTTTACGACTATTTGAATTTGTGGAGTGCACAGTAAACGCCCAAGTCAATTAGCTCAAAAACTTTATAATTTAAGATTCACAATTGTTTTTTGTTCCTTCTAAGAAAGGATAATGACTCTTCGAATTAAGAGCATTTTCTGCTTTCTAATTTTCGTTTTAAAATATCAATATATACCTTAAATCATTGAAATTTTATCATAAAACTGTATAGGTGTCTTTTTTTTTTTCTTTTTCTATATAATATCATGATACTAATAGTATATTGTGCAAAACATGATGTAGACATCTTTGTATTTTGTTTTTTTTACTATCTTAATTTGGTCCGGATAAAAGATAAATCAATTTAAATCATCACTCCGAGAGTTAATTAATTAAAAGAAACTTAGGCAATGCATGCTTTTGAGTATGATACTCCTCATCCACATTCTTAATCATTCAAAGTTATAAATGTGAGAAATTTAGGAATAGTGTAATAACTACTCACATGGTCTTGGACCCTACTCTTACTTAACCCCACCTGAAAATGGCATAGAGCAGCAGGTAATGAAAAGACAAAGACATGTGCTCCATTTCAACAACACCTTTGCTAGCCCACTTCATGCTATGTATTTAACTCTACCATGTGGTTTTCTCATCGCAATTGGATATCGTGAGCCAGCTTATATCAAGGCTTTAGCATTTACACAGCCTTCCTCGACCAGCGGACAAATACAGATCTAGTACTACTTACAAACTAAAAGGGACATCGGATTCATTTTAGGGATTGGTTTGACTCAAATTCGTATTTCATTTGTAAACACATTTGTGGGCAGTACTTTGTATCTACTAGTACAAAATTTCCAAATGCGATCAGAATCCAAACCACATGCCATGACGATAATATTTTGTTACACTTATGATTAAGGAAAAAAGTCCATAGAGCAGAGAGGTTGGTAGACAGGTAAAATTTTACCCGCATCAGTTATTTACATCAGTTATTTACATTCAATATAGTTAAGTTAATCATTTAAAAAAACAAAGGTAAATTAGAAATTCTATTTCTAATAAATAAAAAATTTAAAAGAAACTAAAGTCCTAATAACTATTTAGGGTTGCCGTTTTCCTTAAGCTATGCTCCACTTATCTTTATTTTCATTCTTCTTCCAGCGTTCAAGCTTAATTGCAAGTTGCACTTTGCCATTTCTTCCTCTTTTTAATTTTATCTTCCCATATCCAATGCGTTCTTCATCAAAAACACAACATATCATATATTGCAGAGACAAGTTTTACAGGAAATTATATTTTGAGTATTTGAGCTTCGATTTGCAAACCAACAACCCTAGTAGCTCTACTATATAAGAAATTTGAGGTGATTGGATAAGTCTTGGAGAAAGATTTTATTTTCAAGTTTGTTGTAAACCGTATTATGAACCTAACACTCGCTACGAGTATACGAGCTCTATTCAGTGAACTGTTGGTTCCGTTCATGGGGTGATGTATGATACGTATAGAGATACAAAATAAAATATAAAATTCATTTGGACATTTTTAATACTAAACTCTATTTAAGGAATAAATAATATATCCACATGTTTTGCATAATTGAGACTTTTTGGAAAATAGGGTCATAATATTTTATATGACTTGCATATACCATTTAGTTTGATTACGAGATGCCTAGATGTGTATTTGAAAAATTTTAGTTAAAAACTAAGCTGTTAATTTTTGAAGAATCTAGCGCAATAGAAATTTGCACTGGCGTAACTTCTCCTCCTCCTCCTTATTCTTCAACCTCTTCTCCCTCCTCTTCTCCCTCTTTTTCGTCATCTTCTCCTTCTTAATCTCCCTCTCTTTATCTTCTTCTCTCTCTTCTTCTTCATTACCTCCTCCTTCTTTTTCTCCATCTTCTTCTTATTCTTCCTCTTCTTCTCCCTCTCATTCTACTCTCTCTTCTCCTTCTCCTTCTACTTCCCCTTTCTCCTTTTTCTTCTTCTTCCCGTTGTCATTCTTCTTCAACTTCTCCTTCTTCTTGATCTCCCGTCTCTGCTTCCTCCCTAATTGACAGAATGTTCTGTCACTAATACATGGTAAAGCAATTTTTAAGGTCGCATTGCCTTGGTGAAACTTTTTTTATTTTTCTTTTATTTTTTTTTATTTTGAAATTGAGTCTATTTTCTTCGTCCTCTTCTCCCTATCCATCATTATCTCCTTTTTTTGTCCTCTTCGTCATCTTCTCCTTTCTTTTTTGCCCTCTTCTCCCTATCCTTCTTCCTCTTCTTCTCCAATTTCTTCATCTTCTTCTCCATCCCCCTCTAATTCTCTCTCTTCTTCGTCCTCTTCTCCCTCTTCTTTAGCCTATTCTCCATCTTCTTCTTCTTCTTCGTCCTTTTGTACCTGTTCTTTCTCTTCTTATCACTCTTCTTTTTCTCCTTCTCCTCATTCTCTTTCTCATTCCTCTTCTCTTGTTGCTTCTACTTCTACTCCTTCGCTTCCTTCTCGTTCTCTTGCTCGTTCTCCTTCTCTTTTTTCTCCCGCTTCCTCTTCTTCTCCTTCTCTTTTTTCTCCATTATCCTCTTCTTCTCCTTCTCTTTCCCATCTTCCTCTTCCTCTTCCTTTTTCTTTATCTTCTTATCTCTGTTCTCCCTCTTCTTCTTCCCCTTCTCCCTTTTCTACTTCTTCTCCTCCCTTCATTCTTCGTCCTCTTCTCCCTATTCTTCTTCGTCCTCTCCTCCCCCATATTCTTTCTACTTCATCCTTTTCTCCATGTTCTTCGCCTTATTCTCTATCCTCCTTTTCTTCTTCATCTTCTCCCCCCTTCGTCTTTCTCTCCTTCTCTTTCGCCTCATCCTTCTTCTTTTCATTGATCTTTGCTCCTTCTTCTCTTTCTCCTCCTTCTACCTCTTCTCCTCCTCCTTCGATTCTCATTCTTATATCATTCTCTTCCTCCACCTTCTCCTCCTCTTTCTCCTTCTTTTGCTTTTCTTCCATCTTCTTTTTTTATCTGAAAGATGAAAGAGTAAAATGGAAAAAATAGGATACTTCATCTCACACAGTTGTAGGGTTTTTTTTAGGGTACATCAGATTTGAACCTATTTTCCACAATATATGACCATGCATATCGTCTATTGGCGAAACATTAAATATTCTACCATTATTATGTCCCTTCTCTCCTCCTTTTCTCTGTTCTCAAATATTATATGAAAAGATAATATTTAGGAAGAATAGACATTTGTCACTCACATTCTAAGTTGAAAAGCTATCATAACACAATTTATAAACAAATTCTGTGAATTTTAATGGTCACTCTAACGCTTTCAGCCCTTGTAAGAAAATTGTCTAACTTATAGCTCTAGTCACCATAAGTTGCCATAATTATGGCGCATCACCAGTCCTTCCAAAAATCTAAGTGACTTCTAGCAAATGAGCAATAAATTATATAATTCTCTTACAAAGATCAAAATTGTGACTTGCCGCAAAAAAATATCCTATTTTCATAAATTTCCCACTTACGAAGAATAACACGAGGAAAATACATATTTGGTTGGCCCCCAATAGTTTGTTTCTTCTGCCAACCCGCTATTTTCTTTCGACGAAGAATTGCCAAAATCTCATAAAACACGCGTCTAACCCAAGACCCACCCCATCCCCTTCCACTTCGCCCCCACCCCATCCCCTTCTTTAAAAATGACTTTTTCCATCCCACGCCACCACAGTCTTACGAGTTTAAACCACCCCAAAACTCCACTTTCCATATCTAAAGTCTTACATCTAAAAGCAAAATAAATAAAGTAAAAATATAAAGCGAAGACCACCAAATTTAGATGGGTGAACTTTCAGGAAAGCTTATGTATAGTATACACACAATGCTCAATGTGTATGCAAGGTATATAAAATCTTAAATTTCTCCTTATCATAATATATGCACAATATATAGTGTGTAAGTAAGGTATATATCAGTGTGCAATCACATTATAATGTGTGTATAATCATGTGCATATAATATACACTTATTATTAAATTATTAATATAATGTGTACACCCAACACAACAGAACAAAAAAAGTAAGTATAGAAGGATTAAAAGATGTCGATAGTGGAAAAAAATTTCGGCAACGTAAGTCTCGATATCATTTCCCGATGCAAAATTCCAGATATTTAATTGCAAAGGTACTTTTCGATGGAGTTGAGAGCTGATTCACAACCAATCGGTATTATTGACATGACTCGAATTTTTTATTAGGTCGTGTGGGCATCCGACTACCTCCCATAGACCTGTTTGGTGAACCTAATCGACTGAATCGATATAAATGGTGGGGTTTATCTTATAAGTGAAATGAGTCTAACTATAACAACACGGGATAACTCACAATGATGGACATATATACAAGTTATATGAATAATACAGCTAACTACCAAAAACACATAGGTCTAGAGATTTTCAGATCAAACATCTATGAGGTACACAATATGTACATCTCCTGAAGGGAGAAAATCTAAGATACAATAATAAAAGCTATAGCTGGTGGCCGCAAAGAACAAGCTGGCTCACCATAGATAGCTGAATACGTCCTACTCCTCACTCACGATACGTACTGTATCCTGGAGCGGAATCTGCCGAACTAAAAAGACAACAAAAGAAACAGATGGGGAGTGAGTCATAAGGACTCAATAGGTAAGGAATTGCTAACTAATCCGAAAGATAAGTAAGCTATTCAGGGAAACAGAATCAAAGAACAACCAAGAAATAAGTAATAATCAGGGTAGCAATTGTGTTGGCCTAAATCTGATTAGGACAATTAAGCAAATTTTATTTTGGATTAACTAGAAAATGTTGTTATCAAAGTCGAAAAATAGCAAGAAATATGGCAAAGAGAATCGAAAAACAATACTGAAACAAGAGTGAGTATTTTGGATTATTTTCTGAATGCCTTTCCATAATTACAAAGTGGCTATTTATATTTTACAAAGATATTAAGGCAATAAGCACACTTTATGGCCATTACTACCATATTGATCATGGCCACTCCATGATCTCCCTTTATAATACAGCCATAATGGACAACGGTTATGAAATTAATTGCACTAAAGGATAACGGCTTCCCCGAGGGCTGTATCGATCTCCTCGGGGAACCAAGCCTCCGCATGCCTGAGGCATGGACTTCATCAAGGTTTTTTGACGCATCTTGCCCTCGGATTCTTTCCTCAAAAAGTTAACTCGACAGGTTCCCATAGATACTTGCCCCAAGCCCTGGTCCCAAGGCATGGTTAATTTTTCACCCAATACAGATAGCCCCCTCACTCCTCGAGTAGTTGGCAGAACTTTCGAGAAGTGGAATCAATTTGAGCGGGAAGTCGAAGTGGCGGCACGTGCACCATGAAATTCAAAAATAGCAGTTTTCACTGTGCATTCCCATCCATCACACGTGGCAGCTGTTGATTGGATATGACCCTTCGTTCCTCCTTCCCCATGTAAACGCAATGATGGATTTCCTCCCTATAAATAGCTCCACTTACTCCTCTTCTTCTTCACTTTCACTTTCACTGTCAACATTAAATTTCTCGAAGCCATCTCTCTTGTTTGAAAATGAAACTTCCAATCTTTCTAAAAAAGGTGTCAACCAATTCTGCATAAAATTCCTCAGGTCCTTCCATGGAACAAACCCCTATCGTGGACATCATGATCGTCGGCGATGAACTGGTGAACGTTCCAGTGGCTCTCAACATAATTTTACCAACTGACGGCGACGTTGAAGTGACGTCAGAGTCAAAATTCAAGCCAAAAGCGGCGTAAAGCGACCGCTAACCGTGACACCGCTGAAGAAACCATCGTCGATGAAGAAGAAGATGTCGCCATGGAAATTGGTGATGGTAACGATGCCGAGGTAGAAATTCTGAAACCTGAAAAAAATCCTGTTTGAAAGAACTCAAGCCTCACGACGAGATACCCTCAAAGCTGGATCTTTCAAATGATTTCAAGATGCAAGATCAAACTGAGGCAGACGTGGAAAGGAATAGAAATATTCCAGTTCAAAACACACCGAGCCTGATTATGCTTGCCAATATAAATTTGGTTTGGGAGGAATAAAGATGGGCCCCAAGGTCCAAGTTAGTATCCCAGACCCGGAGAGCCATACCTGTGATAGAGTTGAGGGGAGCTCTTTTGTGTAAACTTACCCCTTCACGATCGTATTCACTCTATCGATCCACGAGGTTGTGGACACTTTCTGCCGAACCTGCATTTTTGCATAGCTCAAATCGGCCCCGAGTTCTGGAGGGCTGTACAGTGCCTCGATTACTTGAGCAAGAGGGCAGGGGTCCCTCTCACTTTCCATCATTTCATCTATCTCTTTTCCCCCACGCTACATAGAAATGGGATTGTTCAACTCAACAAGCAAGGCAAATTCTCACTGATCACAAAAGGTGAGGACACAAAGGATCGTGGATGGAATGATGCTTCGTCCTCCTGCCAACTAATCTTCTATCTTCGAAGCCTGGTTTACCGGAGCGGTGGAACCGAACAGGTAAGCATTTTCTTCGGCTGCCTTTAATAATTTATCTCTTCGTAATTCTTCATTTCTAACTTTTTGCTTCGATTTCTTCAGTCGAGTCAATCCAGATTACTCATCCAGAAGATTAGACTGCCTGGATTCAAGCTATCATTGGTGCAAAGCTAATGGAGGAAAGATCATGGATGTTCTTGGCTGCTTTGAGTAAAAATTGATAGGTGTGCAAGCATCATGGTAAGTCACACTCCACCTTTGTCAAGTTTTTCCTCCAAAATTTCTTCTTTACTAATCTTTACCTTGCTTTTTGTAGGTCTTCCTAATAGAGCGGCTACCGAGCCGAAGGAGAATAAGAAGAAAAATAAGGAAAAAAGAAGAAGAAAGTCCCCGAGACTGGGGAGGCTTTAGGTGAACTCGAGGGTTTAATTAGAAACCTCGAGAAAAAAAAGAGAAAAAGACAGTTCTCGAGGGGTCATCGGACTAGGGGACTTCAAAAGGTAATAACATCATCTCTTTTCTTTTTAAACTTCACTTTATACATTCCTATACCTCATTCTTCTCTAAATCATTGCTTCTTTCTTCTCTTTTGAAGCCCCAAAAAGGAAAAGGTAGGCATCAAAGAAATCCTCTAAGGCCAACCGGGCTAGAGTAGAGGAAAATCCTATTCCCAATCCCAAGGCGGTTACTCCTCCTCGCAGGGGTTTGGTAGATGAGCCTATTGAGAAAGAGGCTCAGAGAGAAATTGAAACAATCAACCTCGAGGAGCTAACCCAACCTGCTGATAAAGTTGGGGAAACAGTCGCTTCATCGGCGACTAAGGAAAAGAGTGTGGATGGGCCCCCGTGCTGAAGAGAGGGCTTCACGAGCTGCTTCCGAGCATGCTAATGATTCAGTCCCTCGAAGGCGATTTAGGAGCATTGAAATTCCCTCCAATCTTTGCCTTTTAGACGATGATGTGGCTGTCCCCATCAACCTTAGAGGACTCCTCGGGCTGCTGGAGCGAGAGCGCCTCAGGAGGTCACCCATGGCTGACGCGGCTCAGCATGCAGTTCAAGTATCCCTCATTTTGCTTTTTATTTCTTCAGATTCAACTATTTCTCCCTCGCCCCAACTACTGAGTCACACCTTCGCAAGGTTACGTTTATGCAGTTAGGGTTGCCGAGATTGAAGCTTACCAAGCTTCCAACCTCAAGAGGGTCAAGGATGAGTGAGCGCAAACAAGGACTGGCCTCGAATCCCAAATACTTGACATTGGAAAGTGACTGCTTAACTCCAAGCTTGAGCTAGATGAAGCTCGAAAATCTGCTGACATATCTAACCTCGAGGCGGCTAATGCTCGCGAAGCTGTGTCTTCATCCGAGTCCAGGATGGAAACTTTGAAAGAAACCTGCAAAGTTGAGGTGAAAAGAATAACCGATGAAGCCAACGCTACCATCAACAAAAATGTTGAAAAGTATCACTCCAAGCTGAAGGAGAGCTTTCTTAAAATCAATGAGTTGGCTGATGGAAAAAAGCCACTCGGGCTGAGATTGAGACCCTTCGGGGTAAAAATGGCATCTTCCTCGTCGAAGCGAAAGATGAGAGCAACAAGAGCCAAAGTTGACAAGAACTGGGACATCATCCAAACGAAATTTAAAACTCTCATGGAATTGCCATGGCGGGGTGAATCTAGACATGGAGATAGCCAAGGCAAAAAGTGATGCTGCGAAGGCCCATCAACTTATGGATAGACTCCCTTTGAGCAGTGAGAGCTCAGATGATGAAGCTGCTGATGAAGATGACGCCTCTAAAGTTGAGACTTCGAGTGCCAAAGATTTTTTTTTCTTTTGTTAAGGCTATTGAGCCTTTTTGTATATAACGTTTGGAACTTCGAGCCTTTATCAATGAAGTTTCAGTTGCTTTTGTCTTTACTTTGCTTTGAAGTGCTTGACAAATTGTACTTAGAATAATTTTTTTGCAAGACTTAGAAAAAATTCATCTTAAGTTAAAGCTAGCTTAGAACAACGTGTCGTTCTCGAGCCGTTGCATAAAAGACAACACTTGGCTATAAGCATCGAACAAAAATAAAAAAGATGTCGAATCAAGTTTTATTTCATTGACAAATTCAAGCCGATCTTAAATGAAACCTAGCCATAATGAGACTTAGGTGAGCTTATCATTACAAAGCCATTTCGGGCGATAACAATAACTAACTAAGCTAATCCCTAGGAAACAGTCCCCCATGTGCGGATAGCTTTTCTTCGGGTTTCGTTTGTCGAAGTCCCCGGTTAAGAAGCTCTAAGTCGAAAGTTGACGACATTAACTCCCTTTGCATCCCTCCATTAGTCGGGTGTAAAAAGTGAAGATCCGAGCACTATGTATCGTTCCCTCTGCTTCCAGAAAAGGTCAAGCAAAGAAAACCGAGGGATTAGTATCATTCAACCCAAGCGTTGGAGTATTGACAGCTCGATGTCGTAGGTGAAAGATTATATCTGACGAAGGATAACGTACCTGAATGTCAAAAAGAGTAGCATTTTAAGTTGGAGATATTCCAATTTAAAGGCTCTTGCTTTCCTCAGAGATCTTCCAGCTGGTAAGATCCTTTTCTTACGATGGCCTTAATTCAATAAGGCCCCTCCTATTTATCAGCCAATTTTCCTACATTCTTCTCCTTTGTCGTTTAAATTGATGTCCTTAGAACATAATCACCAACCTTAAAGGCTCTGAATTTAGCCTTCCTATTCAAGTAGGCCTCTATTTGTCATTTTTGGGTTGTCAACAGAACCAAAGCAATCTCCCTTCGCCCTTCAAGCAAATCCAGTTCCACGGTCACAACTTGCTGATTTGACTCCTCGGTTGCATGAGCATATTGAAGGCCAGGCTCACCAACCTCGACAGAAATTAACGAGTCAATCTCATAGGCAAGGGAAATTTGGGTCTCTCCAATACTATTTTTCTCTATAGTTCGCATTGCACATAATACCCCAAACAATTCATCAGGCCATGAACCTTTTACTTTATCCATCCTCTTTTTAAGATTATCCATGATTATCCTATTCGAGAACTCAACCTGCCCATTAGCACTGGAGTGATAAGGCGTCGAGACCACTCTTTTAATCCCCCACTTTGCAAAGATACTGGTAACTGCCGAGCCAATGAATTGAGGGTTGTTGTCAAATATTATCTCCCTCAGAACTCCAACTCTACATATGATATTCTTCCAAACAAAGTTGATAACTTTTTTTGCCGAACCTTAGCAAAAGATCCTGCCTCGACCTATTTGGTAATATAATCAGTGAGTATAAGAATAAATTTGACACTACCCTTTGCTTGGTAAAATGAGCCAACAATATCCATCTCCTAATTCATGAATGGCAATGGCGATACAATCGAATGCAATGGCTCGGCTTGTTGATGGATCATAGAAGCATGCTTTTGATATTTGTCATACTTTTTAACAAATAATCTAGCATCTTCACTCATCTCGGGCCAGTAGTAACATGCTCGAATGAGCTTACGTACCAAGGCCTTTCCCCTAGAGTGGTTCCCACATTCGCCCTTGTTATACTTTATGCACCTCCTAAGGACACTAGAAGGGGGGGGGGGGGGGGAGGGTTGAATAGTGTCTCCCGATTTTCGCAAGAACTGTGTTCTTCTACTGTAGAACAAGGTTCTTAGAATTTCCTTCTACCTCCGTCTAACAAGAAAATACACAGAACAGAACTCAAACAACACAAGGATTTTTACGTGGAAAAACTCCTTGCTCAAGGGAGAAAAAACCACGACCCACACTCTGGGATTTTAGCACTGAATCCACTAACACAAGAGCAATGTTTTATATTACAAACTCTGTAACCAAGGGGCTACACTCTAGACCATAATCACTAAACAAAGCTACACTCTAGCTTTTCTAGTAATCACAAAAGAGTTTACCTAATACATAAGCTTCTAGAATAAGCAAATAGGTAAAACAATGAATGCTCGATACAATGACAACTTACAACTCGATAATCCTAGATAAGAAATCTAGACTTAATACTCTGCATGCAATTTAGTTGTCTTCTTCAGCTTATCCACGTAGAAAGTTATTGAATCGCCTTTGCTTGTGCTCAACTCTCTGTGGGTGAATAATAATAAAAAAAACTCGGCTGTCTCTACTACTGGCTTTTATATGAGTCGTGCAACCCTAGTTGAGTTCTACAAGGAATCCCCTTAATTAAGGTAAGTTGAGATTCGTAGTAACTCTTTTCCATGTTAACGTCTGACTCTTTTCCATGCTTCGTAGACACAGCTGGGGCACTGCCTCTTTTAGTCCGACTAGGATACGTATACAACCACGCGCCACTGTTGAAAGCTGGTTTTGAAGTATGACAAACAGGAAGGACACCGAGGTTCATGCAAGGAACCTGAAGAACCTGGTCCTTGAAGGGAAGGGCACGTTTGATCGAAAAGATTGTGGGTTGCAAATCCCTGTGGAACTAGGAATAGTGGCGCGTGGTTGTATACGTATCCTAGTCGGACTAAAAGAGGCAGTGCCCCAGCTGTGTCTACGAAGCATGGAAAAGAGTCAGACGTTAACATGGAAAAGAGTTACTACAAATCTCAACTTACCTTAATTAAGGGGATTCCTTGTAGAACTCAACTAGGGTTGCACGACTCATATAAAAGCCAGTAGTAGAGACAGCCGAGTTTTTTTTATTATTATTCATGCACAGAGAGTTGAGCACAAGCAAAGGCGATTCAATAACTTTCTACGTGGATAAGCTGAAGAAGACAACTAAATTGCATGCAGAGTATTAAGTCTAGATTTCTTGTCTAGGATTATCGAGTTGTAAGTTGTCATTGTATCGAGCATTCATTGTTTTACCTATTTGCTCTAGAAGCTTATGTATTAGGTAAACTCTTTTGTGATTACTAGAAAAGCTAGAGTGTAGCTTTGTTTAGTGATTAGGGTCTAGAGTATAGCCCCTTGGTTACAGAGTTTGTAATCTAAAACATTGCTCTTGTGTTAGTGGATTCAGTGCTAAAATCCCAGAGTGTGGGTCGTGGTTTTTTCTCCCTTGAGCAAGGAGTTTTTCCACGTAAAAATCCTTGTGTTGTTTGAGTTCTGTTCTGTGTATGTTCTTGTTAGACGGAGGTAGAAGGAAATTCTAAGCACCTTGTTCTACAGTAGAAGAACACAGTTCTTGCGAAAATCGGGAGACACTATTCAACCCCCCTTCTAGTGTCCTTAGGAGGTGCATAAAGTATAACAAGTGGTATCAGAGCGGGTCTTCTCTTGTAAGGTTAACACCTTGAGAAGGATCAGAATGAGTGCACCGCCTACCATTACTGAAGGACAATCGGTTCTGAGGCCCCCACAGTTTAATGGGTAATACTACGCATGGTGGAAAAATAGGATGGAGAATTACATATATGCTGAAGACTATCAACTTTGGTTGACAGTTTCTGAAGGAAATCTGATTCCCACCAAAATTGTTGGTGAAGGAACCACTGCCTCAAAAGAACCTAAACTGAAGGAAGAGTTTGATGAGACGGATTATAAGATGATCGAAAAGAATCACAAGGCCAAGCGGTTAGTCATATGTGGTCTTGGTCCGGAGGAGTTCAATCGAGTATCATCATATAAGACGGCTAAGGAAATATGGGATGCGTTACAGGTTGCACATGAAGGAACTACAGAAGTAAAAGACTCAAAAAGGAGAATGCTGAAGAGACAATTTGAGTTGTTTACTATGGGCGAGAAGGAGTCGATTCAGGACATGATGACCAGGTTGACCATGATCACAAATGAAATGAGATCCCTTGAGATGGAACTGCCTGAAATAGAGATGGTCGATAAAATCCTGAATGTGTTGCCTGAAGCATGGGAACCAAAGATGACTGCCATCATTGAATCCAAACCGTTAAAATCCATCAAGCTTGAAGAATTTGGTGGAAGCCTGAAAACTCATGAGATGATGAAGGACTCGAAGGCTAAACCATCAGCAAAGAAGGAAAAGACTCTTGCGCTGGAAGCAACAGAAGAAACTGATGAATATGTTGATCTTCAATCAGTAGAAGCCGCAATGGTGAGTGCTTTAAGACAAAAGCTCAATCTGGGAAGGTTTAAAGGGTTCAAACGAGGAAACAAGGAGAGTTCGAGTAGGAAGAACATAGTTGACAGTCCTGACTGCTCTGGGTGCTTCAAATGCTTCAAAAAGGATCATGCTGTCATGGACTGCCCGATGTGGGAAATAGAGTGGAGGAAGAACAGAGCTGCTAAGGAAATGGAAAAGGAAACCACTAAGGAATATGATACAGACAAAAAGAAGACAAGACGGCCCCCAAACTTCAGAGCAGAACGAAGGAAAAAGAAGGAAGCTTTTTATGCCACTTGGGGACCAACTGATAGTGAGTCTGATCATGAAAATGAGGCTGAGGATGACTCCCCACTAGCACTAGCAGGTATAACAGACGTTAGCTGTGATGAAGAAGATCCTCGAGAACTTAGAGGAGAAAGAGATCCATCAAAACCACCAGTGTTCAATGGGACTCATTACAATCACTGGAAAAAGCAGATGAGAAATTATCTACAGGCAACTGATTACAGCTTGTGGCTGATTGTGAAAAGAGGACCTCATGTTCCTGTGAAGAGAGCTGTAAATGGTGTCCTAGTGCCAAAGAAAGTGGAAGAACTAGACCCTCAAGATCTGGACTGGTTACAAGCAAACTCCAAGGCTGTGGGGTATCTAAGAAGAGGACTTACTGAGGATGTGCATGCACGGATATGGAAGAAACTGAAGGAATTGTACATTGCTGACAACATCAAAAAGGACTCTGCTTTTATGGCAACTGATGGAGAGGAAGCAGGAAATTCAGCAGAGGTATGCTTATCTGATCTAAAAGAAACTTTACATACATACTCTTCTGAAAATTTAATTCTAATCACAGCCACCCTGATTGAAGGGTATGAAAAGGAAAAACTTGAAAAGGATAACTTAACTGAAGAACTGAGTAATCTTAGAACGAAGCACAAGAGTCTCCTGGAACAGAATATTGAACTTGAAGAAACTAATGCCATCTTGAAAGGGCAGACTCTTCTGTCAAACTCTAAGATTACTGAGCTTGAATTGGAATGTAATCAGTTAAGGGAAAGTAAGAATGGTAAGCAAGTTATGAGTGAAGTTCAATCCTTTCTGGAAGATGAACTGAAAAGAGCAAATAAAATTCTGTATCAGGAAACTGAAAAAAACAGGATTTTAAGCCAAAAGGTTGAAGACTCAAAACTTAAACTTACCAGACTGACTAAATGGAATAAATCTTCTGAAGCTATGAATTGGGTTCTTGAAAATCAAAACAGAGGAAAACAAGGATTAGGATTCAAGAAACCCCTGCCTCCATATAATCCTAAAAGCAAATATGTAGGTCTACCTTGTAACATGTTATGCACTTTTTGTGGTAAAACTGGTCATGTTAAGCAAAAGTGTGTTAATATCAGCAAGGCAAAGGCTAAAAATAAAAGATGTGGCTTACCCAAATGGGCCAAACAAGACCTGATTTATCCATTTTCTCATAAGAAGGGACCCAAGCTTGTCTGGGTTCCTAAGACTATCCTCTGATTTGTCTTGCAGGCTGGAGTGAGGGAGAACAACTCAAGCTGGATTCTGGATAGCGGTTGTTCTAGGCACATGACAGGAGATAGAAGAAACTTTCTCTCACTCGCAGCATTTCAAGGGGGCAGTGTAGCCTTCGGAGGAGGAAAAAGTGGTCAAATAGTAGGCATTGGAAAGATTGGGAGATCTCTGGAACATGCAATTGAAAATGTCTATTGTGTGGATGGTCTTAGACATAATTTACTAAGTATCTCCCAACTGTGTGACAGAGGAAATGAAGTGAGCTTCTCATCTGTTGGTTGCATCGTAAAGAACCTACAGAGTGGAGAAGTGGTGATGGAAGGAAAAAGGGTGAACAATGTATACAAAGCATCACTGAAGTCTTTACCTGAGAACAATCTGACATGCTTGAATGTGCAAGAAAGCGACTCTCAGGTGTGGCACAAAAGGTTGGGTCATGCAAGTCTGTCTCAGGTAAACCAGCTGGCTTTAAAGGAACTGGTTCGTGGATTACCAAGCAAGAAATTTGAAAACATAAAAATGTGTGATGCCTGTGTAAAGGGAAAGCATGTGAGAACATCATTCAAACCAAAGAAAGTGGTCAGCACAACAAAGCCACTGGAGCTGATACATATGGATCTATGTGGACCTATGAGAGTCAGGAGCCGTGGAGGAAAAAGATATGTGTTTGTTATCGTGGATGACTACTCAAGATATACTCGGACCCTGTTCTTGGTCTCTAAGGATGAAGCCTTCGAAAGTTTCAATGATTGGGCTGGTGTGGTTCAGAAAAGACTAAGCCTTGAGATCATCAATATGAGATCTGATCATGGTACTGAGTTTGAAAACTCAAGATTTTCTGAGTATTGTGCAAGGAATGGCATAGATCACAACTTTTCTGCACCAAGAACTCCCCAACAAAACGGTGTGGTTGAAAGGAAGAACAGGTCGTTGGAAGATATGGCTAGAACTATGCTGTTAGCAAGTGGGCTGGCAAGAAATTTTTGGGCTGAAGCTGTAAACACTGCATGTTACTTGTTGAACAGGTGTTCCATTAGAGCAATTCTTGACAAGACTCCATATGAGTTGCTCAGAGGTAGAAAGCCAAGCATTGCTCATTTAAAACCTTTTGGTTGTAAGTGTTTCGTTCACAACAATGGGAAGGAACCTTTGGGAAAGTTTGATGCCAGGAGTGATGAGGCGATATTTTTGGGATATTCAACTCAAAGTAAGGCATACAAAGTGCTTAACAAAAGAACACAAAGTGTAGAAGAAAGTATGCATGTTGTATTTGATGAATCAGATAAGACACTGGGAGAAACTGAAGCAGATGATCAAGAAATTGGTTTAAGGAGAGAAGAAACCACAGATGAACCGGAGGACTCAGATGGAAAGGAAGATCTGAACAATTCGGATGAGGGAGTCAATTTGACAGGGGGAACTTCAGATGAGGCTGATAATCCAGAAAGTCAAGAAGAACCTAACCCAGAGAATGCTGCAGGTCCTTCAAGTCAGATTCAAATCAAGCCATGGAAGTATCAAAGTTCTCATCCACTGGAGAATGTCCTATCTGAGTTGGACACTGGAATTATGACTAGATTAGCATTGAAGAACTTCTGTGCATTCTTTGCATTTCTCTCATCCTTGGAACCAAAGAATGTAAAGGAAGCCTTAGAAGATCCAGACTGGATTCTAGCTATGCAGGAGGAACTTCACCAATTTGAACGAAGCAAGGTGTGGCATCTAGTTCCTAAGCCGAAGGACAGATCTATAATTGGAACAAAATGGGTATTCAGGAACAAGCTGGATGAACATGGGATAGTGACAAGGAATAAGGCAAGACTAGTGGTTCAAGGGTACAGTCAGGAAGAAGGAATAGATTATGATGAAACTTTTGCTCTAGTTGCAAGGATGGAAGCCATTAGGATGCTGATTGCTTTTGCCACGTACATGGAATTCACACTGTATCAGATGGACGTGAAGAGTGTTTTTCTGAATGGTTATTTGAATGAAGAAGTCTATGTGGTGCAGCCTCCAGGCTTTGTGAGCAATGAATTTCCTGATCATGTTTACAAACTGGACAAGGCTTTGTATGGTTTGAAGCAAGCTCCTAGAGCCTGGTATGAAAGACTCTCAGGGTTCCTGATGAAAAATGGTTTTTCAAGAGGCAAAATTGACAACACACTATTTCTCATGAAGAAAGGAAATGATTTGCTGGTAGTGCAAGTGTATGTTGATGATATCATCTTTGGAACTACTGATGAAGAACTGAGCAAAGGTTTTGCAGAATTGATGGGAAGTGAATTTGAAATGAGCATGATGGGTGAACTGAACTTTTTTCTTGGGTTGCAGATAAAGCAGACTTCTGAAGGAACCATGATTCATCAGCAAAAGTATGTCAAGGAACTATTGAAGAAATTTGACATGGAAGGATCAAAGGAAATGACTACTCCTATAGCTCCTGGAACAAAGTTAGACATGGATGAACTTGGTCCTTTGACAAATGAAACGAAATATAGAGGAATCATTGGTTCACTTCTATATCTCACAGCTAGTCGACCAGATATAGTATATAGTGTAGGACTGTGTGCCAGATTTCAGTCAAAGCCCAAGGAATCACACTTGACAGCTGTGAAGAGAATTCTGAGATACCTGAAAGGGACTCAGGATTTAGGTTTTTGGTATCCCAGAGGTGGGACTTTTGAACTTATTGGTTTTGCTGAAGCAGATTATGCAGGTCATCTGGTGGATAGGAAAAGCACTTCAGGAATGGCACACTTTTTAGGTCCCTGCTTGGTCTCATGGGCTACAAAGAAACAAAACTCAGTTGCTCTATCTGAGTATGTAGCAGCTGCTTCATGTTGCTCACAATTGCTGTGGATCAAGCAACAACTGGAGGACTTTGGTATCAAGTGTGGAGCAGTGCCAATTTTCTGTGACAACACCAGTGCAGTGAACATTGCCAAGAACCCAGTCCAACATAAAAGAACCAAGCACATTGATATCAGACACCATTTCTTGAGAGACAATGTAGAAAAAGGTCTGATTACTATGAATTCATGCAGGACTGAAGATCAAATAGCTGACATATTTACCAAAGCTTTGAACAAGGTACAATTTGAAAGGAACAGGTTGGAGTTAGGGATGACCAAAATACACGGATGACCCAGCAGGTAATTCCTTTGTATTTGGCTAGTTAAGTATTTGATGTGGTTGCTTGAAACTTGTTATAGATGTTTAGTCTAATCTCGTGCTTGTAAAAGTACACTCGTGTTGATGTTTTGATCACAAGGCACAAATAATGTGATCCCATGAAGGACCTACTATGTACTGAGAAGGAACCAGTTTGAACACGAGGAATCATGTCCAGGTACATTCAGCTTACTCTGTATGATAGTATTCATAACTGAAATGAAAATTGTCATTCATACGTGTGTCACAGGGGTCTACCATACTCTCGTAACTTTCCTAAATTATAGGAACATTTTCCTTTCTAGGATAGATCTCTTTTTGAATAGCTTGGACCCCACTTCTTGAAAAAGGGCTTATTTAATTAAGTTCATAACCGTCAAATGTGTAACTTCTCCCGGTTCACAAAAAATTTAAAAGGCTGCCTTTCTATTCTACTCATTACTTCTTACCTTCCCTAGACAGTGTCAAATCACTAAAGCCTCTTCACTTCGACCACACTCTCTCAATCCCTCACACTTCACCTACTTCTTCTGCTAAAACACCAAAATTCTCTCAAACCCTAAAACAAAAATCTCCTTAGAAACCTCAGAAAATTCTTCAAGATGTCTGATAGACCACCTCCGTCCACTCTGGCTCAAAGAATTGCAAGAGCACGCACAAAATTTCTGCAAAAGGGGGATAGGAAACTGGTAAAGAAGATGAAATCAAGAACTGTTCTCTCAACACCTACCGGACAAATTTCATCACTATCGTCACAAGAGGTAATTCCTGAACCTATTGCATCTACGCCTGTTGAGCCTGTTAATATAAAGAGCCCTGGAATTGTAGAAAGTGAAACCCTAGTTGTTGAACTAGACAAGATAATGGGTGATCATGAAAAGGATAGAATAGATAGGGGGAATTCATGTGAGGGGGAACAAGATAGTAAAAAGATTGATTTTAGGGAAGATTTGCTAGGTCCTGTAGTGTGTGAGTCTGAGGATAAGTTGAACATTGCGGAAAGAATAGTAGAACAGTTTAAAGAACAAGATAATGTGGAAATCTTGAGGGACGATACAATAGAACTGAGTAAAGGAGTGAGTGAAACCATTGAAGTTGTGAAAGAATCTGTGTCTAAAAGTCCTGCAGGTGATGGACTTGTTAGTGCTGAAGCCTCAAGGGATTTGGGTCAAAAGTCTGTTGTTTGTCCAAATCCTACTGAGACTGATGAGGCAGGTTTTAGTTGGACTGATTCTAAAGAGGAAAGGAACAAAGAAGTTGTTTTAGAACAGGAGGAGATAACCAAGAAAGTTGAAGAAACAAAGAGGAAGAGAAAGTTTGGGGAAGAAGATGAAAAACTAGTTGAGGAAGAAGATGAGGAAGTAGTGTTTGTGAGAGAGAATCTAGTAGAGCCAGAAAAAAGAAGAAGGTTGGTGAGAGATGGGAAGCCAGTGCTGAAATCTAGACTGGTTGATGAAGATAGTGTAGATGGTGATGACAAGGCAGCTGCTGAGCCTAGTGTCAGGAGAGTTGGTACCAGATCCTCATTAAAAATGCAGTTAGAAAAGTTTGACAAGTTGGGAAGAACACTGACCAATGTTAAAGAAAAAGAAGAAAAGAAGCTGGAAGAAGAAAGAAGGGAAGCTGGTGAGGCTGAGCAGGATAGTGAGAATGGGAGCTATGTAGAACCCAGTGATTCAGACACTGATAGTGAGGTGGAGATTAAGAGAAGAAGAAGAGGGGACAATGAAGAGGAAGTGGATAGAGAAGCATTTTTCTCTAGGCATCAGGTACTGCCAGACAGTATTTTGCATGATGAAAAGGAGTTCCATATGAGACCACTGCTGAGGATGATTGGTGATCAGGGGTGGCTTGCTGTGTTTTCCAACAAGTACAGGAAGTTGTTTGTGGATGAAGTGAGAGAATTCTATACTAATTGTAGAGTAACTGCCAGGAGAGTGTTTTCTACTGTTAAAGGAATTGAAATAGAATTTGGAAGACCTGAACTGGGGGTGATTCTGGATATACCTGCAGAAGGTTATTGCAGGTATGTTAAGCTAAAATGGCCAAAAAGAACAGATGGAGTCACCTCTTTGGATGTTGTGAGGAAGTTTTCAGGGAAGCCAAGACTGAGGAAGGAAAGGAAAGTTGAGAAAAAGGAGATGGAACCTGCCCATCAACTATTGTTTGAATTTGTGCACAGGTTTCTTCTGCCTAGGGGTGAAGGGAATTGTGAGTCAAATGCTCTGGATTTGACCTATATGGATCTGATGGATAGGGGGGTGAAGATAAATCTGCCTGGGCTGATCATTAGGCACATTAAGAGGATCTCGGACACTGATCAGAAGCCCCACTCGCTTGTGCATTCTTACATTCTTCATCAGATTTTTAAGCATTTTGGGGTCCCTTTGGAAGCAGGAAAGAAGCCCACAATTCATCAGATGTTTGGGATAAATATGCTAAAGAATTGTAATTTTTTCAGAGAGAGCAGAGCTTCCAAAAGGCCAATGCAGGTAAAAGAAGAGCAAGCAGAGGACAGTGAAGACTTTGGTCCTGATGAGGCCATTGATGCAGTGAAGGAACTGGAGAAAATTGTTCTTGAGATTAATGCTGAAAATGCTGAGCTCCAGACACAGTTGAAGGTGAAGGATCAAGAGATTGATCGTCTGAAGATCGATTGCCACAAGCATGAGGCCGAGCTGGTGATGGAGAGGGCAAAAAATATGATGCAGCTTGAGGCACTTGTCAGATACTTCAACCTTCAGCTTTGATCCTTCCAGCCCTATCTTCCTACCCCTATCTGATCTTTCCTCCTTCTCATTCTCCTGTGATTGCATGTTATGGATGTTTAAGACAATTTTTAATTCGGTTCTGTAACTATTAACAGGGTTGTGCTGATGACACAATCTGGATAATGTTTTTAAACTTCTTGTGTTCTTATCTGTTTTTGCTTCAGTAATCAGGTTCTTGGATGGGCCCTTCTTTGTGTATGCTTGTGTCCTTATTCCTAACGAGTTGCTCTGTGCAGTAGACTGAACTAACTTGACAAGTTCCTGCAGGTCTTCGAATCTTTTCGATGATGCCAAAAGGGGGAAGAAGGAATCTGGGGTGTTTGTGACCTAACTCATCTGTTTGTTTTTTATTCTGTTCTCTTGTTTTTGTTTTTTGGTTTATGTCTATTCAGGTTCTTGGGCAACGGGTGTTTGTCATCATCAAAAAGGAGGAATTTGTTGACAGCTGGTTTTGAAGTATGACAAACAGGAAGGACACCGAGGTTCATGCAAGGAACCTGAAGAACCTGGTCCTTGAAGGGAAGGGCACGTTTGATCGAAAAGATTGTGGGTTGCAAATCCCTGTGGAACTAGGAATAGTGGCGCGTGGTAGTATACGTATCCTAGTCGGACTAAAAGAGGCAGTGCCCCAGCTGTGTCTACGAAGCATGGAAAAGAGTCAGACGTTAACATGGAAAAGAGTTACTACGAATCTCAACTTACCTTAATTAAGGGGATTCTTTGTAGAACTCAACTAGGGTTGCACGACTCATATAGACACTAGAAGGGGGGGTTGAATAGTGTCTCCCGATTTTCGCAAGAACTGTGTTCTTCTACTGTAGAACAAGGTTCTTAGAATTTCCTTCTACCTCCGTCTAACAAGAACATACACAGAACATAACTCAAACAACACAAGGATTTTTACATGGAAAAACTCCTTGCTCAAGGGAGAAAAAACCACGACCCACACTCTGGGATTTTAGCACTGAATCTACTAACACAAGAGCAATGTTTTAGATTACAAACTCTGTAACCAAGGGGCTACACTCTAGACCCTAATCACTAAACAAAGCTACACTCTAGCTTTTCTAGTAATCACAAAAGAGTTTACCTAATACATAAGCTTCTAGAATAAGCAAATAGGTAAAACAATGAATGCTCGATACAATGACAACTTACAACTCGATAATCCTAGACAAGAAATCTAGACTTAATACTCTGCATGCAATTTAGTTGTCTTCTTCAGCTTATCAACGTAGAAAGTTATTGAATCGCCTTTGCTTGTGCTCAACTCTCTGTGCGTGAATAATAATAAAAAAAACTCGGCTGTCTCTACTACTGGCTTTTATATGAGTCGTGCAACCCTAGTTGAGTTCTACAAGGAATCCCCTTAATTAAGGTAAGTTGAGATTCGTAGTAACTCTTTTCCATGTTAACGTCTGACTCTTTTCAATGCTTCGTAGACACAGCTGGGGCACTGCCTCTTTTAGTCCGACTAGGATACGTATACAACCACGCGCCACTATTCCTAGTTCCACAGGGATTTGCAACCCACAATCTTTTCGATCAAACGTGCCCTTCCCTTCAAGGACCAGGTTCTTCAGGTTCCTTGCATGAACCTCGGTGTCCTTCTTGTTTGTCATACTTCAAAACCAGCTGTCAACAAATTCCCCCTTTTTGATGATGACAAACACCCGTTGCCCAAGAACCTGAATAGACATAAACCAAAAAACCAAAACAAGAGAACAGAATAAAAAACAAACAGATGAGTTAGGTCACAAACACCCCAAATTCCTTCTTCCCCCTTTTGGCATCATCGAAAAGATTCGAAGACCTGCAGGAACTTGTCAAGTTAGTTCAGTCTACTACACAGAGCAACTCGTTAGGAATAAGAACACAAGCATACACAAAGAAGGGCCCATCCATGAACCTGATTACTGAAGCAAAAACAGATAAGAACACAAGAAGTTTAAAAACATTATCCAGATTGTGTCATCAGCACAACCCTGTTAATAGTTACATAACCGAATTAAAAATTGTCTTAAACATCCATAACATGCAATCACAAGAGAATGAGTAGGAGGAAAGATCAGATAGGGGTAGGAAGACAGGGCTGGAAGGATCAAAGCTGAAGGTTGAAGTGTCTGACAAGTGCCTCAAGCTGCTTCGTATTTTTGGCCCTCTCCATCACCAGCTCGGCCTCATGCTTGTGGCAATCGATCTTCAGACGATCAATCTCTTGATCCTTCACCTTCAACTGTCTCTGGAGCTCATCATTTTTAGCATTAATCTCAAGAACAATTTTCTCCAGTTCCTTCACTGCATCAATGGCCTCATCAGGACCAAAGTCTTCACTGTCCTCTACTTGCTCTTCTTTTACCTTCATTGGCCTTTTGGAAGCTCTGCTCTCTCTGAAAAAATCACAATTCTTTAGCATATTTATCCCAAACATCTGATGAATTGTGGGCTTCTTTCCTGCTTCCAAAGGGACCCCAAAATGCTTAAAAATCTGATGAAGAATGTAAGAATGCACAAGCGAGTGGGGCTTCTGATCAGTGTCAGAGATCCTCTTAATGTGCCTAGTGATCAGCCCAGGCAGATTTATCTTCATCCCCTATCCATCAGATCCATATAGGTCAAATCCAGAGCATTGGCCTCATAATTCCTTTCACCCCTAGGCAGAAGAAACCTGTGCACAAATTCAAACAATAGTTCATGGGCTGGTTCCATCTCCTTTTTCTCAACTTTCCTTTCCTTCCTCAGTCTTGGCTTCCCTGAAAACTTCCTCACAACATCCAAAGAGGTGACTCCATCTGTTCTTTTTGGCCATTTTAGCTTAACATACCTGCAATAACCTTCTGCAGGTATATCCAGAATCACCCCCAGTTCAGATCTTCCAAATTCTATTTCAATTCCTTTAACAGTAGAAAACACTCTCCTGGCAGTTACTCTACAATTAGTATAGAATTCTCTCACTTCATCCACAAACAACTTCCTGTCCTTGTTGGAAAACACAGCAAGCCACCCCTGATCACCAATCATCCTCAGCAGTGGTCTCATATGGAACTCCTTTTCATCATGCAAAATACTGTCTGGCAGTACATGATGCCTAGAGAAAAATGCTTCTCTATCCACTTCCTCTTCATTGTCCCCTCTTCTTCTTCTCTTATTCTCCACCTCACTATCAGTGTCTGAATCACTGGGTTCTACATAGCTCCCATTCTCACTATCCTGCTCAGCCTCACCAGCTTCCCTTCTTTCTTCTTCCAGCTTCTTTTCTTCTTTTTCTTTAACATTGGTCAGTGTTCTTCCCAACTTGTCAAGCTTTTCTAACTGCATTTTTAATGAGGATCTGGTACCAACTCTCCTGACACTAGGCTCAGCAGCTGCCTTGTCATCACCATCTACACTATCTTCATCAACCAGTCTAGATTTCAGCACTGGCTTCCCATCTCTCACCAACCTTCTTCTTTTTTCTGGCTCTACTAGATTCTCTCTCACAAACACTACTTCCTCATCTTCTTCCTCAACTAGTTTTTCATCTTCTTCCCCAAACTTTCTCTTCCTCTTTGTTTCTTCAACTTTCTTGGTTATCTCCTCCTGTTCTAAAACAACTTCTTTGTTCCTTTCCTCTTTAGAATCAGTCCAACTAAAACCTGCCTCATCAGTCTCAGTAGGATTTGGACAAACAACAGACTTTTGACCCAAATCCCTTGGGGCTTCAGCACTAACAAGTCCATCACCTGCAGGACTTTTAGACACAGATTCTTTCACAACTTCAATGGTTTCACTCACTCCTTTACTCAGTTCTACTGTATCGTCCCTCAAGATTTCCACATTATCTTGTTCTTTAAACTGTTCTACTATTCTTTCCGCAATGTTCAACTTATCCCCAGACTCACACACTACAGGACCTAGCACATCTTCCCTAAAATCAATCTTTTTACTATCTTGTTCCCCCTCACATGAATTCCCCCTATCTGTTCTATCATTTTCATGATCACCCATTATCTTGTCTAGTTCAACAACTAGGGTTTCACTTTCTACAATTCCAGGGCTCTTTATATTAACAGGCTCAACAGGCGTAGATGCAATAAGTTCAGGAATTACCTCTTGTGACGATAGTGATGAACTTTGTCCGGTAGGTATTGAGAGAACAGTTCTTGATTTCATCTTCTTTACCAGTTTCCTATCCCCTTTTTGCAGAAATTTTGTGCGTGCTCTTGCAATTCTTTGAGCCAGAGTGGACGGAGGTGGTCTATCAGACATCTTGTAGAATTTATGAGTGATTTCTGAGGATTCTAAGGAGATTTTTGTTTTAGGGTTTGAGAGAATTTTGGTGTTTTAGCAGAAGAAGTAGGTGAAGTGTGAGGGATTGAGAGAGTGTGGTCGAAGTGAAGAGGCTTTAGTGATTTGACACTGTCTAGGGAAGGCAAGAAGTAATGAGTAGAGTAGAAAGGCAGCTTTTTAAATTTTTCGAGAACCGGGAGAAGTTACACATTTGACGGTTATGAACTTAATTAAATAAGCCCTTTTTCAAGAAGTGGGGTCCAAGCTATTCAAAAAGAGATCTATCCTAAAAAGGAAAATGTTCCTATAATTTAGGAAAGTTACGAGAGTATGGTAGACCCCTGTGACACACGTATGAATGACAATTTTCATTTCAGTTATGAATACTATCATACAGAGTAAGCTGAATGTACCTGGACATGATTCCTCGTGTTCAAACTGGTTCCTTCTCAGTACATAGTAGGTCCTTCATGGGATCACATTATTTGTGCCTTGTGATCAAAACATCAACACGAGTGTACTTTTACAAGCACGAGATTAGACTAAACATCTATAACAAGTTTCAAGCAACCACATCAAATACTTAACTAGCCAAATACAAAGGAATTACCTGCTGGGTCATCCGTGTATTTTGGTCATCCCTAACTCCAACCTGTTCCTTTCAAATTGTACCTTGTTCAAAGCTTTGGTAAATATGTCAGCTATTTGATCTTCAGTCCTGCATGAATTCATAGTAATCAGACCTTTTTCTACATTGTCTCTCAAGAAATGGTGTCTGATATCAATGTGCTTGGTTCTTTTATGTTGGACTGGGTTCTTGGCAATGTTCACTGCACTGGTGTTGTCACAGAAAATTGGCACTGCTCCACACTTGATACCAAAGTCCTCCAGTTGTTGCTTGATCCACAGCAATTGTGAGCAACATGAAGCAGCTGCTACATACTCAGATAGAGCAACTGAGTTTTGTTTCTTTGTAGCCCATGAGACCAAGCAGGGACCTAAAAAGTGTGCCATTCCTGAAGTGCTTTTCCTATCCACCAGATGACCTGCATAATCTGCATCAGCAAAACCAATAAGTTCAAAAGTCCCACCTCTGGGATACCAAAGACCTAAATCCTGAGTCCCTTTTAGGTATCTCAGAATTCTCTTCACAGCTGTCAAGTGTGATTCCTTGGGCTTTGACTGAAATCTGGCACACAGTCCTACACTGTATACTATATCTGGTCAACTAGCTGTGAGATATAGAAGTGAACCAATGATTCCTCTATATTTCGTTTCATTTGTCGAAGGACCAAGTTCATCCTTGTCTAACTTTGTTCCAGGAGCTATAGGAGTAGTCATTTCCTTTGATCCTTCCATGTCAAATTTCTTCAATAGTTCCTTGACATACTTTTGCTGATGAATCATGGTTCCTTCAGAAGTCTGCTTTATCTGCAACCCAAGAAAGAAGTTCAGTTCACCCATCATGCTCATTTCAAATTCACTTCCCATCAATTCTGCAAAACCTTTGCTCAGTTCTTCATCAGTAGCTCCAAAGATGATATCATCAACATACACTTGCACTACCAGCAAATCATTTCCTTTCTTCATGAGAAATAGTGTGTTGTCAATTTTGCCTCTTGAAAAACCATTTTTCATCAGGAACCCTGAGAGTCTTTCATACCAGGCTCTAGGAGCTTGCTTCAAACCATACAAAGCCTTGTCCAGTTTGTAAACATGATCAGGAAATTCATTGCTCACAAAGCCTGGAGGCTGCACCACATAGACTTCTTTATTCAAATAACCATTCAGAAAAGCACTCTTCACGTCCATCTGATACAGTGTGAATTCCATGTACGTGGCAAAAGCAATCAGCATCCTAATGGCTTCCATCCTTGCAACTGGAGCAAAAGTTTCATCATAATCTATTCCTTCTTCCTGACTGTATCCTTGAACCACTAGTTTTGCCTTGTTCCTTGTCACTATCCCATGTTCATCCAGCTTGTTTCTGAATACCCATTTTGTTCCAATTATAGATCTGTCCTTCGGCTTAGGAACTAGATGCCACACCTTGCTTCGTTCAAATTGGTGAAGTTCCTCCTGCATAGCTAGAATCCAGTCTGGATCTTCTAGGGCTTCCTTTACATTCTTTGGTTCCAAGGATGAGAGAAATGCAAAGAATGCACAGAAGTTCTTCAATGCTGATCTAGTCATAATTCCAGTGTCCAACTCAGATAGGACATTCTCCAGTGGATGAGAACTTTGATAATTCCATGGCTTGATTTGAATCTGACTTGAAAGACCTGCAGCATTCTCTGGGTTAGGTTCTTCTTGACTTTCTGGATTATCAGCCTCATCTGAAGTTCCCCCTGTCAAATTGACTCCTTCATCCGAATTGTTCAGATCTTCCTTCCCATCTGAGTCCTCCAGTTCATCTGTGGTTTCTTCTCTCCTTAAACCAATTTCTTGATCATCTGCTTCAGTTTCTCCCAGTGTCTTATCTGATTCATCAAATACAACATGCATACTTTCTTCTACACTTTGTGTTCTTTTGTTAAGCACTTTGTATGCCTTACTTTGAGTTGAATATCCCAAAAATATCGCCTCATCACTCCTGGCATCAAACTTTCCCAAAGGTTCCTTCCCATTGTTGTGAACGAAACAGTTACAACCAAAAGGTTTTAAATGAGCAATGCTTGGCTTTCTACCTCTGAGCAACTCATATGGAGTCTTGTCAAGAATTGCTCTAATGGAACACCTGTTCAACAAGTAACATGCAGTGTTTACAGCTTCAGCCCAAAAATTTCTTGCCAGCCCACTTGCTAACAGCATAGTTCTAGCCATATCTTCCAACGACCTATTCTTCCTTTCAACCACACCGTTTTGTTGGGGAGTTCTTGGTGCAGAAAAGTTGTGATCTATGCCATTCCTTGCACAATACTCAGAAAATCTTGAGTTTTCAAACTCAGTACCATGATCAGATCTCATACTGATGATCTCAAGGCTTAGTCTTTTCTAAACCACACCAGCCCAATCATTGAAACTTTCAAAGGCTTCATCCTTAGAGACCAAGAACAGGGTCCAAGAATATCTTGAGTAGTTATCCACGATAACAAACACATATCTTTTTCCTCCACGGCTCCTGACTCTCATAGGTCCACATAGATCCATATGTATCAGCTCCAGTGGCTTTGTTGTGCTGACCACTTTCTTTGGTTTGAATGATGTTCTCACATGCTTTCCCTTTACACAGGCGTCACACATTTTTATGTTTTCAAATTTCTTGCTTGGTAATCCGCGAACCAGTTCCTTTAAAGCCAGCTGGTTTACCTGAGACAGACTTGCATGACCCAACCTTTTGTGCCACAGCTGAGAGTCGCTTTCTTGCACATTCAAGCATGTCAGATTGTTCTCAGGTAAAGACTTTAGTGATGCTTTGCATACATTGTTCACCCTTTTTCCTTCCATCACCACTTCTCCACTCTGTAGGTTCTTTACGATGCAACCAACAGATGAGAAGCTCACTTCATTTCCTCTGTCACACAGTTGGGAGATACTTAGTAAATTATGTCTAAGACCATCCACACAATAGACATTTTCAATTGCATGTTCCAGAGTTCTCCCAATCTTTCCAATGCCTACTATCTGACCACTTTTTCCTCCTCCGAAGGCTACACTGCCCCCTTGAAATGCTGCGAGTGAGAGAAAGTTTCTTCTATCTCCTGTCATGTGCCTAGAACAACCGCTATCCAGAATCTAGCTTGAGTTGTTCTCCCTCACTCCAGCCTCTGCTGAATTTCCTGCTTCCTCTCCATCAGTTGCCATAAGAGCATAGTCCTTTTTGATGTTGTCAGCAATGTACAATTCCTTCAGTTTCTTCCATATTCCCTTGGCAGATTTGCACTCCAGTATCCGTGCATGCACATCCTCAGTAAGTCCTCTTCTTATATACCCCACAGCCTTGGAGTTTGCTTGTAACCAGTCCAGATCTTGAGGGTCTAGTTCTTCCACTTTCTTTGGCACTAGGACACCATTTACAGCTCTCTTCACAGGAACATGAGGTCCTCTTTTCACAATCAGCCACAAGCTGTAATTAGTTGCCTGTAGATAATTTTTCATCTGCTTCTTCCAGTGATTGTAATGAGTCCCATTGAACACTGGTGGTTTTGATGGATCTCTTTCTCCTCTAAGTTCTCGAGGATCTTCTTCATCACAGCTAACGTCTGTTATACCTGCTAGTGCTAGTGGGGAGTCATCCTCAGCCTCCTTTTCATGATCAGACTCACTATCAGTTGGTCCCCAAGTGGCATAAAAAGCTTCCTTCTTTTTCCTTCGTTCTGCTCTGAAGTTTGGGGGCCGTCTTGTCTTCTTTTTGTCTGTATCATATTCCTTAGTGGTTTCCTTTTCCTTTTCCTTAGCAGCTCTGTTCTTCCTCCACTCTATTTCCCACATCGGGCAGTCCATGACAGCATGATCCTTTTTGAAGCATTTGAAGCACCCAGAGCAGTCAGGACTGTCAACTATGTTCTTCCTACTCGAACTCTCCTTCTTTCCTCGTTTGAACCCTTTAAACCTTCCCAGATTGAGCTTTTGTCTTAAAGAACTCACCATTGCGGCTTCTACTGATTGAAGATCAACATATTCATCAGTTTCTTCTGTTGCTTCCAGCGCAAGAGTCTTTTCCTTCTTTGCTGATGGTTTAGCCTTCGAGTCCTTCATCATCTCATGAGTTTTCAGGCTTCCAACCAATTCTTCAAGCTTGATGGATTTTAACGGTTTGGATTCAATGATGGCAGTCATCTTTGGTTCCCATGCTTCAGGCAACACATTCAGGATTTTATCGACTATCTCTATTTCAGGCAGTTCCATCTCAAGGGATCTCATTTCATTTGTGATCATGGTCAACCTGGTCATCATGTCCTGAGTCGACTCCTTCTCGCCCATAGTAAACAACTCAAATTGTCTCTTCAGCATTCTCCTTTTTTAGTCTTTTACTTCTGTAGTTCCTTCATGTGCAACCTGTAACGCATCCCATATTTCCTTAGCCGTCTTATATGATGATACTCGATTGAACTCCTCCGGACCAAGACCACATATGACTAACCGCTTGGCCTTGTGATTCTTTTCGATCATCTTATAATCCGTCTCATCAAACTCTTCCTTCAGTTTAGGTTCTTTTGAGGCAGTGGTTCCTTCACCAACAATTTTGGTGGGAATCAGATTTCCTTCAAAAACTATCAACCAAAGTTGATAGTCTTCAGCACATATGTAATTCTCCATCCTATTTTTCCACCATGCGTAGTATTGCCCATTAAACTGTGGGGGCCTCAGAACCGATTGTCCTTCAGTAATGGTAGGCGGTGCACTCATTCTGATCCTTCTCAAGGTGTTAACCTTACAAGAGAAGACCCGCTCTGATACCACTTGTTATACTTTATGCACCTCCTAAGGACACTAGAATGAGGGGTTGAATAGTGTCTCCCGATTTTCGCAAGAACTGTGTTCTTCTACTGTAGAACAAGGTTCTTAGAATTTCCTTCTACCTCCGTCTAACAAGAACATACACAGAACATAACTCAAACAACACAAGGATTTTTACGTGGAAAAACTCCTTTCTCAAGGGAGAAAAAACCACGACCCACACTCTGGGATTTTAGCACTGAATCCACTAACACAAGAGCAATGTTTTAGATTACAAACTCTGTAACCAAGGGGCTACACTCTAGACCCTAATCACTAAACAAAGCTACACTCTAGCTTTTCTAGTAATCACAAAAGAGTTTACCTAATACATAAGCTTCTAGAATAAGCAAATAGGTAAAACAATGAATGCTCGATACAATGACAACTTACAACTCGATAATCCTAGACAAGAAATCTAGACTTAATACTCTGCATGCAATTTAGTTGTCTTCTTCAGCTTATCCACGTAGAAAGTTATTGAATCGCCTTTTCTTGTGCTCAACTCTCTGTACGTGAATAATAATAAAAATCTCGGCTGTCTCTACTACTGGCTTTTATATGAGTCGTGCAATCCTAGTTGAGTTCTACAAGGAATCCCCTTAATTAAGGTAAGTTGAGATTCGTAGTAACTCTTTTTCATGTTAACGTCTGACTCTTTTCCATGCTTCGTAGACACAGCTGGGGCACTTCCTCTTTTAGTCCGACTAGGATACGTATACAACCACGCGCCACTATTCCTAGTTCCACAGGGATTTGCAACCCACAATCTTTTCGATCAAACGTGCCCTTCCCTTCAAGGACCAGGTTCTTCAGGTTCCTTGCATGAACCTCGGTGTCCTTCCTGTTTGTCATACTTCAAAACCAGCTTTCAACAGCCCTCACGCACCTCTCTCATCACATAGTCATACTTTCTTTGACCCAAACTGGTACAATCTGGATTGTTATCCAAAGCCGTGGGAAGCTTACACTCAACATGCGGGACTTAGAGCGCTTTAAAGAGAGCTTGGAAACCAGGATTCAAGTCAAAGAAGGTCAAAAGATCAAGTTGCGAGCTTGCTGGACTTCTGGGAACACATTGCCTTGCGCGATCGCGAGCTCATCCACGCGATCGCGATGTAGTTCCACATTGCCCTGCGCGATCGCGATGAAGACTTGATCAGACAGATTTTCAGAATTGGCTGAAGGGGCATTTTAGGCCATTTATCATTGTTTAATTAGGCTTAGGGGCTTTTTAGTCATTTTACACTCATGTATGGGAAAACTATATAAGCTTTTCTTAACCTTTCATTTCATTAGTTAGTTTTTGATTGAGGATAGAGATAGATTAGGTCGAGCCTATCTTGTGAAAGCCCGAGGCTTCACAGACTCCTTTACTTGGAAGGCGAGTGGATGTCATCCTAGTTTGGATCCTCGATAGATTCAAGTTTCTTTCTCTCTCTCGGATATTCAATCTTGTTTGAATCGAATATCCTTTCTTTCTTCTGTTTCTGTCCTTCCCCGTCCCTTATTTTCTTGGTATCGTGATTACTTGCTTCCATGTCTCTTTATCTTGCTTCCACGTAGTTTGGTTCATATCACAAACATTTGGCCATCGGGTCGCATTAGATGTTTTTATACAATTGCCCTTGCACAAGCGAATATAGGACCACTTGCCTTCGGAGTTTTTCAGCTTCCCTTTTATCTGCCGGTAGGATTCCCAAATCTAAATAGGAAATAAATTTGGTCTGCCAATCCCAATGTTTATTTAATGCATTCACCTCCAACTTTATTTTTCCCACCACAGATGTGAGTATCCAAACCTCTGCATCAGTCCCTGAGTCCCCTACTTCGATAGCAGAAGCCAAGTTAGCCAACGCATCAGCTTCAGCATTTTCTTCTCGGGGGATTTGATGGACTTTCCATTCTTGAAATACTCCGAGGGCTTGTTGTGCTCGAATCATAAATTGTTTCATTCTGGACTCCCGAGCTGAGAAGTCACTGAGGATCTGATTCACAACTAACTGCGAATCATTCCTTAGCTCGATTTTCTCAGCCCCCATTTTCTTAGCTAATTCTAAACCTGCTATTGCAGCCTCATACTCAGCTTCATTGTTAGTCAACTTTCCAAATTTCATAGAATGTCTCAAACTTTACCCCGTAGGAGTTATGAGCACTATTCCCAGCCCCAAGCCGTTGGAATTAGTTGCTCCATCAGTGTAAAATTTCCAAACCCCAGAGGTTGGACCTTTTGAAAATAGATTCTCCTTTTCTGTCTGGGGAGTATCTTGACACTGAAATCAGCCACAAAATCAACCTACACTTGATATTTTATGGCAATTCAAGGTTGATATACAATTTCATACTCACTTAGCTCAACTGTCCACTTAGACAATCTCCCAGACAATTCAGGCTTATGCAGTATAATTCTCAAGGGAAAAGTTGTTACTACGGCTATGGGATGACATTGAAAATAGGGCCGAAGTTTACGAGCTGCTATAACCAATGCAAGTGACAATTTTTCTAAATGAGGGTACCTTGTTTCGGCATTGAGAAGGGTCTTGCTGACGTAATATATTGGATCATGCTTCCCATCCTCTTCTCGAACCAAAACAGCATTGACTACCACCTCGGAGACCGCTAAATATATCAACAATGTTTCCCCATCTTTTGTCTTGGCGAGCAACGACGCGTTTGCCAAATATGCTTTAGCTCCTTCAACGCTTCTCTATATTCGGGAGTCCACTCGATGGTAGTGTTCTTTTATAAAACAAAAAAGAACTTGTGGCACCGCTTGGAGGACCTCGAGATTAATCTACTTAGAGCGGCTAGTCGGCCAGTTAAGCGTTTAGCTTCTTTTAGGCTTGACAACTCTTCGGGAATTTTTTGAATAGCCTCGATCTTATCAGGATTTGCCTCGATGCCATGCTCGGAGACAATAAATGCTAAAAACTTTCTCGAGCCGACCCCAAAAGCACACTTTTCGGGATTTAACTTCAAACAGATTTTACTAGTATGTTGTATATATAAGCTTCCATTGTTCTCCCAATTTTATCTTTGAGCATCTGACATACTAGCCTTTGATAGGTCGCCCCGGCATTTTTTAGACTGTAGCAATATGTTCCTTCTTCTGTGATGAAATTTTTTTTCTTTTAATCATTTGGATCCATTAGAATTTGGTTGTACCCCGAGTACATATCTAGGATAGTCAATAGCTTATGTCTAGCCGTGGAGTCTATTAACCTATCTATCTTAGGTAAAGGATAGGAATCCTTTGGGCAAGCCTTGTTTAAATCAGTATAATCAACACACATCCTCTACTTGACATTCTTCTTTGGCACCACCACCACGTTGGCGAGCCAATCGGGATACTTCACTTCTCTAATGAAGCCATTGTCAAGCAACCTCTTGGTCTCATCTTGAATAGCCTTTTCTTATGCCGGTGTACGTCCTTTTCTTTTGTTAAACCAGAGGGTGGTTAGGATTCACATTCGGCTTATATGTCATTATCTCGGGGTCGATCCCAACCATGTCGGCATGAGACCAGGCGAAACAATCATCATTAGCTTTCAACAATTCAATGAGAGCCCTTTTTGACTCGGGATCCAGCTCTGAGCCCACGAACACTTCCCTTTCTGGAATTTCCTCTGACAAAGAAAAAAATTCCAACTCTTCAATTGTGGAATCCTCAACCTTTTGCTTCTGAGGCTCCTGTATGAATGACAGGGTCTTTTCCACTTCCTCTTCAGAGCCTACTTCAAGAATCGAGCTCTCCTCCTCATCAAGCCCCGAGCTAACTAATTGCTATTTTGATGACCCAACTGGGGCGACTCCATTCTCTATCACAACTGAGGAGCATTCGCGAGCTATTCACTGCTCTCCTCAAATTGTACGAATTCCCAATGGGTAGGGAATTTGATGTCTTGGTGTGGAGTAGATAGCATAGAATCCATCTTATGAATCCAAGGTCTACCGAGGGTAACATTGTAAGCCATATCCTCGGCCATTACTTGAAAAACTATTTTCTTGTCAACCCCCTCGGCAGTGGTAGTGAGAGAGATTTCTCCTAGCGTCTTCTCCATGAAGTTATTAAATCTTGTTAATATGGTTGTTTTTGGAACGACAAGGTCCTTTAACCACATTTTTTTGACAGCTCCAAAATTGATAATATTTACAGAGCTGCCAGGATCGATCAAGACTCGCTTGACATTACAGTCATTAATCCTTAACATGATCACCAGAGCATTATCATAGGAAAAATCATCCCATCACAGTCTTCCTCATCAAAAACTATCTCATTACCTGACCCACCAGCTCGGGTACTGTTCTTCATGGTGATTGAAAGATTTGCAAATTTCTTTGCAGCAGCGAAGTTAACACCATTCACCTCTGATCCCCCAGTTATAACATTCACAACTATTTTAGGAGACTGAGCCCTTGGTGGCTGTCCCCCTCCCCAATTCTTAGCAAAGTTCTGTTTCCCGTTGTCAATGAGATAGTCTACTAACAAATCCTTCTTGAGAAGATGGGCTACTTCAAGGCGTAGTGCTTTGCAGTCCTCGGTAGTGAGTCCATAATCCATATGAAATTCATAATGTTGAGTTTGATCCCTTTTTCCCAGGGGCGTTCTCATATCCCTCGAAAATCTTACACCTTGACCCGTCATCCCTTTTATTGCATTTACCAGCTCAGTGGTTGAGCCGTTGAAGTTGTAATCCGGGATTAGGGGCAAGTCTTTATCCTTAGATACCAAAGACGGCCCCGGGGAACTTTTTTTGTTAGCATTCGTGCTGATCTTTCCCCCGAGTCTTTGACTTATATGTGGCCCTCCGAGGTGCCAGCTCACATGCTATTTCTGTGAGTTATAGGGCTCGAAACGACCCTTTGAGTTTCCTCGTGGTGCATCAGCGCGTCGAGAAGATTCAGGGCGATTTCTATAAGAATTGTATCGACCTGTCGCCCTCTATTCAGCCTCTTTGACCCTAATCTTTGCAGTGGCCCTGTCGTGCAACTCATCCCAAGCTTGTGCCTGCCACTGCTGAAGCTCTCTTTTTAGCTCAGCAGCAGCCTCAGATTCACTGACATTTCATAATCGCCAAATTATCCTCCATTGTTTGCAGATCCACCCTCTTAGCCTGAAATCGCTCGAGGAAATATTTGATTGGCTCGAGATATTTTTGCTTAACTTAGAAGATATCCTCCCTTCCTTTGAGGATCTTCTGAGCTCCAGTGTGAGCTTGGATAAACATATCGGCTAGCTCTTCAAAGTTTGAGATTGACTCGGAGGGGACATGCATATACCAAGGCAACACTCCTTTCTCAAGGGTATCCCCAAACTTTTTAAGGAACATGGACTCCCTTTCCACCGGGGCCAAATCAATGCTTTGACCATGACCATACACTCGGTTATATGGTCAACTGGGTCGGTTGTCCCAATCATACTTTTTCAAGACTCGCAGCTTGAAGTGTTTGGGAATGGGAGACGAAGTAGCCTCGGGCTTGAAAGGTTGTTGTCTGCATGTTTTAATATTCAATACTTGCTGAGGCTTTCTGACCTCGGGGACATTCTCGATCCCTTTTTCAAACTGGGCTTTAAAGTCCTTTCTCCATTTCTCAAAGTCTGACGAGACACTTGTTTTGGCCACCATGGAGGCTGCCCCGAAGGGTTGAGTGCCTAATGGGGCAATCCCCGAGCCTCCAGATATGGCTCAATTTGGAAGTCCCCCTATTTTTGTGCCCGTAGGAACAACGTTCGGGATGCTCCCATTAAAACCAATAGGTGGAGCCTTGGTGGGATTTGTTGAACTTCTCCCAATTCTAGAGAGAGCTTGCAACGAGTTATGAAATTCATCATTAAAAGTCGTTTGAGCAGCAAATTTCTCTTGATGCCGCTGCAAAGATGCCACTACATATATTTGGAAGAGATCTTTGGAACTCGATGAAGAGGGATCAATTGGTGGAGGTAGAATGATCCCAGCTGGCAGGGTTAAGCTAGTTGGTGGAGTTAAACCGGTTGGTGGAATTGGCGTTCCTCCACTTGGCGATGTGATGCCGGTTGGTGGATCGGGAGTTGGGATTGTGGTGTTATGAGGGTTATTAGTGTTGCCCACCATTGACAAGAATCAACAAGGATGTGATGAAACGCTTGAAACGCAACCTTGGAACAAACGTTATTTCTAGTTTCCCACATACGGCGCCAATTTGTGTTGGCCTAAATCTAATTAGGACAATTAATCGAATTTTATTTTGGGTTAACAAGTGATTGTTTGTATCAAAGTCAAAAATAGCAAGAAATATGGCAAAAAGAATCGAACAACAATACTGAAACAAGAGTGAGTGTTCTTGATTGTTTTTTTAAATACCTTTCCATAATTACAAAGTGGCTATTTGTAGTTTACAAAGGTATTAAGGCAATAAGTGCACTTTACGGCCATTACTCCCATGTTGATCATGGCCACCCCATGATCTCCCTATTTAATACAGCTATAATGGGCAAAAATTATGAAATAAATTACATTAAAGGATAACGGCTTCCCCGAGGGTTGTATCAATCGCCTTGGGGAACCAAGCCTCCGCATGCCCGAGGCATGGACTTCATCAAGGCTTTGCCGACGCATCTTGCCCTCAGATTCTTTGCTCGAGGAGATAACTCTACAGGTGGCCATCGATACTTGCCTCGAGCCCTAATCCCGAGGCATGGTTGATTTTTCACCCAATACAACAGTAATGCACGACAAGTCAACATACACAATGGTATGAAATGAAACGAAATATGATGCAATAGGGTCACATATGTCCATAATCCCGTCCTGAAGCGGAATACTCCTGCATTCGCGGGGAATACAACCTAATAACCAAGTGGAGCGGAATACTCCTTCTCCTGGGGCAGAATGCTCCTGCACCCGAGATAATATAAAGCTGAGGTAGAACACTCCTCCACTCAGTATATGACATAAAAGCCCATAACTAAAAAATATAATACATATGAATGCATTTCAAGGTTGTAGCGTAATAAGTACGCCTTGTCGGCAGCTATTCACGTAAAGAATGCGTGAATAGAATATCCATAAGGCAAAAGGCCACCAAATAAATGGATATAATCACTTACCTTATTCCAAAGTAAGCACTGATTGCTACCCAACAACCGCTTTGTCCTTTGGATTCACTGCCAAACGATCTCGCTCTATTCAATAAGCAGAAAAAATATATCAAATAAGGCTAAAGGCTTCATTCCTTACGTCTTAGAACAAATCGATCAGGAACCTGAAAATCGATTCGCATACGCAATACGCAGTCCAGGCCTACGTACATGGTTCAAAATCACAAAACCAAACCCTAAATAAATTATATTTATGGTTTTTTCCTAACTCCCTGAGTTCGAATATATAATCAATTCCATTATTAGGGTCCAATTAACCCTTTAAACTATTGATTTAACTAAAGAGAACGATGTATAGTATCCTGATTTCTACCGTTAAAATATATTCAAATAATCGTAATAAAATGAAATAATGAATTAACATCATTACCTAGATGTTTTGGGGGTGAAAATTCTATTTTTTCCTTCTCCTTATCCTTTCCTTTCTCTCTTTCTTAACTTTTTGGACTCCTTTGCTGTGTTCTCTATTTTGCTTCATTGATTCTGTTGTTGACACCCAATTTGTCCCTCTTATTTTCAAAATCAACAGTTCTTGAATTTTACACACGATTGTGTATCCACTCCTGCCTCGTCCATTCTTTTCAAATTACCTTCTCATAATAGCCTGGCAATTGAGGCCATTTTCAAAAGTGTCGTCTCAAATCATAGTTATTTTTACAATCATTTCAATTACTTCTATTTTTGATAAAATTATCTAAAATTATTTAAAATCCCAAAATTACGATTTTATGCATTTCTTAGCCTTCCTAACATTTTAAATTAATTTCCTAATTTTCCATATTTTTGTATCCATTTATATGATTTTTATACAATTTTTATACCTATTTATACCCTAATCATACATACATATATACATATACACCTATATGCACACACATGCGTACACATCAGCCTATTTTTTGCCACCTCTGCGCCTACATGTCTAAATCCTGGCCGTCCACGTAATGGATCCAACGGCCAGGATCAAATAATCCCTAAATGACCCCCTAAACCCACACGACCTTTCCCATTTCCCCATCGGACCCTAGAACTATTTTCTCTCTCTCCTTTCTTGGCGAAAAAAATCGCCACCCTTTGTCGATCACCTTTCCGTCCATTTTTACCCGAAGAAAATTAGGAAAAATAGTGTCATCGTGTTCCCTTTAACGTCCGCTACAAAACCCATACAATTTTGGTGATGTTTGAGCAAAGGCGAGATTTGACCTTTGAAAACTGCGACATCACCACCGGGAGACGCCTCCGGAGCGGTCCAGGCCATCGATTTAAAGGTGTTATCACTCAAACGGGGTAAGAAACCCCATGCGAAGATTAATCTATGACGGGTCGCGATTGACCCGATTCTGGTAAACGGGTAATATTATCCCCTTTTGATTTTGTGAAATCTATGTGACGCTACACCTAAAATTGCCTATGTCTATCTAAATTAGCATGATTATTGTTTTCTCTTGTTAATGAATTGATTCGCATGACTTATAACCTCCATGAACTGTTGATTTGTTAGAACATCGTAGTGAGCCTGTTTTACACTTTGGTCTTGACACGTTAAGGCTAAATTCTCTGTTATTCCCTTTGAATTTGAAGCTTACAAATTGCCATGGCTTGCTTAAGTCGTTTGAATCATCATACTGTGCATTGCTTGTGTAAATTCATGACTTATCTAATTAAAATCTGAACTGGTGGATTAATTTACATGATTCAAGGGATTTTGATTGATGTTGATTTGAATCTGTGAGTGGAATTTAGAAGGAAAATTAGCATGATCACTGATATTTATGTTTTGAAATTTGTTGAAGTTCAAACCTATTTGTGGGGGGGATTTGTGAATCTGGACTAGGTTAAGTTTGATGGGAGAGGTTTTCAAATCAATTCAAGATTGATTTGCCTAAGAATTTGGGATTGAGTGCTCTATCTTTGGAAGATTGACTCAAATTTGTCCCCTGTTATTCTTGGAAGGCTTTATTCCTTACCTTATTAACTTTTACCCGTTGCTTTTCAAATCCCTACTCTTCACCTATATAAGCTATTCTCTTTTTCAACAAAAGACACAAGTTCTGGACATTGAAAACCCAGAAACACACATTGATACACTGATATAATTCTACATAAGCTATTCTGGCATACAATTCTCTTTGGTTTGTTGGCTTCCTTGAAGGAATACTGCTCATTGCTTGTGTGGGAGCTGCTTTTGTTTCTCTTCTCTCCTGTTTGCATTTTTGTTAACCTCACAGTGTTTCAAGGTATTCCCCTCTCACTCCTGATCACATATTACTTCTGTATATACATGTGTGTGTTTGATATGCTCTTGTCATGTTAAAGCTATAATCCAGTTTGCCCTGGTTCTGTGTGTCTTAAGTAACCCTGCACTTCTATTTAAAAGCTAAGACAATATTGTTAGGATACAGATAAAGGTGCCATGCTTTTTCTTCACTTTTGACTGCCTCAAACCTCTGTGTGTTTGCTTCCTTAGCATGACCTTTTATTCTATCTTTGTTTTTGCCTAAACTATTGGTCTGCCTTGTCTTCTTTGAATGTCCTGCACATCTGAAAGTCATAGCAACATCATAAAAGGTGCATTGACTGCACCTGTTCCTGGTAGACCTCTCCTTTGATTCAGGCCTTCCCTTTACCATGTTTCCCATGCTAACTCTGTTTACTTGCAGCTTGTGCTTAGAGAACCCTGAGGGTTCAATATAAGTCAATGAACCAATGCTTTAAATTGGTTCTTCTGAAATCAGGAACCCTTGGCTATTGATAGAATACTTCTAACTTTGAGAACAGGGACTTCTCTTGATCAGTACTCTCTCCCTTCTGTTTTCCCTTAGGAACTATCCCCAAAACTTGTATATATGCTAGGTGCCCTATCTGTATCCTTCTAAAATAGGAGTACAACAATGATGTTGTACAAAATTGGCTACCCAGGAGCCATCCTCTTGTCTCATTCTCTCCCTGTGTGCAATGCATCATGCTTAGGTTTGAATTAAAATGATTCCGGATTGTTTTCATGAAAATTGATTTGATTTGGTAATATGCCTCAAATTCCACCTTTACTGAAAGTTTCACACATAGTATGCATCAGGAGAATGATTAATTCATGGCACAATTTGATACTTTGAATGAAACAGGAGCTATATATGTTATGTTTGCCTAGATGAGACTATTTCTGAAAACTAATCTCGCCCCTTCTTTGCGTAAACAGTCTGGGTCCAAAAATATTTTGAAACAGGGCCCCCTTACATGCTTAAACTATTTTTGACCACTTAAAACACTCTTATACAGTAATCTAATAGTGTATAGGGGTGTATAAAGTACTTGGGGTCACTTGTACACTTTAAAATAGTTTTCTAAAGATATAACTATCATTTAGGCCATATATTTGCATGTCTATACCTATATATAAGTATTACTATGTGCGACAGCCTTTATTTGCTCTTGTATGCTTCTGTGAACCCATTTTCAAAAAACAACGCTCTTGTCTATATACATATCTTCCAAAAACATGACCCCTACACAATAAGGCCATTAAAGTTTGGGCTCCGCAATTAATGACGAGTCACACTGACCCTAAATGGCCAATATTTTGTTTTAAAACAAACCCCCTTTTGGTTTTTCTTGCTAAATCTGAGATTATTTACAAAATGGACTATTTGTGCAAAACCTTCTCTCATGTAGATTGCATATATGAATTGGAATTGAATACTCTTTTGTATGATAACATTTATCAACGATTAGGCATTTGATAAGGCCGTAAACTATGATTAGGCTCGACATATAGGTCGTATATGAGAACTGTTTATACATATGTGTTCGAAATTGCATGAATGTGTTACATCCTTGAACTAGAATGTCAAATTAATTTCCCAAGTTAGTATTTATGACAATACAAACTATTTATATCCCAAAATTTAGACTTGGACGGTAACCACTTTTTGTGGGACTTGGGGAAGTGCCTAACACCTTCTTCCTCGAGTCATTTGGACTTCTTACCTCTATAGAATCTCTGGAATTTACTAGTTAACCTTTTGAACTTGACTATAGATACTTAGGTTACCTAATACGACTTAGAAATTATATTAGGTGGCGACTCCAGCCTCTAAACTCAAACGAGTTCACCTAGTCAAATCCGAAACCCGACTCGCCTCGAGTTGAGTCCAAAATCGGGTATGACAGAATAGCGACTCCGCTGGGGATATTCAAAGTCCTAACTACAACAAGTCTTTACTTTTGGGATTTATTTAATTATTATCTTGTTATTCATTATTATTATTGTCGTAATAACTTGGTTTTCTTTTTTGTTTTTGTTTTACTTTATTTATTTATTGCATTGATTTCTTTATGTGATATTTTGCATATTTCACTCATGCTCCCCCACTTCTGAGAAACGACACTTCACACACACATGGCGATTACGTGGATCCCACGGTCGCTTCACCACCAAAACACCTTTTAAGAGAGACATGGTGGAATATAGTTGGTCCGTGGTACAATCAACAATTTCAAATGATCCCACCCCTTAGCCATCCGCCTTGGGGAACCGTGTCTAGAATTACACCACTCTTCTATTGTAATGAGCATGCATCATGCCGTAGGAAGGGCTCCCGTGAGCCGACTAGTTTTCAACTTTTCCAAACTATCTAAACGGGTTTTCCGACCCAAAAAGGACGTTTGGACATGATTACGTGCATTTGAGAGAAGAGAAGAGAAAAGAAAAGAGAGAAAAAAAGTGAGACAAGAATGAAAACACATTTAGATTTGTTCAATTATTCTCAAAAGGGATGGGGTTTTTAAATCTTATTTTCTCTTTATTTTTAGGTTACAATGAGTAAAAAATTTCATCGTTTTGGAATGACTATGGGCGCACATCCTTTGTTAACTAGTTGGTGGAATAATTTGTCACAGGGAGAGTAAACCGAAGTACGTCAACAGTTGGGTCATTTGGTTTCACTACTAGAAATGGAACCGTGTAGGGAGATGATTGAAGCATCACTACCGTTTTGGGATGAAGAATTGAACATGTTTAGGTTTGGGAACATCGAATTAACACCTTTGTTGGAAGAAATAGGGGGGTTTGTGTCACACTCGGGGTTAGACAAACATTGTTGGCAAGGGAGCCGCATATTAGCACCTAGCGTCCCTACAGCTGACGAGTTTCGTAAAAAGTTAGGGATGGTAGCAAGTGTGGACGTGGATTTTTACAGCAAAAGAAGATACGTTTTTCCTATTTCTACACTCGGTTTGGGCATTTGAGGGTGTATGATAGTCATAAAAAGGAGTTCGAATCCTATGGTGATTGGAGGAGAGCTAGACCACTTGCATTTGCTATTTGTTTCTTAGGAGTGATTGTTTTCCCTGAGAGTTCGAATCACGACATATGTTCAAGACTTGTCATGGTTGCCGATGCAGTGTTCAACGGAATTGATGTTTATTGTTATACCATAATTCCTATGATAGTAGCGGATATTTATCGAGCTTTGGGTTGTTGCAAGAGAGGAGCAAAATACTTCCAAGGGTGTAATCTTTTACTACAAGCATGGTTCAAAGAAAATTTAAGGAAAGCAAGAGGTGTGCAAGCATTATCCAAACCAACTTGTTCCAACTACTTAATTAGGGAACGGTATGAGGTTTCAAAACTCAAGCAGCCAAGCAGCACAGATAAATGGGTAAAATTGTTCGAAACAAAACGGATGACTCGATTCAGTAGATGTACACTTGGTTTCCTTCATCAGATTTCATCATTAGTTCTGAGAAGGCATCTTTTGTGATACTTATGGGGTTAAGAGGCCTCCAACCTTATCAACTGCTTAGAGTAATGTGGCAAGCAGGGAGGAAGCAAATCATACCATTGATACCAGACACGAAAGTCTATTAGTTTGACTACACTGAAGATGTTGTTCCAAGGGTCAAGAGCATTAGGAAGTTATGGGTAGGAAGACAAGTCATGGAAGAAGCATCGGTAGCACCTGATAGATACAACGCTGGATGCGAACCAAACTACAAAAGCTGGTTACGCTCTAGTATAAAGGGAAATGTGGTCGTGGGGCCAAGTTGTGGAAATAACATAAGAGATAATGAGGCAGAGGCTCAAATTCGGTACCAAGAGTTCATGTTGAAAGCTGTCAAGATGGATAAGGAAAACAAAGAAGAGATCGAAGTATGAAAGAAGCGTACATTAGAACTAGAGGAAAAGATAGAGGCATTAAAGACAAAACTTGAGCAGTGGAATTCAGAGTGTGCAGAGGTAGACATCTTATACTTGGTAGCAACCAAAGGATACTTAACCAAAGCTATGGAAGAAGTCAAGGAGATTACACGAGAAGCAAAGAGGGCCAAGATGGAAATGGAGTGTGCTGCCTAGTCAAAAGTGTCATTTTCATTTTTTCTTGTACTTTACTTTTTCAAAAGTTATCATGTACTGATTTTCAAAATGTTGGGGAATTTATGAGAATTATTGGCAACAAAATGCGTATTCATTTTCTTTGCATAATGACAAACCTAGGAAGGCTATACCTCCTTGGCACGTAATAGTCCTTTAGTAAACCTACGCAAAATGTCAAAAGGGTTTTAAACCTGAAAAGTGACAAATTGCATCTCTGCATTGATTCGAAGAAACGTTTGCACAAAGCATTGATTGTCTTTTTAAACATGATCGAAACTATAAGAATGTTTTGGTTTTTACCTCTCCTTATTTTGTTCTCAGACTATGGCTGCAAAGGGTACTCTCCAATTTGAGATCGTTTTCCCGACCTCCTCACTTGATCAGACTTTGGTGGGAAGATTTGGCCGTTCTCAGCAAAGCTCATGTTCAAAAAATGTTGGGAGAGTTGATAGCTCTCAAAAACTACACTGCCATGACTGGTTTGGTTGAAGCTGCTACGCATTTCTGGGAATACAAAAGGGCTGTGTTTCATTTCAATGGTTTCGAGCTGGCACCAATGTTAGAAGAATTTGGAGGGCTGGCAGGGTCAGAGCCTGGACTCGAGACTATGATTTATCCCCGAGACATGGACCCTAAGGAGTTCGTTGACTTGTTGAGAGCCCCTTATGATCCATATGTCGAGGGAGTGATTGATGGAAAAGTCACTTGTTGCATTCTAGGTTTGGAGATCTGACACTTAGAAACGAATGGATTGGGGCGTGGGAAGTTCAAGATTGGGAATGGACCGAATCCAATGCTTTCATCATTGCCTTTCTAGGAAGCATAGTTTTCCCCGAGAAGGGAGGAAAGATCAATATAAGGTTGGGAAGAGTAGTAGAGGATTTGTGTAGAGTAAGCTTGGTTCCAATGATTTTGGGGGAAGTTTATAGGGCCTTAACCAAATGTAGGAGAGGAGGAGACTTTTTCCAGGGGTGTAACTTGTTGCTGCAAATATGGTTGATAGAATACTTGCATAGCGTCCCTGTCAGCCCTATAGCACCAAAACCATCTTGGAACGGAGGGATCCATTCGCATAACACCTGTATGACTGGAACAGTGGCATGGGAATACCCCACAAACATGGAAGGTTGGTACACCAAGCTCGACGAATTGCAAGAAGTACAATGGGTGATTGAAAATTGTGCTGGTTTTGTTGTCTCCATACAAGGTCAAGACATCACTTTCTTGACATTGATTGGATTCCGAGGAACTCATCACTATGATCCTCTAAGGATCCTTCGACAAGTAGGAATGACACAGCAAACTCCGCAGTTGACCGAGGGAAGAAGTTTCAACGTTGACATAAGGGACATCGAGCATCCGATGGTTCTCACCATATTGACAATGTGGGAGAAAAGTCTTACATGCAGTTTTGCCATGGTCGTGACATTATGTTGGACCCCACAGCTACCCTGGCTTACCCTCAATTGCTCAGTAAAGATAAGGCAAAGTATCGGCCTAAGACTACACTGGAAAGGAAGCCAAAGCTCCAAATGCTACTGAAAAATACACGAAGCTGAAATATGAGTTTGACCAAAGAAAGAAGAAGTTAAGGGTGACACAAGAGAGGGAGATGAGGAGACAATACAAAGATAAGATCAAAGGGGACGAACTCAAGTATTGGACCGGCAAGGTCATGACTGCAAGGCAAGCTGCTGAGAATTTACAAGATTTGCTCAAAGGATGGGTAGAGTATTTTAAGTCAGTACCACTGGAAGAGATGGAAGCAAGAGGATTAGAAATCTGTGAGTTCCTCCGCTCATTAGTTTGGCTCACAAACCCAAGGAGGAAGCCAAAGAGGAGAAGGAAAAGGAAGACGCTGGAGCTGATGTTTGAACCTGAAGGCTCTTTGCTTGGCACCTAGTCTAGTCGTATCGAGTCAAGTCGTCTTGTCCTTTCTTTATTGTCGTCCTTTCTTTATTGTCGGTTTTATCTTAATCGATTCATTAGTGGTTGTAATAAAGCCAAGCAAACTAAATGAAATTTCGTTATTTTTGGGTTTTAGACTGGTGATGATCATGTTTTTTCAAACAAAATGGTGTGTTTGGTGCAAACGTTACTCCGAATCCGCGATAGGCCCACCTCTGGCACAAAAGAGGTCCCATGCATGATAGGATGCGATTTTATTCAAACTAACGTATACTCGTATTTTTCTTCTTGTTTTTGATGTGTCAGTTCCCAAATCCCTGATAGTTTGGTTTGTGCATTTTGGTCGCGCTGCAATACCGGTTGAGGTCCAAAGGATCGATCCCAACACCTCCCCTTTAACCTACAAGGATAAGGATGAGACGAAATATCATGGCTGAGTTCGACAAAGTTGGAAATGGAACTCCTGAGAAGCAAGGCGTGGTCACCTATAAAAGCTACACTAAGTTGGAACAGAGGCTGCTTGAGTTGGAGAATAGGATCCCTCTTTCCCGTACTGATGAGATCCTCGAACCAAATCAAACTACCCGCCCTCATGGCAAAGATTCTCTCTACCTAAAAGGACGTTCCTTACCCTACTTACACTGTACCACCAAAATCACCACAAAACAACTTACCCTCCGTCACCATTGAAACCAAAACCATCGCATCTCCCACCAATCGTGGGATGTACGCATGGACTAAGGAACACCCAGACAACACCAAAGAGCAAGTCCAATGGCTGGTTGAGAAGTTCAAACAACTCCAAGACACAAAGGGAACCCGAGGGTTAGCCTATGAGGATCTCTGCTTGTATCCTGATTTGAAACTACTTGAAGGCTACAAGACACCCAAGTTTAACATGTTCGATGGCAGTGGAGACCCAATGGCTCATTTAAGATCTTACTGTGACAAGCTGATTGGTGTTGGACATGACGAAAAGATCCACTTGCAGCTGTTTAACTGCAGTCTAACTGGAGATGCACTAGTATGGTACTCTAAGCAACAAACAAATAAGTGGACGAGCTGGGAAGCAATGGCTGGAGACTTTGTCGATAGTTTTTGACACAATACTGATGCCATGCCCGACCAATTCTACTTGGAGAAATCGAAGAAGAAGCCCACTGAGACTTTTAGAAAATTTGCAACTAGATGGACAGCTGAGGCCGCCAAAGTCCAACCTCCCTTGGAAGATGCTGAGATAGTGATGACTTTCATCCGCATACAAGAAGATGTCTATTTTGACAAATTGTTGAATATGCAAGATATGAAGTTTGGAGAGTTGATCATGATTGGGGATATGGTCGAAGATGGCCTGCAGACTGGAAGGATTGTTAGTCTGGCCGCACTACAAGCCACTAACAAAATCCTACAAGCTGGCAGCAGTACCGCCTCAAGAAAGAAGAAGGATGATGTCTCCTTTGTGGCCGCATCACTTGACCACTCCCCTACTCACAACTATTACTATCAAACACCTCCTCCATCCTACCCATACATACCACCCACATCCATCTACCCAGTCTATAACACCCAGCCCATGTACCAAAACCCGCCACCACAAAGACCAACCTACCCACAAAATCCCAACTACCGAAATACCAACACCTATTCACCAAGGCCTCACGCCAATAACAACCCAAGACCTAAAAGAAACTACACCCCATTGGCTGAATCTCGCACTCAGTTGTTCGAGAGACTCAAAGCAGCCGGTCACATACAACCCGTGCCATTCAAAATGCCTGAAAGAATGAAACCCTATTTTGATCAAATCAAAACCAGTGTCTATCACTCTGGAGGACCTGGTCACGATACTGAAAAGTGCTACGCCTTGAGGGACAAAATAAAAGACTTGATCGACAAAAAGATGATACACTTGAAGACTCCGAATGTGCACAACAATACTTTGCCTAATCATGGAGACAGTAGGGTGAACATGATCGATTTGGATGAGGAATGCAACTTAGAAGGGACTATCGTTAAGGCAAAAGAGAAGATGCCAGCAACCGCTTCAGTTGCTCAAGCCGCTACAGCACCAGAGCCCATTGAGGTAGAAGTGGCTCCTAAATTCTATGTCGATGTGGTTCCACCATACAGCGACAAGGCGGTACCCTGGGACTATGAAAGGGAGAAGAAGAACAAGTCTGTAGTTGAGACTGTTGCCGCACAAGGGATGACTAGGAGTGGGAGGATTCACACTCCTAAGCATCTTGTTCAAGATAGACGATGCACAAGTGAGGAAGATTTTGAGGGACTGTGGAAGAAGGTAAAAGCAAAGGAGTACTCCGTATTTGAGCACTTGGGCAAAACTCCAGCACAAATCTCTGTTTTGGCTCTGCTCCTCAAGTCGGAGAGTCACTGAAGTGCGTTGATGAATGTGTTAGATGAAGCACATGTTCCGGTGGACACTTCAGTTGAAAACCTGGCTAGCATGGTTGGACAAGTCATGGAGGCTAACCGAATTGCTTTTCATAGAGATGAGTTACCACCTGAAGGGTTGAATCACAACAAAGCTTTGCACGTCACTATCAAATATAAGGACTAGTTCGTAGAAAGAGTTCTGATCGACGGAAGTTCCGGTCTGAACATATGCCCGTTCATCACTCTGAAAATAATAGGGATTGACCAAAGCAAGATAAGTGAGAGCGACATGAAGGTGAACGCGTTCGATGGGTCACAAAGGCACTATTGGAGAGATCAACCTAACTATCATGGTTGGTCCCGTGGAGTTCACTGCTGAGTTCCATGTCATGGACATCTCTGCTTCCTTTAATCTGCTACTGGGGAGGCCTTGGATCCATATGGCTGGTGCGATACTTTCCACATTGCACCAAACTATGAAGTTCGAATGGGACCAAAAAGAGGTGGTAGTGTTCGGTGAGGGGAACAATTCCATCTACAATGAGCAAACCATACCAGCAATTGAAGGGAGTACTCCTGATGGGCAGAGATTCTATACTTTAGAACTTGTGGAAGCAGTACAAGGCACCCGAGGAGGACGCCGCAAGAATTACAATTCAAGTTGGAATCCCACAGGCACAGTCCAAGGAGGTTGCACTGCACACTTTGCTCCCAAGTTGGCCAACACACCGCCTGGGGTTGAGGAAAGGAAGAGGAACTTTTACAACACCTACTGGGATAGCCGAGGCAAAGGCTATGAAGGGAGAAATTTGGTCTGGGAACCAGTCATGTCTGATTAGGGAGTGCTCTCACGCGAATTTTGTGAGACTCTACCAGCTAAGACCGAGAAGCGACCAATGTACTAACCCAATGCTCGTCCCAATTGGAAACGCATCTCTGAAGAAACAAAGGGAAAGCAAGTGTGGATACCCAAAGCACTTGAGCCTATGGAGGTGGTGATCGAAGAGCCATATGTACTCCCACAGCCTGCAAAGTGGCCCGAAGACTGGGTCATAGGCATCATGATCAAGCAAGGCTACGAACCTGGCAAAGGCTTGGGCAAGAGCTTGGATGGCATGGCCGAGCCAATCAGAATTGTGATGAGGCCCGACAATGAGAAGTCTGGCATAGGGTACATTGTGACCTATGAAAAGAGCATGGAAGAAGCGTCACCGGATTTCAAGTTCTAAAAGAAAAGCACTAAGACTCTCTTGCATATTTTCGTCTCGTCTGGATTCTTGGATGGTCGAAAAGGGGAGGTGTCCGCAGCACAAGAAGTGGAGCCGAAGACAGTTAATGCTGAAGAGGATTAGCTGGCAGGAATGCAAAATCTATTCATAGCTGATGAAGACTGCTGTGTGATCCTGGAAGAACATGTTGAACCTCCTGGACTGAAAAAGGCTGGATCTGGAGCAGCACTGAACAACTGGATCAGCAACCGGGCCCGGGCTTACCGTGGACCTTGGAGTTTGCATTTTTCCTTTCCTATTGCATATGATTCCCTACAAACTTTGTTTTGCAAGGATTCATAAATAAAATGTCGCATTACTTCCCGTTTAACTCTTTGCTTTAATCTTTTAATTTTGCAATAATTTTACTTTTTCAGCAGTCATATTAATAATCTCATTGAGTCCACAATCGCAACGTGTAATAAAACAATGGAGCTTGGGAAAGCTAGAGCCGATTATGATGATTTTGATGAAACTACACAAGAAGAATTTTAAAGATTTGAAAACAAACGTAAGCCAAACCTTGAGGAGACTGAGGTGACAAACTTAGGAGATGAGAAGGTTGTGAAAGAGACAAGGATCAGTGTGCATCTCAATGCCGAGTATAAAGAGCGATATACTGAGTTTCTTAAAGAGTATGAGGACGTATTCACCTGGTCATACGATGACATGACTGGCATAAGCACGGATGTGGTAGCTCACAAATTACCTATCAATCCGAGCTTTCCGCCGGTCAAGCAAAAAGCCCGAACTTTCAAGTCATTAGTTCTGTTGAAAATTAGTAAAGAAGTAACTAAGCAGCTCAATGCGGCGATTCTAAAAACAGTCAAATATCCGACTTGGTTGGCTAACATCGTCCCAGTGCCGAAGAAGGATGGGAAGCTCCGAGTCTGCGTAGATTATAGAGATCTGAATAAAACAAGTCCGAAGGATGATTTTCCGCTGCCAAACATACATATCCTTATTGACAATTGCGCGAAAGATGAACTGCAATCCTTCGTAGACTGTTTCGCCGGTTATCATCAACTGCTCATGGATGAGGAAGATACCGAGAAGACAGCTTTCACTACATCTTGGAGGACTTATTGCTACAAGGTTATGCCATTTGGGTTAAAGAATGATGGGGCAACTTACATGAGGGCTATGACGACTATGTTTTATGACCTGATGCACAAAGAGATTGAAGTTTATGTGGATGACGTGATCATCTAATCAAATAAGAGTTCGGAGCATCTTGACAACTTGCGCAAGTTTTTCAACCGCTTGTGAAAGTAAAACCTAAAGCTGAATCCGGCAAAGTGTGCTTTCGGTGTTCCGGCAGGAAAGCTCCTGGGTTTCATCGTCAGTAGAAGAGGTATCGAGCTGGATCCATCCAAGATCAAAGCCATCAAAGAATTGCCACCGCCAAAAATCAAGAAGGAGGTTATGAGCTTCCTAGGAAGGCTCAATTACATTAGTCGTTTCATAGCACAATCCACCGTCATCTGTGAGCCAATCATCAAGTTGCTGAAGAAAGACGCAGTGATCGATTGGGCAGAGGATTTCCAAAAAGCATTTGATCGGATAAAGGAATACTTGTCTCGCCCGCCTGTGCTGATCCCACCTGAGCCTGGGCGACCTTTGATCTTGTACCTGTCCGTGGTAGATTCGGTCTTTGGTTGTGTTTTCGGACAACATGATTCAACTGGGAGGAAGGAGCAAGCTATATACTATCTAAGCAAGAAGTTCACTCCTTATGAAGCCAAGTACACATTGCTGGAGCGCACTGACTTGGATAGCATAAAAGCTGAGACATTACCTAACATCTTACGCCACATTGTTGATATCAAGGATGGACCCTCTCAAGTACATTTTCAAAAAACCAATGCCTACTGAAAAGTTGGCTAAATGGCAAATGCTGCTCAGCGAATTTGACATCACTTTTGTCACTCAAAGGGCAGTGAAAGCTCAAGCCTTGGCTGATCATATGGTCGAGAATTCGGTGGGAGATGACTATGAACCTTTGCACACTTACTTCCCTGACGAAGAAGTCATGTTCGTAGGGGAAGATATCACCGAAGAGTACGATGGTTGGAGGCTATTCTTCGATGGAGCGGTCAATTTCAAAGGAGTCGCCATCGAGGCGGTATTAGTTTCCAAGACTGGATATCACTATCCTGTCACGGCCAAACTAAGGTTTCCAGGCACCAACAACATGGCGGAGTATGAAGCTTGTATTTTGGGTCTTTGATTGGCAGTGGACATGAACATACACGAGCTATTAGCAATCGAGGACTATGACCTACTGATTCACCAAGTTCGAGGAGAATGGACAGCAAAGAATCTGAAGATATTACCATACCTGGAGTGCATAAAGGAGTTGAAGCAAAGATTCACCAAGATAGAGTTCCGGAATGTGCCCAGACTGCAAAATTAGTTCGCGGACCCTTTGGCTACCATATCTGCCATGATCAAGCATCCCGAAAAGAACTACATTGACCCAATACCCGTGATAGTGAGGAAGCAACCAGCCTACTACTATCACGTGGAATAAGAGTAAGACGAAAAGCCTTGGTTCTACGACATCAAAAGGTTTCTTAAAGACGGTAGTTATCCAAAAAATGCAACAAGTCTCCAAAAGAAGGCACTGAGGAGATTAGCAAATGGTTTCTTTCTGAACGGAGATGTTTTGTACAAAAGGACACCCGATCTAGGGTTGTTGAGATGCGTAGACGCAAAAGAAGCTGCTAAATTGTTAGAAGAGGTACACTCTGGGGTGTGTGGCGCACACATGAATGGTTTTGTGCTTGCAAAGAAAATTTTGAGAGCTGGCTATTTCTGGATGACAATGGTACATGACTGCATAAAGCACGCGTAGAAATGCCATCAATGCCAAGTCCATGGATATATGATTCGAGTGCCTCCCAATGAACTGAACATTATGGGATCGCCTTGGCCTTTTGCCGCCTGGGGGATGGATGTTATAAGACCTATCAAGCCAGCCGCTTCCAATGGGCATCGCTTCATACTGGTGGCCATTGACTATTTTACCAAGTGGGTAGAAGCTGCATCATACAAATCAGTAACAAAGAAGGTGGTGTCGAACTTTGTTCGTGATAAGATGATCTGCCGATTTGGCATCCATGAATCCATCATCACTGACAATGGGTCCAATCTCAAAAGTGGCCTAATGAAAGCAACCTGTGAGGTCTTCAAGATCAAGCATCACAATTCCACTGCATACCGACCTCAAATGAATGGTACGGTCGAGGCGGCTAACAAGAACATCAAGAGGATATTGCGAAAGATGACAGACAATTCAAAACAATGGCACGAGAACCTGCCTTATGCTCTGTTAGGGTACCGCAGCACAATGAGAACAACAACAGGGGCTACTCCGTATTTGTTGTCGTACGGCACCGAGGCAGTAATACCCGTAGAGGTCGAGATACCATCATTGAGAATCATCCAAGAGACACAATTGAAAAATGCCGAGTGGATCCAAAGAAGAATAGAGCAATTGGCCCTCATCGATGGCAAGAGATTGATGCGATATGTCATGGGCAATTATACCAAAGGAGGATGGCTAAGGCATTCAGAAAGTTCGAGAGAGATTCTTTGAACCTGGGCAATTAGTTCTGAAGAAGATATTTCCGAATCAAGAAGAAGCAAAAGGCAAGTTTGCACCAAATTGGCAAGGACCGTACATGGTTCATCGAGTTTTGAATGGAGGAGGATTGATATTGGCGGAGATGAACGGAGAAGTCTGGCCGAAACCTATCAACTCAGATGCTGTTAAAAGATACTATGTATAGGGACTTGTATTGAATAATGATTTCCCCGATTCTGCAACACATTATGTAATCCGATTCCCCAAGTGGGATACGTAGGCAACCTATTATAGGTTCGGTCGCATAAATACAAAAATTTTATTTCCCCACAAAGCGAACTGATGTTGGGCCTATCTTATTATATTTTAGTATCAATTTCTTTCTAGTTTTAATGACGTTGGGTTTGAGCCTATCTTGTTATATTTTAGTATCAATTCCTGGTTGTTTGATTTTTTTTAAAAATATTTAGACTGTTTCGGCATTGCGAACATGAGGAAATACGTGAAAGATGCATGTGAGAAGGTTTAATTGTTGGCATCAACCATGGTCACAGGTATAGTTGTTCTTAATTTTTGAGTTTCTCTCTTGAAATGAATTTGATAGGTGTTGATGTTTGAGTCTTGGTTGAAATTAAAGTATTCTTCTTATTGATCGAGGTCGAGCAATAGTTTAAGTGTGGGGTGTTGATGTTGGGCCTATCTTGTTATATTTTAGTATCAATTTCTTGCTAGTTTTAATGACTTTGAGTATGTAGTGTCATTATTATGCCCAACATTATGTGATTATGAAGATTGTACTAATTATTTGAATATGTTGAAATAGGAGCATTTTGGAGTGAAATTGAAGAAGTATCTGCATGTGCCAAGAGGAGCTAGAAAACAACAAAAGCAAGACTTGTGAATATTGAGTTAGGATTTGGGCCAAAAGATAAAGAATGACATTAAGTTGGATACTAGAGCAAATAAACAGAATCCTAAGCTAAGATGGAGAGGGCTGCCTTAATAATATAAAAGAAAAAGACATTCACGTTAGAGTGGTCTGTCACGTTTTGGACGTATAGGAGGCAGCAAGTGACGCATGCAGCGTCTATGGGTTCTGGAACGAGTTTTTATTTCTTTCTTTTCTCTTTAAACAAGTTTGTTAGTCTATAGTTGTGGGATTATCCATGAATGTTGATATTCGGATGTTGATTTGATTTTATTAATTTATATTATTGGGTTATTTATTCATATCCTGAGCCTAATTATTTGATTGCTTGATCACCAATTGAATATTATCTATGAACCTAGGGTTGAACTCGAAAGTGGGAACCTTAGGTTGCAATAGGATTGAATAGAGCGTGTTCCTGAACCTGGGTATCGGGGAATAGTTTCGCGGTTAGGATAGTAATATACCTAACAATCACGCTTAGTCATTATACCGGAAAAATAAATGCATTTTTGTTAATACTGACTCCATAGACATATAGGCGTTAGGTTGGCTTGAACAGGCGAGCAGAGTATCGAAAGAGTCCTCTGAGTAATATTAACCATGTGATTAGTAACCCAAATAAATTGATTTAGTCATATTAAGTGAAGAATTCAACAGGATTGGCAGATATCCCATGACCCTAGGTTATTATCCCTTGTTGAATCCAAAAAATCATGTTTTACTTGTTATTATTTTCTTGGATTAATTAGTTAATTTTAGTTAGATAAATTTTCAACTCTTGAAACCTTCTTGCTTAGATAATTAGAAATTATCTGATTTAGTTTGTAGTTAATCAATAGTCCTCCTGGGAACGATACTTTTATTATCATTTTATTACTTGATCGACGCGTATTCTTGCGTGTGCATTGGAGCGACAAGTTTTTGGCGCCGTTGCCGGGGACTTAGAATTAGCTATTTTCTAGATTAGACTTTCACTTTTATCTATTCAAGTTTTTAGTTTAGTTTAGTTTAGTTTAAATTATTACTTGTTAACATGGCATCTTTTAGTGAAAATTGGTTGAAAGTTGGCTACTCGTATTTTGGTGCTCCTTGCATAATTTGTAATGGATGTCACTTGTGTGAAGATTGCCGACATCTTGATATCCTGCGGAACTATTTATCTAGTAGTTCATCTATAACCTCTGATTGGAACTGTTGTCAATTATGTGGTGGTCGGTGCAATGATTGTCCTAAGTGTCGTATTCCTTACCCAAGTAATATTCATGATAATACTAACCTTACTTGTGAGTTTGGTCGGAGCAACGAAGTGCAGGATGCATCACGGTATGATCAACAAGAGAAAAATTCTGAAGAAATGGAGATCGTGAGCGTAACATGGCTAATGGAACAATCTCAACGATCAGATGCGTGTGGGGGTCTTTTTGATGAAATTACAAGTGCAGCTAGATGCGCTATCGAATGGAAAATTGTGCTCAAACAAGAGATTGACCGATTTGGCAAGGCTATTCATGACTTGGAGGAGAATTTGATTGAAACGTTTGAGGCGTCTAATGCTCAACCACCACTTGTTGTAGATAGAGGATTTGAAGATGAAGAGATAGAAGAAGTTGAGAGCCACATTGAGGAGCTAGGTCTTGAGTTCCAACAGTTCTACCCAATAGTAGTTGATGATGCCAAAGTTTGAAAATTGGCACTAGAGTCAAGTGGAGAAGTGAAAAATATAATTTTTGAAGACTCTAGTGTGTGCAAAGATGAGGGTGTCAAGAATTACACAATGTTAGAGTTAGGGTGCATTGGACCTCATTCTATGCACTTTTCAACATTGTGTTTGGATGACGACATGAAAATCGAGCCCTCGAGCCAATAGAAAAGTCACGGGAGGAGGAACAAGGTGCCTATATTAAAAAATTTGTGATGTCGAGGAGACAAAACGACATCCCTCATTTAAAAGCTAAGAGGTGCAAGATGCGAGACTCGTTGTATGGCTATTTTGGATTTATTCCACCACCCTTGGACCATGGTCGTAAGCTTGAAATCAAATTGGGGAGAAAATTCATATATTCGAAGTGGAGGAAAAAATAATACTTTTATCCACGTCGTTCCACGACGTTAAATCAAGCGCTTTATGGGAGGCAACCCATGTTTTATCGCTTACTTTAGTATTTAGTTATTAGTTAGTTTTATATTTTGTGAAAAAAAAATGGACAAGTTAGTACAAGTATAATTATTTTTGGGTGTGGTTGCAGGATTTCAAGAGGCAAATAAAGGTGGACAAAGACTCATGTGACTAAAGTGCAGAACAATAGAAAAACAAAAAGATTTGCACCAGCCCAGGCAGAACAGTCTCTAGAGCTTCGCGCCTGAGACTGTTGGCAGAATTTAAACCTCAGTTCTTGAAAACAATGTAGTACGTTCATCGCCCCAGCCACTGTTTTGAAAAGTAAGTTCGCCTAAACAGGCGTTCTAGCATCTCACGCCTAGCTGAATTCCCTAGTATGTCTTAACCTCTCAACTTTACACACACAAAACAATACTTGAAAACAATTACAAGTCCATTAAACAAAACATGCCACTCTTTTCTCTTCTCGGCTTTCTTGCGAACACAACATTGCTGCCTTCATTACACCAACTCCAGGTATGGTTCTTTCCTTTGCTTCTTCTCCTCTCCTTATTTCTCTCTCTGCTAGGTTGTTTCCCCTCACCCTGTACTACTACTAGATGCTGTATCGCCCCACTCTTGGTGAAAACTTTGGAGGTTTGCTGGGTATCTATTCAGGAAAAGTGCGGGGTTGCACGAGGTGGTGTGATTGATGAATTCCCAAGAGTTGGGAGGTTTCAGTTCGAACCAAATATTCTTACTACTAGTTGTTCAAAACTGTGCACATTGGGTGCTCGATAAAATGCTCCATTGAACTGTTTGCAATTGTTTGGCAAAGTCTGAGTAGTCGAACTACATAATAAGCTTTGTAGGCATAATTTCAAGTGCAGGGTGATTGGTCGAGGGGTTAAAATACTCGTTCAATGTGCTTTAACGACCTCGCAAAGTTGCTCCACACAATGGTGTCTAGTGGGGCAACTGGGACGCTGCCTATAGCTAGGTACTAGGGACTTAATTATTGGATCGTGTTGATGGTCTTACATGATTTAAGAGGTTGTCTTATCCAAGTGTGGGTTCTCGCGCCCTGTTTGCACACAATTGTTGGTTTAAACGAGTATTTTGGTTAAAATAGTAGTGTGAGCGATGGAGGACAATCTGAGTACCTCTCAAACTAAGTGTTTTCTAATTGAGATGATTGTTCTAAACATGATCATTAGAATTAAGGGCTCTTGAAAAGTTACAATGCCGAATAAATATATTACGTGGGTGAATGTATGGTACTAATGATATTAGAATTAATGCACTGGTTGTTTGAGTTGCCAAGTTTGCTATATAGTCCCCAAATGAATACACCAAGGGAAATGTTAATTCACATAAAAGTCTCCAATACAAAAAGCTCACCTACATCACTCTGCACTTGACTGACCTATTTTGCAGGGGACAGTTCTAACAAAGGGAAGGAAGTGAATCAGCCCATGCTCCACCTGCTGTGGTGGCAACCCTATCTGCTGCTTAAGGGGAGTTCCTTAACACCCATTTCACTTGATTTGTTTTTAATTGTTATGTGCATTGAGGACATTCCACAATTTTAAGTGTGGGGTGGGGAATTCCTATTTTTGTTGTATAATTTCATTAGTTTGTCAATTGACATTTTTGTTTGTTTCTTGCTTTCTAGTTTAGTTTTTAGCAATGAAGAAGAAAAATATAAAAATTGGAAAATAAGGAAAAATTTAAAAAATAGAGTTACTTTTTTTTTGTTAGTAGTTTTTTTGTCTTTTTAGTAACCACAGTTAGAGTGAATAATAATCCCCCGTGGTTTTTCTTTAGGCATCGGTTCTTTTCCATGGGATGTACACTTGAACCGGGTACTTTTTATTTAATTTTTAGATAGTTTTAGTCGTCGTAGTAGTAGAAATGGAAGGAAAACTCGGGTTTGAAGTCTGGGTGCCTTGTGACTTGTTTGATGCTAGCATATTTAGACCTGAGCACGTGGATTATATGCATTCCTTGTATGTTTTTGAAATAAATTGTGCCAATAATGAATAACCTTGTTTGTGACGCCTAGGCTCAATTTCTTGCTTCTTGTGTGCTAAGTGCTTTAAGCTTTATTTTCAAGCTTGTTTTACTGCTTTGATTGAGAGTCCGAATTGAGCCATCTTGAGTGAGTCATGTGACATTGTGTGAGTGAGGTATTTTTTGTGTTCCTTGCTTGTCACTTGAGTCTAGAACTTGCCCGGAGTGTGGTTGAAGCGAAATCCTAGATTTTGCTCAGTTTGAAAAATGATTATAGGTCTTCCTTGATTCGTTTGAGATTTTTCTGTCCTACCCTTACTTGATTGACCCTAATCAGCCCTTTGAGCCTTTATCCTGTTTATTGATAGCTATATTACAAGCTTTAACCTCTTTTGATTTGAATTTTCTATCTTTTGAATTCCCTACCTCCTTGAGCACTTGTATATATAATGAGCTGAAATAGCTAAAGTTGAAGAAAAATGTTGGTTGGTTTGTGGATTGGTCCTAATTGGAAAGTAAAAGAAGTATTTTTGAAAAGAAAAAAAAGGCAGAAAAAAAGTGAAAGAAAAAAAATTGGAAGTTGAAAAAAAAGAGCACTTTCTGTGAGCTGAAAAATATGCAATGGCGTAAATAAAAAGGAAAGATTGGATGTTGCTTGAAATTGAAAAGGGAGGAGTTTTTGAAAGGAGAAAGTGTGCTAAAATTGATGTTCTGCAAGTGCTTAGGGAGGTTTTGTCACTTTATCTATATTTGTCCTACCTGTCCCGCAGCCTTCATTACAACACATAATAAGTCCTATTTGATTTTAGACTGAGCAGACTCACATTAGTGGAGATTTACACAAAGGGCAAGCCTATAGTACATCTTCTGTGGCATGTGAACTTTTTATGAGAGTTGAGTGAATTCTTTCGATCTATAAAGTCCTAAAATTCATTACAAGAATCTTGTGAGTATTAGACTACTTCATCTGATTTGTTGTGAGGGCACTTGATTCATGAAGGATAGGCGATTTTATTAGACTCTCGGTCAAGGTAAGTGAGCAAACTTGAGAAACTTGGTTGCACAGAGTCAGTTATTGAGGTTAGGATGTTACAATTTGGTTGTTTGATTGTTTTTAAATATTTAGACTGTTTCGGCATTGTGAACATGAGGAAATGCGTGAAAGATGCATGTGAGAAGGTTTAATTGTTGGCATCAACCATGGTCACAGGTATAGTTGTTCTTAATTTTTGATTTGCTCTCTTGAAATTAATTTGATAGGTGTTGATGTTTGAGTCTTGGTTGAAATTAAAGTATTCTTCTTATTGCTCGAGGTCGAGCAATAGTTTAAGTGTGGGGTGTTGATGTTAGGCCTATCTTGTTATATTTTAGTATCAATTTCTTGCTAGTTTTAATGACTTTGAGTATGTAGTGTGATTATTATGCCCATCATTATGTGATTATGAAGATTATACTAATTATTTGAATATGTTGAAATAGGAGCATTTTGGAGTGAAATTGAAGAAGTATCTGCATGTGCCAAGAAGAGCTAGAAAACAACAAAAGCAAGACTTGTGAATATTGAGTTAGGAGTTGGGCCAAAAGATAAAGAATGGCATTAAGTTGGATACTCGAGAAAATAAACAGAATCCTAAGCTAAGATGGAGAGGGCTGCCTTAATAGTATAAAAGAAAAAGACATTCACGTTGGAGTGGTCTGTCACGTTTTGGACGTAAAGGAGGAAGCAAGTCACGCATGCAGCGTCTATGGGTTCTGGAACGAGTTTTTCTTTCTTTCTTTTCTCTTTAAACTAGTTTGTTAGTCTATAGTTGTGGGATTCTCCATGAATGTTGATATTCGGATGTTGAGTTGATTTTATTGATTTATATTATTGGGTTATTTATTCATATCCTGAGTCTAATTATTTGATTGCTTGATCACCAATTGAATATTATCTATGAACCTAGGGTTAAACTCAAAAGTGGAAACCGTAGGTTGCAATTGGATTGAATAGAGCGTGTTCCTGAACCTGGGCATCGGGGAATGGTTTCGCGGTTAGGATCGAAATATACCTAACAATCACGGTTGGTCATTATACAGGAAAAATAAATGCATTCTTGTTAATACTTACTCCATAGACATATAGGCGTTAGGTTGGCTTGAATAGGCGAGCAGGATATCGAAAGAGTCATGTGAGTAATATTAACCCTCTGATTAGTAACCCAGATAAATTGACTTAGTCATATTAACTGAAGAATTCAACAGGATTGGAAGATATCCCATTACCCTAGGCTATTATCCCTTGTTGAATCCAAAATCGTGTTTTACTTGTTATTGTTTTCTTGGTTTAATTAGTTAATTTTAGTTAGATAAATTCTCAACTCTTGAAACCTTCTTGCTTAGATAATTAGGAATTATCTGATTTAGTTAGTAGTTAATCAATAGTCCTCGTGGGAATGATACTTTTTTATCACTTTATTACTTGATCGACGCGCATACTTGCGTGTGCATTTGGAGCGAAACGAACACTGGGGCAGAATTTTTGAGGAACTCTCAAAAATTCCAAAAGGACAAACATAGTTGACACTGGTGCAGAAATTTTTGAGGACCTGTCAAAAATTTCAAATGCAAACTGGGGCAGAATTTTGAGGGCGCCCGCAAAATTCGTTTGGAACAGCATAAAGGACGACAACTTTGGCTTTACACAACGCGACTTTTGACTCAATGGGATAAAATATTTTATTTCTATTTTCTTTCTTATAAAAGTTTTTCAAAATCACTTGCATTATATACTGTTTTATGCATATCTCTATCAGCTCGGCCAAGATCCCGGCATTCGAGGACAGCAAACGCGAAACAAGCCAAGAATGCACAAACCAAACCACCATGTACAACTCACCAATCTTTCTTTGGATGCAGGCACGAAAGATACCCAAATCAACGATGCACGACAGGTACACATCAACAAAAAATGTTTGTCATTTAAATTAGCTGAGGACACACACCCCGAAGCATCGATTGAGGGTACACAGCCCGATATGAATTTGCATTTTAAAATTAGCTGAGGGCACATAACTCGAAGCATCGATTGAGGGTACACAGCCCGATATCGATTTGTCATTTACATTAGCTGAGGGCACACAACCCGAATCGTCGATTGAGGGTACACAGCCCGATATCGATTTGTCATTTAAATTAGCTGAGGGCACACAACCCGAAACGTCGATTGAGGGTACACATCCCGATATCGATTTGCATTTTAAATTAGCCGAGGGCACACAATCCGAAGCATCGATTGAGGGTACACAGCACGATATCGATTTGCATTTTACATTAGCTGAGGGCACACAACCCGAAACATCGATTGAGGGTACACAACCCGATATCGATTTGATATTTACATTAGCTGAGGGCGCACAACCCGAAGCGTCGACTGAGGGTACACAACCCGATATCAATTTGTCATTTACATTAGCTGAGGGCGCACAACCCGAAGCGTCGACTGAGGGTACACAACCCGATATCGATTTTTTCTTTACATTAGCTGAAGGCTCACAACCCAAAGCATCGATTGAGGGTACACATCCCAATATCGATCTATCATTTACATTAGCTGCGGGAACACAACCCGAAGCGTCGATTGAGGGTACACAGCCCGATATCGATTTTTCATTTACATTAGCTGAGGGAACACAACCCGAAGCGTCGATTGAGGGTACACAGCCTGATATTGATTTGTCATTTAAGTTAGCTGAGGGAACACAATCTGAAGCGTTGATTGAGGGTACACAGCCCGATATCGATTCGCATTTTAAATTAGCTAAGCGTACACAGTCTGAAGCGTCGGTGGAGGATACACAGCCCGATATCGATTTGTCATTTTATTTCTCTGTGGAGGGTACACAGCCCAATGCACCGACGGAGGGCATACTACCCGATGTCGAATCTAATACTTGCCAGCAAAAGACACGCAATTATGGCATGGCAGAAACAATTTCATACTGCAAAAAATCCTTGAAAGACAATCCAGCTCGGCGGGAAGGTACGTTTTATATATATACATTATGTTGCAAATACATTTTCATTGCAGGAAACGCACCCCGAGTAAAGAAAGCATTTCAGCCTAATGCCCTACATCCTTTTAAGTCATAGGCTCTTTTATAGTCATGATAAAATTGGCCGCACTGTCAACATCTTTGCCCGAAGACTCTTCCATCATCCCCGGGCAAAGAGGGCAGCTGTTGACACCCAATTTTGTCCCTCCTATTTTCATAATCAATAGTTCTTGAATATTACACACGATTGTGTATCCACTCCTATCTCGTCCATTCTTTTCAATTACCTTCTCATAATAGCCTGGTAGTTGAGGCCATTTTTAAAAGTGTCGTCTCAAATTATAGCTATTTTTACAATCATTTCAATTACTTCTATTTTTGACAAAATTAACCAAAATTGTTTAAAATCCCAAAATTATGATTTTTATGCATTTCTTAGCCCTCCTAACATTTTAAATTAATTTCCTAATTTTTTCATATTTTTGTATCCATTTATATGATTTTTATACAATTTTTATACCTATTTATACACTATTCATACATACATATATACATATACATGTATATGCACACAAATGAGTACACATCAGCCCATTTTTGCCACCTCTGCGCCTACATATCTAAATCCTGGCCGTCCACGTAATGGATCCAATGGCCAGATCAAACAATCCCCAAACGACCCCCTAAACCCACACGACCCTTCCCATTTCCCCATCGGACCCCAGAACTGTTTTCTCTCTCTCCTTTCTTGGCGAAACAAATCGCCACCCTTTGTCGATCACCTTTCCGGCCATTTTTAGCCGGAGAAAATTGGGAAAAATAGTGTCATAGTGTTCCATTTAACGTCCGCTACAAATCGCATACAGTTTTGGTGATGTTTGAGCAAATGCGAGATTTGACCTTTGACAACTGTGACACCACCGCCGGGAGACGCCACCGGCGGGGTTCAGGCCATCGATTTAAAGGTGTTATCACCTAAACGGGGTAAGAAACCCCATGCGAAGATTAATCTATGATAGGTCGCGATTGACCCAATTCTGGTAAATGGGTAATGTTATCCCCTTTTGATTTCATGAAATCTGTGTGACGCTAAACCTAAAATTGCCTATGTCTCTCTAAATTAGCATGATTATTGTTTTCACTTGTTAATTAATTGATTCACATGACTTATAGACTCCATGAACTGTTGATTTGTTTCAAAAACCGTAGTGAGCCTGTTTTACACTTTGGTCTTGACACGTTAAGGCTAAATTCTCTGTTATTCCCTTTGAATTTGAAGCTTAGAAATTGCCATGGCTTGCTTAAGTCGTTTGAATCATCATACTGTGCATTGCTTGTGTAAATTAATGACTTATCTAATTAAAGTATGAACTGGTGGATTAATTTACACGATTCAAGGGATTTTGATTGATGTTGTTTTGAATATGTGAGTGGAATTTAGAAGGAAAATTAGAATGATCATTGATATTTCTGTTTTGAAATCTGTTGAAGTTCAAACCTGTTTGTGGAGGGATTTGTGAATCTGGACTAGGTTAAGTTTGAGGGGAGGTGTTTTCAAATCAATTCAGGATTGATTTGCCTAAAAATTTGGGATTGACTGCTCTATTTTTGGATGATTGACTCAAATTTATCCCCTGTTATTCTTTAAAGGCTGTATTCCTTACCTTATTAACTTTTACTAGTTGCTTTTCAAATCCCTACTCTTCACCTATATAAGCTATTCTCTTTTTCAACAAAAGACACAAGTTCTGGACATTGAAAACCCAGAAACACACACTGATACACTGATATAATTCTACATAAGCTATTCTGGCATACAATTCTCTTTGGTTTGTTGGCTTCCCTGAAGGAATACTGCACATTCCTTACCTCTGTGTGTTTGTTTCCTTAGCATGACCTTTTATTCTATCTTTGTTTTTGCCTAAATTATTGGTCTGCCTTGTCTTTTTTGAATGTCCTTCACATCTGAAAGTCATAGCAACATCATAAAAGGTGCACTGACTGCACCTGTTCCTGGTAGACCTGCCCTTTGATTCAGGCCTTCCCTTTCCCCTATTACCCCTGCTAACTCTGTCTACTTGCAGCTTGTGCTTAGAGAACCCTGAGGGTTCAATATAAGCCAACGAACCAATGCTTTAAACTGGTTCTTTTGAAATCAGGAACCCTTTGCTATTGATAGAATACTTCTGACTTTGAGAACGGGGACTTCTCTTAATCAGTACTCTCTCCCTTATGTTTTCCCTTAGGAACTGTCCCCAAAACTTGTATATTTGCTAGGTGCCCTGTCTGTATCCTTCTAAAACAGGAGTACAACAATGATGTTGTACAAAATTGGCTACCCAGGAGCCATCCTCTTGTCTCTTTCTCTCCCTGTGTGCAATGCATCATGCCTCAAATTCCACCTTTACTGAAAGTTTCACACTTAGTATGCATCAGGAGGATGATTAATTCATGGCACAATTTGATACTTTGAATGAAACAGGGGCTATATGTGTTATGTTTGCCTAGATGAGACTATTTCTGAAAACTAATCTCGCCCCTCCTTTGCGTAAACAGTCTGGGCCCAAAAATATTTTCAAACAGGGCGCCCTTACATGCTTAAACTATTTTTTACCACTTAAAACGCTCTTATACACTAATCTAATAGTGTATAGGGGTGTACAAAATACTTGGGGTCACTTGTACACTTTAAAATAGTTTTCTAAAGATATAACTATCATTTAGGTCATATATTTGCATGTCTATACCTACACAAAAAGGCCATTAAGGTTAGGGCTCGACAATTTATGACGAGTCACACCGACCCTAAATGGCCAACATTTTGTTTTAAAACAAACCCCCCTTTTGGTTTTCTTGCTAAATCTGAGATTATTTACAAAATGGACTATTTGTGCAAAACCTTCTCGCATGTAGATTGCATATATGAATTGGAATTGAATACTCGTTTGTATGATAACACTTATCAATGATTAGGCGTTTGATAAGGCCGTAAACTACGATTAGGCTCGAAATATAGGTCGTATATGAGAACTGTTTATACATATGTGTTCGAAATTGCATGAATGTGTTACATCCTTGAACTAGAATGTCAAATTAATTTCCCAAGTTAGTATTTATGACAATATAAACTATTTATATCCCAAAATTTAGACTCGGACGGTAACCACTTTTTGTGGGACTCGGGGAAGTGCCTAACACCTTCTTCTCCTAGTCATTTGGACTTTTTACCTCTATAGAATCTCTGGAATTGACTAGTTAATCTTTTGAACTTGACTATAGATACTTAGGTGACCTAATACGCCTTAGAAATTATATTAGGTGGCGACTCCAACCTCTAAACTCAAAAGAGTTCACCCAGTCAAATCCGAAACCCGACTCGCCTCGAGTTGAGTCCAAAATCAGGTATGACATCTGTTTCGCTTTTTGTAGCTTTGAGATGTAAGCTAAGGGATTATATAATCCCTTATCCCACCGCCTCTAACTTTTCCTTTTTCTTTCTTTTCTTCAATCTTTCTTTTTTTTTCTTTAATTTTTCTTTTTTTTTTGAAAACTCGCTACCATGATAAAAATTAAAACAGAATCCTACAAAGCTCAGAATGACATCAAATTTTGCATACAAGTTAGACAGAACATGTGTGATATTCTCTCTAGGACGGAACTCAAATCCGATTCCCGAAACTCGAGATACGAATTAAACAGAATAAATTAATTCTTAACTTTTGGGACATTAGTTGAAACTATCCGAACGACCTCGAAATTAACTTTCGAAAGTTCACACAGGTTACAAATGACGATACGAACCTATCGATGGAAAATCTCTTTTTAAGATTTATCGAGAACAGAACTTGAAACCTTCTTCCGATACCCACCAAATGAGATCTGATTTAGCTCAAATTTTATAGACAAATCCTAATGGACCTTATGGAGTTTTTAAGACTGTCAGCATGTAAATTGGAGTCGTACCTCCCGAAATGACTACGTAAGGTCGTTAAGACTCTAGTTAGTCCTCGAACGAGCCAGAGTCTAGATGTTATACTCCAAGCATCTCCTATGGATACTAGAAGGGGGTTGAATAGTGTCTTCTGATTTTTGCCAAAGAACCTGACTCTTAATCACAAGGACCTTGTTCTTGAATTGTTGCCTCCACGAAAAATACAAACACAAGTAAACAATAATCTAAAGGACACAGTGTTTTTGGTCAAGGGAGAAAAACCACGACCCACACTCTGAAATTTTGAAATAACTTCACTAACACAAAGAGCAAGTTTTAGATTACAAACTCTGCAACCAATGGGCTACACTCTAGACCCTAATCACTCAACAAATCTAAATTCTAGCTTTACAAAGCAATCACTCAAAGTTCACCTATTACAATGGCTTCTAACATAAGCAGATAGGTAATACAATCAAAACATAAAACTGTGACAACTACAATCAAGAACCTAAACTAATCCGCTACTTTTGCTCTTGGTTTTTCATTGGTTGTCCTCAACAGTTATGTCAGTTTAAGAGTTATTGAATTCGCCTTGTGTTTGCTCTCAACTCTCGTGGTGAATAACCTGGATCGGCTGCCTCAGTTTCTTGCTTTTATATGGGCTTTGTAACCCTAGCAGTGTTTCACTAGGAAACCTCGTAAACATAGCAAGTCCAGATTTCCCTGTGATACTTTCCTTGTTCAGCACTAACTCTTGTTCACACTTCAATGAGAAAGCCCCGGCACAACTTCTTTTACCTGACTAGGATGCGTATAAGTTTACGCACCACTACTCCTAGTTCTGCATGGATTTGCATTCCAAAAAATTGTTTCGATCAGTCATGCCCTTCTCACCAAGGACTAAGTTCTTCTACAAATCACTAAGCCCTTAGTTTATTGATGTTTGACAATATTTTCCTATTTTACCTTAATATTTCCTCGCATTTTGATACGTTATTCCCCCATTACACGGAATAATTGCAATTCTTGCGCTCACTTATTGTGTTTGTGATTTTAGGAATGGTTTGGATGAATTCGGGGCAAGAACAATCAAAATGGATACAAACGAGCAAATAGTTGATGGACTTAGCAAAATATGGGACATGGTATTAGAAGGCAAGGCTATGGTGCAAGCTGTAGATCTGTCACAGCTTCAGACTTTAGAATGATGTGAGCCATGCGACGCCTTCAGTACAGCGCGCAACATCTAGAAGCGGTTTGGCATGCGACGCCCAGAGAAAGCTTTTGGAGATTTGAGCACACTGTTGTGGCAATGCGATTACGCAAACGACACTTGCCCGACAGCTTGAAGTCCGGCGACCCCAACTTTTCCAACTTAGTTTAGGCTTTGGTTTAACTTATCCTAGCACTTTGTAAACATTATAAATACATTATAATTTAGGTTTTTAAGAGGGGAGACGTGGAGGAGAGCAGGGAAGCCCTAGATGTCTTCTAAACAAGTTCTTTCTCTCTTTCTCTTATTCTTCTCCTTAATTCTATAGTTCGTTCGTTCTAGAGTTAGGGCAATTACATGAAGGTTGATGTTTGAAAGTTGATTTTTATATATTGATTCACCACTACAGATTGTTTATTATTTCTTGAGCCTAATTGTTTGGTTATTAGGGCCCGATAATTGAACACTATCTACGGTTTACAAGTTGAATTCGACAGAGAGAACTTGTGAACGCACATAAGAAAGAATTGGGCTTTGTTGTGAACTTGGGCATCAGGGAATCAATTTGCGGGTAGGATATACCTATTTGTCTTGCTTAGCTAAATAGAGAGTTCTTTAATGCATGCATGTGATATTACTCCATAGACATATAGGCGTTAGAGTAGCTTGCATAGAGTCGTGAAGAAACGACAGATTTTTACGAATATAATTAACCTGTTAGTTAGCAATCTAGGAAATCGAGAAGTAGAATCAACTGGAAAACTCAACTGGATTGTTTGTAGCTCTGACTCTGGACCGTTTCTCTCTTATTGATAACAACTCATAAATCGCTCTCAATTACTCGACTTCAATTGCTTGTTTCTAATTATTGTTTGGTTTAGTTAGTAAAATCTACAATCATCGAAAAAGATCCCTGAATAGTTTTTAGGAAATTGTTTGCTAGGATACAGTCTGAACGATAGTCCTCGTGGGAACGATACTCAACTTATCACTTTATTACTTGTCGACCATGTATACTTGCGTGTGCGTTTGGGAGCAACAAGTTTTTGGCACCGTTGCCGGTGACTAAATAATTCTGTTTTCTTTTTGAACGATTTATTATTTTCTATTCAGGTTTAATTTTTTGTCTAGTTATTTTTGTGTTACTTGTTAACATGGCATCTTTTAATGAAAACTGGTCGAATGATAGTTTCTCAAAGTTTGATGATCTTTATTCACTGTGTGGAGGAACTCACTTATAGAAAAATTGTCCAAGTCTTTCAACCCTATGGGACTGGTTATGTGGATTTTCTACAACCTTTGACTGGAACTATTTCAAATTGTGTTGTGGTCTGTGGAATTCTTGTCCTAAGTGTCATACTCCTTCCCCAATCAATAGGTGTGATGATTCTAATAGTGTTTGTGAGTTTGACATGAGCGATAAAGTGCAGGTTGTTAGCGAAACTTGGATAATGGAGCACACCAAACTCTTTGAAGCATATGAGGATTTTTCTAAGAAAATAACAAATATGACGAGGCAATTTATGGAAGAAATGGTGGAGCTCACATAAGAAATTGATCAATTTGGTTTAGCTATTCACGACTTGAATATGAATTTGAGTGATATGGTTGAGGTGTCTAATGCCCAATTATCAATTGTCGTGAATAGTAGATTTGAGATAGAAGAGCTTAGGAACCAATTTGAGGAGCAAAAGCTGGAATTTCTACCATTCGATCCAATATTAGTTGAGGATGCCGAAGTTGACAAAATTACATTAGAGTCAAGTGAGGAAAAAGAAAGCATCATACTTGAGGACTCTAGTGTTTGTGCAAGTGAGGGTGTCAAAAGTAATGCAATTTTAGAATTGAATCGCATTGGACCTCATTCCAATCATTTTTCAATATTGTGTTTGGATGGTGACATGAAAATTGAGTCACCCGAGCCTATGAAGAAAACAAAGGAGGAGGAACAAGGTGCCTATATTTTAAAGTTTGTGATGTCGAGGAGACAAAAAGACATCCCTCATTTAAAGGCTAAGAAATGTAAAATGTGACATTGGTTACTTGGTCCTTTTGTATTTTTGCCACCACCCCATATCATAATCGTAAGCTTGAGGCAAAGTTCGGGATTCAATTCATAAATTCAAGGTGGAGGAAAAACTGATGAAGTTGTCTTCGTCGTGCCGCGATGTTAAATCAAGCATTTCTTGGGAGGCAACCCAATTTACTTGCTTTACTTTTATTTTTATTTTATTATTACTAAGTTTAAGGTTGTATATTACTTTGGGCGATTCTTCGGATTGCAGGTTCATGTAATGTCGAGTTTAAGTGTGGGGTGCCCTCACCCCTGCCTAATATTGATGACCTGTTGGGGGAAGTCTGAGTACCTCATGCTATACGGAAGCTTGGAGGATGCTAGCACCAAGGGCTAGAGCTTTCAGAGAGTTTTCTTACCCACTTACAATATTAATTCATTTACTTGTTCGCACTGAGGAAAACGCTTGAATCTAAGTGTGGGGTTGGGGAACTTCCATTCTTTTTGAGGTTATGAATGACTGTACCTTAGGAATTTATTTTTAGCAATTTTTATTTTTATCACTTGACTTTATTTTTATTTGTTTCCTACTTTAATATAAAAAATAAAAAAAAAATTAAAAAACTAATGAAAAATTCCAAAAAGAATTTCTTTTTAGTTTATTTAGTGGTATATGTCATTCACCACGTGGTTTTCTTATGGCCTCGGTTCTTTTCCATGGGTAGACCTTTGAACCGGGTAAATTTTTATTTTTAGGAGTAGTATAGTAATAGTTAGTAGAGTATCTTTAGGAAAAATGGTAGAATGCTAGGTGCCTTTGGCTTGTTTGATACTGGTGAATTTAGACTTGAGCATGTGCTACTTGTGAAGCCCTTTTGGTCTTAAAATTGTGATGCATGCCTAGAAAAATTTGAATGACCTTCTTGAGACACTTAGGTTCAACTACTTGACTCTTTTGTGGACCATTGTGCTTTATTGCTTAAATTTAAAAGTTGCATCTTATTTGCTTAAACCGAGAGTTGGAATGAAACCGTCTTGAATGAACTATGTGCCATGTGTGATATGAGGTGTCCTTTCTTATGTTCCATGCTTGCATATTGATGTCTAGAATTTTCCCCTTGTGTGTTCAAAGAGAAATCCTAGGTTTGCTCTAGTCAGGAGATGATACAAGCGTTTCTTTGATATGTCTTTTTAGTCTTGATCAGCCTACCCTTTAATATTATCCTTATTAAGCCCTTTTGATCCTATTGACGTATTTATTGGCACCCATATTTCAAGCCTTATCCCTTTTGTTCTTAATTACCTTCTTTTTGAACCCGTACTCCTTAGAGCACTTTAATTGAAATATTTGATGTTTATGGAGTTGTGGTTGGAGAAATTGAATGGCTTTTGAGTGGAACCAATGATGGAAGGATATGATGCATTTTGAGAAAAAATCATTGGCAAGGTTGAGAAAAATATTGAAAAGAAGAAAAAAATGAAAAAGAGAAAAATAAAGAAAACAAAAGAAAGAAAGAAAATCTCAATCCTTGTTAGTGTTGTGCAAAAAGTAAAGTTGCATATTGCTTAAAATTGAAGGGGAAATCCTTCTGTGATGTTTGAATCGGTAGTCTTCACAGGGATAAAGTGAGCTAATTTTGTCAGTCTGTCCACAATAACCCAGACAGAATCATGGCGCTGCAAGGTCATTAGCAGACCAACTACAAAATCCATCGTGATCTGCTCCCATTTCCACTCGGGAATGGGCAATGCCTGAGCTAACTTTGCCAGTCTCCGGTGCTCAAACTTTACGTGCTAACAGTTCAAGCAACGAGACACATAATCAAACACATCCCTCTTCATTCCTTTCCACCAATATAGCTCTCAGAGATCCTGATACATCTTAGTAATGCCAGGATGAATATAATAACGTGAGTTATGAGCCTCGTGGAGCACTGACTACCTCAGATCTCTGACATTAGGGACACAGAGTATATCATTAAATGGAAGGATACCATCAGAATCAAGCTCGAAGGAGGGAACTCCTCCACTTAGGACACGATTACGCAACCCCTAAAAATATGGATCCTCGAACTATCTTCCCTTAATCTGATTGACTAAGGAACACTGAGCTGCAATATATGCCAGGACTTAGTTGGATTCTGGGCGAAGAAATCTCACATCAGAGTCGCCAAGGGACTACAAACTCGAGCCAAAGGTCTCATGTCATCATAAAGAAAAGCCATGTTGCCCATAGACTTCCTGCTCAAGGCATCTACTACAATATTCGCCTTCCCAGGATGATAGAGGATGGTGAGATCATAATCTTTAATTAATTCAAGCCAACTCCACTGCCGGCCATTAAAATCCTTCTGAGAGAGAAGATACTATAAGCTCTTATGATCGATATACACCTCACAAGGCTCGCCATAAAGATAGTGCCTCCACATCTTCAGAAAGAAGACCACTACTGCCAAATCTAGATCATGAGTTGGATAATTCTTCTCATTCGGCTTCAACTGTCTGGAAGCATAAGCAATTACCTTCTCGTGCTGCATAAGAACACAACTAAGGCCCACACGACATGCATCACAATAGACTACAAATCCTTCGGTGCCAAAAGGAAGGGATAGCACTAGAGTTGAAGTCAATAAGGACTTGAGCGTCTGGAAGCTCGCTTCACACTCATCGAACCATCAGAACTGAACCTCCTTCATATTCAGGCGAGTTAGGGGAGCTACAATAGTGGAAAAATTCTCCATGAACCTCCGATAGTAACCTTCCAATCCAAGAAAGCTGCGAATCTCCGTCGGTGAGGTAAGATGAGGCCAATTTTGCACCACCTCAATCTTCTTCGGATCATCCTTGATACCCTCACTGGATATGACGTGACCCAAGAAAGCTACAAAATCAAGCCAAAACTCACATTTCGAGAACTTGGCATACAACTTACGATCACGGAGGGTCTGAAGAACCACCCTAAAATGATAATCATGTTCCTCGCGACTGCGAGAATAGATAAGAATGTCATCGATAAAGACAATGACGAAGGAATCGATGAACGACTTGAATATTCGATTCATAAGATCCATAAAAGCTACAGGGACATTAGTCAGCCCATAAAGCATAACGAGGAACTCGTAATGGCCGTAACGAGTCATTAATGCAGTCTTGGGGATATCTGACTCCCGAATCTTCAGCTGATGATAACCAGATTGCAAATCAATCTTAGAAAAGAATATGGCACCCTACAACTGATCAAACAAATCATAAATACAAGGTAAGGGGTACTTGTTCTTGATGGTGACCTTATTTAGCTGACAATAATCAATACACATCTGTATAGTCCCATCGTTATTCTTCACGAATAGAACAGGAGCATCCAACAGAGAAATACTCGGCCTAACAAACCCCTTATCAAGAAAAGCCTACAACTGCTCCTTCAGCTCTTTCAACTTAGACGGAGCCATGCAATAAGTAGGGATAGAAATAGGCTGAGTTCCTGGCACTATATCAATGCAAAACTCGATCTCTCGCTCAGGAGGAAGTCCTGGAAAATCATCTGGAAACACATCAGGGAACTCCCTCACAATAGGAACATAATTGAGAGATGGAATCTTCACAGTGGTTTCTCGAACCATGGCAAGATACACTGAACACCCTTTATCCATCATCCGTTTTGCCTTCAAAAAAGAAATAACACGTCCTGTAGGTGGAAATTGAAAACCCTGCCACACTACCATCACTAAGCCAGGAAGAGATAATCAAATAGACTTGGCATGAAAATCTAGAGTGGCATAGCATGACGCCAACCAATCCATGCAAATACTGACATCAAAGTCGACCATATCCAATATCAGAAGGCCTACCAGGGTCTCACAACCTCCAAAGGATATGGTATAAGCTGGATAAACTCCATCTATAACAATAATGTCTCAAATATGAGAAGACACACAGAAGAGCTCACGGAGACGCATATAATCAACATGAAAACCCAAAGCAAGATAAGGATATATATATATATATATATATATATATATATATATATATATAGAGAGAGAGAGAGAGAGGGAGAGAGAGAGAGAGAGAGAGAGAGAGGTAGATCCTGGATCCACCAAAGAATATGCATCTCGATCACAAATAGATAAAATACCTGTAACAATAGCTAAAGATGCCTCGGCATCCTGCCTGGTCGGCAATGCATATAGCTGTCTCTATGGCTAAGCTAAATTGCCACCCTGAGATCCATATCGTAAAAGGGACCACCAGAACCACGCCCACGGCCTCTACTAGGTGGTGGTGTACCTCAAGCTGGCTGAGACCCTGAAGGGGAACCCTGAGACTACTATTGCACAGGTGCTGAAAGGCAAGAGAAAGGACGACTACTACCCTACTGATGAAGATAAGGGCAATATTTCTTATGATGCCCTGGATCACAACAATGCAAACACCCCGATCCATACTGCCACTGCACAAATTGCTGATGATTGCCAAGAGGAAACTAGGGTTGACCCTGCCGAGGTCCTGGTGCATCCTGAAAACCACACGTTGGAAACTGAACTGGCCTAACAGGTGGCCTACTCTGCTACTGATAACTCTTACCTCCAGATGAGATACTAGGATGCCTTGAACCATGGAATCTGTTACTCTCCCGCTCTAACTCCTCCATCTCTCGCCGAGCAGTCGCACGCGTTCTCTCCATTTAGTACGAACGAATTAACAAAGATATTTAACCTCAAGCAAAAAGATCCCCGCACGAAGAGAACAGAATGAAAGGAAACTGCATAAATGCCACCATAGCCTCTCGTAGATAGATACGAACGTCTCTTTCTGGTCAGTGAGACTCTATTAGACACTGTCATGATCTGGAAAGACTATAAATGAGGCTCTGATACCAACTGACACAATCCGGATTTCTAATTAGGTCATGCGGGCACCCGACTACCTTCCCTAGACATGTCCAGCGATTCCAATCGACTGAATCGATATAAATGGCAGGTTTTATCTTGTAAATGAAATGAGTCTAACTCTAACAACACACGATAACTCACAATGATGGACATATGTACAAGTTGTCTGAACAATAGAGCTAACTACCCAAAACACATAAGTCTAGAGATTTCCAGATCAGACATAATTGAGGTCCAAAATATATACATCTCCTGAAGGGAGCAAAACTAAGATTCAATAATAAAAGCTATAGTTGGTGGCCTCAAAGAACAAGCTGGCTCACCATAGACAGTTGAATATATCCTGCTCCTCACTCACGAAACGTACTGGGTTCTGGAGCGGTATCTGCCGAAATAAAAAGACAACAAAAGAAACAGATAGGGGGTGACTCATTAGAACTCAATAAGTGAGGAATAGTTAAGTAACCCGAAAGATAAGTAAGCTAGCCAGGGAATCAAAATCAAATAAAAACTAACAAATAAGCAATGCACATATATTCAAGGTAGCAGTCATGTACAGTAAGTCAACATAAACAATGGTATGAAATGAAATGAAATATAATGCAATAGGGTCACATGTGCCCATAATCCCGTCCCGAAGCAAAATACTCCTTCATTCAAGGGGAATACAATCTAATAACCAAGTGGAGCAGAATACTTCTTCTCCTGGGGCCGAATGCTCTTGCACCCAAGATAACATAAAGCTGAGGGGTAATACTCCTCCACTCAGTATATGACATAACATCCCACAACCAGAAAACATAATACATATGAATGCATTTCAAGGCTGTAGCATAATAAGTACGCCCTGGCGGCAGCTATTCACATAAAGGTTCCAAACAAATGGATATAATCTTTTACCTTGTTCCAAAGTTGGCACTGACTGCTACTCAACAACCGCTTAGTCCTTTAGATTCACTGCCAAATGATTCCGCTCTATTCAATAAGCAGAAAAAATATATCAAATAACGCTAAAGGCTTCATTCCTTACGTCTTAGAACAAACCAACCCGATTCCCATACGCGATATGCAGATCCATGCCTATATACATGGTTCAAAATCACATAACCAAACCCTAAATAAATTACATTTATGGGTTGCGTTTAACACCCTGAGTTCGAATATATAATTAATTCCATTATTGGAGTCCAATTAACCATTTACACTATCGATTTAACTTATTAGAACGACGTCTAATATCACAATTTCTATCGTTAGAAGTTATTGAAACACACATAATAAACTAAAATAATGAAGTAACATCATTACTTTTCTCGCTTTCTTAACTTTTTTTCTCTTTCGCTGCGTTCTCTGTTCTGTTTCATTGTTTCTGTTTCTCTTTTCGTTGCTTAGAAATGTAACCTTAACCTGCCGCCTCTATCTTTTCCTTTTTCTTTCTTTTCTTTTCTTTAATCCTTCTTTTTTTTTCTTTAATCTTTCTTCTTTTCTGAAAACTTGCTACCATGACGAAAATTAAAAAGGAATCCTACAAAGCTCGGAATGTCCTCACATTTTTCATACAAGTTATATAGAACTTGTATGATATGCTCGCCAAGATGAAAATCGAATCCGATTCCCGAAACTTGAGATAGTAATTAAACAGAAAAGATCAATTTATAACTTTCGTGACTTTAGCGGAAACTATCCAAACGACCACAAAATTCACTTCCAAAAATTCACATAGGTCACAAATGACAGCACAAACCTAACCACGCTTTCGAATTTTGAATCGGAGCTCATTCGCCAAAATCGAGCTCGAAAATCTTTTTTTAAGATTTACCGACAACGGAAATTGAAACCTTCTTATTATACTCACCAAACGAGATCGGATTTAGCTCAAATTTTACGGACAGATCCTAATAGACATTACGGAGCTTTTAAGATTATCGACATGCCAATCGAATTCCTAACTTTCGAAATGACTACCTAAGGTCGTTTCAATTATAATGGAGAAGAATAGCATAAGAAGATGGTGAAGAGCTACTTTCGCCATAAAAGACATGGAAAAAAATTATGTTGAGAGAGAAAGATGGGGTTAGAACTGACTGGTTAGAATAATAAAAAAAAGATGTCTCACTGTTCTACAAGGTATATTAAGTACAAATATGGCTGTTTTGAGTTGAAATGATGGTCTACTGTTCAAATCGGGTAAACAGTCCCTAAAAACAATTCAAACCTTCAGAAATAGTCAACAAAATACAATAGGTGAATTAAAAATTTGAGTACAAATGTACCCGATCTTGATTTCATAAGCTGTTTTTTGTGGTCTTGAAAACATAAGCACATTTTGGTTAATGAAAATAGAAAAGACGGAAATAGCCCTCACACCATAACAAAAATAGAACACTCGCTACTCAATAAAAAATATACATACACTTTCTCCTCTTCAAACGAATGAACGATTTTTCCGTTGAGATTTCCAGCTCCGGCGACGGCAAACGGCAGCGACTGGCGGTGACTTTTCTGAATCTAGCATCAATTCTACTAATAAATTCGGTAACTAGCAAAAATTCTGATATATTTATCTTTTCTTCCGAGTTCACTGCAATTCAGATATGTTTTTGCTTGATTTCATAACAAAAAAAACACTAAAAAATGACTTACAACAATTTTGGCTGCATCAGTTTCATTCACTGTAAATAATGTCGAAAAAATATGATAAAACTTTATAGAGATATGTAGACGATTTCTCGTCATTAGCTCTCATTAAGTACTTCTAGTATAAAATGAGAACAATAACGAATTGGCTTCAATATTTGAAATGCTGTAATAATGCTTTGATATTTGTTAGCATTCTACTACTGACCAATCGACGTACTATATATGTAGTTATATATTGATAAAAAGCAATAACTGATGGCGAATTTGGAAGAGTTACAGAATAATCATACAAAAGTAATGAAAAAATAATTTTGGAAGAGTTGCAGACATTTTGTCGCCATTAGGTCCTTGGAGTTTGGACAAAACAATGCTAGATTGGCATTATTACCAGAAACTCCCTAAAAATGGGTTTAGTGTTTGGTTGAAATGAACTACTGATAGGGCAATTCTGGTACTCTCTTATAGAGACTTACGCTCGAATTATAATATTTGTATAAATGTCTTTAATCGAGTTTTGAATTAATTTACGTCAAGACATTAGCTTGGAGTCCAGGTAAGCTGAGACCTATCCCTATATTTCCTCAAATGATGCATGTTTTATGAGTTTTGAGTGCATTAATGATTTATTTCTAAATTTCTTTCTTGTGTGACGTGGGAACAAGCGTGTGTGAGTATCATCATTACTGTGAAGTTTTATGATCAATATTTTATTCAGATGATGCTTGAAATTTTATTAGTACATTTTATTTGTGACTTCTCCAACGGGAGAATTTATATATAATCCGCACTTGCTAATATAAATAAAATTATGAAGAATTGGACTTTGTTTATTTATCATCATACAAAAACCTCATAAAAATAGGATTTTGAAGGAAGTGCCCATGAATTGTCGCTATTTATCCTCATTAGGTCCTTTGAGTTTCACCGAAATAATGCCGGATTGGCATAATTATCACAAATTCTATACAAAATTGTTTGATATCTACTTTAATGAGCTTCTTAGCAATTAGAAGATTTAAATATAATTTTCAGTTGCTAATATAGAGAAAATGATGACAAATTGGACTGTGTTTGGTAATCATCATGCAAAAAAACTCATAAAAAAGGATTTGAAAGGAGGTACATACCAGAAAAAAAAAAAAAAGGAGCTACAAACAAATTGTCACCATTTATCCTCATTGTGGCCTCTATGGGTCAAAAAAATAGAGGAGGACTGGCATTCTTGCTACAACCTTTCTAAAGTTACTTTTGTATGTGGTTTGAATGAAGTAAATGTACTTACATATTTATTGTATGTCAAAAATAATGATAAATTATATCTCCATTCTATTTGCCATGCAGAAATGGAGACAATTGCCATCTATGTTGCATACAATGGCAAGTGGACTAGAGATAACAAATTTGTCGATCATCAGACGAGTATAATACTTGTGAAAACAGATATCTCATTGGACAAACTTATAGACAAGATATCTGATGCTCTGAAATGCAATCAAAGGGTAGAAAACAGTTGGTTTGATACAAAACTTGAAACAAATAAAGGAATATTGGTGAGAAATGATGATGACCTCAGTGATCACTGCATTTACTTCCTCCGAAATGAAACCAATTTTAAGAACACGCGTCTTATTGTGGAACTCTGTAAAAACATGTCTCTGCCTCCATGGAATACTACATCATCGCTACATCCTGAGGAATAAGAGGGAGGCCTCATTGCACAAATGGAAAAAGCTTTGGCAACCGATGAAGATAGAATGCAAATTCTAATTTTCAGTCAAACACTACCATCTGAGGAAATAGAAGACATTAGTAATATTATACAAGAAAAATTCACTAAGCATGAGCACCTTCTTTCTCCAGTACAAATTGTAGAAGAGGACGCACAAACATCTAAGGTTGATACCGAGAAAAGGAAGAGAAATGAGAAAAAGAAGATGACTGAAGTTGCTACGGAGACGGTTCTATTAGAAAGTAATGCAGCATTGGATGACATAAGGTACACATCATTGTTTCTATACAAACAGACTTTAAAGAAATTCACATCCAATGTTTCCGTCATGCACCATTTTCAGTTTGTGGTAGAAGCCTCAAACAGACGCATGCATTCTTTGAGATGCATTGATAAAAAATGAAACTGGCGGTTCCGAGCTAAATAGGTCGAAGATTCTGACATTTTCAGGGTTATAAAGTTTGAAAAGGAATACAACGAGTTTAAGACAAAAATGAGTTTATTAGAATATAAGGATTTGAATGGTTATTATTTCAACATACTACCGGGTTGGATTCACTTCAGTACTTCAAAAATAATGACGAATTGGTATCACTATAGAATCTAATGCATAGACCAATAAAATGAGGCAAACGGCGTCGTTTTTAATTACATCGCCTTTTAAAATAAATATAGCGGAATTGTCATCACTATATAAATTTCTAAATAAAATACGCAGCCGGTCTGGGTTCATTTTGTAACTTGGAATTAAAGACATTTGGCATCATAATAAAATTTAATTGCTAAAGCAATAGAATCACATTATATGACTAAACAACATAGTTTTTAATTTACATGAGCTTTTAAATAGTTAGAGCAGAAATTTCATCACTATATAAGTATGAAAATAAAATACGCATCATTAACAAATAAGGCCAAATCGGACTCATTTCAGTATTAACAGTTATTATATTATTCATTAATACAGCCGCATTGTCTTTATTTATAAAATGAAAAATAATCCTTATTTCTTTCATCTTATCACTTAATCTTTGTATACTTTATCGACAACATGAAGCCACATTATCATTAAATCAAAAAATAAAAAATTACAACCACTTAGAATAATACAACTTTTCTGTGCAACAAATACATAAACACATGAAGCCAATTGGGCATCATTTGGGTAATAACTTAAAAGAACATTCCAACAATATTTGTTCAAAAATAAAGACGGATTGAAATCATTTCAAAAAACAACTATATAAATGATTGACAACAAAAGTAATCTATCCATTTACAAATACTTCAGACAAAAAATTTCGACAGTACATATTTTCATCACTCAACTACCTAGCACTCGACCAAACAAAGAATCATACAATTCATTTTGAAGCACTGCTTTCACTTAAAACGATATGCACAAACACCAACACTGCATCAAGCAAAACAGCATCTTCAGGACTATCTTCCAGAAACTGAAATGAGGGAACATCATTTGAAAGCTTAGTCTTCCTCCTCTTAGGTTCCTCTATATTTATTCGACAACTTTAATATCACCCAAAATACCAGCTTCTACGTTATGAACATGCAATACGGCCTACGAATCAGGAATTAAAAGATCAATCATCCCAGATTGAAGCTCTTGAATCATCTGAGAAACTGTTACGACCTGAACTTCACTATTTTATAAAGATTCCTTAACCATAACAGCTTTACACTTCGAACCATTTACAGATGCAACTCCACAAACCAGAGTACTCTCATGTATTTCATCAATTCGAATATTGCACTCATCATCTTGACTAAACTCAAAAATATATTGACTACTCTATGAACATTCTCCACTCATAGGAGCTTTGCCTTTCCAATCTGAAATAAACACATGATTCACACACACACAAGTGCTGTCTCATCAATCTCAACAATTTAGATACCAGCCTCACAATTTTGACTACAACCTTTCTCTGACCGTTCATTACTACGCGATGCATCAGTAGCGTCAAGTATATTTGACAGAACACTAATCAATTTATCAAATTTTGAATCAATACACTATAAAACAATTGAAAAACATCCAAAAAATTTGTCAAGGAACATGAAATAATTATAGTAATAATTAAAAAAAAAAACAACAACAACAGAAATAACAAATACGTCAACACACTTCACAATCAAATCTCGATTAGAGAACTACTTCTTCTCCAACGAATCAATTATTCTCTCAAGACTCATTGCTACATTCTCTTAAACCCTCTGACATAAAGAAATAAAACAATGAAGCACTATCAATAACCAAATTAAACATTCATTAAAAATAAATTTAAAATAAAATAAAACTTACATCAGAGATGGTATCGACTAACAAGTCACCATCTAAAGCCAAAGAAGTTCCATTTAGGACTGGACAAAATCAACAAATCATAAAATCGCGTTCTTAATAGAGCACAACTAGTCTGTGCAGCTCGAATGATGCATATTTCTTCTTAACATGGCAAAAAAAAAAATTAGAAAAAGGTTAATATCCAACAACACAATGAAACCAAGAACAAGAAAATACAAAGTGGAAAATGAACATATCGATCCATCATGGAAATAAGAGTTAACCAATGTATGAAAGAATGACTGCCTTATCCTCGATCAAAAGAGCATCCGAGAGAAATTAGAACCATGAAAACTACCAAACTGACGAAAACATGGAAACAATTCCATAATTCATACATTGAATACAAAGGTAAAACTAGTTAACACATACGTAGGATTCCCTCTCTCCAAGTTTTGAGGAGACTCAAAAAGACTTCTAAGAGACTTAAGAAAATGACTAAAATATTGGCACACCCACGGAAAAGAAGCACGAATTCCATCAGATTCAATAATCTTCATATACCGAGCATCCACAACTTTGCCCCCCCCCCCTCCCTCCTCCTCCCCCCCCCCCCCCCCCCCCCCCCCCCGCGATGCCCAAGCAATACACGTTCAAGAAGGTAAAGCTCAAAAAGTTTCAAAGCATCAGAATCATTGACATCAACAGTCAACAACTAAGATACTTTAGTACTACCAAGCCCAGAGAAACAACGCTTCAATAAATTATTCTCTCTTCTATAGAAATAAGTAAAATCTTCACTAAAAATTCTCAAACAAGTTATCAAATAAAAAGCTTCTGCATCAAAGGTACGAACCCGGGCAAACACCCTAAATTAATGGAATTCACATCATTTATGTGAATCTGCGACAGCAACATACAATGGATAAGCTTTCCGGATAAACTTATATCATCCAAATCCATAAGCCTTCCAAATACACCACATTTCAAAAAAGTCAATTGCGACTCAGTCAAGAAAGAAGTAATGACAAAATGGTTGTCGTAATCACCTCTCCAATGAATATTTGCATTATACCAGTGCTTAAATAGACAATATAGGCCACCTTCCTTAACTGCAGCCATCTTTTTATAAAAACAACTAGATACATAAACCCAAATAAAGACAATCAGCCATCAAATATACAAATACAAAGCAGTTATAGAGCCCTAAAAATGAAAAAAAAAAAAAAGGAAATAAAGACAATCCGGCAGCAGCTCTTTACAATGACCTAGAAAACACATGCACATTCCAAGTAAAAAAGGGCAGACAGTCATCAATTCACAAACCAAAAACAATACAAAGAACAAACATCCATCATACTAAATCAAGTATACTGGATCCCCTATATAAAAATGCAGATACCTTAATCAATAAACCAAAGCTACATACACCAATTTTTTTTTAAAACAAATTAGGTATCACAGTTGCATATATGCACAAAGAGAAGAAATAAAGACAAACCAACAACACCTCTTCACATATGAACCACAACAACACCTGAATTTTAAACCTGAATGATGACAAATTGTCATCATTTCAAACATCGACAACAATATAAAGAAAAACATATAGAGCATACTGAAAAAGGAATCCCCTACATAAAGTGCACCCATTTTAATAAGATAAACCAAGCAACTAAACCAAATAAGGACAATAGACCAAATACGAACAATAATGCATCAAAAATTACATATACAGAGACAAATTAGAAACACAAACAGTCTGGCAGGACCTGCTGAGACAATCAGCCAAACGGATGAATGCATTATGCAGCTAATGATGACGAATCGTCATTATTTCACACATTCCAACAAAAAAAATACTACAAACTTCACAGGGTACACACGACAGAACGATCACACTTTAAAAGCAACTGTTACTAAATAAAGATGAATTATCAAAACTGCGCAATCCAAACAAAAACACTGATAATAAAACTCTATAATAGCTTCATCAACAAAAACACAAAAAACAACAGAACATATGCAAAAACAAAATACACAAAAATATGAAAAAACAATTGTAATAGCGGCAACAAGACAAAACTAACTCAAAAACTACAAGAGATTTAATAAAAGAACAAAAAAAATAAAAGCGAAAAAAAGATTGAATGGAAACCTGAAATAAATACAAAATTGAAAGAAAATCAAAGAGAAATAGCGATCTAGGGTTCTGATCAAATGAGAAGAAAGAGGGAGAATGTCGAAATAAGCGGAAAAAGGGGGCACCAAATAATGAATATAGGGTTTTTATATCTAAGGGGGGGGGGGGGGGTAAAAAGGTCATTTAATTTGGGAGAATTAAAAAGTGTTTATACTTTAAAGATCGGAGAAAAATAGCTCATAAAATAAAGAATAGAAACTAAAGTGCTCGTCCCACATAAAAAAAAATGAAAGAAATTTACTTATACGTGAGCCCAAACCCAGCTTGCATCACTATAAATGGTAAAAATTTCGCCCAGCAGCCACTTTTAACACTGGTATTTAGTTTGAGGCCACTATTTTCTTTGGTCTTACACTAGAGGCCACTTTTGGGCCTTTACTAAATAAATGTTGACTTAAGCTCTGATAGTTGACTGAAGTTCAGTCCATACGGCCCCTGGACTGAAGTTCCATCTCTTAAGGACTGAACTTTCAGTCCATATGGCCATGGACTGAACTTCAGTCCATAGTATGGCTATGGACTGAACTTCAGTCCATGGCCATGGACTGAAGTTCTATCTTAAGGACTGGACTGAACTTCAGTCCATATGGCCATGGATTGAAGTTCAATCTTTAAGGACTGAACTTCAATCCGGCCTCTGGACTGAAGTTCTATCTCTTTAAGCAAAAGTGGCCACAAACTAAATGTTTTGGTATTAGTGGCCTGTGCCCAAAGACCAGTGGCAAAAGTGGCCTTTCGTGCACTTAGCCCCTATAAATGTTAAGAAAATTCAGGGAGGTTTGATGTATAGTCAATTTAGGAATTTCTTGCACCCAGTGGACAGTTTTAGCGCCATTGTCACATGTTTTACCCCCACAAGAAAACTCTTTATTTCATGGTCCCAATCATCAGGGAATGTAAAAATTTCGTGTAGGGGCCTGTTTGGCGCACGCTAATTGATTTGTAGCCGTCAAAAATAAATTCGGTGAGAAATAGCCACCTCCGGACAAATCCCAATATAAATACTGGGGCTTTAAATTCAAAGCCCCAGTATTTATACTGGGAAGCTTCAGTAAACTAACCCCAGTATAAAATACTGAGGCTTTTGAACAAGTTTTGTTCAAGACCCCAGCATTTTGTTATGGGACTTTGTATAAAGCTTCAGTCCCATAACAACATGCTGGGGCTGTGAACAATATAATGTTATGGGACTGAAGATTTATATATAAAGTCTCATAACAAAATACTTGAACTTGGCCCAGTATTTTGTTATGCGACTAGTCTGGGGTGTTTTTCCAACGCTAATAGAGCTTAAGTGTGCGCGCGAATTTTTGGCTATTCTTCAATAAATTTTGAAACGGTAGATAGTCCTCAATGAGCGCGTCCAAAAATAGCTACTGATCAAAATTTTCCTCAGGGAATTCACCAGACTTAAGTTCAAAATTTCATGATGATCGCCAGGCTAGCCAGAGATTTTTGCACTGAACTCTAGGGATAGGGATAGGCAACCTATTAGTAGAATTTATTTGTGGGGGTCAAAATATGAGAGTAGCACCAAAGTTTCCTATTTCTATAAATTTCTCCTTTTCAAATGAAAAATAGCTGGACTTTGCAAACCTGTTGATGAGCAGCCACTCAAAAAGTTTTAAAAATATAGCCATTAGAGACTTCATGAATTTGTCCTGATCTTTAAACTGAACTCCAAGATTTTTGAACCCGAAGATGTAAAATCCTAATTGATCCTAGGATTTCGTTCGAACTCCAAATACCACCATGGTAAAATCTTATAATTTGGTTAAAAAAATCTTTTGTATTTTTAAGTTGTAGGTACTCTTCTGCAAATACAAGCTCTTCGTTGAGTACCATATTTGTCCCATATTTTTTAAATATTTATATCATCAAATTATATTTAATAAATATGCTAGGAAAAGAAAGAAAGGATAAAATATGGTTACAAAAAGTGGATAAGAGTTTGGAATGGTTATGTGGGGTAAAAATCCCAAATTTATCAGCAAAAATATGGATAAAAGGGACTTTTCCAGAAATAGCACCTTAAAGTAAGCAATTTACAAATGAAGGACCATATTTTTTTTTACATGACATAGCATCCCTTTTTTAAAAAAATTACATGATATAGTACCCCCCCCCCCCCCCTCTCCTTTAAACTCTCCCTCAATTAAAAAACCTGAGGTGTCACTCCCCCCTTCCCCTACCACTGACCTACCGCCGGCCACCCTACCACCGGCGGCGGCGCAACAAGGCGACGGTGGTCGGTGACCGGAAAACTAAAAAATCACCAGATCTCGTCGGGATTGTTTATTTTATGTCACTGAAGCTTTATTATTGCTGGTTTTATTTAAACTATTATATTTTGATAATTTTATACACACAAATCTATCAAAAAATAATAAATTATATATGTATATACATAGAAAAATGCGTATGCAAGAAGAAAAATACAAAAATATACGGAAAAAATATAAACTTTATAAAACATCCACAATATTACACAAGTATAAAATTTATACAACTTTATTCATCAATCATACACGCGTAAAAAGATATACAGCTTTATACACATTTACAGACGTGTTTAAATTATTTTTATTCATTGTATATACATAAATATATAAGTTTATACAACTTTATACACGTTGACAGAAGTGTATAAATTTGTATAAAATATATAAAATTGTATAAACTCGTAAAAAAATTATACATTTTTATACATATTTATAGAAGTGTATAAACTATATTTATTTATTGTATATATACACGTATATAAATTTATACAACTTTATACATGATGACAGAAGTGTATAAACTTGTAGAAAATGTATTAAACTATATAAACTCATAAAAAGATTATACATTATTTTGGACAGCTTTTACATAAAAGCTTAACAAAAATATAAAAGGATAGAAGAATGAGAATAGAAGAAAGAGGAGAAGAGGTAGAAGGAGGGGAAAGAGAAGAAGGAGCAAAGGTCAATGAAAAGAAGAAAGAGGAGGCGAAAGAGAAGGAGAGAAAGACGAACGAGGAGAAGATGAAGAAGAAATGGAGAATAGAGAATAAGGCGAAGAACATGGAGAAAAGGATGAAGTAGAGAGAAGATGGGGACGAAGAAGAATAGGGAGAAGAGGACGAAGAAGGGAGCACTATAATGTTCTGCATCTATAGTTACGAAATAAATCGTAGCTAAATATGTAAATTTTCGTGGCTAAACCGTTTAACCATAAGATTTTTCTCCCATAGCATTCATAAGTTAACTACAAAACTTATATGCCCGTGGATAAGAACTAGTACTTTTTGCTACTAAAAGTTTATATTGTAGTTATAATCCACCAAAAATATATCTTCGTAGCAGATATTTTATTCTTTTGCCACGACATATCAATCTATAGAATTCTTAGCCACACGTTAATATATTGTGAAAAAATATTTAATTTATTAGTCAAAAAAATTTATATTTGTAGGTATTCCATCACATATAAGCTAGTAGTTAGCTACGGATTAAAATTGCGTAGATATAAATTATTCCAAATTTCATGAAAATCTTATTATATTTTATTTTTTCTTGACGAAAAACCTGAATTATTAAATAAATGCAAGAAAATATTCCATTTCACCATTGATATATTTTACTCCTATTTTAATATTTCCAGATTTTTTAAAACCATACATAAAAATAAATAAATCAAAACTAACAAAAATAATAACGTTTAAATCTAACTTTAATCATACAAATGACATTGAATATTTTTTAAGAGTAAGTCCCAAAATACATGATCATAACTCATTACTTATACATTACATAATATTTGTGTACAACTTAAATAATAAAGTTTGAAAAATAAAAACTAGTTAATGTAATTCTTGTAGTTGTCAATCGATAAAATTCTTGCATCAAATGATGAAGTAGGCTCACTATGCAACCTGTAAATTCAAAGAAATAATCATTATGACCACGAAAGGAAGAAGTAAATCCAAGATAAATTTTTTTAGATCGATGCAACTTTAATTGGGAAGAAAAATGTTAATCACATTCAAAGGCTTGAAGATGAATCTCGTAAATGTGGAGATAAATTTTAAAGTAAAAAATATTTAATAACGAACAAATGAGAACATAAAAAATAAGAGATGAAGTCAACGAATAGTAGAGAGCACACATGTAGATCTTTATCAAAAGGTTCTTTAAGTATCTTTTTCTGATATATAATGGGATTTGCAAACAAACCATGGCTCCTTAGCCAAAAAAAAAAATTAGAATTTTCAAATTCCCATGCAATGTTTAGCAAAAGAGAAAGAAAAGAAAAGACTAAATATATATCAAATTATGGAATAATTCAAAAATGTTGAACCATACACTCAAGTCAAGAAGGTGTAAGGGGATTAAAAAATCCTATGATATAAAGATATTAATGTAGTTGAAAAGAAACCATAATTAAATAACAACATTAGAAAAAACTTTTAACAAAAAACTAGTAGATCTAATCGAATTTTATGAAAAAAGTTAAAAAAGAAGAAGCAACATGATAACAAATCCTCATCGGAGCTTTGACTGGAATTTACATTGGAAATCGATATTGTTAATAAAAAACAAAAACAAAAAAATGCAGAAAAAAGTGTGGCAGCGCAACTGTGATGGCGGCGGTGGCTTGGAGGAGAGGGAATGAAGGTGAGCCAATGATGGAAGGGGTGGGAGGTGGCGGCTGTAGTGGAAGGAGGGAAAGAGAAGAGAGAAAAAATGGGGGCTAAGATTTCTTATTTCTTTAAATAGGGGTGATATGAGTGAAAGAAAAAATAGAAAAAAAATAGGGGTACTAGGTCGGTTAATGTAGGGAAATAGGGACTCATTTTGATAATTTTCATGGGTTAGATGTTTTTCCATATAAAAATTCCTTTATAAAATCCTGTAAAGGAAATTTTAGAAAATAATAAGATCAACCAAGAAACTAAATTAGATGAGTTAATAGTGTAAAGGAAATACTTGATAGGGAGATGTAAGCAAAAGCAATTAATGCTGTCCAGAATTGGAACCGGCCTACAGCTCAGTAGATAACCTTATGTTGGAAATGAAGTGCAATATTAACACACTTTAAAATGAAATCACATGGCTAGCAATGCTTAATTGAAATTTGAGATTTGAAATTCGTTTATATTTGCTCTTCCACTCAGCTTCCATTTTTGGTTAAACAAACGTGTTTCTCATTCTTATAATTTTACACATGGGCTCTAAGCTACAACACTTCTCTTTTTTCCTTTTTTTCCATTTCCCAGGTACTATTACTTATATATTGTAACAAAAAGTGCTTATATTCCTTTTTTTCCATTTCCCAAGTATCAGGCTGAATGTTGAGCCTCACTTTTTCCTTATAAATGGAAGGCCATTAAGGTGGTACTTTTTACTAAGTCCTCATATGTATTCCTATTCAGCTGAGTTGAAGGACAGTAAGCTAAGGTGAATCAACTAGCTGTACCATTACAGATTCTGTACTTCTATTAGCATTATGTTCTATTATTAATTTCGCGTTGATTTAGACAAATTTTGATCAATTTAGGAGTTAGGCAACTTCCTATCTTAACCCAATTGAAACAAGTTTACATGTGATGTTTAGGCAGAGAGGAATGCTGGTTCTAATACTTTCTACCTCTTTGCTTTTTAGGACTTTAATCAATTATGATCTCAAATCTGCTGAATAAAGTAACAGTCAATCATGTGTTTTGAATAGTACATGTACTTTTTTTTCTTTTAATGTTTTGACTCATCCATGAAAAAATTATTTTTGTAAAACTAATCATAAGGAATTTGTTTCAAAATTATCCTACCCATCCTGTTCAAATGACAAATTGCATCCCGTCCCGTTGGAATGTCATTTATGTTTCGCACATGCTTCTTTTAACATACCTAGTGGAGTCTTACGAGTGCATATCGTATACGGAGTTTGTGGTGTACTTAGACCTTACCCTATTTTATGTGAAGTAAAGAGGTGGTGTTCTATGGACCTTCGGCTAAAAGAAAACCTTTTTGAAAATCGATTTGAATAAAAGATTAAAATGATAAAAATCTAGTATAAAGAAAAATTATTGCCAACAAAATAACGAGGATAGCAAAGGTAGAAGAAACAACAGCAATAAAGAAATGCGATAATACTATAATAATAGATCAAATACTCCCGGTAAAGAAGCAGATAAGGTAGTCTAAGAAATCCATGTTTCTAGACGACTCTAAGGTTCTATTGAAAACAGCTTCTCCACTTTGGTGGGGGTAAGGTTTGCGTACATCTCACTCTCCCCAGACCTCACTTGCAGGATATCACTAGGTATATTGTTGTTGCGCTCACTTATCTACTAATCTTCTACTCTAATCCTCGACTTCAATATTTTTCTCTCTAGGATCATATCCTCGGTGAGCTATAGTTGTCGCATGCCCTGCCTAATCAACACTCCTTAATTCTTCTTCAGTCTACCTCTACCTCTCTTTAGACCTATAACTTTCAATCTTTGCATCCCTCACTAGGGCATCTGTGCTCCTCTTTTTCACGTGTCCGAGCCATTCCAACCTCGATTCCTGCATCTTATCCCAAACAAAATTCATTCCCACCTTTTCTCGTATGTATTCATTCGTAATCCTATCTTTCTTAGCATACATGCACATCTCTCCAAGTATCTTCATCTCTGCTGCTCTCATCTTTGCAATATGAGTATACTTGACTGGCCAACATTCTGCCCGATACAACAATGTAGGTCGAAGAATCACTCCATAAAACTTACCTTTAAGTCTTTGTGGAACATTTTATAAGGACACCAAGTGCGAGTGATAAGACCCAAACCCCCACAAGACCCACAAGACCCTTCACTCGGAGCCAAGCTAAGGACATTTTAGAAGTACACCTACACTTGATGAGGAAGGGCCTAAAAGAGGGAAGCAATTGGAAGCCGTTCCGAGTGCTTAAAGTGCAAGGGGAGAAGTCCAGCGCCTTGGGCGCCCCGCCTGAATAGGCTTAGGCCTGGGCGCCCCGCCTGAAGGAGCCAGGCGCTCCGCCTGGGCAAGCCTAGGCCTGGGCGCTCCGCCCAAACTCTGGGCGCCCCGCCTAGGCCACCCCACTGATCATTTCCTTGGGCGCTCCGCCCCAAATCCGGGCGCCCCGCCCAAAACGCTGAAGGGTTATTTTCTAGCTAGTGTTAAGACTATTTTGACCCTACGTGGTCCTATGTTCCTAAGCCTAAGTGTGGGCATATTAGACCTTTCATATGGTGTCTAAAAACACCTATAAATAGCTAGTTGTCTTATTATTTTCATTAGCTTACCTTTGATGAAAAACAAACACTTGTGTTGAAGAGTTGAACTCTTGTTGAATGAAAAACCTTGAATTGGGACTTGTTATTCCTCTAGCGGATCTAGATGAATTCCAATTCCCCCCGACCATTCTACTTGTGTGCTCACGTTAGCTCGAGGGTAGTTGCCTAGCGTAGGTGTTCTTGACCTCCTCTCGGGGTGTAACGGAACAAGTTCTCCGTTGCTACTTGAGATTTGTGATCGAGATACGTCTCGTTCTTATCCTTTTTATTTTCCGCGTTTGATTCTTATCTGTTTGGTATCAGAGCAAGGTTCGGGTATCGTTCCTACGAACCCCGACCCTTGATTCTTCGTGCCTAGTATCTTCTTTTAGTTTTCTTGTTGTTGAAGTTATTGGGAAAAAGAAAATTACAAAAAAAAAATGAAAAATTCAAAATTCAAAAAAAATTGGCATAACTTTTTGGTGTTTGTGATTTGTGATATGGGTGTTATGGATTCTTGATTGTGATTGAATTCCTGTTGCTTGGGTACCAATATTACTTGGATTGGTGAAGTTTGATAAATTGAAACCCCAATTTTCCTTAAACCCTACCAAACCCTTGTTCTTGAGAAAAATTGATTGATTTTGGGTTGTGTGATTGTGGGGTTTTGGATTTGATTGCCGGGGATTGATCTACTTTTGAAAACGAACCATTTGCAACAAATTTGGTGTGAATCGGAGTTGTATAACATTGATTTTGAAGAATCGAAACCCACCTTTTTGACCCTTTTGAAAAATTGAGAAAACCCAACTTGAAACTTGAATCATGATTGTGTCTTGTTTGTTGCTTGGTTGGGTGTGAAAATCATTGGGGTTTGGTGGTTATACCAAAATACAACTTCGGGTACTTCGAATTTGGGAAGAACACGTTGGAATCGACCAAAAAGTTGGGTTGAAATCGAAGAACACGTTGTTGAAAACCCAGGTGTTCTTCGACCAGGCGCTCCGCCTCAAGTTTGGGCGCCCCGCCTGACCAGTGCATAGTCCAGGCGCTCCGCCCCATCCCCAGGCGCCCCGCCTGCCCGACCTCACTGACCAATTTTTGCCAGGCGCTCCGCCCCACCTCACTGGGCGCTCCGCCTGAGCCCTGAAACTTGGGAATCGGGTAGTTTCTTCTAGGATTGCTTGTTCTTTGTTGCCTAACCTCTAATTAGTGTTGATCTAAGTAATCTTTCTACTTAATTAACACTAATCCTTCAATGCTTTAGGTGATTCGTGCCATAGTTGGAGAGTAGAAATCCAAAGAAGACTCGTAGTTTCTTTTGGTTCTAGTCCTCACTTCAAAGTGCCTAACGTTCATTGAGTCCTATTAATTCCACTCACCCCGGAGTGTGCTTGACTCGTGAATAGTTTGGTTGAGTTGAGGAATTGCTATTCATCTACGTGAAGCTTTGGAACCACAAGTCGAGTGAAATACCCACCGTCACTATACGAGAGAGCCGAGTGATCTCAAGTGAGGGAGTGTGTGAGGTTGTTTTCTAACGTTTGTTACTTGTGTAGGTACAATGTCTTCCGAAGGAGATGATTTTGCAAAGAGTGCCCTTGCTACTATCCTCGCCAAATTGGATAGTATGCACTTGAGGATTGAAAGCCTCGAGCGGGTGAACTCTAGTGCTCTAGTTGAGCAACGTACTTCTAATGTCCCCTCGGAGAAAGGGACCCCGAGCGTCCAAGTCGAGAAAGGGACCCCGAGTGTCCCGGTTGAAGTCTCAAGTACTCCTAACTTTACTCCGGAGCAAGTTAGCCATGTCATTGAATTGCTCAATCAACAACGGGCAAAGGAGGAGCGAGAGAGACTTGATAAAGTGTTAGGCAATACCCAACGAACGGGCATTCCCCGTATCTTGGATAACCCCCCAAGAAACATTCCACTACCAAGGCCCATCCGAAATGTGCAACCTCTTGAGCAAGCCGATGAAGCTCAAGAAGGGAAGGAAGCCGATTATGGTGATGATATGTATGGGTTTGATGATCACTTTCAACCAAGGCGAGGTATGAATTGGGGTCGAAATGTGGATAGAGGTAGGGGCCGAGGTCGAGGGCCACCTATGGGTTATGTTGGAGGGAATGCTAGAAGGGAGTATGGTGTGAATGAAGATCACTATGGGGGCCAACCGGAGCCTTTCCGTGGGGGTCGTGACAACACCAACATCAATAGTGTGAAGCTTAATCTCCCAACCTTTAAAGGGAATTGTGATCCGGCGGCTTATATTGAATGGGTGCTACACATGGAAAGATTGTTTGACACAAATGAGATGACCGATGAGAAGAAAGGTACCTATGCTATTTCATCCTTTGAATCCTATGCATCTACTTGGTGGGAATCCGTCAAGAGATCAAGGAGGAGAGCGGGGGTTCCCGTGATTGTGGGTTGGAATGACTTGAAGGGTATCATGATTATCAAGTACATCACTCCTAGATATCGGCAAGAGCAACTCAAGAAACTTTATGAGTTGAAGCAAGGTGTCAAAACGGTGCATGAATATTTTGATGAGTTTGAAAGGACTCGAATGGCCTTAGATATGGACACCGAAGATGAAGAGCAAGCCGTGCTCCGTTTCATGAATGGTTTGAGCTATGGCATAGCTTCACAATTGAGATTGCATGCTTATCTTTCACTTCAAGAAGTTCTTGATGCCGCTATCCAAGCCGAGCAATGGCTTGAGAAAGAGAAGTCCAACCGTTACAAGAGCAACACTTCTACTTCCATGAACAAGTCAAAGGATTGGAAAAATCCTACTCCCAATGCCAAGTTCACAAATGCAAGTGGCCCTAGTGAAGCAAGTGCTAGCAAAGATGTGAAGAAGCCGTTTGAGAAGTACACACCCAATGTGGGAGGTAATTTTAAAACTCAATTGAATACTCCTACTTCTTCTTCCATTCAATGTCACAAATGCAAGGGGTATGGACACTTTGCTAAGGAGTGTCCTACGAAGAGGACCATGGTTCTTGTTGGTGAAAATGTATATGAACAAGAGAGTGAACCGGAGGATGATGAGGGCGTAGAGGGAGATGAGGGAGTAGAAGAGGATGATCTAGATGACACGGTGGAGGATGAGGAACCTCATACTTTCCTAGTAGTGAGGAGGAGCCTAGGAGCTATGATTGTGGAGGATGGTGAAACCTTGCAAAGGGAAAACCTTTTCCATGCTAGGTGTCGTGTTAAGGGTGTTGTATGCTCTATGATCATTGACTCCGGGAGTTGTGCTAATGTTGTGAGTCAATCTCTTATAACCCAATTGAAGTTGCATACCGTGAAGCATCCCAAGCCATATCGATTGCAATGGCTTAGTGAATGTGGGGAGCTAAAGGTAGTGAAGCAAGCAATGATCAAGTTCAAAATGGGTAGTTATGTTGATGAACACTTGTTCGACGTTGTGCCCATGCAAGCTTGCCACCTTCTCTTTGGAAGGCCTTGGCAATTTGATCGACAAGCGGTTCATGAAGGGCGTGTCAACACTTACACGCTCCAACATAAAGGAAGGAAATTTGTGTTGAAGCCCCTAACTCCCAAACAAGTGAGTGATGACTACAATAGAATGAGGGAGTTGAGGGAGGTGGCAAAGGCAAAGTCAATCATTGAGACTAGCCCTTTGTCCAAAAGTATGGTGGCAATCCCACCTTCTTCTTCTACCGGTGGCATTTGTGCCATGATGCAACCGGGCGAGATCTTAAAAGGAAATGATGGCACCAAGTTTCTCCTATGCCTAGTGCACAAAGGTATGCTCCTAAACTCTAATTGTGATTTTTCTTCTAACCCTTTGCCTAGTGTGTTTGAGAATGTCTTGAAGGATTTTGGGGACATGTTCCCGGATGAGATGCCGGATGGATTACCTCCTTTGAGGGGTATTGAACATCAAATAGACTTTGTCCCGGGATCTCAAATCCCAAACAAGCCGGCTTATAGGAGCAATCCGGAAGATACAAGAGAATTGCAAAGGCAAGTTGACGAATTGCTCACTAAGGGCTTGGTGAGGGAGAGCTTGAGTCCTTGTGCCGTACCCGTGATCCTTGTTCCCAAAAAGGACGGCACTTGGAGAATGTGCGTTGATTGTCGGGCCGTGAACAAAATAACGGTAAAGTACCGTCATCCTATTCCCCGACTTGATGATATGTTAGATGAATTGAGTGGTTCATGTGTGTTTAGCAAAATTGACCTTAGGTCCGGCTACCATCAAATCCGGATGAAACCCGGTGATGAATGGAAAACCGCATTCAAGACCAAATTTGGTCTCTATGAATGGTTGGTGATGCCCTTTGGGCTCTCCAATGCACCTAGCACCTTTATGAGGCTAATGAACCATGTTCTGAAGCCATTCATCAACAAGTTTGTGGTCGTCTATTTTGACGATATATTGATCTATAGTAAATCAATAGACGACCATGTTGATCACCTTAGGCAAGTGCTTGAAAAGTTGAGAGCCGAAAAGCTCTATGCTAATTTTAAAAAGTGTGCCTTTGGTGTTGAGAAGGTAGTCTTCCTTGGGTTTGTTGTGAGTGCCCAAGGAGTGGAGGTGGATGAGTCTAAGGTAGAGGCCATACGTGATTGGCCTACTCCTACTACCGTGACTCATGTGAGGAGCTTTCATGGTCTTGCTAGCTTTTATCGGCGATTTGTGAAAGACTTTAGCTCCATTGCCGCTCCACTCACCGAATTGGTGAAGAAGGACCAACCATTTGTTTGGGGAGAGCCTCAAGAGAAGGCCTTCCATGAGTTGAAAAGTAGGTTGAGTACTGCCCCTCTATTGCAATTGCCCGACTTCGGAAAGGCATTTGAGGTTGAATGTGATGCCTCGGGGGTGGGAATTGGTGGTGTTCTAATGCAAGATAGCAAACCCATTGCCTACTTTAGTGAAAAATTGAAAGGGGCCTCCTTGAATTATTCTACATATGACAAGGAGTTGTATGCCCTTGTGAGAGCCCTTGCCCATTGGCAACACAACCTTTGGCCTCGTGAGTTTGTAATCAAGAGTGACCATGAGTCACTCAAGCATTTGAGAGGCCAAGAGAAGCTCAATAAGAGACATGCCAAGTGGGTTGAATTTATTGAGTCATTTCCCTATGTGATCCAATACAAGAAAGGGAAGGACAATGTTGTGGCGGATGCGCTTTCGAGAAAGTTCGCTCTTGCCACCACTCTCACCTCTAAGCTCATGGGTTTTGAGAGCATTAAATTGATGTATGCTCATGACCCAAAGCTAAAGAGTGTCCATGACACTCTAGAGAAAGGGGAGAGAGTTGATAAATACCAATGGGTTAATGGATATATCTTCAAAAATGGTAGGGTGTGCATACCGGAGTCCTCTTGGAGGGAGTTGCTTGTGCATGAGGCACATTGCGGGGGACTCATGGGACATTTTGGCACAAGAAAGACTTTGGCTATCCTTAAAGAACAATTTCATTGGCCAAAGATGGGGGTGCAAGTAGAAAAGTTTTGCAACAATTGCCTTGAGTGCAAGCGTGCTAAATCCAAAGCCCACCCCCATGGGTTGTATACCCCTCTCCCCGTACCTACTAGTCCATGGTTGGATATCTCAATGGATTTTGTGGTGGGATTACCAAGGACTAGGGGGGCCATGATAGCATTTATGTTGTTGTGGATAGGTTCTCCAAAATGGCTCATTTCATTCCATGCAAGAAATGTGATGATGCACAACATGTGGCAACTTTGTTTATTGAAAATGTTTTGAAGTTGCATGGTGTGCCTCAAACCATAGTGAGTGATAGGGACACTAAGTTCCTAAGTCATTTTTGGAGGTGTTTATGGGGTGCTTTAGGCACTAAGCTCTTGTTCTCCACGTCCCACCACCCACAAACCGATGGGCAAACGGAAGTGGTAAACCGAACCTTGGGTGCTCTTCTTAGAGCCATGACCCGGGGTAAGGCCGGGACTTGGATTGATCGTCTACCTCTTATGGAGTTTGCCTACAATCGCACATTGCATAGCATGATAGGCATGACCCCATTCGAGTGTATTTATGGATTTAACCCCTTGATTCCCCTTGATCTAACCCCTTTGCCAAGGGAAATGGTTGTTAATTTTCGAGGTAAAGCTAGAGCCAAGGCTTTGATGGAGCTACATGCTAAGGCGAAGAAGAACTTGGAGGAAGCCTATGCAAAGGTGGCATCCAAGAAAAACAAGGGACGCAAGAAGGTGGAACTCAAGAAGGGTGACTATGTGTGGGTGCACTTCCGGAAAGAAAGGTTTCCAAACCTTAGAAAAGGGAAGTTGGCACCCCGTGGAGATGGTCCATTCCAAGTGCTTTTTAAGATAAACAACAATGCCTATGTGGTCGACTTGCCAAGTGAGTATCAAGTTTCTAATACTTTCAATGTTTGTGACTTGGTTCCTTTGGATGTAGGTAATGAAGAGGTCGTGAATGATGATGAAGAGGTCGTGAATGAAGCTCCAATTTCGAGGACGAAATCCTCTCAAGAAGGGGAGGATGATAAGACCCAAACCCCCACAAGACCCACAAGACCCTTCACTCGGAGCCAAGCTAAGGACATCCAAGAAGTACACCTACACTTGATGAGGAAGGGCCTAGAAGAGGGAAGCGATTGGAAGCCGTTCCGAGTGCTTAAAGTGCAAGGGGAGAAGTCCAGCGCCTTGGGCGCCCTGCCTGAAGAACCAGGCGCCCCGCCTGAATAGGCTTAGGCCTGGGCGCCCCGCCTGAAGGAGCCAGGTGCTCCGCCTGGGCAAGCCTAGGCCTGGGCGCTCCGCCCAAACTCTGGGCGCCCCGCCTAGGCCACCCCACTGATCATTTCCTTGGGCGCTCCGCCCCAAATCCGGGCGCCTCACCCAAAACGCTGAAGGGTTATTTTCTAGCTAGTGTTAAGACTATTTTGACCCTACGTGGTCCTATGTTCCTAAGCCTAAGTGTGGGCATATTAGACCTTTCATATGGTGTCTAAAAACACCTATAAATAGCTAGTTGTCTTATTATTTTCATTAGCTTACCTTTGATGAAAAACAAACACTTGTGTTGAAGAGTTGAACTCTTGTTGAATAAAAAACCTTGAATTGGGACTTGTTCTTCCTCTAGCGGATCTAGATAAATTCCAATTCCCCCCGACCATTCTACTTGCGTGCTCACGTTAGCTCGAGGGTAGTTGCCTAGCGTAGGTGTTCTTGACCTCCTCTCGGGGTGTAACGGAACAAGTTCTCCGTTGCTACTTGAGATTTGTGATCGAGATACGTCTCGTTCTTATCCTTTTTATTTTCCGCGTTTGATTCTTATCAGCGAGTGATAATATGCCAAATTTATACATAATTGGATGTGCTTTACTCATACTTTGGTGTATTCTTGTGATGTTTGATGTTAAAACATGATGAATTGAGCTAATTGGTTGTATTTTGATGCATAGAAGGCTAACGGTATTAAAGAAAGATGATTCGAGATAAAAATAAAGCCAAAAAGAAAATTCTCGTGAAATCTAAGGGTGTGTGCATCGCATGACCATAGCACAATATTTAAATGAAATTTTGATGAAGACAAATGTTTCTGAGTCAGTGAGGTAACTCCCCATCGCATAGCCATCGCATGGGAGTAGAGAAAAACAGAACTATGAAAGAAGTTTCAGGAATCCTGTGCTATGGTTGTTCTTCGCGCAACTATAATACAAGGGCAAAGTTTCTGCAGTTTTATAAAGAAGAGCGGTTCGGTCATTTGGCTCAGGAACGTGATATAAAGGACTAAAACTCGATTTTTAGAGCAGTACTTGACCTAGAAAGAAAGAGAAAAAAGCTAGAGCAGTGGAGAACGAGGATTTAACGAGTTTTTCTTAACTCTTTTCATTTTTTTCTTGTAATTTATTGACTATGGTTGTTTATTTCATGAATCATGTGAACATGAGCAGCGAAACTATTATTCTAAGATATTGATGGAACCGGATATCGTGTGAACATATTGATAGTATTATTTATAATAGAACCGTATTTTTCTTATTTGTTCAAGTACTTTTTTCATGTGGTAAGTTGTATGGCAATAAATTAATCGTGCCTTATTGCCTTGTATTGCTTGGAAAAGAATATAGGGTTAGGCAGTTAATGAGAAAATACTTTTGAGCGACAAGTCGGAAGATAATTGCAAAAAATTTAAAACCGGGGTTAGGAAACGAAGCTTTATTGTGATCTTAGTGAGAGAGCTGAATAATCACCTAGGTTAGTTCAGAAGAATAACTTAGAAAATTACCATTCTTGATCGAAAGATGTTTTTGGTAACTAAAGAGCTCATGATCAATAGGAAGTAAGCAGCGAGAATGTAAGAACCCTTACAATAGTTCATTTCAATAATTCGGAAAAATTAATATAATGGTTCCTTCTTCTAGAATTCTTATCAAGTTATATTACTTGTGCTCTTTATTTGATCGTATGTAACAGCCCGGTTTTCCAGACACCCACGGCACCCACCCATCTACCCTTAGACGAACTCGATTTCCAAAATAAGAACCAATAATGAAGACATTTATGACCGAGTAAGAATATTTGAAACAAAAACTGCGAAAGAAATATAATAGATAGAAAATTTAGTAATGAAATACAATATCCGACATAACCCAATACCCAAATAAACAGCCATGGAGCTACTAGATGTATTTATACAATACAACTGAAAGAGATAGGAGGCTACTCAAGACTTAGATAGCTGGTGCGGAATGTACATCAGCTCATCTTCCATATCAACCTGATAGCTCGGACCGAATCTAGGTGGTCCCACACTCTTCCAAGCCTGAACTCTGCAAAAGAAGACATCAAGGTAAATGAGTCATTCACGAAGACTGAGTAAGGCCCGACGAGTCTCTCAGCCCTTACCCAATATCAAAGAACACTAAGTGTCTCGAGCAACAAGTCCTGAGGGCTTCACAACCCCCGTTCACTCATATACATATTTCAATGCATATACTTGCCAATCTATAAGCACTAAAACTGATGATTTCAAGTAATCTGCCTCGCAGGCGGTCGACCCTTAGACAACGTCTCATAAGTGTTGTAGCATCTAGGCTCGCCACCTATACAACTGCTCGTCGCACGAGCGTCCACAAATCAGCATATAAGTATCCAAAACATGAATAATAGAAAGTAAGCAACCATATAATTATGCTCCATCAGTACTAGACATCATAACGTCTGATATATCACACCACCCCCCGTCAAGTGTAAAATCCAAGGCAATCATAGCGTGTCGATGCGCCTCACTACATGCCCTGTCAAGCGAACCACCATACACCGTGACCGGTCGTACATACCTTCAAGCTAGTGCTCCGTCACCTAACCAGATAGTGGTATGCCACACACAGCCCCTGTCAAGTGTGCTACCAAACTACCAAGGTTGCACATACCCTCCAGCTAGTGCGCCATAATCAATGAGCATAGTATACTAGCATATGCAAGTCAGCGTGACATATCAGATATAGTAGCCAAAAGTAAAATAATAGTCTCAATGCTACTGATGCATGACAAGTAAGCCTACCAGAATAACTCAAGTCTAGCTGATAACTATTTCATCAATAGTGTCAAGCATAATTAAGCTCAATTATCTCAATTTCACATGATTCCATTAGTTCATTAAGCACAAACATCTTGCGGTTACTTTTAGATATGTTCACAGCATTCATGAGCAATATATGCTAAAGGCAAAATATATCAAGTAATGTCTACGGCACTACAAGCCACGTGAAAGAATATACTACTCTTACCACACATCTATAATCTCTACAAAACCCAAGTCCACGGACAATTCGTCAACACTAATTATTCAAAACTTAGCATATATATTTAATTCCTTTCAGCTCTATTAAATTGATTTAATTTAATAGATTCTATAGAAAAAGCTACCAAGAATGAGGATCAATGAGGGACGTGAGTAAGCAGAGAGTCAAGTCATCATCCCTTACCTCGTACGCGCTTTCCTCGAAGTACTACGACCAACATGTAGCAAAAAGTCCACCAATGAAGCCTCGGATCAACAAAGTCCCATGGAACAAACTTGAAAAACTTCTTTGAATTCTCCCAATCCCAACTTTACAGATGAGAAAAACTCCAACAATATAATATTGAAAAATGCCTAGCCGTTTTGTCTCGTTTCTTGTACCAAATGATCCCAAAACTTGCTTTTGATGCATCTAAGGGATTAGGCTTTTGAATCACTCCATTTGATCTTAAAATGAAGGAGATATGTTGGTTTCAATATTTGAAATAGTGCAGATTTTTAAATACGAACTCAGTGTCAATAATGTTAAAAAAAAAATTTGCTACCCAATTCTTAGTAAAATGACCATAAATTCCTCATATGATGCCGAAACTTGATGATTTCAGTTGCTATGGTTCCAAAATTACGATATGGATATAATGGTTTAGTCGAAACACAAATCAAAGGCCGTTTTCTCAATATGGTAACCTTTAAGCTCAAATCAGCGTCAAAACCGAAAACAATCATCATACAATCATAACTTATCCAAAATTCATCGGAATTTAATCAAATTTTATGGATATGTCCAAAATCATCATACAAACTTATTGGAACAAAACAAAATATCGACACGTATATCAAAACTCCAATTTATCAAAATGATCGGGCGGGTCGTTATAATCTCCACCACTTGGACTTGTTCATCCACGGCACAACCTCCATCTGAGGACCACCAATTGACATCAAAAATTTTCTAAGTCTTGAAATTCTCAAAAATTTTGGCAGCAACTCCCGTAAAACTGAAGGCTCCCTGGAAATACCAAACAACCACAACAACCACGCGGTACAACCGCTGCACTGAGAATAACTCAATAACAACTTATATGCCTCAGAAGACAACAACATCAAAAAGTTGAACATAGATATACCAAGATAAGAAGGAACGAGAGAAAACCTTAAATCCCAACGAGAACACCAACCTTCCAATATCACCGCAATACCGTAAATCTTCGCTAAGGCTCAAAATTTACAAAAATTTTGGCAGTGCTTCCCCTATAACTAAGCAACCACCGAACTATCAACAATTACAGCAACCCAAAAGACATAACAATCCAACCAAAGGCAAACCAGCGATATCATATAAATATCTAGAATCAACTCAATACCATGGGACCACACACGGTCACAACCAAAATCAAAATAATACATAAGCAACAAGAACAGCACGGAAGAGCAAACCTGAATTGACGAACACTGGGATATTCCATCCACGCATTCAAGCCTAACCATCTAGAAATCACATCGGCGAATGTCTTAGACAGAGAAATTTTGAACCTCACATGCCTCAACACTAAAACCAAGTGGCACAGAACCAATCATTACAATGAGGAATAATAACCAATTTGAACCCACATATTTGATATAACCCTCAACCGACCGAACAATAGCAACTGAGCACACCAAGTATAGAAGTAATAACGCTGACTGATCCTCTATCAGTAACCATAGACGGAAATCTCAAAAAAAAGGTCAAAGCAAAACAAGAATTGCCGATTAACAAAATTCTCATAACTGCGGCCAAGCCAACTCGGGCTTCACTTACACAAGTCTCTAACCTGCTAGGACATAGGGTATAACACTCCTTAGAACCCAACAGAAACAACCTAAGTACAACCAATCAAAGCATCAAATCCCGCGATCAAACACCAATCGAACATATCCAAACGGGTCAACGACAGTACGACTCCATGCCATCACAAGATCAAACACTATCATCAAAGCTACACTCATTGTCCAACACATGAGAAACAACCCGAATGAAATAAGTGGAAACACCTCGCATCCCAGAAGCTTGACACATAGAACGCAGAACTAACCGGTAAAAAATCAGACAACTAGCCACAACTGGGAATATCACAACACGCCCCTATCCAACACCGACCAAGATTCTCCTCAAAGCAGAGATAACAAGAAGAACACGATGGTAACACACCAAAACCAACATTATAAAGCCTAACACACTCTATAACAGGCAACTATAAAAATCATCTCCGAACATTTATTAGCTGCTAAGATGAACCAATCCTAACTGAAAACACCCCAAAATACTGAACAAGATGCATCAACCCTAAATGAGGTACGACCTTAATTTTCAAATGAAAATCACTACTCGCAAACACACTGATCCTAACAAACAAACACACATCCCAAGAAAGTCTAAACTAATTTTAGCCTACCACTGACATACATCAACACCATCACTCCAACTCAGGATACAGCTTAAAACACAAACACGTTGCATAACATAATTTCAAACACAGACAACGACCTACTGACAACTAAGAATGGATTAAGAGTTCGAGCAATCACAGCTTCCAAGAAAAGTCAACATATTTGCAATAGCCACAACCAGCTCAATCTAGCCCGACGGCTATAAATCGCACCCTAACTCTCACGTGGTTCTACACGCAAAGTCACAGCTCCAACACCGTTCGTCACTACACGACCTCTAAAACACCACGATAAAACTCATGTATACCAAATGTTGACCCAGTGCAAAGTTAAGGATACACCAACCATCAAGAAGCAACAAACTGAAAACACTGCCTCGCCAAGTCACACCTGCTAGAAGAAATCCGCTACTCATTCTAAACAAGCAGCCAAAAGATCAATGACTTACCACAGACATCCCCGCACATACTTAGCTTTCTCGCAACCTGATCACAAGATCGCAGTCGCAAGTCGTACAAGTCTTATGGACCGACCAATGTAACCACACGAAGAGTCCCGCGACCACACTCTTAGTCATACAAAGCAATGCACCGACGATAACTCCCTCATAACCGCACAGATCAAAATCTGCACCCTACACAAAAACCCAACCACACATTTACGACTTGGCTCTATGAGGCACACACAATTCCTCGACTTCACACAACAACATACTCGGGACTGCTTCCCGACAACTTGTAAAATCAACCATCACGGTCATGACGAATCACGCAAGAGTACCAATAACTAGGAATTTTACAACACATTCCTCCAACCAAAGCTACAAACACCGATCTGACATCCATATCCGACACTCCATGAAGACGAGATACCGAGACTCATAACACCCACAACAAGCAATCCATACCCCGCTAACTTCCAGCTCCGAGCCCTACTAGAGGCAACCACGACGGAAAAAGGAAAAGGGTCAAATCATTACTAATAAGAAGACTTCACATGATGGTTCCGAAAATCACAAGGGTCTCATAATCCACCACCGACTCCCCTACTTGGGCCTCGCCAAGAATGAGTCATCAAAAGAATTTTAGGGTCCACGATCGACATGAAATACCACAAACCAGATCTTTACCACTTTCAGTTTATAAAACCCAAGGTGCTATCACCTCGCATGAATTAGGAAAAAATGGTGAAAACCAATGACGCCTCAGGTCATGAAAATTTCTAAGCACTTAGGCCCATCCTAAAGAAATCCCATCCAACCACGGGGAACGATAATAGAAAGAGCTAGCATGATTTCAGGTTTCACATAATATGTTGGGCAAGATTAAATTAACGCTCTCAAGAAGCAAGAATGCTAGAGATGTATGTACATTAGAAATAACTAGCCAGACCTCATATCCGACTACGCCAGCCCTCAGCTCGATGTCTTTAAGAACCTCACAAGTAAATACGCCAACACGAAGCTGGTCGTCTTACATACAAATAAGATGTGTCGAGATCAATCCCTGTCGTCTCACGCCAACAATGCATAAAGGAAACAACTATTAATTATAATGCAATGACATGCAACGCTCTGCCGAACTCTGCTCTGAACGCCTTACGCCACCAAAAGACCCACAAATGAGTAGCAGTTTACCTAATCAAGCCTAATCTCGGCAAAAAAATCATTTCAAATAATCTGATAAGAGTAGAAATAGAGAATTCATAGATCATCACAATAAATGGTTACCAAGTAGCAAACCTGTACTAACGATCGGGTGGTTCAACTCAAAATCCCGATTAAAACATGCGTCCACACTGACGTATCTAATACAAGAAGACATTGTTCAATCAAAACACAAAGCACGAACTTCGATTAGAAGAAGGGAAACGACACTTTCCTAAATGCCTCCATAGCCTTCTATTTATAAGTATGGTGAACAACATACCTACAAAGAAGACTCTATTAAGACAGTGCTCCATGACTTCCAAGGACTCGACTTAGAACCTAAGGCTCTGATACCAACTGTAATGGCCCAGTCTCTCGAACCGCCAGGGCACCCACCCATCTACCTATGGACGAACCTGATTTCCAAAATAAGATCCAATAATGAAGACATTTACGACTGAGTAAGAATATTTGAAACAAAAACACTGGAAAAGAAATATAATAGATAGAAAAATAGTAATGAAATATAATATCCGATATTACCTAATTCCCAAATAGACAGCCATAGAGATACTAGATGCGTTTATACAATAACACTGAAAGAGATACGAGGCTACTCAAGACTCAGATAGCTGGTGCGGCATGTACATCAGGTCATCTTTAATACCAACACGACAGCTCAGACCGAATCTAGGTTGTCCCATACTGTGCCAATCTTGAACTCTGAAAAATAAGACAACATGGTTAGACAGTCAGTCAAGAAGACTGAGTAAGGTCTGATGAGTCCTTCATCCCTTACCCAGTTTCAAAGAACACTCAGTGTCTTGAGCAACAAGTCCTGACAGCTTTGTGACCCCCGTTCACTCATATACCTATCCCAATGCATATACTTGCCAATATGAGCACTAAATGTGATGATTTTAAGTAATCCGCCTCGAAGGTCGGTCGACCCTCAAACACGTCTGATAAGTGTTATAGCATCTGGGATTGAAACCTATACAACTTCACGTCGCACGAGTGTCCGCAAATCAACATATATGTATCTAGAATAGGAATAATAGAAAGTGAGCAACCACATAATAATGCTCCATCAGTACTATTCATCACAACGCTTGATATGTCACACCACACCCCCTGTCAAGTGTATAATCCAAGGCAATCATAGTGTGCCGGTGCGCCTTGTCATACCCAATTTTGGACTCAACTCGAGGCGAGTCAGGTTTCGGATTTGACTAGGTGAACTCGTGAAACGACCTCGGTCAGTCGTTTCGGAAGTTAGGACTCCGATTGGCGTGCCGATAATTTTAAAATATTTGTAATGTCCATTAGGACATGTCTGTAAAATTTGAGCTAAATCAGACCTCATTTGGTAGGCATCGGAAGAAGATTTCAATTTTCATTGGCGATAAATATTAAAAAGAGATTTTCGAGCTCGGTTTTGCCGAATGAGCTCTGATTCGAAATCCGAAAGTGCCATTAGGTTCGTATGATTATTTGTGATTTTTGTAAATTTTCGAAAGTGAATTTCGATGTAGTTCGGCTAGTTTCTGCTAAAATGCCGAAAGTTAAATAATTTGACTTCTTTTCCATTTAAATTCGCATCTTGAGTTTCGGGAGTCTGATTGGAGATCTGCCTTCGCGAGTATGTTACATATATTTTGTATAACTGCTATGCAAAAGTTGGAATCATTTCGAATATCACAGGATACTGTTTTTATTTTCTTCGCGTAAAGAAAATAAAATAAAAAAAAAAAGAAGAGAAAAAGACAAAAAGGAAAAAGAAAGATAGGAACAAATGGCGGTGGTCCTTAGCTATATAGCTAAGGACTAGGCAGTTAGTGTAAAAATATGCATATACAGGAGAGAAACAAACAGAAATGGAGAAACGCGAGAAACATAAAATACGCAGTGGAAAAATACCAAAAAATGAGAAAAAGAGCCAGAGGAAAATAGTATTTTCACCCCGAAACATTCAGGTAATGATCCTAATGCATTATTTGAGTTTATTCCGTGTGTTTGAATATCTTTTAACGGTAAACCTTGGAATATTAGATATCGTTTTAATAAGTTCAATTAATAGTTTAAAGGGTCAAATGAACCCCGATAGTGGAATCGATTATATATTTGTACTCAGTGAGTTATGGGCAACATATAAATGTAGTTTATCTGGGGTTTGGTTATGTGACCTTAAACCCTGTATATAGGCCTGGCCTGCGTATTGCGTATGCGAATAGGGTACCAGGTTCCTACCTGGATTTCCTTAAGATGTGAGGAATGAAGCCTTTAGCCTAATTTGATATAATTTTCTGCTTATTAAATAGAGTGGGATCGTTTGACAATGAATTCAAAGAATAACGCGGTTGTTGGTCGCAATGCTAACTTTTGAGAGAGGTAAGTATTTATATCCATTTCATTGGAGGCACCTGGCCTCGTGGATTTTCTACCACGTGTTCCTTACGTGTGTAGCTGCCGATAGGCGTACTCATTACGCGTTAGCTTTGGATTTACATTGTATATTATATGTTATGTCCTATTGTTGGTATTGTAATGAGGATCTGAGCATTGTACCCTGGCTGTAAGTTGGCATCTACTTCCCGGCTGTCGATGAGAGTCCCGCGCCGGTGAAGGGTTATTATTGCATCACATTGCATTCATATGCATTATATGTCATTCATATGCATTACATTGCATATCATATTGGGTGCAGGAGTATTCCGCCCCTGGAGCAGGAGGATTCCGCTCCATTGTATCATATTGAGGGGCAGGAGGATTCCGCCCCAAGAGCAGGAGTATTCCGCTCTTATGTCAGATATTGAGTGCAGGAGTATTCCGCCTCTGGTTTACATTATATCGGGTGCAGAAGTATTCCGCCCCAGGAGAGTGCAGGAGTATTCCGCCTCTGGTTTATATTATATCGGGTGCAGGAGTATTCTGCCCCAGGAGCAGGAGTATTCCGCTCCAGTTGGTTATCAGATTGGATTCCCCTCGAATGCAGGAGTATTCCGCTTCGGGATGAGACTACGGGCACATGTGACCCTTCGCATCATATTTCATTTCATTTCATTTCATTTCATTTCATTTCATCTCACTTCATTTTATTTCATCCCAATTCATACCATTGTGGCACGCATTCTTGGTTGAGTTTATAAGTTTCTTACGTATTTCCGGTTGTTATCTGGCTCTGCCTTTTTATAATTTAAATAAAAGAAATTTGGTTTATCTGTTTCTTCTCCCTGGCTAGCTATCCTATTCTTTGAGGTGGCTAGTCTGCCCCACTTATTGAGTCCTTTTGACTCACCCTTGTTTGTTGTTTGTTTCTTGTCTATCCATTTCGTTTCGGCAGGTTCGCTCCAGGATTGAGTTCGCCACGTTGTGAAGGAGCGAAGACGACTTCAGCTGTCAGGGTGAGCCAACTTTTATTCCGGATGGCCACCAGTTTATTGGTTATTATTTCAGTTGCGTCCTGCTCCCTTCAGGAGATATCTGTCTTCTTTTGTACTCTTAGATGTCTAGTCTGGATAACCTTAAACCTAGTATGTTGGGTAGTTAGCTGTAATTTCTTTTGTACAGCTTAGAGGTATCAGTATGTCCGTGTTTTTATTTTAAGTCTTGTCCTTATTTGTAAATTGTTATTTTTTTATTTTCCTGATTTAATTGGTAAGGGTTCGCCCGACGGGTCTAGGGGAGGATGTCGGGTGCCCGCACGGCCTAACCGGATTCTGGGTCGTGTCAACTCATTTGAGTTAAGGTTTTGGACTCGCCACCTAATATAGATTCTAAGGCGTATTAGGTCACCTGAGTGTCTAGAGTTAAGTTCGAAACGTCCACTAGTCTATTTCAGAGATTCTGTAGGGTAAGAAGTTCAAGTGACTCAGGGAAGAAGGTGTTAGGCACTTCCCCGAGTCCCACCAAAAGGGACGTTACCATCCGTGCGTTATTTTTGGGATGTAAACAATGTCTATTATCATACTAACTTGGATTTAACATTTAAACTAAGATACGTCATGCATATACAGACAACTTTCATATTCGGCCTAGGTTTAAGCCTAATCGTGTCTACGACCTTTAACGTTAAAGCTTAATCGTACACAAAAGTTACCATGAGTATTCAAATTTGACTCACAAATGTAAATATACTTTAAAGGAAGAACATCTGCACAAGTAATTGATTTTGTAAATAATTTTTGTTTTAACAAAGAATCGAAAGGAGTTTGTTTTTAAAATAAAATGTCGGCTCATTTAGGGTCGGTGTGACTCGTCATTAATTGTCGAGCCCTAATCTTCCTTTTTAGTGTTGGGGTCAGATCTTAGAAGTGTATATATATGGATAAAAGGGGTTGTTTTCGAAAACGGGTTTCGCAAAAAAGCACACAGATGGAAATAAAGGTTATCGCACATAAGAGTATATACATATAGATATAGGCATGCAGGTATATTATCTAGATTATAGTTATAGCTTGAAAAAATACTTTTAAAGTGTATAAATGACCCCCAACAGTTTATACACCCCAATACACTAAAGTATATATTTAGTGTAGTTAAAACATTTTCACACATAAGAGGGCCCTTTTTTGAAAATACTTTCGGGCCCAGGTTATTTATGCAAAAGGGGGGACTGCGATTTTACACAAAACAGTTCAAGATAGGTAGGAATGACATAAAACAGCCCCTTGTTCAAATTTAACTTTCAGATTTAATCAAGACAACACGCAACCAAGTTCTACCTTTTATTAAAATCTGTCCAAAGACATCTTAATTGTACAAAACCAAAAAAAAACCTGCGACCAACCTATTAAGATTTTATAGACATGCCAAAGAGATTAGTCCTAGTATGATGCAACACATAGGAGGAGGGTTAGGAATTGGCCCCAGATAGCCACAATATAGTCGAATGACTGCTTCCCTGTATTAGCATAAATACAAACAAGGTCCTAATCAAATTTACATAGAAAGGGGCAGTCTCTAAGGGGAATAGCATAGTTTTAGGCTCTGCAGTCTCTCATTCCAATGTTTTTAAGATTAGAATTAAGTAAACAGCCAGGAACTCATGGCATCAGTATACCAATCCCAGAATCAACTTAAAAGAGTCCAAGCCCTGACTCTTTCAAGTTTCAAAGAGCCTTCTGTAATTACCAGATTAGAGCTTGGCCAGTTAAGGCCTTTCAAATAACCTGCAAACACCAGATTAGTAAAAGGGGGATGGGGAATGGGAAAGACCTGAGTTTAAGGTCTATGTCTAATGCATAGGATTCGACCTGGACCTTACAAAAGATAAGCAGGGCCTCTATTAAATGCCCTGAACAAGGCTAAGATACTCGGTAAAAGAAAAAGAACTCAGTCATGCAGTAATTTTTAGTAATCACAGCCATATTGGGCTTACTAATTCAGTCAAACATAGACAAAAAGGATAATGTGCAGGAAAGTTGTAATTTCAACAGAGAAAGCAGACAAGTAGCAAAATCAGGCACAACAGGTGTGAAGTATATGCAACAATGTTTAACAGTAATATACCTTTTGAGCAGCAGCATTGAACAAACAAACAGAGTGTAGATGATGCTAAATGCCCTTAGAGATATAATCCAGTAGAGAAAAGATGCAGGGTCCTTTCAATGACTGGAAAAAAATAGGGGAAAGTAGTATTCAAGGGAATGTATATGCTTGTGTGTGGTGTGCCTTAGGTGTTTTAATGCCTAAGCTCCCTCTGAAGAATGAGGGAATAGCCAGTTTAAATAGGTGTGGGAGAGTCCTCATCCTAACGGGTAAAAGAAGGCAGAGAAGGTAAAAGAATATTACTTCCAAAGTTAGAGGAATCAATCAAATAAATTTACCATATATACTTTACTCAAGTCCCTAAGTCTAAGGCAGATCATGACTTCAAAAATAGATATGGTTCCCCTCCCCCATTGAGCTTAATCAAGTCTAGATTTGACAATAATTCCAACCAATTCTGAAAATACCCTAATTGATACTACATAAATTGCCAGATTCAAATTCCATTCAAGCATCAATCAGAGATTCATTCTCAAACAAACTGAGATTCTCTTAAGCAAATAAAACAAGTCATTCAATCAGATTTTAAGACATAACCACGAAAATTATCCCCTTTGACAGAGTTGGGAGTTGAATTCAAAAAAGGATGAACATAGACAACTTAAGCATTATCCCCGATTTTCATTAAAATTAACAGAGATGGCCTAAGGCCGAAATGATGAGCATATTTATACAGTCAGGTTCCGAAGAAACATTCAACTTCAATCAGTGAGATAATCAAGAATAGTAACTTATGGATTTTAACTAATTAAAATGGCAAGTAACCACACACTCACGTTGATACATAGAAAGTATAGGCAAGTATAGGCATGAATTCACACAAATCTAAATGTTGAAGAGAGGAAGAGAGATTACCCACCTAGAGTTTGGAATCAGGTTCAAATTGACCCGATTCCGGTCATACATAGGTTCTTTCCCCTTTTTATCAAGAAATTTAGCAAAACCATCACCGGCATACCTTTCCGCATGACAAATGCTCACGTCGACGAGTGGTCGAATTTGACCTCCGTCGAAACATCCCGATGGTGCCAAGTTTTTGTAGCGGACAGTGAGGGGAACTCAACGGTGCATTTTCCCCAATTTTCTCTGGTCACAATGGCCGAAAAAGTCATCGACAAGGAGGGCGATTGAGATCGCCAAGGGAGAGAGAGAGGGTGTCGGGGACAAGGGTCAGAGGAAAAATGGGAAAGGGGAAAGGGTTTTGTGGGGTGGAAATAAAGGGAATTAATATGAGCCGTTGGATTGTCTACGTGGACGATCAGGATTGATCCACGTAGGCATGACGTGTAAAATATTAGCTGAGGTGTATGCTTTGTGTATATATGCATAAATATATATAAAATAGGTATAAAATGGTATAAAATAGATTTAAAATGGTATAAAAATTATAGGAAAATTAGGAAATTAATTTTAAGATGTTAGGAAGGCTAAAATGCATAAAAAATTGTAATTTTGAGGCTTAAAACGAGTTTAGATAATTTTGTCAAAAAATAGGAATAATTGTAGATAATTTCAAAATAGCTATGGTTTGAGACGATGCTTTTGAAAATAACATTAATCGCCAGGATATTATGTGAAGGTAATTTAAAAATAATACACGAGGTAGGAATAGGTACACAAGTGCGTGTAAAATTCAAGAATGGTTGATTTTGAAAATAGAAGGGACAAAATTGAGTGTCAACAGCTGCCCCTCTTTGCCCGGGGATAATGAAAGAGTCTTCGGGTAAAGATGTTGACAGTGCGGCCAATTTTGTCATGACCATAGAAAATTCTATGACTTAAGAGGGATTCGGGGCGTCAGGCTGAGGTGTTTGCTTTGTTTGAGGTGTGCCTTCTGCAATGAAAAATGTGTTTGCAATATAATGTGCATATATATATATAAAACGTACCTTCCCGCCAGGCTGGACTATCTTTCCAGGATTATTGCAACATGAGACTGTGTCTGCCATGCCGTGATTGCGTGTCTTTTGCTGTCAAGTGTTAGATTCTACATTAGGTTGTATGCCCTCCGTCGGTGCATTGGGATGTGTACCCTCCGCAAAGAAAATTAATAATGCAAATCGATATCGGGCTGTGTACCCTCAGCTAATTCAAATGACAAATCGATATTGGGCTGTGTACCCTCAATCGACGCCTTGGGCTGTGTACCCTCAGCTAATTTAAAATGACAAATCGATATCGGGCTGTGTTCCCTCAATCGATGCCTCGGGTTGTGTGCCCTCAGCTAATTTAAAAAGACAAATCGATATCAGACTGTGTACCCTCAATCGACGCTTCGGGTTGTGTGCCCTCAGCTAATTTAAAAAGACAAATCGATATCGGACTGTGTACCCTCAATCGACGCTTCAGGTTGTGTGCCCTCAGCTAATTTAAAAAGACAAATCGATATCGGACTGTGTACCCTCAATCGACGCTTCGGGTTGTGTGCCCTCCGCTAATTTAAAATGACAAATCAATATCGGGCTGTGTACCGTCAATCGACGCTTCGGGTTGTGTGCCCTGAGCTAATTTAAAATGACAAATCGATATCGGGCTGTGTACCCTCAATCAACGCTTCGGGTTGTATACCCTCAGCTAATTTAAAATGATAAATCGATATCGGGTTGTGTAACAATCAACGCTTCGGGTTGTATGCCCTTAGCTAATTTAAAATGACAAATCGATATCAGGCTGTGTACCTTAATCGACGCTTCGGGTTGTATGCCCTCAGCTAATTTAGAAAATGACAAACCTCTGTCGAAGATTACCTTTGTTGTACCTTGTTGATTTAGGTATCTTTCGTGCCTGCATCCAAAGAAATATTGGTGAGTTGTACGGGGGGTTCGGTTTGTGCATTCTTGGCTTGTTTCGCGTTCGCTGTCCACGAGTGCCGGGGTCTTGGCCGAGCTGATAGGGATATGCATGAAATAATGTTTAATGTAAATGATTTTAAAAAAAAATTCAAGAATGAAAAATGAAAATAAAATATTTTATCCCATTGAGTCACAAATCGCGTTGTGTAGAGCCGAAGTGGTCGTCCTTTGTGCTGTTCCTAATGAATTTTGAGGATGCCCTCAAAATTCTGCCCCAATTTGCACTTTGAAATTTTTTAGAGGTCCTCAAAAATTTCTGCCCCAGTGTCAATATGTCTGTCCTTTTGGAATTTTTTAGAGTTCCTCAAACATTCTGGCCCAGTTTTTGCTTTGTGGGGAAAATGAAGTTTTTGTATTTATGTGACCGAACCTTGAATAGGTTGCCTACATATCCCACTTGGGAAATCAGGTCGTGACGTAGCTCAAATTACATATTGTATTGCAGAAATGTCTTGCAGAATGCAGAAATCAATAACCAATATGGATTCCTATACATAGTATCTCTTGACAGCGTCTGAGTTGATTGGTCTTGGCCAGACTTCTCCATCCATCTCTGCCAGTATCAATGCTCCTCCATTCAAAACTCGGTAAACCATGTATGGTCCCTGCCAGTTTGGTGAAAACTTGCCTTTTGCTTCTTCTTGATTTGGGAATATCTTCTTCAGTACTAGTTGTCTAGGTTCAAAGAATCTCTCTCGAACTTTCTTGCTGAATGCTTTGGCCATCCTCCTCTGATACAATTGCCAGGACATATTGAATTCAATCTCTTGCCATCGATGAGAGCTAACTGCTCTATTCTTCCTTTGACCCATTCGGCATCTTTCAATTGCGTCTCTTGGATGATTCTCAAAGATGGTATCTCAACCTCTGCGGGTATCACTGCTTCAGTGCCACATACCAACAGATAAGGAGTGGCCCCTGTTGATGTTCTCATTGTGGTGCGGTACCCTAACAGCGCATAGGGCATATTCTCGTGCCATTGCTTTGAAGTGCCCGTCATGTTACGCAATATCCTCTTGATGTTCTTATTGGCTGCCTCGACCACTCCATTCATTTGAGGCCTGTATATGATGGAGTTGCGATGCTTAATCTTGAAGACCTCACAGGTTGTTTTCATGAGGTCACTGTTGAGGTTGGACCCATTGTGAGTGATGATGGATTCAGGGATGCTAAATCGGCAGATCATCTTATCACGAACAAAGTTCGACACCACCTTCTTTGTTACTGACTTGTATGATGCGGCCTCCACCCATTTGGTAAAATAGTCAGTAGCCACCAGCATGAAGCGATGTCCATTGGAAGCAACTGGCTCGAATCATATCTCCGTGAACTTGGCATTGATGGCTTTTCCTCACATGCTTTATGCAATTATGCTCAATTGTCATCCAAAAATAGCCGGCCCTCAAGATCTTCTTTGTAAGTACAAAACCATTCATGTGTGGGCCACACGCCCCAGAGTGTATTTCTTCTATCAATTTAGCAGCGTCTTTTGCGTCCACACATCTCAACAAACCCAAGTCGAGTGTTATTTTGTACAAAACCTCTCCATTCTGAAAGAAACCATTTTCTAGCCTTCTTAGTGTCTTCTTTTGGAGGTTTGTTGCATCCTTTGGGTAAATGCCTTCTTTGAGAAGTATTTTGATGTCGTAGAACCAAGGCTGTCCATCTGACTCCTCTTCTACGTGATAGCAATAGCTGGTATGCTTGATCATGGCAGATATGGTAGCCAAAGCGCCTGCGAACCCATTTTGCAATCTCGGTATATGCTGGAACTCTATTTTGGTGAACCTTTGCTTTAACTCTTTTATGCACTCCAGGTATGGCAATATCTTGGAGTTCTTTGCTGTCCATTCTCCTCGAACTTGATGAATCAGTAAGTCAGAATCTCCGATCGCTAGCAACTCTTGTATGTTCATATCTTCTACCAATCTAAGACCTAAGATGCAGGCCTCGTACTCCGCCATATTGTTGGTGCAAGGGAGCCTTAGTTTGGCTGTGATAGGGCAGTGTTGTCCAGTCTCGGAAACTAATACCGCTCCAATGCCGACTCCTTTGAAGTTGACCGCTCCATCAAAGAACAACCTCAAACCATCATATTCTTCGGTGATCTCTTCTCCTACGAACATGACTTCTTCGTCAGGGAAGTAGGTGTGCAAAGGCTCATAGTCATCTTCCACCAAATTCTCGGCCATATGATCAGCCAAAGCTTGAGCTTTCACCGCCTTTTGAGTGACAAAAGTGATGTCGAACTCGTTGAGCAACATTTGCCATTTAGCCAGCTTTCCAGTAGGCATTGGTTTTTGGAAAATGTACTTGAGAGGGTCCATTCTTGATATCAGCAACGTTGAGTAGGATGTCAAGTAGTGTCTCAACTTTTGTGCTATCCATGTCAGTGCACAACATGTGCGCTCCAGCAATGTGTACTTGGCTTCATAAGGAGTGAACGTCTTGCTTAGATAATAGTTGGCTTGCTCCTTTCTCCCAGTTGAATCATGTTGTCCCAAGACACAACCAAAGGCCGAGTCTACTACGGATAGATATAAGACCAAAGGTTGCCCAGGCTCAGGTGGAACCAGCACGGGCGGGCACCCCAACACCGAGAGTGAGGATTGATCTTCTAGTCAGGGAGTCCCTTATACCCTTAGTGTTCCATTGTTTAGTTGCATTGAGGACAGTGCATGGTTTAAGTTTGGGGGTGTATTTGGGTTTGGGTGTAGCATTGATATTGCTTGATGTTTATGACAGTTCTACCTTTTCTTTTTCTTACTTTTGAACAAATTGTGGAAACATTGTGGATGATCACCTTTCTTTTAAATTAGTATGAGTAGTTATTGTAGTATTATGTTGATAGCTTGTTCATTTAGTTAGTTAGTAGCCATATTAATAAAAATAAAAAAGGTACTCCCAAGAACTACGCTTGGGATGTTACTTCTTCCTTCCTCCGATTCGCACTTCTTGCGATATGTAGGAAACCACTAGGGTCCGAATATTCCCATTGTAAGTACCAGCCTTTGTAAATATCTCAGTAGTAGGTAATAACCACCTTGGTTTTTCTTTGCCATGGTTCTTTCCAAGGAAGAAATTATTTTCAACCGAGCATTTTTAGGATTAGTTAGTAGTTGTAATAGTAGTTGTGGATTTTTGCTCCTTGGCAAACTTTTAGCATGTTTGGTACCGCCATTATTTAATCCTTGTCATGTGAGCTTGTTTTGAAAGTAAAATTGATAGCAAATGAGTTGGTGAATTGTGCTATGATCTTTAAGTTCAACTTTTGTCTCTTTTGTTTACTAATTAGCTCTCATTAGGCTATGAGTAAACTTTTGATGCTTAATTGCCTTTTATTGGGACTTGAATATACTCGCCTTCCTTGCTTTGCTTGTGCCATGCTTGGTGAGGTTTTGGTGTGTTCATGTGTGTTCTTTTTGATCTAGAACCTGCCCTAAGCGTACTCGAGGCGAAATATATCCTAAGTGATGCTTGACTTGAAAAATGAATTTAGTCTTTCATTGGCCCGCTAGTGACCATAAAAAAAGGCTACCCTTGCATTATGATCTTCGTCAACCCCTTTGTGCTTAATATCCTTTCTTTTGGCAACCACATTATTAGTCCAGATCAATTCTAAGTGCTTTTAAGCACTAATCCTCTTTTGGCCCTAACCTCCTTGTATGAATTGAAGGACGTGCAACTTTGGTTAAAAACTTAAGTTTGGGGGTGGCATGAGAAGTTGGCAAAATTGTGGAAGTTGAAGAAAATCCTTATTGAAGAAAAATTAGAAAAAGAAGAAAAGAAAAGAAAAGAAACAAAAAGAAGCAAATAGAAAAAAAGAAAGAAAGGAAGAAAAAGAAGAAAAATAGATGTCATGAATAAAAAGGGAAAGATTAGTACCTAATCCCCCCATGTAGCAAGTTGTAGTTGCAATAAAAAGGAAGTGTGCTTTGAAATTTTATGTGTAGTGCTCAAGGAGGAGTGCAGTCACTATGTGCCCAAATTGTACCCCACCTTTGACCAAAATCCTACATTACAATCTTAGCTAAGTCCTAATTGATTTCGGGTCGAGCATTCCTACATTAGTGGAGAGGTACATGAAGGGCAAGCTTATTGTTCTTTAGTGTGCATGATGAACTTTGGTTGAGACAGTGAGTGAGTTCTTTCTATCATTGATCCCATTTTGTGTCAATATTGCATTATTGTGTTTGAGATATTCTCTTGAGTGGCAAGGGCACTTGTGAAGCTAAATTGAGGACTTGTGTTTCACTTTTTAACTGAGGAGAGCAAGCAAAGAGGCGAACTCTTGTGACGAAGAGGCAAATTTTGAAAGTCTTGTGTCATGGCATGTTTGCCTTCTTTTGTGTTTGTTCTATGGAAAGTTCTGTTCACATGGCTTGGCTTAATTATTGGTACCAACTGATGTCATTTGTTGTTGAAATTAAAAGAGTTTTTGATTTGTTGTAGCCTATATGAAAAAGTGCGTGAATGGATGAATGGTAACTTGGATAGTATCGAAGTGTGCTTTGCTTGAGGACAAGCAATAGTTTAAATTAGGGGGTGTGATGTGTTGGCAAAATGCCATAGATCGCCTTCTATTTGCTTGAGCTTTTGTTGTGTATTATCGACGCGCACTTATCACGCTTTGGTTGCATATTGCAGGTTGTTGGAGCTGTTGTGATGAAAAGATGGAAAACAAGTCAAAACAAGGCTGAATTGAGAAGCTGTAGATTCTGGTCTAGAAAGCTATTCAATGCGACCGCGAAGGTTGTGCCGCAATCGCAAAAGAACCAGATGAGCCAACATGATAGCGCTAGATTTTCCCGCGGTCACGAAGCATCAGAGTATTTATTCAGCACGATAGTTCTCAGAGAAATGCGATTGCGTGAGGTTGTGTCTGGACTACGCTGGGCAGATTTAGAATTTCACTCCAGCTGAATTGGGGACATATAAATAGCCCCTTGGACGACCAGGGAGAATTTTTGACTTATTTCTCAAGCTTGCGGGTAAAAGTTCATCAACCAAGTCTAGGGTCTGAAGATTAGGAGCTTAAATTGTAAAATCATTTTCTCTTTTCTTCATTCCTTTGGTTTGTATTTTATTTTTATGACTTGTTGGTGTTATTTTGATACTAAAAACATGTGTAGTTGATATATTGGTAGAGCTAGGTTTCTGTATTGATATCATTGTGCTTTTGAGCTATGGAGTACTCTTTTACCATTATTGACGGGTGTTTGGCTTATCAATCACTACTTGTTTTAAATATCATGAATTGGTAGTTGCAAATTCTAGTTCTAGCCTTATGAGTACTAGATTTACACCGAGAGGGTAATTCTAGGAATGTGATAGTGATTAACGGGGTACCTGGGGTAGGTGCATTACGGTTACCTGGGTTAACGGGTTGAACACTGAGAGGGGATACTTTAGTTGGACACACTATTGATTAAACTTAATGCAACACTTCTTTGCACGGAGAGGGCGAGAGGTGTTAGGCTTGTTGGTCACCGAGAGGGGCTATCTGGGTATAATAGCTCGAGTATCGCAACGCGCACCTATGCTTAATTGGTTGAGGCTCTTTATGCAAGATTGGTTAATAGTGGGTCGATTACACTCCCTAAGCTCTACTACCTTGAATCCTTGCTTGTGATGCCATTGATCACTTTACATGTTTTCCTAGTGTAGTTGTAGTTGTTAACATAAATCTCTAGTATATTGTCGTTTGGCCTAGTTAATAGGTTTAGTTCCTCCACTATATAAATCACATCACTTTGTTTCCTATGGATTCGACCCCAACTTATAGTTAGGTAATTATATTGCATGCGACCGTTTCATATCTCAGTGGAGGTGTGAGTTGAGCATTTCTCAGCAGCCAGTTCATTATTGTTTAATCAACGGGGACGTGTACCATCGGATTGTCAGTGGTCCACAGGTTATATTTTGAGGCTCAACACCCTCCAACGAGGGAACCCTGGCAGATACCCCTGTTCAACGATAGAAGTACAATCCTTTTCAGTATTTACTTTAATTAAGTCTTTTGTTTCTTTTAATTTTGATCGCAGTATTTTTATACTCATCAGCTATTTTACGGGTTTTCACCCACAACAATTCAGTCCCTGCGCCGCTATTTATCAATAAAACTATTATTTTACTTAGTCAGTTTTGCAAATTCAGATCCATCTACGATCTAACTATGCATAGCCCCGGCCAGATCTAAGTTGAAGTAATACACTCACTTTTCGCTACAAAAAGTAGGGTAAACTACTCGCGTAGAGCTAGATCACGTCTTGCTCAGCCACCAGACATTATTAGTAAGATGAACTTGTCAATTCAACAAATTGCACCTACATGTTGCTGGGGACGCCCGCTCGCATAGTGCCAGAAAGTCTTAAAATACTCGAGTAAACAAGCAACGAAGTTTAATGCAAAAAGGCCCTGTTTCCACACGGGCTAAAGTCGTCCCATTGTGGGCGAAAAACAGCTATCTATCACAGGCGCAACGTAAGCCGTCAATCACTGATGCAAATGAAGCGCCCTTTAGTGCGCACGCCCGTCTTTTAAAGAAACTAACCTAGAAAGGCACACAAAACATGCTGCTTAACTATACAAGTACGCATAAAAAAATTAATGGACGTCCGTTTTATTAATAACAAATAGCCGGTAGGCTCATAATATACAATTAAGTCTTTTTGAATACAAAACAGGTTCAATACAGGTGTTCTAAAAAAAATATAAAAAGGCAAATTACAAACTTCTCAAAATGTGCACGGCTGAAGATCCTTCGTCTGGATTGTAGCTACATGCCGCTAAGCAGTTCGAAGTTCTCCCGGCATCAAGGGATATGTCAACCCAAGCAACCTTCGGCGCACGACCACTGATACAACCGAGGCCCGAATATCTAGACCAAAGCAAGGGTCATCGGAAGTGTCTGAACACGGATGCAGCCTTCCTCTATCTCGTCCGCTGAACTCGAAGAGAAACTAGAAGATCTGCTTCGACACCTGCTGGTCAAATGGGAGTGCACTGCCCTACATATCTTCAAGCACAATTGGGAGCTCATCAAAGACAGGGAGGCTTGAGCTGGGAACCTACCACAAGGGAGCCTCTTCCCTCGGATATCCCACAACCAGCGACCGATGAGACGTTGTAATGAAAATTTAGCCGAACCAGCCGAACTAAGAGACAACCGTGAACTACGAGCAGAGTTAGAGTTTGGTGACACCTTGATCTGTTGATGGCTTGAAGCTACATCCTCTTGCTTGCCATGGAACGGAGCTGGACGATGGAGGCTCAACCCAGTGCTGTTGGAGGAGCTACCTGAACGTCTACAGCATCCCGAAAAAGAAGCCTCATGACAACAGAGGGGGTTAAGCCTCCTGACCCCGTGTGATGAGAGGAATATCACAGCAACCGCCGTGTTAGAAAAAGAGCACACCGTAATCAGTGCACATGCCATGATGAAGACATTCCGAAGAACATCATTAGAATCCCGATCAAACATCATGACTTGGGGGACTCCGTTCATCCATTCATGGATGGAGGGAAGAAGAAGAAAACTGCAGATGATCTTTTTCCTACAGTTTTCTTATGCATCATCCATTCGGAATAAAGGAGTTTTTCTTGGAATATCAAACCAGGATCAAAAGCGAATATTTTGTAAGATGGAAGAATCATTATTTTATAAAAGAACATTGAAGAAGGTGGGGTATTTCTTTGAAGAAGGTTTGTGATTCCACCACTATCATGAAGCCCATATTTATAGAATGGAAGAGATAAAAACGGATTATTAAAAGGTCAAGCATAATTATGGCTTGAGATATGAAACGATTTGGTGCAGCAGAAAGCATTCTAGGAAAGGTACATGGGATAAATATCTACTAATCAGATGAAAACACACAGAGTTCTCGAATAAATCAGCATCATTCTTGGTCAAAGAAACTGGGAATTTCACGACCGTTCAGGCGGTACGGGCCTAGGATGCAAGAGAAACATCCCACCACCTTAGGTTTACTGTCTCCTAGTTAGGGTTTCGTATATACCACTGCTTTGAGTTTATAGGCCCATGGCCTTTATTAGTCCTTGTATTTTACCATAATCAGGACTGGGTAATCTCTACTACAAATTTCCCTCCTTACATTGTATTGTACATCAAGTGATTCACCACTGAATCTGGTTATTCTCAGGGAATAAAACTCTTTACTTTATTGTCTATTATTTTCTTTTCTATTTACTTATTTTTTCCATCTTATATACTGTATTGCTTGTGACCCCATCATAAATTCAATTGTTTAACCTAGACGTACAATTTTAGACATAAATATGGTGGTGTTTTTCAGGTGTTCCTTTACTAATTCCAAGGTGTTAACGCGCAGCCCCAGCTCCTCAAATATGTCGGGGGATCCCTCAATGTCAAGCGATCCCCTGTGAGCGTATGAAGCTGCTCTACAGGCGTCTTTACATTTCTCGACGAGCTTCGGGGGATCGACTTTGTAGTCTCTCCTGATACTCTTTTCTCTGTCCCAGCTCGAGGTTCTTCTTGGTGCTCCCATTTTTGACTCCGCTAGCCGATGTGTTCAGTGGCTTTCCGGACACTATTATCAAGCAACAGGGATTGCTCTGGCTCGAGACGAAGTTTTTCATTGTACTGCTGATGTAGGGTATCCCATGTTGTCACCAAGTGTTGGGTAAGACTCCATTGCAGCTCTCGTGCGGCTAGCAAACCCCTAGAGTTCAAGCTTTTATTAAAGGCAACCTTTTGGGCACTAGGGCTAGCTCCATATGTTCCCTCTGAAATCTCTTCTGTCTTTTAACAATTCACCATCATGCTGACGGATCTTGAGGATATCTTCCATCTGTTTTTCTCATTTACGGGCACTTGAGTGCGACTTTTTGAAGTGGTTATGCATTTGGGTGAACGATTCGATTTATCCCAACGGTAGCTGAGTGTACCATGTTAGAGCCCCCTTGGTCAGGGTTGAACCGAAGAAGAAACACCATCCGTTCTGGTGAAATGGTTAGGTTTGAGTATGTCGTGTGCACAATAGTAGCTGAATGTACCATGAGTCTACCACGATCGGATCGGTAATGTGTCATGTGCCCCACCCCAAGTTACTGCTGCAGATGAACAAAAATTCTTTAAGTATGTTTACAAAGCGAGCGTTGCACCAGTCCGCGTACCTAGGCACTTAGGGTTACAGTCTCCTAGTTAGGGTTTCGTATATATCAATGCCTTGAGTTTATAGGCCCACGAGCCTCATTAGTCTTTGTATTTTACCATAATTAGGACTGGGTAATCACTACTATAAATACCCCTCCTTACATTGTATTTTACATCAAGTGATTCACCACTGAATCAGGCTATTCTCAAGCAATAAAAATCTTTACTTTCTTGTCTATTTTTTTGTCCTCTTTATGTTACTTACTTTTCCGTCGTATTTCACTGTATTTCTTGCGACCCTTTCATAAATTTAATTGTTTAATCTAGACACATAATTTTAGGCATAAACAGTTTTGCGCCCACATCAGGCAATTGTGGAAAAGGTGCAGTCATGTCAGACGACAACAAAAACACCCCCAAGAACACTGCCGACGTAGTAGATGAGTCTGCAAAGGAACCTGGCGATCTCAGCATGCAGCCAAAGGATCCTGCCAAGGAACCAGTCCATGTGCTCTGCGACGGTTAAGGCGATCAATCATGCGAACTTAATTATGATCTCAGAGGTTTTTTTTTCTAATCTCCTCACAACCTTGTTAGCACGGGCAAAGCAGAACTCGGTCAACATGGTCGAGGGGATATCTCAAAAGTTAGGAAGAATGTTCACTGAATCGTCTCAGAGGCTAGCATCCCCGCGAGGACCAGCGCCCATGAAGGATACTCCAGCGTCCGCTCCTAATCATAGACTTAACATGGACACCGCTTCTAGATGTTCACCGACAGTCAACAATCAAGAACTCAAAAGAACACCTTTCATTCAGGACATCCTAAAGGAGATGAAGGCTATCCATGATCGGGTCGGTAACGTACTACCTCAGGTTACCACAGTACATGAGAAAAAGTTTTATAAGCATGCATACAAATCAAGTGCTGCATTGATCCGCGCATCAAAGCACTTCTGCCTGCCGGATAACTTGAAGTAGACCGGAACAATGGATCTAGATGAGCATATTGCTGGGCATTACAGAGCCGTCAAGAGAAACGAAATCACAGAGGAAGAGATCCAGTCTGCTCTTATGAAGAGGTTTGACTCGACCTTAACTAAAGGTTCCTTTGCTTGGTACACCCAGCTACCAATGGGTTCCATTGAGTCATTCACCCTGATGCAAGATTTGGTCAAGAAAGTGCACTCTGGTGCCCGTAAGCGGGAGAAGCGCATGGAGGATATCTTTGTGATTCGACAGTGTGACTGTTTATGCCTAAATTTGTATGTCTAGCTTAAACAATTAATTATGAATGAGGTCACAACCAATACGGTAAATTACAATGGAAAAGTAAGTAAATATCATGAAAATAAAGACAAGTAAATAAAAAAGAAATAATTGAGAATGCAAAGTAAATCTTATTCCTTGAGAGTAGCTAGAGTTGATGGCGAATCGTGTGTTGTGTACAAACGATGCAAGGAGGGGTATTTATAGTAGTGATATACAGTCCTAAATAAGGTAAAATACAAGTACTAATAGGGCCATGGGCCCACAACTCAAAGCAGTGGTATAGTAAATCCTAACTAGGAGACTGTAAATCCTAGGCGACGAGTTGTTTGCCCTGCGCACTGTGACCAAACTACCTAGACGGTCATTGTCTCTAGGAGTGGGCGTATATACTCAGTGCCCGGTGACTTGTAGGATAAGTCTAGTCTCGCCAGCCGGACTCGTATCCCCGTAATAATAGGTGGCGTATTTTTGCCCATACAGTCAATCCCCCTACTTGCTGAGTGCTGATGCAAGCAGTCAGGAAGTGAAAAAAGCGTGATAGCAGATGTAAAGGTGCGACGGTACTGATGCTCACTTCCTTGACTCTTCGCGTGCATCTTATTAAATGCAAATTCCTCAATACAGTAACGTGTCCCCTGATTATTGGAGGGGTTTTTCCGCGTATCTTCCCGATGCTACTGCTGCTCTGTTCATATCCCATAATTATGGGGATCCATATCACCTAAACTACAGTAATCATAATTACGATCCCATGTGATCAAGATCACTCCACTTCTCTATATATTTCCAAAGCAGACGTGTATATATACAGCGTCAGTGAGAAAGTTTACATAACCTTCCAAAGATCTTCCAGAACTCGTCTTCAAAAGATAATATTTTTTCGATCCTGCTAATATTATCATGATGGCACAAGGTCCAGACAGTCTCCTAGCGAACTTCAGAGCGCAAGGTTGCCTTATCAATACCTTCAATTTTGAAAATGATGGCCGCATGCTGGTCCAAACTCCTAAACAAGAGGGTGAAAACAACAATCTCTCTATTGAATTTTATCGTTCTGCAGTCACGGAGAGAGGCATCATGCGCATCAAGCATGAGTGCAAATGGCCTGATTTTTCTGTCATTCTTGCTCCTGGTGCTGAGGAAAGAATTTCCTCTCATCGGCCTGGCCTTTCAATAGTTCACACATACCCTTTCACTCTTCATCTCAACAAGCGCGTCCACTTGATCATAGAGGAGATATGGCATCGTTACAATGTTTGCTTAGGTCAAATCGGCCCTTCCATGTGGTGACTAGTGGCCATGCTTCACTAGGCTAACCATGCCCAAGTCGCATTTTCCTTTGATCATCTTCTAGCCTTCTACTCCCCCCATCTTCATAAAGTGGGGATGCTGATGTTCATAAAATAAAGGAAGAAAGGTATAGTCCCCAATACTGAAGACTCCAAAGACCGTGGTTGGGTGTTCAGATATGTGACTGTGTGGACGGCCGATTTGGTACCATCTTTTCCATTTCCAAAGGTCTACAAGAGAAAGCGTAAGTCCGCAAAAACTTATCTCCTTATTTTCAATTGTGGTTGCTTGAAACTGGTTTTCTTTCTTCTGTGTAGTGATCGTAGTGTCCACCATCTCTTTGAGTCATAATGAACTGATAACATGGGTTACAAACGTCTTTTTGAGGAATCATCTTGAATCCCTGACCTTCTTGTCCTTGGTGAACGTGAAGGTCTAGCGGGAGAAAGACCATGGTAAGTAATTATTGAGCCGTCCTTTCTACCTGAAATTTCTTCTATATATTGATTCACCGCTGCTTCCAGGGTTCTCTCAGCGTGATATGCCTCCGCTAGTGGAGATTCAGATCGCCACCCCGTATATTGCTCCCTTACCTGATGTGCAGGCATCTTGTGGAAGAATTTTAGAGAGGGCGACCAGATCTCATTCCTCGAAGAGGAGAATTTCTTCTAGGCCGACCAATATTCCTATTACTAGTGAAACCCTGATAATTTGTGATGGCGAGGGAGAAGTCCCTTGAGTGTCTGTGTTCAAGGCTGTTGAAAAAGCCCCGTCTGCTGTTGTTAGAGCTGGTTCTTCTTTAATATCTAATCGAAGAGACTCCCATAGCCAAGGAAGAGGCTAGTGTGGAGGATGATGTCTTGCTTCCTGCCATGCCTTCTGATCCTCAACCTCAAGGTTTTTTGTTTGTTGGACTTCAGTTTTTTTGAAATAACATTCTTTCCTTGCCGACTTCAAAGGCTGATATATCTACTTATGTTTAGAACCTGTTGTCGCTGCTCTGAATCCTAAAGGCTCTGAATCTTTTCAGCGGCGTCCTGACAAAGAAGTTGCTATAGAGTTTTTGCATGAACTCGTAGGTTGAGTTCGGGAGGTTGTAATCCCTATTGCTGTCGGGGTTAACCTAATGAAGTCTCTACAGGTTTTAACAGTCCATACCGCTGAACTGGTCGGCCCTACAGAACAAGAACACCTGTCTAGCTACAACAGTCACGAGTTGCTTGAGGTTGCCACCGGATGCTCCTTTCGGGTAAGTTTCTTGTCACCACCATGTGAAATTCAACATCGTTTTTCCCTTACCAAACTTCTGTCCTTACCACTACCAGGGATTGATGATATATCATGAGATACTCCGCCAGGGAGGTTTAGAAGGCGATCTGGTCGAGGAAGCGCATGCTCTACGTGGACAAGTGGCTAGCTTGCAGCCCTTTGTGGAGAAGGCTGAAGAGTTTAAGGGAGAGCTGCAGACCACTCATGATGCTTACCGCGCAGAGGTTCCGAAGAGCAGGAACTTGGAGAAGGCGTTAACTGGTGAAGTGCACAAGCACAAGCAAGATGTGGAGGCCCTCAAGTCACCCCTAATAGATGTCAAGGTCTTAGAGCAGCTCCATCTCAGCAACGTGAATCGTCTGGAGGGGATCGTGAGAGATTTGTGGCAACAACTATCCAGTATGAAAGAAAGAATGAATACCGCTGAGAAGTATGCCTCAGATGCTCAGGGTCTCTCCGCCTTCTTTCAAGATGATAATGATAGGATGAAAGGTAAAGTGGCGTCACTTGAACGAATTCATGACAACCTTTGCGAGAAGTGCCTCCTGAAAGACCAACAGAGAGAAGCTCTGAATGCTCGACGCGTAGCAAAAGTTGAGCATGCCAACGTCGCTGCCGCTCTTTCCATTCTTCTCCGGGTTCCTGAAAACCCTAATCTTGACCTTGCTATTGTGATTGACTTGTATATTGGCCTTGTTACCTAAGCAGATGCTCAAGTTGGTCCTGACCTTGAGGAAGGCTCTGAAGAGATGAGTGGTGAAAGAGAGGAGACGCCGACTGGGGAAGCTGCAGTTGGTGAAGCAGGTCCTTCACGGAGTGTTGCCAATGAAGGAAGTTCCTCGAGAAAGCATTGAAAACCCCCGATTGATGCTTCCTTTTTTTAATGCATCTATTGAACATTTATCAGCGTATTCAGATGTTTAATGAAAATTTTGGGCCCCTTTTGTGGCGTATTAACATAAATTACTTGTGCCTTTGTTGGTGACATTTTTTAATTTTCACTGTAAATAATAAGTAATGCTTAGTTATGCCTCTGTGGGCATTTGCACCTGAGAATTAGATGGATTTTGGTCGTCCTGACTGTTCTAGTTATTTAAGAACATGTGTCACTGTGCCTGCCTTGAGAAATTTCGTCTGTTGTGCACCGATAGACGGCGGCTAGGTTGCCTCCATAGTAAATGGCTGTTTGCACCCACAATGGGATGACTTTAGCTCGTGTGGAAATGGTCCTTTTGTATTTTGAGACAAAACGTCTTTCCTTAGTACTCGAGTAGTTAAGACTTTATGGACCTACACAGACAGGCATCCCCATCAGCGTGTAGGTGTAATTGTATATTTAACGAGATCAACGCTCGATTATTGCCTGGTGGCTGAGCTAGTCTAGCTCTGAGCGAGTAGTGTACCCTACTTTTGTCACGAAAAGTGGGTGTATTACTTCAACTTGTATGTGACCGGGGCTATGAATAATTGGATTGTAAATGGATTTAAATAAATGAGTAAAACTAATTAAGTAAGATAGTACTTTTATTAATAAAGGCGCGGAGCCTAGGACGTTGTGGGTGAAGTCCCGTAACATGTCCAAAAAGTACGAAAACACTGTAATCTAAGAGCAAGACTAATGTGCTAAGTAAATTCTGAAGAGGAAAGTGCTTCCAATCGTCCCTGTTCCTTCCCCCTCCCCCTGAAAGACATCAATCAACTATAGCGTCTGAATCACAGTCTTGGTTTATTGCGGCTTCGAGGTCTTCGGGATCTCCTGGAGTATTCACTTCGGGCACTTGTTCCGGGACAACTGCTCCAAGTATTGCGGTCATAGTGCATTCCCTTGCTGCCTTCTGATCACCATTCACTTCTTTTATCCCCCATTGAGTAGGGTACTTCGGTTTCTGATGCTAGGTGGACGGTACTTCTTTGGCTTGATGGATCCATGGTCGCCCGACAATCGCATTGTAAGGAATGCCTCCCTTGATTACCTAAAAAGATGAAACATAATGTATCCCCGACAAGCAGGTGGTTAAGTAACTTCGCCTATAGATTTCTCACAAGAGTTATTAAAGCCGAGAGCGTGTAGACGCTCGGCATGGTTCGATCTTCAACACACATCGCCTTCAGTGTGTCCTATCTGATGAGGTTTATGGCACTACCAGTGTCAACCAATACACGTTTCACATCTGTGTCTTCCATCCTCAGTGTTATGACCATGGTGTCATGGTGCGGGGTGTTGCATATGATGTTGTCCTTCTCACTGAATAGGATCGTCTCATCTCGAGCGAGACCCTGGTTGGGCGCTGCTAAGATATCCTCTGACCCGCCGGGCAATGTGGGTCCCCCGATTATCATATTGATGGACCTCTTAGAATCGGGCAGACTTGGCGGTGCATCGTTGTTCTCACTTATAGTGAAGGTCTGCTTTCCCTTTTCAGCTAGCAGGTCCTTGAGGTATCGTTTGTTTAACAAACCCATGACCTATACAATCAACGCTCTGCACCCGGCAGTATCATGTCCGTGATCCCTATGAAAATGCAGTAAAACTCCTTGTTCCTTCTACCAGGTTCTGCTCTGAGGTAGCTTGGCCAATGGATTTGTGTGTTCTTCATATGATCTTTTACGAATTCCACGGCGTTGACTCGCAGACCCAAATCTTCGAATTGATTAGGAATCCACTCCACGTTGAGCGATCCCTTGGATAATGACCCTGACGTTCCCTGGCCATCTTCCTGCTTCGGAAAATCATCCCTGCATTCTTTCATGTATCTCTTGGCGGATGACGTCTTGAATAGCTGGTCGGACTTCCTCGGGAGCAGAAGACTCCTCGGGCTCTAGGCAAAGCTTCTCAGTGTACCTCTGCTGCAGAGGGTTCCATGTTGACACATGGTGCTGAGTCAGACTCCACTACAGCTCTCTAGTGGCTAGGGGTCCCTTTGAATTCAAACTTTTGCCAAAGGCTACCACAACGATATTGCTGGGAACTTGAGGGAGCTCCATGTGTTCCCTTTAGAACCTGTCGAGATAATCTTTGAGCAGTTCGTTGTTTCGCTGACGGATCTCAAAGATATCCTCCGGCAGTTCGTTGTTTCGCTGCCGGAATGTGCTTTCTTGAATAAATCTTGCATCTGAGTGAATGATTTGATCGAACCCATTGGTAGCTGAGTATACCAAGCAAGGGCTCCTTTGGTCAGAGTCGAGCCAAACCTCTTCATTAGAGCAGACTGGATTTCTTCTTCAGTAATCTCGTTACTCTTCACAGCCATATAGTACGTAGTAATTTGCTCATCCGGATCAGTCCTTCCGTCATACTTCAAGTTATCCGGCAAGCAGAAGTACTTTGGTGTGCGGACCGGTGCAACACTTTCCTTGTAAGCATGCTTGTAAAACTTCTACTCATCTATCGTGGTAACTTGAGGTGGAGCACTCGACACAGTACAATTCCGATCATGGATGACCTTCATCTCCTTTATGAGATCCTGAATAACAGGCGCTCCCTTAAGATCTTGGTTTTTGATTACAGATGAGCCTCCTGCATCCATGTTAAGCCTTCGGCTAGGCACTTATGCCGGTGAATCGTTTACAGGCACTGGTCCTTGTGGAGATGCTGGCCTCTGAAACGATCCTGTAAACATCGTGCCTAGTTTGCGGGATGCCCCCTCGATCGCGTTGTTGGAGTTTTGTTCCGCCTATTCCATTATAGTTTTGAGTAGATTAGTGATGAAAATTCTGAACTCTGGATTACCTTCTAATAGGCGACTCACCCATTCGTTGCTGGCAACAGGGGTTGGTTCTTGAGAAGAATCTTTCGGCTATTCAGCTGAATCCTTTTGTTGGACGCTGGGATCATCAAGATCCTCCGCAGACTCATCCACTCCATTTGCGGTGTTCTTTGGAACGTTTCTGTCGTCATTAGACATGACTGCGCCTTTTCCTTCATAGAATACCTACAATTTTATGGGCCCCATGGTGGGCGCCAAATTGTTTATGCCTTAATTTGTACGTCTAGGTTAAACAATTAATTATGATTGAGGTCACAAGCAATACTGTAAATTACGATGGAAAAGTAAGTAAATACGATAAAAATAAAGACAAGTAAATGAAAAAGAAATAATTGAGAAAGCAAAGTAAATCTTATTCCTTGATAGCAGCCGAAGTTGATAGCGAATTGTGTGTTGCGTACAATACAATGCAAGGAGGGGTATGTATAATAGTAATACCCAGTCCTAAATAAGGTAAAATACAAGTACTAATTGGGCCATGGGCCTACAACTCAAGGTGGTGGTATACTAAATCCTAACTAAGAGACTGTAAACCCTAGGCGACGGGATGTGTACCCTGCGTCCTGTGATCAAACCACCAAGATGGTCATTGGCTCTAGGAACAGGCGTATATCCTCAGTGCCCGGTGACTTGTAGGATAAGTCTAGTCTCACCAGCTGGACTCGTATCCCTGTAACAATAGGTGGCGTATTTTTTCCCACACAGCGACGATGAGCTGTTAAAAGACTATGACGATGAGCTTTTAAAAGACTACCTTGAAAGATTTAAGAGGCAACACATAGAGCTTCCTCCAGTACCCGAAAATATTGTTGCGGTAGCTTTTGTCAAGAGCCTGAATTCCAAAGGGTCGCTGGCTACTAGGGAGTTGCAGTGGAGTTTGACTCAACACCCTGTAACAACATAGAACGCTTTGCATCAATGATACAATGAGAAGTTGCGCTTGGAGACCGAACATTCCTTAGCTCCTATTGTTGAAGCTCGCCCAATCGTCGAACACATCGCCCGTCAAGGACACAAGCAGGGATATGTAGAAGAATCAAGAACTAGAGAGAAGGGATAGTGGAGCAGCAGAGATTGCAGAGATGACTTCCTAAAGCTAGCTAAAAAGCGAGAGGATAATAGAAAAGCTCTGGTGCCACCTCACCAGGGATCACTCAACATAGATTGGTGCCTGATAGGTTCGAAGAGCTAAGGCTGCACACCAACACCGTGGATTTCGTGCGAGATCATATGAAGGATGCCAAAGTGCGGTGGCCCAGCAATATAAAGGCCAAACCTAGTAGAAGAAACAAAAACCTGTATTGTGAGTTTCATAGGGATCATGGGCATAAGATCGCCAGTTGCAGGACCTTGATCTTGGAAGCGATGAACCTGCTCGATAAATATTATTTAAAGGTCATACTTACTGAAAGAGGAAAGCAAACCTATGCTAAGAGCGTAGTCTCAGACGGACCCCCAGACCTGCCAGAGCCTAAGAGGTCCATCAACGTCATAGTTGGCGAGCCGTGGTTGCTTGGTGACCCAAAGGATGGGAAGGAAACACCCGATGGGGACCACGACCGTGAAGAGATGATCTTATTTGATGACGAGGAAAGCACTAGCTGCAACACTCTTCACCACGATGCTTTGGTTATAACGCTCCGGATAGAGGATACAGATGCCAAACGCATCTTAGTCGACGCCGGCAGCCTGGTGAACCTCATTAAATGGGGCACCACTATAGACGATGGGAGTTCAAAACAAAATGGTTAAGAGTGATTACACGCTGGCAGGCTTTAACAACTCCTGTGAGAAGTCTGTCGGGGAAACCAGTCTCGCTACACACATTTCGGGGGCGGATTATGTTCCTTCTTTTTAGGTTATAAATGGAGGCACTCCATACAATGCAATCATAGGACGACCATGAGGATTCACCAGGTTAAGGCATTGCCTTTGACTTGGCATCAAAAACTCAAATACCCCACTAAGTGGGGGATAAGAAAAATCAATGGTGATTAGGAGGCAGCAAGGGACTGCTACACCGCAGCGGTCCTAAGAGCATCTGACCCCGAAGAGGTGCCGAAGACTGACTTTCCTGAAATTGATGAAGACCCCAAAACCTCAATTAACCAAGATTACGATTCTGATTGTTCAGTTGATTGATGTGTCTTTGGGAGGGGGGAGAAGGAGTAGGGCATCTGGAAGTATATTCCTTTTCAGCACTTACTTTTATTTAGCTTATAGTATTTTCAAATTTTGATCACAGTATTTGCACTCTCATCAGTCATGTTATGGCTCTTCACCCACAAAAATATGCTCCCGTATTTATCAATAAAACTACTATTTTACTTAGATTTAATATTATAATTCAGATCCATCTACGATCCAACTATTCATAGCCCTGGCCAAACTCAAGTTGAAGTAATACACTAACTTTTCGTGACAAAAGTAGGGTAAACTACTCGCTTGGAGCTAGTGTTTATGCCTAAAATTGTTTATCTAGGTTAAACACTTAAATTTGTGAAGGGGTAACCAGCAATACCGTAATACGATGGAAAAGTAAGTATAGTAGAGATGAAAGTAATAGACAAGAAAGTAAAGAGTTTTATTCCTTGAGAATAGTCGGATTCAGTGGTGAATCCTTGATGTATAATACTATGTAAAGAGGGGTATTTATAGTAGTGATTACCCAGTCCTAATTATGGTAAATATAAAAACTAATGAGACTCATTGGCCAAATAAAATTGAGGCGGTAGTATATACTAAACCCTAACTAGGAGACTGTAACCCTAAAGGCGGCAGGATGTATGCCTTGCATCCTACGACCGTACATCTTGAATGATCGTAACTTGTAAAACAGGCGTGTATCTTTTATGCCTGGTGACTTATATGATAAGTCTAGTCTCGCTAGCTAAACTCGTATCCCTGTAACAATAAGTGGCGTATTTTTGCCCACACAGTCAGCCCCCCCACTTGCTGAGTGTTGATGCAAGCAGTCAGGAGGTGAAAGCGCTGTGAAAGATATCTCACTGACTCCTTGAAACTTGCAGCCTTTTGATCAAGATTGATGCTGATTTACTCAAGAAGTCCACGCGTCTTCATCTGATTGGTTGATAACGATTCTATGCACCTTTAAAAGAATGTTTTTTGTTGCGCCGAACCGTTTCATATTTAAAGCCATAATTATGGTGACCATTTCATGATCCGCTCTTATCTCTTCCAATCTATAAATAGGGGCTCCGTGATAGTGGCAGAATTACAAATCTCCTTTAGAAAGATACTTCATCTTCTTCAAAGTCCCTTATGAAAGAATTGCTCTTCTATCTTAAAAAATATTTGTCTTTGATCCTGGTTTGATATTTCCAGAAAAACTCCTTCATTCTGAATGGATGGTACTTGAGAAAATTGTGGGAAAAAAGACTATCTGTAATTTTCTTCTTCTTTTCCTCCATCCGTAATTGGATGAACGGAGTCCCCCGAGTCATGAAGTTTGATCGAGATTCTAGTGATGTTCTTTGGAATGTCTTCATTGTGGCATGCGTACTAGTTGCGGCGTGCTCTGGGGTCTATGATATTCCTCTTATTATGCGGGGTTTGCCAGCAGAATAATTCCATCCTAGCGGTGCTCCTGCATCTGCTCTTTTTTTGGTCGCCGAGGGCTATAGTCCTGGAAGCACCTCTATTTTAATGAGGAGTGCGTCCCTGGTATATCCTCGTATTCTTCAGGCGGTTGATACCCATGAACATTCTCTATACCAACAACATTCAGGGTGGCTATATAGCTTTGCCCTCTTCTGTAGTTTAGGAGATTGCATCTGCTTCCAGTCGCCCAGGAAGAGGGGGACAACATGGTGTTCTTGCGGTCGCCGAGTGTTCCTCATTGGAGTCTCTCCAAATGAATCCAAGTGAAGTCTCGAATCATGTTCTACTTCCTCCACCTTTCTACTGAGGGATTCCTTAGTTGGACTGATTTTCCCAACTCACGTGGCGCAGCATTACAAAGATGTTGCTGCTTGGGGTATCAAATTTGGAATTTCGCCTTCTTAATGCCGAGAGAGACTTTGATGTAAGAGCTACAATCCAGTCTAAGAATCTATGGCCGTGCAAATTTGGATGAATTTGCAAATTTAGTCTTCCCTTTTCATTTTTTTACAATTGTTATGAACAATATTGAATTAAGGAAGAACTAATAGCATATTATGAGCCTATAGGCTGTTTGTTATTAATGAAGCGAATGTCCATTAATGTTTATGCGTACTTGTATAATGTAAGCATCATGTTTTGTGTGTCTTTTTGGGCTACTGTTTGTAAAAGACGGGTGTGCACACTGAAAGGCGCTTCATTTGCATCAATAGTTGATGGCTTATATTGCGTCTATGATAGACGGCTGTTTTGCGCCCACAATGGGATGACTTTAGCCCGTGTGGAAACAGGGCACTTTTGCGTTCTGATTTAGAACGTCATTGCTTGTTTACTCAACTATTTTAAGACTTTTTAGCACTATGCTGGCAGGCATCCCCACCAGCATATAGACGTGGTCTAGCTCTAAGCGAGTAGTTTACCCTACTTTTTGTAGCAAAAAATAGGTGTATTACTTCAACTTAGGTCTGGCTGGGGCTATGAATAGTTGGATCGTAGATGGATCTGAATTATAATAGTAAAACTGACTAATTAGAATAGTAGTTTTATTGATAAGTTGTGCGCTGAGCCGTATAAAACATAAAGTACGAGGCTAAGAGCTCGTTATAAGATAATAATAATTACTAAAAAAACAACAAAGGATGTCTCGAGTATATTGGTTTTGTTGGCCTTTCAAGTGTAGTACTTTTTGAGCCATGAGAGGTTCCAATTGTTTGGAATGGCTATTCCTTTCATGTATTCAAGAACATACGCACCTTTTCCAGCTATCCCTCAGACTCTATAAGGTCTTTTCCAGTTCGGAGCCAGTTTGCCTGCGCTAGCCTCCTTAGTGCTTTTGAGTAACTTTGCAGAGGACGAGGTCTCCTACGTTGAAAGAACGTAGATTATCCCTTGCATTGTAGTACTGCTCCACCCGTTGCTTCTGTGTTGCGAGGCGTATTGCTGCTATATCCCTTCGCTTGTCCAAGCTATCAAGTGAAGCTTTCAAAGCCTCATTGTTTGAGTCTTTCTCGACAAACGACCGTCGCAGGCTGGACTCTCCGATCTCTAAGGGAATCATTGCTTCAGTTCCATATGCTAGCAAGAATGGAGTTTCCCCCGTGCTGGCTTTGGACGTAGTGCAGTAGGCCTATAAAACTCATGGCAGTTCCTCTGACCACTTCCTCGTGACTTCCTTAAGTCTCTTCCTAAGGCTTTAAACGATTGTTTTGTTAAAAGATTCAGCTCGACCATTAGCCAAAGGTGATAGGGCGTTGAGGTTATTCTCTTTATCTCACATTCCTTCAGGAAAGTGGTAATCTTGTCTCCTATGAGCTGAGGTCCATTGTTAAAAGTGATTTCTGCAGGAATGCCGAAGCGGCACATGATGTTTTTCCATATGAATTCTGTCACCTCCCACTCCCTAATTCGAGCATAGGCTGCAGATTCGACCCGTTTAGTGAAATAATCTGTCATAATATGAAAAAATTTAACACCACCGGGTGCTTTAGGCATGGGCTTTATGATATCTATTCCCCATTTCATGTAAGGCCTAGGGGCTATTACCGAGCCTAACAGCTCTGCTGGCTGATGAAGTATATGGGAAAATCGCTGGCAAGTGTCACATGCTCGGACGAACTTGCTCGCATCATCTTCTATTCGAGGCCAGAAGTAGACCGCCTTGATTATTTTCCAAGCTAGAGATCCTCCACCGGAATGGTTTCTGCATTGCCCCTCGTGAATCTCCCTCAGCGCATAATCAACTCGAGAAGGTCCGAAACATTTAGCCAAAGGGCCGCTAAACATCCGGTGATACAGCTCTCCGTTGATCAGGAAATAACGGGTTGCTTGGACTCTCAGTTTTTTGCTCTCCTTTTTTCACCTGGTAGTATTCCCTTGTAGAGGTATTTAATGATTGGGTGCCGCCAATCCCATATTGATGCTCTGACATTGACTTCGTGGCTCTTGATGTCCGCGTAAGTTAACTCAATAATAGATCCCGGGCTATCTGCACTCATGTCTATTTATGCCTAAATTTGTCCGTCTAGGTTAAATACTTAAATTTGCGAAGAGGTCACAAGCAATACAGTAAAATACGATAGAAAAGTTAGTTAATAGAGAGAAAAGGAATAGATAAGAAACTAAAGAGTATTATTCTTTGAGAATAGCTGGATTCAGTGGTGAATCGCTTGATGTACAATACAATATAAAGAGGGGTATTTATAGTAGTGGATACCCAGTGCTAATTATAGTAAAATATAAAGACTAATGAGGCTCATGGGCCTATAAATTCAAGGCGGTGGTATATACGGAACCCTAACTAGGAGACTGTAACCCTAAGGCGGCAGGATGTATGCATTGCATTCTATGCTCCTACCGCCTGAACGGTCGGAACTTGTAGAATAGGCGTGTATCCTATGTTCCCGGTAACTTGTAGGAGAAGTCTAGTCTCGCCAGCTGGACATGTATCCCTATAGTAATAGGTGGCGTATTTTTTTCCACTCAGTTAGCCCCCACTTGCCGAGTGTTGATGCAAGCAGTCAGGAAGTAAAAGCAGTGTGAAAGATATCTCACTAACTCCTTGAATCTCGCAGTCTCTTTGACTAAGACTGATATTAATTTATTCGAGAACTCCATGTATCTTCATCTGAATGGTTGATGTTGATTCCGTGCACCTTTCCAAGAATGCTTTTTTCTGCGCCAAATCGTTTTAGATGTCAAGCCATAATTACGCTTGACTATTTCGTGATCCATTCTTATCTCTTTCAGCCTATAAATAACGGCCTCGTGATAGTGGTAGAATCACAAATCTTCTTCAGAAAAATACTTCATCTTCTTCAAAGTTCCTCATAAAAGAATGGTTCTCCTATCTTCAAAAACATTTGCCTTTGATCCGGATTTGATATCCCTAGAAAAACTTCTTTATTCTGAATGGATGGCTTATGAGAAAATTGCTGGGAAGAGACCATATGCGGTTTTCTTCCTCTCTTTCTCCATTCGTGATTGGATGAACAGAGTCCCCCGAGTCATGAAGTTTGATCAGGGTTCTAATGATGTTCTTCGGAATGTCTTCATTGTGGCATGCACACTAACTTTTGTGTGCTTCAGTTGCTTAGTTCCATTTTTGTTGTGCTAAATGAATTTAAATCTCTAAGGGACAGCAATCATCAAATGCATGATAAAATTGATAGTTTAGAAACAGAATGCAAAGAAGAAATAGTTAAAAATGATTTTCTGGAAAGGAAGATTAGCATGCTTGAGGAACAGGTCCTCACACTTGAAACAACTGTTCAGGAATTGGAAAATGTTAAAACAGTTGAAAAGGGTAAATGTATTGCTAATTCTCATCAAATCATTGCTGAAGAGAAACTGAAAATCACAGTTGATGAACTATGTAAAAGAGATGAAAAGATAAGATCTTTTGAAGAAGACTTGGTTAAAACAAAAATGGAACTAAGAAAAACTGTAGAATGGAACAAGTCTTCTGAAGCACTAGGATGGTTACAGGAAAATCATAGTAGTAACAGGAAAGGTAATGGATTCATGAAAGCACAGAGTTCATCCAAATGGAATCCAAAGAGTAAGTACTTATCATTTCCTGAAAACTGGCTATGCACTCATTGTGGGAACACTGGTCACCGGAAAGAAAATTGTCAATCTTTAAAAAGGGCTGCCCAGAGGAACAGGTCCTATAAACCAGTTCAAAATCCTGTGAAACAGAAGAATAGGTCCTATAAACCTGTTCAAAATTCTGTAAAAAGGGAAACTGTTCACACAAAGAAACCATTACCATTCTGGGCTAGGAGAGATCTGATTCATCCTTTTTCAAAAGGAAAGGAACCCAAACTAGTTTGGGTTCTTAAGATTAACCCCTAGTTGCAGGCTAGAGTGAAGGAGATGAACCACAAATGGTACATGGACAGTGGTTGCTCAAGACATATGACAGGGCATAAGGAACTGTTCCTTTCACTGTCAGCCTTGCAAGGAGGAAGTGTTTCCTTAGGTAATGGTAAGAAAGGGAAAATTATTGGAATTGGAAAGGTAGGTAGGTCTGATTCACACTGCATAGATAATGTATTTCTAGCAGATGGGCTGAAGCATTGCTTATTGAGTATATCTCAATTGTGTGACAAAGGTAATAATGTTAATTTCTCATCTACTGGATGCACTGTGACTAATCAAGCTTCTGGAGAGGTTATTTTGCAGGGAAACAGGCATGGAAACAACAATTGGAAAGTAGACTTGCTGACATTATCTGATGGAAGCTTGAGCTGCTTAAGTGTGGTGCAAAATGATCCCCTCCTATGGCACAAAAGACTAGGACATGCCAGTCTTTCACAATTGAACAAACTTGTGTCAAAGGACTTGGTGATAGGTCTTCCTAACATCAAGTTTAATGATGAAAAAGTATGTGAAGCATGTGCTAGGGGGAAGGAGGTAAAGTCCTCCTTCAAATCGAAGAAACATGTAAGTACCACTAAACCTTTGGAACTGGTCCATATGGATTTATGTGGTCCAATGAGAACAATGAGTCGTGGAGGTAAGAAGTATGTTATGGTATTGGTGGATGATTACTCCAGATTTACATGGACTATATTTCTTGCATCTAAAGAAGAAGCATTTAATGCATTTTCAATTTTTGCTAAGAAAGCTCAAAGAACTCTAGATAATCATACTGTTGCCATTAGGTCAGATCATGGAACTGAATTTGAAAATCATATGTTTTTCAATTTTTGTAATGAAAATGGCATTAATCATAATTTTTCTTCACCTAGAACTCCACAACAAAATGGTGTAGTGGAAAGGAAAAATAGGACTCTAGAAGAAATGGCAAGGACTATGTTAATATCTGGAAATCTTCCACAGAACTTTTGGGCTGAGGCTATTAACACTGCATGCTACATAATAAATAGATGTATGACAAGGCCTTTAATAGAAAAGACCCCATATGAATTGCTTAAAGGAAGAAAACCAAATATTTCTCATCTTAGGGCCTTTGGTTGCAAATGTTTCATACACAACAATGGGAAAGATGCCTTAGGAAAATTTGATCCTAGAAGTGATGAGGGAATATTTGTTGGTTATTCTTTAAATAGTAAATCTTATAGGGTGTTTAATAAGAAAACATTGAAAATTGAAGAAAGCATGCATGTTAAATTTGATGAAACTGACAGTCTCACTCAAGAACAAGTACAGGAGGATGAAGAAATTGGAATGCTGAAGGAGTTTGAACTTAATCCACAAATGCAGATTCTGGATATGAGAAGTGAACTGCAAGGAACTGTTCCTCGGGACAGAACTGAGAAGAGTAGCACTGAAACAGGGGGAACAAATGTTGGTTCCATCTCACAAACTGGAAACCCTACTCTATCAGGAACTGTTCCTCAGCAGAGGACTTCTGACAATGGATTGACACCCAAGCCTTTCAAGTATCAAGGGTCACATCCTGTGGATCAGATAATCTCAGATAAGACCGCCGGAGTTCAAACTAGATCAGCAGTCAAGAATCACAATCTGTGTGCCTTTAGTGCATTCTTATCTCTTGTTGAACCTAAAAATGTGAAAGAAGCACTGAAGGATGTAGATTGGATTAATGCTATGCAGGAGGAACTGAATCAATTCCAAAGGAGTCAAGTTTGGCATCTGGAACCCCAGCCAAGGAACAGGTCCATAATTGGAACAAAATGGGTTTCCAGAAACAAACTTGATGAGGATGGCATGGTTACAAGAAACAAGGCCAGGCTAGTCGTTCAGGGATATAGTCAAGAGGAGAGCATTGACTATGATGAGACTTTTGCTCCAGTTGCAAGACTGGAAGCAATAAGACTCCTTATAGTCTTTGCTACATACATGGAATTTACTCTACATCAAATGGATGTCAAGAGTGCATTTCTGAATGGTTACTTGAAAGAAGAAGTGTATGTCAAGCAACCTCCAGGTTTTGAAAGTGAACAGTTCCCTGAACATGTGTACAAGTTGGACAAGGCCTTGTATGGGCTCAAGCAGGCACCAAGAGCATGGTATGAAAGACTATCAAAATTTCTACTCCAGCATGGATACAAGAGAGGTAAAATTGATAGTACATTGTTCTTAAAAGAAAAAGGTAAGGATCTCTTAATTGTTCAAATCTATGTAGATGATATAATCTTTGGTGCTACTTGTGAAAATTTAAGGAATTTGCAAACTTGATGGGGAGTGAATTTGAGATGAGCATGATAGGTGAACTCAATTTCTTTTTGGGTTTACAAATTAAGCAAACCTCAAATGGAACTATGATCCATCAACAAAAGTATGCTAAGGAATTACTTAAAAGATTTGATATGTATAATGCTAAGGAAATTGACACACCTATTGCCACTGCCACTAAATTGGATCTTGATGAACATGGAATATCGGTTGATCAAAAATTGTATAGGGGTATGATAGGTTCTCTACTTTACCTAACTGCTAGTAGACCTGATATTGTGTTTAGTGTTGATTTGTGTGCTAGGTTCCAATCAGATCCTAAGGAATCTCATTTGAAAGCTGTTAAAAGAATATTGAGGTATCTGAAAGGAACAGGTCCCTTGGGACTTTGGTATCCAAAAGGTGGTAGTTTTAATCTTGTTGGATATACTGATGCCGACTATGCAGGTTTTCTTGTTGATAGAAAAAGTACCTTAGGTATGGCACATTTTCTTGGTGAGTGTTTGGTTTCTTGGGGAACTAAGAAACAAAATTCAGTGGCACTTTTCACTGTTGAGGCTGAATATGTGGCAGCTGCTTCATGTTGTTCACAGTTGTTATGGATCAAACAACAGTTACAGAATTTTGGTGTTGATGTAGGAACTGTTCCTATTTATTGTGATAACACTAGTGCTATTAATATGACAAAGAATCCAGTGCATCACAAAAGGACTAAACACATTGACATAAGACATCATTTCCTAAGAGACAATTATGAAAAAGGTTTGATCACCATAGCATTTTGTCCCACTGAAAAGCAAATAGCTGACATTTTTACTAAAGCTCTAGGTAGAGATGATTTTGAAAGAAATAGATTGGAGTTAGGGATGATTAAATTCACATAAAATCATCAATGCTTTACTTCATAATTGGCTAGAAAATTGCTCTTAAAATGAATTTTATTCAAGTCATTATGAATAATTCAGTACAGTTTAATACTTAAATGTATACTCTTATGCCATACATCTTATTTAGAGTTGCTAAAATTTAATGATGTTGCCCTTATGCTCTTAGAATTTCAGATGATCAAAATGCTGCATATTGGAAGGACACTGAATTTTTGTGTTAAAAACAGGTATGTACTCGTTATTATTCAGTTAATTTAGAAGTATAAAGGCTATAGGTAACTTGTGATAAGGATAAATCCCACTAATTTTCCTACCCATATCCAAATTGCAAAAGAGTCCCATCGGAGGAACAGTTCCCATTCTGCAAAGGTAACCTGGCAGCCTAACGGCTCTTTTTCTCAGGGGAGACTCCCAAGAGTCCTTAACCGTTGCATGCTGTGCTGAGGTAAGTTGATCGTTTTCTACTCTAACTCCACTACCTAATTCACTCTATAAATACACTTCTTCTCCCCCATTAATCTTTTACCTTGTTCATCAATTAAAACTCTCAAAATTTCAGAAAGAATAGTTAATTATCTGCTAATTTGAATTGCAAAAATGTCTCTTTCCTCTGATAATTCTTCAACTGCACCTATTGCTGAACAACCACAAAATCTCAATCCTTCCTCACCCATGGAAACCATTGACCTAAACCCTGAAATTCCTGAACCAATCCCAGAAATACCTGAACCTGAAATTCAGGGGGAAGGACCAGTTCCCACAACTAAATCAATTGCTGAGCAGGTTGAAGATTTATCACGTCCTATGGTGTTGTATCAGTATCAGGTAAACTTCACATACCCTCTGAATGTTGTTATAGACGAGGAAGAAAAGGGAGAGGGGTCTGAGGCTGCTCTTAAGGGGGAACCTATTAAGAGGTTGGAAGCACCCATGCATGGGTCATCCGGGTCTCCAGAGGCTGCGTTTAGAGCACCCATGGAGAATGTGATAGATGTTGAGGAGGCTATAAGTGATACTGACAGGCCCTTGGTGGATTTGATCAACATTAGGAGTCTGAGAAGAAAATTGGCTAGAAAGGGACCCATTGATGACCATGTGACTGCTGAAATTGCCGCTAAGTTGAAGAAAATAGGTGACAGTTACAAGCCTGGAAATAAGAAGAAAGTTTAAAGTTCCTCTAAGGCAAAAGGACCTGTTCCTTCTGCCTCAACCCCTGCTTCTGGGGTTAGGAGGACAAGAAGTGCTGCTAAAGCTGCTGATGAACAACTAGTTGCTGCCTTGGAAAGGAGCAGAAAAGGGAAAGGAAAACAGGTGGTTGAAGAGGAAGAAGTGGATGATATTGATCTTGCTGATTTTTCTGAGGATGATGAGATGGTAGATGCTGAGGAGGTTGTGCCTCAGTCCAAGAAAAGAAAAGTTGCTGAGAGAAGGGTAACAAGAAGTTCGGTTAAAGCTGCAGAAAAGTATGCTAGGAGGACCAGGTCCTCTAAGAGAGTTGTTGTTTCTAAAAGCTCTGCTAGTGACAATGATGAGTCCTTTGCTGGAGAAGAGAGTGATAGTGAAGCTGAAGGTGATGAGTCTGTGCACTGTGTTCATGATGACATGCTGACTAGGAAGGTGTTGAAAGTTCGGGTAATGTCTGATGTGCAAGAAGAAGGAATGCTATGGCTGTTGCAAAAATTGCATACACATGGTTGGAGGGACATGGTCCTTAAGATCTCTGGTAGGTGTGCAAAGGGGATGGTGCAAGAGTTCTACAATAACTGCTCCATCAAAGAAGATAGGATTACTACCTCTGTCAATGACAATGTGATTATGTTTGATACAAGGGAACTTGGTGAGCTGCTGGGGATTCCTGCTACTGGGTATGCTAGCTATGTCAAGAAGGTTTGGCCTGACTTGACAGACTTGCCTACTGATCTGGAGATCACTAGGAAGTTTGCTGAGAATGATGGGGAAGAGAAACCCAGAGCTGTGCAAAAGAGTGAGATGCACCCACAGCACCAAGTATTATTCGAGTTTGTGAACATGATTGTGTTGCCAAGGCAGGAGAAAAGAGGAGTTGCCAGTTTCATGGACCTGGTCCTTATGGAACTGTTGGACACTGAGAAGCAGATCAATTGGCCCAGCTTTATGATCCACCTGATAAAAAGGGTGATTGCTGGGAAGAGAAAACACTCCTTGCCGTTTGGTTTCATCTTGACTGATGTGTTTGCAAAGTTGAAGATTCCCTTGGAAGGGGTTGTGAAGGCTACAAAGAAAGAAAAATTTGGCTTTGCCACCTTGATAAGCTGTGATTTGCCAGTTCAGGCTGATCCTCCACAGGCTGGTGTTGGGAGGCAGCCATTGAACAACAAAGTGAGGGCACTTAGGCAACATGTTGCTATTCAGGCTGCTGAGATAGCAAGGTTGGAAGAGGAGATGAATTACTGGAAGGCAGAGGGCTCAAAGGCAAAGGAGACCAATGACGGAATGCTCAAGCAGATGTTTGAGTTGCTTAACAAGTCTCAGGGACCTGGTACTTCCACATCCTGACCACCTTAGCCTTAGCCTTTAGCCATCTTTTGTATAGTGGGATCTAGCCTAGCCTAGTGCCTTAGCCTTTTTCTTCTTTAGTCGTTGGATAATCATGTAGTACTTGCTTGTATCCCCTGATTTCAATGTTTGTTTAAATGAATTGTCTTTGATGGCTAATATCATTGTTTTGCAGTTGCTTTAATTTGATTTATGTTTGCATTTTGAGTTGCCTCAATGGCCATGTGCTAATTAGTTCTAACACTTGAATTATATTTTTTATGCAACCTTTTCAATGATGCCAAAAGGGGGAAAAGTAAGTCTGATTTTGCATGAAAGTATACCTAATTGAAAATTTGTTCCTTAATGATAAATTAATTCTCCACTGATTGATTGTCTTTTTTAGCTTAAGTTGTAATTCAGGACATTAAGGATATGCAGCTACGCTTATGAGTTTGTCATCATCAAAAAGAAGGAAATTGTTAGCTTGGATAAGCTTGGAGTTTTGACTGATGACTGAGGAACGGATTCAAAGGACCTGTTCCTTTGAATCACTGCAGCAGAATAGATAATTCATGCAAAATCGTTTAATTGATATATTATTATTTATCCTAAAACTGACGTATATCTTGATAATTATGCAGGTCTAAACGGATACGAAAAGATTGCATAACTAAGGGATAAAGGATTCGGATTCTAGAAGGAAGAATCCAATTAGGACTCAAAGTCAAGGGAGCTTTGGAGTTCTAATTGCTCAAGACTTCTTGGCTGCTGGAGCTATAAAACGTGGAGCATATCAGCCATAGAAGGATGCACAAATACAGAGAGCATCGAGCAAAAGCTGAGAAGAGTTATTAGCTTATTTGTGTAATCAGTTAGCTACAGTAGAACTAAGTTAGAACCTGTTCCTTAGATTGAATCTTGTAAAAGTTCAAGTCTTAGTTCAAGTGTAGTAAGCAAAAATCGAGTTGTAAACTTTCTGGTTCAAGTCGTGGATGTTACACCCCGTACGTCTAAATTGACGTATATCATTATAATATCATGTTAAGAATGATTTAAGTGAGTTTAAAGTAATAATATGACCATATATAATGTTTATATGTTGAATATAAAGTTTGGGAAAAATCATATTTAAGTTGCGGAAAAACCGACAAAGGAATTGCCTTGTAACAAAGCTTTTTCAGCAATTAATTTCATGTGTTATATGAAGTCTTTTGGGGACATATCATATACCAAATTGAAGGTCTTGGAGTGTAGTTTCCAACACTTTTAACGGTTTGCTCATATAACTTATAGATAAAAAGATATGAGCGTCAGAAGTCAGACCAGAAAAAGGGACATAAACGCAAAAGAGGGCTGGAACTGAAATATTTCGAGTATAAAAGGAAAAATATGTATTATCTTCGTCATTTCCAGAACACACACCATAGAAACAGTTCTCTCTTGAGTTTGAAGCTGATTTTTAGGATTTTGAAGAAACAACATCAATCTTAACTCGAAATTGAAGTCGGATTGCGTCAAAACGCTCTACGCGATTAGGGTAACATTATGCTACCTTCAATTTCTTCTATAGTTTGAGTTTTAGAATTACTTCATGGCTAAGTAAAGTACCTAATTGTTGTATTATAGCTTGTTTAAGCTTTAGAAGGTGTTGAATTCAAGGGAAACATGGTCTAGAAGCAAGAAACATCAAAGGTATGTAAGGCTAAACCTTTCTTTTGGCAAGGCATGTATCTTTTAGATTTTGAAGCTTTTATTAGTTTTAAACTTAGTTTTTCTTGTGAGAAACTTGTATGGTACCAAGGAAACCTTGTATATACTTAATTTGGTACTAAAATCCAAGGTGAAAGACGTCCAAATCAGAAAGACAGAGAGTTTGGAAAATTGTTTTGAACTTTGGACAGCTGTTAGTATATTGATCATAACTCCTTATACAAAATTGATATTAAGATGATTTAAGAATCTCCAGAATCCTAATACATATATCTACAACTTTCATGAAGACCATGAGGTCTATAACTTTTATCTGCACCCTCAAAAATATGATGCAATACCGGACGCTGGTACTGTCTAGAAATTCTGTACATCCGTGGAATTGTTACGCCACTCTCATCTTGTTATCCAGTTAATTTGTTTATGTTATCAATTTATCCGGGTATCCATTCCCGTGTATAGTATAGTGCTGGTTCTGTTTTTGCGTATCATCCAGTTTCAGTGGAAACTCTGCCGAAATTTTTATAAAAATCAAAGAGTTAGACAAATTCTAAGTTTCAGGTTGTGTCTACAATTCCATCCAGAGTTTTCTTATCATTCCTTTGAGTCCATATATATTGTTGCCACATGTGTTATGCCTCATACATGCTTATGCTTATATTGTGATCATGTTATGTGTGATTTGGAGTCCCCCATAGAGGCTGGACACTGGACACACAGTCCGGTCGCGTGTGATACTACCCGTCTGGGGGATACAGCCCCTCTGGTTCAGGCGGGAGTTGAAACACCTAGTGTGACCGGGTGTCATTCACACACTCTGACCAGAGAGACTAGATATTACTGGCTGGGGGGGATATAGCCCATAACACCCACCAGGTTTGCTATATATGTGTATATAGCCACAGTATGCACTGCATGATTATACATGAGGCTAGTTCCGGTTTTCAGTTACCTGATTTGGGGGGATACAGCCCATAACGCCAGACAGGTACTAGTTCAGATGTTCAGTTACCTGATTTTGGGGGATATAGCCCATAACACCAGACAGGTACCAGTTCAGATAACAGTTCAGTTTTAGCTCGGTACCAGTTATCAGTTCTCAGTTATCGGCCACCAGTTCTTAGCGTTAGTATCAGTTGACAGTTATCAGTTCTAGTTTCTAGTAACCAGCTATCAGTCATATTACAGTTATTTATCAGTATAGTTCATCTTAGTCTTCAGTTCCAGATTCAGCTAGACTTCAGTTTATATTCAGATCATGTTTAGTACGTTCTTCAGATTTCCAACTATATTGCTATGCTCCAGCTCATATTTACATATTTATATTCCAGCCTTACAGTTTCATTCAGCTATGATATATTATATGCTCATGCCTTACATACTTGGTACATATCGTACTCACGCCCTTTTCTGGGGCGCTGCGTTTCATGCCGCGCAGGTGCAGATAGATCAATGCTTGGACCACGTTAGTAGGCCATCTATCAGCTCCTGGAGTCACTCCGCTTACTCCCGGAGTTACCTATCTTTTGGTATGTGTACAGTCAGCCAGCTTGGGTATGGCGGGGCCTTATCTCGTCCTTTGTATATTCAGTTCATCACTCTTAGAGGCCTGTAGATATGTCCCTGTGTGGTGCAGTCAGTATGTTATGTATGTCAGCTTATGTTAGCCTTGTCAGCTATTTGCATTGCATACTCCTTATCAGCTAGGTTTATGCTTATTCTGTTTATCGGTTATAATGGTTAGCATATTATCAGTAGGATTAGTGATGATCGACAGTTAGTGTTGGTCATCCGTCGCGGCCCTAAGTTGGGTCGTGACAAAAGTGGTATCAGAGCAGTTCAGTCCTAGGGTGTCTACAGGCCGTGTCAAGTAGAGTCTTGTTTAGGAGTATGTTGCGCGCCATACTTTTGAACAGGAGGCTACAAGGCACTTCAGGACAGTTGTCTTTCTTTCTTGTCTAGCTCGTGCGATAGAGCCATAATTATAAAATTCAGCCCTCTAACAATAGTAATTTCAGCAAAGCGATGCCGCCAAAGAAACTAACAGCTGCCCAGAAGGGCAAGGTTATTGCCGGCCAGGGTATTAGTAGAGTGCCACGTAAGGTGGATGAGAGTGAGGAGTCCAGACCTGAGGCTCCATCTGAGGCCTCACAGATCCTATCAGTTCAGGGTGATATTAGAGGTACTGCAGCTACTATACCTCCACATTCTCAGCCTGATAGTCAGGGGCAGGAAATGAGGGATGCCATCAGATTATCGACCAGTGTTGTAGTTGCTTAGACTAGACAACACAGTGCAGATCCCCAGGGAGATGTTGGGTCCAGGATCAATGATTTTATCAGGCTAGAGCCTACAGTCTTTACCGGATTCCGTACAGGAGAAGACCCTCAGGATTTTCTATTGAGGATAGCCAGAGTGTTGAGGGTTATGCACGTGTCAGACACAGAGTGAGTAGAGTTGGCTGCATTCAGATTGCATAACCTAGCAGCAGGGTGATATCAGACATGGGAGCTATCTAGACGGCCTGATGCTACTCCCACGACTTGGAAGGAATTCTCAGATACCTTCCTTTATCAGTATATGCCTATAGAGACATAGGGAGCCCGTGCTAATCAGTTCCTGACCTTGAGATAGGGAAGTTTGAGTGTAGAAGAGTATAATTAATGCTTTAGTTCTTTAGCATGGTTTGCCCCTACGGTGGTAGTGAGTATGGAGGATAGAATTCACAGGTATATAGTGGGACTAGCTCCACACCTAGTGAACGAGCGTATGACAGTTGTTATGCAGTCATGTATGAACATAACATTCAGGCATTTGCTTTGTTAGTTGAGGAGAGGAAGCAGAAATAGAGAGCCGACAGGGATAAAGTGCTAGACAAGAGGGGCAGATTTTCTGGTTCGTTTGGAGAGACGTCTGGAGCGAGTAGATAGCAGAGTGTTAGACAACCACCAGCTAGTATACCTACATAGTCTCCTGGCTTTAGATCTGATAGACCTCCTTAGTCCAGATCTAGTCACACATCACTGACTTCAAGATTAAAGTGTCGTGGTACTTCTATACCGGCCAGTCAGACATATCCCAGATGTTCGGATTGTGGTAGACGCCACTTGGGTCCATGTCAGTTAGGAGTTGATACTTGTTATATTTGTCGAGAGGCAGCTATTTCATGAAAGGTTGCCCGCCTAGAGGTGGCAGTTGTACAGCCCAGCCAGCTAGATCACCAGTTGCTTGCTCAGCATCAGCACGCCATCAGGGGCATGTTCTTCACGATGGCACCTGTATAACAGAAAGAATTTAAGGAGCAATTGAAGGATTGGTTAGATAAAGGCCTCATCAGACCCAGCATTTCCTCGTGGGGAGCCTCGATGCTATTTGTAAAAAAAAGAAAGATGGCTCTCTACGCATGTGCATAGATTACAGACATCTGAATAAAGTCATTATTAAGAATAAATACTCTCTGCCCAGGATTGATGTCTAGTTTGACAAGCTCCAGGGTGCCAAGTGCTTCTCGAATATAGATTTGCGATCAGGCTACCATCAGGTTAGAGTTAGAAAATCTGATATACCTAAGACTGCATTCAGGACTAGGAATGGCCATTATGAGTTTTTAGTGATGTTGTTTGGACTCACTAATGCATTTGCAGTATTTATGGATCTAATGGACAGCGTATTCAGGCCTTATTTAGATTTATTTGTGATTATATTTATTGATGATATTCTCATCTATTCAAAGTCTGAATCAGAGCATCCGGAGCACCTACGCACAGTATTGGGTACTCATCGGGACCAACAATTATATGCTAAGTTCTCAAGTGTGAATTCTGGATAGATTCAATGGCATTTTTTGGCCATATAGTTTCAGCAGAAGGAATTAAAGTAGATGGCCAGAAGATCAAGGTTGTGAAGAATTTGCCCAGACCTACAACGCTAACTGAAGTACGTAGTTTTCTGGGTTTGGAAGGATATTATAGGAGGTTCATAGAAGGTTTTTCCTTCATTGCAGCTCCACCAAATTGATACAAAAAATAGCTAAATTTCAGTGGTCTGATTCTTGCGAGCACAGTTCCAAGAACTAAAGAACAGGTTGGTAAGAGCTCTAGTACTTACACATCTAGAGGGATCTGAGGGATATGTCATTTACTGTGACGCTTCTCGAATTGGTCTTGGTTGTGTTTTGATGCAGTACGATAGAGTTATTGCTTATGCTTCTAGGCAGCTGAAAAAGCACGATCAGAACTACCTCATCCATGATCTTGAGCTTTCAGCAGTCATTCATGCATTGAAGATTTGGAGACATTATTTTTACGGTGTTCATGTTGATATTTATACGGATCACAAGAGCCTCCATTACATATTTAAGCAAAAGGAGCTAACCCTATGATAGAGGCGGTGGCTAGAGTTGCTGAAGGACTATGACATGGACATTCTTTATCATCCGGGTAAAGCGAACGTTGTTGCTGATTCCCTTAGTCGCAAGCCTATGGGTAGTCTATCTTATTTACAACCAGAGAAAATAAAGTTAGCTCATACACTCTACCAGTTGGCCAGCATGGATGTCAGATTAATAGATTCAGAGGACGCAAGAGTTACAGTTCAGAACGCAACCACTACTTGCCTAGTGACATAAGTAAAGCAGCGCCAGTATGAGGATCCAGTTCTAGTTCAATACAGGCAGATAGCCAGAAGAAAACCAAAATTATTATATAGGTTACTAGTGACGGGATTCTTATATATAAATATAGACTTTGTGTTCCTGATATTGCAGATTTATGTGGACAGATTATGACAGATGCACATTATTCCAGATACACTGTTCATCCTAATTTGACTAAGATTTACCATGATCTTAAGCAGATTTATTGTTGAGACGAAATGAAGCGTGACATAGCAGAATTTGTGGCTCAGTGTGCTAACTGCCAGCAGGTTAAAGTCGAGCAAAAAAAAAAAAACCTAGTGGCTTGTTACAGGAAGTCGAGATTCCATCATAGAAATGGGAAGCAGTGAATATGGACTTCATTACCGGCTTTCCCCGTATGCGGAGCAGATATGACTCTATTTGGGTTATAGTTGACAGGCTTACTAAATGAGCTCATTTCTTTCCTGTTAGAACTACATATACAGCAGAGGATTATGCCAGACTTTATATCAGAGAGATAGTGCGCCTACATGGTATTCCAGTATTTATTATTTCAGACGGGGGCGCACCAGTTTACAGCTAATTTCTATAGATCGTTCCAGACAGGTTTAGGGACACAGGTGTATCTGAGTACAGTATTTCATCCATAGACAGACAGACAGGCTGAGCGGACCATTCATACATTAGAAAATATGCTCAGAGCTTACGTGTTAGATTTTAGAGGCAGCTGGAGTGATCACCTACTGTTGATAGAGTTTGCATATAATAATAGCTATCATTCTAGCATACAGATGGTACCATATGAAGCTTTGTATGGGCACAAATGCAGGTTTTCTATATGATGGTTCAAGGTTGGCGAGTCTCAATTGATAGGTCCAGACTTAATCCTACAAGTAATTGATAAAGTCAAGTTGATCAGGGAAATATTATTAGCAGTGCAGAGCAGACAGAAGTCCTATGCAGATAATCGACATTGAGATTTAGAATTTCATATTGGCGATTAGGTATTCCTGAAAGTATCACCTATGAAAGGCGTTATGAGATTTGGAAAGAAGGGAAAGCTTAGCCCTAGATTTATTAGTCCATATCAGATTATCAGGCGAGTTGGGCGTGTAGCCTACTAGTTAGACCTTCAAGCAGACCTTCAGGAGGTACATCCAGTATTTCATGTTTCCATGCTCAGAAAATGTGTCAGAGATCCTTCTAGAGTTGTACCAGTAGAGGAAGTACAGATTACAGAACAGTTGACTAATAAGGAGGTGCCAGTTGCAATTTAAAGAGGCAGATTCGTCGAGTAAGGACGAAAGACATTCCTTTAGTTAAAGATGCTATATCAAAGCAATAATATAGAAGAAATAACTTGGAAAGCTGAAAATGACATGAGGGCCAAATATACACATCTCTTCATTACTTCGAGTATGTAACAGATCGTTGCTTAATGCTTCTACATACTTCATTTAACATTCGAGGACGAATGTTCCTAACGGGGGAATATTGTTACACCCCGTACGTCTAAATTGACGTATATCATTATAATATCATGTTAAGAATGATTTAAGTGAGTTTAAAGTAATAATATGACCATATATAATGTTTATATGTTGAATATAAAGTTTGGGAAAAATCAGATTTAAGTTGCGGAAAAACCGACAAAGGAATTGCCTTGTAACAAAGCTTTTTCAGCAATTAATTTCATGTGTTATATGAAGTCTTTTGGGGACATATCATATACCAAATTGAAGGTCTTGGAGTGTAGTTTCCAACACTTTTAACGGTTTGCTAATATAACTTATAGATAAAAAGATATGAGCGTCAGAAGTCAGACCAGAAAAAGGGACATAAACGCAAAAGAGGGCTGGAACTGAAATATTTCGAGTATAAAAGGAAAAATATGTATTATCTTCGTCATTTCCAGAACACACACCATAGAAACAGTTCTGTCTTGAGTTTGAAGCTGATTTTTAGGATTTTGAAGAAACAACATCAATCTTAACTCGAAATTGAAGACGGATTGCGTCAAAACGCTCTACGCGATTAGGGTAACATTATGCTACCTTCAATTTCTTCTATAGTCTGAGTTTTAGAATTACTTCATGGCTAAGTAAAGTACCTAATTGTTGTATTATAGCTTGTTTAAGCTTTAGAAGGTGTTGAATTCAAGGGAAACATGGTCTAGAAGCAAGAAACATCAAAGGTATGTAAGGCTAAACCTTTCTTTTGGCAAGGCATGTATCTTTTAGATTTTGAAGCTTTTATTAGTTTTAAACTTAGTTTTTCTTGTGAGAAACTTGTATGGTACCAAGGAAACCTTGTATATACTTAATTTGGTACTAAAATCCAAGGTGAAAGACGTCCAAATCAGAAAGACAGAGAGTTTGGAAAATTGTTTTGAACTTTGGACAGTTGTTAGTATATTGATCATAACTCCTTATACAAAATTGATATTAAGATGATTTAAGAATCTCCAGAATCCTAATACATATATCTACAATTTTCATGAAGACCATGAGGTCTATAACTTTTATCTGCACCCTCAAAACTATGATGCAATACCGGACGCTGGTACTGTCTAGAAATTCTGTACATCCGTGGAATTGTTACGCCACTCTCATCTTGTTATCCAGTTAATTTGTTTATGTTATCAGTTTATCCGGGTATCCATTCCCGTGTATAGTATAGTGCTGGTTCTGTTTTTGCGTATCATCCAGTTTCAGTGGAAACCTGCCGAAATTTTTATAAAAATCAAAGAGATAGACAAATTCTAAGTTTCAGGTTGTGTCTACAATTCCATCCAGAGTTTTCTTATCATTCCTTTGAGTCCATATATATTGTTGCCACATGTGTTATGCCTCATACATGCTTATGCTTATATTGTGATCATGTTATGTGTGATTTGGAGTCCCCCATAGAGGCTGGACATTGGACACACAGTCCGGTCGCGTGTGATACTACCCGTCTGGGGGATATAGCCCCTCTGGTTCAGGCGGGAGTTGAAACACCTAGTGTGACCGGGTGTCATTCACACACTCTGACCAGAGAGACTAGATATTACTGGCTGGGGGGGATATAGCCCATAACACCCACCAGGTTTGCAATATATGTGTATATAGCCACAGTATGCACTGCATGATTATACATGAGGCTAGTTCCGGTTTTCAGTTACCTGATTTGGGGGGATATAGCCCATAGCGCCAGACAGGTACTAGTTCAGATGTTCAGTTACCTGATTTGGGGGGATATAGCCCATACCACCAGACAGGTACCAGTTCAGATAATAGTTCAGTTTTAGCTCGGTACCAGTTATCAGTTCTCAGTTATCAGCCACCAGTTCTTAGCGTCAGTATCAGTTGACAGTTATCAGGTCCAGTTTCTAGTAACCAGCTATCAGTCATATTACAGTTATTTATCAGTATAGTTCATCTCAGTCTTCAGTTCCAGATTCAGCTAGACTTCAGTTTATATTCAGATCATGTTTAGTACGTTCTTCAGATTTCCAACTATATTGCTATGCTCCAGCTCATATTTACATATTTATATTCCAGCCTTACAGTTTCATTCAGCTTTGATATATTATATGCTCATGCCTTACATACTTGGTACATATTGTACTCACGCCCTTTTCTGGGGCGCTGCGTTTCATGCCGCGCAGGTGCAGATAGATCAATGCTTGGACCACATTAGTAGGCCATCTATCAGCTACTGGAGTCACTCCGCTTACTCCCGGAGTTACCTATCTTTTGGTATGTGTACAGTCAGCCAGCTTGGGTATGGCGGGGCCTTATCTCGTCCTTTGTATATTCAGTTCATCACTCTTAGAGGCCTGTAGATATGTCCCTGTGTGGTGCAGTCAGTATGTTATGTATGTAAGCTTATGTTAGCCTTGTCAACTATTTGCATTGCATACTCCTTATCAGCTAGGTTTATGCTTATTCTGTTTATCGGTTATAATGGTTAGCATATTATCAGTAGGATTAGTGATGATCGACACTTAGTGTTGGTCATCCGTCGCGGCCCTAAGTTGGGTCGTGACAGTGGACTTGACACAACTTCACTGATCGTGAGAAATATCACTAAAGGATTATAGTTAGTCCTAGGTTAGTAAGAGTGAGTGTTGTAACCAAGTGGGTCTTTTTACATAGTGAAGTTGAAATCCTACTTGAGAAGTAGGTCGTGGTTTTTTGATCCCGAGTCAAGGGGTTTTTCCACGCTAATATCTGGTGTTCAATTACTTACAGTTTTAATTCCGCATATCGTAGAGTAAAGGAACACATTTTAAGGAACTGGTCCTTAAAACAGTAAAGTGGTGCAATCGTGGGAAACAATACCAGGTACCTCCAAAGAAATGGATATAAACACTTACCTCTTCCAAAAGCTAACATTGCTAATCAACAACCCCTTTATCCTTTGGTTTCATTGCCAAATGATCCCACTCTATTCAATAAGCAGAAAAATATATCAAATTAGGCTAAAGACTTCATTCCTCACATCTTAGGGCAATCCGGTTAGGAACCTGATACCCTATTCACATACGCAATACGTAGGCCAGGCCAATGTACAGGGTTTAAGGTCACATGACCAAACCCTAAATAAATTACATTTATATGTTGCCCATAACTCACTGAGTGCAAATATATAATCAATTCCACTATCGGGATCCAATTAACCTTTTAAACTATTAATTTAACTTATTAAAACAATACCTAATATTCCAATTTTTACCGTTAAAATATACTCAAACACACGTAATAAACTCAAATAATGTATTAAGATCATTACCTGAATGTTTCGGGGTGAAAATTCTATCTTTTTCCGGCTCTTTTCTCATTTTCTGGTATTTTTTCGTTGTGTCATCTCTATTTCTCGTTCATGCTCCTTTCTCTGTTTCTGATATCGTTCGTGATTACTACTAGCTCGTCCTTAGCTTCCCACCGCCTTTCTTTCTTTTCTTTTTTTGTCTTTTTCTTTTTACTTTCTTTTCACTTTTCTTTTATAATTTCTTTTCTCTTCGTGACGAAAATTAAAATGGTACCCTACGATTTTCGAAATAATTCCAAATTTCTCAAGCAAGTTATAAGTAACACACTTGCTTATGCGGATCTCAAATCGGACTCCTGAAACTCAATATGCAAATTAAATAGAAAAATGTCAAATTATTTATGTTTCGGCATTTTAGCGGAAACTAGCCGAACAACCTCGAAATTCACTTTCGAAAAATCACAAAAGTCACAAATAATTATACGAACCTAACGGCGTTTTCAAATTTCGAAACGGAGCTCATTCGCCAAAACCGAGCTCAAAAATTTTTTTTTAATATTTATCGACTATAAAAACTGAAACCTTCTTCCGATGCCTACCAAATGAGGTCTGATTTAGCTCAAATTTTACAGATAAGTTCTAATGGACCTTACGAAGATTTTGAAAATTATTGGCACGCCAATCGGAGTCCTAACTTCGGAAACGACTACCTAAGATTGTTTCGTTCTCCTCCACTTAAACTCTCGTTCGTCCTCGAACGAGCCTAAGTCTTAAAGAAAAAAATTCGCACAGATAACAAGAGAACTTGCACGACCTTCACAAGCTACTCCACAGACCTTACCTCCTGATTACAGGATCAGAATTATATAACACACATCGTACTTTTGAAATAAAATATATCTGGATAATATGATAATACCATTGCACAACTTATTCTGACTAAGCTGATCCTTCCTCGATCATGAGAAGGGAGTTTTACACGAAGCAAAGAAACACGGAACGTTGAATGGGTTACCATGATTCAGCCGATAATCACCTCTTCGATATACCTTTCGATATAGAACAGGTCGATGTAACTAAGAATTAGCTCACGCTTGATTCAATAGGGGGAGCTTTTAAAGTACCTTGTCACTACACACTATAGAAGATTTGATGCAAGCTATCTTATTTTTACGAACGCACTATGCAACATCTCAGTTGATGTTAGTGTTGTTCCGCAAGCTCCTTGTGGGAATGCAGTTACTCATATCCTAATGTATGTCAAAGGTTCATCTGAATAGGGTCTATCATATAAGGATAAGGATCATGAAAATACTACTGGATAGTATGGTGCAGACCAGGAATGATCTTCAGACTGAACATCTACTTCAGGGTATTATCTTTGAATTGGAAATATTATGACTTGAAAAAGTGAAAATAAAAGAGACATGTAGTTGGACCATGAGCTAAAGCAGAATACCAGCAAAAAAGTTGATTACATGTGCACTTATAACGCTAAAGTAACTTCTCAAAGAGTTGAGGTGTGAAGGAGATATGTCAATGATGGATGGACGACAAGCTGCACTAGACCTTTAACTCTAAATTTTCATGAAGTAAAACAGCGTCAGTATGAGGATCCAGTTCTAGCTGAATACAGATAGATAGCCAGAAGAAAATTGGAGTCACCATACAGGGTTACTGCTGACGGTGTTCTCATGTATAAAGATAGATTTTGTGTTTTTGATGTTGCAGATTTACGTGGACAGATTATGATAGAGGCACATTATTCCAAATACACTGTTCATCCAGGTTCGACTAAGATGTACCATGATCTTAAGCAGATTTATTGGTGGGATGCAATGAAGTATGACACAACAGAATTAATGGCTCAGTGTTCTACTTGCCAGCAAGGTAAGTCATGTCATCTTTCCAGACTTTATGCTTTCAGCAGATAGGTACATATATATGATCAGGTTGCTAGCTTATCTCTAGCATTAATAGATTATTAGTGGTTTTAGCAATGATCGACACTCATTGTAGGTTTCTGTCGTGGCCCTAGGTTGGGTCGTGACAAAAGTGGTATCAATACCTTAGAGATTTAGTATTACCATTCAGTATTTGGAGGAAGACTCCTCCACTTAAAACCAAAACTCATGCAGCTATTTGAATAGGAATAACCATCCTCGCACAGTCTGCTGGACTAAAGAAGATTTAGCTAAAAGTTGAACGTAAGCAGGCCTAAGCTACCAACTACCCTTTCGAGTTGCCAAACAGCTGCAACTCTCGAGTTCACAACTCTATACCTTTGCCGTAAACACCATCGCCTGATGGATCAAATCAATGATCAAATGATGCCTCTCATTACCCTTAGTAGCCTTGAAAAACAACAATGTGCTTATCTGACTACAATAACACGTACTCTGGCTCAACACAGGGAACATCACAAGCGGCTACCAACCGCCCAAGCTCACTAGTGCCAAACAAAGAACAAATAAAAATGGACCGAGGATAGAAATAATTAGAGCTTCAGGAAGCTCATCTTCTTATTTGCTTGGATACCAAAGCTAGACTACTTATGAGTCAAAGTAGCCCAAGAATCGCAATTGAAGAAACATATATTAAATGAGCTTTATGGAACTACATCCATGCCAATTTGACCTCCCAATAAGAAAGAAACTCTGACAATTTACCAGAAACCCTTTTTATAACCCAGAATAGCTCATACGATAACATGACTTTACTAGCATTTTGAACAAAGAGGAGATACGTAGATCGAATATTACTTACTAATCACTTTACACCGGAAGAAACAATGACACTCCCTTATGGTGATGAATTAGAATCCCATAATCCAACCAACACAGAATTCTGAGAAGAGAGGTAAACTAATTCGACATAATAATAGAAGGTGGCACGACAAGATGCCAGGCAGGCAATAGAAACACTCACTGTCAAATATCTCATATTTAGACTAGAAAAATTAGTAGGGCCACACAAATGCCAGGAATAAATCATACCAAAAGCTCGTCCCTCTACCGCAACCGATACTTAATAGAAACAATTTCCAATGAAACCATGGTAAGATAAACGAAGTCCAGACCGATCGGAAGAATCAAATCATACTCATATATAATGGAAGAAGAAATATATGGGTGTACAACATCGGATACCTCAGCATCCTGCCAAACTGGCAGTTCATTGAACTGCCTCTGCAGCTGAGCTGAGCCACTACCCTGGTAATCATCTTCTGATTGAGATCTAAAGAAAATCCCAAGCGATTGTGCAGGTGCCTGATGACAGGAGAAAGGACGACGGCCTACTTATCGGAGTAATGGAAAACTCCTCAAAGGATAACAAGACTCATGACAATGATAACAAATTTTCGACTAAAAATAGAATCTGGAAAGATTGTTGATAGCTGTAAAGAGAAGACTGAATTTGATCTTGACGAACTACTGGCGCACCCTAAGAATCACGTAACACAAGCTGAGATAACCTAGGAGGTGACCTCTCAAAATAATCAGAACACTTACCTCCAAATGAGGTACCCTGGTTACCAACTAGGGCCACGGGATCTCTTAATGTCCCGCTCTAACTTGTGGTATACCTCGTACCTTCGGGCAATATCAATAACAACATCAAATGAAATCCCGACCTCAATTTCTTGAGCTATCTAGGATCTCAAGAGAAAAGAAAGGTCATCAATAAATCTTTGAATCTCTCGGAAGGCTCATGGACTAGTTCTAATGCATATTCAGCCATTCTGTAGAATTCAATCTCATATTCTGAAACCAACAGGCTAACCGACAGGCTACCCTGTCTAATCCACTCAAACTGGCAACACTCTTCATCTCGCTCGCTACTCGAAAGGAACTTTTCCACGAATCTAGAAGAAAAATCGAACCAAGTTAGCTAATAAGATAGCAGCCCACCAATTCAAGGCTGGACCCCTGAAACTGGAAAGTGGAATAATCAACACCATACCGCTCGATATAGTCAAGAGCCTGAAGGATACGCTGACATCATTTTATTTTAAAAAGAATCATGAGATTTATCTGATGCATTGCTTAAGAATATCGGAAGGTTCAACCGCGTAAAATAATGCAACCTCTTCGGACACTCGGACCGAGCCATTACTCAGGCTAACTAACCAGCCAGAATAACTAGAGGAATAACACATGCTGTCTCCAGAACATAATTTACTGCAGCAATATTAAGAACCGGAATAGGAGCTCTCTGAGACCGAACGTCTGCACATGCGGCAACCTGATAGGCTGCCCAGCGAAAAATAGGTTCTTACGGTATCTGCGTCACCAAGATTCTCGTAAAAGCATCGTAGAGAGCCAAGGGAACCACAAGGCCCTGCTCCCTTGCCCATTGCGAGCTCGTAAAGCTGGGACCTCCGTAACTAGATCGTCAGCACGATCAAAATACTCAAGGCTTCACAGTGGTAATCTCAGGCTAGACTGCTTCATCTTGAACTCATACCATTTGCTGATTTGTCACACGAGGGTTCACAATTACCACGAAGGAATGAACGAAAATACTTTTGCATCCTAGACCGACGCACGATCAGAAGAGAAGGAAGTCAAAATTCCTAAATGCCATCATAGACTCTCGTAGATAAGTACGGACGTCTACGTACCCATCAGCTAGACTCTACTAGACACTGTCTTAGTCTGGATAGATTCTAAACCGGGCTCTGATACCAACTGACACGACCCGGAATCCGGTTAGGCCTTGCGGGCACCTGACATCCTCTCCTAGACCTTTCGGGTGAACCCTTACCAATTAAATTAGGAAAATAAATATAACAATTCATAAATAAGGACAAGACTAAAAAAAATACAGACATACTGATATCTCTAAGCTGTAGAAAAGAAATTACAGCTGACTACCCAACATACTAGGTTTAGGCTATCCAGACTAGAAATCTAAGAGCACAAAAGAAGACAGATACCTCCTGAATGGAGCAAAATGCAATTGAAATAATATACAATAAACTGGTGGCCATCCGGAATAAAAGCTGGCTCACCCTGAAAGCTGAAGTCGTTTTCGCTCCTTTACAACGTGGCCTGGAGCGAACCTGCCGAAACGAAATAGATAGACAAGAAAAAAACAACAAACAAGTGTGAGTCAAAAGGACTCAATAAGTGGGGCAGACTAGCCACCTCAAAGAATAGGATAGCTAGCCAGGGAGAGGAAACAGATAAACTAAATTCCTCTTATTATAATTATAAAAAGGCAGAGGCAGATAATAACTAGAAATACGTATGAAACCATAAAATAAACCAAGAATACGAGCCAGAAACGTATCAACAAATAAGCAATGCATGTATAAGCAGAACAGTAGGTATGTACCACAAGTCTACACAATGGTATAAAATGAAATGAAATGAAATGAGATTAAATGAAATATGATGCAGAGGGTCACATGTGTCAAATGAATGGAGCGAAATCCTTCTACTCCAGGGCGAAATCCTCCTACCCTCAATATGATGCAATGGATCGGAGTTCTTCTACTCCTGGGGCGGAATCCTCCTACCCCTCAATATGTGCAATAGAGCTGAATCCTCCTGCTCCAGGGGCGGATCCTCCTACCCCTCAATATGATGCAATGGAGTGGAATCCTCCTGCTTCTGGGGCGGATCCTCCTACCCCTCAATATGTGCAACGGAGCGGAATCCTCCTACCCCTCAATATGTGCAATGGAGCGGAATCCTCCTGCTCTTGGGGAGGAATCCTCCTACCCCTCAATATGTGCAATGGAGCGGACTCCTCCTGCTCCTGGGGCGGAATCCTCCAACCCCTCAATATGTGCAATGTAATGCATATGAATGCTATATGATGTAACAATAAACCTTCACCGGTGCGGGACTCTCATCAACAGCCAGGAAGTAGATGCCAACTCACAACCGGAGTACAATGCTCAGATCCTCAATGCAATACCAACAACAGGACATAACATATAATATACAATGTAAATCCATAGCTTAGGCGTAATGAGTACGCCTATCGGCGACTACACACGCAACGAGCACGTGGTAGAAAATCCACGAGGCCAGGTACCTCAAAATAAATGGATATAAACACTTACTTCTTCCAAAATTAGAATTGCTAATCAACAACCGCTTTATCCTTTGGTTTCATTGCCAAACGATCCTACTCTATCCAATAAGCAGAAAAATATATCAAATTAGGCCAAAGGCTTCATTCCTCACAACTTAAGGCAATTCGGTTAGGAACCTGATACCCTATTCGCTTACGCAATACGTAGGCCAGGCATATGTACAGGGTTTAAAGTCACATAACCAAACCCTAAATAAATTACATTTATATGTTGCCCATAATTCACTGAGTAAAAATTATAATCAATTCCACTATCGGGGTCCAAGTAACCCTTTAAACTATTAATTTAACTTATTAAAACGATGTCTAATATACCAAATTTTACCATTAAAATATATTCAAACACACGTAATAAACTCAAATAATGCATTAAGATCATTACTTGAATGTTTGGGGTGAAAATTCTATCTTTTTCCGGCTCTTTTCTCATTTTCTGGTATTTTTTCGTTGTGTCATCTCTGTTTCTCGTTCATGTTCCTTTCTCTGTTTCTAATATCGTTCGTGCTTACTACTAGCTCGTCCTTAGAAGGACCCACCACCTTTCTTTATTTTCTTTTTTTGTCTTTTTCCTTTTATTTTCTTTTCTCTTTTCTTTTATAATTTCTTTTCTTTTCTTGACGAAAATTAAAATGGTACCCTACGATATTCGAAATAATTTCAAATTTCTCAAGCAAGTTATAAGTAACACACTTGCTGAGGCGAATCTCAAATCGGACTCCCGAAACTCAATATGCGAATTTAAATGGAAACAGATCAAATTATTTAAGTTTCGGCATTTTAGCGGAAACTAGCCGAACAACCTCGAAATTCACTTTTGAAAAATCACAAAATTCACAAATAATCATACACCGAACGGCGCTTTCAGATTTCGAATCGGAGCTCATTCGCCAAAACCGAGCTCGAAAATCTCTTTTTAATATTAATCGACAATAAAAACAGAAACTTTCTTCCGATGCCTACCAAACGATGTCTGATTTTGCTCAAATTTTACAGATAAGTCCCAATGGACCTTACAAAGATTTTAAAATTATCGGCACGCCAATTGAAGCCCTAACTTCCGAAACGACTACCTAAGGTCGTTTCACAACCTCTGGACAAACGTCGAAGCAGATATTCAACAAAGGGAGAGTAAGGACTTTACTCGCAAGATGTTGGAAAACAGAAAAAGGAAGTTTACCTAAAGAGAGCAATAAGCGGCAACCTCAAGCAGTTTCTGGCGACTGTAGCCAGCAAGATATCTCTGTTCATTAGGAACGATCAGTTTGGTGGTGCGGTCTGTCACAACCCTCGGTGTCTTGAACAGGTTAACTGCCATAGCAATGGGAATAACAACCTCACAGGCACCATCCATGGTTTCAGCCGCAACATCCACATCCATTTCCACCTCCTTACTAGAACGGTGTTGAAAGGAATCAGTCGGCTCGGGGCCGGAGTCGTAGCATCAGGATCTACATATACATGAAAAGGTATTGACTTACGAGGAGCAAAAGGAAAGCGGGTTGGAAAAGCATGGAATGAAGAACAAACCTGATTGAGGCTCAAGATGAACAGTAGGAAGCACCACTTCGTCTTCCACGATGGCTTCTTCACAGGCCTCAAGAGACACCTCTATCAGATGCCTACGCTTCCGCGTAGATGGACCAGGCTCAGCAGCAACATAAAAAGGGGCCTAACCGGCCTCAGGCTCATGCACTCTGGGGACTTTGTCCTGACAATCCGAAATCACCAAGAGCTCACTAGTAGTCACTATATTATCAAGCAAGGAAGATTTTTTTCTCTTTGAAGAGTGGGAATTGCTCGCCCTCGCAACGATTCTCCCCTCAGACACTCACGCATCGGGCAAGGAAACAATATACGGGGCGGCAATTTTTATCTCCTTTAGTGGGGGAATTTCACAATGAGAGAACCCTAAAAAGAGGAGGTAATGAAGACAATCAGAGCCAAGGATCAAAGGAAAAATCCAGAAAATAATAACTTACAATGGTCCTTTGCGTGTCAACCCTTCGTGTTGGCCAAAGATGTAAAAGTCAATTGATTAGGGGAGTTTCTCGCAAAGATAGCAGTAACCCATATGGTTAACTCATCAATGGTTAGTTGTATACCAGTCACAGAATTCATTGAAGAAGATGCAAAGTCAGCTCAGAAAAGTAACGGGCATGAAATGTATTAAATAAGAACGCATAAACTTACATCTCCTATTGAAGACCTCTGGGAAGGGAAGAGATGATACAATATTCGGCGTCCTCACCGCTACATGCCGGTGGACCCAGCCGCGATCTTTGGAGTCCTTACTACTGGGAACTACACCTTTCTTCCCCCTTTTGATGAACATCAGGATACCCACCTTGTGGAGACTGGGAGAGTAGAAAGCAAGAACGTGCTAGAAGGAAAAATTTACCCTAGCATGGTTCTCCAAGTGATCTAGCACAACCACCAATCACTACACGGAGGTGCCTACTTGACCCAGACAGATATTGTAGTGGCGGCAAATTTTTTCAACAATCGAATGAACGTGCTTGTTGAGACGCAGAGTGAACGGATATGTATGGACCATCGAGTAACCAACATGATGGGGAGAAATTCTTTCTTCAACAGAAGGAACAATGATGTAAATCACTTCAGGCCACTTAGAATCTAACTTGATACGAGTTATATTATCATTCATAACCGCAGACGGATAACACTAAATGGAAAGGTTGTTGTTTTCGCCTTCTTTCATGGGTATTTGACCTTGCATTTGGCCATCACCTTCGAAGTTAAAAGTGGCAGGAAGATAGTCTAGGGTTCTGAAGTGTGCTGGAGGAAGTTTGGTCCTTGTGCCATGGCTAAAAGATGGAGTTTGTTAAAGCTGGAAGAATGTTTTATCTTTTGGGAGGAAAACACTCAAAAACTATTTGAAGATCGATGAAAATTCCTCAAAAGTTACGGTGTATATATAAACACCTAAGAGGATTCTTGTATGAGAAGCGGAACGATCTTGGTCACGTAGGGTCGCAATTATGATTACTGCAGTTTACGTGATGTGTATCCCCATAATTATGGGATATGAACAGGGCAGTGGCAGCATTAGGAAGATACACGAAAAACCCCTCCAATCGTGGAGGGACACGTCATTTTACTAAGGAATTTGCATTTAATATAACGCATGCAAAGAGGCAGGAGATGAGCATCGGTACAGTCACACCTTTACGTCTTCTATCACACTTATTTCACTTCCTGACTGCTTATGTCAGCACCCAGCAATATTATGGGGATGCGAGTCCAGCTGATGAGGCTAGACTTAACCTACAAGTCACCGGGCACAAATGATACACGTCTGTTCTACGAGTTACGACCATTCAGGAGGTATGGGCGTAGAACGCAAGACATAACAGTCACCTAGTTAGGATTTCGTATATATCACTACCTTGAGTTTATAGGCCCATGAGCCTCATTAGTCTTTGTATTTTACCATGATTAGGACTGGGTAATCACTACTATAAATACCCCTCCGTACATTATATTTTACATCAAGCGATTCACCATTGAATCCGGCTATTCTCAAGGAATAAAAATCTTTACTTTCTTGTCTATCATTTTCATCTCTATTTTACTTACTTTTCTTTTGTATTTTACTATATTGCCTGTGACCCCTTCATCAATTGAAGTGTTTAATCTAGACACATAATTTTAGGCATAAATAAGGAAGGGAAAAGAAGTATGAATCAAGGGAGATGAAAAGACCCGAGCAGGTGTAGTTCGCGCCCCCTGACGCTCTATCTTCATTGCATATCAAATCGTACTCAAGTTCGCCTGCCTTTTTCTGAGTGGCGGTTGTCCCTGCGTCTTCCTAACGCTACTATTCCTCTGCCATATCATATCATTAGCATGATATCTTACATCTGCCATAATCATCAGATTCCCATGTCTCCTAATTAACATGCCCATTTTTTCAAGCTCCTCAAAATATATATATATACACACGCACACACACACACCCCCACAACCCCCCCCCCCCCCCCCCACACAAACATAAAAAAAAAAAAAAAAAAACAAACTGACCTTGTTACTTTACCTTCATCCTAGTTTTTCATTATTTTTTCACTCGTACTTATTGCAAGCAATTTCCTCTTTCATCCTCATATCTCATTTATTTGCAATGGCTAGTACTTCAAATTTTCTTCTTAATAACTTCAGGGTTGAGGACTGTATTCCCTTGGACCCTAATTTTGAAGATGATGGAAAGTTGCTTTTGCAAATCGAAAACCAGGAAAACACTAGCAATTTGGCCATTGGAGCCTATCCCTCCGCCATTCAAGCGGAAGACCTTCAATGGGTCAGGCTTGATTGCGATTGGGTCCAGGATGTTGAAATTATCATCTAATTGCGATGGAAAGAATCTCCAGTAGCCGTAAAGGCACTTTTTCGTTCACACATACTCTTTCACCATCAGGCTGAGGCTCCTAGTGCAACCCATTCTCGAAGAGATATGTCGTCAATATGACATAATCTTAGACCAAGTTGGCCCACCACGTCTGATCGTCACCTTAGAGTGGCGTTCAACGCTAGATTCGAATTTACTTTCTGACGTCTCCATGCCTTCTACTCTCCCCCGATTTACCAATTAGGAATTCTAAACTTCAAAAGGCATGGCACAAAATCCATTGTCTCGAACAAGGAAGACGCTAATGACCGCGGATGGTGCTACCGCTATGTTGCTCTTTGAACCACTGAGTTAGTTTCATCAGTCCCTTTTCCATAAGTCTTCAACAGAAAGCGTAAGTTTCCTTCACAACTTCATTTCGTAACTCGTGCTTATTGATAAGCCTTTTATTAATTATCCTCGATTCTCACAGTGCTTCGCGTAGATCACTCTCCCTACTCCCGTAATAACATGGCCGCATGGGTTAGGAGGCTCTTTTTAGCTAACCCTGTGACTATGATGAGATTCAAGGTCGTAGTTGTTGTTAAGAGTTGGTGAGTAAAAGATCACGTTACACTATACCTTTGTTACAAAAAACAACTTTTACTTTTCTGTTATCTCATATTTCTTCGCTCCTTCATGCCTTTCCCGTAATGATGCTTGGCCAGATCTGTTGGCTTTCAAGATTTTTGATCTATAAATGAAAGATCTACCCGATTTATCGACCTCTGCTGAGAGAATTGCTGGGTTGTCCAGTAGTTCCCGATCCTCGAAGAAGTGCAAAATTTTTGTGCCTTCAAGGGTCGTCGTCGTTACACATGTCCCTATTTGTAGGGTGCTAAAGTATTTTGAGTTCTTGACTTGTAGCCTAAGAAATCTTCTTTAGCAGGTCTTTCCTTGATCTAGTTCGTAACCCCCCCCCCCCTCCCGCCTTCTACCCCCGCTTCGCGTAGGCGAAGAAATGTTATTGATGTGAGTTCTGAATCTGAAGAAAAGATTGGCGTAAATGATATCAGCGTTGATACCTCTTTTCCTCCTCCATGCTCGCCGTATTTGTTTGATATATGCTTTCCGTATATCTTAGTTTTCCTTTTCTAATTGATCATCCCTCTTAACAGACCAAACTCCTGCCCTTGCGGTCTTGACTTCAGTGCCTCCCAGTTCTCCTTTTCGGTGTCGTCCCGGCAAGGAGGTAGTTGGATCCAATACCATCATTGCTAACCGCGAGGCCGCTGAGGCAGATGATAGTTCTGCCACGAGTGAGAAAGCCGAGCACAGGGGTGCTCGCGAGATGGTAATGCCTATCTCCAAGAGGGGTAAACATGTTTCAGTACCCTGAGATTATTTTTAAAAGTCTCGAGGGTCTGGTTGGGCCGCTTGAGCAGTGGCACTTTCATATTTCAACTCTCAAGAGAGATGTTGTTTAGTTTTTCTGATTATTCAATAATGGTAAGCATCTCGTTCTCTCTGCCTTTCCCTATCAATTTCAGCACTTAAATTTAGTTCGCTTCTCCTTCTTATCATACTTCCCACATGGCTTGGTCATTTGCTTGAAGGCCCTCCTCCGTTATGGCCAGCATGGGCATGCGGAATTACGCTCCCAAGAAGAGAATGATGCTCTAAAGGCCAGGATAGAGAGCCTGCACCCCTTAACCTAGGACGTCCAACAATTAAGAAGCATTAAGAGGATCTTAGAAGTCAATGCTCGTCAGAATTGGCTTCGTGAGGAAAACCTGGAAAAATCAACCAAGGAATTAATCCAGAAACATGAGGAGCAGGTTGATGAGCTCAAGGTGTTCCTCCAGGAGAAGGAGGTTTTCGAGGCCATGGCTAGGACAAAAATCACTTGCTTGGAGGACTCGTTGAGGGGCCTAGATCAACGTGTTTCGCTACAAGACGAGAAGATTTTAAGAGCTAAGTAGGAGTCAACCAAGCTTCAAGGAGTCGCGCAGCATTTGCAGGACAAAAATTACCGACTGTGGGAAAACTTGAATCTCTCAAGTGGATCCGCAAAACTCATTGTGACAAGCTTCACTCTATGACAGCGAAGCAGAAGGTCATGCTTGACCGTACGACCTTAACCATAGGACTTGCCGCTTTCCTGAGGGTACATGATACTCCTAACCTAAACTTAGCAGCTGAGATCGATAGGCTACATGGTCTGGTGGTTGCAGTAGATGCTCAATTGGCCTTTGATGCCGAAGAGGTTTCGGAAGAGGCTGATTTTACATAAGATAGGGACGTCCCTCCTGAGGGTCAGGCTAGCGATGAGGGTGGAATATCACAGACGCTGATGAGGAAGCAAGTCCTCCACCTGATCAAAATTAGATTTTCTAGCTGGCTAAACCTTCCCTTCCCCCTTTTTGAATATATATCGGGACTTTAAAACAATCATCATGTATTTAGATGTCGATGCCATTTTACCTATTTCCGCCTAAACAACGGTGGCGCCAAACTGTTTATGCTAAAAAACTTGCTTAATAGGTTAAACACATAAATTTATTTAGGGTCACAGGTAATAATGTAATTAATGAAGAATAATTAGATGAAAAATAAAAAAGTAGGAGTTCCTTGAATAAGAGAGGATTCTGATTAAATCTCGATGATAAATTATAATGTGGGAGAGGGGTATATATAGGCTTAGGTTTACCCTAATCCTAATTATGATAAAATGCTAATTCTAAAACCCTTTAGCCCATACATGAGGCGGCTACACAAAGTAAAACATAACTAGGAGATTAATTCCCTCGGTGCAGCTAAATATGTGTCGTTCGGCTCTAGGCTCGTGTCTGATGAACGTATGTGACTAAAGGAGCGGGTGTGTATCCTTAGCCCTATTATCTTGCAGGGCATATTTTATCTTGCAATTGCCAAAACATTCCCCTTCCAGTCTTTCCTTACATTCTCGCCATATAACTTGAAGTATTTGCAAAACAGTACTTGCGTTTGAATTGCCAAAACTTACAAAATTTTTGCCTTGAAATCTTGGCTCCGGGCGAAAAAGAGTATTTTGCTAAAATATTTTTTAGCGCTGACATTTTTGCAAAATCACTACTTATGGAGGACACGCGGTGAAAGTTTTGAAGTTGAACATCAAACATTCATGTATGTAGTAGGCTAGACGAATCCCAACTTCACCTAACAGCTAAAAACTAAATAGGTTTTAAAAACTAACTATACATAAATGATACGGACAAAATATGCTCCTCGTGCACTTCCTCTAAATCACAACTTTGTATTGTCATAATATTTTAACTTTGTCTCTTCGAGCATAATTTAAAACTCCACCACTTCATTAGAGATCTGAAAAGACTATAAGAAAAAACAAAGAACTAGGTTTTGCAACTTTTGGCTAAAGTATACTCGCATTTAGTTTAATTATTTTTAAATTAACCGTCAACTGAATTCTATTAAGCCGAAGTGGTAGTAAATAACTAGGCACTTGTGTTTCCAATCTGTAAGTTAAGGGTCCTAGTTATGTTAGGGGTGAGATAGAGAGGCAAAGAGTTTAAGCTCTACAAATAAACGGTGCAACAATATCCACATAATCATGAGATTGATTAGATAATTATAAGTATGAAATACTCTCTCCGTTTTATTTTAACCGTCTGAGTTTAACTGAGAATATAATTTAATAAAATAAATAGTATTTTTAAATAATGTGGTCTAAAATTAAAGTATGTATAATATGGGCCAATGTCTTTATATCTTGTGATGCAAAATAAATCTTATAATTAAAGAGTTAGTCAAAAATAAAAAGAGTCACTCTTTCTGGAAAGGGCTAAAAATGAAAGATAGACACTAAGATTGGGATGAAAGGAATATTTATTTTTGGTGATAAAATAAAAATGGTAACTTAATATAATAAAGTATTGATATATATTGATAAAAATTACTCATGCCTTGGCGGTGTGATGCAAAGGGCGCAGGAGATATTTTGGGAGGTATACGAGGTTGACATAGTAAACAAAATTCCCATTTCCTCATTGGCAATGTACCTCTTTCGTATGAAGTTTCACGATTCCGCCCAAACACCCAGATAGGTTATGTTAACCATATAAAGGTAAATCTTATTTTTTCTAAATAAGAAATTTAAGAAAATGTAATAGTCATAAACTAAAAATAATTAATGGTAAAACACACTTAGGATTGCGGTCACAGATTTAGCATCTTTTGCAACTGCTTGAGTTCTTCGTTCTTTTATTTCTCAACTGCAAACTAAAAGGGTACTTTTGAAGCTACAACATAATTAAAGAGTTCAACAGATAGAGCTATTAGTATAAAGATTTGGCCTATAGTAATGAGCTTATATATATTTCATAAATGATGATGATATTTTCTACCGTTTAAGTTGATTTTGTATTTCAATGATGCAATTGAAAATTATGGTAATTCTGCCAAAAATCCAACCACGTATAATGGTAGACAAGTTTGTTGATATTATTTAGTTTGTTAGTTGATAATGTGTGAATCTTTAATATGTGAGAAAAAGATGAACGAAATTCTTCTTGTATGGGCCTAAATCAGTTTAGGAACACAAATCGAATTTGGGTTAGAATATAAGCAAAACTTCGTATCAAAAGTCGATAAAATGCAAATAGTAAGCGTAAAATGCGAGAAAATAACTGGATTTCAATATATTGCAATGAGTACAAATTTTTTCAGAGTTTCTGTATGTATTTCTGAATGCGTATAATAAAAATGAAGTACTATTTATAGGCCCAGGGGCTTTGCCCACGTCTTCCACTATCAGTCATGCTTTGACCCACGTTCTTGGCATTAATGAGAGGGGTTAGTGGGCTGAAGTCGTAGGCTGCAGAGCCGGTAGAACCGAGGCGATTCACCGAGGTGCATATATGTGACCTCGGTGGTGAGGCCTTGCTGTTTGACCGAGGTGGGCATCACCGAAGCTCAGCTTACGGCTCGCCTTCGGTGACGACCCCGGTGTCTGACTTCGGTGATTAACTCTGTTGCTTCGGTTATTGGTTTGTCATCACGTGCCCGGTGGTTGTTAATTTATCTTATCGGGGCGATTCATAAGAGGCTGATTTTTACCCTATATAGATAGTCCCCCCACTCCTCGGTTGATTGCCGAAGTAACCGAGGAGTAGAGTGAAATTCCGCGGGAGAATGGCATGGCTTAATCTTATCCAAGAATTTCAAATTTTGTCAACGGTTCGCGTCTCTTCATATCACTATTCCTTGACACGTGTCGCCTGTCTATTGGTTGACCGAACGGTCACGCCGCTTTTTTTGTTTTCCCCAACGTTACAATGATGACATTTCACCACTTGGTTCATCCCACACCTACAAATACTTTCTCTCCAGTCCATTTTCATCACTTCCATTACCTGCAAACAACAGTAACCAAAAAGCTAGAAAAGCTTCTGTTTCCATCTTGTTCCATCCCTTCCTTCTAGATATTTCTAAGCACTTTAGAACTGCAACCATGTCTACCACGCATTCTAAACAAGATTCAAGCGACTCAGGTGAAAGAGTGAGAGCTTCACGCTCAGTCGCGGCCACTGCTAGTGGCGACGCCGTCGCCTCTGTGCCGGCGGTTCAAACGGCCGGGGCGGAGGGTGGAGAAGTAACATCTGGTGTTGGGGGCTCTATGCGTCGTAAGGAGAGAGCAAAGCGTGATTTGGCTGTAGTGAGTGATGACGTTGACATAGAAGAAGAAGGTGACGTCATGTTTGATGATGCCATGGTAGTAGGTGGCGCTAGTGTCGTCATCCATAGAGATGACGATAGTTGAGGTGATAATGCCGAGGGCAACGACGCCGTGGGCAAGGGTGCAGGTGGAAATACTGCCGAGGTGGGACCCTCGGGCCCGATGATTCCCCTCGAGCAAGAGCTCGAGCCTCATCAAATCATCCCCTCTCACTTCGACAACAACAAACACCTCAAACTGCAAGTGCAATCTGCAGATCAAGAGGAGAAAAATAGGAACATACCGGTAAACACAACTCCAACTCGCATAACGCAAGCCCATATAGAGCGGGTCCGGAGAGATTGTAGATTTGGAGCCGAGGTTCAGGTTATTATCCCCGACCCCACTAGTAGGGTATGCCACCACATGGAGGGGCTATCTTTTGCATACACTTACCCATTCACCCTCGGTTTCTCCCTTCCTTTTCATAGGATCATCGATGATTTTTGCGGAGCATACAATTTATGCTTGGCTCAACTAGGCCCCGGCGTCTGGAGAGTTGTTCAGTGTATGGATTGGCTGAGCAAAAAGGCCTGGGTTGATTTCACCTTGCAGCATCTCATCTCCATCTACTACCCTTACTTTCACAAGGCCGGGGTTGTGGCCTTAAACAACCGAGGTAAATATTGCCTCCTCCATAAGAGTGAGGACCATGGGGACCGAGGCTGGAGTGCTCACTACGTCATTGGAGACTAGTGTTTTATCCGCCGAGCCCGATTTCCCAGAGCGGTGGAACAACACACGTAAGTGTCCCTTCGTTTTTATTTCATCCCCGGTGATCATTCGCATTTTCTAACCCCATTTCATTTTTTCTTCTTAGCCAACAAGGTTGACATCGTTCCTCCCGAGGGGCTGACTGAATGGGTAAAAGCTATGATCGGGGCTCGCGAGCGCCCAGAGAGAACGTGGATGAAAATGGCTGCTGAATTTGGTTGGCAGTTCAAACGGCATGGTAAGTTTCTTGTGATGTTTTACCTGATGTGTTGTTTTGCAGTTTTTGCTTCGTTTATTGACCTCCCTCTCCTTGGTGTTTGGTTTTCCTAACCGTGCTGTTGTTGACACCCAATTTTGTCCCGAAATTTTTCAATTAAAAGTCTTATTATTTTTAAATTAAAATCAATTTTTTGAAAATTAAAGGTAATCGATAAATTTCAGTTAAAAGTAGGATAAAATTTGCAATTAGTAGCCTCAATTTTGACCCATCGTGCAATCCCATTAATTTCCTAATCTATTCAAAAGGAGGGCTAAATTTGTTTTACACTTAGCCTATTTCCGTAAATATCTTATACACTCTAATATCCCTAAAACTAAAAATCCCTAATCAGAATTTCCCCAAAAGGAACCCTATAACCCGCTGGACCCATTTTTCAAACCCGATTCCCCCAAATTTCAAACGGGAGTCCGCAAAAATCATTTGATTCTCATCTCCAGCTCCTCAAAATGGTACAACCCTATCCAAATCTGACCGTCTCGGGGTCACTTTGGTATTTTTCCTTTCCCACTCGATAGGACCCTAATTTAGGGATATAAATAGAAGTTGATACGAAGCTTTCAAAAGGAGGGAGCAGCAGCTAGCAAAAGAGAAAAGAAAAAAGAAGGCACAAACGGCAGTCATATACATATTTTCCTTTCTCCAGTTTCAAGATTTAAGCATTGTGTCTGATTCTGGGGAAAGCATTGTGTCGTCGCTTCGTTCTTCAAGTCGTCGACTTCGTTCGAGTTGATTATTCGAGTATCGCATTCCTTCGGATCCTCGACGCCCCTTTTCACTGCTCTACAAAAGGTAATAACCCTTTCTTCTTTTATTTTCAGTCCCTGCTCTTTCAATTTTAGTGTTTTAGTTAACTTGCTGAAATTCTGGTTTTAAAACCCGTACCTGTGTGCTTATAAGTGAAAAAATTAGTCATTATTTGGTATTTGCGAGTATGTTAGTTTAACAAATGTGATCTTTAAAGTAATCCTTTGGTTGAATGGAAATCAGGTTTTTTCAATTGTGTGACTTTCTCTTTAATGCGTAATGTTCGAATAGTATTAAAGATTCGATCTTTTGTGAGCAGTAGATTCATTTTCTGTTATTGAAGTCCTATCAGTCTTGATCAAGTGCCTGTTTTCTTTCTTGTTTTCAACCTTAGTCTCAGTTTCCTTTCCTTTGATCCTATGCTGGTATAAGTTGTCCAGCTTTGGTTTCTGTTATGTTTCTGATTGCTGCAGTTTGTTTATAAAGGGCATAAGTTGCTTCGTAGGTGTTTGGTGTATGTAGGTTGTTTGTGAAGGGTGGTCTGGGCAGTGAGGGGGTTGTTTTAGGTCTCTTATTTGCTTAGACTTTTCAGGTGTTCAGGAAAGGAAGATAAGTTTCAGGGGTGTAGGAGTTTGGAATGTTCCATGTATTGTGTGTGTATATGCGCACGTAAGTTGTCGAGCAGTTGTTGTTTGTATTCGTTCAGGTTGTCTAGGTGTTTGTTGTTGTCTAGGCGTTTGTTTAGGCTGTTTGCAGGTTTGTTTTGGAGGTGTTTGTAGGATTTTTGGAGGTCTGTAGGTAATGATGGAGGTCTGGTTTAGTATGTAATGATGCTAATTGGTTCTGGAGGGAGTATAGAAGTTTAGGAATCAGGTTGGAGTTTAGTTGTTTCCTTGGAATTCCGAAGGATGTTCTGGAGCAAAAGAGCTTGGAATTTTTGTTTTGTTATGTTTTTTTCAGTTTGATGCAGAGGTGTTTGGTTTGAGTTGATATGAATTGTTTAGGTGTTGCAGGGTGTCCCTAGGAAGTTGTTCAGGAAGTAGGGAGATAGGAGGGGGCTGTTGTTTAGGAGAAGGCTGTTGTCTCTAGTTGCTACAGTTAAAGGGAGTTGCAGGCATGAGGTCTAGTTCTTGGGTAATTGTCTAGGGAGGTGAAAGCTTAGTGTCTGGAGGATTTGCGTGTATGCAGGTAGGGTGAGAGGAAGTCCAGATTTGTCTTGGAGCTTAAAGGATGCATTCCCTGGTCTCATGTCTGTTTAAGAAGATGAAGTGTTTGGTTCTGGAAGAGTTGTTATGCAAGCAAGTGTGAGAAGAGTGCAGGGTGAGAGCTTGTGATCTGGATCTCTTTTGCATCCAGTTTGTTTTGAGGGTGTAAGAAGGTGCCTAGGATGAAGCTTGTCTCTGCTATCTTCTTTGTTAGAAGAAATATAAAAGTTCAAACCTCTATCACCATAAGTGGATAACTCTTCTTGCCTGGATCTGTTTCTTGCTACTATCTCTCTGAATGTAGTGTCATTACGTTGGATGTTTGGTTCCCTTCCTATATCATGCTAGTATTTGGTCTAATCATCACCTTTTTATGCTAAGGATAAGTAGTTGTTAAAAAAAGAAGTAACTGTTGTAGCTTGGAGTTAAAGTTGAAACTTTACTGTTGTCTTCCTTGTTATATGACTCAGTCTATGTATTTGTCTGTCTTAAAAACCATTTAAGAGTACTCCACTTTTAAAACTTTGTAAATAACTATAACACTATTTTTCTTCATTGAACTTTGGCATAAACTGGACCTTTGGTTAACTGTAAATGATAAAGTGAAATCGATGTCTATAACTTGTTTCATTCCTCTGCAAATAATTAAATTGATCTTTGTTTGCTTCACATGAATACTAATCTTTATCACTCTCTTTCTTTGCATAATCCAACCTTGGGACGAGTTGATAAACTCACAAATTGGGATTGAATCATTGGTATTGGAGTCATATTGGGGTCGAGTTCGGTCTCAAGCGTTCGAGAAATGAGACTTTTAGAAAATCTTAGAAATTCAAGGCTCCCGAGAGTTTGTCCAATTCCCGGGTTCTATTTTTAAACTCTTATATTTCTTTTCCCTTTGAGATATTTATGTAAATTTTGTAGAATAATTTATTGATAATTTATTTATGAGTAATATTGGATTATTTGCATGATTGTTTTACTTTTATGTTCATTTCCTTTATTTTGGAATTGTTATTTAATTTATTGCAAATCAGGCCATTTAAGCAAATGTGCGCAAAATTTTATAAATTTTCAAAACCACGCCTAATAATGACTATAAGAAGGGACTTCTATCTTATTGATACGAAGTAGTTTCTTTTAAAAGTCAAAATTCATAAATAAGTTTTAATTAACTTCTAAATGTCCCGAAACAGTTTTGCAAAAAGCGACTTGAAATCTAAGTTCCATCTTATGGTGAGATACTCGGATTTTAAAGTTTAAATTAAGCAAGTGTCATTTATGTGCTATCACATACGAGTTGGCAAAGAAATTAGGAAGAACAAATCGTTCCTTTTTCAAAAGAAAATGCACTTTTATTTTATTTTGTTTTGAAAATAATTAAAGTTTTTAATAAATTGTAAATCTTTGAAAACTTACTAAATTTAATCAGTTGAATTAATTAATGGTTCAATTAATTATTTTTATAAAAGCGCATAAATAGCACTTGCAAATTAAATTGGAAACCTGTCGGATTAACCGTAATTTACGGAATTTCGAAAGTGCTTTGAAAACCTTCTTTCGAAATTAACAAAACCTCTTACCTTTAGAATCTCTGAAAGAAAGACCATCTTTTTTATAAAAACAGAGTTTTGCACGCATTTGTTTATCTGGTTCCCTATTTTTTCTTAAATTGGGTGGCGACTCCAAAAATTCCAAAAGAGTTAGTCCATCCTGTCGATATTCCGGAATTTATCCTTTTCGGGGTAATTTTTGGGGTTCAACAGCATGGCGACTCCGCTGGGGAGCAATAAAGGTTTTGACCATAAAGGTTTCCAATTATTTGCAACTAGCATGCCTAATTTATTTGTTTTATTATATCTGTTTGTTTTGTTTGTTATAGAAAGCATGTATTACATTTTATTTGTGCATAGTCCGCATTCCGTTCATATTTCCTCCCTCATGGAGCCTGTCAATTCTCTTTCACATCCTCGATTTCATCACGAGGCACCCGCTTGACGGATAGTTATGCAGGAAGGGAATTGCCCTTACCTCATTCTTTGAAACTTCTTTCGTGTCACCAAAAGTTAGTTCGGGATATTGATGTTGCCTGGTTTTGTCATGGCCAGTTCTACTGCGTTATGAGGCCAGGTCTATCCTGCATAGGTCGAGTCAGCCTCAACCGTTAGCCTACTCTTAGAAGGAGATTTTAGGGCATGCATGCATATACACCTTAGTTTGGACCCGGTCCTTGATACCGTTTCCAGGAATTAAGAAACCGCCCTTTTGTGGACGGGTTTTTGAAACCCAACGACAATGCATATGTGTTGTGTGATAATGAATCCTCAGTCCCAAACATGTTTTGAGCAAAATCAGATTTAGAATTTTGTCTCATATGTTGTCTTTTAGGTTAGAAATGGAAGAATTTAGTAGAATCTGTGTGGTCATAGCAGTCCACGGAGAATTTGACATCATTGTGCAGAATTTTATGAAGAAGACAGAATTATAGTCCGGGGAAAGTTAGGCAGATTTGGTTGGTTTGTGTTTTGGAGATGGCCTGGTGTAGTGAGATCTAAGAGGCGAAGCGCCTGGTGTCTTTAAAAGGATCAGTGGGATCCCTCTCGTGAATGGCTTTGAGTGTGTGCAGGCCTATGTTGACTGTCCAGCTGCATTCATGATAATTGAAGTATGCTTGTCGCATACTAGGTGAGTGAAGCCTTTATGTCTATAAACGACAAATGGGGTCCCTCCTTGAAGACCAGTGCGGTCTTGGCTACCTAGGAAACTGAGAGGCTTGATCAAAGCCGAGGACCAGTGAGGAGCCCTATGAACAAGGTCTGTGAGCCTTGCAAAACCTAGGAAGCTGAGAGGCTTGTCCAAAGCCAAGGACCAGTGAGGTTTTATTTGTAAAAGGTCAATTGGAACCTTTTATGATTTGCAGTATGGTATTGTGAAAGCAATTGGAATTTTCACACCTAGATGTTGTAAAATAATTGGGAGTTGTGATTGGAGGAGTGTAGATATTTGCAAAAGGTATGGAGGATTGTTTCAGGTTTAGGCATTTGGGTTTTAGAATTTTGTACAGATGTTGTGAAGAACATGAGTTGTGTTGGAATTTCGAGTGGATGCTAACTTTTGAAAGATAGTTGGGATAATGGAATTGTAGTGTCAAGGTGGAGAGATGATTGTTATCAATTATTGTTATTATTTATTGCTTACTCTAAATCTGAATCTCAGAACTGGCACGAACTATTTTTTGTTACCACTTGTTTGCGCGGTTAGGCTTACCTCTAGCACAAAGAGGCACCTTACAGGGTAGGACGCGTTTGCATATTTATTTACGCTCAACTACTTGTGATTGTAACATGTTAATTGCTTGCCTTGCTTTATTTGCCCAAAATGCGTCACATGTTAATTGCTTGCCTTGCTTTATTTGCCCAAAATGCGTTAAATACTAGGTGTTGCTTGCTTGTGTGCAATCTTATGAATGACATGCAAACTAACATAGTTACCCTTGAGGTTTCTTTTGTTTTGTTTATTTCTAAAGCAAAAGTTGGATTTGTGAAGTGGCTGACCGTTCACCACTCAAGAGATTCAAGATCTGATTGATGGTAGACGCTCTAGCTCATGAACGATGTTGTACCAGAATCTAGTGGCGTTGTTTGAAAAGAACTTGGCGATTGAACTTAGTAGCGTTGTTTTCAATTTTAACTCAGATTGAGGCCCTGAATTGCATTGTACTTTAAAGCTTATGATTATGTAAATCAACTCTTTTTAAATTTTTGAAAGTTGAAATAACATGCATCGCATTCTTATTGTATTATTGACGTGTTCGATTATATTTATTTATGTTTCAAATTAAAATTGGTAAACCTGCTAAGACTTTGCTTGTGACATAACGAATCAACTGAACAATTTGAGAATGATGCGGTAAAGTTATCTTTTTGCACTTTTTGGATATCAATACTGTTAGAACTTCAACTGGGGCAGCTTTTACAAAGCAATTTGAAGTATCAGAATTCACAACTAGCGCAATTTTTGCAAAGTTGAAGATTTAGAAGATCATAACTGGAGCAAATTTTTTTTGCGAGGCAAGTGGAAGATTTAAATAATCATAACTGGGGCAGAATTTTGCAAGAAACACCGTCGATTATCAAAAGATGAATTGGCAAAATCCCGAGAATTGGCTAAGCGAATAGTGCAAAGTCTAAGACAAAGGACGTTCAGTTTGTTTTACAATATGTTACAGGACAAAATTTTCAAAATGCATCTTTGACTTTATTTGCATACTTATTTCACTTGCTATATTGCATTAAAATATTTTATCTTGTCTCTATTTTTCAAAAGTCTTTGCTATTTGAGTTCATGAGCCAAGTTTCTTAACGCAATTCGCAAATCCAAGTCCAATGAAGACAAGAATGCAGCAGGAGCTGCAAGTTCAAGACCAAGTCAGCGCAAATCAAACGCTCCCCCCCACCCTCCCAAAACTAACGATTCTTCTTTGAGTGCAGGAATTCCACAAAATGGAAGAATGAGGAGAACTAGCAACCATCGGTTTCTCGGAGATCATTCGTCTTGTCGCATATGCAGCACAAATCTATTTCTTTCTTTTTCACTAAAGCCTTTTGATGTTTGGCATTTTATGCCTATATTTCCTTAATATTTCCTCACGTTTGAGTATTTTATTCGCCCGTTTTCTAGTTAATGAATGTGATTTTGCACTGATTTTATGTCGTATGTGTGTAGGTCGTTATGAATTACAATTGGAGATTTAAAGAGCATGATCGAGCAAGAAAAGATTGGATTTTGATTTAGGATTGGATCGAACATACGAAGGTACAACGCGACGCGAGCTGCGGAGCTAGAGGAGCAGGATTTGCCCTGGCGCGGTGGGCCATGCGGCGTGCCAGGCCCCGCGCCCAGCTTCTGGCGCGTTTGGCTGCGCGGCGCGGGGCAAAGGCGTGTGGATTTCGACGTTCTCTGCTTGTCCCAGCGCGGTCGGGGGCGCGGGGCGCCAGCTACAGCGCCCCTGGAGCGGGTTTTCGTGTCCTATTTCGTATAGGCTTAGGTGTAACTTATTACTAGACCTTTGTAAACCCTATAAATAATCTTTTACCTATATTTTTATAGGAGTTCAGACCTTGGAGCAAATTGGAGAGCTCATAACATCTTGAACAAGGGTTTTTCTTCCTTCCATTAATCTATTACATCATTATTTCATTATTTCATCAAATTCTTGTGTTGTTATTATCAGTATGCGTAGCGAAATATATCGTTCTAGGGTTAGAGTATTTTATGAAGGTTGATGTTTGAAGATTGAATTCCATATATTGAATCCCATAACGGATTGCTTATTCTTTCTTGATTTCACTTGTGTAATTGTCAGGGCCCGATAATTATGCATTATATATGGTTTTTAGATTGAATTCGAAAGAGGGAATTTAATTACGTAATAAGAAAGAGTAGGGCTAGTTTGTGAACCCGGGCATCGGAGAACCAATTTGTTAGTAGGATAGACATATACTTGCTCGCCTAGTTTAACTAATTACAGAATTCGTTAATGCATGCACGTGATTCAACCCATAGACATATAGGGAGTGAAGTAGCCTGCATAGACTGTGAAGAATCGAAAGGTTTTCACAGGTACATTTACTCTGTCAGTTAGTAACCCGGGATTTCAGAAGTTGAATCAATTAGAAAACTCAACTGGATTGTTCGTAACTCTGACCCTGGACCGTCGTCTTAATATTGTTAACAACCAAAGTTTGCACCATTGTTTGACTACACTTCAATTAGTTTAATTACTGCTCTTTAGTTACTAAAACTCTCACCATTGAAGAAAAAGATCCCTGAATAGTTGTTAGAAATTGTTTGTTAAGTTCTAGTCTGAATAGTCCTCGTGGGAACGATACTCGATTTATCACTTTATTACTTGTCGACCACGTATACTTGCGTGTGCGTTTGGGAGCAACAAGTTTTTGGCGCCGTTGCCGGGGACTAAACAATTGACTGTTTTCTTTTCAGACGACTACGTATTATCTATTCAGGTTTTATTTTTGTTTTGAGTTTTGTGTTGTTTCAGGTATTAGGTCTTGCTTGATCTTTACCTACAGGAATGGCAGCAGAACAAGCTTTAGCTGTGCGAGATGTTGCTCTCCCCAGCCTGGAGGGGGTAGCGTCTAGCATAGGTAAGCCCGCTATCACCGGGCACTTTGAGATTAAGTCCGGCATGATTCAGTTGCTGCATGTGACTGGGCAATATGCTGGATTACTTCATGAAGATCCACAGCAACACATTCAGAATTTCCTGGAGATCAATGATACTTATACACCAGCGGGGGTTCCTACTATTTATGTTCGCTTGACGTTGTTCCCGTTTTCACTGATTGGGGCAGCAAGGAAGTGGTAAAGGCTGAAAAGCCTGGGTCTATCACTACATGGGAGGATTTGGCTAAGAAGTTCTTGGCTAAATTTTATCCATCTGCCAAGACAGCCCAGCTGAGGAGTGAAATTATGTCCTTCAGACAGATAGAAGGAGAGTCCTTGTATTCAGCCTGGGAGCGATTTAAAGCTTTATTGAGAGATTGTCCACACCATAACCAATCCAATGAGGTTATTGCACATACTTTTGTTGAGGGGTTGAACGCGCATACCAATATCGTGGTAGATGCTGCTGCTGGAGGCCAAGTATTGGCCTTAAATTTTGACCAGATCTATGATTTACTAGATAAGTTTTCGCAGAGCAATCCTGATTGGCAGGGAGATGGTAGAGTTATTACGCAGAAATCTGTTGGGGTACTTCAGTTAGATGCAGTTTCAGAGTTAAGGGCGAGGATGGATGCTATTTCCAATCAAATTAGCAAGCTAGCTCTGCCAAAGAATCAGCAACCAGTGGCTCCAGTGCAACAACTCCAGAGTTTTTGTGAGGTTTGTGGTCAAGATCATACTACAGAGGTTTGCTCCTCTAATCCAGAGTCAGTTTATTACGTGGGTAATCAAAACAGGCTGCAGGGTCAAAATCAATTTGGTAATGCTTATTATCAAGGCAATACGAGAGCCCCGAATAATTACCACCCACTTCCAGCTCCACCACAGTAGGTTAGCAATTCAGTTGAAGATATGCTAAAGCAGATAATGACGGGCCAGCAGAGAATGATAGCTGACACTGCAGCCCATGCACAGGCCATACAAGATCTTGCCAATGCTCAAAAGAACCTGGAGCACCAGTTGGGGCAGTTGGTGGGAGAAATAACTACTGTTAAAAAAGATCCTGAACAATGTCTTGCAGTGACTTTAATTGAAGGTGGAGAGCTGATGGCCAAGTCTGAGGAGAGAGCTGAAATAGAAAAAGTTGAAAAAGTGGAGAAGGTAAAGAAGAAAGAAGAGAAAAAGGAGGCACCTCTACCGCCTCCACCATTCCCGCAGAGACTTATACCATCGAAGGATCTGGCCCAGTATAAAAAATTTGTGAGTATGTTGAAAGAACTTCAAGTTAATATTCCTTTGACTGATGTGTTTGAATTGATGCCATCCTTTGTGAAGTTCTTAAAAGAGATTTTAGTCAAGAAGAAAAAGCCTCAAGAGATAGATACAGTTGAGTTAGTTGAGGAGTGTAGCACAATCTTGAGCAAGCTACCTCCAAAACTTCAAGATCCTGGGAGGTTTACTATTCTTTGCACCATTGGAGGGCATAATATCACTGGTGCATTGTGTGACCTGGGTGCGAGCATAAATCTCATGCCTCTATCTGTTTGCAAAAGGTTAGGGCTAGGAGCAATCAAGCCCTCTTCGGTTACACTTAAGATGGCAGATGGATCACTAACTCACCCTGATGGTAAGTTGGAGGATGTGTTGCTAAAAGTTGGTAAGTTTACATTCTCTGCTGATTTTGTAGTCCTAGATTATAAAGAGGACCGAGAAGCTCCAATCATTTTAAGGAGACCATTCTTAGTCACCTCGAAGGCAATTATTGACATGGAGCTGGGAGAGATGACTGTTAGAGCGCATGGAGAAAAGGTTACTTTCAAGGTATATAATGAGAAGGAGCACATAACAAAGGCTGAAGAGTGCTCTATGATCGAATTTGTCAAACAAGAACATGGAAGTAAACCAAATGACGTGTGTGAGCAGGGTGTGGGACAAGATAGCAATGCCACACCACATGTGAAGTTGAAGATGGGTTCTCTCAAGGAAAGGAAGAAAGCAAAGGTTCGTCGTAAGACGAGAAGACATAAATGCTGGAAGTGAGCTAAAAATGTCGTCGTAACACGACGTTAACTAAGGCGCTTCTCAGGAGGCAACTCGAGTTTGTACTTGTATTATTTTATTTATAGTGTCACGTAGTTTTTGTTTTTCCTTGGATTGCAGGTTCATGTAATGTCGAGTTTAAGTCTGGGGTGTCTTCACCCCTGCCTAATATTGTTGACCTGTTGGGCGAATTCTGAGTACCTCATGTTATATGGAAACTGGGAGGATGCTAGCACCAAGGACTAGAGTCTTCAGGGAAGTTTTCTTTACCCTTGCACTTTCTTATTTTTAGCACTGAGGACACTGCTTGATTTAAGTGTGGGGTGGGGGAACTCTCCTTTATTTTTGAGGTTAGGGATGCATGTACCGTAGGATTTTCTTTTGTCACTTGACTTTATTTTGATTTGTTTCTTACTTTAATATATGAAAAAATTGAAAAAAAAAATTAGAAAACCAATGAAAATTTCAAAAAGATTTTTTTTTTGTGTCTTTATTAGTGGTACATGTCATCCACCCCGTGGTTTTTCTTATGGCCTCGGTTCTTTTCCACGGGGAGGCCTTTGAACTGGGTAGTTTTTTTATTTTTAGGATTAGAATAGTTAGTATAGATGACCCTAGACGAAGGAAATAAGTAGAATGCTAGGTGCCTTTGATTTGTTTGATACCGGTGGACTTGAACTTGTTGCATGTGCTATTTGTGGTGTGTTTTGGTTTTAAATTGTGATGCATGCCTAGAGGAAAAAAAAATGGAACGACCCCCTTGAGATGCTTGAGTCCACTTGCTTTGCTTTGTTGTAGACCTTTGTGCATTAGTGCTTAATTTTCTACAAGTTGTACTCTAATTGCTTGATTGAGAGTTGTGATGGAGCCTTTTGTGTAGATTGTGTGCAATGTGTGTTGTGAGGCATATTCTTATTATACTCCATGTTTGCATATTGGTGTCTAGAACTTGCCCCGTGTGTGTGCAAAGCGAAATCCTAGGTTTGCTCTAGTCAGGAAATGATACAAGCCTTCTTTTGATTTGCCTACCCTTACATATACACCTTGGACTTAATTGTTGTGATTTTTTTGACCTTTTTGTTAGCACCCACACCCCGAGCCTACCCACTTGTTCTAAATTGTTCTCTTTTGGCCCTTTACTCCTTAAGCACTTTAATTGATAATTTGATATTATTGTGGAGTTATGGTTGAGATATAGGGAGGTTTTTGAGTGGAACCAATTAGGGGAATATTTGAAATAATTTGTGAAGTAGTGAAAAGCATTGGCAAGGTTTGGAAAGAAATGAAAAGAAAAAAAAAGAGCAAAGTTGGAAAAAATTGGAAAAAAGAAATAAAGAGAGAAGAATATCCATCCTTGCTAGTGTGTGCTTAAAAGAAAAAAATTGCTACTTGTTGAGAAGGTGTGTGTGAAAGTTGTTGATTGGGTGGCTTTGATGAGATTTGTGCTTAATTAATTGTGATGTATTAAAGTGCTTAGGGAGGTAGTCACTATTACCCATATGTATCCTACCAGCCCCTTAGCCTACATTACAACCCTTTAAAGTCCTAGTTAATCCCGATTGGAGTGAGCTTACATTAGCGGAGTCCTACACTACGGGCAAGCCTATGGTACATCGTGTGTGACATGTGAGATTTTCATGAGAGTGAGTGAATTCTTTCTATGCTATTGTCCTCGTTCTATTCTTGATATTCATGGTTGTTTGTGATATTTGGGGGACACTCTCTTGCTTCATTTTTGTGAGGGCACATGGTTTGCATGAGATAGGTGAAGTCGTGGCTTTTTGGTTGAGCAGATAGGTGTGATTTTGTGGGAGCATGGTTGCAATGAGTTGAGTTTGTGTATTTGAGTTGTCTTGGGGTGGTTGTTTTCATGTTTTTGAGTTTGTGAAATTATTGGCATGTTTGTTGGACCCATAGTAGTCTTGTATGCATTTGTTCAATGGTCGGTATCAACCATAGTCATAGGCAGACCTGTTCTACCTAGTTTGGGAAGTTATTTGTGATTGCTCGAGGGCGAGCAAAGGTTCAAGTGTGGGGTGGTGATGTTTGGCATTTTATGCCTATATTTCCTTAATATTTCCTCACGGTTGAGTATTTTATTCGCCCGTTTTCTAGTTAATGAATCTGATTTTGCACTGATTTTATGTCGTATGTGTGTAGGTCGTTATAAAGTGCAATTGGAGCTTTAAAGAGCATGATCGAGCAAGAAAAGATTGGATTTTGATTGAGGATTGGATCGAACATACGAAGGTACAACGCGACGCGAGCTTCGGAGCTAGAGGAGCAGGATTTGGCCTGGCGCGGCGGGCTAGGTAGCGCGCCAGGCACCGCGCCCAGCTTCTGGTGCGTTTGGCTGTGCGACGGGACATCCGGTGCGCCAGGCACCGCGCTTAGCTTCTGGCGCGTTTGGCTGCGCGGCGTGAGGCAAAGGCGTGTGGATTTCGACGTCCTCTGCTTGTCCCAGCGCGGTCGGGGGCACGGGACGCCAGCTACAGCACCCCTGGAGCGGGTTTTGGAGTCCTATTTCTTCTAGGCTTAGGTGTAACTTATTACTAGGCCTTTGTAAACCCTATAAATACTCTTTTACCTATTTTTTGATAGGAGTTCAGACCTTGGAGCAAATTGGAGAGCTCATAACATCTTGAACAAGGGTTTTTCTTCCTTCCATTAATCTATTACATCATTATTTTATTATTTCATCAAATCCTTGTGTTGTTATTATGAGTATGCGTAGCGAAATATATCGTTCTAGGGTTAGAGTATTTTATGAAGGTTGATGTTTGAAGATTGAATTCCATATATTGAATCCCATAACGGATTGCTTATTCTTTCTTGATTTCACTTGTGTAATTGTCAGGGCCCGTTAATTATGCATTATATATGGTTTTTAGATTGAACTCGAAAGAGGGAATTTAATTACTTAATAAGAAAGAGTAGGGCTAGTTTGTGAACCCGGGCATCGGAGAACCAATTTGTTAGTAGGATAGACATATACTTGCTCGCCTAGTTTAACTAATTACAGAATTCGTTAATGCGTGCACGTGATTCAACCCATAGACATATAGGGATTGAAGTAGCATGCATAGACTGTGAAGAATCGAAAGGTTTTCACAGGTACATTTATTCTGTCAGTTAGTAACCCGGGATTTCAGAAGTTGAATCAATTAGAAAACTCAACTGGATTGTTCGTAACTCTAACCTTGGACCGTCGTCTTAATATTGTTAACAACCAAAGTTTGCACCATTGTTTGACTACACTTCAATTAGTTTAATTACTGCTCTTTAGTTACTAAAACTCTCACCATTGAAGAAAAAAGATCCCTGAATAGTTGTTAGAAATTGTTTGTTAAGTTCTAGTCTGAATAGTCCTCGTGGGAACGATACTCGATTTATCACTTTATTACTTGTCGACCACGTATACTTGCGTGTGCGTTTGGGAGCAACACCTTTGCTTTATTATTCACTCGTTTTCCAACGCATATACTTTAAATTTGCAGGAATTGAACATCAGATTCAATATGAACTGAAGGCAGCATTCAATGCTTTGCAGCACTATCAATACAAGCAACACGAACCAGCTTGCCTTAATTATTGGTTTGGTATTATCTTGCCTTAATTAATCCAATTTGCAATTTTGTTTCGCAAGCTGCTATCAAATTTAGGCTCGTTCACCTTATATTCGAACGTGTTGGGCTCGTTCGCCTTATAAATGAATGTTTTGGGCCCGTTCGCCTTAAAAATGAACAATCCGGGTTCATCCACCCGTAAATCGGATATGCAGATTTACTTCAAGTCATTTTGGAACATTGGAGGCTTCAAGACTAGACGTCTCATTTGCTTTATCAAATGATTGGAGCACAGTTCAACATCACATTGCAGATTGCCATTAGATAATTAAAGCATTAAGCTTTATCACGGTTTATTGCCGAAAGGCGGCATTTCTCTTTTTTATAATTCTTGCAATTGTTAAAATATCAGTTTCATTTCTATTCCGCTAAGAGAACATTTACTAAAATTCCATTGTTGTGATTTGCAGATTTTGCTAAGTTTGAAGAAGCACATGCATTAATGAATTTTGTGTCTTTCGCTTTATCATATGATTTGGGCTCGTTCATCTTATAATTGAACGTTTTAGGCTCGTTCGCCTTATGAATGAACGTTTTGGGCTCGTTCGCCTTTTAAATGAACAATTCGGGTTCATCCACCTGTAAATAGGATATGCAGGTTTTTCCAAGTTGTGCTAGGACGTTGGATGCTTCATGACCCGACACCTCATTGCTTTATCAATTGAATGGAGTACATTCTGAGATTGCATTATGGACTACCCCTTCATGATTTAAAGCATTATGCTTTGTCATGGTTTATTGCCGAAAGGCGGCATTTCTATCTCCTAGTATTCTTGCAAATTGTTAAATATATCTGTTTCATTTCTATTTCGCTATGAGAATATTTACTAAATTTACATTGTTGTGATTTGCAGATATTGCTAAGTTTGAAGAAGCACATGCATTAATGGATTTTTTCTTTTGCTTTATTGTATGATTTGTGCTCGTTCATCTTATGATTGAACGTTTTGGGCTCGTTCGCCTTATAATTGAACGTTTTGGGCTCGTTCGCCTTATAAATGAATGTTTTGGGCCCGTTCGCCTTAAAAATGAACAATCGGGATTCATCCACCCGTAAATAGGATATGCAGGTTTATTCCAAGTTGCATTGAGACATTGGATATTTCAGGAGCGGATGTCTCATTTGTTTTATTAAGTGATTGGAGCACAATCCAAGATCGCGTTGCAAACTACCTCTTCATGATTAAAAGCATTACGCTTATCATGGTTTATTGCCGAATAGGCGGCATTTCGATCTTTATGATTCTTATTTCAAAATAAATATTATGTTGAAGCCTGCATAGATTAGAGATAGACAAATTGACTTGACACATTATGTCTCGTCAGTCGATTTATTTTGTAATAGCCTTGTATTCTGCAATTCGTACCCGCTTTATTTATTGTTTTGCTTTACTGTTTCAGAATAATGATCGGCCTAGAGGTTCCCCGGGCGGAGTGCCTCGTCAGTTGATCGAAAGAAGAACTTATTGATGATATCACAACCCGCATTTACAATTTTATGTTATCACTTTTTTTATTCCTTATTCCAATTATTACAGTTTATTAGCAGTTGCCCGCTTACCGTTTGTCAAGCTTATTACAGGATTTTAGCAGCACCGCAACAGCATTTGGAGCAAAATGTGGAACTCTTTCTTAGCAGTGAACTGGGGCAATCGTTGATATGAACTAGACTCGTCAACGAGGATCTGAAGAATCGCACTCGAACAAGCAAATTCTATCCTAATCTTTTGCTTCTGGATTAGGACATCAATTTGAATTCTTCCCTATTCGTGCGTCCTTTCCTATCAATCGTGCGAGTCTCCGTATCTATGTGTCATCGAACTACATATGGCTTGATTCTCTTTCAGCCCGAGATACGTAGGCAACTCAGAAACCGGAGTTCGGCCATGTCTATAAGCCTCGCACTTTGGTTCTTGGAAACAAAGTCTATGGCTTTACCGTGACAAAATTGGTTTTCACGTCAACTTTCTTTACCCTGAAAACTCTTTCATCCTTTTAGGATAAAGAAGGGCAGCTGTTGATACCCAATTTTGTCCCGAAATTTTCAATTAAAAGTCTTATTATTTTTAAATTAAAATCAATTTTTTGAAAATTAAAGGTAATCGATAAATTTCAGTTAAAAGTAGGATAAAATTTGCAATTAGTAGCCTCAATTTTGACCCATCGTGTAATCCCATTAATTTCCTAATCTATTCAAAAGAAGGGATAAATTTTTTTTACACTTAAAATCCAGCCTATTTCCGTAAATATCTTATACACTCTAATGTCCCTAAAACTAAAAATCCCTAATTAGAATTTCCCCAAATGGAACCCTGTAACCCGCTGGACCCATTTTTCGAACCCGATTCCCCCAAATTTCAAACGGGAGTCCGGCAAAATCATTTGATTCTCATCTCCAGCTCATCAAAATGGTACAACCCTATCCAAATCTGACCGTTTCGGGGGTCACTTTGGTATTTTTCCTTTCCCACTCGATAGAACCCTAATTTAGGGATATAAATAGAAGTTTATAAGAGGTTTTCAAAAGGAGGGAGCAGCAGCTAGCAAAAGAGAAAAGAAAAAAGAAGGTACAAACGGCTGTGATATACATATTTTCCTTTCTCCAGTTTCAAGATTTTTTTTAAGTTGATAGTGTTACTGATTCTGGGGAAAGCATTGTGTTTGATTCTGGGGAAAGCATTGTATCGTCGCTTCGCTTTTCAAGTCGTCGACTTCGTTCGAGTTGTTTATTCGAGTATCGCATTCTTTCGGATCCTCGACGCCCCTTTTCACTGCTCCACAAAAGGTAATAACCCTTTCTTCTTTTATTTTCAGTCCCTGCTCTTTCAATTTTTGTGTTTTAGTTAACTTGCTGAAATTCTGGTTTTAAAACCCGTACCTGTGTGCTTATGAGTGAAAAAATTAGTCATTATTTGATATTTGCGAGTATGTTAGTTTAACAAATGTGATCTTTAAAGTAATCCTTTGGTTGAATGGAAATCAGGTTTTGTCAATTGCGTGACTTTCTCTTTAATACGTAATGTTCGAATAGTATTAAAGACTCGATCTTTTGTGAGCAGTAGATTCATTTTCTGTTATTGAAGTCCTATCAATCTTGATCAAGTGCCTGTTTTCTTTCTTATTTTCAACCTTAGTCTCAGTTTCCTTTCCTTTGATGCTATGCTGGTATAAGTTCTCCAGCTTTGGTTTCTGTTATGTTTCTAATTGCTGCAGTTTGTTTATAAAGGGCATATTCGTAGGTGTTTGGTGTATGTAGGTTGTTTGTGAAGGGTGGTCTGGGCAGTGAGAGGGTTGTTTTAGGTCTCTTATTTGCTTAGACTTTTCAGGTGTTCGGGAAAGGAAGATAAGTTTCAGGGGTGCAGGAGTTGGGAATGTTCCAAGTATTGTGTGTGTATATGCGCAGGTAAGTTGTCGAGCAGTTGTTGTTTGTATTCGTTCAAGTTGTCTAGGCGTTTGTTGTTGTCTAGGCGTTTGTTTAGGCTGTTTGCAGGTTTGTTTTGGAGGTGTTTGTACGATTTTTGGAGGTCTGTAGGTAATGATAGAGGTCTGGTTTAGTATGTAATGATGCTAGTTGGTTCTGGAGGGAGTATAGAAGTTTAGGAATCAGGTTGGAGTTTAGTTGTTTCCTTGGAATTCCGAAGGATGTTCTGGAGCAAAAGAGCTTGGAATTTTTGTTTTGTTATAGGGTGCAAGGGTTTTCTAGGGTGCTGTGCAGGTTGTTTTTTTCAGTATGATGCAGAGGTGTTTGGTTTGAGTTGATATGAATTGTTTAGGTGCTGCAGGGTGTCCCTAGGAAGTTGTTCAGGAAGTAGGGAGATAGGAGGGGGGCTGTTGTTTAGGAGAGGGCTGTTGTCTCTAGTTGCTACAGTTAAAGGGAGTTGCAGGCATGAGGTCTAGTTCTTGGGTAATTGCCCAGGGAGGTGAAAGCTTAGTGTCTGGAGGATTTGCGTGTATGCAGGTAGGGTGAGAGGAAGTCCAGATTTGTCTTGGAGCTTAAAGGATGCATTCCCTGGTCTCATGTCTGTTTAAGAAGATGTAGTGTTTGGTTCTGGAAGAGTTGTTATGCAAGCAAGTGTGAGAAGAGTGCAGGGTGAGAGCTTGTGGTCAGGATCTCTTCTGCATCCAGTTTGTTTTGAGGGTATAAGAAGGTGCCTAGGATGAAGCTTGTCTCTGCTATCTTCTTTGTTAGAAGAAATATAAAATTTCAAACCTCTATCACCATAAGTGGATAACTCTTCTTGCCTGGATCTGTTTCTTGCTGTTATCTCTCTGAATGTAGTGTCATTATGTTGGATGTTTGGTTCCATTCCTATATCATGCTAGTATTTGGTCTAAACATCACCTTTTTATGCTAAAGATAAGTAGTTGTTAAAAAAAGAAGAAGTAATTGTTGTAGCTTGGAGTTAAAGTTGAAACTTTACTGTTGTCTTCCATTTATATGACTCAGTCTATGTATTTGTCTGTCTTAAAAACCATTTAAGAGTACCCCACTTTTAAAACATTGTAAATAACTATAACACTATTTTTCTTCATTGAACTTTGGCATAAACTGGACCTTTGGTTAGCTGTAAATGATAAAGTGCAATCGATGTCTATAGTTTGTTTCATTCCTCTGCAAATAATTAAATTGATCTTTGTTTGCTTCACATGAATACTAATCTTTATCACTCTCTTTCTTTGCATAATCCAACCTTGGGACGAGTTGATAAACTCACAAATTGGGATTGAATCATTGGTATTGGACTGGAGTCATCTTGGGGTCAAGTTCGGGCTCAAACGCTCGAGAAATGAGACTTTTTGAAAATCTTAGAAATTCAAGGCTCCCGAGAGTTTGTCCAATTCCTGGGTTCTATTTTTAAACTCTTATCCTCCTTTTCCCTTTGAGATATTTATGTAAATTTTGTAGAATAATTTATTAATAATTTATGTATGGGTAATATTGGATTATTTGCATGATTGTTTTACTTTTATGTTCATTTCTTTTATTTTGGAGTTGTTATTTAATTTATTGCAAATCAGGCCATTTAAGCAAATGTGCGCAAAATTTTATAAATTTTCAAAACCACGCCTAATAATGACTATAAGAAGGGACTTCTATCTTATTGATACGAAGTAGTTTCTTTAAAAAGTCAAAATTCATAAAGAAGTTTTAATTAACTTCTAAATGTCCCGAAACAATTTTGCAAAAAGCGACTTGAAATCTAAGTTCCATCTTATAGTGAGATACTCGGATTTTAAAGTTGAAATTTAAGCAAGTGTCATTAATGTGCTATCACATACGAGTTGGCAAAGAAATTAGGACGATCAAATCGTTGCTTTTTTCAAAAGAAAATACATTTTTATTTTATTTTGTTTTGAAAATAATTAAAGTTTTTTATAAATTGTAAATCTTTTGAAAACTTAAATTTTAATCAGTTGAATTAATTAATCGTTCCATTAACTATTTTTAGAAAAGCGCATAAATAGCACTTGCAAATTGAATTGGAAACCTGTCAGATTAACTGTAATTTACGAAATTTCGAAAGTGCTTTAAAAACCTTTTTTTGGAAATTAACAAACCTCTTACCTTTAGAATCTCTCAAAGAAAGACCATCTTTTTATAAAAATGGAGTTTTGCACACATTTGTTTATCTGGCTCCATGTTTTTCCTTAAATTGGGTGGCGACTCCAAAAACTCCAAAAGAGTTAGTCCATCCTGTCGATATTCCAGAATTTATCCTTTTCGAGGTAATTTTTGGGGTACAACAGCTTTTAACACGAAGAAAAGCAAGAAGAAGAAAGACGAAAAGAAGAAGAAGAAAAAAGATGAAGAAGATACCGAGTCAGATGATGATCTGGCTTCGGTGGAAGGTGATATGAAGGAATTGAAGGCTGAAAAGTCTTCAAAAGTTTCAAAGGGGGCCCTCGGCCAGGGGTCCTCCAAAGGTAACCACCATTCTTGGTCATCTTGCTGATCCTTGCTTCTCTTCATTCTTTTGCTTATTAAAATTCTTTCATGTTACCTTTTGTAGGCGTGAAAAGAAAGAGGGCAGCTTCTAAGAAACCTTCCCACTCTGTGGCTCCTCACACCGAGGCAGCGACTTCTCCTAGGCCCGAGGTTGCGGCGGAACCACACCGAAGGCTGAACGATGAACCTGACGATACTGCAGCCATGGACTTGGAAATTTGAAGAACGGTCGAGGTGGTGGACCTCGAGGACCAGGAGTTGGAAGTCGAGGCAGCGATTGCTATATCTAGGGGTAAAGCAAAAGTTGGAGAGGCTAGGTCTGCTGCTACCGAGGAGGGAGCTGAAGTTGGCGCGGTTCGGGCGCAATCTGAACCCGCGAGGATTTCATCCTCGGGTCGGCCCTTTCGAAAGCTCGAGGTGTCAACTTCTTCAAACTTGCTGTCAAGCACTCGAGGCGATATATTGAGCCATATACCCCTGCTTGGTCCAGAAGAAGATAAACTGGTGCAGTCATTCCCTCCAGCTCAGCTAGTCACTACCCTCGCCGCGAATGCTCTCAGAGTAAGCTTTGATCGTTTTAATTCAATTCTTCTTTGGGATGCTCCTTCATGCTGATCTTCGATAAAATTTCTCCTAGGGATTTTTCCTGTCGTTGAGAGCTATTGAGCTCGAGACTACGAGGGCCGAGGAGGTCCAGCGCATGGCTCGTGCTTGGGACAAGCAGAAGGACAGCTTCAGGGCACAAATAGTTGAACTGAAGGCTAGATTATCCAAGTCCCAGTCCGATTTGCTTGAGGCCAAAGCTTCTTCTGAGGCAAAAATTCGAGCCCTCGGTGATGAGTTCCAAGCTGAACCCTAGCGGCTGAATGCTGAGGTTATCCAACTTAATGCCAAGCTGGTTCAAGCGAGGGGCAAGGCTGAGGAGATAGCTAAGAAGCACCATGAGCAGCTGAGAAAACACATGCTCCATATTCAGAAGTTGGAGGGTGAGACCTCCAAACTTTCAGCTCGTGAGGCCGGGGTTGAAGCTCTTTGGGACGAAATCGCTGATCGCAAGGATAGAGCTAAGATCAAGGCTAAAAGGGCAGAGCTGGATAAGCAGTGGGTCGTTATCAAGTCTCGGTTGAAGCTTCTCAAGCAGTGCCGCGCTAGCGAGCTCAACTTGGAGGAGGAAATTGCCAAAGCCGAGGAGAAGGCAGCAAAAGCTCAAGCTATCATTGATGACCTCCCATAAAGTGAAGCTTCGAGCGACGATGAAGATGAGGAGGATGAAGAAGATGCCGAGGGGGGATCCGAGGAGGGAGGTGATGCTCCCGAGGCTTAGACTTCTGTAGCACTTTTTGTTTTCGTGCAAGCCTTCGGGCTTTTTTATGCTTATATTTTGGACCTTCGGGTCCTTTCGATGTAAATACTTTCAGCCTTCGGGCTTACTAGGGAAATGACTTCGTATCTTTTATCTTAAGTGTTAGCTTTTGCATGTACCGAACACTTTAAAATAGGTAGCTCACTTGCGAGACTTAATTGACTTAAACCGATGCAAACTTAGAACGACGTCTTGTCCTCGAGTCGATGCATTTAAAGTGCAACTTCAGAGTGAAAAATTATAGAAACAAAGAGTTATGGGATGAAGTTTATCTCATTGATAATATTAACAAGCCGAAATCGGCTTTTACATGAAACCAAGTCGAAGCGGATCTTGGGTGAAAAAACGAATTAACAATGTGCCACTACAGGGCGAAATGTACTAAATCTATTCCTCGGGTTTCAGTCCCTGGTTGTCAAATAGATGGTCTTCGGTTGGGATACGTATTTTCGACCTCGGTTGCAACTCGCCCCTTACTCCCCCCCTCTCCCCCCCCCCCCCCCCCCCAGTGTTCGGGTGTGAATCTTGATGAAGACCCGGGCATTGGAAATCGTTTAATCTGCTTCTTGAAAAGGTCAAGCAAAATGAAACGAGGAGCAAGTTAGTACATTTCGACCAAAGTCGTTGGAGCGTTGTTCTACTCGAGGCTGTTAGTAAATTTTTAAAATGAGCAAGGGGTATTTACCTCGATTTCAGAAGTAGTACCACTTTAAATTGGAAATGTTCCAATTTAAGGGTTCGGGCGTGCCCTGCAGATCTTCAATTTGATAAGATCCCTTCCCAACGATTACTTTGACTCTATAAGGTCCTTCCCAATTTGCAACAAGCTTTCCCCCGTTTTCTTCCTTCGTTGACCGGTTTGTAGCCTTTAGCACTTAATCGCCAACTTTGAAATCCCTAAGTTTGGCTTTCCTATTGAGATATGCCTCGATTTGTCTTTTTTGAGCAACTAGCCAGACCGAAGCCAACCCTCTTTTCACCTCGAGCAGGTCAAATTCTATGCGCATGGCTTGTTGATTCGCATCGTCGGTGGTGTGAGCGTACCGAAGACTTGGGTCGCCTACCTCCACGGGGATAAGGGAATCCATACCATAAGCAAGTGAAAAAGGAGTCTCACCGTTGTTGTTCTTCTCTGTTGTCCGCATGGCCTACAACACACTTGGAAACTCCTCGGGCCAAGGACCTTTTTTCTCATCGAGCCTTTTCTTGAGATTTTCGATTATAATTCTATTTGAAGACTCAGCTTGGCCATTGGCACTTGGGTGATAAGGGGTCGAAGCAATTCTTTTGATTCCCCATTGTTTGAAGAAATCAGTGATGGCTGCTCCCATGAACTGTGTACCATTGTCGCAAGCAATTTCCCTCGGGACACCGAACCTGTAGATGATGTTTTTCCTTATGAAATCGATAACTTGTTTTTGTTTAACCTCGGTGAGAGCTCCTGCTTCCACCCATTTCGTAAAGTAATCGGTTAACACTAGAATAAACCGAACACCACATTTTTCCCTTTGGTAATGGACAAACAATATCCATCCCCCACTTCATGAAGGGCCATGGCGACACGACCGAATGCAAAGGTTTGGCCTGTTGATGGATCATCCGTGCGTGGCGTTGGCACTTATCGCATTCTTACATAAATGCCTTTGCATCTGCGCTGATGGTGGGCCAATAATACCCAGCTCTAAGTAACTTGCGCACCAAAGACTTTCCCCCTGAGTACTCGCCTTTGTGCACCTCGGCCATCACATATCTAGCCTCATCAGGACCCAGACACTTGGCCATTGGGCCGCAATATAACCTCTTGTACAAATTACCCTCGATCAAGTGGTATGAAGCCGCTTGGGTCCTCAACTTTTTGGCCGCCTTTTTGTCTTGGGAAACAGTCTCTGAGTCGAAGTAAGAGATGAACTTACTCCGCCAATCCCATTTGTGGTCCACCGAGTTGACCTGTAATTTCATCTCTCTCATTTGCACGGACAACAACCGAACCACTGAATCAGTCCCTGAGTGGGCTTCATCGATCACCGAACCCAAATTTACCAGGACGTCAGCCTCGGTATTTTCCTCCCAAGGCACTTGCTTAACTTTCTACTCTTAGAATTGTGCCAAAATCCTTTGTGCTCGGTCTAAGAATAGCTGCATTCTGGGCTCTCAAGCCGTGTATTTGCCGAGCACTTGATTCACCACCAACTGGGAATCGCACCTTAGCTAAATTCTCTCCACCCCCATTTCTTTAGCCAACTCCAAGCCTGCAAGGGCTGCTTCGTATTCAGCCTCATTTTTGGTCATTTTTTTGAACTGAACCGAGTACCTGATTTTCTCCCCGGTGGCTGCGTTCAAAAATATGCCTAACCCCGAACCCTTGGAATTAGTTTCCCCATCGGTGTGAAGTGTCCATAGCCTCAGAGTCGTTCCTTTCGATATTGAGTTCTCCTTTTCGGCTTCGGGCAGAATCCCAACACTAAAATCAGCTACGAAGTCGGCCAAGACTTGGGATTTGATGGTTGTTTGGGGTTGATAAGTGATGTCATATTCGCTTAATTCTACCGCCCATTTTGATAACCTCCCCGATAACTCAAGTTTGTGCAATATACTTCTCAAGGGGAAGGTTGAAACTACCGCTATTGTGTGATATTGGAAATAAGGTCGTAGTTTTCGGGCCGTAAGAATTAAAGCAAGTGCTAGTTTTTCCACGTGTGGGTACCTAGTCTCAGTATCGAGGAGTGTCTTGCTCACATAGTAGATAGGCTGCTGCTTGCCATTTTCCTCCCAAACCAGCACCGTGCTGACTGACACCTCGGACACAGCCAAGTAAACTAGCAATGTTTCACCATCCTTAGGCTTGGCGAGCAACGGAGCGTTAGCCAAGTAGCGTTTCAAATCTTTCAGCGCTTCTTTACACTCTGGTGTCCATTCGAAGTGATTGTTCATTCTCAAAATTGAGAAGAATTTGTGGCATCGCTTCGAGGATCTTGAGATGAATCGACTCAAGGCAGCGATTTTAAGCACTGAACTTCTTTCACCCCGGTCAGCTCTACGGGGATTTTCTTGGTGGCTTTAATCTTATCGGGGCTTGCTTCGATACCTCGTTCGGAGACGATGAATCCCAAGAATATGCCTGACCCAACACCGAAGGCACACTTCTCAGGGTTCAACTTCATGCCATATTGCCTCAGAACAGCAAAAGCTTCCCTTAGATGATTCAGATGATCCTCCATTCGAACCGATTTGATGAGCATATCATCTATGTAGACCTCCATAGATTTTCCAATATACCCTTTGCACATGCGACACGCCAACCTTTGGTACGTCGCCCCAGCATTTTCCAGACCGAAGGGCATCACTTTATAGCAGAAAGTACTTCGGTCAGTGATGAACGAGGTTTTCTCTTCGTCCTTCAGGTCCATGAAGATTTGGTTGTTGCCTGAATAAGTATCCAAGAAAGTTAATAGTTTGTGTCCAGCCATGGAGTCTATTAAGCTGTCTATTTGTGGCAATGGGTAGGAGTCTTTTGGGCAAGCCTTGTTCAAATCAGTGTAATCTACACACATCCTCTACTTGCCATTTTTCTTCGGTACGACAACCACATTAGCCAGCCACTCGGGGTACTTTACCTCCCTTATGAAACCATTTTCTTGCAACTTTGTGATTTCATCTTCGATTGCTTTCTTTTAAACCCCGGCGTGAGGTCTCTTCTTCTACTTCATCGAGGTGAACTTTGGGTCCACATTCAGCTTGTAGGTAATGATCTCCAGATCGATACCAATCATGTCTGAATGAGACCAAGCGAAGCAATCGTTGTTGGACTTTAAAACTTCAATGATTTCTTTCTTTAACTCTGGGTCCAACTCCGAGCCGACAAATACCTCTCTTTCGGGAAAATCTTTCAATAAAGTGAAAGACTCCAATTCCTCAATGGTGGCGTTCTCGGCTTTTTGTTTCCGAGGCTCTTGGATGCAAACCGGGATCTTTTCAACTTCTCCTCGGAGGTCCTCCTCGCTCGACCCCGGTTGCGTTAGTTGTTATTGTTTTGGCCCGGTCGGGGTGACTCAACTTCTCAATGCAACCGAATAGCACTCTCTAGCTACTCGTTTCTCTCATTTTATTGATCGAACCCCCCCAAGGCATAGGGAATTTGAGTACTTGATGCAGCGTGGAGGGAACAACCTCCATGGAGTGAATCCATGGTCTGCCGAGAATCACGTTGTAGGCAATGTCCTCGGGTAACACTTGAAACAGTGTTTCTTTGCTGACTCCTTCATCGAACGTTTTGAGTGTAATTTCACCCAAGGTTTTCTCCGTGGAGTTGTTAAAACTAGTCAACACTGTTACTTTGGGGACAACTTCCCCTTTGAGCCACATCTTCATAACGGCCCCGTAGCTGATTATGTTGACGGAGCTACCGGGGTCGATCAGGACTCGCTTGATGTCGGAATCGTTGATTCTCAACATGATAACCAAGGCATCGTGATGGGGAAACATCATCCCATCACAATCTTCATCATCAAATACGATCTCTTTACCCGAGCCCCCAACTCGAGTTCTCTTTTCCATTATGATTGATAACTTGGTGAATTTCTTTACAGCTGCGAAATTCACCCCGTTCATCTCTGATCCCCCGGTGATGAAATTTACAACTCTCTCCGGGGGTCGAGCCTGAGGTGGCTGTCCATCACCTCGGTTCTTGGAGTAGTTGTGCTTTCCCATTTCAGTAGGGAATTCGGCCAACACTCCTTTTTTCAACAAATGAGCCACCTCGAGGCGCAGTGCCTTGCAATCCTCGGTTCGATGGCCATAATCCGCGTGGAACTCACAGTTCAAGTTTTGGTCTCTCTTATCCGCTGGAGTTCTCATGTCCTTGGGCACTCTTACCCCGGCAGTCCCCTTGACTAGGTTGACCAGCTCCGAGGTCGATATGTTGAAATTGTAGTCAGGGATCCGAGGTAGTTCCTTCTTCGAAGCCGAAGCTGAGCCTGAGGAATTTCTTTGGTTCGTGGTCGAGTGAACCTTTCCTCCGAGCCGTTGGCTTATATGTGGGCTTGTGAATGAGTTTCCGAAAGATTTCCCAGCCTTTGGCTGACAGGCTGTCTGGTAGAGGTGTATGGTTCATACCTCCCCTTCGGATTTCCTCGCACGCCTCGGCGCAATTTGAGGATTCGCCTCAACTTTTGTAATTATAACCTCGACTTTTAAACTCAGCCTCCTCCAACCTGATCTTGGAGTAAGCCCGTTTGTGTAGATCTTCCCATGTCAAAACTTGGTATTGTTGGAGCTCCTTTCGCAATTCAGCAGCAGCGTCAGAATTGTGAATATTGATACCCTTTTCAAATGCCATGATGCCCAAAGTATCATCCATCCTAGATAGCTCCATGCGCTCAGCATGAAAGCGCTCAAGGAACTCCTTAAGTGGCTCACCGGGCCGTTGTTTGACCTCGTATATATCCTCCTTCCTTTGGAGAATTTTTGGGCCCCGGTGTGGGCCTTGACGAAAGCATTGGTCATTTCCTTGAAAGTGGAATTCGACCCCGCTGGTAGTCACATGTACCAGCACAGCGCTCCTTTCTCCAGGGATTCGCCAAACTTCTTTAAGAACATTGACTCAAGCTCTATTGCCGTCAAGTCATTGCTCTTTACCATTGCCATGTATTCCCTTACATGCTCTTTGGGATCAGTGGTCCCATCATACTTTTTTAAGAACATGAACTTGAAATTCTTAGGAGTTGGGGCTGGAGCCGCTTCGGGCTTAAATGGCAACTCCCTGTATTGGTCTATGTCAAGCTCATCTTCGGTCTTTGTTATCCCCGGTACGCTCTCGAGGCACTTTTCTACGCGTGCCTCGACGAGAGCTTCAACGCGTGCCTCGACGCGCGCCTCATTCTCCCTGGTCAACCTTTCAACGTCGACCGACGATGTTGTTTCTGCCACGGTGGGAATCGTCCCGAAGCGTGGCGTTGCGCCTGGTATGTTTTTCGAACCCCCAGACGTGGCCCCATTGGGAGGTCCCCCTGTTATCGCGCCCGTAGGAACGAAGATCGGGATGCCTCCATTTGAGACCGAAGGCTGGGTGCCGTTCGGTGCTGAACTGTTCCTCGCCTCCAACAAGGCACGGAACTCGGCGTTGATGTGTGCTTGCTCATCCTGCCGTTCTTGAAGGGTTTTGAGAAAAGCAACAACAAAAGCTTGAAAGGCTTCGGTTGTCATCAGAGAGGAAGACTGTTGGTTCGACGAAACGTTAGTCTGATCATCCAGATCTCTACTGCTCTCAGCCATTTCGTTGTCGAGAAAATTATATGCTTTAACGAAAAAAGAACGTTAACCTTTGGAACAAAGCGTTTCTGCTTATATCCCCACAGACGGCGCCAATTTGTATGGGCCTAAATCAGTTTAGGAACACAAATCGAATTTGGGTTAGAATATAAGCAAAACTTCGTATCAAAGTCGATAAAATGCCAATAATAAGCATAAAATACGAGAAAATAACTGGATTTCAATATATTGCAATGAGTACAAAATTTGGCAGAGTTTCTGTATGTATTTCTGAATGCGTACAATACAAAATCAAGTACTATTTATAGGCCCAGGGGCCTTGCCCGCGTCTTCCACTATCAGTCATGCTTTGACCCACGTTCTTGGCATTAATGGGAGGGGTTAGTGGGCTGAAGTAGTGGGATGCGGAGCCGCTAGAACCGAGGCGATTCACCGAGGTGCATATATGTGACCTCGGTGGTGAGGCCTTGCTGTTTGACCGAGGTGGGCATTACCGAAGCTCAGCTTGCAGCTCGCCTTCGGTGACGACCCCGGTGTCTGATCGGTGATTAACTCTGTTGCTTCGGTTATTGGTTCGTCATCACGTGCCCGGTGGTTGTTAATTTATCTTATTGGGGCGATTCATAAGCGGGCTGATTTTTACCCAATACACTTCTAAGCTTCAATTTATTTAGTAACCGCACTAAGGCTTCTATAGTCTTTAAGAAAAAGCTATTGAAACAAATATTGAAATTTTCTTTCCAAATTAAGTTTGATAATAATTTTAGGATTAGTGACAATGTAAATTTACAAAGCCAAATGAATTTAATTTGTGAAGGTTTTCGCATGAGTGTTGATCTTTTGAGGTGTTACAACGAGGGTATACAAATCCAAATGTGTTTTTTTTCTTTTTAAGGTTAAAATGCTTATGTTGTTAATGATAACTACTGTAGAGAAGAATTTTTTTTTCTAAGCTCGTAGTGACCTGTGAGATGTGGCACAGAATCTGTAGCATGACTATTAAATATGTTTATATTATTATAATTACAATTATGTGCAAAGCATGATAGTTAACTATGGTTAAGTACTAATAATTATAGTTAAATGGAATCACATGTCATTTGCTTATTAGTTGCGTGTAAATATTGATTCGGGTAAATTTTTACCATATAGTAGGGCATATAACTTGAATATGAGTAACAAATTAGGGTGAAAATCATTTACATCCTCAACTTTTCTCTAAAAATCAAACTCCCTTCTCAACTATTAACAATAGTCATTCTACCAGCATTCATCGTATACGATATCTATTTTGCATTTGACATTTTCATTTCAACATTTATGTGATACATTTTTATATTATTATAAAAAAATTAATGAACATGTTCTACCTATTATATTATATTATATTATATTATATCTTATTATAGTAATTTAAGTTTATTTATATTATAATCATTTTATGGAAATATTACCAAATTAACGCTATATTTATAATTTTTATTTCGGTATTAAGTTCACTAAGTATGTATTTATGTATATAATCTCTCCTTTCCCTCTCCCTCTCGCCCTCTCCCCCTCTCTCTCTGTGTGTGCATATTTATTTAAATTTTAAATTTACCTTACTCTTTATTTTATATATGTATTTTCGAGTTTTGAATATCATAAATGAAATTATAACTTAAAATATATTTTAAGTATAATATATGATACTTTAATTTGTTATAAAATCTATCGTTGTTTTTAATATATTTTTTTATGTATTGCATGCACTAAGCATATGATTTTAAAGTTCACTTCATTTTATAATTAATTATCTCATAAACCTTATGTTTTCATTAACATAAGCATGTGGAACAAAGCTGCAATTTTCAAGTCATACTGGGATCTAGCTCACAAGCAAGAAGTGTTGTGGATTAGATGGATACATTTATCCTACATAAAGGGCAGACATGTGGAGGATATCCCTTTCCCTCAGCAAACAAGCTAGGTAGTTAGAAAGATTTTGGAGGCAAAGAGCATTAAGAACAGATATATACTTCACTTAATGAAAACAAAGGTTTGATCAGGCATATATACCCACAACTGCTTGGCATCAATCCTATAGTAGACCGTGATATTTCCAAGAGACACCACTATTGAAGGACTAGTTTCTTATATGTGTTCCTTTACTTTGTTAAGTGCGGAATAGATAAAAGTAAGTAAATGAACACTGAATTTTAGTTCACTTGGTTATAAGATTTCCTTCTTACTAACCTAGGACTAACTCTAATTCTATAGCGGCCCCTTTCACAATCAGTGAAGTTTCTTCAAGTACAAGACTTGACTGATGTGTACTTTAACAGAACTTCTATGAAAGTAAATAGTACAACTCAATAGATCCTACTACATATGAACTAAGACAGAGAACAACAAGAATCAACCTAAGGAACAGGTTCTTCACTTAGTTCCATGTAGCTTAACGACTGCTCAAATATAATTTAGAATTACTTCAATGCATAGCTCTAAATTCTCTGTATTTGTGTGTGCCTTCAACAGATGAAATGCTTCTCAATTTATGGACTTGAAATCTGAGAAGTCTTGAGCAATTAGAACTCCAAATCCCTTTCAGTGTGTGAGTCCTATTTGGACTTCTCACTTGGATAGACGAAATCCTTTAGCTTTATCTCAATCTTATGCAATCTTTTCTATCTCGTGCATCTTTGCATAATTATCAAGATAAACATTAGATTTTAGGATAACAATTAAATTTTCCACTTAATTGATTTTGCATAATTATTTATGCAGCTGCAGTGATCCAAAGGAACATGTCCTTGGATCTGTTCCTTAGTCATCAGTCAAAACTCCATTCTTATCCAAGCTAACATTTTCTCTCTTTTTTATGATGACAAACTCATAGACTTTGCTTCACGTCCTTAATGTCCTGATTCACAACTTGCAACTTAAAAGCAACATTAGCATAAATTAATTTCATCATTAAGGATCAGGTTCTTAAACTGGTTATAAATATTACAAGCAAAATCATACTTACTCTTCCTCATTTTGGCATCATTGAAAAGGTTGCATAAGTAAAAATTATATTAAGCAATAGAACAATCAACTCATAGCCTTTGAGGCAACTCAAAATGCAAGCATAATACGACAAAAGCAACTGCATTTGAAATGATATTAGCATCGAAGATATAACATCATAAGCAATAGATTATCAACCAGGCGAAACAAGCTAAGAGCAAATACTACTAAACTATTCAAAAACTAGAAAAGAAAAAGACTAAGGCACTAGAACTAGTCGGGATACTACTGGACAAAAGATGACTTTTAGGTTTGGGTTTTTTGGTGTTGGAAGGACCAGGTCCTTGAGTTATGCTCTACAGCATTTCAAACATTTGTTTGAGCATTCCCTCATTAGAGTCTTTGGCCTTGGAAGCCTCAGTTTTCCAGAAATTCCTTTCTTCCTCCAACCTCTTGATCTCAGCAGCCTGCACCATAATTTGTTGTCTCAAGGCTCTTACCTTTTTATTCAAAGGCTTCTTCCCTGTACCAACCATATTAGGTTCAGCCTTGACATTCATATCACAACTAACCAAGGTGGCAACATTAAACCTTTCCTTTTTAGTAGCATTCTTGACCTCTTTTGAGGGAATCCCCGACTTGCCAGAATGAACCCAAAAGGAAGCGAATGCTTCTTTTTTCTAGTGACAACTCTCTTGATTAAGTGAATCATAAACCTGGGCCAGTTTATCTGCTTGTCGGTATCCAACAGCTCCATAAGGACCAGGTCTATAAAACTAAATATCCCTCTCTTTTACTGCCTGGGTAACATTATTTTATTCACAAACTTAAACAGCAATTGGTGTTGGGGTTGCATCTCACTTTTCTCTACTGCCCTAGAGTCCTCCTCATGAGGATTTTCAGCAAATTTTCTGGTGATTTCTAGGTCAGTAGAGAAATTTGTCAAATCAGGCCAAACCTTCTTGATGTAATCATCATACCCAATAGAAGGAATATTCAGCAGTTCCCCCAACTCCTTTGTGTCAAAAGTAATCTCCTTATCTCACACAAAACTAGTCACCCTATCACCTTCTATAGTACAATTAAAGAAAAATTCTGCAACTTCAGCCTTTGCAATTTTTCCTCTAATCTTAAGGATTATGTCCTTCCATCCTTACTTTTCCAGCTTTTGCAGTAGCCAAATCATACCTTCCTCCTCTGTATCAGTCACTACTCTTCCTTTCAAAACTTTTCTTTTCCTAATGTCATCATGCACAGCTTTCCGAGCCTCTTCTTCCTCCTCCTCACTATCACTCTCATCACCTCCAACAGCCTCATCCTTCTCAGAATCAGTACTTTTATCAACAAGAGTTCTCTTTGTAGAGGATCAGGTTCTCTTAGAAACAGGACCAGCAGAGGATTTATGATTAGTCTTTGCAGACATCCTTTGAGATGTTTTTCTTTTTTTGGTCAAAGGAACAGCTTCCTCAGACTCTTCTTCAGAATCATCAACTACCACCACAGGCTCAGGCACCTGTTTATGCTTATCTTTCCTACTTCTCTCAAGAGCTTCAGACATTCTTTCATCAGCAGCCCTCACAATACTCCTGGTTCTTCTAACCTCACTTATAGGAGTTTGAATAGAAGGAACAGTTCCTTTACCCTTTGCAGAACTTTTTCCTTGGCTTTTCTTCTTAAGTCCAGGTTTATAGCTATCACTAATCTTATTAAGCCTAGCATTAGTTGCAGTAAGTTCTGTAGGATCAATAGGACCCTGTTTCTCCAATTTTATTTTCATGCCTCTTACATTGGTCAAATCAATTATAGGCCTATCACTGTCACTAATAGCCTCATCAGCATCCACAACATCCACCATATCTTCATCATCTATGGGTGCTCTAAAAGAAATCTTTGGAGACCGTAGAGACTCATGCATGGAAGCCCATATACCCTTCACATCCTCCTGTTCTCCCTCATCCTCTGGAACATGCAAACCTAACTCTTCTATTTTTTCACCCTGATCATCAACAACATTAAGAGGTTTGCATAGTTTACCTTAAATTGATATAGGATCATATCTCTGGACAAGTCCTCCACTTGTTTCAGTGTCTCTGCAACATTGGGAACTGATCCTTCCCCCTGAGTTTCAGGTTCAGGGTTTTGAGAGTGGGATTTTCTGCGTCTGGTGACGTAGTGTCCATGGATGAAGTTGGGTTTGGAACTGATGGTTGTTCGGTGGTGAGAGTAGGAGAGTTAGTTTCAGGTGAAAGAGACATAGCAATTATACGTTTTAGAAGATAGGTCACAATTCTTTCTGAAATTTTGAAAACAACTTGAAGAAAATAATGTGAGAAGAGTCGGTGAGTGTGTGTGATTATATAGGAGTGATTTTGGTAGTAGATTTTGAGTATAAGAATGATTCACTTACCTCATTGAATGAATTTCATATGTTAAAGGACTCTTGGAAGTCTCCCAAAAAGAGCCATTATGATATGAGAGTCCAAGTGGTTTTGGAACTGTCTTTGATGGGACTCTTATTCAGAACATATAACACAAGTGGGATTCATCCTAATTTCAAGATACCTATAGCTTTTAACCTATAATAAAATCTGAATAATGAAGAGTACATACCTGAGATTGTGACAAAGGAACAGTTTCCACTCCTAATTTTAATCAATTTTACAATCTAAAATTCTAAGAACATAAGGGTAACATCATTAAAATTTAGCAAACTTAAGTAGAAATCATGGCATAGAGTATACAATTAAGTATTGAACTGAGCTGAAACTTCAAATTGACTCAAATAAATTCTTTTTAAACCAAAGTTTCTAGCCAATTTTTGAAGTAAAGCTAAGTAGACTTAGGTGAATTTTATCATTCCTAATTCTAACCTATTTCTTTCAAAATGATCTCTACTTAATGCCTTTGTGAAAATATCAGCAATTTTTTTTAGTGGGACAAAAAGCTATAGTGATCAAACCCTTCTCATAATTGTCTCTCAAGAAGTGATGACTTATGTCAATGTGTTTAGTCCTTTTGTGATGCATTAGATTCTTAGTCATATTTATTGCACTAGTATTATCGCAATAGATAGGAACCGTTCCTACATCAACACCAAAATCTTGTAATTATTATTTTTATCCACAACAATTGAGAACAACATGAGGCAGCTGCCACATACTTAGCTTCTGCAGTGGAAAATGCCGCTGAATTCTATTTCTTGGTTCCCCATGAAACCAAACATTCACCAAGAAAATGTGTCATACCTGATGTACTTTTTTTGTCTACAAGAAAACCTGCATAATCAGCATCAGTATAACCAACAAGATTAAAGTTTCTACCTTTAGGATATCAAAGTCCAAAGGGACATGTTCCTTTCAGATATCTTAAAATTCTTTTAACAACTTTCAAGTATGATTCCTTAGGGTCTGATTGAAATCTAGCACATAAACCAACACTAAACACAATATCAGGTCTACTAGCAGTAAGGTTAGCAAAGAACCAATCATGCCTCTATACAATTTTTGATCAACTAAATTATCATGTTCATCAAGTTCTAACATAGTGCCGGTGGCAATTGGTGTATCAATTTCCTTAGTATTGTCCATGTCAAACCTTTTAAGTAGTTCCTTAACATATTTTTGTTGGTGCATCATAGTTCTATTTGAGGTTTGCTTGATTTGTAAACAGGGTAAAGAAATTGAGTTCACCCATCATGCTCATCTCAAACTCATTCCCCATCAAACTTGAAAACTCCTTACTTAACTTTTCACATGTAGCACCAAAAAATTATATCATCTACATAAATTTGAACAATTAAGAGATGTTTACCTTTTTCTTTCAAAAACAGTGTGCTATCAATTTTACCTCTTTTGTATCCATGTTGAAGTAGGAACTTAAACAATCGTTCATACCAAGCCCTTGGTGCCTGCTTGAGCCATACAAAGCCTTGTCTAACTTGTAAACATGTTCAGGGAATTGTTCATTTTAAAAACCTAGTGGTTGTTTGATATACACTTCTTCCTTCAAATAGCCGTTCAGAAATGCGCTCTTGACAATCCATGTAAGTAGCAAATGCTATAAGAAGTCTTATTGCTTCCAATCTTGCATCTGGAGCAAAAGTCTCATAATAGTCAATGCCCTCTTCTTGGCTATATTCCTGAACAATCAATCTGGCTTTATTTCTAGTTACCATACCATCCTCATCAAGTTTGTTCTTGAAAACTCATTTTGTTCTTATAATGGACATGTTCCTTGGATTGGGTTCCAGATGCCAAACTTGACTTCTTTGGAATTAATTCAACTCCTCCTGCATAACATTGATCCAATCTGCATCCTTCAGTGCCTTTTTTACATTTTTGGGTTCAACAAGAGATAAGAAGGCACTAAAGGCACACAAATTGTGATTCTTGATTGCAGATCTTGTTTGAATTCCAGCAACTTTATCTGAGATTATCTAATCCACATGATGTGAACCTTGATATTTGTAAGGCTTCAGTACTAGTCCATCATGTGGGTTTTCATGCTGAAGAACAGTTCCTGTTGTAGTAGCATTGCCAGTTTGAGGGGTGAATGTAACATTTGTTTCCCTTGTCTCTGTGCTACCCTTTTCAATTTCAGATAAGGGAACTGTTCCTTGTTATTCCATTCTCATAGGTTCACCAGACACAAATTATATTTGTTGAGAAACGGGTTCATCATGCCTCAACATTCCAATTTCTTCATCCTCATGTACCTGTTCTTGAGATAGATTGTCAGATTCATCAAACTTAACATGCATGCTTTCTTCTATTTTCATGGGTTTCTTGTTAAATACTCTATAGGACTTGCTATTTAATGAATAACCAATAAAGACTTCCTCATCACTCCTAGGATCAAATTTTCCTAAGGCATCATTTCCATTATTGTGAATGAAACATGTGCAGCCAAAAGCCCTAAGATGTGCAATATTAGGTTTTCTTCCTTTAAGCAACTCATAGGGGGTCTTTTCTAACAATGGTCTTGTCATGCATCTATTGATTATATAGCAAGAAGTATTAATAGCTTCAGTCCAAAAACTTTGTGGAAGATTTTCAGATAACAACATGGTCCTAGCCATTTCTTCTAAGGTCCTATTTTTCTTTTCAACTACTCCATTTTGTTGTGGAGTTCTAAGTGAAGAGAAATTATGATCAATGCCATTTTCATTACAGAAATTGAAGAACATCAGATTTTCAAATTCAGTACCATGATCTGACCTTTTAGCAACAATATGACTGTATAGAGTTCTTTGAGCATTCTTAGCAAATATTGAAAATACATTAAATGCTTCTTCCTTAGATGCACGAAATATAGTCCAAGTAAATCTAGAATAATCATCAACTAGTACCATAACATATTTCTTACCCCCATGACTCATTGTTCTCATTGGTCGACAAAGATCCATATGGACCAGTTCTAAAGGTTTGGTAGTACTAACCTGTTTATTTGGTTTAAAAGAAGACTTTACCTGCTTCCCCCTAGCACAAGCATCACAAACTCTTTCTTCCTTGAACTTGATGTTAGGGAGACCTATCACCAAATCCTTAGAAACTAGTTTGTTTAATAGTGAAAGACTAGTATGACCAAGTCTTTTGTGCCATAGGAGGAGATCATTTTGCATTATACTTAAATAACTCATTTTGCATTACACTTAAATAACTCATACTCCCATCAGCTAGTGACAAGAGATCTACTTTATAGAAATTTCCATATCTATTTCCCTGCAATCTCACCAGATCCTTGTTTAGTCACAAAACAACTAGTAGATGAAAAATTCGCATTGTTACCTTTGTCACACAGTTGAGATATGCTCAATAGACAGTGTTTCAGTCCATCTACCAGAAAAAAATAATCAATGCTATGTGAGTCACACTTGCCTACCTTTCCAATGCCAATAATTTCTCTTTCTTATCATTTTCGAAGGAAACACTTCCTCCTTGAAAAGCTGAGAGTGAAAGAAACAGTTCCTCGTGACCTGTCATATGCCTTGAGCAACCACTGTCTATGTACAATTTGTGGTTTCTCACCTTCACTCTAGTCTGCAAAAGAAAACTAGGGGTTAATTTTAAAAACCAAAACTAGTTTGGGTTTCTTTCTTTGAGAAAAAAAGATGAATCAGATCTTTCTTAGCCAAGAATGGTAATGCTTTCTTTGTGTGAATAATTTTCTTAGCTACATATTTCTTGACATGTTAATAGGACATGTTCCTTTGTGTAGCTTTTTCCAAAGATTGACAATTTTGTTTTAAATGATCAGTGTTCCCACAGTGTGTGCATAACTAATTTTCAAGAAGAGTCAGATACTTACTCTTTGGATCAGATTTGGACAGTGATTGAGATTTCCTAAACCCAATACCTTTTCTATTATTACTCTAATTTTCATGTAACCATTCTAATGCCTCAGAGGACTTGTTCTATTTAATAGTTTTGTTCAATTCCTCTTTAGTTTTAATTATACTCTCTTCTAAAGATCTTATCTTTTCATCTTTCTTATACATTTCATCAATTGTCAATTTCAACTTCTCTTCAGCAATAAGCAGATGAGAATTTGCATTGCCTTTACCTTTATCAAATGTCTTGGTTTCTAAATTTTTATTTTGTAATTCCTGAACAGTTGATTCAAGTGTGAGGATCTGTTCCTTCAGCATGCCGTTTTTCCTTTTAAAAGAGTCATTTTTTACAACAGTTTTCTTGTATTCAGTTCCTAAACATTTAATCTCATCATGCAGTTGTTCTTTCACATTACTTAGAGATTTAAGCTCGTCTAACACAATGTGAAATACTTTGACTATCCTCTCTCTAGGCATGCCTTTTAAACTATGTTTGAGTTGAAAAATAATTACCTCAACATCTTCTTCATTGTCTGAATTTCCAAGAGCCATTAGAGAAAGTTCATCATCTAGATCATCATCAAATTGTTCATCTTCACTATCTTGCCAACCAGCAACCATAGCCGTTGGAGATCCACTTTTCTTGCGGACATGTTCCTTAGTCTTTCTTCTTTTTTAAACATACTTCTTTCTCCATTATTCTTCCATAAATGGGTATTTGCTGATGTAGTGCTCCATGTTTCCATATTTGAAGCATTCTCCTCCCTGTTTCATGTCAGAAGATCTACCTTGTCCACTAAATCTGTTTTTCTTATTTAGCAATCTTTGAACATTTCTAGCTATTAGGACCAGTTTCTTTTCATCATCAATAGATTTGCTAGCAGTAGATAAAGCTAAATTAGGTTCAGTTTTAACTGGCTCTCCTATGTTCTTGACTTTCTTCCTTAGTTCATATGTTCTTAGATTACCTATAAGTTCATCTAAGGGGAGAGTAATTAGATCCTTAATTTCAATGATGGCACATGCCTTAATTTCTCAAGAATCTAGAAGTACCCTAGTCAAGATCTTTTCAACCCTTTCTTCTACAATTAAGATTCTTCCAAGAGAGATAAATTAAGTTGCAATAGCATTTAACCAAGTGTACATTTGAGAAATTGTTTCTCCATCTCTCATTTTAAAATTTTCATATTCAGCAAAGAGAAGTGCACCTCTAGATCTTTTAACCTGATTGGTTCCTTTATGAGCAACCTGCAATGCATCCTAAATTTTCTTACTAGTGGTGCAGCCTTGAATCCTAGTGTATTCATCAGGACTAAGTCCACAGATAAGCCATTTCTTAGCCCTAGCATTTTTCTCCCACTGCCTCAATTCATCACCATTGCGTTCCTTCCTAGTTTTGGGAATATCTTTGCCTTCAGCATCCTTCTTTATCGAAATTATGGGACCCTCAGTGATTATGTCCCAAAGTTCATAATTTTCAGCTTGAAGGTGATCTCTCATTCTCTCTTTCCACCAAGAATAGTACTTATCATTGAAAAATGGTGGCCTAACAGTGGACTGACCCTCAGAGTTTCCTTATGATGCACTCATTCTAATCCTAAGGTGTTAGTCTCTTCAAGGATAACATGCTTTGATACCAATTGATATTCCCCAAGACACACCATTACTGAAGGACCAATTTCTTATATGTGTTCCTTTACTTTGTTAAGTGCGGAATAGATAAAAGTAAGTAAATGAACACTGAATTTTAGCGTGGAAAAACCCTAGGACTTGCGATCAAAAAACCACGACCTACTCTCTCAAGTAGGATTTCAACTTCACTATTTGAAAGACTCACTTGGTTACAAGACTTCCTTCTTACTAACCTAGGACTAACTCTAATCATATAGCGACCCCTTTCACAATCAGTGAAGTTTCTTCAAGTACAAGACCTGAATGATGTGTACTCTTACAGAACTTCTATGAAAGTAAATAGTACAACTTAATATGTCCTACTACAGATGAACTAAGACTGAGAACAACAAGAGTCAACCTAAGGAACAGGTTCTTCACTTAGTTCCATGTAGCTTAACGACTGCTCAAATACAATTTAGAATTACTTCAATGCTATAGCTCTAAACTCTTTGTATTTGTGCGTGCCTTCAACTGATGAAACGCTTCTCAATTTATAGACTTGGAATCTGAGAAGTCTTGAGAAATTAGAACTCCAAATCCCTTCCAGTTTTTGAGTCCTATTTGGACTTCTCACTTGGATAGACGAAATCCTTTAGCTTTATCCCAATCTTCTGCAATCTTTTCTATCTCGTGCATCCCTGCATAATTATCAAGATAAATATTAGATTTTAGCATAACAATTAATTTTTTCGCTCAATTGATTTTGCATAATTATTTATTCAGATGCAGTGATCCAAAGGAACATGTCCTTGGATCTGTTCCTAAGTCATCAGTGAAAACTCCAAGCTTATTGATGCAGCCCGAACACGTGTTGATTATGTGTTCGATCCACCAAGGCCAATGACACGAAGCCAAGCCAAACTTCTGCACGATGTCCATATTCACTTGGCTTGGCAAAAGGAAAGAAACTACTCCGAAGCTAAGTATTCGAGCTCAAGAACCGAAGGCTTCATCCACAAGCTTGAGCTCGAAGAAACTGACTGAACCCAACCGAGCACTCAACATCGGCGCCGAAGTAAAGGCAAGAATCGAAGGAAGGGCGATCGATGTCAAGTATGAGCTGAATTGAGCTGCCGAGCATCGAAATGAAGAAGCTTGAGCTCAAGTGTTCGAAGTCACGTGTTCGGTTAAAAGAGTAACCGAACACTCATTAGGCAGCCCTGCGTGGCTTACTCCTATTGGTCGCCTGTGACCATTTACTGCTTTATCCTTAGCATAGTCTATAAATACTCCATTTCCATTTCATTGTAATGAATGAAGTTATTGTTGAATGATTAAACATAGCAAGTGCTATTGTGAGTCTCTGATGGAGCCGAACCCCGGCGTGGGATTTTAAAGAACTTGTGTCAATCGGTGTGAATCGTTTTGAACATTTTCTTCTTGATCATTCAATTTACAAGAAGCGTTGTCTTTCTTGAGGATTGTTGCTTAGTATAGGTGATTCTGGACCTTCATTCGATCGAGCTTGAGACAAGTTCCTCACTGTTCTTTCGAATCGAAGCAAGTCTTGTCTTGCTTCTATCTTTTATTTCTTGTTGTTTCTTCCGCGTTTTCGTGTTTAGCTAACCCTTCGGGTTTGCTTGCACCATCTTGGTATCAGAGCAAGGTTTTAGTTTGTTCTTACAACCTCAAATCATGTTCGTTATATTCGTGCTTGTGTCTCCAGTTTCAGCTTTCTTCCTTGTTGTGGATTGTTGTTGCTGTGGTGTTTACAAAAAAAAAAAGTAGAAAAAGAAAAATTAAAAAATTTTGGTTGTTTTATTTTGTGTTCACCACTGTCCAAGGATTGATTTGAGCACCCGACGTACAACGTTTGTGACTAGGGTTTCTCGACAATTTTTGGACTGTTTTGAGCTTAGTGGTGACTGATCTCGAACTCCAGTGTGTTCTTGGTTGTCTCGATGAAGCCTGGTGGTTCTTGATTGATTTGGGTTTATTTTGTGCTTAAATTTCGAAGTTCTAAAGGTTTGAACCGTCGTCCGTACACCGGGAAAATTGTTACGATTTTAACAGTGAACGGATAACGAGGAGCTGAGTCTTAGCTCAAGAACTTTGAACTACATTCCTCTGTTATTGTTGTTACCGGAGTTGAAAGAAGCAACCCAAACTCTGTTGAAATTCGTGGTCAGTGAACGAAGTTAAAGTTGTCCGTACACCGGAGCAAAACCTTCACTGTTCCATTGAAGAAGAAAGGGGTAAAGTGTAAAGATCAAAACCCCAGGTGAAAAGTTGTCGGCTAGAAAAGGGAATTGAATAAGGTAAAACCCTATCCGTACCAAGGAGGGACCACTCTTGTACGGACAAGAGTTGGCGTGATCGAAAAAGATTTCGAAGAGAAATCGAAGGGTAGATTCTCCTAGGTTCTCACTTTTCTTGTGTTCGATAAATCTAGTTAGTGGATCTTTTAAGTAATCCTTCCTACTCGGGGTCGTACTAACTCATTTTGATCTTATAGGGACTCGTGCGTGGGGTGACCGAAGTCCAACTATCATAGAAAATTCTTTGACTTCCGAAGCGCAAGAGTAAATAGCGTCTGTTCCATCGAGTCGTATCAATTCACGACATTGTAACTTGTCAAATTCAAAGGAACTGAGAGAAGTTGATCAATCGAGGAAGCCATTGGCTACAAGTTCTTGAGTGACCAAGACCGAACCCTTAAATTGAGTGAACCCGAGTGCCACCCATCAAAGGTGAGGGAGTTTGTGAGGTGCTTTCTAACCGTAACATTTTGTTTGGTCTTTGGTTCGTGCAGGTACCATGGCTGGGAATGGAGGCGATGGCAAAGGCATTGAGAAGCCCAAAGTGTCGTTAGCCGATCTCATGGCTGCGATACAAGGCATCAGTGCCGAAGTAAGAGGAGTGAGTGCTCGAGTAGCTCAACTCGAGCAAGGAAGTGTGTCCGTGGCCTTACTTGGGTCCGGCATTGGAACTAGCAACTCCACTCCGATGAAGCCTGAGCTGTATGCTGAGCTTATTCGACAATATCAGTTGAAAAGCGAGCCAATTCGAAAGGAAGTTTTGGGCAATCCCCAAACACAACAAAACTTGGGCAATCCCCAGGCTGAGAATCAACACTTAAGTAATCCCCGAAGTGAAAGAATACCACTTCGGGTGGCCCGAAGACAAATTGAGGTCGTTGATGAAGAGGTGGATGAAGGAGAATTTCCTGATGCCGTACCTGAATATGAGCAGCCGTTCGCTCAACGAAGGCAAGCTCACCGAGGTCATGGAAATTTCCGAGGTCGAGTCCGAGGAGCAAATGTTGATCGATATATTGAGCGCGAGGCTGATGATCGCTATGATGAGTATCCCGAACAAGTTCGTCGTGTTCGAGACTCAAACTTGAGCAGTGTTAAGATCACTATTCCACCCTTTAAAGGAACTAGTGATCCAGATGAATATCTTGAATGGACGCTTAAAATGGAGCGAATCTTCAAAACCAATGAGATGACCGATGAGAGAAAAGCTGCCCATGCCATTGCTTCGTTCGAAGCGTATGCATCTAAATGGTGGGAAGCTGACAAAAGGCATAGACGAAGGAATGCCTATCCCAAAGTCAATACTTGGCCACAGTTGCAGAGAGCCATGGATGGTAAGTATTTGAGTGCTAAGTACAGGCAAACTCAATTACAAAATCTCTATGAGCTAAAGCAAGGATCTAAGTCAGTCCAAGAATATCATGATGATTTCGAAAGAGTTCGATTGAATCTTGATCTGGTAGAAGATGAAGAACAAGCCACTATTCGATACAAGAATGGTTTAGCTCAGGATGCGTCATCTCAATTGAGGCTTCACGTGTACCACACGTTGGAAGATCTGTTCGAAGCTGCCACCGAAGCTGAGAAATTGGTGAAGGACGATAAGGCAAACCGGTATCGAGGAGTCACTACTTCTACTCCATTGAACCGAGGTAAAGAATGGAAGAGTCCTAATCCAACAAGTGCTAACACTGTTCGAGATTCGAAGAAATCCTTCGAAAGGGGTGTGACCGTTAACCAACCAAGAGAAGTGGGAGGTAAAGTTCAACTAAACTCTCCTAGTGCTTCAAATATTCAGTGTCATAAATGCAAAGGTTATGGTCACATGGCAAAAGAGTGTCCAACTCGCAAAGTTATGCTTTTGCTCGAAGATGGAACCATCCATGAGCAAGCGAGTGACACCGAGGAGGAATATATCGAGGAGATTGACCGAGCTGAACAGGATGATGGTCGTGAAGCTGCCGAAGCTGATCATCCGGAAATATTTCTTGTGGTTCGAAGGAATTTGAGCTGCATGACTCTCGAAGAAGAGGACAACCAAAGAGAAAATCTTTTCCATGCCCGATGTCGAGTGAGAGGGAAGGTGTGTTCGATGATCATTGACTTAGGTAGTTATGCAAATGTAGTGAGCCAAACTTTGGTTTCACAAATGGGACTATCTACCTTGAAACATCCCCACCCTTATAAATTGCAATGGTTGAACGAGTGTGGAGAATTGAGGGTTGTCAAACAAGTGTGGATCAAGTTTAGAATTGGAGAATATCAAGATGAAATGATGCTCGATGTGGTACCGTTGCAAGCTTGTCATTTGCTATTAGGTCGACCATAGCAGTATGACCGGTCGGTTGTTCACAATGGAAGATCCAACACTTACACTGCAAGGCTCGAATGGAAGTGTTTTATACTCAAACCCTTGTCTCCAAAACAAGTCACCGAGGACTATAAACGGATGAAAGAACTGAAAGAAGCGGCCAAAGCTAAGCTTCCGATGGGAATAAAATTGGGGGCCGAAGACACAATCTCACTGCCTAAAGTAAAAGGAATCTATGCAATCATGCAACAGGGCGAGTATCTACGAGGCAATGACAACGATCAGATGATGATTTGCCTCGTGCACAAGGGTATCTTTCTAAACTCTAATGATGATTTTTCTAACGATAACCCTTTGCCTAGTGCTGTACAAAGTGTTTTGCAGGACTTCGGAGACATGTTTCCCGAAGAAATACCAGTTGGATTACCTCCGTTGAGAGGAATCGAGCACCAAATTGACTTCGTACCGGAGTCTCAAATCACCAACAAACCTGCATACCGGTGTAATCCTGAAGGCACCAAAGAGCTCCAAAGGCAGGTTGATGAATTGTTGAACAAGGGCCTTGTTCGAGAAAGCTTGAGTCCTTGCGTCATTCCTGTTATACTTGTCCCAAAGAAAGATGGAACATGGCGAATGTGTGTTGATTGCCGAGCAGTCAACAAAATAATGGTAAAGTATCGTCATCCTATCCCTCGATTAGATGACATGCTAGACGAGTTAAGTAGTTCTCCATGCTTTACGAAGATAGACCTCAGGTCCGGTTACCACCAAATCCGAATGAAACCCGGAGACGAGTGGAAAACCGCATTCAAGACCAAGTTCGGTCTCTATGAATGGTTGGTGATGCCTTTTGGCTTATCCAATGCACCGAGCACATTTATGCGACTGATGAACCATGTGCTCAAACCGTTCATAAATAAGTTTGTTGTCGTTTACTTCGATGACATACTTGTTTATAGTAGATCTGTGGATGAACATGTCGAACACCTAAGGCTAGTGCTTGATAAGCTTAGAGAAGAGAAGTTATACGCTAACTTCAAGAAATGTGCCTTTTCTGTCGAACGTGTAGTCTTTCTAGGATTCGTTGTCAGTGCTAATGGTGTTGAAGTCGACGAGTCAAAACTCGAAGCCATCAAAGATTGGCCAACTCCAACCTCAGTATCACAAGTTCGTAGCTTCCATGGCTTAGCTAGCTTTTACCGAAGGTTTACTCGTGACCTTAGCACCGTGGCAGCTCCTTTAACCGAGCTGGTTAAGAAAGACCATCCATTTGTGTGGGAAGAGTCCCAAGAAAGGGCTTTCCAAGAGTTGAAACGGAGGCTTTGCTCTACCCCGTTGTTGCAACTCCCTGACTTCGGCAAAGCATTCGAAGTCGAGTGTGATGCGTCCGGAGTTGGGATTGGAGGAGTGCTGATGCAAGAATCGAAGTCGATCGCTTACTTTAGCGAAAAGCTTAAGGGTGCAACCTTGAACTACTCTACGTTTGACAAGGAGTTGTATGCCCTCGTTCGAGCACTCGCCCATTGGCAACATTATTTATGGCCTCGAGAGTTTCTGATTAAAAGTGATCATGAATCTTTGAAACATCTCCGAGGTCAGGAGAAACTGAACCAAACGCATGCCAAATGGGTTGAATTCATTGAGAGTTTTCCCTATGTAATTCATTACAAAAAGGGAAAAGACAATGTTGTGGCTGATGCGCTATCAAGGAAATTTGCCTTAGCGACCACTCTCGCCTCTAGGCTCATGGGATTCGAAAGCATCAAGTCGATGTATGAAGACGATCCCAAGCTGAAATGCGTTTGTGACACAATCTTGAGTGGCCGAAGGGTTGAGAAATAACAGTGGCACGATGGCTACCTCTTCAACAATGGGAGGGTTTGTGTGCCAGTGTCATCGTGGAGAGAGCTCTTAGTTCGAGAAGCTCACTCCGGAGGCTTGATGGGACACTTCGGAGTCGACAAAACTCTTGGTATCTTAACCGAACAGTTCCATTGGCCAAAAATGCGACGAGATGTGGAAAAGCTTTGCAACGCTTGTCTCGTTCGCAAGAAGGCTAAATTGAAGTCCAACCCTCATGGTTTGTATACCCCGTTGCCTGTGCCTGATCGACCTTGGGTAGATATATCCATGGACTTTGTGTTGGGGTTACCGAGGTCGGGGGGTGGACATAATAGCATCTTTGTTGTAGTCGACCATTTTTCAAAAATGGCTCACTTTATTCCTTGCAAAAAGTGTGATGATGCACAACATGTAGCTACCTTGTTTATTTCTAATGTGTTGAAATTGCATGGTGTGCCTCGTACTATTGTGAGTGATCGAGACTCAAAGTTCTTGAGTCATTTTTGGAAATACTTGTGAGGTGCCCTCAGCACCAAGCTACTATTCTCGACGTCTCACCATCCTCATACTGATGGACAGACCGAGGTAGTTAATCGAACCTTGGGATCTTTGCTTCGAGCAATGACCAACGGCAAGGTGGGAAACTGGGCTGATCGTTTGCCCATGATGGAGTTTGTATACAATCGAACGGTGCATCGAATGATCAATATGACCCTGTTCGAATGTGTGTATGGTTTTAATCCTTTGATTCCACTTTATTTAACCCCATTGCCTCGAGATTCTGTTATTGATTTTGAAGGTACTCATCGAGCCACTGCCTTGATCGAGTTGCATGCAAAGGTGAAGAAAAACCTCGAGGAAGCTTATGCAAAGGTTGCATCGAAGAAAAATAAGGGGCGTAAAAAGCTGGAATTAAAGAAGGGAGATTGGATTTGGGTTCACTTCCGAAAGGAACGCTTCCCGAACCAAAGAAAAGGAAAGTTGACTCTTCGAGGGGATGGTCCATTTCAAGTGCTGACCAAAATCAACAACAATGCTTACGTGATCGACCTCCCTGGTGAGTATAACGTGTCCAACACCTTTAATATTGCTGACTTAGTTCCTTGTGCTGTAGGTCAAACTTCGGAGGACGAGGAGGGCTCGATTTCGAGAACGAAACCTTCTCAAGAAGGGGAGGATGATGCGGCCCGAACACGTGCTGATCAAGTGTTCGATCCACCAAGGCCAATGACACGAAGCCAAGCCAAACTTCTGCACGATGTCCATATTCACTTGGCTTGGCCAAAGGAAAGCAACTACTCCGAAGCTGAGTATTCGAGCTCAAGAACCGAAGGCTTCATCCACAAGCTTGAGCTCGAAGGAAGTGACCGAACCCCAACCGAGCACTCAACATCGGCGCCGAAGTAAAGGCAAGAACCGAAGGAAGGGCGATCGATGTCAAGTATGAGCTGAGTTGAGCTTCCGAGCACCGAAGTGAAGAAGCTCGAACACAAGTATTCGAAGTAATGTGTTCGGTTAAAGGAGTAACCGAACACTCATTAGGCAGCCCTGCGTGGCTTACTCCTATTGGTCGCGTGTGACCATTTACTGCTTTATCCTTAGCATAGTCTATAAATACTCCATTTCCATTTTATTGTAATGAATGAAGTTATTGTTGAATGATTAAACATAGCAAGTGCTATTGTGAGTCTCCGATAGAGCCGAACCCCGACGTGGGATTTTAAAGAACTTGTGTCAATTGGTGTGAATCGTTTTGAACATTTTCTTCTTGGTCATTCAATTTGCAAGAAGCGTTGTCTTTCTTGAGGATGTTGCTTAATATAGGTGATTCTTGACCTTCATTCAATCGAGCTTGAGACAAGTTCCTTACTGTTCTTTCGAATCGAAGCAAGTCTTATCTTGCTTCTATCTTTTATTTCTTATTGTTTCTTCCGCGTTTTCGTGTTTAGCTAACCCTTCGGGTTTGCTTGCACCACTTATCCAAGCTAACAGGCTCAAAATGCCTAATGTTCCAAAATGATGTCGGGCCTAAAGTTGTATTTATAATGTTGCTCATGCTGCAAGTCAAGTTACTTACTGCTGAAAGGTAGATAAAGTGGGGTATCACTTTGAATACAATGTGTCTTTTATCAGAAACATGAGGATTCAGAGATCTATCCTTTTGTCGAATGCAACTTCACTAGAGGCCTATGGCACAGAATTCTTGACTGGATGAGAAGGCAGCAATCTCTACCTACATCATGGGATCAACACCTACAATGGGTCCTGAGAAATGCCAAAGCAAAATCACAGACAACTCATATTTTCATAATGGTATATGATGAGCTTAACTATGGCCTTTGGATGGAAAGAAACTCGCGGAACTTTGAGCAAACAAGTAGAGAAATAGATGGCATTGCTAGAAATGTGGCTTATATGTATAATAATAGAGCTTCTCCAGGTGTTAGACAATTAGTGCAGTCTTGGCTGATTTAGATATTGTTAGGAGGGGATAGGATTAGTGTTAGACTATGTTTAAATCAGACATTGCATTTCCTAGTGTGGTTTAGTTTCTGGTTTAGTTTCCTTTCTATGTAAAGCCGACTGTGGTAGCTCAGCTGAGTTTTGTAATTCCAAAAGTTGGTATATATATATATATATATAAAAACTAATTTTAGTCTAAACTTATGTTCAGTTCATTTATTTCATTACTAACGCCTCTACGCCATATTATTATTTCTTACTCTTTTATTATTTTGAAAATAATATTTATTTATTTTACAGGTTAATTCATAATATTTAGAAAATAGTATATGATTAAAGAAGAAATAAAAATAAATTATGATTATTTAGAGGGTAAAGCAGCTATTTTGAAAAGTTATTTAAAAAAAAAAAAAGAGGAAACTAACGATTGTTCATAATTGATAGGGGATTTTTAAAACAGAGTTGGGAGTGTAGATAATTTTCGCTCGAAACAATTTATGAACAACTGAAATTGCGTGTGAAGCAAATAAATTAGCTAAGGGGCTGATTCCAAAAATGGGAAACCCGTGAAGCAAGGGAATTGTTGGGAGTGGGACGAACATATGTCATTTTGGTAATGAGTTGTGAAACCTAATTACCTAATAGGTAAATATAATTATATAGGTACAAACTACACATGAGCTGAGGAACCAACCATTGAGGGTGATAATTGGCTTGTGCCGTAAAGTATCATTCATTTTTTGGATTCAAGTTACATATATTGACGATTAAAGAACTCTAGTTACTATCGGACATCTGTAAAATTTAATTCGCGCTAATAGTGTTTGTTTATAATTTTTACCATATTATCAATTAATGGTTATTATTGAAATTATTTATAATTATCTTAAAATAGTCTAATTATATCACTATATTCTTCTACTTTGGCAATGTAGAGTATGTTATACTCATCTTTTTACTTTAAAATTTTTTCTTGAGAAGATGCAGATGAGCTCTCAAATTTGCAGTATTGACTGCACACCTTGCATTCCAATACTTGCCACCTATTTTTGTTAGAAGCTTCAAAATCGCTGCATTAGAACTTATCAGTATCTGTTTTCGTCTTTAACTCGTTTTTTTTTTTTTTTTTTTTTTTTTTTTGGTTTTGGAACTAAAAAAAAACTTTTGAGACATAGAAATTAGAAAATATGGTATTGCCAATACCTTTTGGTGCTTCTTGATATCAGGCGATGATGCATATAAGTTTTCACGAACTTGCAACTCGTACATAGGTTTTGGAATTTTTGCATTTGGTCTTTATTATTTTATCTCATGCACTATTGTTCTATCTCTCTCTCTCGAGATTGATTGATTGATTGACGGGGACATATAGCTAGAGTTTTTCATCAATAATAACATTAGTGTGCTAAACAAATCAAATATGTTACTTTAAATTGCAGTTTAAAAAGTAATGAAAAGAATATAAGGTATGCCCATGAGCTCATCCATGTTCTATAGTTATGGGACTAGCTGTAGTGGACTTCACTGCAATTTGGTTTTCATCTTTATAATTTTGGGACCACATTTAGTCTAAAATTAAAGACGCAGGATTGAGGAACCTAATAGCAGGCCTTTTTTGGGGGTTCTTTTCCAGGGGAGCCTAATAGCGGTATACTTGTAGCAATTTATTTTCTTACCGGTATTCGAATTTTACAACAAATTATATTAGATTAACATGATTATTGTGATAATTATGAGGTGTATAATAATAAATTTATAAAAGTTTATGTAACATATATATCATGCATCTAATAGTTTGTTTAAAAATAAAATGTACATAACTTTTACCCTAATTTAGTAGTCCTAACTTTTATCAGTTTTGATTTGCTTTAGGATTTTGTAGGACCTAAATAAATACTTTAAAACGTAATAATCATAAGGGATTTTTACGCTCTATACCCATAAAATTTGAAGTATTTACAAGCGATACCCATTACAAATTATACTACCCATCAAACTAAAAGTATTTACCCAACCTACCCATTTATTATTGTATACCTTTGTTATGCCTTATAGGTGTACACCTTTAAAGTATACTGCATAAATTATGGTATACAAGTCTGGAGGGACATTTATTACTGTATACCTTTGTTATGCCTTATAGGTATATACCTTTATGGTATACTGCATAAACTATGGTATACAAGTCTGGGTGGGTAGAGTGGGTAAATAATTTAGTGGGTAGGTCCGGTAATATTTGAAAGTAGTGGGTAGTGCCTGTAATTATTTTAGATTTTGTGGGTATTTTTGTAAGTGTCCTTAATCATAATTAATAACTCCTATATAGAAGTCAAAGAATGATAAGAACTAACAAACGAATGAGACTTTAAGTAGCTAATAGCCTTCTTAGGGTCTATATTAGCCCGCATATCTATGTTTGGTGCCCAAATACCCAGTCCTCACAACTAATTAAGGGGTCGTCTGGGTATTAGTTAGGGCTTTTTACTTGAAGAGACATACATACCATGAAAATTATTAAAATGGACCTTTTTTTTTTGGAACCTTACCCGATCTATCACTCCAAAGGCGGACCTAAGGCTAGGGGTATGATACCCCTTCGCGGGCAAATTATACTGTGTAAATATGTAAGATTTATTTTTATGTATACACTATATGTTGAATCCCATTAATTTTTTCGTATGTTAACTTGTTTATATTTTGATACCCCTTAACAAAAATTTTGGGTCCGCCACTCGTCATCCCTGTTTTTTCTTTTTAATTTTTTCCCTATTTAAAGAAACAAAAAACTCTAGCCCCCATTTTTCCTCTCTTCTCCTTCCCTCCTTCCACTACCGCCTCCCACCCCTTCCACTACGCCCCCGCCTCCCACCCCTTCCACCACTGACTCACCTTTATCCCCTCTCCTCCAAGTCACCGCCGCCGTCACTGTTACGCTGCCGTCGCCGTCGTTTTTTATTCTTCTTCTTCTTTTTTCTATTTTTTTTTTTTTGAATAACAATGTCGATTTTTCAATCTAAATTCTGGCCAAAACTACGGTGAGGGGTTTGTTTATCATGTTTCTTCTTCTATTTTTAATTTTTTCATAAAAATCCGCTGAGATCTACTAGTTTTTTGTTAAAAAAAATTCTAATGTTTAGATCTAGTATTTTTCTTGTAGAAAATTATATAAATCTTGTATTATATAATTTTATACAAGTTTATACACTTCTATAAATGTGTATAAAGTTGTATAAATTTGTATATGTGTATATGTACAATGAATAAACATAGCTTATACACTTATGTAAATGTGTATAAAGTTGTATAAGTCTATATACACGTGTATGATTAACGAAGAAAGTTACATAAATTTTTAGATTTATGCACTATTATGGATGTTTGCATAAAGTTTAAGGTTTTTGTGTATATTTTTATATTTTTCTTCTTGTATACGCATTTTTCTATGTATATACATGTATAATTTATTATTTTTTGATTGATTTGTGTGTATAAAATTATCAAAAAAATAATGATTTAAACAAAACTAGCAATAATAAAGCCGGTGACATAAAATAATCAATCCCGACAAGAATCCGGCAATTTTCAGTTTTTCAGCCACCGCCGGCTTGCGGCGGCGGCGGTAGGGTGGCCGTCGGCTGGTCAGTGGCCGGGGGGAGCATCACATAGGATTTTTTTATTTTGAGGGACAGTTTAAAAAGAGGGAGAGTGCTACGCCATGTAAATTTTAAAATAAAGGGGTGCTATGCCATGTAAGAAAAAAATGGCCCTTCATTTGTAAATTCCTTGCTTTGAGTTGCTATTTCTGGAAAAAGAAACTATTGGTTATGCGGGTATTAGTAATGCAGGTTTTATTTATAGGGTATTAATTATGTAGGTATTAGTAATGTGGGTATTAGTTATGCGGATATTAGTTATAGTGACATTTAGTAATATAGAGATTGTAATGCAAATATTATTTTTTGCTAAATCATTGACATATTACAAATTGATATACAGTATATAACTAAAAATATTTGTTTATTCTTCAAGAAATAAAAATAATTCTATCATTATGAAGGTAGTTTTGTCATTTTAAAATGCTAATACATGTATTGCTAATACCCACATTATTATTCCACATTTCATTCCGCATAAAATAATACATAGATTCTCGCATAATTAATGCGAATATTATTTATGCTCAAATGAAAAGGTGAAATCAAATATTTCACAAAATAATACTAAGTATTATGTTGGGATGAAAAATGCAAACAAATATTACATTAAGTAGTGTGGTTTTTAACTAGGGCATTAGGTCTTATGCTTGGCAAACCAAACAACCTCTAAAGTGTATTTTTAAGAGTTTATATTGCAATGTATTAATTAAACCAATGTTCGGACCATCGATCAAACAATGAAAAGGCCTGCTGATCACATCTTTTGTTAATTTTTCGTATGGTCAATTAACTTTGTTTATTAATAAATCTGTAAGATTATATTTTATCGCAATTAAAATAACTTAATTTATGATCAATTTACAATAGCTGTAAAATCACTAATCAGTATATACCTTTGATCACTAATTCTAAGAACATAAAATTAAAGGTTACTTTTTGTATGTTTAGCATAGCTTTAGTTCGAATAAAATTTAAAAAATCTTCTATATATTCTTAAATTTTGTTTAAGTAAATTAAGCACATAAAATGAAAGGAATGAAGTATAAAGAATAATAAAAGTAGGTTACTCCATTTTCAGTGCACCCAACGGTTTCAACCCTTAGCAGTCAAAGTTCAAATAAAAAATTTCACAATGATGAGTATGATCATATTCTCCTTTACCCTTCTTGGGATTCTGTGATTTGCTTGTTCTTTTCCTATTCATTCGTAGTTAAAAGACCTAAATTAAGGAAGTGACAAGCTGACAATTAAGTATTCAAACTAGTACGTAATCATACTTTGTGTTTTTTATAAGTTAAAAGACGTAAAAGAGTGGCAACTTTTAATACGTGGCAACCTTTTCAGATAGATAATCATGTCCACGTGTTGTAGCAAAGAACACGTGGCTTGATTTTGAGCACTTAATCATACTTATTTAATTGCTAACTACAAAGGTTTCATGCACTAAATTCCAAAAACGGAAAGGTTAAGAACGAGGTTTGTACGCTAGTCTTCTTACGCAAGATATTGTATAGAGTCATGAAAGATTGTTGTGAGAGGTAGTAAATATTTTCATCCTTGACAAGAATTTAGAGGTCTTGTGTTCAAATGTTAGAACGAATTCACTTTGAAAGTGTTTTATTTTTTTAAAAGGGATTTTCTCACGGAACTTTGAATTAGTCAGGTTTAATGGGTACTCTGAAGTCTGAACACCGAAAGCGACAAAAATTAGAGCTGTACATTGCTATATGTCTGGCTCTGCTCAATTATTGTCTCTATCTTGGACAAAAGTGCTTTTATTTCGGAGGTAACGTAAATAACCTTAGAATTGTTTCACTTAAATGATTAATTAGACAAGATAGTGCTTTGATTTTCTTGATGACAAGAACGTAAAAAGGAGGATTTTTTATGGTATGTACGCAGTAGATGTGATAATACATAGTAGTAGTATAATTCTTTGGCTAAAAAATTATGTACTCCAGTATTTCTAACGAACAGTTGATTCAATTAATTTTAAATTTACTGTCACAAAGTAGCACTAACGAGTTATAATATTATTTGTTGCTCCCAACGCACACGCAAGTATACGTGGCCGACAAGTAATAAGTAGAGTATTGTTCCCACGAGTACTATTCAGACTGAATCCTAGCAAACTATTTCTTAAAAACTATTCAGGGATCTTTTTCAATGATGGTTGTGAAAGTTATTAACTAAAGGAAATAATTAAAATCAAGTAATTGAAGTCAATAATCGTTATCAATAATGGAGAAACGGTACAGGGTCAGAGCTACGAACAATCCAGTTGAGTTTTCCAGTTGATTCTACTTCTTGATTTCCTAGATCGCTAACTACAAGTTAAATGTACCCGTGAAAACCTTTCGATTCTTTACGGTCTATGCAGGCTACTCCAATCCCTATATGTCTATGGGTTGAATCACGTGCACGCATTAACGAATTCTGTGATTAGTTAAGCTAGGCGAGCAAGTATATGTCTATCCTACTCACAAATTGGTTCCCCGATGCCCAGGTTCACAATCAAGCACTATTCTTTCTTATTGCGTTCATAAATTCCCTCTGTCGAGTTCAATTTGTAAACCGTAAATAGTGTTCAATTATCAGGCCTCAATAACCAAACAATTAGGCTCAAGAAAGAATAAACAATCTGTAATGGTAAATCAATAGGTAGAAATCAACTTTCAAACATCAACCTTCATGTACTTAACCTAACCCTAAAACGAATAAACTATAGAATTAAAGAGAAGAATAAGAGAAAGAGAGAAAGAACTTGTTTAGAAGACATCTAGGGCTCCTCCCCTCTCCTCCAAAACTTGCTCCAAAATCTGAACTCCTCTAAAAAATTAAGTAGAAGAGTATTTATAATGTTTACAAAAGCCTAGCAATTAGTTACGCCTAAGCCTAGACGAATTAGGACTTCCAAAACCGCTCCAGGGGCGCTATAGTTGGCGCCCCGCGCCTCAAAACACGCTCAATAAGTCAGAGTCCGTCGAATCTTATACGCAACAGCCATGCCCCGCGCCCCAAAACGTGCCAGTAAAGTGGGCGCTATAGGGGCGTGCCGCGCCAGTAACCGCGCCAGGCCATTTTTCCTGCTTTCGTCGTTCGCAGCTTGCTTCGTTCTGTGCCTTCGCGTGCTCGATCCAATCCTCAATCAAAATTCAATCTTTTCTTGCTCGATTATGCTCTTCAAAGCTCCAATTACACTTCATAACAACCTACAAACATGCAACATAAAATCAGTGCAAAATCACATTCGTTAACTAGAAAACGTGCGAATAAAGTATCCAAACGTGAGGAAATATTAAGGAAATATAGGCATAAAATGCCAAACATTACCACCCCACACTTGAACCTTTGCCCGCCCTCGAGCAATTACAAACAACTTCCCACCTAGGTAGAACAGGTCTTCCTATGACTATGGTTGATACCGACCATTGAACAAAGGCATACAAGACCACTATGGGTCCAACAAACATGCCAATAATTTCACAAAATCAAAAACATGAGAACAACCACCCCAAGACAACTCTAGTGCACAAACTCAACTCATTGCAACCATGCTCCCATAAAGTCACACCTATCTACTCAACCAAGAAGTCACGACTTCACCTATCTCATGTAAACCGTGTGCCCTCACCAAAATGAAGCAAGAGAGTGTCCCCCAAATATCACACACAACAATGAATATCAAGAACAGAACGGGAACAATAGCATAGAAAGAATTCACTCACTCTCATGAAAAGCTCACATGCCACACATGATGTACCATAGGCTTGCCCGTAGTGTAGGACTCCACTAATGTAGGCTCACTCCAATCGGGATTAACTAGGATTTTAAAGGGTTGTAATGTAGGCTAAGGGCTGGTAGGAGTAGGACACATATGGATAATAATGACTACCTCCCTAAGAACTTTAATACATCACATTCAATTTAAGCACATATCTCATCAAAGCCACCCATTTTACCCAACCAAAAAATTTCACACACCTTTTTCAACAAGTAGCAATTTTTTATTTTAAGCACACACTGGCAAGGATGGATATTCATTTCTTTTTCCAATTTTTTTCAGCCTTTTTTTTCTGTTCAATTCTTTCCAAACCTTGCCAATGCTCCTTCAACTACTTCACAATTTATCAAGTATTCCCCTCATTGGTTCCACTCAAAAACCTCCCAATATTTCAACCACAAATTCCACAATAATATACAATTATCACTTAAAGTGCTTAAGGAGTAAAGGGTCAAAAGAAAGCAATTTAGAACAAGTGGGTAGGCTCGCGGTGTGGGTGCCAACAAAAAGGTCAATATGGATCACAACAATCAAGATTAAAAGGCTTATCCAAGAAGGCCTGTATCATCTCCCGACTAGAGCAAACCTAGGATTTCGCTTTGCACACACACGGGGCAAGTTCTAGACACCAATATGCAACATAGAGTACAATAAGAATATGCCTCACAACATACATTGCACACAGTCCACACAAAATGGCTCCATCACAACTCTCAATCAAGCAATTAGGGTGCAACTTGTGGAAAATTAAGCAATAATGCACAAAGGTTCACAACAAAGTCAAGTGAGTGGACTCAAGCATCTCAAGGGGGTCATTCCATTTTTCTAGGCATGCATCACAATTTAAAACCAAAAGACACCACAAATAGCACATGCTCAAGTCCAAGTACATCGGTATCAAACAAATCAAAGGCACCTAGCATTCCACCTAATTCTTTCGTCTAGCGCCACCTATAACTAACTACTCTAATCCTAAAAAAAAAGAAAAAAAAAAACTACCCGGTTCAAAGGCCTCCCCGTGGAAAAGAACCGAGGCCATAAGAAAAACCACGGAGTGGATGACTTTACCACTACTAAAACTAAAAAGAAAATCTTTTTGGAATTTTTCATTGGTTTTCTAATTGTTTTATTTTTTCATTTTTTCTATATATTAAAGCAAGAAACAAATAAAAATAAAGTCAAGTGACAAAATTAAAAATTGCTGAAATTAAACACATAAAGGTACAATCATCCATAACCTCAAAATTTTGGAATTTCTCCACCCAACACTTAAAATCAAGCGATGTCCTCAGTGCAAACAAAAATAGAGTGCAAGAGTGAAAAGAACTTCCCTGAAGGCCGAAAAGGGCTAGCTTTTGGCGCTAGCAGTGGCACCATCTCCATTACGAACCTACCAAGCGTCCGTAGAGCATGAGGTACTCAGACTTCCCCCAATAGGTCATCAATATTAGACAGAGGTGAGGACACCCCATACTTAAACTCGACATTACATAAACCTGCAATCCAAAGAATCACCCAAAGTAATATACAACTGTAAAAGTAATTAAGCAAGCAAATTGGGTTGCCTCCCAAGAAGCGCCTTAGTTAACGTCGTGGCACGACGAAGACAACTTCATCACTTTTGTCTCCACCTTGAACTAATGAATTGAATTCCTAAATTTGCCTCAAACTTATGACTATGGTATTGAGGTGGTGGCAAAAATACAAAAGGACCAAGTAACCAATGTCGCATTTTGCACTTCTTGGCCTTTACATGAGGGATGTTGTTTTGTCTCCTCCGCATCACAAACTTTAAAATATAAGCACCTTGTTCCTCCTCCTTTGGTTTCTTCATAGGCCCGGGTGGCTCAATTTTCATGTCACCATCCAAACACAATGTTGAAAAATGATTGGAATGAGGTCCAATGCGCTACAATTCCAAAATTGCATTACTTTTGACACCCTCACTTGCACAAACACTAGAGTCCTCAAATATGATGTTTTCTTTTTCCTCACTCGACTCTAATGTGATTTCCTCAACTTCGGCATCATCAACTAATATTGGGTCGAATGGTAGGAATTCTACTTTTTGCTCCTCAAATTGGCTTCTAAGCTCTTCTATCTCAAATCTACTATTTACGACAGCTGATAATTGGGCATTAGACACCTCAACCATATCACTCAAATTCGCCTCCAAGTTGTGAATAGTCAAGCCAAATTCGTCGATCTCTTGCCTGAGCACAACCCTTTCTTCCATAAATTGCATCGTCATATTTGTAAGTTCACTCCTGAAATCCCCATAAGCTTCTAAGAGTTTTGCTTGCTCCATTAGCCAAGTTTCGCTAACAACCTGCATTTTATCGCTCCTGTCAAACTCACAAAAATCATTAGAATCATCACAAAAATTATTGGGGGAAGGAGCATTACACTTAGGACAATCATTCCACCGACCACCACATAATTTACAAAAATTCCAATCAAAGGTGGTAGAAAATTCACATAACCAGTCTCGTAGGGTTGAAAGAGTTGGACAATTTTTCCACAAGTGGGTTCCTCCGCAAAGTAGACAGAGATCATCAAAATTTGAGCAATCATCATTCGACCAATTTTCATTAAAAGATACCATGTTAACAAGTAGCACAAAAATAAACTAGACACAAAATTAAACTTGAATAGAAAATAATAAATCGTTCAAAAAGAATCAGTCAATTGTTTAGTCCCCGGCAACGGCGCCAAAAACTTGTTGCTCCCAATGCACACGCAAGTATACGTGGTCGACAAGTAATAAAGTGATAAGTAGAGTATCGTTCTCACGAGGACTATTCAGACTGAGTCCTAGCAAATAATTTCTTAAAAACTATTCAGGGATCTTTTTCAATGATGGTTGTGAAAGTTACAAATTAAAGGAAATAATTAAAAACAAGTAATTGAAGTCAATAATCGTTATCAATAATGGAGAAACGGTCCAGGATCAGAGCTACGAACAATCCAGTTGATTCTACTTCTTGATTTCCTAGATCGCTAACTACAGGTTAAATGGACCCGTGAAAACCTTTCGATTCTTCACGGTCTATGCAGGCTACTCCAATCCCTATATGTCTATGGGCTGAATCAAGTGCACGCATTAACGAATTCTGTGATTAGTTAAGCTAGGCGAGCAAGTATATGTCTATCATACTCATAAATTGGTTCCCCGTGCCCAGGTTCACAATCAAGCCCTATTCTTTCTTATTGCGTTCATAAATTCCCTCTGTCGAGTTCAATTTGTAAACCGTAAATAGGGTTCAATTATCAGGCCTCAATAACCAAACAATTAGGCTCAAGAAAGAATAAACAATCTGTAATGGTAAATCAATAGGGAGAAATCAACTTTCAAACATCAACCTTCATGTACTTAACCTAACCCTAAAACGAATAAACTATAGAATTAAAGAGAAGAATAAGAGAAAGAGAGAAAGAACTTGTTTAGAAGACATCTAGGGCTCCTCCCCTCTCTTCCATAACTTGCTCCAAAATCTGAACTCCTCTCAAAAACTAAGTAGAAGAGTATTTATAATGTTTACAAAAGCCTAGCAATTAGTTACGCCTAAGCCTAGACAAAATAGGACTTCCAAAACCGCTCCAGGGCGCTATAGCTGGCGTCCGGCGCCTCAAAACGCGCTCAACAAATCAGAGTCCGTCGAATGTTGCACGCAACGGCCATGCCCCGCGCCCCAAAACATGCCAGTAAAGTGGGGCGCGCCGCGCCAGTAACCGCGCCAGGCCATTTTTCCTGCTTTCGTCGTTTGCAGCTTGCTTCGTTCCGTGCCTTCGCGTGCTCGATCCACTTCTCAATTAAAATTCAATCTTTTTTAGCTCGATTATGCTCTTCAAAGCTCCAATTGCACTTCATAACAACCTACAATCATACAACATAAAATCAGTGCAAAATCACATTCGTTAACTAGAAACCGTGCGAATAAAGTATTCAAACGTGAGAAAATATTAAGAAAATATAGGCATAAAATGCCAAACATCAGTACTACTAATTTTAAGCAGGGAGATGCTCTGCTTTTCCAACTGTTAACTTTGACAAACAAGGTTGGCTTAAGTAAATGCAATCACACTTGCAAATGCTTTAAGTTCCTTTTCTAATGGTATAATTACTCGCACGAAAACAAACCCTGCCGCTGGTTCAACGATGACAATTTGTGAATAAAATAAATAAAAGTTGAAAAACAGTTCGTGAAATTTATCTTTTTATTACTCTATTGATTGTTTCTAACAAATACATATTTGTGTCCTAAGAAGTGGGCTGATTAACTAAAAAGTAGTAAGTAAAAATACTATTTGAACTTTGAAGGACAGTGCAATCTGCACACTTCGGCAGTTCAATGGAATTTGCAGCCTCAAGCTAAATCATATTGAGAGGTCTAAAGTTATTTTACAACACTCATATACTAATGAGACCCACAGGAACTTATTTCCTGATTTATATGGATCAATTAAACGAAACGAAGAAAAAGATAATTCAACAAATGAAATTGAAACTTGCAATTACACAAAATAAATTATGAATTCACATAACATAAAGAACGAAATTGAATTGTAGAGGAAAGTAAATGTACAAATTAATGAGAGAAAGAAATTTATCTAATTTATGAACTCATCACCTCAACGAAAGTAAAAAGAACCATAAAACTGTAGTAACCATTATCAACGATATAGATTAGCTAACGTGTATAGGGGGTGATATACATTTTTACAAATTTAGCCCTGTAAGTAAGTTCCTGGCGATCCTCAAATTTTTCTATCTGCAACCATCTGGTGATCACCAAGAAAATTTCTTGACAGTGTCATTTTTGTAAGACTTTTTTTTACAGAGGTCAAATAATAGCGACGCAAGATCAGTTCATTTCGTGCAAAATCTTCGTGTATAATAATAAAAGTATATATTATAGTATTCCTTACTCGAGGTAGGGATATGGTTTGCGCAAACTTCACCCTCCCCAGACCCGACTAGTGAGATTATACTGAGTATGTTGGCCTAAACCTGATTAGGACAATGAATTAAATTTGTTTTGGATTAACTAACAACTATTTGTATCAAAGTCGTAAACTAACAAAGATAGGAAGAATAATAACGAGAACAACGATAAAGTAAGAATGTAAACTGTTGTCATTACATAGTTTCCTAGTGACTATATATAGTCCACATGAATAAAAGGGCAATAAATATATTTAATAGTCATTATTCCATGTTCAATTATGGTCAGCCCACGATCTTCCTCTTAAATGTCCATATAATGGTCGACAGTTACAGAAGACAAAAGCCCATTCGCGAAAGAGTAAAATTTCCCCGAGGGGTAAACTGCTTGCCCCGTGATGGTTATCCTTCTGTTACCCCGAGCAATAACTCTTAGTCAAGATTTATTCTTGCCCGAGACATCTAGCCTCAGGAACAAAACAAGCTTCTTCGGGGGATTGTTTTCGGAAGACTCACCCAAACCAAGTCTCGAGCCCTAGCGCCGAGGCTCGGTAAATTTTCACCCAATACAGATAGTCTCCCCACCCCTCGGATAATATCCAGGACTTTCCGAGGGGTAGAATGAATTCGACGGGAAACTGACATGACAAATCATCCGCCAAGGAATTTAAAAAGACGACCGTCTCTTCAACATCACATTCACTGCACGCGGCGTCTTCTGAGTGGTCGAAACCCCTTGTTTTACCTTCCCAATGTGAATGCAATGATGATAATTTAAAGCACTTGTGCAACTTCTCTTATAAATTAACCAATTCATCTGCTATTTTCACCACTTCCAATTTTTCTGATCAACAGTGAATTTTCCATAACAAAATTTCATCTTGCATTCTTTCTTCTCGAATCCCATTTAGAAAAGAATATCATCGAAAAATATCTGCAACCCAATCTATGCAAAATTCTTCAGGTCCCTCTGAAGAAAGAATTCCTGGTGTCGCCACCATGGTCGTCGGCGATGAGCTAGTGAACGTCCCAGTGCCTCTAAACATTATCCCGCCGATGGATGACCATACAGAGGTGACATATCAGCCTAGCAGTATAACCCCAAAGCGGCGCAAAGCCACTGCCAACCATGGGGACATTGATGAAACAGGTGGCGGAGAAGAAAACGCCACCGCGGAGGTTGGTGATACCAAAGCAGAAGTTTCAAAACCCAAGAAAAAGAAATCTCCCTTGACCTTTCAAATGATTTCATGATGCAGGCCCAGACTGAGGTTGATATTAGAAGGAATAGAAATATCTCAGTTCAAAACACGTCGAGCCTAATCACACAAGCCAATATTCATTTGGTTCGGAAAGACTGCAAATAGGGCCCCGAGGTTCAAGTTAGTATCCCTGCTTTGGAGAGCCGAACCTGTGATAGAGTGGACGGGAATTCCTTCGTGTAACTTACCCCTTCGCAAAAGGATTCACTCTACCTATTCATGAGGTTGTGCACACTTTCTGCTAAACCTATAACTTGTGCATAACTCAGATTGGCCCCAGAATCTGGAGGGTTATACAGTGCCTCGATTATCTGAGTAAAAGAGCAGGTGTCCCTTTCTCTTTTTATCACTTTGTCTACCTCTTTTCCCCCATGTTGCATAAGGATGGGATTGTGCAACTTAACAAACAGAGAAAATTCTCGATGATCATAAAAGGCGATGACATTAAAGACCGTGGATGGAACGATCGCTTCGTTTTACTGCCTACCAATATTCTATCCTAGAAGCCTGGTTTCCCCGAGCGGTGGAACCGAACACGTAAGCATTTGCCTCAGTTGATTTCAACAATTTTCCTCTTTCATACCTTTTTATCTCTAACTTTTTGCTTTGAGTTTTTTAGCCGAGTCAATTCCGATTACACCTCCAGATAGTCTGACTGCTTGGGTGCAAGCCATCATTAATGCGAAGCCAAGAGAAGAAAGATCATGGATGATCTTAGCTGCCTTAAGTGAGAATAAATGGGCATGCAGGCGTCATGGTAAGCCACACTTCACCTTTGTTGAATTTCCTTCCAAGACTTTTCCCTCAATATTCTCCATTCTGTCTTTTGTATATCTCCCTAATAGAGCGGTTACTGAACCGAAGGAAGAGAAGAAGGGAAAAAAAGGGAACAAGAAAAAGAAAGTCCCCGAGACTGGGGAAGCCTTGGATGAACTCGAGGATTTAGTTGGAACCCTCGAGAAGAAGAAAGAGAAAAAGAAAGAGGAAAAGAATTTTCTCGATGGGCCATTGGACCAGGGTAAACTTATCTTCTCTTTTCTTTTAACACTTAACCCCATTATTCTTCATTGAATCTCTTTTTCTTTTCTTTCTGTTGAAGCTCCAAAGAGGAAAAGGCAGGCTTCGAAGAAGTCTACTGGGGCCAAGCAGGCCAGAGTGGAGTAGAATGTCAACCCTGAGGATTCTACTCCTCCTCGTAGAGGTTTGATTGACGAACCTTAGGAAGCTCAAAGAGAGGTTGAGACTATCGACCTTGAGGCGTCGACTCAACCGGTTGATAAAGCTAAAGAGACAATCCCTTCATCGGCTAACAAGGAGAATAGTGTGGATGGGCCCCCTCGTGCTGAGGAAAAAGCTTCACGAGCTGCTTCCGAGCCTGCTCACGGCTCGATTCCTCAAAGGCAGGTAAAGAGCATTGAACTTCCCTATGACCTCTGCCTTTTCGACGATGATGTAGCGGTCCTAATCAACTGCAGAGGACTCCTTAGGCCACTGGAGCGAGAGCGCCTCGGGAGATCACTCATAGCCGATTTGATAGTCGATGCAGCTCAACATCCAATTCAGGTATCCTCGCTTTATTTATCCTTCTTTCAGTCTCCACTGATTCCTTTTCCTTGCCTTAACCCCTTAGCTAAACCTTTATAGGGGTATATCTACTCAATCAAGGCTTCTGGAATTGAGGGCAATCGAGCTTCTATCCTGAAGAAGACCATGGATGAGTGAAACCAAACAGGGACTAGCCTTGAATCCCGAATAGTCGATCTAGAGAAGCGACTACTCAGTGCTAAAATTGAATTGGATGAGGCTCGAAAGGCTGCTGACGAGTCTGACCTCGAGGCAGTGAATGCTCGCGAGGTTGTATCTTCCGCCAAGGCCAGAATGGCAGCCCTAAAAGAGACTTGCAAAGCCGAACTAGAAGCCGAGCTGAAGAGGGTAACAAATGTGGTCAAAGCTACCATTACTAAGAATGCTGAGAAGTATCACTCCAAGATGAAGGAAAGCTTCCTCAAGATAAATGAGCTAACTGAGGGAAAAAAATTGCTCGAGGCTGAAATTGTGATCCTTCGGGGAAAAATAGCATCTTCCTCGTCGAAACAGAAAATGAGAGCAACAAGGGCCAAAGTTGACAAGAACTAGGCCATTATCCAGACAAAGTTGAAGACTCTCAAATAGTGTCAAGCTGGGGCAAATTTGGACGCAGAGATAGCCAAGGCTGAAAATGATGCTGTGAAAGTCCAGCAACTGATGAATAAACTTCCCTCGAGCAGTAAGAGCTCGAGCGATGAAGACGAGGGTTCTGATGATTCAATTTCTAATGGGGACAAGGCTGATAAGTGATATCTCGTCAGTGTATTTTTTTGTTTTTGCTTAGGCCTTCGAGCCACTGTTTTGTGAATATTTTCATGTTGGCCTTCGAGCCTTTTATCAATGAACTTGAATATTTTAAGTGTTAGTCTTTACTTTGTGTTGAAAGCGTTCGACATGTCACTTGAGTATTTGCTTGCAAGACTTAGGTAAATTTTACTTAAGATAAAGCTAGCTTAGAACGATGTCTCGTTCTTGAGCTGAGGCTTAAAAATAAAAAATGGCTTCATACATCGGATAAAAAAGAGACCGAATCAAGTTTTATTCCATTGATGAAATTTAAGCCACTTTACATAAAATATAGACATGATGAGACTTGGGAAAATTCTTACTACCAAAGCCACCCCGGGCGACGACAACAAATAACTAAACTAACTCTTAAGGGAACAGTCCCCGGTGTACGGATAGCTAGTCTTCGGGTTTCGTTTGAAGTCCCGGGTTATGGAGTGAGTCAAAGGCTGACTGAACTAACTCCCCTTGAATCCCCCCAGTGGTCGAGTGTGAAGAATGAAGACCCAAGAACTGTGTGTCGTTCCCTCCGCTTCCTAAAAGGTCAAGCAAAGACAAACGAGGGGTTAGTATCATTCGACCCAAGTGTTGGAGCATTGACAGCTCGATATAGGTGAAAGATTATGTTTGATGAAGGGCAACGTACCTCAATGTCAAAAGTAATAGCACTTTATGTTGGAGATATTCTAATTTAAAAGCTCTTGATTGCCTCGAAAATCCTCAAGCTGGTAAGATCCTTTTCCATGATAGCCTTAATTCGATAAGGCCCTTCCTAATTAGCAGCCAATTTTCCTGCATTCTTTTCCTTAGTCGTTTGATCGAGGTCCTTAGGACATAATAGCCAACTTTAAAGGCTCTAAGTTTAGCCTTTCTATTCAAATATGCCTCGATCTACCGCTTTTGGGCTGTCAATCGAACCAAAGCCAACTATCTTCGCCCTTCGAGCAAATATAGTTCCACGCGCATGACTTGCTGATTCGACTCCTCTGTTGCATGAGCATACTGAAGGCTGGGCTCACCCACCTTGACGGGAGTCAACGAGTCAATCCCATAGATGAGGAAAAATGGGGTTTCTCCAGTGCTGTTTTCTCAGTCGTTCTCATTGCCCACAACACCACGGACAGCTCATCGGGCCATGAGCTTTGACTTCATCTATCCTATTCTTAATATTGTCCACGATTATCCTATTCGAGGACTCAGCCTGCCCATTAGCACTGGGATGATAAGGCATTGAAACCACTCTATTAATTTCCTATTTGGCAAAGAAAGTTTTTACCTCCGAACCTATGAACTATTTGCCATTATCACATGTTATCTCCTTCGGAACTCCAAATCTACATATTATATTTTTCCAAATAAAATTGATAGCTTCTCTTTGCCGAACCCTAGCAAAAGGTCCTGCCTCGACCTACTTGGTGAAATAATTAGTGAGTACAAGAATGAATTCGACACTACCTTTTGCTTTGGGAAATGGGCCTACAATATCCATTCCCCACTTTATAAATGGCCAAGGTGACACAATTGAATGCAATGGCTCAGCTTGTTGATGGATCATCGAAGCATGCTTCTGACACTTGTCACATTTTTTAACAAATGACTTTGCATCTTCACTCATTTTGGGCCAATAGTAGCCAGCTCGAAGTACTTAGGCTTTCCCTCCGGAATGATTTCTATATTTCCCCTCGTGCATCTCTCTCATCACATAGCTATACTCTCTTGGAACCAAACATTTGGCCATCGGGCCGCATTAGAGTTTTTTAATATAATTGCCCTTGCACAAACGAATATGAGACCACTTGCCTTCGGATTTTTTTGGCCTCCCTCTTTTCTTCCGTCAGGATTCCCAAATCTAGATAGGAAATAAACTTGGTCCGCCAATCCCAATGTTTATTTACTGCATTTACTTCTAACTTCAATTTCCCCACCGCAGATATGAGTACCCGAACTTCTGCATCAGTCCTCGAGTCCCCGGCTTCGATAGCAGAAGCCAAGTTAGCCAACGCACCGAGGGCTTGCTGTGCTCGAATCACAAATTGCTTCACAACTAGCTGCGAATCACTTCTTAGCTCAATTTTCTCAGCCCCCGTTTTCTTAGCCAATTCTAAGCCCGCTATCGCAGCCTCATACTCAGCTTCATTGTTAGTGAACTTCCCAAATTTCACTGAATGCCTCAACCTTTCACCCATTGGAGTTACGAGCACTATTCTGAGTCTCGAGCTGTTGGAATTAGTTGCTCCATCAGTATAAATTTTCCACGCCCCGGAGGTTTGTCCCTTTGAAAATATGTTCTCCTTTTCAGCCTCCGGGAGTATCCTAGTAGTGAAATCAGCTACGAAATCTGCCAACACTTGAGACTTTACGGCAGTTCGGGCTGATATACAATGTCATGCTCACTTAGCTCACCTCCCCACTTAGATAATCTCGCGGACAGTTCAGGCCTGTGTAGTATAGTTCTCAAGGGGAAGGTTTTGACCACGACTATGGGGTGGCACTTGAAATAAGGGTGAAGTTTATGAGCTGCTACAATCAATGAAAGTACTAATTTTTCTAAGTGAGGGTACCTTGTTTCAGCGTCGAGAAGAGTCTTGCTGGCATATTATATTGGTTGTTACATCCCGTCCTCTTCTCAAACCAAAATCGCACTGATTTCCACCTCGGAGATAGCTAAATACACCAGCAATGTCTCCCCGTCCTTTGGCTTGGCGAGCATTGACGCATTTGCCAAGTAATGCTTCAGTTCTTTCAGTGATTCTCTACATTCAGAGGTCCATTCAAAGGTAGTGTTCTTTTTCAGAACAGAAAAGAACCTGTGGCACCGCTCGGATGACCTCGAGATAAATCTGCTTAAAGTGGCAAGTCAGCCAATCAAACGTTGAACTTCTTTCGAGCTTGTCAACTCCTCGAGGTGATCTTATTAGGGTTTGCTTCGATGCCTTGTTCAGAGATAATAAACCCCAAGAACTTACTCGAGCCGACCCCAAAAGCACACTTTTCAGGGTTTAGCTTCATGCAATATTGCCTCAAAATTGCAAAAGCTTCCATTAATTAGTTCAAGTGATCCTCCATTCGAATAGATTTTACTAGAATGTCGTCTATATATGCCTCCATCGTTTTACCGATGTAATCTTTGAACATCCGACATACCAGCCTTTGATAAGTTGCCCCAGTATTTTTGAGACCAAAAGGCATCACCTTGTAACAACATGTTCCCTCATCTGTGATGAAAGAAGTTTTTTCTTCATCACTTGGTTCCATTAGAATTTTATTATACCTCGAATATGCATCCAGAAAGGTCAATAGTTTATGTCCAGCCGTGGAGTCTATCAACCTATCTATCTGAGGTAAAGGATATGAATCCTCCAGGAAAGCCTTATTCAAGTCGGTGTAATCCACACACATCCTCCACTTCCCATGTTTCTTTGGCACCACCACCACATTGGTGAGCCAATCGAGATATTTTACTTCTCTGATGAAGCCATTATCGAGCAAGCTCTTTGTCTCATCCTGAATTGCCTTTTTCTTCACGCTAGCATGTGGCCTCTTCTTTTATTTTACCGGGGGGTGGTTGGGATCCACATTCAATTTATGTCATTATCTCTAGGTCAATCCCTACCATGTCTGCGTGAGACCAGGCAAAATAGTTATCTTTAGCCTTCAGCAACTCAATGAAAGCTCTCTTTGACTCGGTATCCAGCTCAGAGCCTACAAACACCTTTCTTTCTAGAAATTCCTCTGATAGAGCAAAAGATTCCAACTCCTCGATTGTGGAATCCTCAGCCTTATCCTTCCGAGGCTCCTATATGAACGTCGAGGCCTTCTCTACCTCTCCTTGAGAACTTACTTCAAGAATCGAGCTCTCATCCTCTCCAGGCCCCGAGCTAAGTAATTGCAATTTGGATGGACCAGGACTTCATTCTTCATCACAACTGAATAGCATTCACGAGCTATTTGCTGCTCATCTCGGATGGCTCGGATTCCTCATGGAGTTGGGAATTTAATAACTTGGTGTAAGGTAGATGGAATGGCTTCCATCTTATGTATCTGGGGTCTTCTGAGGATTACATTGTAAGCCATATCCTCGGCTATCACTTTAAAAACAGTTTTCTCATCAACTCTCTCGGCAGCTGTGGTAAGAGTGACCTCTCCTAGCGTCTTTTCCGTGGAGTTGTTGAACCCTGTTAGTATGGTTGCCTTCGGAACGACGAGGTCCTTCAACCCACATCTTCTCACAACTCCATAATTGATGATATTTACCGAGCTGTCAGGATTAATCAAGACTCGCTTGACATTATAATCATTAATCCTTAACATGATCACTAGAGCATCATGATGGGGGAACATCATCTCATCACAATATTCTTCATCGAAGGCTATTTCATTCTCCGACCCACCAGCTCGGGTCCTCTTCTCCATGGTGATTGAGATCGCAGCAGCAAAGTTGACGCCATTCACCTCTGATCCCCCATTTATAACATTCACAAATCTTTTAGGAGACTGTGCCCTCGGTGACTGTCCCCTGTTGTTGCGTCCGTAGGAACAACGTTCGGGATGCTTCCATTAACACCAATTGATGGATCTGGTGTTTGGATAACCGTGTTGTCGTTAGGATCAGTATTATCTGTCATTGAATAAAATTGACAGTGATGATATGTTCGCTAAAAATGTGATTTTGGAACAAATATTGCTAGTTCCCCACAGTCGGTGCCAATTTGTGTTGGCCTAAATCTGATTAGGACAATAAATCGAACTTATTTTGGGTTAACTAATAACTGCTTGTATCAAAGTCGTTAACTAACAAAGATAGGACGAACAATAATGAAGAACAACGATAAAGTAAGAAGGTAAACTGTTTATGATATATTTCAGAATGCCTTTACATAGTTCCAGTGACTATTTATAGTCCACAGGAATAAAAGGGCAATAAATATATTTAATGGCCATTATTCCACGTTCAATCATGGTCAGTCAGGATCTTCCTCTTAATATCCATATAACGGTCGACAGTTACAGAAGACAAAAGCTCATTCGCCAAAGAGTAAAACTTCCCCGAGGGGTAAACTGCTTGCCCCATGATGGTTATCCTTCCGTTACCCCAAGCAATAACTCTTAGTCAAGATTTATATGCCTTGGGAACAAAGCAAGCTTCTTCGGGGGATTGTCTTCGGAAGACTCAACCAAACCAGGCCTCGAGTCCTAGTGCCGAGGCTCGGTAAATTTTCACCCAATACATTGAATATGTTATTATTGTATACTATAGTATTTTGGACCCTAAGAAAATTCAACTTATATACATTACTAGTGTAATTTTTTTATTGAATTATACCTTGACTTGATCTAGACTCATTATAGGATAATACTGAGTATATTATTGTTGTATAAATTGACTTGATATAAAAGTTAAACTCAATGGTGGATAAATCTCATTAGGTACATATTCAATCATACACAATGTTTTTGTACACAAAACATGACTATGTATCTGAAAAATACTGAAAATTTAATAAATATTTCAAATTCATAACTTTAAAATTATAATGAGTTCAGTAATAAAAAAATTAACTGTCAAATCAATTAAATTTAGATATTGAATATGCTTCTCTCGGTTAAAAGAGAAGCAACATCTAACTCAACCATTACAGATAGAAAAAATTCACACACATAATAATATTATTTCCACTGCAAGAGTAGGTAAATATGCGATGGTCTTGAACCCATCTTTGAGAGAGAACCCCAATTTAGCTTGGGAGAACCTCAACAACAATCCAAATCTTCCGATGAATAGAGCCAAATATTTTTCAATTTGGAATGTGAGAGGTGCTAATAATGACACTTTTAGGAGAAAGTTTAGGTCTACATTAAACTACGATCGTCTATGCATGGTTACTTTGCTTGAAACACCTATGGAGGATCACTCCGATCTTCGCGATGAGTTTGGTTTTATTAATATGGTTGAATTACCATCCAATGGAAGACCTAGAGGTATAGTGATCATGTGGTAAAACATGTTTGTGACCATATATGAACTTCATATTAATGGTCAGGACATCTATGCAATGATTAAGGTACCATTTAAACCTCATTCTTTTATTTATACAGTTGTTACGCTAGCAGTGATCTCATGCATCTCAAAAATATTTGGAATGAACTAGAGAATTTCTCTATGACTCATAATCTACCTTGGTTAGTAGGTAGTGATTTCAATGACATTCTAACTCAAAATGGTAAATGGGGAGGGAGAACTTTAAATGGGGTTAGGAGTAGATTACTTTGGAATTGTATAAATGCATGTAATTTGTCTACTTTAGGGTTCAAAGGTGAAAAATACACTTAGGATAATAAACGGCATAGAGATAGTCTCATTCTTGAACATCTAGACTGTTGTTTTAGTAATGATAAGTGGAATTTGTTGTTTCCAAATGCCTTACTATGCCACTTACCTAGAACTCATGGTGACCACAACCCTCTCCCCAGGGACCTCGATCACAATGCTTCTATTGGAATTTGCCAAAAGCCCTTTCATTTTGAAAAAAAATGGTGTCATCATTCTGATTTAACTAAAATTGTTTCAAATTCGTGGTCTTATTCTGAACATTTCATCTTATCACATTTTTAGAGAAAATATTCAGAGTGGGAATCATGATACTTTTTGAAATATTTTCAATAAGAAAAGACTATTCTTGCAAGATTAGAAGGAATTCAAAAGTCCAACAATTATACAACTAGTCTTTTTCTTCAAAACCTTGAATCCACAATCCAGAATAGCTATAATAACATTAAAAAATGTGAGGAGGATTTCTATAAACTAAAATCAAGGGTCAACTAAATTTGTGATGGGGATGCTAACACCAAAATTTTCACACTAATGTCCTTAATTAAAGGAGAGTTAACAAAATTGCTTTCTTTAAAGATGATTATGGAAATCTAGTTTTAAATCAATGATAAAATTGAAAATCATGTTGTTAATCACTTCAACAATCTTTTTCACTCAGACCATCTTTCCATCCCCTAAAGCTCCATTACTTATATCATGCTAGTCTTTTTAAAAATTCTATAGCTCTTATAGATAATCCCTTAACAATCTTGAAGTCTGAAGCTATAAAAAGTTTTTAAACCCTTCAAAGCTCCCTGGTCCAGATGGATTAGATCCCTTTTTCTATACTAAATATTGGTCTATTATTGGTCCTAGTGTCCTGGATCAATGCCATAAGGCTTTTGAGCAAGGTTATATCCCTCCTGACAGAAACAATTTTCATGTGCCGTATTCCTAAATTTGATTGATGCAATCCAAATTGGGATTAGGACCCAACCATTAAGAGCTAAGCAAGAAGGGTGCGAGGATGCAAGGACAAGAGCTTCGGGGATGAGACGAAGGATCAAAGAAGTAAGGAGAAGCGCCCAGAAGAACCAGGCGGAGCGCCCATTTCTGCACAAATCAGGCGGAGCGCACACATCTAGGCGGAGCTCCCCATTTCTGCACAGAATGATCAGTGGCCAAAGTAGGCGGAGCGCCCAAGTGCTGAAGAGAGCCAACTTTTGTGTATGAAGTTCCTATTTTAGCCCCAAGTGTTCCTTTATGTTTTAATTAGCCTTGGGGATATTTTAGTCATTTCACCATGTCTTATGAAAAACTATAAATAGGAGACTTAGTCATTTCATTTCATAACTTAGCTTGTATGCACATTTGAGAAGAGATAATTTAGAGAAGGTCGAGCTTTTCTAGTTCGAAGCTTGAAGCTTCGTGTATGTCTCGACTTGGAACCTATGGAGATTCATCGCTAGTGTGAAATCCTTGTAAGGTTCGAGTTTCATTTCTCCCTTTTGGATAATTAAATTCATGTTGTGAATCGAATTATCCGTTCTTTCTTCTCGATTCTTGGCTCCCCAATCCTTGTTTCCCGATATCTTTATTGATATCACGTATCTTATTTTATCGCTTCCATATTATTTGTATAGTATTTGCTTCCGCGTATTTTGCATTGCATCATTGATAATGCTAATTGTATTTCTAACTTTCGTCCTATTGGTGTATTTAATACTATCTATAAAATCATTACAAAGATCATAGCTAATATAATTAAACCTTTTCTAAATTATCTCATTAGTCATTGTCAATCCAGTTTCCTGATAGGGAGAAGAACTTGTGATAGTGATATCATTATCCTAGAAGTTTTTTCCCATTTTAAAAAGTAAAAAGATTCAGTTTTCCTAGTGGCTATCAAATTAGACCTGGAAAAAGCTTTTGATCGACTGGAATAGTCTTACATTCATCACTGTCTCCATGTTTTAAAATTTCCAAAGAAGATCATAAAGCTTATCATGTCTTGCATTACCACTTCTACCATTTCAATCGTTATAAATGGTAGATACACAAATTACTTTGAACCTTCTAAGGGGATTAATTATCTCCTTATCTCTTTATCATTTGTTTGGGAATACTCTTTAAAAATATCAACTATGAGGTCTTCATAGGTAGCTGGAACCCAATCCAAATTTCATGACAGGGTCCCCCTTATCCCACATATTTTTTGTTGATGATATTACCTTGTTAGCCAAAGCTGATAGCAAAAATAGCCTCACCATTAAAAATACCATCTCTAAATTTTGTCAACTATCTGGCCAAATGGTCAAAAAATAAGTCTTCACAAGTCCAAGGTCATATTTTTCATCAAACTGTGACCCCACAGTCAAAGTCATTGTAGCAAATGACCTTGAAATCAAGAAATCATCCGAATTTGGTAAATACTTGGGCTTCTCAATTTTTTATAGAAACCTAAAAGCCATATGACTTCCAACCCATTATTGATCTTATGATGAAGAAACCAAAATAATTGGAAATCAAAATGGCCCAATATAGCTGGTAGAACTACTTTAGCAAAAGCAAACCTGAATGCCCTTCCTAACCGTATCATGAAGTACCACTACCTCCTAGTCAATACTCCTGAAAAGCCCAAGCTTCACTTGGTCAATCGGGAAACCCTAACCCTTCCAAAATAAAATGGTGGTTTAGGTATTATAGATGCTAAGACTAAAAACTTATCCCTTCTATCAAGCTTGGCTTGGCTCCTTCTAGAAAACCCTATGTCCCTATAGGGTCAAGTTCTTTCATAAAAACAAAAATACTTGCATTCTAATAGTTATCTCATTTTGGGAAAACCTATTCTGGAACATGGAAAAATATAATTAGGGTTTCCCTTTATGTAGTAAAGGGCTGTAGATGGTTTGATAGGGGATGGTAAGGCTGTTAATCTTTGGAATTGCAACTGGCTTCCATCCAATATTCATCTTAGAAATAATATCCAAGGCCGCTTATCCCAAAATGACCATAGGATGGTAGTAGGAAATCTAATTGATAATGAAACTTGGAACCTCTCTTCTTTATCCTTCCAGCTACCTAGAGACATCATTGATATCATAGAGAGTATTGTCATTCCTTTGAATCAAAACATTCAAGGCTCTCCTTCTTGCTTTCCAAACAAAAATGGTTCTTTTACCACAAGGTCGACTCGTAATATTATAAAGCCTAGTATTGTTTCCAATAGAAATTTCAATTGGATATGGAAACTTAGAACTCATAATAAAATTAAATTCTTCCTTTGGCTTAGCTACCATAATCGTCTATCAAATAGAGCTTTACCTAAATCATATTGATATTAACATTTCCTCTTTCTTCACGTTATGTACTGATGAGATGGAAAAACATTGATCATATCTTTGTAAAATGTAGCTTTGTTCAAAATTGTGGTGTCATCTAGGACTTCAGGACCAAATTCCACAGTATGACTATAGCACCATCCATATTCTAGATTTTCTTCTGATGCAAACTCCCACAAATATTCCAAACTATTACTCGTGGAAAGACCTTCTTCCTTTTGTGCTTTGGCATGTTTCGATAAATAGAAATAACAATCATCATAACAATCTTACTCAATAACCTTCATGGCATATAATTCTACCAATCCACCACTGAATATGTCACCATCAGTAACCATAGCCTTCACCCACCCCTAAACATCACCCTCTCTCTAAAGTGGATCCCCCTAAGAAAAATGCCATATGCTAAATGTGGATGGAGTTTTTTTAAGGGAAAGGGGGAGTTGGTAGTCTGATTAGAAACTTTAAGGGTAACTGGATCTTAGGTTTTAATATGCACATTTCTTGCAGTAACATTTTTTCAAGTGAGCTTCTTGCTCTTTGCAATGGCTTATAAATAATCATCATGAACAATCTCTTCCCAATTGAAATTGAAACTGACTCCTTTGAGGTTGTGGAAGCCATGGAAAATGATACTGGAACTAATCACCCTATCTTAAATGACTGTAGGTTAATGAAAATGTAGTTGGGAATGGTGCAGCTTAAGCACTATTTCCGTGAACAAAATGCAGTAGCAGGTAGCCTAGCAAAGGAGGGACTAAAGGCATGTGCAAGAAAGAATGTTGTTGTAATGGCAAGACCGCCCAAAGTTGTAATAGCTAGTTTTTTGAACGACCTTGGTGGTGTTCTCTACTATTAGAACATTGCGTTATCATCTTGTTATAAAAAGTGTCAAATATAACAACTCTATAGCTCAAGATAGCTCCCTGCTATTTCCAAACAATTTCATTTTCTAACACTAATATAGTCCCTTTTTGCACAAAAAAAAAATTAATATAACATTATTTCCTATAGTAGTAGTTGTTTCTTGCCGACTCCCCCCGAGCTCCCCCAATCGAGAGTTTAGTCAAAATAACACTTATGCTAACTTGTAGGCCTTCTGAATCAATTAAAAGTCAGCAAATAGGACACCTTGTAATTAAAACGATGGCAGTAATTAGTTGCATTAAAAGACCCTACTTGACCATGGAATATAAATTGATTAATTAGTGAACTTTTAGCTAGCTATATTTAGTATATAGTAACTATGTTTAATTAATTAACTCGGATAATACCATGTGATGTATTTGCTTATAATAGGATAAAGTTATATCCCTATCTCACTTGAACAACAGATTAGTTAACTATATCTTTATCCAAAATAAGAAGACGACAAGAGTATTGCCATGACCACTTAACTGAGCAGTGGTATTGTTATCTAGGAGTGGGTAGATGAGATTTCTTTTCTCTTAATTGATTAGGAGGCTTGATACAAACCATAAGAATATTAATATTTTTGTAGAAAGTTATTTTATCTTTAATAAGTCTATACGTAGTGTAAAGCCGACTTCCTTAGGATATTGGGTCTGTATATGTCATAAGAATTTAGTTGACTAGTCATGATAATGAGATTTCTCCATCCTCCGTGAAGGTGTTAATCAAGAACAAGTTTTAGATAAATATTTTATACGATACAAATTTAAATTAACTATGACTTTGTATACAAATTATTTAAACCAAAAGTAAATTAAGCAATGATATTTATTACACACATGACACCAAGTTTAAACCAGCAAGCAAGTGGGGGTGGGGTCATCATCATGCAGCAGCAGGTGCAGGTTAACCATAGATTAGATTAGAAAACCAAGGTCAAAAATTACACCAGTGGTTAACAAGGACAACCACAAAACCAAAGATTTTTATTATCCCTTTACTCATCATCATCTTCATCAACTCATAACCCAAAAAACAAACCCTTCCACCTTTTTTCCTTTCTCACTAAACCTTTTTCTTCTCTTCCTCTAAATCTAATCATATTGTTAACAAAAAAGAAACAACTTTTACTCACTATACATGTTTTTTCAGCCATGGACTTAACAAATAACACCACAACTGTTAAAAACCAAGAACAAGTTGAACAAATTGTAGCTGAAATTGAAGTTGAAACCCCTACTAATACACATCAGATCCATAAACCTAAACCTTTTAGTACAACTAATGGTGTACTAAAACGTAAGAATCCTTATACACTTCCCCATAATTTGCATCATCCAGTGGTTGTTCTTTACAAAGAATGTCTTAAAAATCATGCTGCTAATATAGGTGGTCATGCAGTGGATGGCTGTGGTGAATTTATGCCTTCTCCCACTGCAAACCCAGCTGACCCCACTTCTCTAAAATGTGCTGCTTGTGGCTGTCACCGCAATTTTCACAAGCGTGATGAACCTGAAGAACTAAAGTCAATTCCCTTGCCTGCAATTGAGTACAAACCCCACCATCGCCACCACCCACCACCCCCACTGCCACCCGGTGGGGACCACAGTGGTAGTCCAAATGATGAATCACCATCTCCACCGCCCATTTCATCAGCTTATTACCCTTCGTCTGCTCCACATATGCTGTTAGCATTGAGCACTGGATTTTCTGGAGAGAAAAATATTCTGAATCCCATCACAAGAACCCCAATGACAGATAATTCTAACTCGAGGAAGCGGTTTCGGACAAAATTTACGCCAGATCAGAAGGCGAAAATGATGGAATTTGCTGAACAAGTTGGATGGAAAATGCAGAAAAGAGATGAAGATCTGGTTAGCAAGTTTTGTAATGAAATTGGAGTTGAAAAAGGTGTTTTAAAAGTATGGATGCATAATAACAAGAATACTGTTGGCAAAAAATCAGATCAACCAAACAGCGACGACAAGAGCAACAACAATGACAATGGTATTGGTAATGGTAATGGTAATGGTAATAGTAATGAAAATTATGTTAGTGGTTTTTGTATTGTTAGTAGAAATAACACTGATACTGAATTTCACAAGTACGAAAACAAGAAAGACGATATACCTAGTCAAGTTATCATAAATCATGTTGTTGTTACTACTAATGGATCTTCTACTACTTGAATCTTTGTAATAGATGGATAAATAAGGTTTTTAATTAGAATTAGTGCTAAGAAGAGGAAAAACTTTGAGGCTGCAGCTACTCTTTAGTCATGTTAATTTTTTTTTTTCTAGACACTGTGTCTGTTCTTTGATTAGTGCTGAGCTTATGAGGATAACGTGGAAATTAATTTTGTTCTGATGAGCCATTTAATTTGTGAATTTTTCTTTTTGCTTACTGCTTTGTAAATTATGCTTACTTATCTCATTTTATTCAGGCATTTTTTGTTTCTCTTTTCTGCTGTTTGCTTTAAGTTCTTGAAAAAATTTGCATATCTGCAATAAGATACTGTATTAATTTCTGTGGCTATGCGTCAGAAAAAAGAGAGGAATGCGCTAAAGTAGGGACTATGGACAGTGTTCATTTGATTTTGTCTGAGATAAAGAAGCAGAAAGTAGCTTAACATGCATTTGGGAGATTAACGCTGTATGATTTAATTTTTAATAAGGATGTAGTTTGGATCAACCTGTGTAGCTGGGATACTCTCCGCCCGGGCACAACCGCGCCTTTGTGGAATTTGGCAATTTAGTTGAATTATGTTTACATCGACGAGGCTGACACGGAAATTGCTCTGATATCATTTGTAATAGTTCAGTCCGCTAATAATATTATCTGTTTTGAGTCTAGGTCCGTACGGATTTTAAACGAGTCATCAAGGTTTAATGAATGCATATTTATATATCCAATATATCTTATGTGTCCAAAGTGAGATATTTTTTTAGCAATTGTCACTGTACATGAGCAGAAATGCCGAATAACCTTGTCTTACTATGAAACTCTAAGAGATCGTTAAAAAATGAGATTAAATTTATGCTATGTTTGGTTATGGGTATTAGATAAATTGGGATAAGAGTTATCCCATAATTGTGGAATTATCTTATCCCATATAGGTGTGGGATAAGTTATCTCATGTTTTAATCTCATTTTTAATTTCAAGATAAATTTATCTCAAATTCATGGGATATCCCACCTTTAATAATTCCTTGTACCAAACGACCCCTAAGATCTGCACCCAAATACTCCTATCATGAGACCTTTTAAATTTATCTCGGACTCTTTTCGGATAACCCCAAGTATTTGTTAACTTCTATTAACATAACTAGATAGTATTTGCCTTCCTACGCTTAGGAATAATCAAAAGCGGTCATTTAGTATTTTTATTACGATTGAAAATTGAATCCTGATTATTTATAGTTTTCATCTATTTTATTGACTATTAAATGAAAGTAAGACTATTTTGCACTCAAGGGTGTGATTTTGTTATTATCAATAAAGTTTGTACAAACTTTGGATGCTAGAGTTTTAAATTTTGGCAAACTAGATTAAACCACAATGATTCTTTTTGTAGTATTTGTTTAAACCTTACGGACAGTTACATATATTAATGAGAGATAATACATATGCTTTATGAAACAATCAAAATGCATATACATTGATCCAAACACCACCATGATCAACTTACGTAAGTGCTCTTTTGTCTTGATTTTTGAAGGTCTATTTTATGTTATCGACCATGGCAAAATGATATTCTTCACAGTATAGGTTTGTCGGCTCCTCTTATTAATGTACTAAAGTTTAATGACTTCCTCTTATAACCGCTGGAGGATCTAATATTTGATGCAACTAATTGTACAATACTTTAAATGCTTTGGTAGGACTTTGATAAGGTTTTCATAGTTTGCTTGATATCGGATTCAACTGTTTAAGCATTTGCGGTTATGCGCATAGTGTAGTTTGGTGTGCTTGATGCTGACAAAACACTATAATACATTAAAATAATCTTAAAGGTGTATACTAATTGCTCAGTGGATTATTGTATTTAATCCCTTGTTAGTTAGTGAGACTTGGTAAACTATTTAAGCTTTCCTTAAAAGGGAAGTAGTCTAGTCTAGTTTAGTCAAATAATTATTAGAAGGTGACGAAAGAGTAGTGCCGTGTCCATTACCTACTGTAGCTAGGTGGGGGTAATTGATAAAAAGTCAGTAATCTTGTTTTCTCGAAATGTGCAACTTTTGATATCATCTCAAAAATTAGGGAGATTTGAGATTCAACAACCTAAGCATGGGGCGTTGGGTCACTTAGTCCTTTCATAAATGCTGGAGCAGAAGGTTGGGTATAGCTGTCCTTGATTACATTAGTACTTTCTCCTTTTCGATTTACTCGCTCGTCCCAAATTTATTGTCGCTTTTAGCTTCTTTATGTGCATTAAAAAAATTATTAAATAGAGTGTGTATTTTATTATGTTACCCCTATTTAATGTTGACTATTAAATTTTGTTGAAAATTTATTTAATTATTAAGGATATAATTGGAAAAGACTAACAATTTTTGTCTTGAAATCCTAAAGTGTCAACTAATTTGGGACACACCATTTTTCCTAAAACGAAAACTAATTTGAGACGGAGGGAGTATTAGTCATTTTCTTTTTTGAAAACAAGGGTCTAAGAGCCCATTTGGTCAGCTGATTTATAGCGGCTGATAAGCGTCAACGGTTGAAATTTCTTTTAAGTGCTGAAACTAATTTTTAAATTAAGTAGTTATATATTTGGATAGAAGTGCTGAAAGTGGTAATAATTAATTAGTGTGTTTGATAAAAAATGCTGATAAGCATAATTTTTTGTTGAAATTATTAAAAATATCCTTCAAGTTATTTATAAAAAATATAAATTATAAGAGTATTTTTACAATAAAATGACAAAATATAGAATGAAGTGGGAGTTGAAACTTTTATTTTAAAAAAGATATTTTATGGATTAAAAAATATCTTAGAAACAAAATGATAAAATACTTGATCAAACTAAAAGTGTTTATAATTTGAAAATACCAACTTATGCCTTATAACTTATTTTGGCTTATTAGCACTTTTGGTACATATTAAATGCCTAAATAAACTAAAAAGTGATTATAAGCTAATTTAATCTAACGCAATAAGTTTAGCTAAACACCCTCTATCTACTAGTATCACATTAAAAAATCAAAAAGATACCTCGTTCTTGCTTTGTTTAACACTGGTAATTGCTCATGCAAATCCCTATCGTGTAGATTCACAGTTATAGAAGAAGTACAATCTATAAAACATTAAATTAGAATTAATAATACGAAGATCATTATGAAGATATTACATGATATGAAACTGTTTACCTTGTGAATAGATAATATAGCAATTTTTCTCTCTTAAGAATTACTCCCTCCATTTCAAAATGGTTGTTTTAGTTTGAGCGGTGGCGAAATCAACCCGACGGCGGCAGGTGGGGCAATAGGCGCTAGGGAGCAACAACGGGGAGAAATGTGAGGTGGAGGTTTGGTTTTCTCTTTGTATTTCCTTGCAGCAACTTGTATATATATGTTATGTTTTATAATATTATTAATATTGTTATTTTTTTTGTAAAAATGGCTTCAAAATTATATAAGTGTAAATTACCCTTAGACTAATAACAATAATTGTGTCAAAAATGCCACCGGACTTGAATTGCGGTCCGCCATATTTGTGTAAATTACCCTACTTGGCCGTTAGGGCATTCTTTCAGCATTTTATATTTTTTCATAAATCATTAAAGGGTATGCTTGGTATGAATGAAAATATATTTCGGAAAATATTTTTTAATTTCCATAATTGGTTGGATTAAAAATGAAAATATTTTCCGTACGCTTTTCAAAATTAATAATTCAAACTCATTATATCCTTCCAACACAAAAACCTACCCCACCTAGCCCCCATCCTACCTCCTAGCTCTACCCAACCCCCACCCACCTCCTAACAACCCCCCGCCTACCACAAACCCATCCCCTTACCCCACACCCCAACCACCCTACCCCCACCTCCTACCTCAAACCTATCCTACCCCCAACCCCAACTCCAACCCCAGCCTCAACACCCATGACACCGTCCTACCCACCATGCGTCCCCCACCGCCACTAACCCATATCCACCCCCTCTTTACCTTCTATCTCATAACTCATGCACCCCACCTCTCACTCCCTCACTTACCCCCTACCCCTCACCTACCTTCCATCTCAAAACCACACCCCCTTCCTCATTTTGCCACCCAATCCCCCTGCTCCTACCCCAACCAACCTACCTTCCACTCCCATATTCCCCACCTTATACTCCACACTCACCCCACCTCCCCACCTTCATTTTTAGATCTAAATGCAATCTACCTGAAATGACCCTAGGTAATCGTTTCGGGAGTTAAGACTCCGATTGGCGTACCGATAATTTTAAAAGCTTCGTAATATCCATTAGGACTTGTCTATAAAAATTTGAGCTAAATCGGACTTCGTTTGGCAGGTATCGGAAGAAGGTTTCAGTATCCATTGTTGGTAAATCTTAAAAAGAGGTTTTCGAGCTCGATTTTAGCGAATGAGCTCCAGTTCAAAATTCAAAAGCGTTGTTAGGTTCGTATGATTATTTGTGACTTGTATGAACTTTGGGAAGTGAATTTCGAGGTCGTTCGGATGGTTTCCGTTAAAATGCCGAAAGTTAATAATTTGATCTTTTTCCGTTTAATTCGCATCTTGAGTTTCGGGAATTCGATTTGAGATCCGTCTTAGCAAGTATATTACATAAATTTTATATAACTTGCTTGAGAAATTTGGAATAGTTCCGAAATTTGTAGGATTACGTTTTAATTTTCGTCACGATAAAGAAAAGAAAAGAAAGATTAAAAAAAAAAGGCAGGCGGTGGATGGCTAAGGGATTGGGATAAAATGCCTTTCCCTTAACATGACTTGAGAGACAGAAACAAAAGAGAAACGAAGAAACAAGAAATGCAGAGGAAAATAAGCCGAAAAATAGAGAAAGGAAAAGAAAAGGAGAAGGAAAAAAATAGAATCTTCACCCCGAAACATCCAGGTAAGGATGTTAATTCATTATTTTAGTCTATTACATGTGTTTAGAAATTGGGATATTAGACATCGTTCTAATAAGTTAAATTGATAGTTTCAAGGCTTAGTTGGACCCCGATAATGAGATTGATTATATATTCGTACTCAGGAAGCTATGGGCAACCCGTAAATATAATTTATTTAGAGTTTGGTAATGTGATTTTAAACCATGTACATAGGCCTGGACTACGTATTGTCTATGGGAATCGGGTGTCGGATTCCTACACGGATTGTTCTAACGTGTAAGGAATGAAGGCTTTAGCCTTATGTGATATATTTTTCTGCTTATTAACACAGTGGGATCGTTTGGCAATGAATCCAAAGGACAAAGTGGTTGTTGAGTAGCAGTGTTAACTTTGGAACGAGGTAAGTGATATTATCCATTTCTTTAGAGGCCCTTGGCCTTGTGGATATTCTACCACGTGTTCTTTACGTGTGTAGCTGCCAATAAGCGTACTCATTACGCCTTAACTTTAGATTTACATTGTATATTATATGTTATGTACTGTTGTTGGTATTGCATTGAGCATCTGAGCATTTTACTCTGGTTCTAAGCTTGACATATATCACCTGGCAGCCGATGAGAGTCTCGCATCGGTGAAGGGTTATTATTGCATCATACCGCATTTTTATGTATTATGTTTTCTGGTTATGGACTGCTATGTCATATACTGAGTGCAGGAGTATTCCGTCTCAGCTTTATATTATCTCGGGTGCAAGAGTATTCTGCCCCAGGAGCAGGAGTATTCCACGCTTATGTCAGATACTGAGTGCAAGAGTATTCTGCCTCAGCTTTATATTATCTTGGGTTCAGGAGTATTCCGCCTCAAGATTAGGAGTATTTCGCTCCAGTTGGTTATTAGATTGTATTCCCCTCGAATGTAGGAGTATTCTGCTTCGGGATGGGATTACGGGCACATATGACCCCACTGCATCATACTGCATTCATTCTATTTCATTACACCGGTTGCTGGGCATTGTGTGACTATGATGCGATGTTTTATGTGAGTGTCATGTATTTCTGATTGTTGATATGTTCGGGATACCTATATGTTCCTGGCTATCTTGTGTCCCTAATTGGTTTATGCGCTTTAGTTGAATGTGTTTCTGGTCTGTATTTGCTTAGCTCTTCTCCCTGGCTAGCTATCCTATTCTTTGAGGTGGCTAGTCTGCCCCCACTTATTGAGTCTTTTTGACTCACTCGTGTTTGTTGCTCGTTTCTTTTCTATTTATTTCGTTTCGGCAGGTTCGCTGCAGGATTGAGTTCGCCACGTTGTTAAGGAGCGAAGACGACTTCAGCTGTCAGGGTGAGCCAGCTTTTATTCAGGATGGCAACCAGTTTTATGTTTATTATTTCAGTTGTATTTTGTTCCCTTCAGGAGGCGTATGTATTCTTTTGTACTCTTAGATGTCTATTCTGGATAGCCCTAAGCCTAGTACATTGGGTACTCAACTGTAATTTCTTTTGTACAGCTTAGAAGGATCAATGCGTCTGTGATTTTTCTAAGTCTTGTTCTTATTTATTAGTTGAATTTATATTTATTTTCCTAATTCAGTTGGTAAGGGTTCGCCTGACGGGTCTAGGGGAGGATGTCGTGTGCCCGCACGGCCTAGCTAGAAATTCGAGTTGTGTCAGTTGGTATCAAAGCCCGGGTTAGGGTCTATTCAGACCAAGACAATGTCTAGTAGAGTCTCGCTGATGGGTACGTAGACGTCCATACTCATCTACGAAAGGCTATGATGGCATTTAGGAAGTTTCTCTTCCTTATCTCTCTAATCGTGCGTCGGTCTGGGATGTTAAAATAATTTCGTTAATTCCTTCGTAGTAATGTGAACCCTCATGCGACAAATTAGCAAAGGTTGGGAGTTTAGGCCGAAGCAGTCTAGCCTAGGGCTAGCACTGACGAAGCCCCAAGAGTTTTGGATCATGCTGAAGATCTAGTTACGGAGGTCCCAGCTGTGCCAGCTCGCGGTGGGCAATGGGATCAGGGCCTTGTGGTTCCCTCGGCTCTCTACGATGGTTTTACGAGAATCTTGGCGGCGCAGATACCGCAAGAACCTCCTATTCCATAGGAAGCTCACCAGGTTGCCGTAGATGCATATATTTGGACTCAGGGAGCTCCTGTTATAGTTCTTTATGGTTCCCCAGTAAATTATATTCCAGAGGCAGCATGTGTTGTGCCTCCAATTTTTTTGGCTGGTTAGCTAGCCCAAGTAACAGTTCGGTCCGAGTGCCCGAAGAGGTTGTATTATTTTACCCAATTAAACCTTTCGATATTCTTAGGCCATGTATCAGATAATCCTCGTGTACTTTTTTTTTTAAAAAATAAAATGATATCAGCGTATCCTTCAGGCTCCTGGTTATCTCGAGCAGTATGGTATTGATTATACTTCTTTTTAGTTCCAGGGTCCAGCCTTGGATTGGTGGACCGCTCTTTTATAAATTAGGCAAGTTTTACCTAAGGTGACTTAGTGCGAGTTTTCTCGCAGATTCATGGAAAAGTTCATTTCTTGCAGCGAGCGAGATGAGAAGTATCGCTAGTTTGAGTGGATTGGACATAGTAGCCTGTCGGTTTCAAAATATGAGATCGAATTCTCTAGGATGGCTAGATATGCAGTAGAACTAGTCCATAAACCTTCCGAGAACGTTTGAAGATTTATTGGTGATCTTTCTCCTTCCTTGAGATCCCAGATGGCTTGAGAAATTGAGGTTGGGACTTCATTTGATGTTGTTGGTTATATTGCTCTGAGGTATGAAGCATACCATAAGTTAGAGTAGGAAGAGTCAGCGCGGGAGAGCAAGAAATCCTGTGGCCCTGGTGAGCAACTATGGTACCTCTTCTGGTGAGGTAAGGGTTCTGATTATTGTGGGAGGTCACCTTCCAGGTTATCTCAGCTTGTAGCGTGTGATTCTTAGAGGGTGTCATTTGTTCATCAAGATTAGACTTAGTTTTCTCTTTGTAGCGATCAACAATATGTTCAGCTTCCATTTTCAGTGAAAAGGTGTTATCAGTGTCATGAGTCTGGTTATCCTTTGAGGAGTTTTCTTTTACTCCGGCAAGTAGGCAGTCGTCCTTTCTCTCGTCATCAGGCACTTGCACAGTCGCAGAGGATTTCATTTAGATCTCAATCAGCGAGAGAAATTCCACCATCCAGTAGTGGTTGAGAGCATGGTGACAGTGGTTCTTCAGAAGGTGATTATCATCAGGGTAGTAGCTCAGCTCAGCTGCAGAGGCAGTTCTATGAACTGCCAGTCGGGCAGGATGCTGAGGTATCCGATGTAGTAGACCCATGTATTTCTTCTTCCATTATATGTGAGTAAGATTTGATTCTTCTGATTGATCTAAAATTCGTTTACCTTATCATATTTCCATGGTTTCCTTGGGTATTGTCTATTAAGAATCGGTTGCGGTAGAGGGGTGAACTTCTGGTATGATTTATTCCTGCATTTGTGAGACCCTACTAGTTTATCTGGTTCAGATGTGAGGGATTTGGGAGTGAGTGTCGGTATTGTCTGCTTGGCATCTTGTTGTGCCACCTTTTGTTATTACGTCAAGTCAGTCTACCTCTCTCTTTGGAATTCAGTGTTGGTAGGATGATGGGATCCTAATTTGTCACCATCAGAAAGTGTTATCGTTTCTTCCAGTGCAAAGTGATTAGCAAGTAATATTCGATCTATGTATCTTCCTTTAGTTCAATATGCTTGAAGAATCATGTTATTCTATAAGCTTGTCTCAGTTTTAAAAAGGTCTTCTGATAAATTTTCAAAGTTTCCTTCTTATAGGAAGGTGAAATTGGCATATATGTTGTTCTATGAAGCTCATTTAATGTCTATTTCTTCAATTGCGATTCTTCGGCCAGCCTGACTCGGAAGTAGTCTAGCTCTGGTAGCCAAATAAATAAGAAGAAGAGCCTCCTGAAGCTATAATTATTTCTATCCTCGGTCCATTGCCATCTCTTCCTCTTCCGGCACTAGTTAGCTTGGGCGGTTAGTAGCCACTTGTGATGTTCCCTGTGTTGAGCTACAGTGCGTGTCAAAGTAGCCGGGTAAGCACATTGTTGTTTTTCAAGGCTACTAAGGGTAATGAGAGGCATCATTTGACCCCTGAGTTGATCCATTAGGCGGTGGTGCTTATGAAAAAGGTATGGAGTTGTGAACTCGAGAGTTGCAGCTGTTTCGCAACTTGAGTGCGTAATTTTGTAGCTCAGTCTGAGCTGCGTCATGTTTTAGCTAAGTCCTCCTTAATCCAGCAGGTTGTGCGAGGATGCCTATTCTTATTCAAATTAGCTGTATGATTTTTTGCTCTAAGTGGAGGAGTCTTACTCCAATACTGAATCCTAATATTAAATCTCTAAGGCGTTGCTGAAGCGTAAGCTAATCCTTAGCTTCGTCAAACTGTTCTATATCGAAAAGTACATCGACGAGGTGATTCGTCAGCGGAATCATGTTAACCCATCTAGAGTTCCGTGTATCTTTGTTTCGAAAAGTAAAAACCTCCTCTCGTGATCGAGGAAGGGTCAACTTAGTTAGAATAAGCTGGGCAATGGTGTTATCATATTGTCCAGATATATTTTATTCTAAGAGTTCGGTGTGCGTGTTATAATTCTGATTCTGTAATCATGAGACAATGTCCGTAGAATATTTTATGAAGGTCGTGCAAGTTCTCTTGTTATATGTGTGAATTTTGCTTTAAACTTAAGCTCGTTCGAGGAAGAACGAGAGTCTAGGTGGAGGAGAATGAAACGACCATAGGTAGTCATTTCGAGAGTTAAGACTCCATTTGCGTGCTGACAATTTTAAAAACTTCATAATGTCCATTAGAATTTTAAAATCTTCGACAATTAATTTAGAGTTTGGTTATGTGATTTTAAACCATGTACATAGGCCTTGATTGCGTATTGCCTATGGGAATCGGGTGTCGGATTCCTACCCGGATTGTTCTAACATGTAAGAAATGAAGGCTTTAGCCGTATGTGATATATTTTTCTGCTTATTGAACATAATGGGATCGTTTGACAATGAATGCAAAGGACAAAGCGGTTGTTGAGTAGCAGTGTTAACTTTGAAACAAGGTAAGTGATATTATCCATTTCTTTTGGGGCCCTTGGCCTTGTGGATATTCTACCACGTGTTCTTTACGTGTGTAGCTGCTGATAGGCGTACTCATTACGCCACGCCTTAGCTTTGGATTTACATTGTATATTATATGTTATGTACTGTTGTTGGTATTACATTGAGCATCTGAGCATTGTACTCTGGTTCTAAGATTGACATATACTTCTGGCAGCCGATGAGAGTCTCGCGTCGATGAAAGGTTGTTATTGCATCATACCGCATTCATATGTATTATATTTTCTGGTTATGGACTGCTATGTCATATACTGAGTGCAGGAGTATTCCGTCTCAGCTTTATATTCTATCGGGTGCAGGAGTGTTCCGCTCTTATCTCAGATACTGAGTGCAAGAGTATTCCGCCTCAGCTTTATATTATCTCGGGTGCAGGAGTATTCCGCCGCAGCTTTATATTATATCAGGTGTAGAAGTATTCTTCCTCAGGTTTTGGTGTATTTCGTTTCAGTTAGTTATTAGATTGTATTCCCCTCGAATGCAGGAGTATTCTGCTTCGGGACGGGATTACGAGCATATATGACCGCACTGCATCATACTGCATTCATTCTATTTCATTACACCGGTTGCTGGGCATTGTGTGACTATGATGCGATCTTTTATGTGAGTGTCATGTATTTCTGATTGTTGATATGTTCAGGATACCTATATGTTTCTGGCTATCTTGTGTCTCTAATTGGTTTATATGCTTTAGTTAAATGTGTTTCTGGTCTGTATTTTCTTAGTTCTTCTCCTTGGCTAGCTATCTTTTTCTTTGAGGTGGCTAGTCTTCCCCCACTTATTGAGTCCTTTTGACTCACCCGTGTTTGTTGCTTTTTTCTTGTCTATTTATTTTGTTTCGGCAGGTTTGCTCCAGGATTGAGTTCGCTATATTGTTAAGGAGCGAAGACGACTTCAGCTGTCAGGGTGAGCCAGCTTTTATTCAGGATGGCCACCAGTTTTATGTTTATTATTTCAGTTGTATTTTGCTCCCGTCAGGGAGCGCATGTGTTCTTTTGTACTCTTAGATGTCTATTCTGGATAGCTCTAAACCTAGTACATAGGGTAGTCGGCTGTAATTTCTGTTGTACAACTTAGAGGGATAGATACGTCTTTGCTTTTTCTACGTCTTGTTCTTTTTTATGAGTTGAATTTATATTTATTTTCCTAATTCAGTTGGTAAGGATTCGCCCGACGGGTTTAGGGGAGGATGTCGGGTGCCCGCAAGGCCTTGCTAGAAATTCGGGTCGTGTCACTACCCCTACCTCCACCCACCCCACCTCCTACCCTCTACCCCACTTCCTCACCCCCTTCCCTAACCCTACATTGCCCTATCTATGGACCCCCATCACCCACACCCCATCCCTCCTACCTACCCCTGCTTCCCCACGTCTCGTAAACTAGGAACTAAGACTCTCTACCCTCCTCTACCGCTCCCTACCCACCCCACCTCCATACCTTCTGCCCACCTTTACTTCACACCCATCCAACCTTCATTTTTAGATCATTATCACTTTATACTGTAAGAACATTCTGTATATCCTGACTTATTCTTTATTTTTAGATTTTTATCGTAGTATATCCTATGGATAATACATAAGATGCCCCTTAAACTTTTCCCAAAAAGTCATTTACACACCAATCCTTTACGGGCGACCTAACACCTCCTCGTCTTGGGGGAGGGGGGAATTTATAGCATTTTCAAAGGTAAAAATAGCTTTGTACATTGTGAAATCATACACTATACTCCAAGGGTATATAGTAATAACGAAAAAATGGAGTATACTATTTCAAAACATCGCATTCTTCAAAGAAAAAATAACTTTGTAAGCTTTAAAAGTATACATTATTCTCTAAAGGTATACAGTGATAACAAAAACCCTTGGTATACTTTTTCAAAGCATAACATTCTTGAAATGTAAAAATAGAATTGTATATTGTAAAAGTATATAGTATACTCCAAGGGTATACAGAATAGCATTCGTCAAAGGAAAATATTACTATATACTGTAAAAGTATACATTATATTCTAAAGGTATAGCGATAACAAAAAAAATTAGGGTATACTGTTTGAAAGTATAGCATTCTTCAGAGGTAAAAATAACATTGTATACTCCAAAGGTTTATAGTATACTCCACCAGAATATAATGATAATAAAAAATTGGAGTATACTATTTCAAAATATATTCTTTTAAGGAAAGATAACGGTGTATACTGTAAAGTATACATTATACTTTAGAAGTATACAATGATAACAAAATATTAGAGTATACTGTTTAAAAGCATAACACTCTTCAGAGGTATACTTTTTATAATATACAGTAATAACAATTTTTTTTTAAAAAAAAGAAAAACTTTGGGTATACGATGATAACAATTTAAAAATGAAGGATAAGTCAAGTATACAATGATAACAATCTAATAATGAACAATAAGTCATGGGTGGGGTAAGAGGTAAGGGTAGGGTGGGTGGGGTTTGTTAGGGCAGGGGTGTAGGGGTTGGGTGGAGGTAGGAGTTTTGGGAGTAGGGGGAGGTGTAGAATGGGAGCTAGATAAGTAAGTAGAGAGGGGGGTTGGATGGAGGTAGGAAGTTGGGGTGGGGGGAGCAATGGGTAATGGTTTTGGGTGGGTGTGGTTTATCGATAGATGGTAAGGGTGGGAGGTGTTTCGATATAAAATGAAGATTAGGAGGTGGGGAGGGTGTGTGCTGGGATTTAGGGTGGGGTAGAAAGTGGGGAGGTGGGAGGTGAGAGGGTAGAGGGTTCGGCTGAAATAAGGTTTGGGGATATGGGTTGTAGGAGGTAGAAAGGTGGGGGGATGAGGCAGGGGTAGGGGGTAGTGATAGCATCCAACTCAAACCTCCAATGAGATATGAAACGTTCGTCGCAATATAATTTACCCAACTATGAGTTGGGGTCGAATCCACTAGGAACAATATGATGGATTAAGAATATGGAAGAACTAAACCTATTGACTTAGCCAAACGAGGGTAATAACTAAAGAATTAAGCTAACAACTAATGTCTATACTAAGAAAGCATATACATGTGATCAGTGGCAACACAAGCAAAGACGTAAGGTAGTAGAGCATAAGGAATCCAATTAACCCAATGTTCACCAATTAAGCTTAGGCACGCGTCGTGACACACGAGCTATTTTATCCGAATAGCGTCTTCGGTGACCACCAAGCTTAACACCTCTCACATTTTCATTGGAAAGCGATATTGCATTAAGCTTAATCGATATTGTGTCAGAGTAAGACATTCCATTTCGGTGTTCAACTCGTTAACCAGGGGTAAATGCAACACACCTACCCCCGGTACCCTATTAATTACTATCCCATTCCTAGAAGTTCCCTTGCGGTGCAACTCTAGTACTCATAGGTTTAGAACTAGAATTTTCAACTACCAATTCATGAGAATTTAAACAAGTAATGAATAATTGGCCAAACACCCAAATCAATAATGGTAAAAAAACGGTACTCAATAGCTCAAAAGCACAAAGGAGTCAACATACAAGCCCTAGCTATACAAATTTATCACCTAAACATGTTCATAATCTCAAATTAACACCAACAAGTCACGATAATGAAATAGAAACCAAGGTAATAAAGAAAAAGGAAAAGAATTTGACAATTTGAACTCCTAAAATTCAAACCCTAGACTTGGTTGATGAGCTCTTACCCCAAAGCTTGAGAAATAAGCCAAAGATAAACCCTAAGTCGTTCAAAAGGCTATTTATAAGTTTCCAATTCAGTTGAGGTGGTCCAATGTTGTCCAAAACAACCCAAGCGTGATCTCGTGCGATCGCATCACCATGAGCGCAGTCGCGCCGAATACTTCTCATTAAAACTTTGCGATTGCGATAGACTGTAGCACTTTTTCACTGGCTTCTCTGGCTCTCCTACTGTCGTGCCTGCACATGCGCGGTCACGATGCATAGCCCTCCAGGCCAGAACTTGTAGCTTCAAAATTTGCCTTGTTTTGACTTATTTTCATTCTTTTCACTTTTGCAGCTCCAACAACCTGAAATATGAAACCAAATCATGATAAGTGCACTCATTTGATCCATAATTCACACAAAATCTCAAGTAATAAAAGGCAATGTATAGCATTTTTCCCACACATCATGTAAGAAACTGGGGGTAAAGGTGGGTGAGTTTTTTTTTTTTTGGATGAGGGGTTAGGAGGGTAGAAGTAGGAGGTGGGTGAAAGGGTGGGGTGTTATAGGGAAGTGGGTGGGTGATGTTATGATCTAAACATAAAGGTGGAGAAGGGAGATAGAAGGTGGGGAGGTTGGGGTAGGGTAGAAGGTGGAGAGGCAGGGGTGGTTGGGCGTGGGTAGGGTATAAGGGAGTGGGTTGGGTTGAAAATGGTGGTGGGGATTGGATTGGGGTAGAAAAGGTATGGGTGGGGTGGTGTGGGGGTTTTTGTAGGGTAGGGTTTAGTAAAGGTGAAGGAAAGAGTTGAGATGGGTAGGTGGATGGGGGGTATGGTAAGAGGTCGGGGTGGGCAGTGTTTCGATCTAAAATGAATATTATGAGGGGGTGGGGGAGGGAAAGAGAGGGGGCCGAGGAGGGGGTAAGGGGTTGGTTGAAAATATCAATGATGGGGAGGGTTTAGGGGTGTAGGTTGGAGGCTGGAAGTCAGGGTAAGGGGTTGGAGTATTTGTAGGGAGGTAAAGGGAGGTGGGTGTAGAAGCTAGGGGGATGTGAGGGGTGGGTTGGGGGAGGAGGAGGCCCCCTATCCCTACTCCAACCTCCTACCTACTCCCCACCCCATCTCACTCCCAACTCTCTCACTACCCATCCCTCACCCAAACCCCCAATCCGCCCTCCCAACCCTTTTCTACCCCACCCCCTACCCTACCTCCCCATATTCTACCCCAACTCACACTTCCACTCCTACCCACCCTTCCTATACCTTCTAACTTACACCTACCCCACCTCATCACTTTCATTTTTGGATAGAAAAACCACCTACCCCACCTTCTATTACACCCCCACCAACCCTACCTTCCTACCTCCTTACCTTTTTACCCTCTACCACCCACACACACCCCACCCTATCTACTTTATCCCAACCCCTACCCACTTACCCCCACCTCCTACCCAACCTCCTGCACCACCACCTCCCAACCCTTCCCCCACCTCCTACTTCTAACCCTACCCTATACTTCACCCTCATGCTTACCCACCTACCTTCCAGCCTCAACACCCTACCTCCTCACCCCACTCCAACCGCTTTACCCCCTCTCCAACTTCCTACCTTCCACCCCACCCCCACTTCTCACAACCCAAACCTACCTCTGCCCCAACCACCTGTCAACCCACCCTACCTCCTACCCTCTACCCCCATCCTACACCCTGCTTCAACACTTAGCCATCCTACCTAATTTCTCCAAACCCACCCCCAAGCTTATTCTTAATTATTATATATTATCACTTTATATTTTAAGAGTATATTGTATAATTATAGTATACACTTCTATTTTTCCATCCGAATAATGATGTGCTTTAAAACCTGCTCTCAATTTTTTTGTTACCACTGTATACCTTTAGAATATTATGTATGTTTTTATTATATATAATATTATTTTTCCTTTGAAGAATGCTATTTTTTTTTGAAATAGTATACTCATATTTTTTTATTACTGTATATGCTTGAGTATACTATATACCCTTGATTATACAATGCTAATTTTTAAGAATGTTATGCTTTGAAACTGTATACTCCAACTTTTGTTTTGTTATCATTGTATACTTTTTAGAGTTTATGTTATACTTTTATAATATATAGTGTTATTTTTTCTATAAATAATGTATGTTTTGAAATAATATACTCCAATTTTTTGTTATCATTATCTGCCCTTGGAGTATATTATATACCCTAAGAGTATACTATATACTTTTATAGTATACAATGTTATTTTTATCTTTGAAGAATGCTATGCTTTGAAATAGTATACTCCAATTTTTTGTTATCAATGCATACCTTTAAAGTATAATGTATACTTTTACACTATAGTGTTAATTTTCCTTTGAAGAATGTTGTGTTTTGAAATGGTATACTCATACTCCAATTTTTCGTTATCATTGTAAACCCATGGATTATACTACATACCCTTGGAGTATACTATATACTTTTACAGTATACAATGCTAATTTTACCTTAATGTATACTTTTACACTATAGAGTGTTAATTTTCCTTTGAAGAATGTTGTGTTTTGAAATGGTATACTCATACTCCAATTTTTCGTTATCATTGTAAACCCTTGGATTATACTACATACCCTTAGAGTATACTATATACTTTTACAGTATACAATGCTAATTTTACATGTGAAGTATGTTATGTTTTGAAATAGTATACTCTAAGTTTTTTGTTATCATTGTATACCTTTAGAGTATAATGTATACTTTTACAGTTTATAGTATTATTTTTCCTTTGAAGAATGCTATATTTTGAAGTGGTATACTCCATTTTTTTAAATTCATGTATACCCTTGGAGTATACTTTATACCTTTATTATACAATGCTATTTTTATCTTTGAAGAATGATATGCTTTTGAAATAGTATACTGCAAATTTTTTGTTATCGATGTATACCTTCAGGGGTCGTTCGGTAGCATCAGTCTGGATACTAATACCCACATAAGAATTAGGATTAGATGATACCACGTTTGGTTTGAAGTTTCCCCATTATAGAATTCCGCATAACTTTAGTACAACATTTGGCTGTGTTTTTGTATATTTGGCAAAGCTAAACCCACATAACTTATACAGGAATCTATGTATTGTTTTATGTGGGGTAGAAGGTGAAATTAGTAATGTGGGTGTTAGCAATGTAGGTATTAAATTTTAAAATGACAAAACTAACACTTATAATAATAAGAATACAGTCAGACCTCCTTATAACAACCCTTCGTTATAACAACATTACAATATAACGACCTTATTATCTGCAAAATAAATTTTTTATGTTATATTTTACCTCTCTATAACAGCATTCTACCTATAACAGTAATGAAGTTCACTATAGCGTTACATTGTTTGTAAAATTACCTCTCTATAACAGGAATACTAAAAAATTGTATAGTGATTGTTTATGCCCAAATTGGACGTCTGGTTAAACACTTAAATTTATGAATGAGTCACAAGAAATACAGTAAAATACGATAGAAAAGTAAGTAAATAGAGAGGAATATAATAGACAAGAAAGTAAAGAGTTCTATTCCTTGATAATAGCCGGATTCAGTGGTGAATCGCTTGGTATACAAAATAATGTAAAGAGAGATATTTATAGTAGAGATTACCCAGTCCTAATTATGATAAAATAAAATTACTAATGAGGCTCATGGGAAGGATGTGGTATATACGAAACCCTAACTAGGAGACAGTGAACTCTAAGGTGGTAGAATGTATACGATGTGTCCTATGCCTTCGCCGATTGAACAGTCATAGCTCAAGGAGCAGGCGCGTATCCTCTGTGCCCGGTGACTTGTATGCTAAGTCAAGTCTTTCCAGCTAGACTCGTATCCCCGTACTACTAGGTGGCATATTTTTTTCCATACAGTCAGTCCCCCCACTTGCTGAGTGCTGGCACGAGCAGTGAGGAAGTGATAGAAGCGTAATAAAAGATGTAAAGGTGTGACTGTACCGATACTCGTCCCCTGTCTCTTCACATGCGTTCCATTGAATGCAAATTCTTTAGTACAGTGACGTGTGCCTCCGTTATTGGAGGGTTTTTTTTACATATCTTCCCAATGCTGCAACTGTTTTGTTCATATCCCATAATTATAGGGATACAAATCATGTAAACTGCAATATTTAAAATTTCTCATAATTACGATCCCACGTGACCAAGATTGTTCATCTTTCCATTCAAGAATTCTCTTAGTCGTGTATATATATGCCGCAATTTTATAGGCTTTTTATCAATTTTCAAATAGTTTTGAGAGCTTTCCTTCAAAAGACAAACCTACTTCCAGCCTTAACAATAGTTCTATCCTTAGTCATAGCCCAAGGACTAAATTTTCTCCCCGCAAACTTCAGAGCTCTAGACTATCTTCCCGTAACTTTTAACTTTGAAGGTTATGGCCGAATGCAAGGTTAGACACCCCAGCGGGAAGGTGAAAATAGAAACCTTTCTATTGAGTTCTATCACTCTGGGGTTGTGAGGGATGACATAACTCGTATCAGGTTTGATTGTAAGTGGCCTGAAGTAGTATACATCATTATCCCTTCTGCTGAAGAGAGAATTTCCTCCCATCGTGCTGGTTACTCGATGGTCCGTACGTACCCTTTCACTCTGCGTCATAATGAGCATGTTCATTCGATCGTTGAAGAGATATGCCGCCAATACAATATCTGCCTGGGTCAAGTATGCCCCTCCATATGGCGGTTAGTGGCTGTATTAGACCACTTGGCGAACCATGCCAGGGTGAATTTTTCCTTCTGGTACCTTCTTGCTTTCTACTCTCACCCTCTCCACAAGGCGTGTATATGTTGATGTTCATCAAACGGGGGAAGAAAGGCCTGGTTTCCAATAGTGAAGATTCCAAGGATCACAGCTGGGTCCACCGGTATATGGTGGGGAGGACGCCAAATATTTTTTCCTCTCATTCTTTTTCAAAGGTCTTCAATAGGAGATGTAAGTTCCTGTACCCTCGTTTTTCTACATTCCACGTCCGTTGCTTCCCTAAACTGACTTCTCATCTTCCTCAGTGAATTCTGTGACTGATATACAACTAACTTATGATGAGTTAACCATGTGGTTACTGCGATCTTTACAAGAAATCCCCCTACTTCAATGACTTTATCTTTGGCCTACACGAACTGTTGGCATGCAAAAGGACCATGGTAAACAGTCTCATCTGAATTTCTCTTTTAATCCTCGGCCCCTATTGTCTCAACTACTTCCTCTTTGTTTTAAGGTTCTCCCATCGTGAGATGCCCCCGCTGAAGGAGATAAAATTGCTGCCCCGTAAAATTGGAGGGAGAATTATTGAGAGGGCGAGCAATTCCCGCTCTTCGAAGAGAAAAAGGTCTTCCAAGCTTGAAAATGTGGTGGTTGCTAGTGAACCCTTGGTGATTTTTTATGGTGAGGGTGAAGTCCCCTGAGTGCATGAGCCTGAGGCTGTTGAGACCCCTACTTCTGTTGCCGCTACATTTGGCCCGTCTACGTGAAAGCACAGACACCTATTAGATGAGTCTCCTGAGGCTGGTAAAGAAGCTGTCATTGAAGATGAAGTGGTGCTACCACATGTTCACCCTGAGCCTCAGTCTTCAGGTCATTTCTTCATTCCATACATCGCTAGTAAAATTTCCTTTTGCGCCTCATAAAAAAATAACTTTTGTATACATGTAGAGCCCACTATTCCGACTTTGGCCCCCGAGGTAACCGGCTCTTTCCAACGCCGTCCTAGCAAGGAGGTAGCAGTGGATGCAGATGCTGTAGTTGAACCCGTGGATGCTGCTCGTGAGGTTGTTATTCCTATTGCTGCGTGAGTTAATCTGTTTAAGACCACAATGCTGAGTTGATCGTTCCTAATAAACAAATACATCTTGCTGTTACAGCCGTCAGAAATTGCTTGAGGTCTTCGCTGGTTGCTCTCTTCGAATAAACTTCCTTTTTCAATTTTTCAATATTTTACACGTCGAGTCCTTACTCTTCCTTCGCTAAATATCTGTTCCAACATTCATCCAGGGGCTGATTGTTTATCATGAGATACTCTGCCGAGGTGGCTCAGATGAGAACTTGAGAGAGGATAACGAAGCCCTGCTAGGACAAGTCGCCAGCCTGCAGTGTTTCGTGGAGGAAGCTGAACGGCTTAGAGGGGAGCTTTATACTATGCGCAGAGCTTATAAAATAGAATCCCTTAGAGGTAAGAACCTTGATGAAGCTTTGGTTAATGTGATCCGTAAGCACAAACAGACTGTGGAAACCCTTCAATCTTCTCTTACGTAGGCCAAGCTTTCATAGCAGCTTCAGCATAAGAATGTGGCCCGCTTGGAAACAACTATGGAGGCTCTACAACAAAAGCTATTTGGGGTAGATGAGAAGATCGAGACTTCTGATAAGAGTGCCTCTGATGCTAGGGGCCTTTGCGCCTTCCTTTAAGATTAGAATGATAGGCTGAAAAGCAAAGTGGCATCCTTGGAGAGGGTTCGCAACAAACTTTGCAATGATGCTCATCTCAAGGACGAACAGATGAATGCCCTGAATTTTTGTCGCAGAGCTGAAGTAGATCGTGCTAACACCGCGGCTGCTCTCGCCACCTTTCTCCGGGTTCGTGAAAACCCTAGTGTGGACCTGGAGGCTCAGATTACTTCGTTGATCGAGCTTGTGGCCCAAGCAGATGCCCAGATGGGATCCGACCTTGAAGAAGGTTCTGAAGAGGTTAGTGGAGACAGAGGAAATGAAGTGTTGGATGAGGGATTCGCAGCTGGTGAAGCACGACCATCACGGAGTATTGCTGCTGAAGGGAGTCCCCCTTGAAAGGAATAGAAATGCCCCCCCCCCCCTTTGATGCTTAAGATTTTTTTTTGCATCTAAGTTTTGAACAATTGCCCGTGTTTTGCGGGCGTTATAATATGTTTTTGGCCCATTTTGAGGCTTTTAACTTGAATTACTTGTTAATTTGTTTGTGATGGTTTTAGTTTCTGTCGTAGAAAATTAAGTAATGGCCTTGCTAAATCGAGCCTTCATAAGTATATGCGCCTAAAGGTTAAGTGGCTTTTGGACGTCCTGCATGTTCTAATGTCTAGAACGTTTGCCAGTGATCCTGCTCAGGCAATTACGTCCGTTGTGTGCGCTAGTGTTCGGCGGCTTGCGTTGCGTCTGTGGTAGACGGTTGTTTTGCGTCCACAATGGGATGAATTTAGCCCGTGTCAAAATGGAGCCTTTGTGCATTCTGATACAGAACGTCGTTGCTTGTTTACTACAGTATTTTAAGACTTTTTGGCATTGTGCAGGCGGGCATCCCCACCAAATATGTAGGTGAAAATTTGTTGAATTGACGAGTTCAACTTATGAATAATGCCTGTGGCTGAGGTAGACGTGGTCTAGCTCCAAGCGAGTAGTTTACCCTACTTTTGTCACGAAAAGTGAGTGTATTACTTCAACTTGAGTTTGGCCGGGGTTATAAATATTTGGATCGTAGATGGATCCGAATTATAATTGTAAAAATGACTAAGTAAAATAGTAGTTTTATTGATAAATAGGGGTACATGGACTGAATAGTTGTGGCTAAAAACCCATAACATAGCTGATGAGTATGTAATTATTGCGGTCAAAATTGAAAGAAACTAGATACTTAATAAAAGTAAATGCTGAAAAGAATTATACTTCCAGAAGCCCTACTCCTCCCCCCCTTAAAAATGTCAGTCAACATGAACAATCAGATTCGTAATCCTGGTTGATTGAGGTTTCAGGGTCTTCATCGGTTTCAGGGAAGTCCGCCTTTGGTGCCTCTTCGGGGTCAGATGCTTCTAGGACCGCTGACGTGTAGCAATCCCTTGCTGCCTCCTGGTCTTTATTGATCTCCTTTATTCCCCACTTAGTGGGATTCTTATGTTTTTCATACCAGATAGAAGGCACTGCTTTAACCTGGTGAATCCACGACCGCCCTATAATTTCATTGTATGGGACGCCTCCTTTTAACAAGGCAGATTTCCCTAACAGACTTCTCACAGGAGTTGTTAAAGCCTGCCAGCGTGTAGACACTCTGAGTCATTTTGTCTTCAATTCCCATCGCCTATAGAGTGTCCCATTTATTGAGGTTCACGGCACTACCAGCATCAACTAGGATGAACTTGACGTCCGTATCCTCTATTTGGAGCATTATGACAAGGCATCGTGGCGAGAAGTGTTGCAGGTAGTGCTGTCCTCGTCACTGAATAAGATCTTCTTGGGCGTGGTCCTCATCGGGTGCTGCATTACCGTCTTTTGAGTTACCAAGCAATGTCGGGCCACCGACTATTACGTTGATGAACCTCTTAGGCTCTTACAGGTCTGCGGGTCCCTCAGGGATTATGCTCTTAGCATAGGTTTGCTTTCCCCTATCAGTAAGTAGGTCCTTCAAATAACCTTTATCGAGTAGACTCATCACTTCCAGGATCAAGGCCGTGCAGGCAGCGGTCTCATGCCTATGATCCCTCTGAAAGTCGCAATACATGTTTTTGTTTCTTCTGCCAGATTCAGCCCTCATATTGCTGGGCCAACACACTTGGGCGTCTTTCATATGATCCCGTACAAACTCCATGGAATGATGTGCAGTGCTAGCTCTTCAAACCTATCGGTTACCCAATATATTCTGAGTGATCCCTTATGAGGTGGCATCGGAGCTTTCCTGTTATCTTCCCGCTTTTCGACTGGCTTAGGGAATTCATCCCTGTATTATGTCCTACTCCGCTTCCCCTTGTCTCTAGCTCTTGATTCTTCAATATATCGGCGTTTGTGTCCTTGACAGATGATGTCTTCGGTGATTGGGCGAGCTTCTACAATGGGGGTTAAGGATTGTTCGAGCTCCAAGTGCAACTTCTCGAGGTATCTTTGATGCAAAGCGTTCCATGTTGTCACAGGGTGTTGAGTAAAACTCCACTGCAACTCTTTGGTAGCTAATGACCCTTTGGAATTCAGGCTCCTGAAAAAGGCTACCACAATAATATTACTAGGGACCGGAGGAAGCTCCATGCGTCCTCTCTGGAACCTTTCAAGGTAGTCTTTCAACAACACGTCGTCATGCTGCCGAATCTCAAAGATGTCCTCCATACGCTTATCTCGCTTACGGGCGCCAGAATGCGCTTTCTTAAACAAATCTTGCATCTGGAAGAATGGCTCGATGGAGCTCATCGGTAGCTGAGTATACTAAGAAAGGGCACCCTTAGTCAAGGTCGAGCCAAGCCTCTTCACCAGAGCAGACTGGATTTCTTCCTCTGAGATTTTGTTACTTTTGACAGTTGTATAGTACGCAGCAATATGCTCATCCAGATCCGTTGTTCCGTCGTACTTCAAGTTATCCAACAAGAAGAAGTGCTTTTGTATACGAATTGGTGCATCGCTTGCTTTATATGCATGCTTATAAAACTTCTGCTCATCTACGGTGGTAACCTGAGGTGGTGCACCCGGTACGTTACCGTTCCGATCATGGATGACCTTTATCTCCTTTAGGATATCATGAATGACATGTGTTTCTTTGAGGTCTTGATTATTGAATGTCGTTGAGCCTCCAGAAGCGGCATCTATGTTGAGTCTATGATTAGGAGCGGATGCTAGTGTATCGTTCATGGGCGCTAGTCCTCGCAGGGATGCTTGCCTCTGAAACGATCTAGCGAACATTGCTCCTAACTTTTGAGATATTCCCTCGACCATGTTGATTGAGTTTTGCTCTGCCCGTTCCGATAAGGTTTTGAGGAGATTAACAAGGAAGCCTCTAAGCTCAGAATTACCTTGGGTGATAGGTCACCTTCACTATCGCTGGGCACATAGACTGGCTCCTTGGTGGGATCCTTATGTTGTACGCTTGGATTGCTAGGATCTTGTGCATACTCATCTAGTGTGTCGACAGTGTTCGTTGGGGTGTTGTCATCATCGTCTAACATGGCTGCGCCTTTTCCTCGTAGAATACCTACAATTGTCTGGGCCCCATGGTGGGCGCCAAACTGTTTATGCCTAAAATTGGACTTCTTGGTTTGACACTTAAATTTATTAATGAACCACAAGTAATACGTAAAATACAATGAAAAAATAAGTAAATAGAGAGGAAAATAATAGATAAGAAAGTAAAGAGTTTTATTCCTTGAGAATAGACAGATTCAGCGGTGAATTGCTTGATGTACAATAAAATATAGGGAGGGTTATTTATAGTAGAGATTGCCCAGTCCTAGTTATGGTAAAAATACAAAGACTAATGAGGCTCATAGGCCTAAACTCAAAGCAGTGGTATATACGAAACCCTAACTAGGAGACTGTGAACCCTAAGGCGGTGGAATGTATACCCTGCATCCTACGCCTGTGCCGCCTGAATGGCCGTGACTCAAGGAACAGGCGTGTGTCCTCTGTGCCCGGTGACTTGTATGTTAAGTCTAGTCTCGCCAGCTAGACGCGTATCTCTGTAGTACAAGGTGGCATATTTTTGCCCACACAGTGATGCGTTTAAAAAAATTATTATGCATAAAGATAAAAGATAAAATATAAAATATTTATAATAATCATGTGTACCATAAATATATTACTTTTTTTGCATTCGTACCACAAAAATATTTATGGAACAATTGTATGAATGGTAAACTGAACATTCCATATCACACATTATCTAATGACAATAAGTACAACTAACGATTAACAATCAGCACTCTTGTAGAAGTATGGAATGATGTCAAGACCTCTATCATTTCTCTATTATTGTAAAAATATCGGCATTCGACCTTGATGTTTGGCATTTTATGCCTATATTTTCTTAATATTTCCTTACGTTTGGATACTTTATTCGCGCGTTTTCTAGTTAACGAATGTGATTTTGCACTGATTTTGTGTGGTATGATTGTAGGTTGTTATGAAGTGCAATTGGAGCTTTAAAGAGCATGATCGAGCAAGAAAAAATTTGATTTGGATTGAGGATTGGATCAAACATATGAAGGCACAACGCGACGCGAGCTGCAGACGAAGGAAGCAGGAATTTGGCCTGGCGCCATAGGTGGCGCGGGGCGGCCCCAAAAGCGCCCACTTTCTGGCGCAGTTTCTGGCGCGGGGAGCCCCAAAAGCGCCCAAGTTTCGACGGGTTCTGCTTGTGTGCGCATGTTCGGGGGTGCGGGGCGCCAGCTACAGCGCCCCTGGAGCATTTTTGGACTTCCTATTTCGTCTAGGCTTAGGTGTAACTTATTACTAGGCCTCTGTAAACCCTATAAATACTCTTTCACTTAGTTTTTGATGTGATTTCAAACTTTGGAGCAAATTGGAGAGCTCATAACATCTTGAACAAGGGTTTTTTTTCCTTCCATTAATCTATTACATCATATTTCATTATTTCATCAAATCCTTGTGTTGTTATTATGAGTATGCGTGGCTAAATCTTTCGTTCTAGGGTTAGAGTATTTCATGAAAGTTGATGTTTGAAGATTGATTTCCATTAATTGAATCCCATAACAGATTTTTTATTCTTTCTTGATTTCACTTGTGTAATTGTGAGGGCCCGATTATTACGCATTATCTATGGTTTTTAGATTGAACTCGAAAGAGGAAATTTATGAACGCAATAAGAAAGAGTAGGGCTAGATTGTTAACCCGGGCATCGGGGAAATAATTTGTGAGTAGGATAGACATATACTTGCTCGCCTAGCTTAACTAATTACAGAATTCGTTAATGCGTGCACGTGATTCAACCCATAGACATATAGGGATTGGAGTAGCCTGCATAGATCGTGAAGAATTGAAAGGTTTTCACGGGTACATTTACTCTGTTAGTTAGTAATCCGGGATTTAAGAAGTGGAATCAATTGGAAAACTCAACTGGATTGTTCGTAACTCTGACCCTGGACCGTCTCCTTAATATTGTTTACAACCAATATTTGCTCCATTGTTTGACTAAATTTCCACCATTTAAATTACTGTTCTTTAGTTAATAAAAACTCTCACTATTGGAAAAAGATCCCTGAATAGTAGTTAGAAATTGTTTGTTAAGCGTTAGTCTGAATAGTCCTCGTAGGAACGATACTCTACTTATCATTTTATTACTTGTCGACCACGTATACTTGCGTGTGCGTTTGGGAGCAACAAGTTTTTGGCGCCGTTACCGGGGACTAAACAATTGACTGTTTCTTTTCAGACGATTACTTATTATCTATTCAGGTTTAATTTTTGTTTTGAGTTTTGTGCTGTTTTAGGTATTAGGCCCTGCTTGATCATTACCTACAGGAATGGCAGCAGAACGAGCTTTAGTTGTGCGAGATGTTGCTCTCCCCAGTCTGGAAGGAGTAGCCTCGAGCATAGTTAAGCCTGAAATTATTGGAAACTTTGAGATTAAGTCCGGCATGATACAACTGTTACATGTGACTGGACAATTTGCTGGATTACTTAGCGAGGATCCACAACAACATATCCAGAATTTCTTGGAGATCAGTGATACTTATACACCGATGGGAGTTCCTATTGATTATGTTCGCTTGACATTGTTCCCGTTTTCACTGATTGGGGCAGCAAAGAGGTGGTTAAAGGCTGAAAAGTCTGGGTCTATCACTACTTGGGATGATTTGGCTAAGAAGTTCTTAGCTAAGTTTTATCCATCTGCCAAGACAGCCCGGCTGAGGAGTGAAATTATGTCCTTCAGACAGATAGAAGGAGAGTCTTTGTATTCAGCCTGGGAGCGGTTTAAAGCTTTATTGAGAGATTGTCCACTCCAAAACCAATCCAATGAGGTTCTTGCACATACTTTTGTGGAGGGGTTGACTGCGCATACTAAGATCGTGGTAGATGCTGCTGCTGGAGGCCAAGTATTGGCCTTAAATTTTGACCAGATCTATGAATTACTAGATAAGTTTTTGTAGAGCAATCCTGACTGGCAGGGAGATGGTAGAGCTACTACACAGAAATCTACTGGGGTACTTCAGTTAGATGCAGTTTCAGAGTTGAGGGCGAAGATGGATGCTATTTCCAATCAAATTAGCAAGCTAGCTCTGCCAAAGACTCAGCAACAAGTGGCCCAAGTGCAACAACTCCAGAGTTTTTGTGAGGTTTGTGGTCAAGATCATGCTACAGAGGTTTGCTCCTCTAATCCAGAGTCAGTTTATTACATGGGTAATCAAAACAAGCTGCAGTGTCAAAATCAGTTTGGTAATGCTTATTATCAAGGCAATACGAGAGCCCTAAATAATTACCACCCACTTCCAGCTCCACCACAGCTGGTTAGTAATTCAGTTAAAGATATGCTAAAGCAGATAATGGCGGGCCAGCAGAGAATGATAGTTGACACTGCAGCCCATGCACAGGCCATACAAGATCTTGCCAATGCTCAAAAGAACCTGGAGCACCAGTTTGGGCAGTTGGTGGGAGAAATAAGTACTGTTAAAAAGGGGTCTGAGCAATGTCTTACATTGACTTTAATTGAAGGTGGAGAGCTGATGGCCAAGTTTGAGGAGAGAGCTGAAATAGAAAAAGTTGAAAAAATGGAGAAGGTAAAGAAGAAAGAAGAGAAAAAGGAGGCACCTCTGCCACCTCCACCATTCCCGCAGAGACTTATACCTTCGAAGGAATTGGCCCAGTATCAAAAATTTGTGAGTATGTTGAAAGAGCTTCAAGTTAACATTTCTTTGGCTGATGTGTTTGAATTGATTCCATCCTTTGTGAAGTTCTTAAAAGAGATTTTAGTCAAGAAGAAAAAGCCTCATGAGATAGATACAGTTGAGTTAGTTGAGGAGTGTAGCACAATCTTGAGCAAGTTACCTCCAAAACTTCAAGATCCTGGGAGGTTTACTATTCCTTGCACCATTGGAGGGCATAATATCACTGGTGCATTGTGTGATCTGGGTGCGAGCATAAATATCATGCCTCTATCTGTTTGCAAAAGGCTAGGGCTAGGAGAAATCAAGCCCTCTTCGGTTACTCTTAAGATGGCGGATGGATCACTTACTCACCCTGATGGTAAATGGGAGGATGTGTTGCTTAAAGTTGGTAAGTTTACATTCTCTGCTGATTTTGTAGCCCTAGATTATGAAGAGGACCGAGAAGCTCCAATCATTTTGGGGAGACCATTCTTATTCACCTCGAAGGCAATTATTGACATGGAGCTGGGAGAGATGACTGTTAGAGCGCATGGAGAAAAGGTTACTTTCAAGGTTTATAATGAGAAGGAGCACATAGCTAAAGTTGAAGAGAGGTTACTTTCAAGGTTTATAATGAGAAGGAGCACATAGCTAAAGTTGAAGAGTGCTCTATGATCTAATGTGTCAAACAAGAACATGGTAGTAAACCAAATGACGTGTGTGAGCAGAGTGTGGAACGAGATAACAGTGACACATCACATGTGAAGTTGAAGATGGGTTCTCTCAAAGAAAGGAAGAAAACAAAGGTTCGTCGTAAGAAGAGGAGACATAAATGCTTGACTTGAGCTAAAAGTATCGTCGTGCTACGACGTTAACTAAGGCGCTTCTCGGGAGGCAACCCGAGTTTGTACTTGTATTATTTTATTTATAATGTCACGTAGTTTTTTTTTTTGGATTGCAGGTTCATTTAATGTCGAGTTTAAGTGTGGGGTGTCCTCACCCTTGCCTAATATTGATGACCTGTTGGGGGAATTCTGAGTACCTCATACTATATGGAAGCGTGGATGATGCTAGCACCAAGGACTAGAGCCTTCAGGGAAGTTCTTGTACCCCTTGTACTTGATTTTTTATAGCACTGAACACTGCTTGATTTTAAGTGTGGGGTGGGGAACTTTTAAAATTTTGAGGTTAGGGATGCATGTACCGTTAGGATTTTTTCCTTTGTCACTTGACTTTATTTTTATTTGTTTCTTGCTTTAATATATGAAAAAAATAAAATTTATAAAACTAATGAAAAATTGCAAAAAGATTTTCTTTTTTAGTCTTTATTAGTGGTACATGTCATCCACCCCATGGTTTTTCTTATGACCTCGGTTCTTTTCCACGGGGAGGCCTTTGAACCGGGTAGTTTTTTATTTTTTAGGATTAGAATAGTTAGTATAGGTGGCACTAGACGAAAGAAATAGGTAGAATGCTATGTGCCTTTGATTTGTTTGATACTGGTGGACTTGAACTTGTTGCATGTGCTATTGTGGTGTCTTTTGGTTCTAAATTGTGATTCATGCCTAGAAAAAAAATGGAATGACCCCTTTGAGATGGTTGAGTCCACTCACTTGGCTTAGTTGTGAACCCTAGTGCATTAGTGCTTAATTTTCCACAAGTTGCACTCTATTTGCTTGATTGAGAGTTGTGATGGAGCCTTTTTGTGTGGATCGTGTGCAATGTGTGTTGTGAGGCATATGCTTATTTTGCTCCATGTTTGCATATTGGTGTCTAGAACTTGCCCCGTGTGTGTGCAAAGCGAAATCCTAGGTTTGCTCTAGCCGAGAAATGATGCAGGCCTTCTCTTGATTTGCCTACCCTTATATATACACCTTGTACTTGATTGTTGTGAATATTTGACCTTTTGTTGGCACCCACACCGCGAGCCTACCCACTTGTTCTAAATTGCTTTCTTTTGGCCCTTTACTCTTTAAGCACTTTAATTGATAATTGTATATTATTGTGGAGTTTGTGGTTGAAATATTGGGAGGTTTTTGAGTGGAACCAATGAGGGGAATATTTGATAAATTGTGAAGTAGTTGAAAGAGCATTGGCAAGGGTTGGAAAAAAATAAATGAAAAGAAAAAGAAAAAATGAAGCTGAAAAAAAATTGGAAAAAGAAATAAAGAGAGAAGAATATCCACCCTTGCTAGTGTAAGTTTAAAAGAAAAAAAATTTCTACTTGTTGAAAAAGGTGTGTGAAATTTATTAGTTAGGTGAAATGGGTGGCTTTGATGAGACTTGTGGTTAAATTGTATTGTGATGTATTAAAGTGCTTAGGGAGGTAGTCACTATTACCCATACGTATCCTACCAGCCCCTTAGCCTACCTTACAACCCCTTAAAGTCCTAGTTAATCCCGATTGGAGTGAGCCGATATTAGTGGAGTCCTACACTACAGGCAAGCCTATGGTACATCGTGTGTGACATGTGAGCTTTTCATGAGAGTAAGTGATTTCCTTCTATGCTATTGTCCCCGTTCTATTCTTGATATTTATGGTTGTGTGTGATATTTGGGGGACCCTCTCTTGCTTCATTGTTGGTGAGGGCACATGGTTTGCATGAGGTAGGTGAAGTTGTGGCTTCTTGGTTGAGTAGGTAGGTGTGACTTTGTGGGAGCATGGTTGCAATGAGTTGAGTTTGTGCATTTGAGTTGTCTTGGGGTGGTTGTTCTCCTGTTTTGGTGTTTGGTAAATTATAGGCATGTTTGTTGGACCCATAGTAGTCATGTATGCATTTGTTCAATGGTCGGTATCAACCATAGCCATAGGTAGACCTGTTCTACCTAGGTTGGGAAGTTATTTGTGATTGCTCAAGGGCGAGCAAAGGTTCAAGTGTAGGGTGGTGATGTTTGGCACTTAATGCCTATATTTCTTTAATATTTCCTTACGTTTGGATACTTTATTCACACGTTTTCTAGTTAACGAATGTGATTTTGCACTGATTTTGTGTCGTATGATTGTAAGTTGTTATGAAGTGCAATTGGAGCTTTAAAGAGCATGATCGAGCAAGAAAAGATTGGATTTGGATTGAGGATTGGATTGAACATTCAAAGGCACAACGCGACGCGAGCTGCAGACGAAGGAAGCAGGAATTTGGCCTGGCGCCCCCCAAAAGCGCCCACTTTCTGGCCCGCTTTCTGGCGTGGTGCGCCACAAAAGCGCCCAAGTTTCGACGGGTTCTGCTTGTGTGTGCGCGTTCGAGGGTGCGGGGCGCCAGCTACAGCGCCCCTGGAGCGTTTTTGGACTTCCTATTTCGTCTAGGCTTAGGTGTAACTTATCACTAAGCCTTTGTAAACCCTATAAATACTCATTTACTTAGTTTTTGATGGGAGTTCAGACTTTGGAGCAAATTGGAGAGCTCATAACATATTGAACAAGGGTTTTTCTTCCTTCCATTAATCTATTACATCATTATTTCATTATTTCATCAAATCCTTGTGTTGTTATTATGAGTATGCATGGCTAAATCTTTCGTTCTAGGGTTAGAGTATTTCATGAAAGTTGATGTTTGAAGATTGATTTCCATTAATTGAATCCCATAACGGATTTTTTATTCTTTCTTGATTTCACTTGTGTAATTGTCAGGGCCCGATTATTACGCATTATCTATGGTTTTTAGATTGAACTCGAAAGAGAAAATTTATGAACGCAATAAGAAAGAGTAGGGCTAGATTGTGAACCCGAGCATCGGGAAACCAATTTGTGAGTAGGATAGACATATACTTGCTCGCCTAGCTTAACTAATTACAGAATTCGTTAATGCGTGCACATGATTCAACCCATAGACATATAGGGATTGAGTAGCCTGCATAGACCGTAAAGAATTGAAAGGTTTTCACGGGTACATTTACTTTGTTAGTTAGTAATCCGGGATTTAAGAAGTGGAATCAATTGGAAAACTCAACTGGATTGTTCGTAACTCTGACCCTGGACCGTCTCCTTAATATTGCTTACAACCAACGTTTGCTCCATTGTTTGACTAAATTTCCACCATTTAAATTACTTTTCTTTAGTTAATAAAAACTCTCACTATTGGAAAAAGATCCCGGAATAGTAGTTAGAAATTGTTTGTTAAGCGTCAGTCAGAATAGTCCTCGTGGGAACGATACTCTACTTATCATTTTATTACTTGTCGACCACGTATACTTGCGTGTGCGTTTGGGAGCAACAGACCTACAGAAGACAACCCCAGTATTAATAACGAAAATTTAGAACTTGTTGAGAATATTGGTAGTGTGTCATCAATTATAGCCAAAACCTCATCTCATAACACAAATCAAGCATTGGATGCTACCACTTATATGGAGTTAGGCGCAACTCTTCCAATCTTATTACAAGTAAATGGAGTGGAATAACATGAGACATCGGAGATACAAGGTGACAACGAAAGTGATGATGAAGAGTCTCAACCTACTGCTACTTGGGGTGAGATCGAAAAGTCAATTCTTAAGCTATTAAAGGAAAGCTATTGAATACCCTTTTACTGAAAGTTTGGACAAAAATCTTCGTCAATTCAAGCTTTATATTATTACTAAGAAATAGTATTTACGAAACAACCTACAATAGTAGAATTCTTACGTCAAACATGATTTTGTTAAAAATTTCAATTAATTTTAAATACATATGTTCCATAAATTTTAAATTTTTATCGATACGGTACAACTAGTAATGGATATATTAATAATGTATTAGTCTTTTTAGTTTTTAATTATTGAAATATGAAAATGTATAGATTTAAATTTAACATGTAATTTGTTTTCATTTATAACAAAAAAAACGCGAAAAAAATATTCTTTTCTTACTATTTATTATAACAGCGAAATGAGATCTAAAAGTAAAATACCAATATAATTATATAACGCACGTCACTATAGCAACCATGAAAGTTCCAGACAAACAATACAACTTTAATGAGGTTTGGCTGTATTTTTAAATTTATTTAAGCAGTAACTAAATATTTTAAATATAATATCACATATTAATTTTTAATATATTATAACATTGTATATTAATTTTAAATTAGTCTCCAAGAAATAATTCATTACATTATAATACCTACATAGCTGATACCCGTACTACTAATACCTCCATTGTTAATCACCATATTGCTAATACATACATTGCTAATACTTGCATTACTAATACCTGGATAAAATAAATTTCAACCAAACAACCGCTTAGAGTATAATGTATGCTTTTATAGTATATAATGTAATTTTTCATTTGAAGAATGCTATGTTCTAAAATTTTATACTTTAATATTTCGTTATTACTGTATACTCTTGGAGTATACTGTATACTTTTACAGTATACAATGCAATTTAATCTTTGAAAAATTATTATGTTCGAATAGTATACTCCAAGGGTATACAGTGATAACAGAAAAATTGGAGTATACTGTTTCAAAATATAACATTCTTTAAATAGAAAAATAGCAGTGTATACTATCAGATTATACAATATACTATTATAGTATACAGTGATAACAATTAAAAAGTGAAGAATAAGTCAGGTCATGCGATGATAAAAATCTAAAAATGAAGAATAAGTGGGGATATATAGTATACTCTTATAGTTTATAGTGATAAAAATACAAAAATTAAAATAAGTCAGGATATACAATGATAAAAAATCTAAAAATGAAGAATAAGTCAGGGTATACAGAATATTCTTACGATATACAATGATAAAAATCTAAAAATTAAGGTGGAGTAGGTGTGAAGTGGAGGTGGAGTGGATGAGGTTGGGGTATAGGGGTAGGGGAGGTTGGGTGGAAGGTGGGGTGTTTCGGGGGTGCAATGATGGATCTATGTAGTCATTATAGGTGCTTGATCACCTATTGTTTTATTCAAACATATCATTCTTATATAGAAAATTATTAACAAGACATAAGTTTGTTGGACGAGCATCCTAAGTGGTAGTAGCAACTATAGGCTAAGGCAGTACAACACCCACGACATAAAAATTTCTAGCTCTGCAACTGTTGAGGTGTGAAGGTAGAAGGCGAGAAAGTGGGGTAGGTGGGGTAGGGGTTGATTGGTGGATAAAAGGTAGGTAGGAGGTGCAGTGGGGTGTTTGGTTAGAAAGTGGAGAGGTGGGAGTTTTGAAACGACCTCAATTATTCGTTTCAGAAGATAGGACTCCGATTGGTGTGCCGATAATTTTAAAATATTCGTAAGGTCTATTTGGACTTGCCTTTAAAATTTGAGTTAAATCATACCTCGCTTGGTAGGCATCAGAAGAAGGTTTCAGTTGTTATTGTCGATAAATACAAAAAAGAAATTTTCGAGCTCGGTTTTGGTGAACGAGCTCCGATTCAAAATTCGAAAGCGCAGTTAGGTTCGTATGATTATTTGTGACTTTTGTGCTTTTTCAAAAGTCAATTTCGAGGTTGTTCGGCTAGCTTCCGTAATAATTTGACCTTTCACATCTCTTCACTAATACAAGTATGTAACAGATCGGCTTAATACTTCTACATACTTCATTTAACATTCGAGGACGAATGTTCCTAACGGGGGAAGATTGTTCCACCCTGTATATGCAAAGTGATGTATACCATTCTAAAGACATATTAGGAATGATTAAAGTGAGTTTAAGGTCATAATATGACCATATATGATGTTTATATGTTGAATATAAAGTTTTGGAAAAATCGGATTTAAGTTGCGGAAAAACCGACTAACGAATTGCCTTGTAACGAAGCTTTTTCAGTAATTAATTTCGAGTATTATATGAGGTCTTTTGGGGACATATCGTATACCAAATTGAAGCTCTTGGGGTGTAGTTTCCAACACTTTTGACGGTTTGTTCATACAACGTATAGATAAAAAGATATGAGCATCAGAAGTTAGGCTAGAAAGAGGGACGTAAGCGTAAAAGAGGACTAAAACTGAAATATTTCAAGTATAAAAGGAAAATTCCTTTCTTATCTCGTCATTTCCAGAAATATAAAGAGAGAAACAGTTCTCTCATTAAGTTTTGAGCAAATTTTATGATTTTGAAGGATGAACGTCAATCTTAACTCGAAATTGAAGACAAATTGCGTCAAAATGCTCTACGCGATTAAGTACCTAAATGTTGTATTATAGCTTTTTTAAGCTTTAGAAGGTGTGGAAGTCAAAGGAAACAAGGTTTAAAAGCAAGAAACATCAAAGGTATGTAAGGCTAAACCTTTCTTTTGGCAAGACATGTATCTTTTAGCTTTTGAAGCTTTTCTTAGTTCTAAATTTAGTGTTTCTTGTGAAAAACTGGTATGGTATCAAGGAAACCTTGTATATACTTAATTTGGTACTAAAATCCAAGGTGAAAGACGTCCGAATCAGCAAGACAGAGCGTTTCAAAATCTGAAAAATCATTTTGATCTTTGGACAGTTGTTAGTATCTTAATCATAACTATTTGTACAAAATTGATATTTAGATGCTTTAAGAATCTCTAGAATCCTAAGACATATATCTACAACTTTCATGAAGACCGTAAAGTCTATAACTTTGATCTACACTCTGATAATTAGGTCGAAAGGTAAGACACTCATGCTGTCCAGACATTCTAACAGCGGATTTGTTACGTCATCCAGTCATCTCATATTGTTATCCGTTTAACATGTTTATGTTATCAGTTTTTCTGGGTATCCATTCCCTTGTATAGTATAGTGCTGGTTCGATTTTTGCGGATCATCCAGTTTAAGGGGAAACTCTGCCGAAAATTTTATTGAAATTCAAAATATTGGACAAATTCTGAGTTCTAAGTTGTATCTATAATTCTATCTAGAGTTTTCTTCTCATTCCTTTGAGTCCATATCTACTGTTTCCACATGTGTTATGCCTCATACATGCTTATACTTATATTGTGATCATGTTATGTGTGATTGTTGAACCCCAAAAAATAAACTTTCTTAAGAAAAGGTTTCGGGTATAATGTTCAACAAAATGGAATTCCAAAGGGCTTTCTTTGGAGTCGCCACCTAATTTAGGAGAATTAAGAACCAAGTAATTAAATAGTGCGTGCAAGCACTCCGTTTTAAGGAAGTGGTCTATTTCAAAAATATCATTGAGGGTACTTGGGATGTAGTGTGGAGTATAGCTGAGGTACTTGAGGAAATTGTAGAGATGAAACGTATGGGTATGTTTAGCTTTGTTCATGTTTTTCGTGAAGGCAATAGATTGGCAGATCATATGGCAAATTTGGCATTTGAGGTGGATAAGCAAGAGTGCCATAGTTTCTTAGATTTGAATGCAACTGGGAGAACAATTTTGAATTGGGACAAGGCTCAAATCCTAACCTTTCGCTCAAAGATTGTTAAGCATGGATCAATAAGCTTATAAGGAGGAAAGGGATGCATTTATTACTAACTATGTTTGCTTTTTTTGCAGGTTGTACAAAACATTATCATGGCTCGATGCTTGTTTTACTTGTGGCTTTGTGATGCAGCTTATTTGTTCTTACACGATCAATTTGTGCTTTGTATGGTGTTATGTTTCACATGTGCAATTTATAGGCAGTGTCATGCGAGGCCTCATCTACGCTTCACAAATTCAAGGAAACTATTGGTACTATTGTTGTTTGGTGTTGCTAGATTCAAACACGTTTGTGCAGAGGGAATCACGCATTTGGGTTTGCTTTGATCATTGCTCCGCTAGTTTGCTCATGCTTGTTGCGAAGACAGGTTCTACAGGCGCCAAGACTGGCGCACCGCGCTGCCTAAAGCGCCGGACAAACAGAATACTCCAGTTTATTGAGCGCCTTTGCCACGCGCCGCGCGCTTCATCGTGCCAAGCAGGGAGATTTTTTCTTTCGCTCTTTGGTTTCACTTTGATGCAGGCTATCTCCTGGATGCTTTTGCTTGCTCCTATGAGGTTCGTTATGGGCATTTCTTGGGTGTTTGCGTGCAAGGCTTTGTCCGTGGTGACCATTTTATTGATAGGCCATTGTTATTTAGAGGTGGAGCACCGCTGCTCTTTGCAGCTACAAGTTGGTGCAGGTCGCTTATCTTTTTGACGAGCACACAAGTCTATTACTTATACACTGCATGAGTTACTAAGTTGCTTGGAAACAATGTACACTGTTTGTAAATTATTTAATTACATACGATTAGTCATTTACAATTTATTTTTAACATCTAGTGCACTATATGTTAAATACTTTGCTTTTGAAAATTATGTCTTCATATTGGTGGTATTAGCATGTTATCATGCTCAATCCAATTGGGGATATAATTTTCAAGGGCAAGTACATAGGAGTGCTAGTTACTTCATTTAGTTTTCACAAGTTGTTTGTTTATTTTTTAGTAGCTTGTAAAGACTCGTTTATGTTTTGCTTTATTAATAAAATTTGTCACTAAGCCCTGAGCTTAGTGATATTCGCTTAAAAAAATTTTTTTTAAAATAATTAGACACTGGTTAAAATGTTTCGGGATAAAATTGGGTGTCAACAGCTGCCCCTCTTTACCCGAAAAGGATGAAAGAGTTTTCAGGGTAAAGAAGTTGACGAAAAAGCCAATTTTGTCCTGATAAAGCCAAGGATTTTTGATTCCATGGACCAAAAGGCAAGGCTTACGAACATGCACATGGCCGAACTCCGATTCCCGAGTTACCTACATATCTCGGGCTGAAAGAGAATCAGGCCATATGTAGTTCAACGACACTTAGATACGAAGACTCGCACGATTGACAGAAAAGGACGCACAAATAGGAAAGAATTCAAACTGACTCCTAATCCGAATGAAACATTAGGTAAGAACTTGCTTGTTCAAGTGCGATCCTTCAGATCCTCGTTGACGAGTCTAGCTCATATCAACGATTGCCCCAGTTCACTGCTAAAAAAAAAGTTCCACATTATGCTCCAAATGCTGCTGCAGTGCTGCTCTAGTCCTGTAATAAACTCGACAAACGGTCAGCGAGCAACTGCTAATAAAGCCTGATAATCAAAAGTAAAGAATGATCAAATACTGATGATACAAATTTGCAAGTGCGGGTTGCGATATCATTGATAAATTGTCTTCCAATCAACTGGCGAAGCAATAAAGCAAGTGTGAAGGCATAATGCAAAGCATTTTCAACAATCTTGACAAATCAACTGGCAAGCCGGTTGGACATGAAGCAAGGAGGGTCTTGGGGTTGATTGTCGAACAAATCAGCTGGCGAACCGGTCCGGCACGAAGCAAGAAGGGTCTCGGGACTGACCTGTTAACCTGAAAAGTAAAACAAGACATAATACAAAGAAAATGCGAAGGCATAATTTAAAGCAAGTGCAAAGCAATTTGAACAATCTTGACAAATCAACTGGCAAGCCAGTCGGGCATGAAGCAAGAAGGGTCTTGGGGTTGATTGTCGAACAAATCAGCTGGTGAACTGGTCCGGCACGAAGCAAGGAGGGTCTCGGGACTAACCTGTTAACCTGAAAAGTAAAACAGGACGTAATACAAAGAAATGCGAAGACATAATTTAAAGCAAGTGCAAAGCAATTTGAACAATCTTGACAAATCAACTGGCAAGCCGGTCGGGCAGGAAGCAAGGAGGGTCTTCGGGTTGATTGTTGAACAAATCAGCTGGCGAACCGGTCCGGCACGAATAAAGGAGGGTCTCGGGACTGACCTGTTAACCTGAAAAGTAAAACAAGACGTAATACAAATAAAATGCGAAGGCATAATTTAAAGCAAGTGCAAAGCAATTTAGCGTGAAACGTAAATCAACGCAAAAGCGATTTAGTGAATCAACAGGCGTGAAAGTTCAATAAGAGAGAAGCCCCGCCTGGTGGTCAACCTGAAAAACGTATAGCAAGGCATCAATTTTAAAGCAAAGGCGACGACATAATTTAAAACAAGTGCAAAGAAAAGCCTTGCGGGAATGTAGAGCAATGCAAGAGCCATTTGGCGAATCAATATGCGAGATAGTCCAATAAAGGGAATCCTTGTAGCCGATGGTCAACCTGAAAGAGTAAAGCAAGGCGTTAATTTTAAAACAAGTGCGAAGGCATAATTTAAAACAAATGCAAAGAAATTCTTGGCGTGAAATGTAAAGCATTGCAAGATCAATTTGGGCGAATCGACAGGCAATATAGTCCAAAAAAAAGGAAAGCCTTGAGCCATGATGGTCAACCTGAAAAAGTAAAGCAAGGCGTTAATTTTTTAAAGCAAGTGCAAAGACATAATTCAAAGCAAGTGCAAAGTAAAGTAGTGTGGAAATGTAGTTAGTGCAATAGCCATTGATAAATCAATTGGCGAGACAATCCGGCAAGGATGGCCTTGTGCGGATTATCACCTGAAACAAAGCGATGCGTTATTTGGCTTAGTTTTGAAAACACAAAATATGCCTCGACTTTGTCGCCTATTAGGAATGAAAGTCATAGAGGTAGAAATGCCGCATGTTCGGCAATAACTCATGACAAAGCATAATGCTTTAAGTCATGAAAAGGCAATGCGACGCAATCTGCAAGGCAACTTTGGATGCGCGTTCAATAAATTGTTCATCCATAGTGCAAATGATCCTCTCATTGCAAGCTTTCATGTTCTTACTCTCAAAGAAAATTTTGTTAGTTTTGGGTAGGGGCGTTTGATTTGTTGATTCATCTTGAACTTGTTGTCGCTGCTCCCTCGTTCTTCTTTAGACTTGGGCTTTAAAATTATGCTCAGAGACTTGACTTATGAACTCAATATTGTATAATATTCACAGATAGAGGCAATGATAAGTAAATTGATAAAATATTAAACAAATAATCATTGATATACAACCGAAAGTTATAATGCATTTAAAAATTTCTGCTTCAACTCAAACTCATGACATATCTTGAAACAAACTGAACGTCCTTTGTCTTTGCAACTTGTGCTAATCTTGAATAATTTTAGAACTTTGCCACTTCATCCTTTGATAAATAATACCAATTTTGCAAAAATCTGCCCCAGTTATAATCTTCATGCCTTCGAACTCTTTTTGTAAAATTTGCCTCAGTTTTCATCTTCCATATCTTCAATTCGTCTTGCAAAATGTGCCCCAGTTGCTTGCTTTAGGGGAAACTGAAAATTTTAATATTATAGAGTCGAGCCCGTTAAGAGCGCCTACGTATCCCTCCACGGGAATCAGACTGTGCGTAGTTCTGCTTACATAAAGCTTTTGAGGGGAATATGGCAATCTAAGTACGAAGCCGCATCCGAATTGGAAAACCTACACATCTGCCCAGATGCGTAGTTCGGAATTACATCATAAAAGATAAACAAGCCTAAAGTGTTACAATATATTGACCGAATCCAATGGGGATTGCCTACTTATCCTGTTGCCATTACAGGAATCAGGTCAGAAGTAGTTAAAAATTACATAAAATAGGAAATAGTGGATTCCTATGCTAGTGCAACCGAACTCTATATGAGTTTCCTACGTATCCCACCTCGGGAATCAGGTTACGCGTAGTTCGCATTACATCAAAGATTACATTCGAACCAACGCTAACTTGCGGTTGCTTCAGACATAATATCTCTTGACAACATATGCGTTGATTACCTTTGGCCAAACTTGATCATAAACATCTGCCAGGATTAGCGTTCTTCCATATAATGACATTGCCTACTTGGTGAAAATTTTTCCGTTGCTTCTTCTTAATTAGGAAAGAGCTTCTTCAACGCCAATTGCCCCGGTTTGAAGTAAACTATTCAAATCTTCTCTTCGCGCATTCAAGATCTTCCAACTTATCTTCTTGAATGGTTTCTCAAATAAAGGACTTACATTTGTATAGATAAACCGCTACGGCTCCAATTGCCGGCAAATAAAGCTGCCCCAGTTTGAAGCTCTAAGGGTAATATAATATCCAAAGAGTGCAAAAAGTAACTTTCCAGCGCATCATCCTTAAATTGTCCAGTTGTTTCGTTATACGCCACAAGCCAAGTTTAAGCAGATTTTGTTATTTTTAATTTGAAACAATAGTAAGTATATTTATCAGAAGAAAATAATAAAGCACATAAATAATTAAAGTATAGCAAAATAATAAGGTAGGAATGCAGTGCATTTGTTTATTCAAAACCTAATTTAGGGAGGCATACAACATAAAAGTAAACATGCAGGATTTAAAAGAGTTATTTGAAAGACATAAACATAAACAAAGTGCAAAATACAGTTCAGGGCCTCAAACTGACTGTGATGCCAAAACAAAAATAGGGAGCTCATTCATCAAGTTTCTTTTAGACCACAAGTCCAATTAGCCATCACATCACTTGGTTCAGCATTCTGCACATGTGGCTCTTTCTCAAAATCTTCAATAGTTGCACTGCATTTCAATCCATCATTCAAGAATAGGCCGCCAACACCTTCAATCAAATTCTGCATGGACATTTCTGGTGCTTGGACAAATGCTGGTTCAATAGTAAAAGAGGTTGTGGTGTGACACTAGTCGGCTTCTTTTCAGACTCAATCTTTTCGATCTTTCCTTCAACGGGGTTGCCACCTAGGCCAAAAGTTCCCTCATTCTTTGGAAAAAGAGTTAATGCTTGCTTAGGTACCTTAGAAGCAATATTATCAACCTTTACATCATAAATAGAGACTATGATGCCCTTCAGATTTGGCTCTTCCTCAAGAGAAATCATATTAACTGCATTGTTGCCATGATTGGGAAGAGGATTATCATGCACATTTGGCTGAGTGCCGGTGAGTTGAATGGTGCCTGCTTTGATTAAACCCTTGACCCTGTCTTTGAAAGTATTATTTCTCTCAATATCATGGCCTGCTGCCCCTGAGTGATAAGCACAGTGCTTATTTCCATCATACCATTTTGGAGGTGGGTTTGGGGTGTTATCAGGGATAGGCTGCACAACTCCCGCATTTCTTAATCTCTCAAAAAGCTGGCCATATGACTCGGCTAGGGGAGTATAGGTTTTGGTTGCTCTCCTTTCGTAATTTTGATTAAATCCTTGCACATTGGGACGAACAGGAGGACGAGGCTTGTAATTCTGGGGTGCTTGAAAATTTGGCTGACGAGGGTATTGATTAGGTGCATGTGCTCTAGGTTCGTAGTAATTTGCTTGTGCATTGTAAACCGGATAAGGAACATGTGGCATCTGGTAGTGAGTGGGGTAATTTGGGTAATATGGGCTTTGGTAGGTGGGAAAAGCAGACGAATTGTCAAAATTCAACTTTCCAGCCGGTCGACGCTCGATGTCTCCCACAACAGCTCCCATTTCCTCTTTCTTCTTTTTGTTAAAGCCATTACCAGACCCAGACTGGATTGCCTTACTTGTAGCTTGCAAAGCGGCCAAATTTGTGATTCTACCAGATTTCAAACCAGCTTCATACATATCCCCCGTTTTCACTAGATTAGCAAAAGTAGAGTTAGTCATGGATGCCATTCGATCATTAGTAGAATTCATCCAATGTCTCGATGAAATGTCCCACAAACTCTTCCTCACTTATGGGAGGCTTAACTTTGGCCGCCTCACTCCTCCAACATACCGCGTATTCCCTAAAAGTCTCAGTCGGCTTCTTCCTAAACCTTGCAATAGCCAACCGATCTAATGGTATTTCAGCATAGAAACCAAAACGCTCCATGAAGTCGTCAGCCATACTCCTCCAGTTAATCCATTTTGAGGGATCCTACTCAGAGTACCAGTCTAATGCTTCGCCTTCAAGACTATGAATGAATAATTTCATACGGAGCTCTTCATTCTTTCCCACTCCCAAGGTTTCAAAGTACCTTCTCAAATGGGCTCGGGGGTTGCCTTTGCCATCAAACTTAACAAACTTTGGTACTTTGTACCCTTCTGGGTATTCAATCCCAGGATGAGCACACAAGTCTTCATATTCTGGACTTTCCTTGTCCTTGCCTTTTGATGCTTTGCTAAGAGCACTCATCACCCAACCTTGTATCTTTTTCTCCAAATCTTCACCCCGATCGACTGCTTTTTCGGCTCTTCTAACACCATTTTGAAACTTCACATAAGGAGGATTGGTGTAATCATCAATTTGCACAATAGGAACATCTTGCCCACTAGATACTGCCACTTGGACTAATGGTGCGGATGGATTTTCAGTATAAGCTTGCAGGATGGGTTCATTTTGGTGAGTGGAGGTTTGGTATGGATATGGAGTGTGTGTCTGATAATAAGTATTGGCAGGGTGCGGGGTGTATGGTGGGTATTGTTGATGTGATGGGTAGATGGGTGGTCGGTTGATTGTTCGGCTAGATTGAGCATTATTTGGAGGTGGAGCTTGGGCAAGTGGCAAGTTGCTTTGGTGGACTGGTGCTTTTAGAGAATTGTGGGGGTTCAAAGGTGTGTTCATATTGGCGACCCCATCAATTGAGTTCAGTGATTTCCCCAGAGAGTGCCCTATTTGACCCAGAGAGTGGGATGCATTGGGCCCACGCAGCGGCGTATTTTTAGAAGTTTGCCCTTTTACCTCAACCAGCTCATCTTTTAACATCTGTAGTTCCTTAGCCATTTCAAGAATCAGTTCGTCTTGAGCAGTAATGACATTTCCTCTTGACGATTCAGGAGTTGAAGGATTTTTCTCGGTAATGCGAGGTTCATCATCTATTCTAGTCATTGTCAGTTGTGGAAATGTGTACTAGTATGCAGATTGGTCCTTTGCCCTTGTGTAATAGGAGTGATCAGCCAGCTGAAAACAGCACAAATCAAACCTCTGTTTGGGGGGGATAAACAAAACAAAAGAAAAAGTTCAAAAGTAACCATGTTAGTTTGCATGTCATTGGCAAAATTGCACACAAATCACATAGCGCGCATCACGTAGCGCTTTGCATTTTAAACAAGTTGACATATGGCAAACACAAGTAGTTGAGCGTAAATAAAAATGCAAGCGCATCCTACCCTGTACGGTGCCTCTTTGTGCCAGAGATGGGCCTAAGATGCCACATAGGTGATAATGAGAAGTAGTCCACGCAAGTTTTGCAATAATCGAATTTAGAGTAAGTGACAACAACTGTAATAATAATTTTCTTTCATTATAACTTGATTTTGAGTACATCATTGTTACATAAAAAATAGAAAGTGCCAGACATAATTTAAATACATCGTTTTGAGTACAATGAAAATATAAATAACTGTTATAACTACGCTGCATCAGGCTCAAGGAGGCAATGGAACTGAAGTGCGGGTCTGTTTCAATCAATCCTTGCTTGCACAGTCGGTGTAATTTCTGATATCTGGTCCCAAATGTCGTTTACATCCAAAACTTGCTTGAATCAAACATCGATCAAATGGATCGAACATCTTATTGTCCTTTCGACATCTCTTGCCCCTAACTTGTTATCTTCTTGCAAGTATCTTCTCAATTTCAACTTGATAACTATTTGAATACCTCTTGAATTCAAGTATCTTCTAGTCTACATATTTAATGAAAGTATTCTAAATTTAATTAATTGCAAAACTTGGCTTGGACTGGAAGTTCCGTTATCACATAAATACATAATATGCACTGCTGTTGGGTTTAAAAATCCGTTAACGTAAAAGGGCGGTTTTTCTAACTATGGAGGCGGTGCCAAGGACCGGGTCCAATCTAAGGTTTATGCATGCATGTTCCTAACGAAAACTCTAGAGTGGGTTTACTAGACACAAGACTGTTTTGAGTGGCAAGCGGTCACGCGGTAGTAAAACTATCCGCTCACCCCGCAGGTATGCGCACTCTTTCTTAAAAGATTTTTTGTGAGTTGCGGGTGTATAAGCATACACCTCGCGGGTATAAGTAACAATGAAGAAGCTCCCATGAGTGGGGGAAATATGAACGGAATGCCAATTTTATATGTGCACAAATAAAAGTGTAGTGACATGCTTTCAGTGACAAACAATGGCAAATAATCAAATTAACTAAACATGCTATTTTGCAAATAAAAAAATAAATAAAGAGCTATCTTGTGAAAACCTTGCTGTTAGAACCTTAAGGTATTCCCCAGCGGAGTCGCCATACTGTTGAACCCCAAAAAATAAACTTTCTTAAGAAAGATAGGTTTCGGGTATAATGTTCAACAAAATGGGATTCCAAAGGGCTTTCTTTGGAGTCGCCACCTAATTTAGGAGAATTAAGAACCAAGTAATTAAATAGTGCGTGCAAGCACTCCGTTTTAAGGAAGTGGTCTATTTCAAAGATTCTAAGTAAGAGGTTCAATTATTTTCGAAGGAAGGTTTCAATTTGAAAGCACTTTCGAAAATCCAGAAAATGTGGTTAATCCTTCGGTATCACAAAATAGCTAAATAATACGATTTTTAAAAGTATTTAACTTTCAGTTTAAAGCGGCACTAACTGAATTTAAAATCAAGTATACATAAAAAAGGTAGGGAAAATAAATGACTTTAATAAGAAAAATAATTGACTTGAAGACTTGTATTAAAGTTGTATTTTAAAAGCAGTTTTAAGATTATTACGAATTGGCTTGCACGCATTATTTAACTAAAAGATTCAAAATTCGTGAATAAGATGGAGATTCTAAAGAAATAAAATATTCACAGAATAACTCAATAAAAAACTAAACACTCATTCATAATCAATCAAATAAATTATTCTACAATAATTAATTATCTACGGGGAATTCCTATAGACATGCAATTTCTAAGGGATAGAGGGGAGAGAGAAGGATTTAGAAGAAGAACTCGAAAAATTTGACAAACTTATGGGAGCCTTGAATTTTATTTTTTATACATTATGCCCATGAGCCTAAGTTATATTAAGCGGCTCAACAAAGCATTTTTTAAAAATTTCTAAGGTCTTCGTTTCTTGAACGCTTGGCCCCGGACTCGGCCCCAAGTGACTCCAAGCTAATGTAGACCATCCCAATTTTGTGAGTTTTAGCCGACTCGTCCCAAAGTGTTTATTATGCAAAGAAAAATGAGATAAAGATTAGAGGAAAATTCAAATGTTAAAGCAAACGACACAAGACTGATGAAAATAATATTAAACTCCTAGGTGCAAAGCTTATTTCGTGATCATAACAAACAACAATTCTCTTTTATTTAACTAGAACAAGAACAACTATTAGACTTTACAAGAGCTTGAAATACCAAAACTTACTAGAATGATGGGGGAATCAGGAAGAAGAGAAGCAGGATTGAAATCCAAAATATTAAGAAGAAAAACAGAGCTCCTATAACAGAATCAACTAGAAGTAAAGCTGGCTAAGACACAAGAAACTTAAGAGAAAGATCTATCAACACACAAGATGGACTGGACAGGACAAGAGCAATAAGTATTCAGCAATCAATCCCAACTCTTTGGCAACAATGAATAAGAAAACTGGGATCTTGCACTATTCAGATGAAGGAGAACTTGAGACACCTAGACCACTTTACACGCACTGACCCTTCACCAGGCTTCCTCTCACACTCACAGCCCTGCCAGAACATACACTAACAAGCATCTGCACATGCACATAGTATCAACATAGGAAATGAAAAAGAAAGAAGCAAAGACACACACAAACACCTCATATGTACATACACCGCATATAGAAGCACACACACACGAGCCCTTATCAATACTGATTCTATCTTTACTTGCACAATTCAGAGCTGAAACCAACAAGAATAAACCAGACTACTACACCCTAAAACTCCTTCAGCCTATTCATACACATACCAGCTTCTCCATATGCACATGAACTTCTCCACCAATGACCACCAGGACTAAACTAAACCACTCCACCTGAACTAAGACCAGCCTTACACTAACACCACACACATACACTAAAACATCAAGACAACCCCTCTCCACTCTCAAACATGCCTGACCAGGGACCTGCAGCAACAAGAAACGACTAAAACTTAGCCCTGAACACCTACTTCTCCTTCATACAACCTAAACAGACCTAGACTTCTCTAAGCAGGCAACAACTCCTTTCCTTGGACAAAGGAACCACACAAACCACCTGCCTACACCTCACATCATAAACTACACACACTGGCCTTGAACTCAAGCTGGAATCCTTCTAAAATCACAGAGAAACATAAATAATTTCCCACCAGAACTCCTTCATTCATACAACCAGATAGCAACAACAATGAACAGAAACAAAATCCCTGACTCTTCTCCAATGACCTGCTGCACCAAAATTATCCTACATATCTACTACAAACAAACACCAGACTAGAGCTCTTTCGCAATAAATCCACCAGGATACAATTCACACAAGAGAACCAGACAAAGCTAATGCAGGCAGAAAGCATCTAGAAAAGAAACTGAACTAGGAAAGATTAATAATTTCTTTTAAACACAGCAACATAGTGAACCTATTAAGACTTGAAGAACTAATTTATATTAAGGGGCAAGGCTAGACTGATCTAGGAAAATGACCGATTCTATTAAGCAGTTTTTTGCAAGTTTTAGCAGCTGAAAACAAGAAAGACTTTTCACACTTTCACTTCCAAATTCTTAACATTGTTACCTAACAAGCTGTCTACACAGGGATCATTAACACTAGCAATTAACTTCAGTATTTAGCACTGATACTGAACTGCTACTAATTATACAAAACAAACGCAGCATATAAAGAAAAAATGGAGGATCAGTGACCTTTTGCGAGGCAGTGAAATGAGGCTCGAATTTGAGTTTCTACGAGCACCTCGAAAAGCTGAATGAACTCAGGGGCGACTCACCTAGACATCAAATATTTAAAATATTTAACTTAAAGAAAAGCTTAAAACTGCTAAGACTTTTAGTCGAAAGTTGACTGTTAAAATCCCAAAAATTCCCCTTTCCCCACTGTTCAAAGGGGGTTTTTATAGGTGTGTGAGAGTGTAAAAAAATACTCCCATTTCGATGTGGGACTAAAGCCTTTATAAGCTATGAAACAAAGAGTAAATCAGTAAAAAAACTGAGTAAAAGGTGAAAAATAGTTACCTGTTCGAATCAATGGTGCAAATTCTTTGCCTTTGATCTGAACGGATGGAAAAAAAAGTGGATTGTACCTCCTCGCTCCCTATTCGTCCAGCACAAAAGTAGTAGTGGAAAAAATTAGGAGAGAGGGGTTCGATCCGACGCCGTGTGAGGGAAAGAAATCGCGGGGCCACGGGATGACGCCATGAATTTGGACTGTTTCACAGCTAGGGTTCGCGGGAGGGTGATTAAGAGAGGGCGACGTGGGTAATTTGGGATTAGGGTTAGGGAATTAGGAAAATGAAATGGGGCGGTGGTGTTCCGGGTGTGTAGTGTGTAGATATACATAGGTGTTGCAGAAATAAGCTAAATTTACGGGTGAGGAACAATTTTAGCCTTCACTTTATAATTTTAATAACTAAGTGGAAGAATTGCGTGGATAGATCGAATTTAAGGCTGCACATTATGATTTTAACCCCTTTCTTTTAAAATTGAATTTATTTAAAATAATTACACACTAGTTAAAATGTTTCGGGATAAAATTAGGTGTCAACAGTGATTTGGAGTCCCCCATAGAGGCTGGACATTGGACACACAGTCCGGTCGCGTGGGTATCAGGTTCCTAACCAGATTGCCCTAAGATGTGAGGAATGAAGCCTTTAGCCTAATTTGATATATTTTCTGCTTATTGAATAAGCAGGATCGCTTGGCAGTGAATCCAAAGGATAAAGCAGTTGTTGAGTAGCAAGTTAAAATAAGGTAAGTATTTATATCAATTACTTTGGAGGCACCTGGCCTCGTGGATTTTCTACCACGTTTTCCTTACGTGTGTAGCTGCCGATAGGCGTACTCCTTACGCCTTAGCTTTGGGTTTACATTGTATATTATATGTTATGTCCTGTTCTTGGCATTGTATTGAGGATCTGAGCATTGTACTATGGTTGTGAGTTGGCATCTACTTCCCGGTTGTCGATGAGAGTCCCGCTGGTGAAGGGTTATTATTGAATCACATTGCATTCATATGCATTATATGTCATTCATATGCATTACATTGCATATCATATTGGGTCCAGGAGTATTCCGCCCCAGGAGCAGGAGTATTCCGCTCCATTGTATCATATTGAGGGTAGGAGGATTCCGTCCCAGGAGAGTGCAGGAGTATTCTGCCTCTGGTTTATATCATATTGGGTGCAGGAGTATTCCGCCCCAGGAGCAGGAGTATTCCGCTCTTATGTCAGATACTGAGTGCAGGAGTATTCCGCCTCAGCTTTACATTATATCAGGTGCAGGAGTATTCCGCTCCAGGAGAGTGCAGGAGTATTCCGCCTCTTGTTTATATTATATCGGGTGCAGGAGTAATCCGCCCCAGGAGCAGGAGTATTCCGCTCCAGTTGGTTATCAGATTGGATTCCCCTCGAATGTAGGAGTATTCCGCTTCGAGATGGGATTACGAGCACATGTGACCCTTTGCATCATATTTCATCTCATTTCATTTCATTTCATTTCATTTCATACCATTGTGTAGACTTGTGGTACATAACTACTGTTCTGCTTCGACATGCATTGATTATTTGCCTATATATTTCTGGCTCGTATTCTGAGTTACGGGGATCGGGTTGCACGCCGCAACGTTATAAATATATGGATCGGGTTGCACGCCGCAATGATATAAATATATGGATCGGGTTGCACGCCGCAACGGTATAAATATATGGATCAGGTTGCACGCCGCAACAGGATGTATTTCTGATTGTTGATGTGTTCGGGATACCTATATGTTTTGGTTATCTTACATTCCTGGTTGTTGATGAGTTTGTCATCCCATACGTGTTTCTAGTTATTATCTGGCTCTGCCTTTTTATAATTTAAATAAGAGGAATTTGGTTTATCTGTTTCTTCTCCCTGGCTAGCTATCCTATTCTTTGAGGTGGCTAGTCTGCCCCACTTATTGAGTCCTTTTGACTCACCCTTGTTTGTTGTTTGTTTCTTGTCTATCTATTTCGTTTCGGCAGGTTCGCTCCAGAATTGAGTTCGCCACGTTGTGAAGGAGCGAAGACGACTTAAGCTATCAGGGTGAGCCAGCTTTTATTCCGGGTGGCTACCAGTTTAGTGGTTATTATTTCAGCTGCATTTTGCTCCCTTCAGGAGGTATCTGTCTTCTTTTTTTACTCTTAGATGTCTAGTCTGGATAACTCTAAACCTAGTATGTTGGGTAGTCAGCTGTAATTTCTTTTGTACAGCTTAGAGGTATAAGTATGTCTGTGTTTTTTTTTCTAACTCTTGTCTTTATTTATGAATTATTATATTTATTTTTCTAATGTAATTGGTAAGGGTTCGCCCGACGGGTCTAGGAGAGGATGTCGGGTGCCCGCACGGCCTAACCGGATTTCGGGTCGTGTCAAGTTTGAGGGGTGGGATGCGAGGTGGGAAGAAGGTGGGGGTGCGGTGAGGTGTTTTGTTTGAGGGGGGTTCGGTGGAGGTAGGAGGTGGGGGTGAGGTGGAGGCAGGGATATAGGGGTGGGTGGTGTTTAGATCTAAAATTAAAGGTAGGGAGGAAGGGTGGAATATGTTGGAAGGTAGGGGTTGTGGGGGTAGTGTAGGTAGGGAGAATGTGGGGAGGTTGGGTGGGGAGGTAGGGTATTAGGGTAGAAAATAGGGGTGTGGGAGGTAGGATGAAGGGTACTGTGGGTGGGTGTGGGGCGCATTTGTAGGAGGCAGGCTGTGAGAGGGTGGGCGGGTAGGTGAGGGGTAAGAGGCAGCGGTAGGTAAGAGGGTGGGTGGTGGTTTTGTGGGGGTAGGGTGAGGTGGTGATTAGCAAGGTGAGGGTAGGGGCTGGGCTTTGTAGTATGTAGGGGTAGAGTGGGGGTGAGGTGAATGTAGGAGGTGGAGGTGGGTGGTGTTTCGATCTAAAAAAAAGGATAAATAAACTTTTTAAAGATATTTTTTCAGGCCGTTGACAATAATCAGTCTTTGTAAATAGGAAATAAATAGAAATTACTTAGAATTTTTATGTATTTGGAAGAATATTTTATATTTTGTAAGATCTTAACCTTATTTTTATTATAAAAATATTTAAACCTCTTACATGTTTGGAATCCTACCTAAATGAAATTTACCCGCTCATTTCTGATGAGGATATCCTCGCCAAAAATAGCCTAGTTTGTAAAAGGAACTCATGAATATACCTAAGTTACTACGAATCAAATTACCAAATGATTAGTTAAAGCGAAAGGTAAACTAAGTAAAATTACGATAAGTTTGAAGTAGATGAATAAATAATGAAATAAAAATAAAAACTAGAAAGTCCTATACAATAAAAATTAACTAGAAATGGATTACTAACGATCAGTATATCTTATTAAGTAGATTATGTTCATTTCCTAAACTCAAAAGATACATGTCTGAAAGAATGTTTCTTCTCTTTTTAATTAAAGGCGTGAACACAAATTTTCAACAAAAATGCTATCCTCTTTTGTAATTCTCATAAAAATAAATATATAAAAATCTTTTTTTTTTAGCAAATATATCACTAGGCAGTTAGCCTAGTGGCTATTATAATAATATAAACAAAACAAAATTCAAGAGTCATTACATTGTTTCACCATAAGAAGTGCAAATAAAATACGAAGCTAGCTAAGTACATTTTTAAATAATTGTAAAAACTAGCTAAGGAGTGCATTCTTGAAGTTACAAGTTACAAGTCACAATACAACCGCATGCCAAGAGTCGAAATCTAGAAGAAACACCTCCAAGCTCTCACCAGCTGCCATGATTTCAAGACCAAACAAGATAAAATGAATGCCAAGACCAGCTTCAAGTCAACATCTCCAAAAGTTTACCAATTTTTCTCGCCATCCGCATAAAAAAGCAACATTGCAGCCTAAACATCCAAGGATGCTTCGCATCCAATGGTGTTTCGACTGAAAGTTAATGCGCCAGATTGAAACACCCGCTGGCGCTTTGCATTTTTGCTACTGGCCACTGTAACATAAAAATATTGAAAACTCCCATGCGATACACTCCCTCACGCGTCGCTTGCTCCAATGGTTCAACTGAATTTCAGGAAAAAAACTCCAAACATTGTCCTGCGCGTCGCCTCTTTTGATGTTTCCATTGAAGCTCACGAAAGTATTTTCAAACAACGGAGGATGCGATGGTTATTATCCACTGGTCAATAGAGAAAACATCCACCTAGGCGAAACACTCTTTGGCGCGCCGCATGCTCTATTGTTTCACATGTTACATGCTTTAAATCTATGCACCCATGCTAACACATCCAAAAACATATGCAGTCTACTTCGTGCATTAACATTAACACTTTGTCCCTGCAAAACAAAAGATCTCACTTGAACTAAAACACCCTCACACAACAAACTCCTTCCCAAAATGAGCATGATACCACACTGATACCACGGGAAAAGGAATCGACAATGTATAACACTCAAGCAAGTAAGAACCATAACATAACGTGATTATAATCATCAATCCGGCGCTCTTTCATTTTCCATCCTAATCCTAAGATTAGGAATATGAGCCTTGCCCATATTAATGAGCCTCCTCCATGTACTAGGTAAATCAGTGAATGAATGAAAAATAGTTTCACCTACAAAAGAAAAAACCAGGTTAGCTAAAAGATCCACCATTGTGTTCCCCTCCCTTAGCACATGTTGAACGATAACATTAAAGTTATCCTTCATCTCCTTGATCTTCTCAACTTCCTTCAAAATACACCAAGGAGAATCCCTTTCTCCTTCTATGAACTTCTTCATCGTAAGAGAATCAATCTCCAGAATTAAGGGATGAAGCTCATCTTCTACACATTAGGTCAATTCCTTCAAAATACCCCTTCCCTCAGCTACTATGTTGGTAGTTTCTCCAATATCTACTGCTCTAGCAAATACCTAGTTACCCACACAGTCTCTCACACAGAAATCAAACGAGCTAGGACCTGGATTATCCCTAGAAGCCCCATCAGTATTGCACTTAAACCACCTTTCAAAGGGAGACTGACATGCTACCCTCTTAGTAACAACTAGCGGTCTATACTCCTCTAGAAACTTGATCATTTCTGGCCATAAAGGTGGCATCCCTATTAACCATAGGTATCTCACCCTAGCCAGAAAGAATACAGTTTTTTTACCTCATGAATGACTCTATTTACAGAAAACTGTACCTCCATGCTTCACAGCATTCCTTCTCTTCCATAACTCCCATATAATAATTGCAGACATAGCATGATATAGTGGCTTCAGTTCTGAACAACAATCATTGTTCCACCAAACTCTAATAGCCTGCCTTAGCTGAACCAAATGAGAATACCTGCAGCATCTAGAAAAATCTCCAGACTCTTAAAGCAGCTGGACTTGTTAGAAACACATGAGTCAAGGTCTCCTGCTGGCTATGCACACAACAATAATACCTAGAGACCACTGAAATCCCTATTTTCCTTAACATTTCATCAGTTGGCACCTTCGAATGCCAAATCCTCCATATGAAATAAGATATCTTAAATGGAAACCCTTAACCCACATGAACTTGTACTCTGGTTGTGGATCAACTCTACATCTAAGAAACCCAAAAGTACTACTTATAAAGAACTTACCACAAGCAGTAGGCATCTACCATGGCTTATCCCATGTATCTTCATTCCCTGAAAAGTGAATGTCTTGCCTAATGTGATTAGCAATGTCCTCGGAAATATCTCATTCAGTAATTGGCTGTTCCAACTCCCATTAGCCATCAAATATGCAACATCTTCAATGTGCTCATTGATAATAAAGGCATCTGGTACAACATGATACAAGCTACCCAACTTTGTCCAGTTTTCATGCCAGACACTGGAAGTACCTCCTTTCAACTGCCACCAAATCTCATGCTCCACCTCTTTCCTTGCCTCCAACATCTTTTTCCACATATGAGAACTACATTTAGTGTCTACCATAGTTGGAGGCTCCTTTTTACAATACTTGTTCCACAAAAAATCAGCCCATAAAGACTTGGTAGTTCGAAATCTCCACCAAAGCTTTGCAAAAAGAGCCTAGGACACATCAAATAATGACCTGAAGCCTAGACCACCCTCTCAAGTGGGCACACAAAGATTTTTCCATGAGACCCAGTGTCTGCTCCTTCTTTCTTCCTTGTTACTCTAGAAAAACCTTGCAAATATTTTATGTCGTTGTTCCAAAACATAATTTGGAGGATAAAAAACTGAAAGCATATGAATGGCATGATTTGTAATACACTGACAATCAGTGTTGCCTTACCTCCATAGGACAAAAGCTTACCTTTCCAAGAGTGCAATTTAGTGTTCACCTTCTTGATCAAATCATCATCATGGCACTTCTTACTCCTTGTATAAAATACAGGATACCCCAAGTAAGTAAAAGGGAATACTCCATTTGGAAAACCAATAATATCACCCACAGACTGGACTAAGGTACCTGACACATTAGAAGTCATATAGAAAGAACTCTTGCTCTTGTTAATCATCTGTCCCGAAATCTACTCATATTTATCAATATATCAATTACTTTCTTCAACAAATATGACTCAGCAAAAGAAAATATTATGGTGTCATCAGCATAAGCGATGTGGTTCAAAGGACTGGACCACTTAGGCATGCCATAATCAAGGATTTTCTTGTCCTCAAACAATCTATTCAAAGCCCTTGACAGCACCTCAACAGATAAAATGAACAAAGCTGGTGAAAGTGGATCACCCTGCTTAACACCTCTAGTAGAATGAAAGAAACCCAAAGCCTGACCATTAACTAGTACTGAATACCAGTTATCCGTCAATAGTCTCCATATCATATTGAAAATTTTTTTCAGCAAATCCTATCTTTCGTAGTACATGAGTAGAAATTTCCAAGACACCCTGTCATATCCTTGGCCATATCCAGCTTTATGACCACATTTGCTGGTTTACCTTTATTTCTAATATCTTTGATTATTTCCTGTATAAGAAGAATATTTTCAAAGATGCTCCTACCCTTCACAAAGCCCGATTGATTAGACGATATCAGCATATGAAGCATTTTCTACAACCTATCATGCACCACTCTGGAAATTACCTTATTTGTAAAGATGCTCAAATTTATAGGCCTCAGGTCCAAGAAGGTCTGAACCATTGGCTTCTTAGGAAAAATCACAAGGTTGGTATGAGTGATAAATTTAGGTAGAGACGCACCATCAAATAAAGCTATCACCATATTGTATAAATCAATACTACTATATCCCAACACACTTGGAAGAAAATCCTAATAAAACAATCGGGACCACTAGCACTGGTGCCACTCAACGCAAAAACAACCTGTTTTACTTCTTCAATAGTTGGGTACCTGCAAAGAGCTTGGTTCGGATCCACCGACACCATAGAAGGAACATGCTTGAGAATCTTAAAAGCTACAGGATCCTTTCCTTGTGCAAACTGACTGTGATAGAGTTGACAAGCAGCCCTATAGATCATTCTTGATTGTCAATCCAATCCCCATTGCTATCATGTATTCTTGTAATCTGATGTTTTCTCTGCTTTCCATTAACATGATTATAAAAAAATTTAGTTTTCCTGTCCCCTTCAGAAAATCAAGAAAAGCCTGCTTTCTGCTTCCAATATTGCTCTTCCATGCTATAGTATTTTTTGAGCCATTTTGTAATACAGCTCTATTCTCAACAGATGGCTCTTCTTCAAACAACATCTCTTTAATTTTCATAATATCCTCCTAAATAGCAATCTGCTTAAAAATGTCATCAAAAGTATCCTTGCTCCACTTTGACAGTGCCCCTTTAACGCTTTTTATCTTCCGCTTGAACACTAGGAAAAGATCACCAACAAAATCTGCCCTTCATGTTCTCTCACGACATAATTGAATGTTTCATGCTTAGCCTAAAAATTCGAGAACCTGAAAGGCTTGACAAGATGTACAACACCCTCCCCACAAGTTACTAATAAAGGAGCATGATCAGAACCAGTGCGCAAAAGGTGTTCCACTTCAAGAGATTGAAACACATTTTGAGGCTGAATATTCACAAGTATCTTGTCCAAACTTTCAAAAATACATTCAGCATTAGGTCTCCTATTCCACCAAGTGAAAGGGCTACCTTTTAAATTCAACATTAAATAGGCCATTGCAGTTGACACAAAAGGCAAAATCCACATAATCTAGAGGAACTACCGGTAATCCTCCAATATTTTCTTCCTCACTAAGAACAACATTAAAATCCCCTCCAACTAACCAAGGCAGCTCCATGTAACTAGCAATATAATTTAAATTATCCCAAAACTCCAATCTTTCCACGGCACTACATTTTGCATATACAAAAGTTACCACCATATATTGGGCAATATCTTAGTGCAGTAACTTCAAAGTAATTTGCTGGACAATATCATTGATTTCCTCCCACTGGACAACAACATCTAAGAAGACCCAAATCTTCCCATTCAAGTTATACAACGCAGCTTCCATAGCCAACATTCTCCTATATCTTTGAATGTGTCTTTAGTGTTGAAATGGCTCCAAAAGTGCAATCACAAAAAATCCATGCTCTCTATGCATATTAATGACTCACTGAAAGGCCTGCTGAGTATTAACAGACCTTATATTCCATATGAGAAATTTAATCATTATTTAGACTTGGATTCAACCATTTTGGACAATATTCGACTTGGCTCCTGAGGTGGATTCTAGTTCTTGGCTTTCTTGCCTCCCTTTACAGTAGTCCTTGTTGATAAATCACCCTTCTTTGCTATTTGTTGAAAGTTTCCAACTGTGGATTCATCATCACCCTCATCTTTTCTTTGTTGTTGCTCATTGCTTTTTGAAGATCTCCAAAATTCACATTATGAGTAACCAGTCATGAAGTTACCTGTTTTAGAGATTTCACTGGAACATTAACTTGTAAGTTCATTGAAGGGTCAGTCCCTGAGACACATGTAATTGGGACAGCTTTTACAGCACCAGTGTTGGTTGGAAAAGTCATCACAAGTTCCCCACTCTCCTTGTCTGGAGGACTATGAACAGGGTCAGCTTCTGGCTAAAAATTACCAAAAACCTTATTATCCTCAATAGATAATGCAGTAACTAGAGAACTGCCAATATTCTTCTCTTGTCCCTGAGTCTGGACATCAACTGCAGCATCTTTACCCGACACTACTATTTCACCTACCTCCTGATTTTTTGGATGATCCTTAAAAGAATTTGATACCCACTACATAGTGTTACCCTGATCAACAAGCAAACTAGAAATAGGGTTCACATTTGTACAATCTTCACTATTGTTGCCATTAACCATAGTAGTTGATCTTATTTTTGCCTTGTTTTCCTTTTGAACTAGAGCAGTAGCAAGATTAAGATTAGCATTACCTTTAACAACAACATCAGCCTGCTCTTCCACTGAATCATCCTTATCATTCTCCTCAGCAAGTGCCTGGAATAGATTTGTACTAGTAATCTTAGCTTGAACATTCTCTTTGTTTTGCACTAGGAAAATTTCTTTTCCAGCTCATTCATCTATAATCTGACCCACTATTGTCCCTTTTATATTTGTTTGTCCTCCTCTATATACATCCTTCCTTTTCCTGATTAAATATTGACCTTCCTACCACCTTGCCATTGGTTAAGCCTTTGGTAGTAGCTGCAGCAGTGCCAATGATTTCCTTCTCAGACAGTTCATTCACATTTTCATCTTGTTTTTTCCTGTGGAGCTTAGGATGGATAATCAACTATTCCATCTCATTATGGCCTTGCTTCTTATAATTCTTGCAATATTTAGGCATATAGTCATAATTGATTCTAATCCACTTGGATTCCTCAGTTCCAGTTTCATCATCTTCTTCCACTTTTTTAATCCTCTGCGGGAACTTACCCAACTAATCAACCTCTACTTTCACCTTTGCACAACTTGGTCGTGTACCATTCAACGTTGCAGCATCAATATGTAATGGTCTTCCCACTGCCTTTACTAATGAAAAAATATATTGCTTCACAAAGAAATTAGGAGGCAACTCAGGAAAGAAAATCCAAGCAATGGCAATAGCAGTTTCTTCATAAGGCTTCCACCAGGGATTCCACTTTGTGCACCTCATCTGCCAATAATCACCTTGAGCATTCAAATAAAAAGGAGGTATTGAGAATAAGTAAATATAATCCTCCATCAATGATAATTTAATTAAGACATAATTATTTTCAATCAATCCAATAGAGCAGGGACCTTTTATCTCGTACTGAATAGGAATAACCTTACGTAATTCTTGAATATTAGGTTTTCCATAAGAAAATTTGCCTAAAACTGCATGTTGTAATCTTTATTCAATAATGGAACGTTGCACCTCATGTTTTTTCCAACGCATAAGTGGTTCACCATGTAAGTATTCAATAGGTTTGTCTGGAACTTCATCTAGGATTTGCATGGGAGCATTTAATGCTTGGGGTTTCACAAGATTAGCATATGGTTGTGGTGGTATAGGTTTTTGGGGTGTAAAATTTCGAGTGGGGAGGGGTGGGAATGCCTGACCAACCTCGTAGTGGGGGGGGGGGGGGGGAGGGGGCGTGCCAGTGACAGTGGTGGCCATGGGTTGTCGCTAGTGAAAGCATGGTGAAGCACGACGCGAGTCAGTAAAATTGCGTGCCTAGAGAGAGTTTTTTCCAAATTACTTGTCTTAAACTTTTATTTATAATATAATTATATTTTAGTATACTTAGTTCTAGATATATCTCATAAGGAGTGTAAGTGTATGATGTTCATCGTATAGGAGGTATCTATGTTTGATCTTAAAATACGTACATGAAGTCGAAACTGAGTCATATTACAAGGGGGTTAAGTGTAATTAACCTTATAATAAATGGTATTAAATAGTAATTTTTCCTCAATATATGAAAGAGTGGTAGAGATGATGATCGGGTTATATTTCTTAGAACCAATTCGAATTCATGCTTGGCAATTTACTACATAAGCCATTCATCTTTTAATGAGACTGATAGAACAATATATGGATAAGAAATGAGATTATGTTCATCAATCTAAGAAAGGCATACGACAAAGTTCTAAAAGAATTTTTGTGGAGGTGGTTGGAATCTAGACGTATACATGCGGTGTACATCAGCGAAATCAAGGACATGTTCAATGGAGCCTAGACCCGAATGAGAATGGTAGGAAGAGGAGTCATAACACTTCCAAATTGAGATGGAGTTCCACCAGGGATCAATTGTCAACCCATTATATTTGTCTTGGTGATGGATGAACTGCCACGATATATCAAAGGGAAAGCACCTTGATGTATATTATTTGTAGATGACATAATATAGATTGACGAGACATGCAGCCGGAGTTAACGATAAGCTTGAAGTTTGGAGACTACCATAAAGTTTAAAGGTTTCAGATTCAGCAGGACTAACACAGTACATAGAGTGCAAATTTACTGACACAACATATGAGTCCGATGCGAAAGTGAAGATACATACACAAGTCATCTCCGAGAGAAGAAGCTTCTAGTATTTTGGGTCAATAATCTAGGGAAATGATGAGATTGATGAAATATAACACATCGTATTAGATAGAGTTGGAAGAAATGGAGGCTTTTATCAAGCCCAAAACTCATCATCGAAAGGACAAGCAGCCGCTGCAAATATAATCAGATTTTTAAGTCCGACATCGATCCCACAAGGAGAAAACGTGTAGCTTTAAAAACTTTTGTATTGCTAAACAACTAACTTCAACAACTTCCAATGGTAACAATATAAATTTAAAGATTGAACTGAATAACTAAATATAACGATCTTATAAAGAGCGCAAGTAAAATAACGTGAAGAAGGAGCCTAGGATATAGATTTTTCTTAATTGTTGTAATGAACTAATGACAGGTTTCCAGCAATCTCGCCGCTTACTTCTATTGATCAATAGTTACAAAAAATATCTTCCGATTAAGAACGGTAATTTCCAAAGTTATTCTTCCGAACTAACCTAGGTGATTATTCAGCCCGCTCACAATAAAACTTTGTTATTCCTAACCCCGCTTTTAAATCTTTTACAATTATCTTTCGACCTCTCGCTCAGAAGTATTGTTTCTCAACAATTACCTGGCCTTATATTCTTTTCCAAGCAATACAAGGCAATAAGGCACAATTTACTGATGGTTGTCGACACTTTTTTTCCGAACCGCTAGAGTTCGAAACAGGATTCGACTTATTGGAACTCATCGGGTAAAAATTAGAGTCGCCACCTAATAATTTGTTTAACTAGGCGTATTAGGGTACCTACTTTGATTCTAGCAAACTTTATAGTTGACTCTAAAATTAGTCAGCAAATTAGAGATTACGGGCAAGAGGTTCGAATTTATCCAGAAAGAAGGTGTTAGAACCCTCCCAAATTCTACTAAAAGTGGTTCACGGTCGCACTAAATAATTAGTATTAAAGTAAAGCAAGCAAACAAGTTCCACTATAACATGTAATTTAGATACAAATATTTGCGTATAAAATTGAATAAAAAAGTTTTGTCTTCTCTATCGATCTCTTTTCCAGCGAAGTCTTCCTTAACAGACTTTGTCCGTATCTCGCAAATAAAACAAATAAGTTAGTGCAATGTTGTAGACAAAAATTAATTAAAAATTATAATAATAAGCAAATATTTTAAGATATTCAACGTCCTCCAAAAGCGTCATCTTTAATAGATTTCATCCAAATAAACCTCGCAAGAAAATAAAATATAACTTGTTAGTGCAATAATAAATAGATTCAATGAGAATAAAATAGAATAAAGATAAAGTAAGATAAAATAAAATGAATCGAAGTAAAATAAAAGGAAACAATAGTATTTTTTAAAGTGTTGAGGCTCAGATTGGTGCGGATTGGATAGAGGTTAAGGATACCATCAACGCTGCAGACACGATGGCTGGCCGGTTTGCCATGCTTGGTGCGGAACATTGTATTGGCCTCCAAAGGGATGCGTTTTTGGGACACGTAAAGGGAAATTGTATATACAACGGGTCGGGATTTATATTGACCTCCAAAACGTCATTAACCATATAGTATCATGTCCAAATCAGTGCAAAGGCCTCAAAAAATATTTATTATTCATTGGCCATAATGCAATATATGTTGAATCTATACGGGTCAAGCTGCATAACAACGCAAACGGGTCAACCTACGTAAATGGGTCAAGCTGCACAACGATGTAAATGGGTCAAACGATGTAAACGGGTCAAGCTGCATAACGACGAAAATAGGTCAAGCGCATAACCAAATAATTCAAAAAGGTGACGGTTCAACTGCAGCAATCACACCAAGGACGTCAAAAACATTTTTATAATTTGAGATAAAGAATGAAATCGGCAAAACTGCAAAAACAAATAGCAACATCGTAGCAATCAGTCAGAGCCAGCCACGGCGATTCTCAATCGCCTCAGAGTTACTTAACAGATATGAACTGGTGCACCTGGACAATGGCTTTTCCGGTGAAATATACAGTGGTATTCGATTATTCAAATGGTAAATTTCACAATCTACAAAACTAAATGAACTAACATAAAAGATCAATTGTAAATAGGGTCAACATAGTCAAAATATGTATAGGAAAATAAAAAAACAGAGAAACAGGTCAACCACTTCCGGTGAGATGACAATGATGATATGAATCAGGACCAACAATCACCATTCAAGACAACGGCGAGGACGATCAACAATACAAATGGAGGATGGGGAAAGGAGCGGACAGCTATGGTGGGACTTTCAAGCCAAGAATCCGGCGCTGCCGCTAGTGACCCATGACGTCACTGCTATTGGTGTTTCCCCCAACTCACTGCCCCGTTCTCCCTTTTCTAATTTCCTTGTTGTGTATACGGTAGTGACAGTGTTCTCCGATGGTGGTGATGGTTGGGCTTTCACCACTGTATCTCAACTCTCGTTCCCGTCCCCTTTCTCTGGTTTTGATGGTGTGTTTATGTATGTGTACTTGGTGACATGACCCAAATTTCTGACTGGACCGTGCGGGTACCCGACTACCTCCCCTATTCCCATCAGGCGAACCCTATTGACTCACTCAATAAATTTCACATAGAACTAACTTGGTCATGAAATAAAATAAAAAATAAAATAGCTTCAGAAGATAGATATTTACAAATAAATATATATACAAGTTGTCTGAACAATACAACTAACTACACAAAAATAAATAGGTCTAGGGTTTCGAGATCAGATATCTAAGAAGTTCAAAAAATATTTACATCCTCCCAATGAAGCAAAATTAGATAGAACCATAATATCTATAACTTGTAGCCTCAACGAACAAGCTGGCTAATCACAGACAGCTGAGAACGTCCTCCCTCCTCAGTCGCGCAATTGGCTGGGTCCTGGAGCAGAATCTGCTGAAATAAAAAGACACAACAAAAAACCAAAAAGGAGTGAGTCATAAGGACTCAATAAGTGATGAGTAAATAGCGACCGCTAGCCAGGGAAATAGAAATCATAGCAGTAAATTAGATACGTTATTCATTGATAATCAACATAACTAATTCATAAAACTCACAAAACACATACGAAGATATGAAATGAATGTATCATGATGCAATAGGGTCATATGTGCCCGAAATCTATCTCCAGTGCGGGACTCTCATTGACTGCCAGGAGATATATGCAACAATAACTCTTCATTGGCGCAAGATTCTCATCAACTGTCGGGGAGTACATATCGATTCCACAACTTGAGTATAATACTCTTATGCTCAACACAAAACCAATAACAAGTCATAACATATGATATACGGTATAAACTCAAAGCTAAGGCGTAATAAGTATGCCTATCGGCTGCTACACACGTAAGAAACACGTGGTAGAATATCCATAAGGCCAAAGGTCGTCATGAAGATGGATATAATCACTTACCTCATGTCCTGGGTCAGAAAAGCTACTGAACAACTTACTTTTCTGCACAATGTCCCTCAGAATAATCCCTTTCAGATCCAGACAAATATATTTGCACTTATAAGTATTCGAAGAATGAATATTTAACCTTTACACGAAAAAAATTACCAAATATGTCTGGGCCGCACTTAGCCGGAAGCCCATATATTATACATTTCCGGACTCCTCATAATTTCACGAGTCCAATGGTATAATTTTTTTTCATATTTGAATTCAATTTCATCAAATTTCTCAATTTCATAAATTTTAGTGTTCTAACCCAATTTTTTCAATTTCAAGAAATTATAGCTTAGGAATCATGAATTAACGCAATTGAATGTTATAAAATTGATACCTAATGATTTCTAACAACTTGGGACTTATATTTTTCATTGAAACGACCTAGAACAATTGGAATTGAGTGTTGAAAAAAATAAGCTAAAAATAGCATATTTATACCCTCTCATATATATAACTAGAAACTAGAGAATTTTTCACCAGCAGCTGCTGGTTCTGCAATTCGGGTCCAAACGTGACCCTACGAGGTCTCGAATGACCTTAAAGTTTTCACACAAGTCATACAAGACTTGTGGGACAAGCTCACAAAGACGAAACTCAAATAGGATCTCTGGAACTCAAGATATGGCTCCCACGGAAAGAGATCAATTTCTTAACTTTTGAAATTTTAGCAAAACTGATTTTTCATAGGTCAAAAATGACCATACGAAGCTAACACAACTTTTGGATTTCGAACCATAGCTCATTTACTCAAATCGAGCTCGAAAACCTCTTTAAGCTTTACGGACAATCGAAACGAAACCCTTCTAAAAAATTCTACCAAACGAGGTCCGAATCAGCTCAAATTTTTATAGACAGGTCCTAATAGATCATACGGAGCTTTAAGACTATCGGCATGCCAGTCGAAGTCCTAACTCTTGGTAGGACTAGCTAAAGCCGTTTCACTTGGTGGTACTACTTTCCCCTTATTTTGAACCATGTTTTAGATAGGAGAACCATTGAAGAAGAGGATAAGAGGGGTCCCGATCTCCTCTGATTATTTTGTACTAATCTCTGCCTATGGTGTGCGATCCTTTAAAGAGGAAGAAGATGAAGGGATTTTATAACTATAGCTTTAACGGTCAAAGGAAGAGGAAATGGCAATGAACGTTGCTATTAAATGGTGCAAAATCAAAAGAGATGTGGGAGATATATCTAGGGGGTTTTATGGGAAAAGACATGGTGGAAGGTTATTAACTTAGGGGATCTGTTAGATACAAAGTGATTTTCGGGCAAGTAAAAATGGAAAAGTACTTTTGGTCAAAGTTTTCAAATATAGAACATGTATTTGGACCACTTTTGTATTTAGGTTCAAGATGGGAGTAAGAAAAATTATAACAGTTCAAATTTAAAAGAATTTGAATTTAAAAGAATGTGGTAAACAAAAAAATTGGACCGAGATATTATGATTGCATCGGTAATTAATTTAAAATATGCAAAATAATTAAAATATAGATGTATATTATATAAAACAAGTGAAATGCACATATAACAATTATTTTGGATTAAATAAAATTATTTAATTATAAATAATCATAAATAATTACTAATTTTTTTAAATGTCGTAATTTACACAAAATAATCATAATTTGACATGTACTTAACAACTAGCCTAAAATGATTAAATTACATAATATAACAACAATTACACATATAATATCTAAATAGGGGATAACACAAATAAAATGTATATTTTGTTCAAACAGTTAGATTTTCACCTGTAAGTTAAATACAGCCAATTATAGAAAAATGAGGGACAAATTTGGGTGTCAACAATGGTCATACAACAAACAACATGAAAAACGCAGTTGAGAAAATAGGAAAAACATGGTTCGATTATGAAAACACTATCAATATGTTCACTCAATATTCTGTTCCATCAATATCCTAGAATAATAGTTTAGCTGCTCATGTTTGTAAGATTCATGACATAAACAACCATAATCAGTATATTATAAGAAAAGATGAAAAGTTTGAGAAAATAGGAAAAAAATGGTTCGATTATGAAAACACTATCAATATGTTCACTCAATATTCGGTTCCATCAATATCCTAGAATAATAGTTTAGCTGCTCATGTTAACAAGATTCATGACATAAACAACCATAATTAGTATATTACAAGAAAAGATGAAAAGAGTTAAGAAAAAAACGTGTAATCTTGTTCTTCACTACTCCAGCCTTCTTCTCTTTCTTTCAAGGTCAAGAACTCCTCTAAAAATTGACTTTTAGGCCTTACATCACGTTCATGAGCCAAATAACCGAACTGCCCTTCTTTATAAAACTGTTGTGCTATAGCTGCATGAAGCACAACCATAGCACAAGATTCTTGGAACTTCTTTCATAGTTCTGTGCCACACACAATTTTTGCTATTAATGTTATTTGAGTTTTTGTCATCTTAAAAGTTTGGGATTCGGAGAATTCAAGGATGTTCTTCAAGTTTCTACCATGAGACTTTGTTGATCCGAGGCTTCATTGGTGGATTTTTCGCTATATTCTGGTCGTAGTACTTCGGGAAAAGTGCGTACGAGGCAAGGGATGATGACTCTCTATTTACTTGCATCCCTCATTGATCCTCATTCTTGGTAGCTTGTTCTATAAAATCTATTAAATTAAATTGAGCTTAATTGATCAAAAAGGAATTGAATAGATATGCTAAGTTGTGAATAATTAGCGTTGACGAACTGTCCATGACTTGGGTTTCGTAGAGATTATTGATGTGTGGTAAGAGTAGTATATTCTTGTACGTGCCTTGTAGTGCCGTAGGAATTACTTGATATATTTTTCATTTAGCTTATATTGCTCATGAGTGCTGTGAACATATCTAAAAGTAACCGCAAGATGTTTATGCTTAATGAACTAACAGAATTATGTGAAATTGAGATAATTGAGCTTAAATATACTTGGCACTATTGATGAGATAATTATCAGCTAGACTTGAGATATTGTGGTAGCCTTACTTGTTGTGCATCGGTAGCATTGAGACTATTATTTTACTTTTGGCTGCTATATCCGATATGTCACGTTGACTTGCATATGCTAGTATACTATGCTAATTGATTATGGCACACTAGCTGGAGGGTATGTGCAGCCTTGGTAGTTACGTAGCACACTTGACAGGGGGTGTGGTGTAGCGTACCACTATCTGGTTAGGTGACGGAGCACTAGCTGGAGGGTATGTGCGACCGGTCACGGTGTATGGTGGCTTGCTTGACGGGGGGTGCGGTGAGGCGTGTTGACACCCAATTTTGTCCCTCCTATTTTCAAAATCAATCGTTCTTGAATTTTACACGCACTTGTGCACCTAATCCTACCCCGTCTATTATTTTTAAATTATCTTCTCATAATATCCTGGCGATTAAGGCTATTTTCAAAAGCATCGTCTCAAACCATAGCTATTTTGCAATTTTCTACAATTATTCCTTTTTTTGACAAAATTATCCAAAATCGTTTTAATCCTCAAAATTACAATTTTTTATGCATTTTAGCCTTCCTAATATTTTAAAATTAATTTTCTAATTTTTCTATAATTTTTATACCATTTTAAATCCATTTTATACATGTTTTATACCTATTTATATATATTTATGCATATATACACGCATATATACACAAAGCATATACTTCAGCTAATATTTTACACGTCATGCCTACGTGGATCGATCCTGATCGTCCATGTAGGCTATCCAACGGCTCAGATTAATTCCCTTATTTCCACCCCACAAAACTCTTTCCCCTTTCCCATTTTTCCTCTGACACTTGTCCCCGACACCCTCTCTCTCTTCCTTGGCGATCTCAATCGCCCTCCTTGTCGATGACTTTTTCGGCCATTGTGACCGGAGAAAATTGGGGAAAATGGCACCGTTGAGTTCCCCTCACTGTCCGCTACAAAATCTTGGCATTATCGGGATGTTTCGACGGAGGTCAAATATGAACTGTCGTCGACATGAGCGTTTGTCACGGGGAAAGGTACGCCGGTGATGGTTTTGCTAAATTTCTTGAGAAAAAGGGGAAAGAACCTATGTATGACCGGAATCGGGTCAATTTGAACCCGATTCCAAAACCTAGGTGGGTAATCTCTATTCCTCTCTTCAACATTTAGATTTGTGTGAATTCACGCCTATATTTTCTATGTATCAACCTCAGTATGTGGTTACTTGCCATTTTAATTAGTTAAAATCCATAGGTTACTATTCTTGATTATCTCACTGATTGAAGTTGAATGTTTCTTCGGAACCTCACACGACTGTGTAAATATGCTCATCATTTATGCCTTAGGCCATCTCTGTTAATGTTAATGAAAATCGGGGACAATGTTTAAGCTGTCTATGTTGTTTGAATTCAACTCCCAACTCTGTCTCAAAGGGGATAATTTTCGTGGTTATGTCTTAGAATCTGATCGAATGACTTATTTTATTTGCTTAAGAGAATCTCAGTTTGTTAGAGAATGAATCTCTGATTGATGCTTGAATGGAATTTGAATCTGGAAATTTATGTAGTATCAATTAGGGTATTTTCATAATTGGTTGGAATTATTGTCGAATCTAGACTTGATTAAGCTCAGTGGGGGGAGGGAACCATATCTATTTTTGAAGTCATGATCTGCCTTAGACTTAGGGACTTGACTGAAGTATATTTGGTAGTTTATTTGATTGATTCCTCTAACTTTGGAAGTAATATTCTTTTACCTTCTCTGCCTTCTTTTACCCCGTTAGGATGAGGACTTCCCACACCTATTTAAACTGGCTATTCCCTCATTCTTCAGAAGGAGCATAGGCATTAAAACACCTAAAGCACACCATACACAAGCATATACATTCCCTTGCATACTACTTTCCCCTGTTTTTTCCAGTCATTGAAAGAACCCTGCATCTTTTCTCTACTGGATTCTATCTCTGAGGCCATTTAGCATCATCTACACTCTGTTTGTTTGTTCAATACTGCTGCTCAAAAGGTATATCTTTACTGTTAAACATTGTTGCATATACTTCACACATGTTGTGCCTGATTTTGCTACTTGTCTGCTCTCTCTGTTGAAATTACAACTTGCCTGCACATTATCCTTTCTGTCTATGTTTGACTGAATTAGTAAGCCCAATATGCCTGTGATTACTAAAAATTACTGCGTAACTGAGTTCTGTTTCTTTTACCAAGTATCTTAGCCCTGTTCAGGGGATTCAATAGAGGTCCTGCTTATCTTTTGCATTAGACATAGACCTTAAACTCAGGTCTTTCCCACTCCCCCTGCTAATCTGGTATTTTCAGGTTATTTGAAAGGCCATAACTGGCTAAGCTCTAATCTGGTAATTACAGAAGGCTCTTTGAAACTTGAAAGAGTCAGGGTTTGGACTCTTTTAAGTCGATTCTGGGATTGGTATACTGATGCCATGAGTTCCTGGCTGCTTACTTAATTCTAATCTTAAACACTTTGGAATGAGAGACTGCAGAGCCTAAAACTATGCTATTTCCCTTAGAGACTGCCCCTTTCTATGTAAATTTGATTAGGACCCCGTTTGTATTTATACTAATACAGGGAAACAGTCATTCAACTGTATTGTGGCTATCAGGGGACAATTCCTAACCCTCCTCCTATGTGTTGCATCATACTAGGACTAATCTCTTTGGCATGTCTATAAAATCATAACAGGTTGGTCGCAGTTTTTTTTTGTTTTGTACAATTAACATGTCTTTGGCCAGATTTTAATAAAAGGTAGAACTTGGCTGCGTGTTGTCTTGATTAAATCTGAAAGTTAAAGTTGAACAAGGGGCAGTTTTATGTCATTCGTACCTATCTTGAACTGTTTTGTGTAAAATCGTAGTCCCCCCTTTTGCATAAATAACCTCGGCCCAAAAGTATTTTCAAAAAAGGGCCCTCTTATGTGTGAAAATGTTTTAACTACCCTAAACGCTCCTATACACTAATCTAATAGTGTATAGGGGTGTATAAAGTTTTGGAGGTCATTTATACACTTTAAAAGTATTTTTTCAAGCTATAACTATAATCTAGATCATGTACCTGCATGCTTATATCTATATGTATATACTCTTATGTGCGATAACTCTTATTTGCATCTGTGTGCTTTTTGCGAAACCTGTTTTCGAAAACAACCCCTTTTATCCATATATATACACTTCTAAGATCTGACCCCAACACCAAAAAGGCCATTAAGGTTAGGGCTCGACAATTAATGACGAGTCACACAGACCCTAAATGAGCCGACATTTTATTTTAAAAACAAACTCGTTTCGGTTCTTTATTAAGACAAAAATTATTTACAAAATCAATTACTTGTGCAAATGTTCTTCCTTTAAAGTATGATTAAATTTGTGAGTCAAATTAGAATACTCATGGTAACTTTTGTGTACGATTAGGCTTTAACGTTAAAGGTCGTAGACATGATTAGGTTTAAACCTAGGCCGAATATGAAAGTTGTTTGTATATGCATGATGTATCTTAGTTAAAATGTTAAATCCAAGTTAGTATGATAATAGACATTGTTTACATCCCAAAACTAAGACTCGGACGGTAACTACCCTTTTGGTGGGACTCGGGGAAGTGCCTAACACCTTCTTCCCGAGTCACTTGGACTTCTTACCCTAAAGAATCTCTAAAATAGACTAGTGGACCTTTCGAACTTAACTCTAGACACTTAGGTGACCTAATACGCCTTAGAATCTATATTAGCTGGCGACTCCAAAATCTTAACTCAAATGAGTTCACCCAGTCAAATCCGAAATCCGACTCGCCTCGAGTTGAGTCCAAAATCGGGTATGAAAGAATGGCGACTTCACTGGGGATACTCAAAGTCCTAACCACAACGTGTCTTTGTTTTGGGATTTATTTAATTGCTATCTTGTTATTCACTATTATTATCACAATACTAACTTGGTTTCCTTTTTTGTTTTTCTTTCTTGCACTTTATTTATTGTTAAAATTCTTTATATGACATTTTGCATGTTTCACCCATACTCCCCCACTCCTGGGAAACGACACTTCACACACACATGGCGATTACGTAGATCTCACGGTTGCTTCACCACTAAAACACCTTTTAAGAGGGACATGTTGAAATATAGTTGGTCCGTGGTACAGCCAACAATTTCAAATGATCCCACTCCTTGGTCGTCCGCCTTGGGGAACCGTTTCTACAAATTACACCACTCTTCTATTGTAATAAGCATGCATCATGTCGTAGGAGGGGCTTCATGTGAGTCGACTAGTTTTCAACTTGTCCAAACTACCTAAACGGGTTTTCCGACCCCAAAGGGACGTTTGAACATGATTATGTGTATTTGAGAGAAAAAGAAAAAAAAGAAGTGAGAGGAGGATAACAACGCATTTTGATTTGTTCAATTATTCTTAAAGGGGACGGGTTTTTAAATTTTATTTCTTCTTTTTAGGCCACAATGAGTCAAAAGTTCCATCGTTTTGGAATGACTATGGGCGCACCTCCTTTGTTAACCAATTGGTGGAACAATTTGTCACTAGGAGAGCAAACTGAAGTACGTCAACACCTGGGTCATTTGGTTTCATTACTAGAAATGGAGCCGTGTAGAGAGATGATCGAGGCCTCAGTGTCGTTTTGGGACGAGGAATTGAACGTGTTTAGGTTTGGGGAAGTGGAATTAACACCTTTGTTGGAAGAAATAGGGGGTTTTGTGTCACACTCGGGGTTAGATAAGCATCATTGGCAAGGGAGTCGCATATTAGCACCTAGCGTCCCCACAGCTGATGAGTTTCGTAAGAAGTTAGGGATGGTAGCAAGTGTGGACGTCAGATTTTACAACAAAAGAAGATCCCATTTTCCTATTTTTATGATAATCATAAGAAGGAGTTTGAGTCCTATGGAGATTGGAGGAGGGCTAAACCACTTGCATTTGCTATTGGTTTCTTAGGAGTGATGGTTTTCCCCGAGAGTTCAAGTCACGACATATGTTCAAGACTTGTCATGGTTGCCGATGTAGTATTCAACGGAATTGATGGTTATCGTTACACCATAGTGCCTATGATAGGAGCAGATATTTATCGAGCTTTGAGTTGTTGCAAAAGGGGAGAAAAATACTTTCAAGGGTGTAATCTTCTATTGCAAGCGTGGTTCAAAGAACATTTGAGGAAAGCAAGAGGTGTACAAGCCTTGTCCAAACTAGCTGGTTACAATTATTTGATTAGGGAACGGTATGGGACTTCAAAATTCAAACAGCCAAGCCGCACAGAGAAGTGGGCGAAATTGTTCGAAGACATAACAGAGGACTCGATCCAGTGGATGCTCACTTGGTTTCCTTCATCAGATTTCATCATTAGTTCTGAGAAGGCATCCTTTGTGATACTTGTGGGGTTAAGATGCCTCCAACCTTATCAACCGCTAAGAGTAATGAGGCAAGCAGGGAGGAAGCAAATCATACCATTGATACCGAACACGAAAGATTATCAGTTTGACTACACTGAAGATATTGTTCCAAGGGTCAAAAGCATCAAGAAGTCATGGGAAGGAAGACAAGTCATGGAAGAAGCCTCTCTAGCACCTGATAGATACAATGCTGGATGCGAACCAAACTACAATACCTGGTTGCGCTCTAGTATGAAGGGAAATGTGGTTATAAGATCGAGTCGTGGGAACAATGTGAGAGATCTTGAAGCGGAGGCTCAAATCCGGTACCGAGAGTTCATACTGAAGGTTATTATGATGGATAAGGAAAACAAAGAAGAGATCGAAGTGTGGAAGAAGCGTACATTGGAACTAGAAGGAAAGATAGAGGCATTGGAAACAAAGCTTGAGCAATGGAATTCAGAGTGCGCAGAGGTAGACATCTTACATTTGGTAGCAGCCAAAGGGTACTTAGTCAAGGCTATGGAAGAGTTCAAAGAGATTACACGAGAAGCAAAGAGAGCTAAGATGGAAAAGGAGTGTGTCGCCTAGTCAAAGTGTCATTTTCATTCCTTCTTTTGTATTTTTACCAATCCAAAACTATTGTCATGTACTGATTTATAAATTTTGGGGAATTTATGAGAATAATTGGCTACGAAATGCGTATTTATTCTTTTTGCATAATGACAAATCTAGAAAGACTGTACGTCCTTGACACGTAATAATCCATTAGTAAACCTACGCCAAATGTCAAAAAGGGTTTTTAACTGGAAGAATGACAAATTGCATTGATTTGAAGAAGCGTTTGCACAAAATAATGATTTTCTGTTTAACATGATCAAAAGTATAAGAGTATTTTGGTCTTTACCTTTTCTTGTTTTGTTTTGTTTTCAGACTATGGCAGCAAAGGATACTCTCAAATTTGAGATTGTTTCCCAACCGCCCCCCACTTGATCAGACTTTGGTGTGAGGATTTTTCCGTTGTCAGCAAAGCTCATGTTCAAAAGATGTTGGGGGAATTGATAGCTCTCAAGAATTACACTGCCGTGACTGGCTTGGTTGAAGCTGCTATCCATTTTTGGGACTACAAAAGGGCTGTGTTTCACTTCAATGGTTTCGAGTTGGCACTGCTGTTGGAAGAATTTGGAGGATTAGCGGGATTAGAGCCTGGACCCGAGACTATGATTTATCCTCGAGACATAGAACCGAAGGAGTTCATTAATTTGCTAAGAGCCCCTTATGATCCATATGTCGAGGGAGTGATTGATCGAAAAGTCACGTTAGAATACTTGCATTCTAAGTTTAGAGATCCGACACTTAGACACGAATAGAATAAGGCGTAGGAAGTTCAAGATTGGGAATGGACCGAATCCAATGCTTTCATCATCGCTTTTCTGGGAATCATGGTTTTCCCCGAGAAAGGAGGGAAGATTGACATAAGGCTGGGAAGAGTAGTAGAGGGTTTGCAAAGAGGTGCCTTCAAACATCAAGTGAGTTTGGTCCCGATGATTTTGGGAGAAGTTTTTAGGGCTTTGACTAAATGTCGGAGGGGAGGAGACTTTTTTGAAGGTTGCAATCTGTTGCTGGAAATCTGGTTGATAGAGCATTTGCACAGCGTCCCTGTTAGTCCAGTGGCACCAAAACCCTCTTGGCAAGGAGGGATTCGCTCACATAGCGCCCGTATGGCTGGAACAGTGACATGGGAATACCCCGCAAACATGGAAGTATGGTACACTAGGCTCAAGGAACTGCAAGAGGTGCAATGGGTGATCGAAAATTGTGCTGGTTTCGTTGTCTCCATACAAGGTCAAGACATCACATTCTTGACATTGATTGGATTTTGAGTAACTCATCATTATGTTCCTCTAAGGATCCTTCGGCAAGTGGGCATGACACAACAAACTCCGCAGTTAACTGAAGAAAGAAGTTTCAATGTCGACATGAAAGACATCGAGCATCCGATAGCCCTCACCATACTGGTAATGTGGGAGAAACGACTTACTATGCATTTTTGCCGTGGTCATGACAGTAGGGTGAACCCCATAGCTACCCTTACCTACCCTCAATGGCTCGACGAAGACATGGCAAAGTATCGATCCAAGACTACACTGAAAAGGAAATCCAAAACCCCAAATGCTACTGAAAAATACAAGAAGTTGAAGCAAGAGTTTAATCAAAGAAAGAAGGAGTTAAGGGTGACGCAAGAAAGAGAGATGAGGAGACAATATAAAGATAAGATCAAAGGAGACGAAAAAAAAGTATTGGACCGGCAAGGTCATGACTGCAAGGAAAGCTGCTGGGAATTTGCAAGATCTACTCAAGGGATGGGGAGTATATTTTAAGTCAGTACCGCTGGAAGAGAAGGAAGCAAGAGGGTTGGAAATTTGTGAGTTCTTAGTAAAGGGGCTGGGTGACATGGAGGATAGGAAAGATTTGCTGGAAACATTTGCTGACACTCTGCTCATCAGTCTGGTTCACAAACCCAAGGAGGAAGCCAAAGAGGATAAGGAAAAAGAAGACACTAGAGCTGATGTTTGAACCTAAAGTCCTTTTTTCTTGCCGCCTAGTCTAGACGTAGCGAGTCGAGTCATCTTATCGTTTCTTCGTTGTCATATTCGTCTTAATCAAGTCATTACTGGTTGTAATAAATCCAAGAAAACTAAATAAAATTTTGTTATTTTGGGTTTTAGATTGGTAATGATCATGTTTATTCAAACGAAATGATGTTTGGTGCAAACGTTTACTCCAAATCCACGATAGGTCCACCTCTGGCACAAAAGAATTCTCATGCATGATAGGATGCGATTTTTATTTAAGCTAACATGTACTCACATTTTATTTTCTTATTTTGATATGTCAGTTCCCAAGTCCCCGAAAGTTTGGTTTATGCATTCTGGCCGCGCCGCAATACCGGTTTAGGTCCAAAGGATCGATCCCGACACCTCCCCCTTTACCTACAAGGAAAAGGACGAGACAAAGTATCATGGCTGAGTTCGACAAGGTTGGCACTCCTGAGAAACCAAGCATGGCCGCTTATTAAAACTACACTAAGCTGGAGCAGAGGTTGCTCGAATTGGAAAGTAGGATTCCCCTGACCCATGCTGATGAGATCATTGAACCAAATCAAACTGCTCACCCTTACGGCAAAGATCCACTTTACCCCCGAAAGAGACCTTCCTTAACCTACCCACACGGCACAACCAAAAGCACCACAAAACAACATACCCGCCTTCACTGTTGAAACCATTGTAGCATTAGCATAGAATTCCCTTTCCAGTAAAGTGTTTTTCCGCTCAGGTTCTTGAGCGAAACAACTTCATCCACTAGTTTCAAGCCTTTGGAAGAAGTCGGGGAGCATCTCTTTCACTTTATCCATGTGGATCCCTCTTTCCTTGATGAATTTCTTTTCACGACCCCTTAGGTATTTCTTGTAGCATAATGCGGACAAGAATATTGTGGAGTCATATTCCTCTTCTTCCACTTCCATTGGGTCATGTTGGTTGTCTTCCTCGGCCATTACAAAGGAAAGAGTACCTACAAAAATCACAATTTGTCAAAACATAATTTTGGCACTCAGTACATGCATTAACAAAGCTCCTTAGACCAAGGTTGAAGTCAAAAATTCCCAGCAATGGCCTATACAAACTCACTGTTTCTACCTGGAACTGGAAGCTACGTGATCGCGCGATAGCGAAGAACCATCAGAAAAGCTTCTGCGCTATCGCGACTCATCAGACGCGATCGCAAAGAAGAGAAGTCGACGATGCAGCACTTTTGCGCAAGGCGTAAAGCGATCGCAAGGTCGTCTTATCCAACAGGAAGAGACATACATCGGCTTCACTACCCAGAATTCCACACGTTCATGGCATAAATTTCAGTTCACACCCATAATTTAACAAGAAACACATGAATTTTTGCTTTCAATTTCCAAAATTAACACTAAGGTTTCATTCAATTTAGCATTGTTCAACTTAAAACCTAACCCATTTTATTTCACTCACAAATCAACAATAATGGTACCTCAGACTTCCCCCTATGTTCTATTAAAGTCCTAAGTTTTCAATTCATACCACCAACAACTAGGAGAAAAAAAATTCTTACACAATGCCTTCTAAAAATTAAATGGAATTTGAAGAACATACCTTAAGAGTGGAGATGTAATGCTTGAGATGAGGGTGGAGGATGGAGTGTATCAGTTTGAGATGCAAAAATGGTGGAACGGAATTTCAGAAGATGGATGTTCTGAAAGTGTGTAATGTTTTGCTCTTCACTGCCCCTTTTTTATTCTGGATCGATGCGTTCAGCGTGATTGCGTGCAGTAAGGCGCTATCGCGCAGTTTTACCAAGATAAGCAAGCGCAATCGTGAAAACTACCCTCAGATCAAAGCACGATCGCGAACTTCTGCAGACGCGATCGCGATGAACTTTGCCCTTTTCGGGCAGTGAAAATCCAGAGAGCTGTGAATCTAACACTTAGCAAAAATTTTCACCCCTTCTCAAAGGGCGGACACCCAACCAAAGGGATGGGGTCCTTTGACCTCTGACATAATTTTGAGTAAAAAGGGCGGCCGACACTGCAAGGGCGTCCAAAAAGGGAGCCCAAAGTCCAGAGAGGTTTATATTCGACACTTAAAATTTTTTTTGCACTTTACCGCAAAGGGGTGGTTGCCTTTGCTCACACTAGCGCGTTCGCATAAGGTTGAACTTACCACCACGGCGCGATCGCGCCAAGCTGCTCGTGACCGCCCTGAAGCTTTTTAGCTCCAGCTTCATTTTCTTCAAGTTTTGCCTCAGACTATGCATTCCTCATGTCGTCCCCTGTTCACAAGAAACTCGAAGCTTGTGGAACCATGTGAGATGATAAAAAAAACAATAAACAAAAATTAATCTACCCTAACATGCAATTAACAATAAACAAAACTTAAAGAAATTCGGGTTGCCTCCCGACATGCGCTTTATTTAACATTTTGGCTAGACGGTACCCATTATGATTTTCTCTCCATTTGTGAAGGTGAATTTCCTCCCCAACATGGCATCAAGTTCCTTGTTGTGCTTCTTAGGCAGGGGTACAAATTTTCAAGCTTGCAAAGCTAGATTCTTCATCTTGCATTTCTTCGCCTTTAAGTGAGGGATGTTATTTTGTCTCCTTGGTGTGGCAAATTTAACAATGTAGTCATTTTGCTCATCAATGCCAAAATTATCCAACGACGCTTGTTCTTCCATTTCTATTTCCTCGTCCACACACAGAGTCGAGAAGTGATTTGAATGAGGTCCAACTCTTTTCAACACCAATTGGGCACCAAGTATGACATGCTCCTCTTCAAATATGCTAGAGTCTTCATCACGAAAGTTCTTCATTTCCGCACTAGACTCCAACATGACATCCTTGCTTATGCCATCAATACCACGTAGCGCGAATATGTGACAACTTCTATGAACCTTCATGATTTGACTTGAGCTCTCTTCTTCAATATCACCCATTTCAATCATTATCATTCACAAAGCCTCGAAAGCTTCAACCATTTCATGCAATCAAAATCTCATAATACGAGCATCAAGATCAAATTGGTCCATCCATTGTCCTAAGTTTTCTCTTTCATCTTCAAGATCCCGACAATTTTCATCTAAGTCTTGAAAGCATATTTCATAGACTTCCATTCTTTGAGCTTGATCTTGTAGCCAAGTTTGGTTCACAACTTCTTCTTCTTCCCAAACTTGCTCTTCTTCAATATCTTCTTCTTGATATTTGAGCACATCTTCCATGGAAGGTTCTTTTTGAAAACTCGACACATTCTTAGCCTCTTGAGCATTAAAAGCTTTAACCAATTGCTTCATTTTTTCCTCCAAGTGTTGTATGGCTAAGTCATTTTTGTGAACCCCCTCATTTATTTCCTTATTGACTCTAGCTTCTTCATGGCGCTTAAGCATCTGTTGCATCAAGTATTCACATCTTTCAATTTGATCATGTTCCTCTTGGAAAATGGATAAGTCCATCTCTTGTTGGAACCTAGCTTGAATACCTTGCCACTCGGGCTCAAATCTCATATCATATGCATCATTGGAGCTCTCACACTCCCACGACACATTGGCACCATTATGGAAGTCACTTGGTAGAAATATGAGTTTTTTGGACATTCACCCCAATGACCTCCATGACCACCACACAACTCACATACATTCACCTCAAAAGAATGAGAAGGTGCACTCAACTCACTCCTGAAAATTTTTGGCAAATTACTCATATAGTGTGAGTGAAAGTAAATAGGACAAGGACCATCAACCAAGTATCTATCACAATTCAGCTCATTTTTATTCCAAGATGCCATTTCAAGTTTTCCAACACAATTAATTACTAACTAACACAAGCAAGCATTTACAATGCAAAAACTACTATTTACAATGTTTGAAATCAAAGCCAACAAATTCAACTCCTCAAACTAACCTAATACGCCAATTGTTCCCCGGCAATAGTGCCAAAATTAACAAACGCTCAACTCACACCTCCAATGAGATATGAAATGGTTGTATGCAATGTAATTACCCAACTATGAGTCGGGGTCGAATCCACAAGGAACAAAGTGATGCGATTTAGATAGTGGAGGAAGTAAACCTCTTGACTAGGCTAGATAGGAAAATACTAGAGATTTATACTAACAACTACAACTGCACTAGGAAAGCTTGTAAAGTGATCAATGGAATCACAAGCAAGGATTCAAGGTAGTAGAGCTTATGGAGTGTAATCGACCCACTGTTAACCAATCTTGTGTAAAGAGCCTCAACCAATTAAGCTTAGGCGCGTGGTATGACACTCGAGCTATTATACCCGGATAGTCCCTCTCGATGACCACCAACCCTAACAACTCTCACCCTCTCGGTGCAAAGAAAAATAGCATTAAGCTCAATCGATATTGTATCCAAGTAAGGTATCCCCCTCTCAGTGTTCAACCCGTTAACCTGGGGTAACCGCAATGCACATACCCCCGGTACCCTGTTAATCATCATCTCATTCCTAGAATTACCCTCTTAGTGTAAATCTAGAACTCATGGGCTAGAACTAGCATTTGCAACTATCAATTCATAAGTTTTAAAGCAAGTAGTGATTGATAAGCTAAACACCCAAGTCAATAATGGTAAATGAGTACTCAATAGCTCAAAGCAAAATGATGTCAATACACAAACCCTAGCTCTACCAATTTATCAACTACACATGTTTTTAATATCAAAATAACACCAACAAGTCAAGATAATGAAATACAAATCAAAGGAATGAAGAAAAGGGAAAAGAATTTGACAATTTAAGCTCCTAATCTTCAAACCCTAAACTTGGTTGATGAACTCTTGCCCCCAAGCTTGAGAAATAAGCCAAAGATGCTCCCTAGGTCGTCATAGGGGCTATTTATATGTCCCCAATTCAGCTGGGATGAAATTCCAAATCTGCCCAGCACAGTCCAGACGCGACCTCACGTGATCGCGTTTCTCTGAGACCTATCGTTCTGAATAAATTCTCTGAAGCATTGCAACCGCGGGCAACTCTACCACTATCGTGCTGGCTCATCTGGTTCTCTTGCGCGATTGCGGCACAACCTTCGTGATCGCGTTGAATAGAATTCCAGACCAGAATCAGCGTTGTTTTGACTTGTTTTCCATCTTTTCATCACAGCAACACCAACAACCTGCAATATGCAACCAAAGCGTGATAAGTGTGCGCATTTTATCCATAGTACACAACAAAAGTTCAAGCAAATAGAAGGCAATGTGTGGCCTTTGCCCACACATCATCTGCCTCTGCAGCTGACTGCTTTCTGACTTGTCTCCGGAGAGTATTCTCTTGTATAAGTAGTTAATCAGTGTGTGATGTTGTTTTGAGGTGGAACCTATGTCTGGAACTTAAAGGTTTATCTGGTCCACGAGGATCATCTCAATTACTACCTGTTGGTCGTCCGAATCAGTGTATGACTCCTCAAGTACTTCGTCCTCGTTTGCACTTTCTTCCTGATAAAGAAACTCCCATTTATGAAAGTTTTTCAAAAGTGCTTTAATTTTCCCTTGTCGATCTGGTGCACAGATGTCCTCTGTAGTAAAAATCTCATTCGCTCGACTGACCACCAACTAGGAACTACTGTAGAGGCTGACCTCCCTTGCCCCCAATATGTAGGCTTCATATACTGCTTCAATCCTCGGACCTTTCACGGCCTTGTGGAAGACCTTCCCGAGGGGTGTTTCAGCCTACAGATCGAGGTTGGCTTCTTCTCCTTTAAGATCTACGTCTGTATGAATTTGTAGCGCTCGGGCTCGATTGCCTCTGTACTTTGGCTTGATTCCTTCACTTTTGGTTCTAATTCCTACATAAAAAATCTGATGTGGAGCCTTCTACAACCTGTAACTGGACGGCCGTTCGTGGTTGGTAAATGATATCGTATTCTCCTTGTGCTTCAGCCTATTTTTCCAACCCTTTTGGTAGCCTAAGTCTGGACAATATGGTCCGTAGTGGTACAGAAGAGACCACACTGACCGTATGGCTGAGAAAATACGAGCGCCACTCCGGAGTTGCCATAACCACGGCCGCAATAAACTTAACAGGTGGAGGCAGAATCCCATCTGGGCACGAAAGTCCTTTGTTGGCATACTTCACAAGAAGCTGTCTCCCATCTTCTTCTCGAGCAAGCACTGCACTCCACGCTACTTCTGTGATTGAAACATACACCAACAGGTGTTCTCCCTAGATTGGCTCAGTTATTTTTGGAAGCTGCAAGAGTTATAATTTTACTCGGGCCAATACCAAGTAGCAATGTATCAGCCACAATGGTCATTTGTTCTTTACAAATACCTTGGTGAGCTGGTACCATAGTTCTGCTGCCTTGGGGATTTAGTTGGATAACCTCCGACAACAGCTCCCTTAGTTCATCGATCTCTATTCTAGCCTTATTCTCCATAGTCTCATACTAGAAGGATTTCTCGTTGGCCATATTTACCTCGGTTATCAGCCCTTCCTCGAACATAGGATGATCTCCAAGCAAAGGTCACTCCATAAGTCGTTGACCCCATCCAAGGTAGGGTATCTGAAGACTTGGTGAAGTGTTGAGGGTACTCCCTTTACACTATGTATCGAGGGCCGTCCCAGAATGATATCATACGATAGATCGGGCAAGTACCTGGAAAGAGGTTATGCCTATCGCGCTCGCAGAGGCCATTGAGGTCGATTATCCTACGAAGGCTCGAGATCATCTGATGTTCCCGGCCTAACTTCTGTAATGTCCCTCAGAATAATGTTCACATTACTCCCTGGGTCAACCAAAGCTTGCTTGATCTGAAGGTTGGACACCCTTATGGGGATGATGAGAGGGTCTTGATACTTTGATTCGCCTTCCGGGCTGAACGCAACAGGGTTAGTAAACGACCCTAAAATTTCAGTCCCCTAACCCATGATAGGACACGGGGTTGCGAAGATTGCGTTGACATTCCGCTTGTCCTAGGAGTCCGGTGTTCTTGAACGCCTTGCTCTTTCTTCGATCAAATCCTTGAGGTGTCCCACTATTAACAGATGCTCGATTTCTTGCAGTCGACTGTGTCGTGACTGTTGCTATGATGGAAGTCGCAGTAGGCCATTGAATTTCTCCCGATTGCTCCTTTTATGGTGGGCGGCCACCGCACTTTTGGCCCTAGTTTACCAAATTGATTGGCAACCAGCTCCAAGGTGTTGACTCGCAAACCAAAATCTCGGAAGCTGCGGGGCTCAATTCGTTTCTCCTGGGATCCGGGCCCTCGGGTGTTGCCTGCTTTCCCGTTTCTGCTTGGCTCTGTGTCTTTACTTTTACTCTTCTTCCATCTCCGTCTGCTTCTCCTTGCAGGGATGGACTTTCTGCTCGGTTTCTTCGTTCATCTTCGGGGTTCTAAGAGTACTTTAGCTGCAGGTGAATTTTATCAGTGTACCTCTGATGTAGAGCACTCCATGTTGACACAGGATGTTGAGTTAGATTCTATTGCAACTCCCTAGTAGCTAGCGACCCTTTGAAATTCAAGCTCTTGCCAAAGACTGCCACACCGATACTGTCGGGAACTGGAGGAAGCTCTATGATTTCCCTCTAGAACCTTTTAAGGTAGTCTTTTAGCTGAGTGTACCAAGAAAGGGCGCCCTTTAGTCAGGGTTGATGCAAACCTCTTCACCAGAGCAGATTGGATTTCTTTCTCTGAGATTTCGTTGCTTTTAACGGTTGTATAGTATGCAGCAATATGCTCGTTCGGATCCATCGTCCCGTCATGCATTAAGTTATCCGGCAGGCGAAAGTGCTTTGGTACGTAGATCGGTGCAGCGCTTGCTTTGTATGCATGCTGATAAAACTTTTGCTCATCTATGGTAGTAACTTGAAGTGGTGCACCAAGTACGTTACCGATCCGATCATGGATGGCTTTCATCTCCTTTAGGATATCCTGGATGACATGTGTTCCTTTAAGGTCTTGATTATTAACTGTCGTTGAGCCTCCAGAAGCAGCGTCCATGTTGAGTCTACAATTAGGAATGGACGTTGCTGTATCGTTCATGGGCTCTAGTCCTCGCGGGGATGTTTGCCTCTAAGACGATCCAGCGAACATTGCTCCTAACTTTTGAGATATGCCCTTGATCATGTTGACCGAGTTCTGCTCTACCCATTTTAACAAGGTTTTGAGGACTGGCTATGCAACACTTCTTGTTATCTGGGAGAATACGAAAAAAGATTTGAAGGGGCAAGTGCTGCCCAGGCAACACTTTATCTGTAGAATGTGAGATCCAAGGGTAAGTGTTGCTTTAGAAAGAGGGGTCAAAGACAAATATTACCTCATAGGCAGTACTTATGGAGAAAGGAAGGGCGGGGATAGGGGCGTCATTATAAGATTCATAGGAATATTTTTGTCTGGAATTTATTTAATAAACCAAGTGGATGCCATTTCTACCAAGCCGCTGTTATGCAGGTCAAAAAGGTAAACCATTGCCTATAGTGTCATAATTCTGCAATTTAGCAGCTGGAACTGGCTATTGTTTTTGGGGGGGGGGGGGGGGAGTTAACTAAACCTAAATGGGTGAAATAGGCTCAAGCGCGAAAGTTTTAGTGTGATTAAACTAAACTCATATGAGAGAATACATAATTAGAAGATAATTAAAGACGTTCTTTGGTACCTCAACCTTGCCAATTAAATTGATTCTGGTGAGAGTCATGGTTGTAAGTCTTAACCCAAAAATTTCACCCAGTACCCTCAATAAGAGCTGGTCTTATCTAATTGCCCACACTTAAAAATATTTTAAGTAAATGCCCTCCACATCATATCCCCCTGTGAAAGTACTATTTTGCCCCAACCTAACATCATTCACGCTGAAAGGGTTTCTCAGTCTCTTTCGTCGTTCCTGATCTTTCTTTCCTCATTTCTTTATTTTGTACTGCAGATTTAATGTTCGTTTTCTCATTTTTGTGTGTTTGTAGTATTATTTTTTATTTAAACTGTTATTTTTACTAAGCCTAATTATTTATCTGTAAATTTTTTCCACTGCAATTTTATTTGTATACTTATTGTGGCTGTTTATATATTTATTTGTGACTTATTTCTATTTTGATTTATGTTTGAGGTTTTTGTAGATTCTTTAGGTTGTGTTTGTTTGATTCCGGTGATTTGAAGCTTCAAATTTCATATAGTGTAAAGTCTTGGCTATTGCCAAGAGTTGTATAGACTTTTTCTAAATTGGTTATCACAGTAGAGTTTAAAGTATTGGCAATAGCCAAGACTGTAGAGATTTTTTTGTGTAAGGTCTCATTTTCAGCAGAGCGTAAAGTCTTGGCTATTGCCAAGAGTTGCATAGACTTTTTCTAAATTGGTTATTGCAACAGAGTTTAAAGTCTTGACTATTACCAATATGTTTAGTTATTTTCAATATATGTGTTCCCTTTGCAACAGAACTGAAAGTCTTGGCTATTGCCAATACTTTTAGAGACTTTGTGTGCAAGCCCTCCATAGCAACAGTCTGAAAGACTTGGCAATAGCCAAGGAGTCTCTACTAGGTTCTTATTGCGCTAGAGCTGCAACTCTTGGCAATAATCAAGACTTGCAGAGACTTTGTCTGCAAGTCCCCCATATCAACAGGTCTGAAAGTCTTGGCAATAGCCAATAAGTCTCTCCTTTGTGCTATATTGCAGCCAAGACTTGCAGAGAGTTTTTCTGCAAGTACCTCATTGCAACAGGTAGGGAAGAAGTGTCTACAAAGACCCCATTGCATCAGAGCTGCAAGTTTTGGCGATAGCCTCATTGCAATAGGGTTAAAAGTCTTGGCAATAGGCAAGAACTTTCTACAACCCTCAGATTGCACCAGAGCTTAAACTATTGTCAATAAGCCAAGAGTTGCAGAGAAGATAACATGTCGTATTTTATCAATGTTGTTGTGAACCTTTGCTTGAAAGGAGCAATCTCTGAAAGGAATGGGTCTTTAGGGTTGTTGTGATTGCGTGAATAGTGAAAAAGAAGGGGATGGACTGTGCGCATCTTTTTATTGGTTTGTAGGGGTATTTTGGTCCGAAAAAAGTTTTATTAAACTAATAAGGGCATTTTTACGAAACATCTGTTAGTGAGGGCAATTTGGCAAACCATTGCTTCCAAGACTTTCCGTTATATTTTTTCGCTTTTGAACACTTATCCCTTCAAGTATTGGCAATAAGCAATACTTGCCGCTCTAGGCCGTAAGTCTTGGCAATTGCCAAGACTTGCCATTGACCCCTGCTCGATTTTCCAACACCTGCACGGCAAGTATTGGCCATAGGCAACACTTGCTGCACTGCGTCGTAAGTCTTGGCAATTGTCAAGACTTGCCCCTTCCAGTTTTCCCTGCATTCTCGCCATATAACTTGAAATATTGGCAAAACAATACTTGCCCTTGAAGTATTGCCAATTGCCAAGACTTACAAATTTTTCGCCTTGAAATCTTGGCTTGCAGACTAAATAAGGGCATTTTGCTAAAATATTTCTTAGCGCGGGTAATTTTGTAAAACCACTCCTTATGGAGATCATACGGTGAAATTTTTTGTTGCAATTCCCCCGTTTTAACAGGGAGAAGTACATAATAGCCGCTTTTAGCATTGCTCTTTAGTGAGTAGTCGAGTTACAAAATTTTAAATTTAACCGTCTATAACTTCAAATCCATCTACAAATCCCAACTTTACATCTTTATGTAGTTCAACTACAAATCTATGATCTGGAGTCGATAACGGCGTTAAAATATATAACTCGAATCCAAAAAAATGAATGATACTTTTGGGCACAGGCCAATCATCACCATCAATGGTTGGTTCCTAGCTCACCTCATGTGTAGTTTGTACCTATAATCAAATTTACCTATTAGATAATTAGGTTTCACAACTCATTACCAAAATGACTTATGTTCGTCCACTCCCAACAACTCCCTTGCTTCACGGGTTTCCCATTTTTGGAATCAGTCCCTTAGCTAATTTGTTTGCTTCACAAGCAATTTCAGTTCTTCATAATTTTCTTTTTTAAAGTCAGGTTGTATGCAGTATGCACTAATAAGTATAATATATCAATACTTTAACCTATTATATTATCTTAGTTACCATTTTTGTTATGTCACCATAATGGAACTTATTTTATACTAATAATTATTTCATATCTCATGATTGTGCAGATATTTTTGCACCGTCAATTTGCATGCGTTAAACTCTTTTCCTCTCTATCTCACCCCACCGTAACATAACTAAACCCTTAACTAACAGATTGGAGATATAAGTGCTTAGTTAATTACTATCATTTCGGCCTAATAGAATATATTCAGTTGACAGTTTAATTTACAAATAAATGTAGGAATTGTGAGTATACTTTAGCCAAAAGCTACAACACTTAGTTTTTTTTTCTCTTCCCAGATTTAGTGAAGTGCTGGACTTTTAAATTATCCTCAAAGAGACGAAGTTAAAATATTATGACAACGGAAACTTGTGATTTAGGGGGAATGCACGGAGAGTATTTTGGACAAAGTGCACGAATAGTCATTTTTGTCAGTGGTCATGGGTTTGACGTCACTTTTTTTAGTGATTTTATATAAGAGGCCACTTTTTGGAACTCAATTCCTATGGGCTGAAGTTCAATCCCTGTGGGCTGAAGTTGTGGACTGAACTTCATGCCTAAAGTATAAAGTTCAATTTCAACTCGCAAGGCCTGAACTTTTAGGCATAGATGCGTAAACTTCAACCCTTGTGGGTAGAGGCGGATCTAGGATTTGAACCTTATAGGTTCTAAATTTTTGAATAACAATCTCACGTGCAAGTAACTGGGTTCTCAATTTAATTTTTGCACATATTTAATAATTTTTTTAATACAAATACACTGTCTAAGCCAAAACTACTGGGTTCTACCGAACCCGCAGTGAACACCCTACATCCGCCACTGCTTGTGGGCTGAAGTTGAACTTCAACCCTTGTGGTATGAAATTCAGCCCACAAGGATTGAAGTTCCAAAAAGTGGTCTTTCATGCAAAACCAATAAAAAAAAAAAGGGATAATTACACTAAAAGACAAGCAAAAGGCGAAAATTATCAAAAATGACCCATATTTTCGAATCTTACCCGAACTGTCACCCTTTTCCCGAGATAGGGGTCGCCGCAAGTTGATACAATTTTATACAAATTTATACACATGTATAAAATTGTATAAATTTGTATAAGTGTGTATATGCGAGTGAATAAATCTGTATATTAAAGATGTTTATATGAATTTTTACTTTTTTTTGTGTATATTTTTGTATTTCTCTCATTGCTACGTATTTATCAATGTATATTCATGTATACTTGTCCAAAGCAATGATTTAGACGCAATAAACAACATAAATTCAGTAAAAGATAAAAAAATAACGACACCACTGGCGGGAGAGGGTGTCTGTCGGCGACTTAGTGGCTGGGGAGGAGGAGATTTGGTTGCTAGGGTGTTTTTTATGAAGGAGTGCTAAAATTTATAATTTTAGGGGTGGGTGCTATGCATGAAAAAAATATATGGCCTCTTATTTGTAATTTTGGGTAGTGGGCTGCCTACTTTTGAAAATTTCCCTAAAAAAAAAAAGTGGTCTCAAAGCAACGACCAGTAGTAAAACTGGCCTCTAAGTGAAATTTTTACCGTATTTTGTCTACGCCATTTAAGATGTAGTCATTTTTTAAAACTATTTAGTTTTTAGTCGGTAGGTTAAACTTCAGACCATCGGGTTCATACCTGAACGTTTGAAATTCAACTTCAGTCATTCAGGTTTGAAGCTAGGCATAACAGCTTTCAATTTCAGTCCTTTTGATTTGAAGTTTGGCATGACAAGCTTCCAACTTCAGTCCTTCAGGTTTGAAGTTAGCTCCAGTATATGCAGGGATAAAAAAGTCTTTTTCGTAAAATCCACTTAATACTCTTTAACTAGAACGGGCAATTTTTGAAAAATAGACTAACTGTAATCACCTAATTTTGGCACCAAAATAACAAATTACGTAAAATAGTGGTTTTAATTATTGTGTGATTTTTGCTAGATTTTAGCCTTTATTTAGCCGTTAAGTAATTAATCAGATAAAACTACCGAAAATTAACAAAAATACTTGTTATGTGTTTAATTATGATTTCTTATTTTTAATTATAGTAGTGTTGTAATTTGTGTAGCTTTAATTTTTAGTTATTAGTTCATGCTTTAATTTGTTTGGAACTTTAGTGGCTATGTTGTGAATAAAAACCAAGCGATCAGCCCATTCGTGCAACCCAATCCCCCTTGCAACCCGGCCCACTTTGATGGTATATAACTATTTTTCTTTGCCATTTTTGGCATTCAACACACAACACTCAAAAACAATGGAACCCTTGCCATTTTTAACAGCCTCACCGGAAATCGCCTACCACCACGGTTCCGCCGTGGTCCACCGCTCCTCCGCCGGTCAAACCACCGTTGACCGCCACCAACCGCCACCGGAAAAATATGAAAAATACCTGTATCGACTCGTTTTGGCCTCCTGATTCCATTCCTCAACTCGGAATTTGTAAAATCCCAACGATTTAGCATAGATCGGAGGTCAAAGTTTGGTCAAATTCCAAATATGGTGAGTTTTTAATTTTTTCTCTGTTTTTTCCCTTCTCCTCACTTCCCCTCTCTCACCCTCACATACCCCCTCTCTTAATAACCCTTTCTCCCTTGCCCGTTTCTTCACCCGTTTCTTGCTCTTTCGTTTTTTTTCTTCTTCTCATTTTTTTTTCTCTTTTTCTGTTTCTGTTATGGACGTGGTGATAATGTTACTGTGAGAATTTGGGGCTGTGAGGGAAGTCGTGTGATGGTGGAACAGTGGTGATTTTGAGGGCTGAATCCCTAGGCAGTGATCGGGGCTGTGTTGACTCGACGAGGCAGTGCTGTGAGTATTGAACAGTGAGGCAGTGATGATGACAATGTTCGGGGTGTTGGCGATGCGTCTGTTTGATTTGTTTGATAGCTGAAGCGATGGTTTGGGGTGGTCTTGATACTACGATAACAATGGTGACCCTTAGACAATGAGGCAGTGGAATTTGAGACGAGTGGCGATGGCGAGGTGGCTTTCCCGATGCTCGCGTATTCGTGGAAGCTTCGACAGTGACTCCGAGGCAGCCTCGACTCAATGGCGACTCAGCTGTAATTGGTGATGTTTTTGCTTGGTAATGGTTTTGATAAAGTCCTTCCCCTTTCCTTGATCTCTAGTTTAACTAGACAAATAGTTAAGAAATTGTGTCCTCTCTAGTATTGATAAAGAAATCGTGCATCTTGTACGTCTGCTTATGTTATGAATAGACACGTTAATCATGGTCAGCTTGTTAGAATCAGTAGTTTATCCCTCATTGTTCTAGATGTAGCTTTATCATGAAATTAAATTTCCTTGTGTGTAGAATCCTGTTGTTTCAAGTTCAGCATATGATTTGCTTATGCAAGTGTTTATGAATATGTAAATCAGTTTCTTTAAGCCTGTTTGCTCCACTATAAATCTAGTGTCGAGTTCTGTGAGTTCTGTTTGTCCGTACGTATCTGTATAAGCTCGAAAGATTTGGCATAATTGTCTTTAGTTTGCCCATGTCTTAAGGGAGAGATCATGGATGCAGGTTCAAATTAGTTCACTTTTAAGCATGAAATGTATTGTCCGACATGATTAGCAACTGTTCAAGTGTAAGGGTGGGTTGTCTTTATTCGTCTTGAGTCAATTTTGAAGCTGCTGTGAGTGTGCTTGAGTTTGGAAAGGATCGCTTGTGCTTACTGATTTTTAGTTTAGCTAAAGTTGATGTTTAGATCTTTTTTAGGTAGTTTGTTCACAAAGCCTAATAAAAATAGCTTTGAAATTTATTTTGGTTTGGTTTGAAGTTAGTAGTCTGTGAGTTTGGTTGGATTGAGTTTGGTGTAAATTTGAAATTCAAAAAAAAAAAGAAGGAAAAAGAAAAAAAAAAAAAAAGAGTAAAAAGGTGGTCAAATGAAGGTTTCAATGTCAGCAAATAGATTGGGACCTTCACTTTGGATTCTTTGACTTTTGCTGAAAAGTAGTAGTAAAAAACATGTGACTATTGTACTTTTTTACTTCTCTTTCACTCCACCCCATTTGCTTTTCATTAAATGTGTTAGCATGCTTTGTTTGTCTTGTAGGAGAGCATTAAATGTTTAGAATTTGGTTCACAAGGGATCTGGATATAAAAAGGGGGCATTTACTCCACCCTTTTTATTAACTACATACAACATTAACTTCAAAGAAAGTCACCTACCATCTGATTAAAAAAAAAAAACTAGCATTAAGTGTGAGAAAAACATTGAAAGAAAATGAGTTTAAGGCTTTGAAGAGGAGCTTAAAGGGTACTTAGTCGCTGGTTTTTGCTTGGTTCCTTGGTAACGCTGCTGGTTAGTCGTCATTGCTGCTTTTCTTTAGTTTCCTGTGGGCTCTTGCATCGTTGGATTTACTTTGTGAGTTGGGAATTACACTACACTAGGTAAACTTTCTAACTCCCTTTTGTTATAATGTAAATTTGGCCATGTTTAAGGCTTGAGCATGATGAAACTAGACTATGTTACTCTAGATTTCAGAGTTTCCTTTGCTGAGTTTGTTATATTTTGTTATGGTGCTATTATGTAATCTTGGTAAAAGCTAGAATATTTTGTTATGGTGCTGTTATGTAATCCTGGTAAAAGCTAGAACTTAATAACAAAATAGCTAAGTGGGTTGACAGTGATGCTTAAGCCCAAAAGTTAGCATTTACTTAGAAGACTTGTGGGTTTGATCCCATGAGGCCCAGATCTAGTTTTCAACATAGATCTGGGCCGGTCCATCAATTGGCTACTTTATCTTTTCATGAAAAGGCATGCTTCACTTATGGCCGTTGTAAAGTAAAAAGAAATATAGCTGTTGAACAAAAATCTGAAATAATTAAGCAAATAGGTCCACAAGTGCAAACCCTCCAAAAAGGAAAACAATAAAAGCAGTAACCATTGCTATCTTTGTTAAGTGATGATTTGAGACATAAGGGCTAGATTTGAAATGTATAGGCAAAATAAGCTTGGAGACGTAAATCTAAAAGAACAAAGAAAGCGACAATAACGAAATGGGTCGTTCAGTGAAATTTGAAAAAAAAAATGCAGTGGCTCTTTCTCTTTTTCATTCGTTGTAGAAACATTAATTTGAATTAGAAGCCAATATTTTAGTTAACACGATTGCTGCAATGGCAAGTAAGTCTTAAAAATATGGGATATTTTTTCCTAGTTGGAACATTTTAAACTAACGAACAACCAAAAGAAATAATTCTAGGTGAGTTAAAAGCGCGATCAACACTTAGACTGACTTAACAAAAATAATTACCCAATGTTTACACGGGAACTTACTTATATTGGAAGACTCAAACAGACGACGAGTCCGCGGTTAGTCTCCGATAGAGTTTTCGTCAATGAACGGGTGACTTTCACATAAATTAAAGCGTAACAAACAATATGGCAATTAAATAATAAGCATAATTCACAAAAGTCGGAGAGCGTCAATAAAGCAACTGTGCTTGCACAGGACCCGAGGGTGCCTAACACCTTCCCGAGGGTCAACCGAAATCCTTACTCGGAGCTCTGACGCAGACCACTAGCGAGTCATAGGTGTTCCAAGGTACCTTTTGGTGACTTGGCACACCTTTGAACTATGTCAAGTGGCGACTCCGTAATCCCGATAATTTTGTACCTTTAAAACACCTAAGTCACAACCTTTATTTTTTATTATTTTATTAGTAAATTTTAGGGCGTGACAGCTTGGCGACTCCGCTGGGGAAACTGAGAATCTCAGGCTTTAATCATTGTCGCTTTTAGACTTGTGAATATTTGTTTGTTTGCCATGTTTTGAATGTTACCGCTTTAATATTTATCTGAACTGTATATAAAACTGTCTCCTCTCGCGCAACCCCTCTGAGTCTCTGATATATATACCAGTATTGCTTTCAGCATCTGGGAAACCTTCTTACACAAATTGCCCATGATTTAGGAGGACGGTGTGTCGGGGTTAAGTCGGAGACACTGTTGCCGAACAACCTCGATGCGCTTTCCGCCCGGTTTGTCCACCGGGTTCTGAGCCAGTCTAGACACCGAGTCAATTTTGTCACCTAGAGTTAAGCCTTTAGGTCCGATTTATCTGCATTTCATCTGATGACTTAGTGAGGTGCGGTACACCGGTACTGCACTTGTCTAGGCTGGCCTCCTTCGTGTCAAGACGGGACCCACGTCCTAGAAAGACACATTTAGGGCATTTTCTGTGTTGCATATGTTCGGAAGGTCGTTATGCTGACCGTTATCGGTTTGGGGGTCGGGATACACTGAAATGGATGCAAAAGAACATACAATTTTGGATCAAAAAAAATAAAAAAAAATAAATATTTTTTCGCCGTTATAATGGCGAATTTTTTTTTAGGGTCATCGTGTCAAATCCATGAGAAATGTTTTATTTTTTCTTCAACTTTCTGTCGTTATAATGCCGAATTTTCTTTAGGTTATTTATGTTTAAATCAAGTCACATAGTCCAGTCTAAAATTCGAAAAAAAATAATAATAATAATAATAAATATTTTTGCGCCGTTATAATGGCGAATTTTCTTTAGGATCATTGTGTCAAATCCATAAGAAATGTTTTTATTTTTTGTTCAAACTTTCTGTCGTTATAATGCCGATTTTTAGGCCATTTGTGTAGTCTATTCTAAAAAAAAAAAAAAAAAAAAAAAAAAAAAAAAAAAAAAAAAAAAAAATTGAAAACAATTTATTGCGCCGTTATAATGGCGAATTTTTTTTCTTTTTTGAAGTTCGTGTCCAAATGTGTGTCAGGTTCCCCAATTTCGTCCTTTTTGCATCGTTGCGATGACTGCCACAGTCTGGGGTCTTGTTATAAGATGTCAAAATAAAACTGTCGTTTTAATGTCGTCGTAATGACAAATTTTTTCTGTATTTTTCTGTCAATTTTATGCCGAGTCGTTGCAAAAAAAAAAATGAAAAAAAATGAAATGAAGGAAAGAAAAAAAAATGAAATTGAGTCCTACTAAGTGTCGAGTCTTGTTTGCTTTATTTTTGTTTTAAGTCGTCCAAATTGTGCATTAATCCTAACCCATATTTTTACTAGGTACTATGGCTGCATCGTCCTCAAGGTTCGGAAAAAGAAAACACCCAGAAGGTGCTAGACCACCCGCTATTATGATTATTGATGGCCCGCCTAAAGAGTTAAAGGATTGGTGGAAATCTATGCCACCTATGCAAAAAAAGCTTGTCACTGGTAGGATTGGTCTCTTGACTGATCTTTTGCTTGACGATCCTGTTTTGATCCCACGTCGTGATCTAATTAATACACTTATCTCCCACTGGGACCCTACCAAGAACACCTTCCAGTTCAATGGGTTTGAGATGACCCCCACACTAGAAGAGTTAGCTGGGTTGGTCAAAATGGACCTTACAAAGAAAAGAATGTTAGCTCCTAGGTCTGTCAGTAAGCAAGAGTTTTTCAAGAACCTAGAGATGCCGGTGGATAATACGTTGGGTGGGGTGAACAATGGTTGGATCTCGTTTGGGTACCTCTACAAACGCTTTGGGATGTCAGACGGTTATCAAGAACATCATTCTGAGTTCTTTCAAACTGTGACCTATGACGATTGGTCCCGACATAGGGCAAAGGTATTTGTGTTTGCCTTTCTGGGTTTGATGGTTTTCCCGATGAAGTGCAGACATATACCCATTTTGGTGAGTTGGGTGATGAAAGCTCTGTTTGATAAGGATAAAGACTTCACTGTCATGCCGATGATCTTAGGCAGCATTTATGGCGCTCTGGGTCGGTGCAAGAACGATCCGAAAGAAAACTTCTTCCATGGTTGTAACTTACTCCTTCAAGTTTGGTTTATGGAACATATATGCAGTTGTCCACCTCCTGAAATGGTTGAGTGTTTTTCCATGAGCTACTTGAGTTATCACCCGAAACATGTCAAAAATACTCGCTTTCCGGGCAGTGAGGAGGGTTGGAAATTGTTTCTGAATGCCCTAACTTTTCATAATATTTTGTGGTATTGTAAGTGGTTCGTGAAAAGTAAAATTGCCATTAGAAGCCGGGACCGCCCATTCTTTGTGTTGATGGGATTAGAGGGGACGCAGCCATATGCCCCTGTCAGGGTACTCAGACAGTTTGGCCACATCCAGGAAGTTCCCATAGTTGAAAATATGAGTGCTTATATCGCCAAGCTTGAGTCTAGTCAGTGCAAAGAGAAGGCAGAGTTTTGGAGTTTGTGGGATAACAGAGTGTTCTTGGATGATCGCACACTGGCACGTGAGAAGCTTAAGGGAGAAGTCACTCCCGAGTACGAGGCATGGTTTCGCCGCCAGCCCCCACTCGAGGTCATGCCTGAGAGACCCGGGAGGGGTATTGTTGATATCGATGAGAGGATGGAATTGCGGTTAGCTGATATGACGCGCCGTCTTGAGGAGAGGCACCGTCTGGATATGGAGCGCATCGTCGCTGAGAGAGATACCGCCAGAGCAGCCTTGATTGATAGTCAGAGCAGAGAGGATCATCATCGCCATGAGGCTGCAGTGTTGCGGGCCCGACTTGACAGAGCATTGGGAGATGGAGTGAGGGTCAGAGAGCTAGCATTGGGTCGACTTCATGGTTTACAGGCTGCAGATCAGGTCATTAGGACGGCACATCAGCAGGTGTATGATACTGCCGTGTATGTCGCACAGATGTGTGTCGATTACAGGAGGCGGCCCGTCGAGGAGTTAGTTCAGCAGTTGCTGCCATTTGTCACCAGGGTTACAGCTGATTTGACAGGATTACGCCAGACTCTGGCAGGGGACCCACCGGCGGCTCAGCAAGAACCACAAGAGGACATGTAGCCGTGCCAGACTTGGGATTAGGATGTTGTTTTCATTTATGCACTTTTGGACATGTTATACCTTTCTATTTTATGTTTCAAACTCTTTTATCGTCTAGTATTTTATTCTCCAGTCTATGTCGGGATGTCTTCCCAAGTTACGATTTATGTCTTATTTTGTGGGATTGGTCATTGTACCATTGATGTATTTTGAGAGCTTAAATGAAATGGAACTAGGCTTGGTCTCAAACTGTGCTACTGTTTTGTCTCGCATTCTAATTTTTCTTTTTTAAAAAAAAAAAAAAAAAAAAAGGGGGGGGGGGGGGGGGTCTAACGGGAATTATAAAAAATAAAAAATAAAAAACGATAATAATAGGAAAGTAGAAAGAAAATGATGATGCAAAGAAATACACTGAACAGGCAAGTCTTTTGGGTACACACTTGAAATGTGCCACGAACCAATTCGGGATGACGCATAACGACCTTAGGCATTGTTTAGGCCGACGAGCAAATTCATGCTCCATGCTATCTTGTTGCACTAACGTATTTTGATTTGCTTTAGAGCTTGAGCAACTGCCGTGCTGGCCCCACATTCCTATTCCACCAGAATCAAGGGACCACTGCCTATTCCAGAAATAGTTGAAGCACCTCTTCAAGAAAACACTCCAGCAACGATGGCCGAAGAAACTGAGAACACTGAGCTGGTTCGCTTGGCTGAACAACAGGCTAAGATGGCCGAGGATTTCACGGCCATGAAAGAAATGATGATGCAACTGGTCCGTAACTTGTCAGCAGTTCAGGCACCTCCTGCTCCGCCAGGTGCTGCTGGTTTCACAGTGAATGCTCAGCCACCAGGGCAAGGGCAATCTACAATGGTAGAAGACCCCCGTTATCCTCCAGGGTTCGGTCCACATCCAGAAACTGACAACGTAGCTGGACCTTCTACTGTACAACCTGGGGCACAATTCCCACAGCATGGACAACATGGCCAAGCCCAAGTTCCTGCCACAGCATTCACTGTTCCTGCAGGACACACTTTGCAAAGGTCAAACAGTGACCCACAGTTGAGGGCTCGTGATCAACAATTCGACCAAACTCGGGGTAATGTACTCCGCCCCACTGAATCGTATGATCATGGACACCACCCAGAATCACATGCTGATGTCGAAAGATTGGGGAAAATAGAAGAGGCTGACTTTGCTCGGAAATTGAAAAGCTTGGAGCAAACTGTGAAAAACATACAAGGGCAAGGGGGTAAAGCAAGTATTTCATACAAAAAAATGTGCTTGTTCCCTCATGTGCCGTTGCCTGAAGGTTTCGTTGTGCCCAAATTTGATCTGTACACCGGACAAAGTGATCCAAGGATCCATGTGAAGATATACCTTAACAAAATGAGGGGCATCGAGAAGGATGAATTATTGATGGCGTACTTTGGGGACAGTTTGGGAGGACCGGCAACAGAATGGTTTGTGCAACAAGATGTTTCAAAGTGGGTCACCTTTGATGACATGGCCAGCGCTTTCCTGAACCATTATGGTTACAAAATGGAGGCTGCTCCTGATCGTTCTTCTTTGAAGACGATCACAAAGAAACCAGGCGAAAGCTTCAGAGAGTATGCCTATAGGTGGCGCGAACAGGCGGCGCGTGTGAGCCCTTTGATCCCAGACGATAAAATGGTTGAAGAATTCATCGACGTGCTTGACGAAACATACTACCAGGCGATGGCCTCTGCCCTTGGGAAGCAATTTAGTGAAGCAGTAAAAATTGGGGAGATGATTGAGAGAGGAATCAAAGCAGGCAAGATTGTTAGCCAAACAGCTTTGAGAGCCACGACCCAAGCATTGCAATCAGGGTCAGGTGCTTTTGGGAAGAAGAAAGAGAAGAAAGATGAAGTGGCAATGGTTGGTCCCGGACCGAGAAGAAATGATGGGAGATACAATGACCGTCAAGGGTACATTCAGGCACCCTCGCCACAACAATTCTATCCAACCCACGGCCAATAATTTGCCATGTCGCAGTTCTCATTCCCTGTAAATGCAGCATCCTATGCTCAGCCGCTATCTGGTCCACAATGGCGTCCACCCCCTGCTCCAGTCCAATACAACAATCAACAGGCGCATGCTCAATTCCCGGCTCACCAGGAGATGCCTTATCGACCACGAGGTCCGCAGGGTTTTCGTCCAAACATGCAACAGAGAAACATGCAACAAGAGAAAAGGCAGTTCACCCCATTGGGGGGAACTTACACTAATCTGTTTGAAAAGTTGCAACAAGCCAATCTGTTGAAGCCAATCCCGGGGAAAGTGAACCCCAATGGAAGAGTTGATCATTCACGCCATTGTGCGTTTCATTCTGGAGCACCTGGACATGACACAGAATCCTGCTGGGAACTCAAAAGGGCAATCCAGGCAATGATAGACAACAACCAGATAAAAGTCGTGGGGGATGAAACACAAAATGTAAATCAAAATCCTTTACCAGCTCATGATGTTCAAAACAACGTACACATGGTAGGGATGGTATGCATAGAAGAGGACATGAAAGGGAAAGCCGCCAAGCAGATTGTGGCAGTTGGTCCCTCCCCAGACATCAAAGGCCCTGAGCCGTTTATTGTTGTAATCAGGGGAAAGTCAAGTGCGTCTGTTGTCAACAAAGCAAAGCAAGATACTACTGTTGAGCCAAGTTTCACAATTCCGGCTGCAAAGCAGGAAAAGGTTCATGACAGTGCACCAGTATTTATTGTGCAAGGGGCATCATGCCAGAAAGCTCCGGTCTTCGAGGTTAAGGCAAAGAAGTGTGAACCGGTCATCATCACTCAAGCAGCGCAACTCCCTGTCAAAAGTACAAAGGCCGTTCCTTGGAACTACAACAAAACAATTGTGTCTTACAACGGGAAAGAAATCATGGAGGTTGTTGCAGACATAAATGGTCTAACTCGGTTCGGGAGATGTTTTACCCCGGAAGAATTGAGAAAGGCAAAGCCAGGTCGAGAAGACCAAGGACCCATCAAAGAACCGGTGTCTGAGAAAGAAGCTGAAGAATTTTTGAAGAAAATGAGATCGACGGATTATTCTATCGTCGAGCAACTGAGAAAGACTCCAGCTCAGATATCACTTTTGTCTCTACTTATGAACTCTGAAGCACATCGCAATGCACTGTTGAAGATATTGAATGAGGCCTACATTCCTGAACAAACTACTGTGGCTAATCTGGAAGCACTTGCTGGCAGAGTATTTGAGACTAATCGTGTGATGTTCACCGATGAGGAGCTTCCAGCAGAAGGAACCGGTCATAATCGAGCGCTTCATGTCTCAGTTAAGTGTGAAGACTCCTATGTCACACGTGTTCTAATAGATGGTGGCGCAGGATTGAATATTTGCCCTCTGTCTACATTGAAGAGTCTAAGGGTGGATATGAGCAAAATCAGGGCAAGTTCCTCTGCTGTTCGTGCTTTTGATGGTGGAGTTCGAGAATCTTTGGGCATCATCAATCTTGAGTTAACCATTGGGCCCGCTACCTTCAGCATTGAGTTTCAAGTCATGGAGACGGATGCATCATACAATCTGTTACTGGGCCGACCATGGATTCACATGGCTTGTGCTGTACCCTCCACAGTTCATCAGGTGGTCAAGTTTACTTGGGATAATCAAGCTGTCGTGGTTTATGGAGAGGATGACTCGCAGTTCAACAACAGCCTGGACGTACCAGCCCTTGAAGCCGTCACTACACGCCCGACCATCATGTATCAAACTTCCGATGTGGTGTATGTGGAAAAGGTAACAGAAGGGAAACCTATACCCATCCCAAGAGTGTCAGAGACGTCTATAATGATGGCATCTGAAATGTTAAAGCATGGTTTCCAATTTGGAAAGGGTTTGGGAGCATCACTACAAGGCACGGTAAATCCAGTTTATCCAAATGGCGTGCAAGGCACGTGGGGACTAGGGTTCAAGCCGAAAGCAGCTGATCGCAAGCAAGCAAAGAAAAAGAAGTCGGAAGTTTGGTCTCTCCCAAAGCCAATTTTGTGTCTCGCTCAGTCTTTTGTGGGTTATGTTATGAAACCAAAGGTTGTCGCTACAAATGTCAACACAGTGGAAGACAATCAGGATGCGTCATTTGATCTTGGTGGCATCTTTGAAATCTGCATGGTACAGCCGGGTGAAGGCTCCAGTAATGCTTCAATACGGTACATTGGCCCGGACGTGCACCTGACTAACTGGAATGCAACTCCCTTCCCCATCAGGAAGGGGTCTTGGTAGACTATTGTTTTGCAGTTTTTTTTTTAATACACTTGGATATTCTAAGGGTTGTATGCCAAGTGTATTATTTTGCTCATCTTTCCTTTTGTAATTCAAACCCTTTTTTTCATTAATGAAAGGCCAAGAGCCAAGCTTTCTTTCAATCTCTAATCACATTCCTAATTTTATTCTATTTTGTTTATCTGTAGTGATATATCTGCTGGTCCTGATATCATGACATGTTCAAGGAACTTATCGTCCATCCAGGGACCACAATCTGATTTTGACTCCATAACCATAGTTGAGGTTGAAAGTGATGAAGAAAACATTGAGGAATTTGTTAATGAGGTTGAATATGATGGGGAACGGGCTGATTTTGAAATAGGCCTGGAAGTTGACTGCCGTGAGGACAAGCCTAAACCCAATTTGGCTGATACAGAGGATGTTAATCTTGGGAGCCCTGATGATGTGAGGGAAACAAAGATAAGCATGTACGCCCTACCTGAAGTAAAGAACGATATTCGGAAAGTGCTTTTTGAATATCGGGATGTCTTTGCATGGTCATATGATGAGATGCCGGGTTTGAGCTCCGAATTGATAGTCCACGAATTGCCAATTCAACCTGGTTTCCCTCCAGTGAGACAAATGCAACAGAAGTTCAAAACTGATATGATCAAGAAAATCCATGATGAAATAATGAAACAGTTGGATGCGAAAGTAATTCAATCGGTTCAGCACACTACTTGGGTTGCAAATGTTGTTCCGGTTCCTAAGAAAGATGGAAAAACAAGGATATGTGTCGACTATCGAGATTTGAAAAAGGTAAGTCCCAAAGACAATTTCCCATTGCCTAACATTCACACTCTCATAGACAATTGTGCCAAACATGAGATACAATCCTTTGTTGACTGTTATTCTGGATATCACCAAATCCAGATGGATGAAGATGATGCGTACAAAACGGCATTCACTACACCCTGGGGAACCTATTGCTATAGAGTGATGCCGTTTGGTTTGAAAAATGCTGGGGCAACCTACGTGAGGGCCATGACTGCCATTTTCCATGACATGATGCATAAAGAAATAGAAGTGTACGTGGATGACGTGATCATCAAGTCTAGAACTGCTGAAGACCACGTGAGAGATCTCAGAAAGTTCTTTGAGAGGCTCCGTAGGTACAATCTGAAGCTGAATCCAGCCAAGTGTGCATTTGGTGTGCCTGCTGGAAAATTGCTAGGTTTCATTGTTAGTAGGCGAGGTATTGAACTTGATCCCGCAAAGATCAAAGCAATACAAGAACTACCTCCGCCTCGAACCAAGAAGGATGTTAAAAGCTTTCTAGGCAGGTTAAATTACATCAGTAGGTTCGTTGCTCAACTTACCACAATATGTAAGCCGATCCTCAAGTTGTTGAAAAAGAATGCATCAATTGCATGGACCGAAGAGTGCCAAGAAGCCTTTGACAAGATCAAGCAATACTTGTCAAATCCTCCTGTTTTGGTCCCGCCTGAACCTGGCCGACCATTGTTTTTGTACTTGTCAGTCAATGAAAACTCCTTTGGTTGTGTACTAGGGCAACATGATGCTTCGGGAAAGAAAGAACGGGCCATTTATTATCTGAGGAAGAAGTTCACAGATTGTGAGGCCAGATACACTTTGTTGGAAAGGACGTGTTGTGCCCTAACTTGGGTTGCACAAAAGCTGAAACATTACTTGTTGTCTTATACCACTTATCTGATTTCCCGGATGGATCCATTGAAGTACATATTTCAAAAGCCAATGCCAACAGGCAAACTTGCAAAATGGCAGATCCTGCTCACGGAATTTGACATAGTTTATGTCACCAGAACTGCAATGAAAGCTCAAGCTTTAGCTGATCATTTGGCTGAAAATCCGGTGGATGATGATTATGAGCCATTGAAGACTTACTTCCCTGATGAGGAGGTATATGTGCTTGAAGAACTGATTAACGAAGAAGAACATGTGTGGAAAATGTACTTTGACGGTGCTTCTAACTCAAAGGGCCATGGCATTGGAGCAGTCCTCATCTCCCCCTCGGGACATTACTATCCGGCAGCTGCCCAACTCCGCTTCAGTTGCACTAATAACACATCTGAGTATGAAGCATGCATAATGGGTTTGCGTATGGCTCTAGACATGGACATCAAAGAATTAATGGTGATCGGAGATTCAGATCTTTTGATACGCCAAATGAAGGGTGAATGGGAAACTCGAGACCTTAAGATGATCATGTACAAGCAGTGTATGGACGATCTTCGGCAAAAGTTTGATGTTCTAAAGTTTAGACATGTCCTCAGAATACACAATGAGCTGGCTGACGCATTGGCTACATTGGCATCAATGCTTGTCCATCCTGATAAAGCCCATATCGATCCGTTAGAGATTCAAGTCCAAAGCCAACATGCATACTGCAATGTGATTGAAGAAGAAATTGATGGCCAACCGTGGTACTTTGATGTCAAGAATTTCCTTCAAGATGGGTCGTATCCTCCATTGGCGGAAAACAATCAAAAGAGAACCCTTCGACGATTGGCAAGTGGTTTCTTTTTGAGTGGCGGTGTGGTGTACAAAAGGACACCTGATCTGGGACTGTTAAGATGCGTGGATGCAACTGAAGCCACGAAAATTCTCAATGACATGCATTCGGGGATCTGTGGACCCCACATGAGCGGGCACGTGCTAGCTAAGAAAGTACTCAGAGCAGGATACTTCTGGCTCACCATGGAACATGACTGCATTACTTTTGTGCGAAAGTGTCATCAATGCCAAGTACACGGGGATTTGATACATTCACCCCCTTTAGAGTTGCACACAACGTCAGCCCCTTGGCCTTTTACAGCATGGGGATGGACGTTATCGGGCCTATTGAACTAAAAGCATCAAATGGGCACAGATTCATTTTGGTTGCAATAGATTATTTCACCAAATGGGTTGAGGCCATGACTCTCAAGTCCGTGACCAAGAAAGCTGTGGTGGATTTCGTTCATTCTAATATTATTTGTCGCTTTGGTATCCCAAGTACCATCATCACTGATAATGCGGCAAATTTGAACAGTCATTTAATGAATGACGTGTGTGAAAGATTCAAGATCATGCACCGGAATTCCACACCTTACCGACCAAAGGCAAACGGCGCGGTTGAAGCAGCCAATAAGAATATCAAGAAGATCCTTAGGAAAATGATACAAGGATCTCGTGATTGGCATGAGAAGTTGTCTTTCGCTCTCCTCGGTTACCGCACAACTGTGCGCACTTCCATAGGTGCAACCCCGTATTCATTGGTATACGGAACTGAAGCAGTCATACCCGCTGAAGTGGAAATACCGTCTCTCAGAATCATCGTGGAAGCAGAGATTGAGGACACAGAGTGGGTCAAGACCCGATTGGAACAATTGTCATTTATTGATGAAAAGAGGCTCAATGCAGTTTGTTACGGTCAATTGTATCAGCAAAGAATGGCTCGGGCCTACAACAAGAAAGTACGCCTCTGCGACTTGAAAGAAGGGCAATTAGTCTTGAAAAGAATCTTTCCTCATCAGGAAGAAGCTAAAGGAAAATTTGCTCCAAATTGGCAAGGGCCATACCTGGTAAAGAAAGTATTGCCAAATGGCGCCTTGTACCTTACAGATCCAGAAGGCAGGACAACTGAAATACCCGTCAATGCAGACGCGGTCAAGAGGTATTACATTTGATTTCAAGATGGCTTTCAAATCAGGATAAATGCAAGGCTTTTATTCTCTTTTGCTTTCCCAAATTGTATCCCTTGTTAGCCTTTTTTAACGTTGTACTTTTGAGGCATGTTCTCAGTTGAAATCAATGTAATTGTACAAAGATGAAATGAAACTGAAAAGCATCAAAAAGAAACCTGGGCATTTGCCTAGAGCTACGTCTGACCTGATTCCTCTCAAAAGGATACGTAGGCAATCATTTCGGTGCGGTCGCAATAAGAGAAAATTTCTCATTTCCCTGTTTTCTTTTATTGACGCAAAACTTGAATCCAAGTTTGCGGCCAACATCAAAGGAAATTCAGATCCCCCTTTTCATGCTAAACTGGGGCAGAAGTTTGTTTTTACTTTATTTCATAAATAAAATAAAATAAAATAAAAACAAACTTCTATCATTTTTGTATCATCTATTCACATTTTTTCAAGAGATGTTGGTGTTGTAAATTGAATTGAAAGAAAAAGAAAAAAAACAAAAAGAAAAAAAAAAGAGAAAAAAAAAAGAGAAAAGAAAGAAGTCTTGTCGGTGAAAACCTGAGAAGGCGCCGCAAGACAAACAGTGAGGAAAAAGATTAAAGAGAGAGGCTAGTTGGCGAAAACCCGAAAGGGCGCTACTAGTCGACTTCAGGGTCACCTCAACTTGGTTATGGTTTGTTATCTTCCGTGGATCAACTCTCAACAAACAAGTGGCACTGGTCGGACGAGGTCATCCAAGATACATGTCATGATCATCAAGGCCGCCAGTATATTGCCAGATAAGTTTCCCTTTTCAGAAAGACGTTCCATGTCCAAACGACTTTCGCCCTTAAACTTTTTATTCCATTTTGTACATCTTGCCTCATCATTAATTCCTCGCCCTTTCGGCGCTGACCTCACATGAGCAACAAAAGAAAATTGCAAAACTCTGTTTTTCAGGATTCAGGTTTAATTCCAGCAAGCAGGGCACACCCCCGACAATGGAAAGTTCTCAGCAAGTCATGATCAACAGTGATGATTGGAGCCCAGCACCGCACCTCAGGCTGGAAGGATGACATACCAAAATTTTGTCATGAAGAGTGGATATGTTTAGGAGAAGCTTTAGGCATTTGTTCACCCCACAGTACTGTGAAGAATAGAACAAAAGTCACTAAGCTTGTTTGCAAGATCCAAAACAGGGTGTATCCACGACACAGAAAGTAAGTGTGACATTTGCTATGTTGCCAAGAAAGAGCTAGGACCACTTGAATTGAGGTAGTTGCGCCGAATATCAGCAGGAACTCTATTCTCTCTTCGAGTCAATTCCCGCTAAAAGGCAGTGTCATTTCTTTTTTCCATATCAAGATCTGCTAAAAGATAGCGATCATTTCCTTTTCGAGCCAGTTTCGCTCAAAGATAGCGATCATTTCCTTTTTCGAGTCGATTCGCTCAAAGATAGCGTCATTTCCTTTTCATGTCAAGATCTGCTAAAAGATAGCGATCATTTCCGTTTCAAGTCAGTTTCGCTCAAAGATAGCATCATTTCTTTTTTTTATGTCAGGATCTGCTAAAAGATAGCGGTCATTTCTTTTTCGAGTCAGTTCGCTCAAAGATAGCGTCATTTGTTTTCCATCCGCTAAAAGATAGCGATCATTTCTTTTTCGAGTCAGTTCGCTCAAAGATAGCGTCATTTGTTTTCCATATCAAAGATCTGCTAAAAGACAGCGATCATTTCTTTTTCGAGTCAGTTTCGCTCAAAGATAGCATCATTTATTTTTCGAGTCAGATCTGCTAAACGATAGCGATCATTTTCCTTTCGAGTCAGTTTCGCTCAAAGATAGCGTCATTTTCTTTCCATGTCAAGATCTGCTAAAAGATAGCGATCATTTTCTTCTCAAGACAGTTTTGCTAGAAGATAGCACTCACATTCGGTCCAAGTCATTTGTGCTCAAAGATAGCAACCACTTACTTTTCAAGATTGGTCCCGCTCAAAGATAGCAACCATCCCCAGCTTCAAGTTGAAGCCCGCCCGAGCGGCAATTTCAAGCTTCAGAAATTTCAACATTCAAGTCAAGCCCGTCAAAGCGGCAATTCCAATTTCAAGTTTTCAAAACCCACTTGATTAGTGGGAGCTTCAGACCAGTTCATCAGCTTGGGAAGTCTGAAGATTTAGCTTAGAAATTGTAATTTATATTTCAATGTTGTAATTTCATTTTTTCTTTGTAAAGCAATGATCACCAGCCAGCAACCAGCAACAAGGGACCAGCAGCAACCGCTCTAGTATGTCAAAGGTGTCTCGAGTTAGTCCGGGTAAGTCTAGGAGCATCGAGTTTAGTCTGTGTATGTCTAGAGAGTGCTGGTGTTAGTCTAGAAGAGTCCAGTGTCTATCAAAATGCGGTAGTCCCAGCTATCGCACGTGAGGAACTACACTGACCTGATTCCTTAGTCCAAGGATATGTAGGTAACCTTGTTCTTGGTTAGGACCAAAAGTCAGGGTACGGTCACCATTTTGCATGTTCTTGGCTAGAACCAAAAAGCCAAAATTAGTTGTGATTATATCTTTGTCCGAAAACTCTTCGATGTTCTCAAACAAAGAGGGGCAGCTGTAATCACCTAATTTTGGCACCAAAATACAAAATTACGTAAAATAGTGGTTTTAATTATTGTGTGATTTTTGCTAGATTTTAGCCTTTATTTAGCCGTTAAGTAATTAATCAGATAAAACTACCGAAAATTAACAAAAATACTTGTTATGTGTTTAATTATGATTTCTTATTTTTAATTATAGTAGTGGTGTAATTTGTGTAGCTTTAATTTTTAGTTATTTGTTCATGCTTTAATTTGTTTGGAACTTTAGTGGCTATGTTGTGAATAAAAACCAAGCGATCAGCCCATTCGTGCAACCCAATCCCCCTTGCAACCCGGCCCACTTTGATGGTATATAACTATTTTTCTTTGCCATTTTTGGCATTCAACACACAACACTCAAAAACAATGGAACCCTTGCCATTTTTAACAGCCTCACCGGAAATCGCCTACCACCACGGTTCCGACGTGGTCCACCGCTCCTCCGCCGGTCAAACCACCGTTGACCGCCACCAACCGCCACCGGAAAAATATGAAAAATACATGTATCGACTCGTTTTGGCCTCCTGATTCCATTCCTCAACTCGGAATTTGTAAAATCCCAACGATTTAGCATAGATCGGAGGTCAAAGTTCGGTCAAATTCCAAATATGGTGAGTTTTTAATTTTTTCTCTATTTTTTCCCTTCTCCTCACTTCCCCTCTCTCACCCTCACATACCCCCTCTCTTAATAACCCTTTCTCCCTTGCCGCCCAACGATTTAGCATAGATCGGAGGTCAAAGTTCGGTCAAATTCCAAATATGGTGATTTTTTAATTTTTTCTCTGTTTTTTCCCTTCTCCTCACTTCCCCTCTCTCACCCTCACATACCCCCTCTCTTAATAACCCTTTCTCCCTTGCCCGTTTCTTCACCCGTTTCTTGCTCTTTCGTTTTTTTTCTTCTTCTCATTTTTTTTTCTCTTTTTCTGTTTCTGTTATGGACGTGGTGATGATGTTACTGTGAGAATTTGGGGCTGTGAGGGAAGTCGTGTGATGGTGGAACAGTGGTGATTTTGAGGGCTGAATCCCTAGGCAGTGATCGGGGCTGTGTTGACTCGACGAGGCAGTGCTGTGAGTATTGAACAGTGAGGCAGTGATGATGACAATGTTCGGGGTGTTGGCGATGCGTCTGTTTGATTTGTTTGATAGCTGAAGCGATGGTTTGGGGTGGTCTTGATACTACGATAACAATGGTGATCCTTAGACAATGAGGCAGTGGAATTTGAGACGAGTGGCGATGGCGAGGTGGCTGTCCCGATGCTCGCGTATTCGTGAAAGCTTCGACAGTGACTCCGAGGCAGCCTCGACTCAATGGCGACGCGGCTGTAATTGGTGATGTTTTTGCTTGGTAATGGTTTTGATAAAGTCCTTCCCCTTTCCTTGATCTCTAGTTTAACTAGACAAATAGTTAAGAAATTGTGTCCTGTCTAGTATTGATAAAGAAATCGTGCATCTTGTACGTCTGCTTATGTTATGAATAGACACGTTAATCATGGTCAGCTTGTTAGAATCAGTAGTTTATCCCTCATTGTTCTAGATGTAGCTTTATCATGAAATTAAATTTCCTTGTGTGTGGAATCCTGTTGTTTCAAGTTCAGCATATGATTTGCTTATGCAAGTGTTTATGAATATGTAAATCAGTTTCTTTAAGCCTGTTTGCTCCACTATAAATCTAGTGTCGAGTTCTGTGAGTTCTATTTGTCCGTACGTATCTGTATAAGCTCGAAAGATTTGGCATAATTGTCTTTAGTTTGCCCATGTCTTAAGGGAGAGATCATGGATGCAGGTTCAAATTAGTTCACTTTTAAGCATGAAATGTATTGTCCGACATGATTAGCAACTGTTCAAGTGTAAGGGTGGGTTGTCTTTATTCGTCTTGAGTCAATTTTGAAGCTGCTGTGAGTGTGCTTGAGTTTGGAAAGGATCGCTTGTGCTTACTGATTTTTAGTTTAGCTAAAGTTGATGTTTAGATCTTTTTTAGGTAGTTTGTTCACAAAGCCTAATAAAAATAGCTTTGAAATTTATTTTGGTTTGGTTTGAAGTTAGTAGTCTGTGAGTTTGGTTGGATTGAGTTTGGTGTAAATCTGAAATTCAAAAAAAAAAAGAAGGAAAAAGAAAAAAAAAGAGAGTAAAAAGGTGGTCAAATGAAGGTTTCAATGTCAGCAAATAGATTGGGACCTTCACTTTGGATTCTTTGACTTTTGCTGAAAAGTAGTAGTAAAAACATGTTACTATTGTACCTTTTTACTTCTCTTTCACTCCACCCCATTTGCTTTTCATTAAATGTGTTAGCATGCTTTGTTTGTCTTGTAGGAGAGCATTAAATGTTTAGAATTTGGTTCACAAGGGATCTGGATATAAAAAGGGGGCATTTACTCCACCCTTTTTATTAACTACATACAACATTAACTTCAAAGAAAGTCACCTACCATCTGATTAAAAAAAAAAAAAAAAAAAACTAGCATTAAGTGTGAGAAAAACATTGAAAGAAAATGAGTTTAAGGCTTTGAAGAGGAGCTTAAAGGGTACTTAGTCGCTGGTTTTTGCTTGGTTCCTTGGTAACGCTGCTGGTTAGTCGTCATTGCTGCTTTTCTTTAGTTTCCTGTGGGCTCTTGCATCGTTGGATTTACTTTGTGAGTTGGGAATTACACTACACTAGGTAAACTTCCTAACTCCCTTTTGTTATAATGTAAATTTGGCCATGTTTAAGGCTTGAGCATGATGAAACTAGACTATGTTACTGTAGATTTCAGAGTTTCCTTTGCTGAGTTTGTTATATTTTGTTATGGTGCTATTATGTAATCTTGGTAAAAGCTAGAATATTTTGTTATGGTGCTGTTATGTAATCCTGGTAAAAGCTAGAACTTAATAACAAAATAGCTAAGTGGGTTGACAGTGATGCTTAAGCCCAAAAGTTAGCATTTACTTAGAAGACTTGTGGGTTTGATCCCATGAGGCCCAGATCTGGTTTTCAACATAGATCTGGGCCGGTCCATCAATTGGCTACTTTATCTTTTCATGAAAAGGCATGCTTCACTTATGGCCGTTGTAAAGTAAAAAAGAAATATAGCTGTTGAACAAAAATCTGAAATAATTAAGCAAATAGGTCCACAAGTGCAAACCCTCCAAAAAGGAAAACAATAAAAGCAGTAACCATTGCTATCTTTGTTAAGTGATGATTTGAGACATAAGGGCTAGATTTGAAATGTATAGGCAAAATAAGCTTGGAGACGTAAATCTAAAAAAACAAAGAAAGCGACAATAACGAAATGGGTCGTTCAGTGAAATTTGAAAAAAAAATGCAGTGGCTCTTTCTCTTTTTCATTCGTTGTAGAAACATTAATTTGAATTAGAAGCCAATATTTTAGTTAACACGATTGCTGCAATGGCAAGTAAGTCTTAAAAACATGGGATATTTTTTCCTAATTGGAACATTTTAAACTAACGAACAACCAAAAGAAATAATTCTAGGTGAGTTAAAAGCGCGATCAACACTTAGACTGACTTAACAAAAATAATTACCCAATGTTTACACGGGAACTTACTTATATTGGAAGACTCAAACGGAGGACGAGTCCGCGGTTAGTCTCCGATAGAGTTTTCGTCAATGAACGGGTGACTTTCACATAAATTAAAGCGTAACAAACAATATGGCAATTAAATAATAAGCATAATTCACAAAAGTCGGAGAGCGTCAATAAAGCAACTGTGCTTGCACAGGACCCGAGGGTGCCTAACACCTTCCCGAGGGTCAACCGAAATCCTTACTCGGAACTCTGACGCAGACCACTAGCGAGTCATAGGTGTTCCAAGGTACCTTTTGGTGACTTGGCACACCTTTGAACTATGTCAAGTGGCGACTCCGTAATCCCGATAATTTTGTACCTTTAAAATACCTAAGTCACAACCTTTATTTTTTATTATTTTATTAGTAAATTTTAGGGCGTGACACTAACTAAAACATAAATGACGCCGGTAAAATAGGCTCAAGCGCTATATTTTTACTGTGATTTAACTAAACTCATACAAGCGAATATACACGATTTGTAGGTAATTAAACACGTCTTTGGTACCTCAACTTTGCCAATTATTTAGTCGAGCCTGGTGAGAATCATGGTTGTAAGTTGGGCAAAGTGCACGAATAGTCACTTTGCCAGTAGTTTTTGGTTTGAGGCCACTTTTTTATTGATTTTATATGAAAGGTCACTTTTTGGAACTTCAATCCTTGTGTGCTGAAGTCAACCCTTGTGGGCTGAACTTCATGCCTAAAAGGGTTGAACTTTACGCATTCTATGCCTAAAAGTTCAGCCCTTGCGGGTTGAAGTTGAAGTTCAGTACAAGATTTGAACTTCAGCCCACAAGGATTGAAGTTCCAAAAAGTAGCCTCTCATGCAAAATCAATAAAATAAAGGGTGGATTACACAAATATACAACCCTAATAACAAATTTATAAAAAATACCATACTATTCCATTTTACAAAACATACCAATAATTTCTTTACAAAACATATACAAGTTTCAACAAAACCATGGAAATGAAGCTTTCTTCTTCTCCCCCAAGCCACTGCTTCAGTTTTAGGTATGCCGCCGGTGGCCGGCGGCCGGTCACCGCCGGCCAGTTGCCGGCCGGTGGCAGCAGGTCAATGGAATTTTTTTTTTTAAATATGAAAAACAATCTAAAACAAGCATAAAACATGCAAAAATACACATTCATACTTTAAAAATAGTATATTTAACCAATAAAAAATACATAAACATACATAAAAGTTCAACTATACAAAATATACATTTATATACACCCACAACATACAAAGCTATACAAAATAAATTTTGGGATACGCAAAATACTTATTCACATACACTTAAAACATACATACACTTAAATACATAAATATACATAAAAGTTCAACTATACAAAACATACTCTTATATACACCGACACCATACAAAGACATACAAATGAATTTTTGGACATATAAAGATTTATTCACATACATATGAATCACCGATACAGTTAAATACAACTATATACATAAATATACAAATACAAAAGCAAAAGTATTCACAAACATACAAATGAAAATACAAAAATATACAATCATACAGTAAAAAATACAAAAAATACAATCACACAGTAAAAATCCAAAAAAAAAAATCAATTAGAGATTTCAAAAGATTTTAAAGTAATTTTTATGCACAAAAAAATACATACACATAAATACAAAAACATAGATACGTATATATACATAAATACACATCCAAAACAAAAACAAAATGAAAAAAAAGAAGGAAAGAAGAAGATCGGTGGCAGCAGATCCAGATCTGGGGGAAGACGCCGTGAACAGTAACACCCTCGCCGGAGATCAGAGATGGGGAAGGACGGCGGTGGCTGTGGGTGGGTGAAGGGGAATGAAAGAGTGAGAAATTAGGGTTTTGTATTAGTTGAGGGAGGGAAATGAAAAAAATGGTATGTATTGTAATATATTCAAAAGTATCATTATGTAGTGTAAATATTTCAAAGCATCGGTATTTTTTGTAATTTTGCTATTAGGGTAGTCATGTGTTGTAAATTTTCCTAAAATAAACGGCCTCAAACCAAATATCACTGATAAAAGTGGCCTGTGTGAAATTTTATTTGTAACGTAAATAGCTGCTTTTAGCATTTATATTTTGTAAGTAGTCAAGTTACAAAATTATAAATGTAACCGTCTCTTCAACTTCAAACACATCTACTAAGACTAACTCTAGATCTTTATGCAGTTTAACTACAAATCATTGAGCTGGACTTGAGAACAACTTTACACCTTTGATAAGTGTAGGGACACTTTTGTCAAAATATTGTTTACATATCACAAAGTGCTATCGCGTTAACTTATTTTTACAAAGTGGAAATGCTCTGAATCATGTTGTACAAACAGGCCAGAACTACGTTGGGCAAGGGCCAAGTGCACATATAGCCACTATTTTGGGGTAATTTACAAAACTATGACACCATAGGCCATAGTTTGCCTTATTAATCCCGTTTAAAGTATCTTTGCAGGAATAACCTCTGCTAACTTTAATGAATAAATTCTGGATGGAAATATCCCTACGAAATCTTATAATGACGCCCTCATCCCGCCTTCCCTTTCTAGTAGTTGTCTCTTAAGCAATACTTTATTTTGACCCCATCTTGCATAGGCAACACTTGCTCTTTTATCTCTTCCCACATTCTATCAGATAACTTGAAGTGTTTCCATGCCCTCCTTTTCTCGTAAGTATTGACAACACTTAGGCAACACTTGACAACACTTGACTTTGACCCCTCTTGCATAGACAACTTGCCCTTTCATCTCTTCCCATATTCTCCCATATAACTTGAAGTGTTGTCTGGGCAGCACTTGCCCCTTCAATCTCTTCGTAGGCAACACTTGCCATTTAAATTTCTCGAAAAGACAACACTTGTCGATTTATTACTTGAAGTGTTGCCTCCTATTCCATTTTGCTAAACCATTTTTAAGTGGGAAAAAAACATAACCAAGGATAAGGGGTACACATGGTGAAATTTTTGACTATTTCGAATTCTCATTAGTAAATGGCTACACTTATAAAATAATGCAAACCTGTCAATTTTGTTTAAATGAATTTTCCTTCGGACACGATTACACTTATTTGGAGGAAAGACTACAGATTCAAATTGAGCATGTTCATGATATCAAACCTAATTCAAATAGGGGATACCTTTGCCAAAAATTAGAAAGTAGCTAAAGTCACAACCCAAATATTGGCTAGCTCATGCAAATAACACTATACGTCCCCACTTCACAATATTTGCCCAGTGTAAAATGCCTATGGATCTAACCATGGTATTAAAAGGTAAAATTGAGGGTTGTCATTGAATATGACACCTTCTAATTAAGAGAATTTTACACAAAAGTACAAATTTTAGAGTTTAATTATCAAACATAGCAACATTTTAGCAAAATTACCCTATATAGAGGAAAACACAAGTTAATTACAAATATAGCAAAACATAGCAATATTTTCTCATGACATTCCAAACCCTTACATTCTTTCTTCTATTTCTCCCACTATCATTTTTGCTCATCTCACTTCCCTCTATTGCACTTTTACTTCTATTATTTCCCCAAATTTCACTTCTACTTCTCTCATTTCCTCAAATTTCAATTTTCCTCATCCCATCCTCGATGTATCCCGTTGAATCTTATTATTTCTGCACCGTATCAACTGTTTCTGCATCGTATTAACTGTTTCTGCAGCACCGTATCTAGCTGTTTCTGCACCGTTTCGGTTCATTTCTGTACTGTATCAAACTATTTCTGCAACGTATCAGACTGTTTTAAACTGTATCAAGTTCCGTATCAGACTATTTTAAACTGTATCAAGTCTCATTTCAGACCGTATCAGAATGTTTTACTGTATCAACTGTTTCTGCAGCACCGTATCTAACTGTTTCCGCACCGTTTCGGTTTATTTCTGTACTGTATCAAACTGTTTCTGCACCGTATCAGACTGTTTTAAACTGTATCAAGTCCCGTTTCAGACCGTATCAGACTGTTTTAAACTGTACCAAGTCACATTTCTGACCGTATCAGAATGTTTTACTATATCAACTGTTTCTGCATCGTATCAACTGTTTCTGCAGCACCGTATCTAGCTGTTTCTGCACCGTTTTGGTTCATTTCTGTACTGTATCAAACTGTTTCTGCACCGTATCAGACTGTTTTACACTGTATCAAGTCCCGTTTCAGACCGTATCAGACTGTTTTAAACTGTATCAAGTCCCATTTCAGACCGTATCAGAATGTTTTACTGTATCAAGTCCCGTTTCAGACCGTATCAGACTGTTTCAACATTTATTTCAGAATGTTTCAATGCCGTTTCAGACCGTATCATATTCTCAGCTGGTCTTCCTAGTGGATCAGTGCAAATGCAAGGTGGCCATTTCGAGAACTTCGGTTAAGGATAGGGAGAACTTATCATCAACAATGTTGGTGGTATATTTCTGATCACAAGAAGTTCTAATATATACATGCTAGAGACTTAATTTTAAATGATCTGCAGTCATTATATTAACATCACATCATTTACTAACTCTATAACCTGCTTAGTAAGTGGTTCAGATCAGGCATAAACTCAACTACACTTTATAAACTTGAGAAGCTTATATTTCTGTATTAATTCTAGCCATTTGTTTCTCTTGAAACAGATCACTTACAAATTCCACTTTGGTTAAACGCAGTAATTCTCACTTTTTTTTTTCTTTTCCTTAATAGCAACATAAATCTACACTAGAACGGAATATTTAAGAGAAAATCTAACACTTCATTCTCAGCTGGTCTTCCTACTGGATTAGTGCAAATGCAAGGTGGCCATGTATTAGCATCTTACGGAACATTGGATCTGAAAGAAATTTCTACTCTGTGACTGGCTGGAGAATTAGGAGGCGAAGATCGCGTCAATTCGTCTGTTGAAAATGCAAATTGGTCAAAGTGTCAGTTTGACCGATACTTTGACCGCAGATCTACAAAAATTGGTTGATATTTTGAAGAAACCAAGTTGAGAAATGGAAAGAGGGGGCCGAACCGCTTCGAGTGGTGTAGCGGCGGCGGTACAGTGGTGGCGCAGTGGCGGCGGCGGCGGCTGGGAGGCTGGGAGAATATGGTGGGAATTTTAGGGTTTGGATGGGGGAAGTGAGTGAAGGAAAGAGAGTGGGTTGCTTTGATTTTGAGTTCCCTATTTTGATTTGTGTTTAATTTTTGTGAAATATGTTAAAAAAATATTGCTAGACTTTGTAATTTTAAAAATATTGCTATTTTTTTGTAATTAAGAGTACATTTTTGTATATATGTGTAAACAACCCTCTAATTAATGACCAAAAGTAATCATAGGACGCTAAGTTTTTAGGGCAATTTTCAAAAATATCCATATATCTCATCTTATTTACAAGGCTCTACCCATTACATTAATACTCATAACTGATTTACATCCTATACCCATTAGCAAATTACTTCCTTATTTTGAGGCATAAAACACTAAATTCAATTCTCTCTCACTCCTAATATCTTTTATTATTTATTCTCTTTTTGATTTGTCATTCTTTTATTATTTTTTCTCCTCTTACGTTTTAATTCTTCTTCTTTCTTTCTTTCTTTCTTTCTTTCTTTTTTCTTTCTCTTTTTATAGCACTATTTATGTCTCTCCAATTTTTTTTTTTATTTATTTTCTTTCTACGTAATCTTATTACACTCAATTTTTATTTTAATTTTTTAATTTTTTCTTCTTTCTCAGAAAAGGTATACTTTGTTCAAAAACACAAAAACTTAAATATTTATTTGCTCGATAGCATCGCACACGTTAGTCCAAACATAAAATGATATACCAAAAGAGTATACAACATATCAAAAAAGATGTACTTATTTAAAAATAATAAAAAATTAAAATATATATGTATTCTAAAACGTCTCGCACTTTGATCCAACCATAACAAGGCAAACAAGCTATAACAAAAGACTATATAGTATACCGGAAGAGTATACAATATACCAAAAAGGTATACTTTGTTCAAAACAACAAAAATTGAAATATTTATTCGCTCGTTAGCATCGGACACTTTGATCCAAACACAAAAGGGTATACCGGAAGAGTGTACAGTATGCCAAAAGGGTATACTTTGTTCAAAACAACAAAAATTAAAATTTTTATTCGCTCGGTAGCATCACACAAACACAAAAGCGTATACCGGAAGAGTATACAGTATACCAAAAGGATATATGTTGACACCCAATTTTGTCCCTCCTTTTTTCATAATTGGCCATAATTTAATTTAAAGGTGCAATTTGATTATTTGTGCATAATTTGCATTAAAAGGCATGCATTTACATGTGTTACTTTCTACTTATATATTATACACTTAAATATGGCTATATTACGAAATTTTGCATCATTTAGACTATTTGTTAAAGAGTGACTGTTTGTGTAATTTTATGCATTTATAGCATTTATTAATTATTTGTGACTATTTATATTTAATTAATTTAAATTTTCTTTATGGGTGCATTTTTGTTTTATTTGTCTTATTTTATACGATATATACATATTTATATTTTAATTATTTTGCATCTTTTAATTTAATATTGGTTCAATCTTTATTTAAACATTACCAATTTCATCTCATAATTTAAAGTTCTATTACATTCATTTTGAACCTAGACTAAATTCTAACCAAATACATCCCTTACAAAAATCATGTCCAAGTTCATCCCCCCAAATCCTCATTATAAATCCCTAAAATCCCTCCCAAAACTATCTCCTAATCTTTTCCTTTAATTCCCGTAATCCCTACAATTATTCCCCTAAAATCCCCTAATTTTCTCTTCCAAAATCCTATAAACACTATACCCATCAGACAATACAGGGACACACAGATTTACACATACACGCAAGACCCACTCTTTTTGGGAATTGTCTTCTTCCCCACCTTTCTCCCTCAACTTCACCATCTACAGTACATAATTAGTCAACCCCCAACATTACAACCCCCTCTCCTCCTCCTCCTCCTTTACCCCAGTACATACTCCACACATAACACCATTACACACCTCCTCACTAACACAAAAAACTACATAAATTCATCAATTACACACACTAACACATTATATCATTATCTCCCTCTCTTTCTTTGCAAAAAAGATACACGTACAATTAACAGTACACAAAAACCAAGAACACCTGTGAACCCCCATCTGTTTCCATGGTCATCTTCCCCAAAAATCAATAGACACATACACCATATAAATACACCAATACATGCACCCATACCCCATCATAAGAGAACAAGAACAGATCGAAACCAGAACACACACACACCCAGATTGAACGGAAACGGAGTAAAGGGGAAGGGGAGATCGAAAGGAGGGATTGGGGTCGGGGAAATGGTTCAGCGGTTGTAAAACCATCGCCTAAACCACCGGAGTAGCAGCGCCATCGGTCGCATATCCTCATCGGGAAAACCACGGTGACAGTCGCTCCTCCTTCCCTGACTTCAGTCACCGGTTCTTCGAACCACTGTCACTTTCGTTTAGCTATTGGGTCACTTTAATTGTTGCAGGGGACCCGGAACTCGACATTGTTCCTGATTTTAGTAGTTCCACTACTGTCGTTGTTTGTTCTGTTATGCTTGATTGTTTGATTTGCAGGTGGAGATGAATTTCCCGGTTGATTGATGACTGAAATTGGAAGTGGTGGTGGTTGTGCGATTAGTGTATCGCTATTCCGTTCCTCTCTGGCGTTTGGTTTGACTGTCTTGTTGCTTTGGTGTTGGCCCACTATTAGATTTGATTTTGTTGGGTTTTACGAAATCTCGTCTTAGATTGCTTTTATTGGTTAATTCGTTACTAATTATCACTAATCAATTTGTTAAAGAATTTTGTGGTTTATTGGACATTCGCGAGCTTGGATTCTGCACTGATCTTAGCAGCTATGACACTGAATTAGGCCAATGAAAAAATATATTTTTACATATATTGAGCCCTACAGATGAAATTGACGGACAATGAATTGACAGATGTTAAATCAATTACGGCCAAGGAAAATAAATTATTTGAGGCCTATTTGATTAGTTTGAACATGATACTACACTTGAACGACCCATTCCCGTGTCCCTAAAACAAAATAAAAAGGCTATGATGACGTGTATAAGCCGTTACTACAAACGAGCCGGTGATGGAGTGACGAGATCGGTACTTGGCATGGCAACACGACCGGCCGGCGTGTTCGCAACCGTATCGGCGTCCATAACTTCCACCCAATACACACCTGAGCCGACACTTTACAAAAATCCCTTCCCCCATTATTTTAAACTATATTTATTATTATTATTATTATTATTATTATTATTATTATTATTATTATTATTATTATTATTATTATTATTATTATTGTTGTTGTTATTATTTTTTTTTATTGTGATTATTATTATCATCACTATTTCTACTAACTTATTTTCTTTGTATTTTACGAGGAAAATTGGACAAAAGACGATGTCTTGTTTTTGAAAGAGAACAACGAGAAGAAAAACCCTTTCATTAATATTATCATTATCTACTAATATTATTGCATTTTTATTACTTGCATTATTATTAATATTATTATTTATTGACTCATTTCCTTTACAATATTCTTGCGAGGTATATCATTGTAAAATTACCAAAAGACAACCCTTTTAAAAAGGATAATATATTCAAACTCATTGGATTTATTTAAATTTCATTCTATTAATTTTTGCAATTCCTACTAACTCGTTTGTTTGTTTTGCAAGGCACAAGGCTCAACTATTAGAAGAAATAAATATTTAGTATATGCTTTTAAATTTGTATATTATAGTCTAAATATCCAAGTGTTTTATTGCTTAGTTAGTTTAATAAATTTGTTTCGAATCCCAATTATAAAGTCCGGCCGGTAACCACATTTGGTGGGGCTCGAGAGGTGCCTAACCCTTTCCTCTCGAGTTTACTTGAACCTCTTACCTTCAATTTCTGGTCTGTAGACTAAGTTTAGGAGATAATTGTTAAAATTGGCTAGAAACAAAATAGGTGACCTAATACGCCTTAGAAACTATATTAGGTGGCGACTCCAACATTTAAACTCAAATGAGTTCACCTAGTCAAATCCGAAACCCGACTCGCCTCGACTCGAGTCCAATCGGGTATGACAGAATGGCGACTCCGCTGGGGACTTCAAGGTTCAAATCATAACGGACTTTTAATTGGGATTCTTTGCATTTATTTTCTTTCTCCTGTTGTTTCTCAAATCTAATATTTCTTTCTTTTTTTTGCAGGTTTGGAGTTTAGTTTTCTATTTCATTTGTGTTTTCTTTTTATTACTATAATATTTCCTCCACTCCTGGAGTTTTTTACACACTTGCACACACCATAAACGGTTACGTGGATCTCACGGCCGTTTCACTCTCAAAAACCCTTTAGGGGGAATGGTTGGGGTATAGTTGGTCCGTGGTACAATCAACAACTCCAAACATTCCCACCCCTTGGTTGTCCGCCTGGGGGAACCATGTTCTTGTCTAGTAAACCTACTCTCGGCACAACATGTCCTAAACTTTAGTTATTTTCGAATCTTCTAAATCTTTTTCTTTAAAACAATTTCACTTCATAATTCTTTTGCCTTCTTTCGAAAATTTCAACCTATTTTCCAGAATTAACTTGTTTGTTTCTCCCTTTTAAAATTTATTTTTAAAAATATTTCGATATGTGCACCATTTACATAAATTTGCTAAATCTTTTTCTTACAACAGGTTTCACTTAATAATTTTTTTCACATTTTTGAAAATATATCGCCCAACTATACTAGCCTACTTTTTAAAATTAACTTGTTTGATTTGTCTCTCTCTCTTTTAAAAGTTGGTAAAAATATTTCAATATGTGTATCTTTTCTTCTTCGTGACTTTTAATATTGTCTAGTTTATACTAAATCCTATCTTTCAAAACTAACGCGTTTGTTTTGTTCTTATCCTTTTAAAATCATTTTACGAAATATTTCAATATGTGTGCATCATTTTACAAAACATATGCATTTATTTCAAAAACTTGTGCATTTTTTTTTTAAACTTGTGCATATCATCCATACCTTCCGCCGCTCCTGGCAGTTTCTAAATCGTGCGGTGGTTGCAGTCGCCTCTTCCTCCCAAAAATCTCCTTTTTAGAGGGAATAACTTGGAACCTATTTGGCCCGAGACATTCCCGCTCCTGAGTTGTCCGCTTGAAAGGATAATAAAACTCGGTCTAGCCAACTTCAGTCTTTAGTAGCAATGCTAAGAATCATGCATCATGACATATCATTTAGTCGACTTGTTCTCAAGTCTGATAGGTCAACTTGTTCAAACAATCCGAACGGGTTTTTAACCTCAAAGAGCGTTAAACATGATTTATTAGCATCTACTTAAAGGATTAAACGTGCAAATGTAGACCGTTTATTAACATTGTTCTGCATTCAATGCTATTCAAAGGCACAATGGTTACCTACGAGGCTTTAAAGCCCAAAGTGAGTCAGAAATGATTGTTTATTCCTACACGACCGGAGTTACTCTGCATTCTATGCCATTCAAAGGCACAAGGATTACCCAAGAGACGTCAAAAGCTCGAATCGAATCAGAAGTGATCGCTTAAACAATCAGAGTTATTCTGTATTCAATGCAGTTCAAAGGAACGAAGGTAACCGACGAGACGTCAAAAGACCAAATTGAATCAGAAATGACCGTTTATTTCTTAAACAATCGGAATCATTCTGTATTCAATGCTATTCGAAGGCATTAAATGGAAACCAAAGAGGCATTAAAAGGCCTAATTTGAAGCAGAAATAACCACTTGATAGACGGGATGACGCATAACGCACATTTATCCTTTAAGCATTATATAAAGACTTGACATCCTTGGCATGTCAAAGGTCCATTAGCAACTTCCATCTAAAGTGTCTAAAGAGTTCTCAACTCGCAACGACACATCTCTTCATATTCTCTGTCACATTGTTTCGAAAGCTTGTGTCACACGTTGATCGTTTCGCTCGCAATAAAGCGAATCTTAGGCATTTTTCTTCTCCATTTCCTTTTCCAAAAGATCATGGCCAATAGAACATTTGACATGACTATTGAAATCCCACAGTTAGAATCTTCTGTGGATGAATCAGCGTGAAATTGTTCACCAGGCTGTGATCTAATTCT